>OX578272.1:8932500-11332500 GCA_951217065.1 Baccha elongata
CACAAGTGCATAATTGCGTACTGCAGAAATATTTAATGAAAATATGTAGTTCTTTAAATACCAGATCAAATTTTGAATGAAGCATTTATTGATAATCATACAAATGTTATAGTTTATTTTTATAATATACATATCTATTTTACTTTTGAAACATAGGCCTGGTGGCCGACATTTTTTTTAAGTTAAAGACACACTGTTTTACTGTTTATTTTCTTAATAGTGGTCTTAGATGTTCTTATCTGCAACTGCAGAACATTAAAAAGAGAAAGATGTAAAACAAAAAAGAAAACACACACACAATATCATTTGAACTTCCCTTAATATATGTTGCTGTCAAAATGATTTATTCCCGTCTCTTCCACAATGTAAAAAAATTAGTTTTATTATCGTAGTTAATAAGGCGGTTAATTTAGCTCTAAGGACTGATTTAACAACCCAAAAACAATTGAATATGTCTTTGTGCAACAACTAATAATGATTAGAAAATTAAATATGCAAGCGAAGTTCCTATAATAAAGACGAACTTGTTCATATTTACCCATAATTTATCTAATAATTTTTACCGAGTTTAAGGTGTATTTAAAACCAGATCTCAAGCGTGAAAATTAAACTAATAAAACCACGTTGTACTGACATTTGGTGATTAATGCATATATATTTAAATTCGAAGTTAGGTTTTCCTGCTATGTCAATCATTTTTTTCCCAAATTTCTCGAGAAGTACTCTCACGATTTTGATAACTCTTTCTTCTTGGGTTTTCTATTTTTCTATAAAATCTATTTTCCGTGAATTTGATCATATGCACTGAACAATTAAAGAAAAAAACACCTATAAAGATATCACCTTAATTTAATATTGATGTGCGGTTATTAACCTAATAATAAAATATTACCTCAACCGAAAATTAATATTTCCTTTTTTTTATAAAAACATTCATTTATTCCCAATTATTCATCGAACCGAATTAATGAAATCTGTTTCATTTGCTGATGCAGCCATGATTATTGTTTAACAAAAAAGTAAAATTATAATAATAGCAGGAGCAACACTGCTACAGGTGAAACAGGACCTTCACAAAGGATTCTTTGTTTCATTCTGTCATTAAAACACTCACATTGATTAAAATTCGACGAGATGTCATTGCATTCGGTTAGCCAACAATGCAGGCATTATTCCAATTCCGTCATTGATCATCGTGCCGGCTTTCGTTCTATTAAAGATACCAAGTGAATCGTAGCGAAAATTTCCATTGAGATGATGTTAAAATCATATTCAACAGTTAGTTATGCAAATATTATTTCCCAAGTACCTGTGGGAATTTTCATTGATTGTGTTTCCGATGGAGGAATATGGAAGGTTTATAAGAACGAAGTCTGCCATAGTGCCTATGTGACAGATGACAGATAAAAAATAAAAGCACGTAGAAGGAAAGCTCTCTTCAATATACAAATAATATCAAGAGGGAGGTGAAGGATAAATCGCCAGCTAGTGAGTTTTGCTTCAAAATGCAGCATGTCCTCTTCGATTTCCGTGCCAGTTATCTTGAATGCAAGTGCATCAGGAATATTGTTGGCGTGGTGGTGGTGAAAATGCAAATCGATTGGATACGATGCCAGACGAGCGGAAATACTTATCGTGGGTGGTAAATTGCGCTCCATTGGGAAAACATGAATAAAATTCAATATCCACGATGGCTGCGCTTCTATGGAATTTAAAATAGGGTTTTTTTTTAAGTTGATTTTATAGTTGAGGGGGATTTAATGACCATTGAGGGAGATTGTAGATCAATAAGTAGTGTGCTTTTTAAAAGAAAAGGATTGTTTTCAAATCAAAATCTATAAACACATCGGGGCATATTCATTAAACACTGTTTAAGCTGTTTTCAAGAAAAACTCGAGTTTATCCTATTTAAATTACATTGCTTAAACCGAGGCTAAGCAAAACTGTAGTTTAAAAACTACTATATGCCCCATTTACTTTAATCAAACGTTTAACAAAGTATCATAGTTGCTGATTGACTCTAGAGTAAATATTTGTATATAGTGTATATTTTATAGGTGCGACCATTGTATATAAATTTCTATAGTACAACCATGGAGCAGCGCCATCTAAAGAAAGTTGTGAACTGCACATTTGGAGGTTCTTACATTTACTAAGTATTTATTCTGTTGCCATAACAATAGTCGTCTACGAAACAAATTAATAATATATAATGTATTTTATTGGCTCTAAAATCCATATTTCTGTGACTAGAGTCGTAAACAAAACAAAAATCATGTATGTTTACGACTGTTGTTAGGGTAACAGAATAGGCACCTAGTAAATGCACGAACCTAAAAATGTGTTTTTCACAAGTTTCTTAAGATGGCCAGGCGATGATTATTCAGCATGAAAATACTATAGATGAAAGAATTGAAATAATTGTTTGGAAAGAGTATAAAAAATATATAGCAATACATTCAAACCAATTGCTTGGTCTGTTTTGTTTTGACATTCTTAAGTCTGAAAAAGTCCCGAAACCAGTTCACTATTGTCGACGATAGATGGCCGCCAGGGAAATTTAGTTATAACTTTACTATTAAAATATATGTATATACAAAGGTGCGAACTAAACAATTCAATCAAACAATTTTATAGATGCGATCTAAACAATTCATACTCATTTTATACACAAATTCCACTATTTACAAAGAAATTCATGTCCAATATATTGTTTTAAAATATTTGTATTTTTAAAATCTTTATTGAAAAAGCCTCGTCTGATAAAATGAATCAAATCTGTTAGGGGTCGGTTATAGCTATCAATCCATCATTGAAACTCGAAATAGAAAATTTTCCAAAGAATTTACACAAAATGTCAAACAGTGGCACTGGTGGCAGTAATGGTTAATATACAAATTTACTGATCGCATTCTGATTGCTGTTGATGACGCTGGTGGTGTTATGTTACCTACCAAGTTATTTATATACCATTTTTATGCTAATTAACATTCAATCTTAGAACATTTATTTAGATACAAATTTGTACGTACAATAACGACAAAAATGCTAAATGTTAAGAATATGATATCTTGTCTGTTTTTATGTAGGTACTTATGCACAGTTTCTCCAAAATCTTTTAAATATTATGGTTCGGTTGTTAAATCTTAAATGAAAAATTAGATATTTTAATTGAAACAAACAATTTTTAGTTTTAAAAAAACCAACAAATTAAATTCTCATTTTGTGCCAAATAATTTTTAAGGTCGTCTTTTAAAGAAAATGCAGTTTGCATTCGATATTCGAAATACCAAACAGAGATAATGTAGAAATTGTTCGATTTATGCATGTTCTCGTTTCATTTACTCTAGTAAGAGATTCCAGCATACAAGATACACATCCACATTTTTCTTTTTATTTAAAATTCACCAACTCAACAAATATGAAATTAATGACTTCTAACCGAATATTCTATAGATAACTATTCATTAGAAGCAAAATTCATAAAGTAAAAAGTTAACTGACCTGATCAATTAATTGGAATATTTTGCCTTGGTCGGCATTAAATATACCAATTAATTGATCTGTCAGCCTTCAAGTTCAACCAGATTCGTGATATGCATAACACATTACTGAAAAGTCAAGTCCATCATTCTCTTTTGTTTTTAAAATATACATGAGATATAATGTCAGTTTAAATCGATATAAATTAATCGAAAGCAATATTCATATACTAAATCTTTAATGAATGATTTAATAACTTTCAGTTGACACAAGTGTGTTGCCTGCCAAGTGTAAGATTGTAATTTAATAACCTATGCAAATTAATTGATTCCAACTTAAGCGTAATGTTGTGGCATTGCAAATATAGGTACCGCTATAATCAATAAAATTATCCTTATACCAACTAACTACATACATTTATCAAGCATGAAATTCAATTACTTCCTTAAGCTGTCGTTTCACCGTGCCTAAAGTTTTTACCCACCGATATTGGCAAATTAGCTATGGAAATCAGTGGGTTGAAAATATGAACCACGTTAAACCACTATTTTACAACTATCCCTAAATGCTTAAAAAAATTGTTTTTTAAAAAAGTCTTTTGATGTAGACATCCTTTTTAACGCACACCTGTCATTATACGCCATTTAATTTTTTTTCAAAGTTACGATTATTTTCACAAAAAACCAATGATGTTTCTGTCGCCTACCGCTAGGTGAAAAGTTTCATAATAAGTGCATGGAACTCGTCAAAATGCAAAATCAAACGCACATCGAAAAACAAAATTATGTCTATTAGTAGGATGATGTGCCAACGGCGAAATTTGTATTCAAATCGCGTTTAATTTGATTTCATTGATGTGGAAGAGTTCTGAGTTTGTTATTTGCCTGCCATTTAACAATTCATTTAGTATTCTGTTTAGGCAAATAAGGTCAATATAGACATCAGGCACTAGTTATGTTCGAAGTGAGACAAAGATTTTGAGATTAATATTGGAAATTAAATCCTGTTCTCGGAATTTATAAAGCCTAACAGATATTCGCAAATTTGGATTTTGGATTTATAAACGATGAATAAATTATATTAATGATTTCATTTTGCTTAACTTGATTGAATATTATTCCTGGAATTGTTTATTTTATGATGAATGAATAAATTATTATTCAATACCGAATTCAATCAAATATTGGAATTATGAATTTATTAAATTATGATGTTCTTTTGTTATATGTATGTATATTTCTAGAATAGTTTAATTGTTTAATTCTAGATCTTCTGGGAATCCTTAGGTACATAGATACATTTGCTATAATTCTTAGTTGTTTATATACATATGTATTCGTTTTGAATGATAACAAATTGATTTATTGAAATAAATGATGCATAAAGTTCAATAATTCATTTGAAAATGCGATGAAAATGAAGTAATTTGTCTTATTTAATGGACAATAAGCAAATGGAAAAGTTATTTCTAAACTCGATAACATTCACTTTATGGAAGTACCAATAACTTTGTTGATTTCGAAAATATGTTACATCTGTATCCAAATTGTTTATTTGTGAGTGTTAATGTATTAAAGCAAAATTAATTTGGTATTTTAATGAAAACGCATCATTCAATGTCAAATCATCAAGATTTAGCAATATTATTTGGATTTAATAAAAACCAATTGCCGAAAAAATTCTAGATTTGTTAAATGTTCACACTGGGCTTCCCTGCTTTGAATATGCACTAAAGTGTTTTATGTCACACTTTTTCAGTCAAAAATCTATTGCACTCTGTGTTCGATGTTGGTTCGGGAGGCTGATTGCGTTCTAACTAACCGACTTCTCGATGCGATAAGTTAGAGTAGTCAAAATTTCATTTGACGGCAACAGTAGTTGATGAGAAAGAATTATTTTTTGGAAGTAAAGGATGGATTATTTCAATTTACATTCTGAAAGAAATGTTAAGCTACCCTGAGCTGAGGATCTTTAAATCGTCAACAAAGAATAACTCATTCACTTTCGGGTCCATCACTTTATTTTCAAGCACTTTAGTTATTTCAATCCAGCAATATTGTCTTAGGTAGGTATGTTCGGCTCGTTGTCATTTAAAAACTTTTTTTTTTATCGAAGTGACTAAATGATCTTATCTATAAAAAATTTAAATAGGTACATTTACTTCAATTTGCAAAATTATTCATTTAGATGTTTTCTATGCGACCATCACCATCATTTAGCGAACAACTATTGAACGTGAATTTACAATCCACTTCATCGGGAAGAATTCCAAACATGGCAGAATAAAAAAATTAACCAAAATGTTACCTCAATTTCACTCATTTTACTTTGTTTTGTGAATAAAATAATTTGAAGGTGCCGGGGAAAGTTCATCTTGCAATTTTTTTGTTCCTATCTAGACTATAAATTACATTACTAATATAATTTTTATTGATATAAATGATTTATAATAAATAATATAATAATATTATATTATGGGAATAATTTATTTTTACGATTCATATTGCTTATTACAAAATTTTCCTTATGCGACATTTTTCTTCTGGTGCCGATTTTATTGCGACGCTTTGAAACTTGCAGCGGCAACTCTGGGTAACTATTAGTTTATGCACAAACCACATTTGTCTCAAATAGTTGCTGCGTTGTATTACGTTTTGTGCTCAGTTTTTATAATGGCACAACGTATAGCCGAGTTCAAATCACCCAAAGTAGACTCGAACTACTTTTGCCTGAAACACCAGAAAAAGTTGTTTTTCCATTTTGTCAATAATGTTAGAACGTATTTATGTGACACAATTGGGTGCTTTTTTCTATTTAGTATAAGGTGCCAGTTAAATCTATAACTGAAACACATAGCATCGATAAAACACAAAAAGTAATAACGTTGGATTTTTTGACTGGAATATTGTTATAGTAATCATTAAAAATGTCTGTTATTGAACAATCATTGTTTACATCTTTTCGAAAGAAAATCAACTGGACCCTTATTCCAGTTGTGTGAAAAGATCTGTGAAAAAGATTATCAATGATAAACGTCATTTTGGTTCTGGTTCTTTTTCAGTTTAATGGTGAAATCTTCTGCCAAGACTTTATCATTATAAAAAGTGGTTTATCATTTTCATCACAAAATTGTTCATGATAAAAAATGAAAGCGGTAAAGTTCAAAAAGTAAAAAAATTAAAAGTAATTACAAAAATTATTAACATGCAAAACAATAATAAACTAATCACAGAAAAAACAACAACCGAGAGGAAAATACATATTTAGTCGATTGGTGTAGAACCCAATTCAGTTCACAAAATTGAAAATAATTTGTAAACCAAATACGAGTACACCCTATTAATATGTGTTTTTATTTTGTAGCTCAGTTTGACGTATATACACTACACGTCAGTTTTTGTATTGACATTTCAAGTTTCAAGAATCATCCCCAAAACACGAAAGAAAATAAATTAAATTAAACAGAAATTCAATAAAATAATGGTTTATATTGCAAAAGGTATTTTGTTCATTGTTTAAATTGCTTATTTCAACATATATATTCCCACTTTCATGTATCTATTTTTGTTTAAGACGGACGGGTCCTAGAGCATAGACCATGGACGATGGACAGATTTTTCGGATTATTCACGGGATTCTTTGTTCTTGTCCTAACATTCTTTCGAACACTTTTGACTCCTTTGCTTGATTCCCAAAATACTGGAAGTCGTGATAGCCGGGGAAGTAGCTGGGGAAGCGGTGGTGGTGGCGGTGGTGGAGGTGGCGGTGGTGGCGGCGGTGGAGGTGGTCCGTTCCGTCCCAAGTATGATGGCCTACGTCCAAATCGACCAATTGGTCGCATAGTTCATACCACCTCCACATGTCCAGGTGGTGGTTGTGGGCGTTAATATGATATCACCATCGCTTTTTTGAAACTGGTGCCAGACATTCTGTTAAAAATTTTTTTGTCTTTCCTTGACAAAATTGTGTTTTCTTCTTTAAACTCTTAATGAAGGAAGCTGCAAAAATATGTTTTTAACAAATGACTGCTTCAGTCAGTAGTATAATTATATCGTATTGCATTACCAATACTTTTATTTAATTTCATGAAACCAATAAAAATTGTATTTCCATTTTTTAATAAAATTCGGTTATGGCTTATGTTTGGCGCTGCAATCAGTTTTATTTTATTTTAGGTGAAACTCATGTGAACTATTTCTTATCAGTAAATAATGGTTTAAATTCACTTGTTTTTGATAAGATTTTTCTTTGTTTACAGAGTAGTACAGCATTCATAGTAAGAAAGACTAACTGAACCGTCTGGCTTCGCTCGAGTAAATTTGAAAATTATAAATTACCTTGTATGATAAGAAAATTTGTATTGTGCCTGTGTTTCATCCTTATCTAATGCAAATCCTCAAACCGCAATTGTTCATGAATTACTGCTTTTATTAAAAAAACATGAATTAGTTTTCAAACGCAAAATATACCTTCGTCTAGATATCTGTTCTTCAGAATGCGTAACAAACCAAGTAGAGCTTTAAGCTGTATGCTAGCACTGCATAATTAGGAGTCAGGATAAAGATCGTGTTGTTTAGGAGGAAGAAAACGCGGTAATTTGCCTATTGGCCATGCTTCAAACGTTGTCACAAAATAAAATAGCCACTGTTAAAAGCCATTAGGTACTAAAAAGGCAATGATATAAAGAATAAATAAATGGAAGATTTAATTACGAATTTTTAGGCCTATACAGCGACGTTGAACTAGCGCACCAGCCCGAAAAGTCTCCGAATTCAACCCTGATAGTGTGGGCAACGGAAGAAGACCCCAGCAGATGACGCACACAAGTCCAGTCAACTTGCTGTTCGCAAAACTGTGTGACAAAACTAGCTGTAAAGGCATGTTGAGGCTGTATTATTTTCTTGTAAGATAAGTAAATATATATATATAATAACGGCTTTCTAGTTTGTTTCTATTAATTACTGATATGTGTACCTACATACATACATAGATACTTTTGTTGCTTTTATAGTTTGTTGATTTAAAAAAATTAACGACAGTTCTCTTCGCATGTTTACTTAAAGAAGTTGAATACAAATAGACCAAGACCCCATAGCAATTATTGGGTTTGATTGATAATGCATTTTTTCCTACACAAATTTTTTTCAACGCGTCTTGAAAGCAGAAAGCCCACTGAAAAATGTCTTATAACACCATACTTCCTATCATCAGGGCACATAGTTCATAATTTTTAAATTTATTTTAAGTGCTTATCAAAATTTTTATAATAGTAAAAAGTGTAAATAGGTAGCATGTAACAGCTTTGCATATATGAACTAAAAGAAATATATATATGCAAAGATGCAAAGATTAAACTAAATTCAACGAGAGATATCATACAGATAATAGTTCAACAAGAAAATTAATATTATATTGAGAAGTAAAGCAATAAATGAAGAATGTAGGTGATCTATTTTCACATGTCGCGGAAGCATGCACAAGTGAAAAAGAATTAAAGTATTTTAGAAACTAAAACATTTAAAAGGTGTTTTTCAGAGTTGGAAAGAAGAGAATGTTATATAATTTTATATTTTTTTTTAAATTACAGGTTCTATAACGTGTTATGCCAATTACATATGTAATGTTTATAAATTTAAAAAAGTTTAAATAAATACGATCAATAAATATACGCTACAGTGTACGTGGATTTTCCTAGAATAGAATAGAATATAATATAGGTATATTAATGTGAGCTATACTTCATTTTATGTTGCTCCAACTTAATTTATGCGTTATGTGAATAGTAAGTCACAAATCAAAGATTCTATTATTATTCTTATTGAAATTGCTAATATTTTTTTTTTAATTTTACTAGAAAGTGCATAACAATTCATAAATACCAGATAACCCAACTATACAAACATCCATACGTTCAAGTTACCTATCAAATTGCAAACTAATTGTCTAATCGACACAAAACGTGAGGTATCACTCAGATAATAGCATGAATTAATTTGCAATTATGCTGTTGTAGATTAGTTTTAATTTATCAACTAATCGTTTATCACATTCAATAGACATCGCAGTTCGCTTCCATCTGTTTTCCGTAAATCACAAACTATTTACTTTTTTCAATTATTTGTTATTTGTGGGATGCAAATACTTGTTAAAATGCAATTTGCATCTATCGATGAATAAGAAGTGGCGGCTTTTAATTGTAAGGCTCAAACGTATCTATCGCTCCACGCTGCAATGGAACGCGGAGGTCAAATGTCGCGATTATAAACAACTAACTATTTGATGTGAAGTAGAGTTTCGATTGGACATTTATTAGCTTTATAAAAACTAGACACATAATAAAATCTGTTTAACACTATAGTGATGCACAGAAGCGTGCATGATGTACAGGTATGATAATAGGCAATAAACCATAGCTATCTAGCAAGTTTTTTTTTAATCACTGCGAAATTCAAAGTGGTTCTCATTATTATCATTCGCTTAATGATGGTGACTCCTGTAATTTTAGTTAAAAAGTCAATTAATTACACTAGTAACAGGTGGTAAAATTAATAAATTGCTACCGGACTCGGCTCAAGATTAAGACATTTTAAAATTCTAAAATCTATTCCGTATCTAAAATTACTAATAACTCCTCAGATTTAGATATATTTTTCATGAAAGGCGTGGGCGTACGATAAACCACATCTTACCACAAAAACCTAGTCTTAAGTGCAAAGGTATTTAAAACACATCTTCAGATAAATTGGTTTTAAATGTTAATCGTTATTGTTATTGGCAGCCAGAATAATTTTACATCGTTTAATTGAATACATATGTATCTACATTCAAGCAAATCAGATTTAGACTGGATATTAAATTAAGACATCACTTAAAAAACAATTAATTGTTAGAATTATTGCAAAAACAAAATATATCAATTCATTCAATACATTAGATTCATTCAAAATTATCTTTTTATTTATCTAATTTAAATAATGACGAACCTATGTAAATATATATATACATATACACGAAGCCAACATTAAATTTGTTTTTTTGTTCCCAAAAATTGTATTTTAAGTAAGTTTAAATTTAGGTTAAAAAATGATTTGTTCGGATATTGTGTTTGTGTATTTTTCGTAGTTCTTTTCCAGCCAGCGGTTTTTTTTTGCCAGAATCATTTTGAACGTGAAAGCTATCTAATGCTTACCAAATCTTTGCTTGAGACAGAAAGGCTGCAGGGTTAAACTTTTATTCAAAATTGTAAGTACTAATTGAAAAAAAAGAGGATATAAGATATTAAATGCACTCAAGTTGAGATTGAGAGAGGGCACATCAAAATGCAAAATCTTTTTATATTCTCTCAGTCATTCACATTTTGAGCTAAGATGTTGGTCAAGTGGGCACCATTTTAGTTGATGAGGATGACCATTTTGACATTTTTTTGCAACTTCTATAATTTTGACTAGAATTTCAAACAATGAGTGTTGATCAGTGTTTGACCGATTGGCGCAGGAAGGCTTTTATAACCCAGATCCACAATTTTCAAGATTTATAGCATCTTTGTTATGCATTTCGGACAACCCTGTAGGACGTTTAAAGAAAATACATTAATACGCAGTAAGACACTATAACTCGGTGAGCTGACTGGATTGGGATACACTCATGAAAAATTTTTTCGAATTAAATGTTACTTAAGTCACTTTTCACAAATGTGGCTGTGAGGATTGACGCAATTGAGTTGGTAATTCTATCAGACTGACTTTGGGTGCACGTTCAAGCACAAAGGTATGTTTAGTGAAGACTTTCTTGAGTATTTGAAGCACATAAGCTGGGAAAAAAAAGAAATTTGTTGATTTTTTTCTATTTTCAACATCATGATTTCAAAACATTCTTTCATAAAATAATAGATTTACTCCTTAGTTTAAGATTTATAGAAAGATTACAATTTTCTTTAACAAATTGTAATTTATCCTAGAAATTGCAAAATAAACTTACAAAATTAGTTTATAAATTGCTTATAATTAAATACGTGTCACAAACAGAATGCACTTCACAAAACTATAGTCATTTTTGTGTTCATGGTTTGTTGTGATTTAAATTAAGTACTTCTATTGAAAACATAAACAAATATAAACTATACGTGACATTTTTTTTAAAATGGGGCATACCTATTACTAATTTCCGCTGATACCAACTTAATTAATAATGAGTTCCACGTTGCATGAAAGTTTTTATGAACCGAATATCTAAAAAGTTGTCACCAAAAATTTACAATAAAATTAATTTATTTTTGAATATCTCATTGCCGTAATGACAGTCTTTTTGAAACTTAGCAGTGCTTGTTGTTACAAATGTCGATATGTCGATTAAGGCCTAAGAAAATAAAACAATCTCACAATTCTGGAGTAGCGAATGCAATAATATTTGTATCTTTCTGCGCACTCTATCAACATTTACTGTCATAAAAAACGAAATAAATAGAAGAAGTTATCAACGATTCGAAATATGTAGATATTCACATAAATTCTAACCTTTCAATCATACTAGTTACCGCTAAATCAAGTATCATCCTCTGGCTTAAGTTCACATTGTCATGTTTTGTTACACCCATTAGAATTTAATTAATCACTGCCTGTTCAAATAAATTAAAAGTGTACAAACAAATAATAAATATCCACAGGCAAAAAATAGCCAACGAAGAAGCGCCAAAGCGCGAATCTTTTTAAAAACCCATTTCGTTAAATCGCGCATCTCAGTATCAATTCGCAGTCAGTTCTAATCGGAAGTTGTAGTGTTTTAATTTTGATTTTTGCAAATAATAGAAAATGTTTGCCGCTAGATTGCTTCTTCTAATCGCCATAGTTGGCGGCATTTCTTTTGCTGAAGTCTCCGAATACAACACCAATGAACTATACTGTGATCCAGAGCTGTGTCGACTTTATAATGGAACACATTTTATTGTACACGATCATATTGGGTGCGATAATAATGGCACACTCAGTTCTGCATGTGGTGATGCCCATCTGGTGGATATGAATCAACGTCGAATCAATTTGATCCTTGACCTTCATAACGCGGCGCGAAATAGAATTGCGATTGGCAAATTACCAGGTTACAGCCCAGCTGCTTCAATGCCTGTTATCAAATGGGATAATGAGCTTGAATTCTTGGCTGGCTTGAATGTTCGAACTTGTCGGTTTAAACATGATAGCTGCCGAAATACAGACCGCTTTTCGGTGAGTGGTCAAAATATCGGTTATATTTGGCAAACACGACCGATTCGTTCTATATCGCGACGAATTAAATTTATTGTGGGCAAATGGTTCTTTGAGTATCCGGATGCTGGGCAGGAGTTTATTGAGTCCTATAAAAATCATCCTAAAGGGTGGGTATGAATCGGAATTGATTGAAAATTCCTAAAATATTATATTTTCGAAATATTTTTAATATCGAGGAAACCTTGAAAGTTTTTAATGATTTTAATTAATTTTAATTTTTAATTTTTTTATATATTCTATAATCTATAAGATAACTAAGAATGGGATTCTTTCGTTTTAGAAAGCTTATTGGTCACTTCACCCAGATGGTATCAGATCGTGTTCAAAGAGTTGGCTGCGCAGCGGTACGATACACACCTGAACGTCTCTTGGGATACAAATTTCTAATGACATGCAATTATGACTTTACGAACATATCCCGAGAACGAGTTTATGTTACAGGAAAACCAGCATCTAATTGTACAGCACGGCCGAGTGGAAGATATCAAGGACTATGTGATTGGGACGAAGATTACGAAGACAGTGAGGAGAGTGATGAAATTGATCTTAATTCATTGGATATTCCAGTGTTATTGTAAAATAAATGATCAGTCCTTTTAAATTGGATGTTTCTTTACAAAAGTTAAATTCTCGTTCCTTTGTATGATCTCAAAGGCCAAAGATTCAGAGTTTTATTAAGACCTATACTGCCCTCATAGATAAGCGAGAAGGTCGTATCTCAAATTACAATTTTTAGCGAAGCATGCTGAGAAATTACGAATTACAACAACAGAAGTAGTTTTCTTTTGTTTTCTTTGGTTTATGTATGAATTTGAGTTTTTGTTACTTTTAATGATCTACATATCTTTTACAAGCAAAGACCGATCCCTTAATTTGAATTCAAACTAGAATTCTTAATCGTTCGATTTCTTTGTGTGTGCAGAAAACGGTTGTTTGGCATAATTTTATCAACAAAAAAAAATATGTTAAATATTTGAGCAAGCAGACGGATTCCACATTATTTGACTATACATCAACGTTCTACTCTGTTAATCTTTACAAAATACTTTGTATAATATTTATGAGATATTCGTTGAAAAAAGAAACAATATACATAATTAAATACAATCTATAAACAATCTCGTTTTAAAGATTTACGTAAATTTTGTTTTGATTTATCTTAAAAACAGAAAACTTAGTTACAAAACATCACGTCTGAATTGATATAGTTTTCTCAAGAAGATTGTACGTTTTAATATAGGTTAGTCATTCAAAGTCTTTAGATCTAGTTGGTATATTATTACTCGCAGTGTTGCACTGGCAATTACATTTTAACCCTGTATAGTTTAAAAAGTGATTTCTTTAAAAGTCAAGTAATTCACCATGATGCGAAGGACATTTATTTGTGTACCTTTTTTGGTGTTCTTAAATGTGGTTTTAATTTTTGGTGTTAATTTAGACCAGTATTGCAACACAGATTTGTGCAAAAATCGAGTTCACATAGCCTGTAATAATAATCTTGTAAGTGTTAAGTAAATAAATTTGTTAAAATTGTTTTTGTTGTAATATAAATTCAAAGCAAGGCCATGAAAATATGTATGTAGGGTCGTGGCACCAGTTACCGAACAGTTTACGGACTTTGTAGAAAAAAGGTGTTGTAAAAAATACTTGCAATGAATTTAGAAATGTAATGTGAATTTATTTTGATAGACAATCTCAAATATTTTCATGTCTGATAAAAGTTTTTTTTAATAAAAAGTACCCGTAAAAAAAGAAATAATATTAAATTGAAAACAACAATTTTCACGCATTACCGAACACTTGTTTCCTAAAGCCGAACAGGAGGTTTCCTGTTTTGGAACCCTAAAATCAAAAGGTAGTTAGGCACGAAAAATCATTTTTAAGGTAAAATTTTGCTCTTTGTATATTTTTAACAACAACATAATACCAAACCAACAACAACAATGCCCTGGCACTAAAAAACTTTAAGTAGGTATACCTACTTTTATATTTTCTTATTGTTGTTCGTTAGGCCAGGGTTACACATGTGAGTTTTACTCACGTAAGTGCAAATTACTCGTGTGAGTAAATTTCGGAGAATTTACTAGTGTAATCAACTCTGTTAGTAGCTTAGGGTAAATTTAAGAACATGCGTTAGCTGTAAGCTGGGAGCGGAATGAAACGGTAAAAGCAATTTTATAAAAACAGTGCTAAAAATTTAAAACAAATATTAAAAAATAACGGTAATACTTACAACTAAATTATTTTTATTTTTTAAAGCCAATACTATTTTCTATTAGATGTTTTTTAAATCAAGTGAAACCTATGCATAGTCTTTGAAAAAACGGACTTTAAACAAAAAAAATTAGAGAAAAAGGTAAAAAAAAACTTTGAAGTGTGATTTTTCAAAACTGCAAAATAAAATACTACTTTTTTTATAAAATTCGTTGCTCACATTAATTTTAAATCATAAACTGAAAACAAAATGATTTTATGTTTTCTGGTTTTTGAGAAAATAGAAAATTACTAAAACTACTTTCTTATAAGAGTTTTCTTTTTTTTTGGTATACGGTGAATGTTGTACGTAGGTTCGTTTTTGTAATGATGCTTGGTCATTTTTAAATGCAACAGAAACTTTGCATACACCCAACCTCGCACCCACCCCAAATCCTATAGTGTGTCAAAGCAGGGGGGTTGCAGGTGGGCAGCATGCCCCGCCTTACATACCTCACTGCAGTTTTGAAAAATCACACTTCAAAGTTTTTTTTTACCTTTATTTTCGCAGTTTTTGAGTTTAAAGTCCGTTTTTTCAAAGACTATGCATAGGTTTCACTTGATTTAAAAAACATCTAATAGACAAAAGTATTGGCTTTAAAAAAAGATATAAAACTTAGTTGTAAGTATTACCGTTATTTTTTAATATTTGTTTTAAATTTTTAGCACTGTTTTTTTAAAACTGCCCCTCCCGCCCAAACGGAGGGAGACAGACCCCCCCCCCCCCAAATATAGTTAAAAATGTTTGTATTGATCTGTTCTACAAAAAAACAGTTATCAATTCTTTGCGCCACAGTTATCGTACTCGTGCCGTTTTTTTACTTATATAAGTAATTATTACTGTAAGTTTAGCAATAGTGTACAGTTTACTGTTTTTCACTTTTTGAAACTTACTATTACTATGCCTTTGATTCATTCATGTAAGTTGTAAGAGGGAGGGACTACGAACACCTTACTTGCTGCTAGAATACCCGCTGACTTATTTCGAATCTTTCGTAAAGCATGGGAAAACGAGGCTGGATAATATTTGTGCTTTTGGAGTTCCATATTTTGTTATCTGTTACACGAAAAGCGATTTATACTTGGTGTTCGTAAAAAGGAAACTCGGTAAATCTTGGGTGCCTTTTCTCGAACAGTCAAAAAACACAAGATAATTTAATTTTTTTTCGATAAAACCTTTAAAATGACAATAAACTAATAAACCCATGTAAATAAAAACACTAGTTAAAGTATTAACGTTAACAGTTTTCCATCCAAAGAACTTTTCTGGAACTCCTTTTCAATTTTTTTTTTCCTGCACAACCTGGGACCATCGAATCCAATGAAACCGATCACCGAACAGACAATTTTGCTTACCTAAGATATATTTGTATTAGTGAGATAGTTGTACCTAAGCGTAAAGAGAGAATGCTCACATATTTCTGCAAAGTTTTCAAGGGAAAAAAACAGTAAAGTATCGAAAATACAGCCAGATTACTGAAAAGTGTTCGGTAACTGGGGATGTTCGTTAACAGGTGCCACTACCCTATATACCTAACCTTTCATAGGTAAACAACATTAAAATAAATGAAATTGAAATGTGAAGGTATTAAAAAAAAAACATTATAAAAATCCGTTTTGACATCCACCGGACTTTTTACTTTGGAGATATTTCTTTGAAATATTTCTCTATGGGCTTTTCACAAAGTATAATACTCCTCATATTAATTCAAAAGCCGGTGATAAAGTAAGGAGTCAATAGTATCCCTAGATTTATAAATTTATTAAAAATACTTTAAGAAGCACATTTTGAAACTTCAACATACAATTTAAGCGTTTACTCCTCTAGTCTATAGGGTTACTGACATTTGGATGAACGACTGCAGCGCATATCCTACATGTCTAGAGGTCAACATCAACTGAAGCGGCCGACCGACCGACTGAAGCAACCAACATTTTTCCGTATTTTGCTCCTTTAAGATATCTTTGATATTTGTATAGGTACTACTCGGCTACTAATTTGAATTATGTAGAAATGTAGAAATTGACCAACTAGTCTCGCTTCTCGCATCAAAACCACAGAAGATCATTGATAAATGATCGTACCTCTGTCTCTAGTTCAATTTGTAATATTAAGTTGGCAAAACTGTAGCACAATTATCGTTTTTCAACTTATCAAACGAATAGGAACAAATTAAAACTGCGTTTTGTGTTCATTCAAAAATAAAGATACAGGGATACACAATTCCGCAAACATACATTTTTATTCAAAACTTACACTCACGCTCACGACATGTGTGCTTCTTTCCTAGAGTTTAAAAACTCACCCTTGCACAATTGTGTTACAAGTTTAAATAATTAAAAACTTAATAACGTTAGCAAAATAATAATTTCATTTCAAACATTTAAAATATATTTTTAGCAAATCAACTCATCCTGTGCTGCTTACAGTGAAATGTTAGGTATTTCGCCGAAAATGAAACAAATCATTATTGATAAACACAATGAATATCGAAACAAGCTCGCCCTTGGAAGAGTGCCCAGATTTCCGTCAGCAACCCGAATGGCAACGATGCAATGGAATAATGATTTAGAATTGATGGCCGATTTAAATGTGAAATCTTGCACAGGTACTCACGATTCTTGTCGTAATACATTCAACTTTAAACATTCGGGACAAAACATCGCAAGACGCACAACACTTCAGGATTTCATTTCATTGGATAATCTTGAATATAATATCTATCATGGCATCGATCGATGGTTTGCCGAGCATTCATTATGTCCAAGAGATCGTACAATAGTATTCAATAGTGGCAAAAAGAAATGTGGTCATTTTACTGTGATGATTTCTGATCGAAATACTCACTTGGGATGTGCTGTTATGCATATGAGAAGCAAAAAGACTGTATTCACGTGTAATTATGCCTGGACGAATATAAGAAATGGAAAACTTTACAATCCGGGAAGGCCAGCTTCACAATGCAAGACTGGCAGAAATCCAAAATATCCCGGATTATGTTCAATCAATGAAATTTATTAATAAAATTAATTTAATTCGTCTTCGAATTCTGAATTTATAAATAACAATCATTAATTACATTTATGTAAAACAATAACTAAGTTTATTGTATTAAAATTGAAAAAAAAAATGTTGACAACGAATTCAGACAAGAATGTCTTGCAATAAATTTTAGTTGAAGTAGCTAGTTTCATTTTATTCCATTTAGAACTAATTCTATGAAAGAAATTCAAAAATTACAAAATACTTTTCCATTTTTAATTGGTGACTAGGAGGGCTTTTTATTCAAAGAATGAAATGATCAGATATGGAACAAAGAGATATTTGAAATTTTCTTTTTAATATATTGCGACTGCATTTTACTCATTTAATACGAAATAAATTTTAATATAAGATGAAAACTAGTTTAACTTAATCTCCGGCACTGGTTGTAGTTTTTAATTATTGTACATAGACTTCTGCCTATAAAGTACAGTTTTACAAAACAACAGACACACTTGCATAATTCTGTTTGATTTATTTCATTGCAAGAATGTTCCTGGTATCACTTAACTAAGATGTTATGCTAGAAGAGTTTCAATTCCTATATTATTGTTTTAAGAAACAAGTTAATTACAATAAATATCTCAGTTAAACAAAATGACTATTTGTTTCATCGACCATGCACTACCTGTTTTGTATCTGATAATTTATAGAAAAATTGCATCGAAGTAATAGAATTTTCTTAAGAACATTTAAAGTTGTTTAGTTTAGTCTTATTAAATCTTTAGATCTAGGTGTGATTATAACTCGGCAGTTGATTTAAAAAAAAAAATTAAAAATCTCTTGTGCTTTCTATTAAATAATTTAATTTACCATGACGCAAAGGACATTTATTTGTTTAACACTTGTTTTTTTTTTTAATTTTATTGTAATTTATGGTGCAAGTCCTGACTATTGCAACAGAGATTTATGTAAACATAAGCTTCACGTTGCGTGTAATAACAATGGTGTAAGTAAGTGTAAGAAAATCGATTGACAATACTATGAGAACAAAATTGTGTCAATTTGTTTATGATTCTGTGCGAGTGTTTTGTATTTTATATCATCCTGTTCTGGTTTCAAAAGCTCAAATTACTAAAAAGGGAAAATAAGTTAGTTCTTTCAAATAAACTAAAGCTTCTGCGGAAACTGCATTTGTTATAAATTTTGAATCCTAGTTGTCAGATTAATGGTATCAGCAAAAGTCTATTAATCTTTTTCTTGTTCTTATTTCAACCTTCATGCCAAAACTATAATGTTTTGTTTTCCAAATATATATTTTAAAAACTGATACCTAAAGATTTTTTTTGTAGAAAGTGAACACTGCAAATTTTAGTTGAAACCTAAAAAAAAGTGTGAAACTATTTGAATATTTTGCAAAAATAAAATTTTCATAAATTCGCATATTTTTAATCCTTTGTAAACATAAAGGAATTTATTAATCTTTTACCGGGAGATTTTAGGAGAACCCATGTAGCTTTTATAACAACTAATCCCAAACAGTATATTTAAAAATTAAAAAAATATTTACAACTTATTTTTTTAGGAAATCAACTCGGCATGTGCTGCTAACAGTGAAATGTTAGGTATTTCTTCAAAAATTAAACAAATTATAGTCGATAAACACAATGAATACCGCAACAAGCTCGCCCAAGGTAAAGTTCCCAACTTTCCACCAGCAAAGCGAATGACAACCATGAGATGGAGCAATGAGTTAGCATTAATGGCCGAATTAAATGTTAAATCATGCACAGGTACCCATGATGCTTGTCACAATACATTCAATTTCAAACACTCTGGCCAGAACATTGGCAGGTATTCAACTAAAATGGATGTCATTTCAAAGGATACTCTTGAAAATCATATGTATTCAGCAGTCGATCGATGGTTTCAGGAGCATTCAAAATGTCCAGATAAATCGTTAGTCTATAATAATGGAAAAAAAGGTTGTGGTCATTTTACTGTGATGATCGTTGATCGAAACACTCACGTAGGATGCGCCATATTGCTTATGAAACGTAAGCAAACTGTATTTACGTGTAACTATGCTTATACGAATATTAGAAGTAAGAAGCTTTACAGCGCGGGTAAAACAGCTTCTAGATGCAAGAAGGGAAATAATCCAAAATATCCGGGATTGTGCGCAGTAAATGAAATAAAAAATAAACCTTAAATAACACCATGAATTTGAAATTAAGCTTAATACTAAGATTTGACGAGTTATACAATGACAAGAAGGGGTTTATTAATATCTTACAGTAATATTTGCAAAAAATGTAGCAATACAGTGATTGAAACGTTTTTATTGTTTTAGTAAAATTAGTTACATAATAAACTTGTTAACTCAATACCCGGTGGCATTTTGCACTAAGAGAATGAAATGTTTCACTTCCCAAAATGTATTTCCTACGATAGAGCAGACAAGCTTACAAGCAAAAACCTTCACGAAAACAATTATTTAGTTACACCTTTCTTTATCATCTTATGATCTATTTGCAATAAAAATTCACTTTCGACTTCAATATGGAATTGAAGCAAGTGTTTTTTGAGATAAATAGAGATGCTTTTTTTTAAGTATTCGCGACATCCATCAAACTTAAAAGCAGTAAAATAGTACGGCAATAAAAATAAAATAACTGCCGTATAAGTAAAATTTACAAAAAAATTAAAAACTTGCAACAATTTTCAATGACCATAAAACATTCATTTTTATTTATATAATATCCTATTATGTATGTTCAAATTGTGTGTATGTTTTTTTTTTTTGTCTCTTTCTTTTGTACTACATTACAAAATTAAATAATGAGATTTATATATGAATAGTATTTATATATATATTTATAAAAAAAAACATGACCCAATTAAATAATCCACTATTAAAAAATACTTTCTATCACTTGCTCTGCTCGTGTGTAGCATCACCACGATCACTTTCTTAGCTCGCGTTATTCTTCGAGGATAAGATTTTCAATTTTGATGCTCATACGGTATTCATCAGCCCAAGTGATTCTACCACATTTCTAAAAAGAAAAAATAAACAATTTTAAAAGATATGACAAAATAATTAAACAACATTCATACATCACATATAAAAAAGTCGGTTTGTGAGAAAACAGAATTGTTGCTGATTTTATCGGTTTTTATTATTGCTGATGAAAATGTCCTTCCTGTTTGCAGCACTTCATCTGTAATTGGTTCTGTAAAGAGTAAAATATATAAAGTGATATAAAAAATTGTATGATATATAAAAAAATACACTTACTTGAATTAAATACTAATCTAATAGCTTTTGCAGCAGTCGAACCAGGCCCTGCTGAGTAAGGCTTTTTTCTAGATTCCGGTCCAAATTTGAGAAAACATACTTGATTATCAGTTGCCGAGATAAATTCAATGCCATTGCATTTTGGACAACGTGTCATAATTTCGTTTTTATTTATCGAAATGTTAAAGTATTGAATCACATTAACAACTTGGTTTTCGGCAACATCTTCGGGTATCTCAATGCAAAGACTTTTTGGCAGGAGTTTGCTTAATTGTACATAATGAGAATCACGTGAAAGAATGCATCGATTCTCTTGTTGGGCTTTACGCACATAATGATCTAAGCTTGTACGCGACTTTATTTCCAAACAGTCTATACCGAGGCGACGCAGGTTGTGAAGTAATCCACAAAGCATTCCATCACATATGAATTTAATTTTTGTGGAACTTTCAAAAATATGCATATTATGTAAGCTTAAAAAAATACAAAAGAAAAAACTTTCAGCTTACCTGATACATTCCATTGAGGTGTTGCGTGAGCTTTCACGCGTAGGCCTATAAGATAAATTACTTTCTAATGGTTTAGTGGCCAATTTCTCGGGCTTTGTACTATTTGTCGAAGTTATTTGGTCGACAATTTCATCAACGTCATAACCTAAACGTGTTAAAGATTCGGCTATTACTTTGTAGATTTGTACCAGGCAGTAGGCATCGAGTGCTGAAATTGAAAATATAGGGAATAAGAACAACAGCGGCAGAGAAATTTACACTGCAGCAAACGGCAAAGCCACGTTATCGATTCTTTTTTGTAAAATGAAATAGGTTTCTTAAAATGGACAAAAACATTATTGAAAAGTATTCTACGGGTTTGTCACTACGTAAACATTTATTAATTGTTCTATACACAGAACTATTACTTTATGAATTATGAAATATGTGCTTAGAGCAACATTGTCGACGAATTAAATGAAATTCCTAAAAATGAAATAAAAGTTACCCAACTAACTTACCGGCATAAATAATTTGATCTCGACGTAATGGTCTTTTGGCCCAGTTAGACAATTGATTGGATTTGTCCAATGTTTTTCCCAAACAAACTTGCGACAAAGCACTCAAGCTTGTTCCGGATTTAGCAGCTGGTAAAACAAATTAAAAACTATTTATTAAATTTCAAAGCTATTTGACTTAGGTTTACCTCTTTTGTATGGAAATGAAAACGTTTGCATATATTTCAATCGTTTCCACAAATCCTTTAAATCCAAATAACATGATCCACTGGCCAAGCATAAATTCATTTGCGGCAAACTTTTCTGTAACATTCCTAGATCCTGTCGCAGTGCAAATCCAATTTTAAGAATTTCTAAATTATTAAAGATATTTCGTCCGAAAAGTTTCCACAAATCATCAGTTATGTCCTCTGACATTACATCGATGAGAAAAATGTTATCAAATGTTGCCAATTGAAGCAAACTAACAGTCTCTTCTTGGCAAGCTGATGGCTTCCATTCTGAATCGAAACCAATCAAACTATGTTTCTCTAATGTTTTTATCATATCGGTGAAGCTTGATTTGCGATCGACAAGAATGATGGCTTCATCTCTTAATTCCAACTGAAGGTAGTCCTCTTTGAATCCCGATGGTGAGGCATCACCCGAATTGTTTGACGGAAGGTCATCATATCCATCGCCCCATCCACCATCGACAGTGTCGCCACTGGTATTGTGTTCGGTATTATCGACGTATAGGGTAGGTGGCCATTGATTGGTGGGAATCTTATAAAGTTTGACCCAATAAAGGGCCTCTTCGCGATCGCCATGCCCCGATATATTAGCTACGAGATCATATTTCAAAACATCTGTCGTTGCAGCATCTTTTACAAGCTCTCGAAATGAATCACGACTCATTTCGCCATCCTTAAAACGTTTGTAGAGGTAGTACATGTATGAGCGGGATTTGGAGTAACTAAGGTTTGGAGTGAGTTGCTCATCGATTTGGTATTTTTTGGCGAGGCGAGCTACAAGCTTTGACATTGGTCGGAAGCTTATAATAGATTGGTTCAGTTCAGTGTACCCATAACGGCTGGAAGAACAGAAAATAAGGTTTTCATTAAAAAAAAAGAACATTTTAGATATTTTCAGAAGATAAGAACGATCGAACAGCGTTCCAGCACACAAGACTCACTCAATGATCGGATAACAATAATCGATTACACTCTTTCGTTTGTCCAACAATGAATCAAGAAATTGCACCATTGCTTCCTGCTGATCTTTGGCCATGTCTAAATATTCCACTGCAAGAGTAGTCTTATTCTGTAAAATGAGCGGCAACACAATTTGATAAATATCAAAGGATTGGGTGACCCCTAAGTAAATTGCCCAGTATGCTGCCTGAATTTAAAAATAGAAAAAAACAAATCTTATACATACAATTCTTTCAAATAATCTTCTTCTCTACCAACACCTTACATCTTTGTAGCTCTTTTGATCGATAAGCTCCTGAATCTTCATTACTAGGATGTCTTTTATTTTAATTAATTGATAAGCTGCTGTAATTCCTTTGTAGAGGGGTAAAACACCTGATGTTTTAATAAAGTTAAATGCCACCATTCGCATGTTATCGGTGCACAAATTAGCAATTTCTGGATTGGTGTTTTGCAGAGCACAAATCGTCTCAAGAACTTGAAATAAAAAAAAATATACTTAAATTTATTTTAGCAATTTTTAAATAAAGGAATGAATTCATATGATTAATGATTTTTAATAGTAACACAATTATTACAATCTTTACTTTCGTACTGGACCGCACATAATTGCTCTGTTGATACTTATGTTTACTACATTGCCAGCTTATTGCCAAACTGTATATCAGCACAGACGTCGGTTGCTCTGAAATATATCACAGTGTTCTCCATCAAATATAAAGCAAACTGCGTCCTTTGTTGGACAAAGCAAAAGTGGGGTTTTCTGGGTTGGCATACAGTATGACCAATTTTCCACTTTAAAATATGAGTCGTTTAATAACGGCTGATCGTGTTAATATTGTGAAAATTGACTACAAAAATAGTTCTGGAGTAAATAAGTTTCGCGCATTACGAACAGAGTACGGCTGACATAGTATCAACGGTATTTTTTCTTCGTCTGGTGGTGTCGTTGGATGTTGGACGTGGTATCAACATGACGTTTCCAAATCTCACACAACATGACCCTTTTTGACTTTACTGGAAGACAAAAATCATGTATTGGTGATATGAACTGTCTTGCAAGATTGGGATTTGTTATTTTTGCTCGGCTATACAACAGTCTGTATATAAGTCGATTTCATGACGTTTTGAAAATTAATACTCTAAGTTATTGCGCGATTTGTATCAAAAATTCATCGAAAACTACCGTTTAAGAATCTTAAATATTTTAGCAAACTTTAAATTTCGATCGTTATGGGGGAAAATAATGAGGATGGACAAATTTCTCAAGAAAATTCATAAAAAGAAGACTAAACCATGCTTAGTTGTCAGCAGAAAAATATTTATTGATTAATGATTGTTAAAAAAAATATATTTAAGCTCGACTCGTGTGGCCAATTCCCATTTCAAAAAAGACATTTTAGAAAAGGGTGCTTTGAAGGAATGAAACAAAAGTTAACCGCATTGGACCAGATGGTTTTTTTTATCCATGAGCTTACTAAATCAAAGTTCCGATCTTAATATATAGAAAACTTATGGATTGACTTAAAAAAAATAGAAATTTAAATTTGTTCACTCATACAGGCGATTGCTATGAATATGAATTTGTACAAATTCGATGTTTAAGATAGCAAAATAAACTCTGTTTCTAAAGTGTAAAGAGTCTAGGGTATGTAAATTCAAAATAAAAATGAATGCTTTAAAAAATTAGATAATTAAATCAATGGGTCAAATTTTTAATATTTTGTAGGAATAATATTTTTTTGCTATTTTAAAACATTTTATAAGCTCTCAGTAAAACAAAATTTATCTTTGCAGCGCAGAATGTATTTTTTAAACGATGTTGTTGTTAAAATGATCCAATGTTTGTGTGTAGTTATGTTCTACAAAATTGATTTTGTGACAGAGAATGGTTATTCTCTGAAATGTAGCATGATGCTTAATTTTTTAGCAATTTGCGGAAAAATATAATTCAGAGGATCGATGTTTTTAATGTTAGCATGATGTTAGTGAGGGCTAAAATTGACAAATTCTATAAATTACGTTAGTAAAATGCTAAATTTACTTTATTAACCTAAATATGTAACAATGCAGACTGTTAAATGATAACGATGCAATTATCGCTAACGATCAACTTGCAGGAATGCTCAAAATATATTGCTCGACATAAATACATAGGTACACATCGATGGCTAGGTGCACAAATGTGTTAAGTGTACAAAACTTGAATCAATTTAACGGAGTACCTACTTGCCCTCAATATAGATAATTTTCATTTGCTAAAAGAAAGATTTGTATGAGCTCAGTCGAATGATCATTTTTGACCAAAAGTGCACTTAACACATTTGTGCACTAACGGCCATATTATTCACTCGTATGCAATTGATATATTATTTTACTATCGCTTTTAAAGCGAACGCAATTATTTCTACATAAGTTAAGTACCTATAAATGATTTCAAATTGCAAGAACTCATTGATTTTTTCTGTGTACATTAGCATGTTAACAGAAAACATTTCTAATGTTTTTGAAGCAAGTGGAACAATAATTCTCAATTTTCTCAGCCAGGCTTAATTAAATACAATAAAACAATATCTAAACTCTTACCAAATAGTGCTAAATTTTTGTTCTTTAAGTTGTTGCACCCTGGACAATTTGCAAAAAGTTTTAGCGCCAGCAGCATTGGATTTTCATCCTTCAGATAGATTGCTTTGAGATTCTGACTCAAAGTAGGAGTGCTTTTATCTGCAAATATTTTAAAATAACATTTATAATAATAATTCAATTTATTCAACATTTCAACATACATGCATTCCACATTGTTTGATATGAGGTGAACCAAGTTTCCAGAGGCATTGGTAATTCAGCATCAAAATCTTCACCATTTAATCCAGCTGATTTTGTGATATTAGGAACGACGGTTATCTTAAGATTTTGAGTAAAAATCTCCATTGTTTCGAAAGCCTTAGTAAAATTTTTATTTTGTGTAAAACAATTTTTATTTCTGGCAAAAAAAAAGAAAAATGAAGGTACCCACCTCTTCGTCATTGCTATCATCTTCGTAGCCAGCTGGTAAACCACGTCCCTGGTACAACATTCTATATTTTTAAAGTTAGTTTCTGCACGAACTTATAGAAAATTTATAAAACTATGCACTTCACTTTGGTTTTTTGATACTTATAAATTTGTTACCAAAATGTATAGTAGAAAAATCAAACGAAAAAAATTTGCATGGAGTGCATTTTTTCTTGGTTAATTTGGTATACAAAAAAAATATTTTGATGTGACAATTTGTTGATAGAGATGTGCAAAGTTGTTTATTAAGTGATGCCAATAAACTTATAATCTAGAATCAAATGTAATGGTGGATTTACATGTTTCAGCAATTGAAGAACCAGAAAACTTTAGAGATAAAGAAGATACGCAATGGAAAACTTTGCTTGTCTGAAAGAGAGTGAAGTGCAGAAATCTTTATGAATAAATTATGGATAAATATTATAATAGGTAAATATTGGAGATTATAGGTAAAGATGCATCATTTTTGTTATAGGAACTTTGTCTGCATCAATTATTTACGCTATTAGTGTACCACCAAGTCATTTTAAATAGTTATTGGATTCTCAATAAAACACACCTATCTAATGAATATTTGTAGACAATTTGTATGCTATTGTTTTGTATATATTTGCTGTTTATGTGAATAACAATTCGTTCGATATCATTTCTAGTTTACGCAGACGACCGTCCGAAGAAGTCACCTGTGGATGCGATACTTGGATAACGGAAGTAGTCCGTGGAATCTTTCATTAGAGTAAATTGACTGATTTTAAAATATTTGTGTACAATAATTATTGCTATTCAAAAAACTTTGTTCCCCATGTGTGGCCTCCATTTAACCGGCGTATAGTTAGCAGCAGTTTGTCGGGAATTTAAATTTTTTGTACGCAAATAATTATTTGAAAATTTAGTGAAATTTAGTGAATCAATATTAGAATTTGGTGAATCATAGTTTAAAAGTTATTAAGAAATTAAAGTAAGGCGTAAAATTGGCAGCACTTGTTCGGAATTTAAAAAAAATTGATACCAAAAGATGTACCTGAATTTGGTTAATCAAGTGCATGCGATTCCCGAATTTGGTGATTCTTCTTTTGTTAATTAATTAACAAATTAAAAATTATAAACAATTAACGTAACGCAAATGCAAAGTGACGTAACGCTCTCAAAAATATAACAACCCTGGTTAAAAAACGAATACATACAAAATTCGGAGTTGCCAAAACGGTCGAAATGTGGAACACTGAAATTAAATTTACTCGTTTTGCGACTTCGATATCGATTTAATTACACCCGATTTCTGGAACCTAACTGAAATTCGGCACTTCCTTCAACCTCTGAATAACCGTCGACATCCGAGTTTTATTTAAATGTTCTAAATAATTTCTAGTCATTTGAAACCTCAAATGAAACCCTCGAATCAAAAGCAAATTCAGAGTTTTTTTTCGATTAAACTTTACGACAAAATGTGAAAATGACATTCCGAAGTCGATGAGGAATGTATTCGTTTTCAACCAAGGTTGTTATATTTTTGAGAGCACTACGTGACTTTGCATTTGCGTTACGTTAATTGTTTAAAATTTTCAATTTGTTAATTAATTAACAAGATAAGATTCACCTAATTCGGAAATTGCGTGCACTTGATTCACCAAATGCAAGTGCATCTTTTGGTATCAATTTTATTGAAATTCTGAACAATAGCTGCCAACATTACGCCTTACGTTAAATTGTTAATAACTTTTAAACTATGACTCACCAAATTCTAATATTGATTCACTTAATTTCACCATTTTCATTTTTTATTTACATACAAAAAATTGAAATTCTCGACAAAGTGCTGCTAATTTTACGCTGGTCTCTATTTATGAAGCGATTCGCCAATCGTAATTTTGAAATAAAGAAGATTGGCAGCACTAAAAAATCAAACTTTATTTTTTTTCTCGATGTTGCCCATGCTGTCATTTTTTCTTTTCTTCTGCTGTCGTCTCGTCTGTCTCTGTTTGTATTTGTCAGGAATTAAAAATTTCTGCACCAAGAAAAGAAAAAAACTCACATCGCATAATTGTATTTTAAAATCACATACATAATACATTTTTCTTAGAATAAAATAGAGAACATCCTACAAAAATCTTATTTGTTTATAAGGTTACAAAATAACTGCAGCTAATAATTTCCAATTGCTGCTTGGGTTCTCAAATAAAGGAAAAAACAAAAAAATGGACATTACAAATGGTAAGTAGGAAGAAGTTTCTTTATTTGAATCGATAACTTTAAGGTTATGTTAAAGATTGTTACTTCTTCCGTGTAAAGAGTGAAAAGAAGTGGATTTTCAAGAAAAAAAATAATTGATTACAGGTAAAGAAGGCACCAAATCACGTTCTCCATCAGCCGAATCGAATAGCACAAAAAAGTCTAAATCATCGCACAGGAGCCGAAGCGGTTCTAAGGATTCGGCTATAAACATTTCACGGGAAACCAATTCGAAGTCAAAGAGCAGATCACGCAGTCCAGATGCTACCAATGTAATTGCCGAGAGGAAGTCCAGAAGTCGCAGTGGAAGTGCTGCGTCAAGAAAATCGAAATCAAGATCAAATTCGAGATCACGTTCACGTAGCGGTTCTATTGCCTCGAGACGATCACGTGGAAGTGCAGTATCCAGAAAAAGCCGCAGCAAAAGTGGAAGTAAAAATAGAAGTGGATCGATAAGAAGCAGGAGTGGATCAGGTAGCAGAAGTCGCAGTGGATCAAGAAGAAGCCGCAGTGGATCGAGGCGCAGTCGTTCAGGTAGTCGCTCAAGATCCAGGTCCGGAAGTGGAAGCCGCAGCAGGAGTGGCTCTCGCAGAAGCAGAAGTGGTTCCAGGAGAAGTCGAAGTGGATCTAGAAAGAATCGTAGTGGCTCGAGGAGAAGTCGCAGTGGATCCGGCAGTCGAAGCCGTAGTGGCTCAAGAAGAAGCCGAAGTGGGTCCAGAAGAAGTCGAAGTGGCTCTAAAAGAAGCCGTAGTGGATCCAGAAGAAGCCGTAGTGGTTCTATAAGAAGTCGAAGTGGGTCCAGAAGAAGTCGAAGTGGATCTAAAAGAAGCCGTAGTGGCTCCAAGAGAAGTCGGAGTGGATCCAGAAGAAGCCGAAGTGGATCCAGAAGAAGCCGTAGTGGGTCTAGAAGAAGCCGAAGTGGCTCTATGAGAAGCCGTAGTGGCTCCAGAAGAAGTCGAAGTGGATCTAGGAAGAGCCGCAGTGTTTCGAAGAGAAGCAGAAGTGGCTCTAGGAAGAGCCGCAGTGTTTCGAGGAGAAGCAGAAGTAATTCCAACCGCAGTAGAAGTGGATCAAAAGCCAACCGAAGCAGTCGCTCTAAATCAAGATCCAGATCAGGTTCGGGAGCAAGATCTAAGTCTCGTTCTAAAAGCGGTTCCAAATCACCAGTAGCTGGAAGAAAAAAAAGAGCTCTGCTGAGCGATTCAGAAGATGACGAAAGTGCAGCTGCAAGCTTCAAGAAACGACCAAAAATCACAGACACAGATAACGAAGATGAAGAAGTTGGGGATAAACCAGAGGAAGAAACTCCAGAAGCGGAAAAAACTGTCAAAGAAGGTATCGTAGACAGCTCCGATGATGAAATTTTACCCATCAACAGTGAACAGTAAGTTGGTTGCAGTTAATTTTGTTTAACTTTGTACATAATTCTTTAAAATCATCCCCCCCCCCCTCCTTTTGTCAATTAATTTATTTAGAATTTCATAGCGAATCGATGAAAGGTTTTGGGAAATCCAAGATGTAGTAATTTTTTTTTTCAAAATTTTGAGTTTGAAAATTATTTTTTTAAAAACTGTTCACTTAAACAACTTAATTTGAAAATAAAATAAAAGAATAGTTTTCTGGCTTTCCAAAAAGATATAACAAGGCTTTTTTCATTCACCCTTGTTTTTAAATAATTTTTTTTCTGATTTAAGTCAATTTTTTAGAAAATTGTCCCTCCCTCCTAAACGGGGGAAAATAGACCCCCCCTCCGATACGATTTTTTTCTTGTCTTAACTCCACCTACATGCTCAAGCTTTTTGGTGCACCTTAAACCAATCACCCTGTATATATGTATAAGTAATGAAAAAAAAAAAACTAACAAAATTATTGTTTTCAGTTTAGATGTATGAGTGAAAGATTTTCACGAAAACACTAAGCTTTGTTTTCGTAATATGTATAAGTAATATAACCGCTAAATGAGTGAATTTAAAAAAGTCGATCGTTTGATTCGCTATTCATAACAGCGGCCAAAATTCAAATTTGGATGAAAAATAAACTTACACTTAAATTTAAGAAAATTTAGCTTTCTTAGTTCATATGAGGTTGATTACTTTTAAGAATTGAAATAATTCACGAGTTAATTTAATAACATTTTCATTAGAAAAACAATGAAAGCGTTTTTAATTTTTGATTTTTTTTTATTGTTCTCAAATTCTTTTATAAGAACAACTTTACATTTCAAATATCATCCCAAAGGCTAATTTTGTTTAAATACAATTTTAGGAACGACAATTTTATATCAGATTTCGATGCAATGTTGCTGCGCAAAAAGGAAGAGAAGAAGCCTCGTCGTCGTCGTGGTGACATCGAGCTTATCAATGATAACGACGATTTGATTGATCAACTTATAATGAACATGAAGCATGCTGCCGATGAAGACCGAGAACTGAATAAGGTCAACAAACCAGCGGTAAAGAAAATCTCAATGTTAAAGCAGGTGATGTCACAACTTATCAAGAAAGATTTGCAATTGGCTTTCCTCGAGCACAATATATTAAACGTTCTAACTGATTGGTTGGCACCGCTACCCAACAAAGCTCTTCCCTGCCTTCAGATTAGAGAAAGTATTATAAAACTTCTTGCTGATGTAAGTTTGCCTTTATTAATTTAACAACCAGTTTTTAATCAAGTTTTTTATTTAGTTCCCCACAATCGATAAAAGTTACCTAAAGCAATCTGGCATCGGTAAAGCAGTCATGTACTTGTATAAACATCCAAAAGAAACAAAATACAATAGAGAACGAGCCGGTCGGCTGATCTCTGAATGGGCTCGGCCTATATTCAATCTGAGTTGTGACTTCAAAGCAATGTCTAAAGAGGAACGACAACAACGTGATTTAGAACAGATGCCCAGACAAAAGAAAGCTCCTGAACCAGAGGCTACGGTTTCGGAAAAAAGTAAAAATGGCAGTCTGAATTCGGCTTTTGGATCCAAAGACGATAATCCACTGCGTCCCGGTGATAAGGGTTGGGTTGCTAGAGCCCGAGTCCCAATGCCCTCAAACAAGGATTATGTAATTCGACCAAGATCAACTGTGGAAGGTGAAGTTAATCCGGTAAGTTTTTGTTTTGTTTGGGTTTATGCATGTTGATCTATTATTTATATTTTGTTTAAAAAGGTTCAAAAGAAGAAACCTAATCGATATGAGAAGCACATGAAGAAATTTATAGATGCCAAGCGAATGAAAGAATCCCGACGTGCCGTAGATATATCTATCGAGGGAAGGAAAATGGCACTCTAAAGAGTAAATAATTTAGTATAAAATAAATTTGCATTACGGCTAAGTTGAGTGCAAAATAAATTAATTAATTTTAAATCAAAGATAAAAGAAATGTTTGTGTTTTGGAGGAGAAAATGATAAAGGTTACAACAAACAGAAAACTGTTCTCTTTTTCCCCCAGATGAAGGTAGATGAAAGTTTTGTATAGTTTCTAAGTTTTGGATATGTTAACATAAAATAAACAAATTCATGGAAATAAATGCTTGCGTTTATTTTTCAACACCGAAACTTTTCATTCTATTCCGAAATATACCGACATTTCTTTCAGGTCAACTGAACATAACAATTCACAAAAATGATACAAATTTTTCCAGTGTAATACAATTAAATATAGATATACTAAATTATAAACCAATTTTACTTTTGTGCTTATGGTAGGTTAACAACACATACATATACTGGTATAAGTAATTTCCGCTAGTACGGCAGTACTAAATAGCTTGCATGTGTAAATTTTTACTTGTACGGCAGTAAATTAAATACATGCATGGAAACAAAAAGTTGGCGACAGTAAAAATATGGAATAAGTTTTTTTTACTGAACTAACTCATGCATGGTATTTTTACAGGGGGAATTCTCTTAAGGTGTATAAACTTTCCCAATCCAAAAGACCGAAAACCCAAAAGACGACTGGACATACCCTAAGCGGAGCAACGAAGTTGCGTGAGCGGGACTGACTACAGAAAGAGAGGTAAAAGTCCCTTGAACCCCGCGAAGCGGGCCACCCAGGTACTGTTGAATTTGGAAACTTTGGACTCAGGCGCCCGCCAGACGACTGGACATACCTTAAGCGGAGCAACGAAGTTGCGTGAGCGGGACTGACTACAGAAAGAGAGTTAAAATCCCTTGAACCAGCGAAGCGGGCCACCCAGGTGCTGTTAAAGTAAGTAAAATACCCTCAAAGATATAAATATAAAAAAAAATTAAGGAAAGCACAGAAGCCCGAAAAATTATTTAAAATGAAAAATTTGCGCAAATTTTTCATTTTTAATAATTTTTCGGGATTTCGGGAAAACTTTTTCGTGCTTTTGGGTTTTCGGTCTTTTGGCTTTCGGGATTTTGACCCCAACCCACTATTTATAAAGTACAATTTTCAAATGCTGTCCTCAAAAATCTTTAATATTCGGAAATGATGTCCTTAAATTTAAACAAAAAGTAATGCAACTTTAAAATGGAATGCGATTATTTTCGGAATGTGAACTAGTGACACAATCACTTCAATTTTATGGTCAACTTTAAGAGTCCAAAGAGGTCAAATTAACGAAAATCTAATTCATTTTACAAAATTTCAACAATGATTCCCAAATTTCTTTATAAAATTTTACAAAAAGTAATTGGAATGATTGCACTATCATACAAAGTTTCGTGACAATCGCGAAAGAGAGGCAAACCTAAAAACTCCTAGAAAAAACAAATGCAACAACACCAGCATTCAGTTGGCCTCAGACAATCTATGAACGAGAGGGTTGCCGATGTTTTGCTAAGGTCAACCCGCTGAATCCCATAAGCAGATCTCAAGTGAAGTTGTGAAGTGGGAAAATTGTGATCCCATTCGAGATCTTAACGTCGGAAAGAAGAAAAAAATGATGACGGTAGCTCTGTTCATTAGATAACGGTAATATTTTGGTAGTGGTTAATAACAACAACGTTTTATCGTACCATGTATTTCCAAAAAAAAAAAAAAAAATGATTATCGTGAAATAAACAAACTTCTTCTTTGGCAACAATTCATTAACATCGGTGCTACTTAACGCATAATCCTAATTGACAACTTCGATAACCTTAAACAAAATTCAAATATTTTAACCACACAAAAGTACCAGATTTAATTAACACGTAGCTTTAAATTATTTTATTTCCTTCATTTAGCTATTGGAATGAACGCATTTAATTGATACAATTGTATTGCGTCTAATGTAACGTTTATCGTTCATTTAATTGATTTCTATAGCTTTTCTATGGTCAAGGTATCATTATTCTTTGTTGCAATTTTGAAATGAGGTTTATATCATTGTCATAATAGGCATAACATAGGTGTACTTAAGAACTTTTCACTTTGTTTACTTAATCTCGTTTCTTTATTTCGCATTTCAAAATTAAAACATTTAGTTTAAGTTTTATTAAATTTGTATTTTTATTTTACTGTTTAATTATGCATATTATGAATAATAACATTTAAATTTCTTTTTTAAATCGTTGTTGTGGAAGTAACTTGTGAAAAAGTAATAATTAAATTCTTAAACGATAAATTAAGAAATACTTCTTATCAATTAAGATCATACCATCGTTAAATTCGTTGTTTAAAAGCTTAATTGAATTAAAAACGGATAAACTGTATTCACTATGATAGTTGTCACCATTATTCTCAATGACCAAACATTTTTTCCATTTAGTTACAAAATATCTAATTTCAATATTATTCAATTCGTAGTATCATTGAGTTTATACACATAGAGGAATCAAGATGGTTTCAAACTCACCAAAGTAGATGTCGCTAAATGAACATATCGAGTAATTAATTCTTGCAATAATTCTCTGTAACCAAAAACACTCAAACCAAACCGAACTAAATTCTTCTGCATACATTTTTATTTGTTTTTCTTTATTTTTTTTTTTTCCTTTTAACTCAAGAATAATTGCTGCAAGAGTAAACAAAAAAACAAGTCGATAGTAACGACATCCTACGAGCAAAGTTTGAAACTTACACATGATTTCTCTATGTGTATAAACTCAATGATAGTATATAACAACTGACTATGAACAAAATTAATCCCACTTCTGAATCACTCAGCCATTACCTAACTGTATTTACAAAATAACTGTCAGTTATGTTCCCATCCCAACTATTGAATAAGTCAAATCGGAACTCAATTCCAATAACCTTCATTATGTTTACACTATTATATTCAATTTATTCATATTTCTGAAAGTTGTCCACTATAGCTTCAAATCTATACACAAAATAGAAATGGCGTCAATTAATTAATTATTATAAAAATGTGTATTTATGTTAATGCAATTTTTATTTAGTTTTGAAGTCTTTTTATGCTTTTATTGCTCACAATCATATTTTAAATTTCCTGTCATACTCGAGGAGAACATGATGCTGGTGTACCAAGCTATATTCTCATCTGGAATGTTGTTGAATCCGCCAAAATGCCTGTTTTAGAAGCTCGTTAATTTATTGAGTTATTTTAATGTATGTTATTCTAAATACATATTAATCTAATTGAAAATCCAATAAACTATCACATATTATTGAATATTTGTTGGATTAAACTACGAGTTTGAAACTGATTTATTATTGATTTTACTGGTTAAATTATGTCGTTTAAATTTCGAATGATGTGAAAAATATTAACATGCCACTTAACGTCTAATCTTGAATAGGTGCGAGTTAATAAAATGCATGATTGAATTGTGCAATTACATTGAAAGTCATACTTTATACAATAATGTGCAAGTTTGCGCACAAAGTTCATTCTGCATCCTAAATTTGAATATTATTTTTTTTTAATCGTGATCTTAATTTTTGTAACATCATAACGAATCGTTAAACTGTTTACAACTGCCAGACTGACATACTTTGAGCAAATCAACGAAGTTATTAGAGAGGCAATTAAAATACTTTAACCCACGAAGCGTCCATTCAGTGTTGTTGCTTATGAAAACACGTTGACAGAGGACAGAGGCACCACGTAGGTACTATGGATCAGAAAAACTAGGAACAAACAAAATCGCATAAGCGGGATTAGGTACGAAGAGGAAATTACAATCTTTTCAACCTGCAAAACGATCAACCGCCATTCAAAATATATGGTTGCTTCCGCAAACCAGTTTAATAAATTAGACTACAACCCAGTTTCATTGTTCGATCTGCATCTAAACTCTAGTTGCCTAAATCACTGAAAAATTCTTATAAATTTTCCGAAACTGATAATAATTATTCTCATAGATCCGTGAAATGTAGAATACCTCTGGAACATACCCTACAAAATGTCAATTGTCGCACGAGCTGTGTTGCACCTGTCTTGCATTAAGCCATACTTTATCATGGATCTCCATCACACTTCAGTCACAGTACCTAACCGTGTTACCCAATTTTGGATTGAAGTTAAGATCGAGCTCTAAAAACGCTAAGACGGCAACATCTTTACACAATGAAAAAAAAAAAAACAAATCTACATTCCAATCTATTTTATTTCTTAATCACAAAAATTACATAAATTAAGTAACAACAGCACTTTTCAATTGCACCTCATTTGCAGAATTGTATACACACAACGCATTGCCACCTATTCTTTTAAAAACAATGGAATAGTAACATGAGGCAAAGTGGTTCGAGGATTATCTGAATACAAGGCATATGTTTTAGCTTTTAAGTCAAATACTCCAACGGCAATGGTCTTGACCACTTGATCGAGATCACCATTTTCACGGAATACACAATGTTCACCACCTGAACAGTCGCCCAACATATTGATTACATCTTCTTTGCTCTTTGGAGGGTCATATGTGTTGAAAGTGTTCATTCGTGAAACGCTGGAATCTATCATAATGTCATTTGCTTCGTCTGTTTTGTAACGAAGGTAGCTGCAAAGAAAGGTATTTTAATACTAAAATTACTCAAATACAATATACATACCTATTAGCATGATAGCTATGTTCCCCATTACCAATTTGCCTGACGTCAAGCTCGGATTCATTCTTGTCTTCGACAGCTGGTGCCATTTCAATATTGTAGAAGGGTTGTGGTTCAACACTATATAATAATAAATTGATTAAAAAAGGAATGAGAATCGGTGATTTTTTTGGGACTAACTTGAGGAAGGTCATGTTGATCGAGCATCCATCTCCAGCACCAACACCAGAATCTTTTAGAATAGTGTGAGCTTGATCAAAGTTTTCAGCTGACAAGAGAGCCCTAGTGAGGAAGTGTCGAGCTGTAAACTGGGTAAATAAAATCTAATTTTGATAATATGTTCTCTTCTAACTCACGAGTTTTTCCACTGCGAAGATACTCCGCTGATAGAGTATTAATGGAAAAGACAAGACCATGATGGTTATAGTTCATTGTATAACCTGGCAAATGTCCTGCATAGCAAAGGGACATGAATCGTTCCTCTTTGACGTTGTATTTACCCTGTGGGGCATCGTTAATTATGTGTGCAACCACGAAATAGTAGTGATTTAGGGTTTCGGTGAGGGCATCTTCTGTGTGAGCAAGGACTTTCTACAAAAATAAGGTAGAATAAAGAAAATAAACAAGTATGCAGGTACGAGTATATACTTACACTTTCTTCGGTGTTAAGCATTATGGTTGAACATCCCGTTGGTTCTTTTATTGGTTTGATGTCTGTAATTTCATTCTGATGTTTTATGGACTGTGGAGTGATGTCATCCATGTGCAGCAGGAAGAGCTGTAATGGAAAAGACAGACTTTTTATTTAAAGAAAAATATATTATGTAATTATATGAAGAGGCATTATGAGAATGGCGTGTCGCACCACTTTGAATTATACACGTTAAAGCTTTTCAGAAGCGTCATCATTCGCATCAATTGATTTGGGTGATTGGCGACATTTTCTACAAACTTCTTAGCCAAGAGCAGTAATAGGTACATATCCAGAGGGATGATTTTCGCTTCAGAGTATAGCAACTCATTTTGAACGTTTTACGCCTTTGACGGTAAAAGAAAAGAGTCCTGTGCAGATTCGCAGCATTCATTTTCTTTTAAATAATGTTAAGGCCTTCGTAGTTGTCTTGGAAATTCTGTACCAGACAGGAAAGCTATAACCAATGGTTAGCAGCTGCTTATATATAAGGATTTTCGTTTGTTGACTTAGTCCGTTTCTTCTCTTCATCAGTGGGTGTAGTCGATGAAAGGCAAGATTTTCAGAAATAGTCGTGAAATTTAAATGTCGCGAAGTAGGAAAAGCAGGCACCAGCATTCAATTGGCCTCAGACATGGAATAATCTAAGACCGGGAAGCTTGTCGACTTTTTCTGAGGTCAACCATAGAAGCATCATCAGATCCTTAATTGAAGTTGTGAAGTGGGGAATTTGAGATCACAACATCTACGAGGGGATTAATTAACCAATAATTTGTTTCTATCTTCACATCTAATTTCTTTTGATCCACGTCTTTTGGATATTTCTTAGACAACATTCAAACTAAATCCTAGTTTTTTCTTGATAAGAACTTTCCTGTGGCCTACAAAATTGCGGATTTTAAAGGTCTGAACTAAATGACATCATATTATAATTTGTTAGAACCTACATATTTCTATAATTCAAAACTTTGATTTTGAACTGCATCAGGCATAATAACTTCAGTAATTATACATTCATTACATTCATAATTTCTGGGTCCTGAATTGATATATCATGAATCATCCAATACCTTACCACCACCATAAGATAAGCTTGTCTTATAAGCTTGACCTCAAATTTTCCCAAAGTCATCGAAGCCTTACCTACAAGCAAATTGTAAAACATAATTTACTAACACAGTTATACCATCGACATCCAGATACAAATCCCAAGGAAATCCAACTTCTTTAACTTAAGAAGGTAAAATCATAGAAGGTCGTCCAGCTTTTGCTTTGCTCCTATAAAGGAAATTCCTCAATAATGAACCATTAAATTAACACTTATTAAACAAGAAGAAACTATAATAGCTCATTACAAAATAGCCTCACGCTTTTTATAAAAAAACATTATCGACCACATAAAGTATAACCTTGCAACACAAATAGTGCAACGATAGGTACCATTAGTTGAATTGAAACCACCATCAATCGAATATCGTACTCAAGAAATGACAGCCATACGCTGTAATTGATGTGGCAAATCCAATAACAAAAAAAAAACATTTTAAATGCCAAAGAAGCCACATAATACTCGTATAAGTCAAAATACGTAACCAAACCAACCCCGGTTTGTAAATTGTAACTACCTTAATCAAAATCCAACCGAGGTCAGTACTTGACATGAAGTGCTGCTAAAACATTTAAGTAACAAACTTTTAGCACCACCATCAGGTTAGTAAAAGACTTAATTGAAAAATTAATGGCCCGAATCGAATTCAATCAGCCTTGTCATCAAACTATCTATATGGCAGCTTGTCTAACAACGCACAAGATATCCCTTATACAAATGCAGTTGCTTTTATAGAGCCGATTCCGAACTTGAACTTCTTCGCTTAAGTGCATGTTCTTGGGGCAAGTCAAGCGGGTATGGCAGTTTTTTAAGGTTTAATTAGCGCTGAATAACTTTATAATTTAATGTGTTGCAGCTTGTTAAACACAATTATACGGCTTGCTTACCCATCAAAGAAAAATCATAGAAAACAATAAATCGATGGCTCCATGCAAAATAATACTAAGTGACTTTATACAATTTTTCAGGAGAGAGGTTTAAAGTTTTTTTCGTATAACTTTTTTCTTTTCTAACAGATCTCCAAGCTTAAAACGTTAAATTTCCTATAATTTATGTCCAGATTTTTAAGGCATAGTGTTGAATCGGTCAAAACATAGGATCTATGTTATAATGCACTTAGTATTATGTTGACTGTACAACTCAAACTCGTTAGTATACTATGTGATGTTAGATTTATTTAACATGGAATAAATCAAATTCAAAACTATTTTAAGTGTACTTAGTATGAAAGTGACTGGAAATCAATTTAAAACTAGGGACTTAAATGTCAGTTAGAATTGTTTTCATTGTTTTTTACTCATTTAAAATTTATAAAACATAAGTTAGTATAAAAGAAAAACAAACGAAATCATGAAGAATAATTATTGTTTTTATTTCAATCCAATCAAAATAATTTAATGTTAATACTAATATAATTATAAGAGTTCCTATTATAGACAGAACATGTTAGGGTTGTAAGTAGTTTCATTCATAGAAAGTTCATTCATCATCTGAATCTGATGCAACTGGGACAAAAGATGTGGTCCTGAGAGATCTGTAGAAATGTTGGTAGGTTTTTGGAATTAGGTTTTGATCACAAAGGCAAACGAGGTCCAAATATTTTTCGACTCAATGTGTTCTTTGACAAAAGTTTTTGAGCTCTCTCACCTCATTAACAAGTCTGAAATGCTGGCCTCTTTTATCAGGGCTTATTATAACTCCATCATTTTTCCCAATTTTATCAAAGACATCGAAAAAGTATTTAAAAACATTGTTTGACAACATTGATTTTTTTTTCAATCCCATTTCTGACAACAATTAAATTATACATCCTGGTGCAGGTTCTTTTTGAATTTGAACCGACCAGAGTTCCTTTTTTATCTTTAACAGCTACTAGCCTTGCCAAAAAATCTCATTGTCTAGTTCTGCATCCAATTTTGTAAAAATTCTTAAAAAGTTCATACCTTTCATCTTCGGATACTTTTTCTTGACAATTTATCCTGCAGTTTCCTCCACAGCCTTTTTGCATGGTTTCTTTTTCCTTTGAAACTCGTCTTGAAGAAATGTATGGCTTTCCTGAATTTTTTAAGATTTTGGATTGATTTCTTTTCCATAGTTTTTCATTAGATGGTCGTTTTCTTCCAGTTTTTGTTTTAAGATTTTCTGGAGTATCAAATGTAAGATTTAGGCCAACAATTCTTTTTTGAGGGGGTGTCAAAACACTAAATGCTGGCCTTGAAAGGCTGGAGTCAGAAGAATATTCATCATCTGGGTGGTACTCGCTTCCGCTATCAACGAAGGGTCCCAAATCATCACAAGAATCCATACTAAGAGATGTAGGAGATTTTGTTGGATTGTCTACATTATTGTATAGTATTTTCGAATGATTTCTATAATTAACAAGCATTGTTAAATTATATTTACCTGAATTCGGGATGTCAATTAAGACAAAATCTTCAGTTTTATTTGCAAGAACCTCTTTCGTTTCATCTGAATCATAGTTATATACATATATATCAACATATACCATTTTTTTCGCCCTGGAAGTCATTATTTCATTTATTTAAAATAAAAAATTTATAATTCACTTGGCACCAAAACACGACTGCACAAATTTTTTCCAGGCACAAACATTATAACGCTAGTTAGTATATGCTACGAAAAAAAAATAAATCACTTCATGGCATACTAACATACATTTAGGTGCCATCTTCTATCTCTTTTGTACACAAGAAAAAATACTAAGTGACACTTAAGTGCTTGGAAATACTAAAAGTTCCATGCAAAATAATACTATGTGTATATAGTATGAATGTGATTATTAGAAATTTTCTTTATAAAAATACTAAGTGCAGTTAGAATGTTTTTGTTTGGAATAAGTTATAAAATGAGGCGTTATACTAAGTTCTTTTTTGTCAATATCTTTATAGCGGATTATTCGATTCGCATGAAAAAAACATGAAAAATAGAAGCTGATACGGGGATTCCAATGGTATACATAACTCAAAACTATACTATGTGCACTTAGTATGTTTTTGCATGGGACCATCGAAATTATAACCAATTATACTGAATTATGGAGAGCTGATGATGTTAAACTTATTAATTGAGTGTTAAACTGTGAAACTATCTTCATATTAACGCCATTTATTTTAGGCATAGATACTGATTTTTAAATAAAAAGTGGCGTTTTGATTAATTAAGTCTGTACTCGCAAAAATATATGAATGAAAATTGGAAGCAAAATGAAATTAAAACTCAAACAACAAATATGATGACAAGGATAAGACCTTGGACTTTAGATGGAACCTCGAAGTTCCACAACTTTACCTCACAAAAACTATAAAGAAATTTTAAATAGGAGCAGTTAATTTTTCAAAAGTAAAAAGATTTCTTATGAGAAATACTAGGGCTCATAATTAGATAGTAAAAAACAAATAGCAACAAAAGCCATAGTCAAGGAAACAAGTTGTTTCTTATACAATACATATAAATACATATATCTAATTTCCGAGATTTTCATAGTAGTACAGGAAAACGGTTAGATTTATGCTCTCAATAGAATTTTTCTATGTATATCTAAGAGGGATTTTTCCTGAGTATAGAAAAATATTTTTTGGAAACTGGTGAACCGTTAACTAGTCCCGCCATTTGGTAAATTGTTTAATTATCTCGAAAACCGTTAGCTCATTTTATAAACTCTACGTCAAGTTGGCTTATGTTCTTTCATATAGAAACTTTAGCAAAAGAATACTGACAAAAGTATGAGGAATTGAAAATGATATAGGTATTAGATGATTATTCTGGAAAGCTTCTGAATACTGAGTACAGATACTGCATTGAAATATAATGGTATTAACATATACCAAAGGTAAAATACTGCTGTTGAAACGAAGGAAATAGTATCTAGGTATACATATTATGTAACTATGTTGTTGATAAATTGTATATTATCCTAGACACCTAAATCATTGTATATACATTTCTATAGTACAACCATGGTGCAGCGCCATCTAAAGAAAGTTGTGAACCGCACATTTGGAGGTTCTTACATTTACTAAGTGTCTATTCTGTTACCCTAACAATAGTCGTCTACGAAACAAATTAATAATATATAATGTATTTAATTGGCTCTAAAATCCATATTTCCTAAACAAGAGTCGTAAACAAAACAAAAATCATATATGTTTACGACTGTTGTCAGAGTTACAGAATAGACAACTAGTAAATGCACGAACCTATAAAATTGTGTTATTAACAAGTTTCTTAAGATGGCCAGGCGGTGTTTATTCAGCATGAAAATACAGACGAAAACAGTAGGCATTCTTCATCGAAAATCATATATACATGGCTCAAGTTTTTCGTGTCATGTCATTTATAATTATTTATTGTTTTGATTTCACTGTTTTTTAACAATGCTGAAATTTTTACTCTTATTTAAACTCTGAAGCCTCAATAGTTAAAATATGCGTACAAACATTATGGTTTTACCAGATTCCAAAATACACTAATTAAAATGTAAGACCGTACAGACATTAATCGCTCACGATGCAACAGTCTGTCTATCAATTAAATAGAGAATCAACTTTAGCTACAATCTATCAAGTATTTTATTTCTCGTAGAGCTAATAATATATCTATAACAACTTATCCATTATAACGATTTCTAGTGCTGGCAGCTAGCCATATAACTTGCTAACGATAAACTATAACCAAGCTAATCACAGACAGACTCATTATTCTGAGTCGTAAATTTATTTATTAACATAATCTTTGATAATTTAAAGAAGTATAATGTAACTTACTTTATGGAACTCCACTTGTGCTCCATCAGATACACCTTCCAATTCTCGAATGTATTGTGGAAAAGATTGTTTAACACATTCAAGGGTTTCATTATAAACAGCTTCTGCAAAATTTAAACAAAAATTATAAAGTACATTTTTAATAAAAAAAAACTTATTTATAAACTTACTTCCTTTTTCAGTTGCATATAGTGGCAGGTAAACTTCAATTAGTGGTTGAGATAGTTGTAAAAAGCTCTTTATAATCGATGCAAATGTTCGACCCTTTAAAAAAAAAGAAGAAAACTCCTTTCAATCATATTGTTTTTCCTTTAAATTCCACTTTGAAAATCAATGTCCGTTTGCAATAAAAGTTTACACATTTAAGATAATTATAGCTTACATCTTGTTTACAAGAACCATAATGTTGAAACTGTGTATAACATCTGATGTCAAAGTTCAAATTGAAAAATGTTTATTCTAATACACAACAATTTCCAGGATAATATCTTAATAACATAAATTATAAAAAAAATATTACATATGTCCTCGATTAAGATCATTATCACATAAAAAAGATAGCCAACCATTAAGAAAAAAAAATTACGTATACGCCACATTAACCACTCCATTTAAAATTCCATATGTGCAAAAACCAAGACACACCTGCTGCGGGGTGCATGATTAAATTGTTAACTGTGTCAATTAATGATCAATTGCTGGTTTTAATAATAATTTGCATTACAACGTCAAACTGCTGTAAAACCAAATCTTGACCTCGACATTGGCTTATTGCTTTCAATTATGTATTAAAAGTTGGTTTGCATTTAGAAGTCAAACTCGTATGTGTGGTTTGAATATTTCTTGTTTAAAAATGAATGAATAATTTTCCATAATATTTCCGTGGGCAAAATAATAAGTTTCTTCTTAATTTGTAATTACAAAATATATCCTTGAGTAAAGAAAGATGAAGCAAATGAATATATATAAAAATGAAGATGCTTCCCATAGAGAGACAGATCATCTTAAATCTCCTGGAAAAAAACAAATGGATGAGTGTAGAAATTGTTTTGGGTTTTGGGCCCAAATATATACATTTTCAACAGATGTATATCTAATCGTTATTCATAAAATTAAAGAAAATCATTGAACTTATAAACGAATTTTAAATTTATTCTTATAAATTAAGTTTCTTTCATCTTTCCCTATGAATTAGCATAGGAAATATATTTAATTTATTTATTTGCTTACAGAATTGAGTTGTATGTAGTAATTACTTACAGTTGATTTGTTAAAAATAAAGTCAACCATCTAAGATAATTAATTTATGTGGAGAACCTTTTCCGATAATATCTGCTTGGTTGCTCTCATTTTATTGAACTTTAATTCAGTCGGATATGTAAATTCGAAATCAATGCGGTCTTTTTGCAAGACCAGACTATGTCGTGACTTTGACTAGGATCTCGTTTTAAGACTTTATAGTGTCCAATAGGTATATGCGGTGATTCCATACAATTAATTGTGTCAATTCGAAAACATTAATTAATTAAGTTGACATTGTCAAAGTAAATAATGTACATATAATCAATTAATTCAATTTATAGTTCATATCATAAAATACTGTAGTGGGTGGAGTTTTATGTCACATTCTTATATTGTAATTATTTTAAGTAATCGTTTCTTCTTTAACATAAAAGATATTTGCTATGTCATTCAGTAACTTTCAAGTCTTTTTTATGGGTTATTTCTATACCAGATTTGTGTTTATGATGTTGAGTATAATAGTCAAAGATTATTGGATTAGGAATCCTAAAACAAGGGAATATTTGTGATTTTGCGATATTTAAATGCAGTTATTTTACTTTGCAAGTTTTTTTTGCAGTCAATCCTACTGGTAGAGCTTTATTTTATCTACGGAAAGTATAGACAGGCGGGGAATCCTTTAAAGGAAGCACGAATGTCATTTAAGATAGTCAAGTATTTAATTTTAAAAACAATTCCACAAAACATATAATGTATTAGCATTTCTTTCTGATTTAAAAATTTAGAAATACCTACTCATCAAAAAAAACTTCTTTAGTATGAAAATATATTATTTAGGTCAATATCGAAACTAAAAATCAAAAGCACTTTAACCTTAAAATAATTAGATATACATATGTCTCTAACCGTAAACTTGAATTTTCAAATGAATGAACACCCACTTTCGAATTAAATAACACATTCATCGTTATGCCAATACAAAAATGCATCTAATAATTTTAATATTTCAAATTCCAATAACGATAAGTTGGTGCCGCTGTCAGTTATAGGTAAAAAAAACTCACCTTAATTAACATGACAGTGTTGACACATTGGAATGAATTAGCTTCAACAACTTTTCTAACCCAATGTTATACAGTTCTTATTTCCCATTGGATTTACTTCGACATGGATTTAGTTATTAATCCGGTAATTCGAAATCACATGAGAATATTCCATATTCTTGGCTTTTGTACAATTTCTTTAGACAACTTTAACAATCAAGGTCAGAATAGTGCCGAAAAAATTCTATTGGCCTGGTCAATCATTTGCGCATCAGCAGTTATTCCATTAACAATTGCAATAGTTGTTGTTAAAAATAAAATAATATACACGGAAGATGGTTTTGGCGAATTCAATGACATTTTAAAGTATGTTTGCCTTTTCTTCACTTATCAAATTTCATTGATTGAATCGATTGTCAGTCGAGAACATGATCGTTTGTTTTGGATTAAATTCAGCCGTCTACGAAGAACTAAAGCCCAGCAATCTTACCAGAATCTATTTGCTTGATATAGACTATTCTTTTTGTCCCTCTATGGTTACATTGGTATAAAGATTGTTTTTGAAGTCGTATTTGCCATAGCCATACGTCATCGCGGACAATGGTTACTAAATTGGATGATATTCACGCCTTTCGGTTTAATAACATTTTTAAGAATGATGCAGATATCTTTGTACATCGAATTTATAAGAGCTGAAATTCACGACTTAAATCTTCAACTTGAAAGTTTGAGACGAAGATGCAGAAGACTTCGTGGAGATGCATTAGGTGAAGAGTTTCAAAATGTGACCAAGATGATGTTTTGTTATCAATTAATTTATGAGATTTTGGAGCATTTAAAGGATGCCTTTGGATGGTCAATGGCATCTAACTTTATCAAATCTTACACAATTGTGTTGGCCAATTGTTACTGGACATTTTGGATAATTTACAGTGAAGATGAGTTTGTTGGTATAAAATATATATCCTCAGAAATTTTTTTTTTATATTGCATTTTGTTCTTTAAAATTTTTCTATTCTTATAGAATATCTTTTGTTAATTCCTGCGATTCTGGAAATGGTCATACCATTGCTTGTTTCAAAAAAATGCATGCGAATGGTAAGGAACCCATACTCGTTTACTATTATTACGTATAAGATTGAATGTAATTTAATATTAAAGCAATTAAATCAGTGGAAAACATTTCAGAAAAAAATCTACTTTTAAAAAGTTGTTATGATAAACCTAATGCTAAATTTTGTAATATACATACATATATCAGTAACTACATAATTATATTTTTAATTGTTGGTATTTTAATTTAATTTTATTTAAGGCCACTTATATATCCTACCACGTGCATCGACTGAGGCATCCAATTGAGAGTTGGAGATTCTCATTGTTGGTAAAGATTCGCATTTGGTACAATCTTAAAAGAACTGATGATAATATGTTATTTATAAATTGATAAAAATTAAAAATAAAGTCACCGCCTCAACGACTTCACTTTATTTTAAATTGTAGGCAGAAACTTTATTTATTTTTTAATTTCTCAAGATAAAAAAAAACAAATAAAATAAAACACTTGCATGCCATCTTCAGCAATTGTTTTTTTTTTATTGAAAGTGAAGTCATTAAGGCGGTTTTTATTAATTTATTAATTTATTATATAAGACTTCACGATTGTTGTTCAATTTTAAGCTCAGATCTTTTCGACTGAACTTTTTTCATATGATATGTTGACTTTTTCAGATTGAACATTTTTTATTGCAAATATTACATCAAAAACTGGAAATTAAGGCTTATGGTTTTTTCTTATTCGATTGCAGAATCATTCGCAGAGTTAGTCTTTAAAATAAAAAAAAAAAATAAATAAATAAATAAAAACTTACATATATATTATTTGTGTTTGTTTTCAGGTTCTTAGTTCTATTGCTGTGTACATGTGCTTTTTTGTACAGTTTTTGCCCACGCTAAAAAAACGTTCTTCAGAAGAAATTGAATTTGTTACCAATATTATGAGTTACAATGCAACTTAGTTTAGAACAATCGAATGTATATTATATTTTAATTAAAAAAGTTTTTGTATAGATTCTAAAATACTTTGTTAACTTGTTTTCAATAAAATTCAGTCAATAAATTTATAAGCATTCTAAGTTTAACCCTGTTAAAACTGGGATTAAGACTTCTTTTTTGTTTGCATTGAAATTAAATTTAAGTTTAACGGCAACGCTAAAACTTTATTTTCTACAAAAAAAGGAATCTCTTTTAAGTGCTTTGGAAACATCAATAAATGTCTCTTTACTCAAAAACTTTAAATGCCATCTCGTGTTGAATGTTAAGAATAAATACCGTACCAGATTTAAACGAAAACGTTTAAATTTGGTACGCCAAATTTCTAAAAAACATTTTGAATTTTTAGCCAAAAAATTAAATGCAGTTATATTATTACTACTACTATCATGTTACACAAAGTTTCATCAAAATCGTTAGAGCCGTTTTTGAAAATTTGAAAAAACTAAAACCGTTATACGAGCCTTATATCAATATATTTTAAATTTAAAAAAAGTCTTCGTCCATGTTTTTTTACTTTTTATTATTTGATTTCATAGCTTCGCGAAATCCTTATTACCTTTTTTTTACATCGGATTATATGTTAAGTAATCAACTTTGGCATATACAAAAATATTCATAATACCCTACTTTAAGGCAGTAATATAATTGCCGAACTTATTAAAATTCATTGATTGACATCGTGAACAGACAGCTAAATTGCACTCGAAGTTTTTACTTTTAAAATTTAAATTACATTTTGATAAAACACAGCACAGGTTGCAACGCCAACTTAAAGTAATTTATAAGTTAATTAGTGCATTGACCTCTTCACTATGATATGTTTCAATTTGAATTGAGACACAAAAAACGGATTAAGTTAAAGATATTGGGCCATATTCATAGATGTTTGACAAGTTCTTATTAAGTTGTTTTTAAGCTAAACTCGAGTTTTTGCTATGCATAGAAAATTTAAACCTAAGTCTAAACGAAAAACTCGAATCTAACTTTAAACTGGACCGAACCCATGTTTAAGTTGTATTTAACTCTGATAAACGTCAGAAATAGGTACACCAATGAAATAATTTGTTAAGGGTCGCGAGTAATTTTCTTTTTCTTTCAAATAAAATGTTTTTAATTACCATTTTACAAACAAAAAAACCAAATACATAAATAGATAGTAATATTTCTACACGTATTAACCTACCTACAATAAGACAAATTTCAGCGGAATATAGGTATTTTATTCACGCAGATGAGGATACAATTGTGCAATAAAATAATTGAGATGGGGAAACTAAATACTGCGGCATTTTGTCAGACATTTTCTTAATTTTCATTTGATATTCTTCAAGTTTTATAATTTTCTGTTCCTAGACAAAAATTATCAATAAAAAAATATCGTAAACATCTGGAATGTATAGTTTTCAACCTGTCATGCATTCTTTTCAACCCTTCTTTTTCTTACTTAATAAAAAATCAATCTATCCCACTCACTCCATATGTGGAACCATTGCATATACATTTCTATAGTATTTTCATGCTGAATAAACACCGCCTGGCCATCTTAAGAAACTTGTGAATAACACAATTTTAGGTTCGTGCATTTACTAGTTGTCTATTCTGTAACTCTGACAACAGTCGTAAACATATATGATTTTTGTTTTGTTTACGACTCTTGTTTAGGAAATATGGATTTTAGAGCCAATTAATATTATTAATTTGTTTCGTAGACGACTATTGTTAGGGTAACAGAATAGACACTTAGTAAATGAAAGAACCTCCAAATGTGCGGTTCACAACTTTCTTTAGATGGCGCTGCACCATGGTTGTACTATAGAAATGTATATACAATGGTGGAACCCAAGTTTGGGAAACGTTCCACTCGTGTTTTACTAAACTAAGCTGACAAAACATCTATGCATAACAACTGTGTCTAACCTGAGTGTTAACGTTAGACTCCAGTTCAGAAGAATTTGAGTTTACAATATGTCTATGAATATGGGCCATTGTTTAAGTTGTTCAGTTGAATCGGGTTTGCTTGCTTCGGGTTCTACCTTCGAAAAGTTTGCATTTAAATTTATAAAATAGTATACATTATAAGTATTGAATTTTTCTGATGATAGCTTTTGAAAGCCGCAAATAATAATAAGTACTAACAGAACTTAAAATACAGTTGCTCAAGCTGATTTTAAGACCGTTTGCATTTTGAATTGGCTCCTGGTAAAGACATTCATGTCATTCCATGTGGACGGGTCTCTCCAGTCCGTGTTGTCTTAAATTAGGTGCCTTGAGTGCTTAGCTTAAAATGCGGTTTCACACCAACTATGAAATGGATAAAAATTAATTGTTACATAACTCTTTCACGATTCGTTGGAGGGAGTCATAAGCAGTGTATTTGTGGTTTTTTATCGGGAAAACCGAGCTTGTGCTTAGGCCGCCATTTTAAAAACAGTGTAAATCTATTTATCTCAAAAACCGTTAGTCTGAAAAAATTTTTTTTTTGAATTATCGAATTCAATGATAACCGCTTGCATTTTTGCACAAAAAGTAGTTAGAGTACTTCTTTTACGTTACCATCTTGTATATGGGCCATCCCCTCGTGTAAACTCCCAATAGGCTGATTTCGAATACCATATTTGCTTTGCTGTAGTCTTGTTGTTGATTCGCTCAACATGACTCAACCATGGGAGTCAGTGAGTAGATATGCTTCCTTCTGGCTAAATTATTATATTGGCGTTCAATTTAAAAGTGGGAACCTACAAAAGTTGTTTCCAGACTCATAGAGTAAAGAAGATTCCTAAGAATTTACTCACACGAATTCTGAATTCTGAACCAAGAGCAAAATCATGCGACCCACAATTTAGTCCAAATAAAGATTTAAGCATTCAAATACTTATGGGATGTATAACAAATCTTACATTGTCAATTTTAATATTCCTTATTATTACATTTTGTTAAAGATAATTATTTTTCCATGATTGTTACACATAATGTATTTCATTTGAGATAATTTACCAACAAATTATATCTAAACGAAGTTAACAAGTAAAAAACCTTTCCAAATGTTATCATCAGTTTTCTTATCATTTTCATTTTATCTGAGTTAATTTAAATTATTGTAAACAACAAAGTGGAATCTCTCAGCGCCGCGACAGGTTTAATTTTAGATTGATATTTTATAGTGTTGCTGTTTGTTAGTAAAATAATTTGGTCATATAAATATAAATAATTTGTGTATTATTTTTATGGGATCCTTTTAAAAACTTTGTTTTTATTCTTTTACAGGGCGTCGCGTCGGGCCAATAACATTTTCCTATAATAATTTTTATAGATGAAAGTTGATGGCATCGAATTTTGCAATGTTTTAAAAAAAAGTTGGGTGAGCAGGACTGAATACAGAGAATTAGTTACAACTCCTTGACCCGCGGACTCAGGTACCTATACTCGGGTACTATAATGACAAATGAGCCTGCCAATGACAACCATGAATTGCTCAACTTTTGGAGTTGAGTGTGTTTTCGTGATTTCGAATTATTGGGATTATGATTTTACTTAATGGAACTTTTCGGTCTCCTTGACATAATGCCTTTTCGGTCTCCTTGACATAATGCCTGCACGAGGTCAAAAATGTTTTCTTAAAAAAAAAACTATCTGTTAAGCATAAACGGTCTGAAAAGCATTAACAAAATTTTTATTATATAAAAAGAACAGAGAATGAAATTTACGGCGGGCATAACATAAAACCCGAACGAAAAACAAATACTACGCACTTCGCGATAAATTTGTTTTTTTTTTTTATTTTTGCCCGGCTATAACAAGTAATTCCAATATAAAGGTTTTAGTTTTTCCAGATTTCTCGAAAACGGCTTTAATGATTTTGATAAAACTATTTGTAAAGCTGTTATATAAAACTCCATCGCAGGTTCTTTGCTTAAAACTCACATAACGTTATAGATTTGGTTTTAACTGTTTTAAGAATTATATCATATAATAATGATAAATCGTTGACTTATTTAACTTAATTATTTTTAAACGTTTAATACCATATAATTTAATATCACGTTTCCATTTTTTGATATTTTTGCTTTTCAGCATACATAATTTAATAAATAAATTGTTTTCAGTCGAGTTTTACTTGTTAAAAGCAAATTCGTACCACCCATTTGTATATTTCATATTTATATATAAACATACTCAGGCTCACCTCCTGACATACACATACTGTAAGAATATTTTGTTTTGTATGTAAGATTAATGGAAATCTGGACTGTAGAGATGCAGAAAAATTTTCTTTTTTAGTTAAGACTTATTATGAGCATGGAATAACTTAAAACATGGTGTTGGTCTACATTTAACACTGAAATAATCAGCAGATGAAATATTTCTGAAACATTTGGAAAACAATTTGTTTTAGATTATACCTACATAATTTTTAAAATATTTTTCATGCAAGCATTTTATTTTTTAGTCAAAAAAATTGCAAACAAAATATCCCACAACTCACTGGAAAGACTATTATATTTTTAAACACTTTAATAGGTTTTTTTTGTAATTAAATAAAAATTAATTACTGCTCGGTCAATTAGTTTTACTAATAATAGTGTTATATAATAGGTGGGCAGACACAAATTATACATGACTTATGAGGCATGAAGTATGTATATTGTATAATTTATAATGTATACAATGCATACTATATTCACTCTGTCATCGAAATGATAAAAATAAAACTGAAAGTCAATAAATTAATCCTTTTATTCAAATATTCATAGAGTTTTGTAACAAATAAGTTTGTTTTAGAATAGCTCAAATAAAGTATGTTGATACTAAAATATGGTTCATAATTATAAGTGTTGTCACAACAAACAGAACAGATAATCGAATAATAGATCTGTATATAAATATTTATTTTCTGAGCAACAAACACTTAAAATGTTTGCGAACGTTAACCTCTCCCATGTTTGAATTCATTAGCGTTGAAAGATCATCGTTATACTAATAAGTATATTATGTATATAACCGGAAAATAGTTCAAATGTCCTAAAAAGCTCAGCCTAGTTTAGAGCTTCGCGAAGAAATAAATAATTCTCAATTTAATCACACCAAAACAAAACCTAAGCTGAAATACATTTAAAAAAAAAATATGTATATAAATAAATTCTTTGATTATAATGATATACAGGGTGACCCGAAAATCAATGGCAATTGAATACCGTGTGATGGACTAGGTTAATGTTCGTACTGAGAAAAATTAAGGAAAAATCCACTTCGCATTTTCTTACAGTAGGTAATACATCAATATGGTAAAACAATATTTTACACTAATAATGTTTTATTTAAAAGAAAGAAGCTATAAATAAGTATTTCATCTTATTTTTCCCAGTACACGTGTATGGTCTAAGAACCGCTTGGCGTTGATTTTCGGTACTCCCTGTATAAATTATCTGCAAAACAACTGGAAATTAGTAGCAGGTATTTGAGCAGAGGGTTAAGGTCTGTCGTGAGAATAAATCACCCCCACTTAGGGCCCGTTTATATCGATCAGGAAAACGAAACAGAAAACATTTTCAGATCAATAAATAATTATGTTTTCAAAACACAAATGTTACACTTATCGAAGGCAAATAACTCAAAGAATTTTTTGTGATGATAAAACTTTGAGTTGAAAAAATACTTATTACAAAAAATGCATTTATTTATTTTCCTGATGGAATTTTATTTTCGGTTATGTAATTTTTTAGGAAAAATATGTGCGTTATTGAAAATTTTTAATTCTGTGAGTCATTTGTTATCGATAAATGTAGCATTTGTTTTTCAAATAAAATCAGTACCTACATATTAAATTATCGATTTGAAAAGTTTTTCCTGTTTCGGCCCCTTATATCGCTTACAAACTTTCGTGAGTACCGACTAAAAATGTCTAGTCTAATCAGGCTCTAAGGAAGGTTCTTAGTAAAATTAGAAAGTAGTTCAACAGTAAGCGCTCCTAATAAAAATAAAAACAAATTTTAAAATATATCGAAACTAATCTGCATATATACACAACACAGAGTCAGTATTTTATAGACATAAGCAGCAGCAGGTGACGGTACATCCAAACTGACAGACCAAAAGATGGACCCATTTTTGTCCTCTTTTCTATTTTTCTCGCGTGCGTCGTCGTAATGTCATGTCATTCTTATCGCAAAACTTTTGCCCCAATCCATAACTTGCCTTACAGCACCCCAGTACCTACATATAAACTCGTAATCGCAAGTAAATAAAAGGCACAGCTAGGTCGCACAAACTTGCTCTTGTGTCAAGTTACCAAGAGCTTAAAAGAACTTTCGAATAATTGAATAAAAAATAATTTTAAAAAAATAATAAAAACATAAATTTGAAAATCATTTTATAACAAACGAGAATTTTTCAAGAAACCCGTGGTATGCCAGTAATTATTAAATATTACAATATATTTAACTTTTTTTTGTCAAAATCGTAGGTTCAGTTTTCGAAAAAATCGATTGTTTTTAACAACTTTTTTAAAATATTTTTTGAAAATTTTGGAGAATGCCAATTTTTAGCTGATTAATAATTTTTATCCGAAAAATAAATTTAAAAAAAGATTCATGAATTGGTTTTCAAAATATTCAATTTAAAAGAAAAATAAATTGTTTTAATTATTTTATTTTTTTTAAGAAACGTCATTAAAAAATTAAGTACGCCATTATTGTTTTGGCTATCTAGGTCTTTTAAGAAATAAAATTTTGTAAAAATCCACTCAGTCGTAAACGAGAGTCAAAATTAAAAAAAAAAACGTTATATGGCAGGTACAGTTAAAACTGTTTCTAAAGAAATATGGTTCATGCCATTTGAAAAGCTTTTAATTTCGTATCACTTATGTCAAATTTTATCAAAACCGTTAGAGCCGTTTTCGAGAAAAACGAGTTTTTTCATGACCGTTATATGGCAGGTACGAGGTACCGTTAGTCTTTAGGCCTAGAATAAAAATTCAAAAAACCCCCCTGACTGTCACTCTAAAAATCCTATATAACGAGTTTAAAGGATATTCATCCAACCGTTTAGGATGCAGGTGCGAATAACAGACAGGCAGACTGAAAGACTGACACACAGACAGAACTGATGTCAGACCCACATTTTTCGACTTCGCTATCATCGTTATGTCATCTTTGATTGTTACCTAAAAACTTTTGTTTGCACGAATTCATATTGCCTACCTATAATCGCAAGTAAAAATAATAAAGTACGGCCGATCAACACCCGGCTATGGGTAGCTAGTTTTTAATAAAAATAGAAGTAATAAAGTACCTATTTGAAAAATCGTTAACATACATAAGTGAATTTGGCTAGAAAGTTTGAATATAAAAATCTTTTCATTGTGAATGAGAAGACTATTTTTTAATGTTTTTGAACAAATTATTAGGTTGGAATATTGCAGCTGTCCCAATTAACAAAAAAATCAATTTTACTTTTTTAAATTAAACTGACAGTTATTATTATTAAACAAACCCATCAATCCTATCCTTTTTATGTATGCATCTATGATGATTAAGTTCAGGTCGACTTGTAAATCTTTTAACTGTCTACACTATACCCGATTAATAATAATAATTATGCAATATTATAATATCTGTTTGCATTTTATAACTTTATATTTGAAAAAATATACCGTGTAATTATTTAACTGTTGCACTAATTGCTAGTTATAGGTATTTAAAAAAAAAGCCGTCATAGCAAAATTAATCTCAAAATATTTACTTTATATTCTACTTACCATATCAAAACCGACATCATAGTGGGTTCCTCGCGTGTACAAGATAGGAATCGCCTGTCGCCTTGGAATATTTTTCGCGATCATGTTCACGGATATTTTTATCTGCAGCACCAAACAAAACTACCACAATAACGTTATTCAAACGAAATAAAAAGATCTGAATTACCAGAACCAATATTTATACCTATTTGAACCTTGATTTGAATGCACGATTTTTTATTTATTGCTCCACGATTAATTAATTAAAACAAAAATCAAAAATTAAATCTAAATGTATCCCGGAGCTATTCAGATATAGTTAGCGCACCCAATTTTGAATGCTACGATCGATATTCTTGGAAGTCCAAGTAATATAAATAAAACAAACAAAAAAAAAAATCTAACTCGCTAGCGTGTACGTTATCAGACGGCGTTAGCACGTTTAAAACTGACTAATTGAGAACCATTTGCGAACGAAGAAACTTCTGTATGCACAGAGCTTTTCTCTCTAGAACTCCAAGACATTATAGTCTCATTACCAGTGGCTGATGTATGGTTGTGTACTTGAGAATGGTATAATATTGTTGTTCTAACAACCCCTAGACTAGCACTCTGATGGCAGTTAGAATTTTTTTTTGTCTTGGCTCTGCTGATAAGCTTCTGGGTGAATAAAACAAGGGCTTTTTAATTATAAATCAAGGTTAAACTGAAGCCATGTTATTTTGATACAGGAGGTATGTTATATCTTAAATTAGAAGGGGTAACTCCCCTTATAAGTGGGTTAAGCTAAGTTCTAATGTAAATATGTTTATTGCTTAGAATAGATGTTGTAACCATAACAGAAATCGCGATTTTATTTTAAAATAAGTCCAGATGTGCCAGGTTAATACAAAAGTTAATGAGGAATGACAATCTTTTAACGGAATGAATGGCATTGTTTCGCCTTGAATGCATTACAATAAATGATGAGTTTTGAGTTTTTGACTCATATCAATTTTTGGGTGTATTATGTCAACAAAAGAAACAAGAAAACACAATGTATGTGATTTAAGAAGTTGATTTTTATCGAATATGCTATTTTATTACTCATTTTGATTTAACATCGTGTCTGACTGGATGTATGTATGTAGGTATAGGCATGTATCATCATCCAATTTTATTTATTTAACTGGTTTCGCAACTTACTTTGTTTGTTATTAAAAAAATTAGTTATCTAATTTGTAACAATGTATACAAGGTAATCTATGTACCTACCATACTACCTAGAGGTATACCCGTATACCGTATACCTAAACTGAACTTGTTTTATAGCATTAAAGCTAATTTGAAAAAGTGTTCCTTATTTTAAAATTTCACATTCATACGTAAATGTTTGATGATGACACGTTTTTATTTTGTAGACAAAGCTGATTCTGTAATTTTGTCTGGGTGTTAATTATAATAATGTCGCCAATTTCTATTAATTTAAAAATTGAATCAGCCATATATTTTAAAAAGGGCTAACATTTCAGGGCAACAGAAAATATTTTGCGCTAGAATTTAGTTCTATAGTGGAGTACAAACCAAAGACAAGAAAATAATCGCATGGGGTGTTGATCCAGTTTCCCTTCACGATTAGATTAATTTTCTAAAGTAAAAATGAGGAACACGACTGAGTTTACTTGCTGTTTTGTTTGAAAGTTATGATTTTTGTTTATTAATATTAGGTTTGCTGATATGATTTATCAAATAACGCGCATTGAAGTAAGTGTAAAATAATAACATAGGTACATAGGTACGTATTTTTCCTAAGATCAGTGTTACGAAAGATCTTTGAAATAAAAGGCACTACGGATTCGCACAAACTTTTGGCTAGTTAATTACCTAAGAGCTTAGAACACAATAACTAAATATACAATACAAGCAATAAATACGAAAAAAAGATATGAGACTCTTTAAAAGTCCTAATTCCTAAATTCTATAAAATATTTTAGTCAATATCAAAGTAGAGACCTTAAATTAATATTTTGATTTCTCAATAACCAAGACAACTTTTTAGTATTCGACTAGAAATAAAAAAGAACTTTGAATATGGTAATTAAATTTTTTTTTTTTTAATGTTGACTGAAATGTTATTTCTCAAAAATAATTCACCAAAGGCTTTTTTGTTTCACAGTGTCTCTAAGTAAATTTCAAGTAAAGTATTCAGCGGTTCGTTGTGTTGCTGTGTATTGTTGTTGTTGTTTTCTTTTTTTAAAAAAAAGTTCTTAAATATTGTGAAACAAGCCCTAAAACGATTCGAGGCAAACATTTAAATAGAATACAATTTTAGGTTAAAAAGGGATACGTGTGCATACACATACATACATAAATATGCATACTCTACATTATCGTATCTGCTTTTCGTTGGTTTTTGATATTTTTTTTATTTTAAGTCATTTTTGTATAAAATTGCCCCTCCCGTCAAAAGGAATGACATATACAACACCCTTTCCTATTCCTATTTTTCTTTGCCGCGACCTATCCTTCTCGTTTTAATTTTTTGCTGCATCTTGCCAATAACCCTTTTGATATACTGCTAAGGTAACACTTAAAATTAGCTTAATCCTAATTAAAAATAAATGTTTTTTTTTAAACTTGCATACCACCTACATTTTTTCAAGAAATTTGTCTGCATTGACTTTTATCAGGAAAATCTTTCTTGAAATTCTATACGTCTAAAAATAACATTACCTAACTGCCATACTATCGTAATGAAAAAGCTTGTTTCAACCATGTTTCTCGGAAAATATGTATCTTTATATACGATCCCTACCATATAACGGTTTTTTTTTAATTTGACTTTAGCTTGCTTATGGCTCTACTGATCTTAGATGTTTTTTTAAAAGGCTAAGATTAGCGATTAATATTAGGTAGGTATATAGCGTTATTAATTTGTTCACAACTTTTTTTACATTAATTAAATTTATTATTTTTTGTTTATCATTGGATTTCGGGAAAATTAAAGCTTTGTTCATAACGGCAGATACCGTTATTTTGATATTAATATGTAATTTGAATGTTCCGCAGATACAAATTAATCAAAATATGTATGTATGTATTAAATTTTGTTAAAATCGTTCAACAAGTCACGTGAAAGTTAAAATTTAAATATTTATTTAAATATTTGTTTTGAAAAATAAAATCCAACACAAGTGCCAAAACCATTTAATACTTATAATTTTTTTATCAAAGGCGTAAGACCATGCGTTTTAAAAATTAAGTTTTTCGTTAACAAAATCTCTGAGCACCAATTTAAATGGGCTCTTTTTTAATTATGGTAGTGATCGCAATTGGGACCACCACAAGTTTTCCACTCAACCGTTTACATAGGAATCTGCTTTTGCTCGTTTGTGGTTGTGGCATTGACGGGGCTCAACTTAAAATTTTAATGTTAACAGAATTGCCTAAACCCTCTGTTTCAACTTTTGTATGTCATGTTTGATTGTTATCTCAAGATTTTACTATGTAGAATGGCAAGTTAAAATAAAATAAAAAAGGAAAACAATTTGATCAATTTAGTTTTATGTACCTACATATTTTATCACTAATTTTGGATTACTCATTGAGCCTTCGAAGTGCACACAACCCATTTTCATAAATCAAATTCAACACGGAATTCCACTTAATCGATTTGAATTTACAAAATTGAAATGAAGAATATGGTGCTGGTGATGTGATCAACAATGTAGAGATCATTAGCATGTACATAATATTTAGTTGGAGAATAGGAAAATTAAAATGTCTTTAATGCCAACCTTCGACACTATGAAATCAAAGATAACAAGAAAGCGGGTCAGGGGAATTCTTAGTATAGGTATTTCGTTCCGAAGGTGAAATTTTTCGAATTTCAAAAGGATTTCACATTTCGGACGAAATATACTCTACTTTATTTTTTTAGCATTTTGTATTGTTTACATATATGTATGTACCTACTACCTACTTTATTTCGTCCATAAAAAGTTATATTGTTGCAATTATTATTTACTTTCGCTTCGAATCGATGGTTACCAAAAAAACCATACCGACATGTGTAGGCACGTCTGATCGCGTACCTGTCCGAAACTTCGTAAATTAACACAAAACTACAAAGTCCTGTTCCCGCACACAAAAATTTCGTAGTTTTGTACAGAAGACAGAGCTCACGAAAAAGTAAACAATTTCCCTCTGAATTTTAGCCCAAGAAATTTCTTTCGGCAGAATTATGAATCATTTGATTTGTTGAATTGGGAAACAATATTATTTATTTCAAATTAATTTGTTAATTGCTAATTCTTCCATTTTAAAGGGTATTTTCATTAAAAAAACAGACATTTTAATTTAATTTCGATAAGCATGTAAATCATAACAATATTTTTGTTTTGACGTCTACGAAAAAGTACCGATTTTGTGTTCAATAGCGTTCCCCTATTTTTTGGGCAGTTTGTTTTTTTTGTGATAGAAAGAAAGTACGGCATCAGAACTATGTCAATATATAAACAAAACAAATTGGCGAGCAATTTATTTTTATAAAACTTTGCAAACTTAAATAAAACAATTATAAACATTTCATATTTTATAACCTTTTGTTTTCTTTTATTTGATGGTAGTAATAACTATAATTTATTTTATTATTCTTTTATTTGTATTATTATTTATTTTATTATTTTTGTATTCATATTATAATATTTTCCTCTTAAAAACAATAAATTATTTACATAGCTTAACAACCATAAAATATAATATTTTAAATGGTATGTTTAAAATTTCATGTTTTAATTTCTTTTATTTTCACCGCACTCGTTTGTTCGGTCAAATTCTGTTTTACTAAAATAAAACACAAACCAAAAATATAATTTAAAATATTAGTAAATCTTTTTATGAAAAAAATCACAACCAAAAATAGGTAATGAAATAAAAAAAATTAAACGCCAAACCATATTTACTTCATCAACATACTTTGTTCTTTGTTGAGTAAATGAGGCAGAGGGTTTCAAATATAATAAGATACAAAATAGAAAAAAATATGAAATTTTATAAAAAGTGCCAGATATATTACCATAATAGAAATGATATATATAGTACTTTTAATTTATCAATTATTGATAGTTGATAAACATTGAATTTTTCTACTTTAAAACTGAATTGATTAATAATAACCATTCAACTGTTCAGTGATAAATTTTTAATTTCCTTTCAATTCACAATTGCCAGATTTATAATCAATGGCCAAACATTTCATACATCGATTTATAAAATATCAAATTTAATTTTTTATCAAATAATATCAATTGAACATTATAAATATTCAAACCAAAATCGGAACATACAAACCAAATTCTTCATTTAATACAAAATTAGAAAACAACAATTTCAAGATCGCAGGAGTAGTTTAAAAAAAAAAATCTGTATTAAAAAATTTTTTGAGAACTTAACTTTGTATATTTAACTGAAATTTGAGTTTAAAAAAATCCGTTCTCAGGTTTTTAAAATATTGAATTTACAAAAAAAAGCACTAGAAAAATTATTTTAAAACAAAAATGTTAAATAAAAAATTGGAAGTTAAGTGACGATACAGAAAGACATACAAACAGACTGAATTGCTGATTGGTATCTCAATTTTTCGTGAGTCCAAAACTTGCCTCAAAATTCATGAACAAAAAAAATGTGTTAAATGAAAAGTACCTATATAATCAATACTAAAAGAGGAGTAAGAAAACCACTGTCAAACTTTTTTCACCGTTTTCACCCTTAAAATTGACGTGAAGCAAATAAAAGTTCTCATTGTCAATTTTTCGAAGGAAGTGTCGTTTGCTTAAAGCTTATAAATTTGGCAACAGAAAAATTGATCATTTAGTTTATGTATTTATTTTAAATAAATATTTTTTTTTATAAAAATTGTCATAAATTGTTTATAACGCGGCGAATTTGAAAACGCAGATTGAAAACGGGTATTCTGATTTCCGATCCGATTCGCTTTAAAATACTACCAACTTAATAACAAAACGTATAGGTACCTATTCTAAATTTTCTTTTGATGTATGCGAACCGCCAAGCTAAATGTACATTCCTAGATTTCGTAAATCTGACATTCAATAAATTACTTAAGCGGCATATACACAGGTCAATCATTCTCAACATGCATGTAAGAATGGATTAGTAAATTTTTATTCGAAACTTCAAATTCAATACATTTTTTTGTGCTTAGCAAAAATCAAAAAAAATTGATTTTGCTTCAAGCAAACGCACAACGTATACATACGTGAGCTGTTTTCACTAATTAACTCTCCCATGTATGATGAGATTATGATCTGTGTATATGCCGCATTAGATTTTGCGAGTTTGATTTCGCTATTCGTAATCACTCGCAATATTTTTGACACTTGAAGTTGAAGCGAACTTAATTAAAATTACAATCGTGAAGAAGGAAAGGCATTTGGCCGATTTCAGAAAGCGATCTAACTCGCTTTTAGTTGCGGTTTTGAATTTGCCTATGTTATTCTGAATAGAAAAATTCAAATTCGACACTAAACGGGGATCGCATTTTGGAATCGGTCTACAGGCCTAAAAAATCACTTGGAAAAAACAGATGCAATGGCGAGTTGGGCTCAGATATGGAGCAATTAAAAAGCGGGAGAGTTGTCGAGATATTCGGATGTCAATCTAAAGAACCCCACAAGCAATATGTCGATTCTGAAAGCACGGCGGATTTTAATTTCTTTCCGTTCTTAAAAGCTTGAAACTTTTTGAAGTGCTATTGGGAAATCTGACATTTAAATTGAAAAAAGAAAGTGTAATTTTCGACTCCAATCAAATTCAGAAACCAAATAAAAATAAAAAAACCAAGGTTAAGGTTCAAAATATCGTTTTTTACTCCTAAATTATTTACACGTTATTAGTTTTTTATTTTCAATTTTTTGTATTTGTAATTAATAACTAATTTTTTTCTGTTTCCAAAAAGAAAATTAAAAAAAAGAAAATAACAAAATAAGCATTATTTTTAATAATTTTTTTTTGTAATAATTTTAATTATGTTTTTGTTGTTTTATTTATTTATTTTTTGTTTTTTTTTTTTCGTTTTACTAATATAAATTATAAAATAACAATTAAAAAACAAGAAAATATTTTTTTATATATATAATATAATATTTATAGAGTTAAAGAATAATTGATAATAGTACAAAAAATATTTTCAATTATATTTCCAAAAAAAAAATATGTTTTTTCATCTTACTTCCTAGGAACAAATCGCTGTTAGCTTTGTATTTATTTATTTATTTTTTTTTTATTTAAATCTGTTATACACTAAATGGGTTTTATAATTTTGTTGTGTAGTCACTTTTCCTATATCAATTTCCTTACGGTTTTTTTACGTACTTGTACTTTTTTGGATCTTGATAGGAGTTTGTGTTTGCGGTGATACTGCTATTGGCTAAAAATGAAGTTTGTTTACCTCGTTGTGGCGGAAGAGAAGTTCGTAGAGTCCTTACGACAGGAATTGTTGTTGCGGCTGAAGATGTATCACCTCTGGATGTCGCTCGCTTGCGGATTAATTTATATTTGCTACTTACACTGCTACTGTTAGTAGTGGAAGTGATGGCAAACTTTTTTAAGGGCAGACGACTACGCGGCAACTGTCGAACCGGTCGGTTGATCCTATTGATCTTCTCTTTTGCTAACTGCTCAGAGTTATTTCTATTGATTATTTCTTTAATTGAATGAATTGATGATGTATTTATGTTTTTTGTCGATTCGTCGCCAGTCTTAACGTTGTCTGTCTTTAGATTGATCACCTTAGCCTGTGCTGCTGATGCTTTGTCGTTGTTTTTCTTGTCGTCCTTTGAGTCGTGGTGGTCACCGTCACCGCCATTGCCATCATCATCGCTGACTTTGTTACTTCGTATGCTGCTGCTTGTTGATTCTGCTTCATTTGTTGTTCTATAAAATTTGTATTTTTGCATTAGAAAAGATTTTTTACAATTGTATTGTTTCTGTTCTGGTTGTATTTGTGTTGTTGCTGGTGTTACTGCTGATGAAGAAAACACTGAAAGCTCTTGATTGGTTGGATTATTAAATGCAGCTGCTGTTGAAGTTAGTTTTGAGTCTGTAATGCTTTTTATGCTGCTGCTGCTGCTGCTAATGGCATTGGCGTTGATGTACGTGTTTTTGTTATTATTTTTGTCGTCCCTGGTCGGTCTCAACCATTGTCTACTGCTAGAAAAATTTTGGTCTACCGTGGTTGCGTCCGCCGTTGTACTGTACGTATTTTTCGACGGGCAGCTTGTTGATTTCCTGCTAGACCTGGCGTTGGCATCGGACTGCAAATATAAAAACACACATAAATGTATAATCTACATATATGATTTGAACATTTTTGAGCAGTCAGTGATAATTCATGATTAAATTACATATTTGCACACAATCTTCTTTGGATTATTAAATCCAAGACACAAAAACAAAATCATGCCAATCAAATGCGTTTTTGTTAGATAAAAAAAAACAATGTAGTTATGTATGTATGTAAATCAAAGATTATAAATTATGCTTGGAGGACAAATCGTAGTAACTGTACACTGTGTTTCTTCAGATGAAAAATGCAGATGAAATTAACCACCCTGAATATACAAATAAATAATGAAATAAAAATCAAAACAAATGTGTTTCTTTTTTAATTTAACGACTCGACTAGGTCGGGTACTTACGCAAACATATTATTAGTAGCTCCTGTGGGAGCAGCGGCGTTAAATTGGAAAGGCCCGCCGGAATTCGATCCCTGTAAAGAATAAAAGGAAGAAAAAATGTTTTTTTTTTTTTTTGTTTGTTTTGGTTTTTGTTTCAACAGATGATTTTTGTTTTGTTAATTTGTTTTACAAGCTATGTAAAATAAGATTGGAAAATAAACAAACGAAAAATGGATAGTCGAGAAAATGAAAATGATGGAAGTATAAAAATAAAGAAGTATTTAACGTCGTAAAGTAAAAGAAAATAAAAAAAAACCTCTGTGAAGTTGCTGAATCAATACTTATTTTGCAAACACTTCAACACAACTCTATTGTATGTATGTAAATGAAAAAACAACTAAAACACATAAACAGTTAAAAATATTTGCGAAAGTCGATTGCAAATGTTTCAAGTTCAAGCGAAGCTGGTAAATCTTCATAATTTGTTTTAAAAAGTAATTCAAAAAAAAGTAAGTCAATTGTGTATAGATTGAGTGGTATGACCATGTACACAGACGAAAATTATTTAAATAAATTCCAAAAGCTAAGTCGTCGGTAGAAATTATATTAAACTAAATAAAACGTGTTAACAGCTACAAGTGATAGAAAAAGTTGCTTTGGCGGTCCTAAAGATGAACGATAAAGAGGTTTTAATATTGCAAACTGATATTTGAAAGGACTTTGGATGTGCAGAATATTATGTTCTGCACATCCAAAGTCCTTTCAAATATCAGTTGACATGATTCAGCATATAGTGCTGCTTATTACAACAAACATTGTAGTGCATTTAAAATTCAATGTCATTCTCATAACGATTCAATGTCGAAGATTGAATTTTGATATCAAACTACGAAAATGGTACTGCATACATTGAAAACTAAAGAAGTAATGTGAGTTTCATAAAACGACCTGGAAGGCCAGCTGTATTTACGTAAGTTAATCCATTAATCTTCAAATGTAGTCTGGATCGGGTAAGATAAAAGGAAACTACTGACAAATTGTAAATTGTAAATGGGAAGAAATAGGGTCCCCGAAACTGGTCCTAATAACAAAAGGCAGGAAGTTATATTTCCCATGCATATATCAATTAAATTGTTTTTTAATTTTAAAATATGTATTAAAAAAAAAACTATTCAAATAAAAGTAAGGCGTTAGTAAATAAAAAGAAAACATTGAAATAATTAAAAAAATATGCAAACGCAAAAATGCGAATTTAAAGTACAAGGCATAGAAATACATGAGTAACAATTTTTAAAGCAGAATAATTCAAAGATAAATTCTTTAAAAAATTAATAGCAATGATATATTTTTGTGTGACTGTTTTGTGAGCGTTGAGTTTGGAAACAAACAAGGAATAATGTAGTAAGAGCACATGAAGCAAACAAAAAATTAATAAAACACAATAATATTTGTTATTACCTCAACACCACCAAAATTAAAAACAGCCGGGGTACTGGTCGGAGCTCCAAATTGAAACGGTTGTGCTACGTTCGATGACTTTATATATTTTTCATCATCATTGTTAAATTCGCATATTATTTTGAATTTTATTTAAAATTTACATACAAATTTTGTACAAAGATAAGGAATACAAAAAATAGAAAAGAACAAGAAAAGAAAGAATACAAAATAAACAAAGTTGAACTACAATAATTCAAAAAGAAAAACCAAAAGAAAGAGTTTCCGAAACCCTCTGACTGAAAAATCATACCTCAGTTGCTCCTGTAAAATTAAAACTAGGTGTACTCGTCGTTGAAAATTTGAATACAGCTTCTGTAGCGGGCTTGTTGTTTCCTCCGAAAGAAAAACCAGTCTGTAAGAAGAAAATATTTTAAAAAATTATAAATAATTAACTATTTTGCTTAACTCACATTTCCTGAATTTTGTGCGCTACCAAAATTAAACGCAATATCAGCTTTTTTTGGCGCTGGCGCTCCATCACCACTTCCCGATGATGAGGGGGCTGCAAGCGAGCCAAATCCACTAGAGAAAGCAGATGAGCCGAATGTTGGCATCGCAGCGGTATTACTGCTGTTATTCGTTGGTACTGCAGATGCTGATGGTGCAACCGCTGGTGTTCCGAAGCCCTCAAAGCCCATTGAAGAGCCAAAGATGGGAGTGGAACTTGTGGAACCAAACATATTGCTCGAAGCAGCAGTACCGCCAGCTGCGTTTGTCGCATTTGAACCAAATAGTGATGATGTTGCGGAGGGTGCTCCGAATGAGGGTATTGCCGAAGGGGTTGCGGCAACAATAGGTTTTACTTCACCTACCTGTTGCTGTTGCTGTGTGGAACCAAACATTGGTGTTGGTTGACCAAATATTGATGCAGATGATCCAAAGGCCGGCGGAGCTTTACTTTTAACTTCTTCGGGAGGCTTTGTTGACCCAAATGTGAATGAGTTTGTTGGCCAACTCGAAGCTGTAGCTGTTGGAGCAGGTACTGCTGGAGCAGCTTCGAAGGTGCTCGCCCCAAAGAGAGGTTTACCATTTGTGTTTGAAGTTGAAGATGCGCCACCACTGCCAAATACAAATTGCGCCGATGAAGGAGTTGTTGTTAAGGGAGTACTTAATGTAGATGAACCCGTTGAGGATATAGTGGAAGCTGGCGTTGATAACGATGAGAAAGCGGCAGGGGTTGGTTTGGTTGATCCAAACAAAGAAGTTGTCGCAGGCTTTCCAAATACAAAACCAGTTGTAGAACTACTCACTGTTGCTGTGGTAGGTGCAGCTGCAGATATTCCAAATAATGGTGTAGGACTCTTTGAGGCGACACCACTTGTTGAAATCGATGGTGTTGTAGGTGAGCCGAACATAGGAGGAACGCCAGGATTACTAGATGCTTCATTTCCAAATATAAAACCAGAAGATGGAGTCGTTTGAGTTTTTGCAGAAAATGCCGATGGTGTCGCTGCAGCTGGCTTACCAAAAACGAAAGCACTGCTTGGTGTTGATGTGCTGACTACACTCGATGCAGTACTTGGGCTTCCAAACGTCACTTTAGTTGGCATTTTGTCAGGCTCCGCCGGAGCATTAAATGTAATTGGTTTTATTGCTGCAGCTGGGGTGGGAGTCACTGACGCTGGTGCGCCAAAAACGAAACCTTTCACTTCGACAGACTTTGTTTCCTCGATTTTCTTCGCCCCACCAAATGCCGATGAAACAATTGGATTAATGAGAGACGATGTCGCTGGAGTGGAAGATGTGGAAGTTACTGTGGAATTCGAAGTCGTTGGAGTTTTGGCTTCGGTTGTAGTCGAAGGGAGATTAAACGTAACATTTGTCACCTTGGCGTCTGCTGCTGCTGGTGGCTTAAGGCCAAAGCTGAAACCCGTCGAAGGAGGAGTAGTAATATTAGACTTACGGCTGTCTGCTGGTTGAATGCCGAATTTGAAACCTGTCGTGTTTTTCACAACATCCGGAACGTCCTTAGAGGTAGTAGCTGCTGTATCTGTTTGTGGCTTTAAACCAAATGAAAAGCCGGTGCTTGAAACGGAGGTATCGGTTGTCTTCGCTGGCATGCCGAATGTAAACCCCGTTTTATTCTCAGTCTTACTAGACGCCGCCTCGGACTTTAGTTCTTCCTCCTTTTTGGCTCCAGCGGTGCCGCCAAATCCAAAAGTAAACTTCGAAGCACTACTCGTGCCAAAGCTGAACTGAGGCATACTATCGCTAACAACTTGAGTGCCAGGCTTTGCCTGCTCACAGCAAACACATTTATTGCGTTCGGCATCGTTGCGGGTCATACAAGCGTCACATTCCCATTTGGAGGCTTTTTGTTGTGCCACGAGTGATTTGAAACCAGAATCTGTCGTTTCAAGTTTAGCAGCACTTTTAGTTATTGCTCCAGCTGGTCCTGGTTTCTTAGTGCTACACGCCACACACTCGTTAGTATCACTTTTATTGCGGACCATACATGCCGAGCACTCCCAAGTGTCCGACTTTGGTTTAAAGGCGTCTCCGAAAGTATTTTTTATAGTCAACGAGTTGGTTGCAGGTAAAACTGCTGCCGTTGCAGCGGGCTTTGTGCGCGGAGTTGTACAGGCAACGCACTTATCAATTGCTTCTTTGTTTCTTATCATACACACGGAACACTCCCATTCGTTGGAAGGCTTCTTGAATTGACCGCCAAAGAGAGGAGCAGTGTTTGAAGCCGAAATAGAGAGGACCTTTTCGGTTGGCTTCTTAAGAGCATCGACAACACTGCCACTCTTCAGTTGAGGTACGGAAGGCGAGTTTGTGGCATTTTTTTCTTCAACATTCTTCTGTCCAACAATTAGGGGTGAACTAAATTTGAAGTTATTTATAGGTGCCAGATCACTTCTCGACGGACTACAACTTAAACTAAGTGGTGATGAAAATTTAAATTGAGCAGCAGGAGTCATAGACGAGGATGTTGTTGAGGAGCCAGTTCCAAAATTAAAGTTAACAGCAGGTTCTGGCTTTTCTGATGATTTCTCCATGCCAAAGCTAAAATTGTTTGTGGGCTTAGCTTCAGGAGATACTGCAAATTTAAAATCGGACTTTGTTTTCTGTGATTTTGCTACATTGCTCTTGACAGCGATATCAATTTTAGGCACCGATTGCATGAATGGGAACGCAATATTTGGAAGATTAGCTGGAGCGGGAGGCTCCTCTTCTTCGGCGTGGTTGTTCTTTGCGCTAATTCTTGAGCTTGCAGTGACCTTGTTCTTTATTTTACTGACATGTTTATTTGTGTTCTTGTCGTTAGTTTTCTGTGTGTCATCTTCCCCGGGCAGCTTGTACTCGCATTCCCGATTCAAAACTGATTTCGATGTATTTGCAATTTGACGAGAACGCTCTGTGCAGTTTTGCATCTTTTTCATTTGCAAAAGTTGCGACATTGAGGGAACTTGCAGCTCCTTGAGTGGAGGTAAGAGTTTTTTCGAATCATTGTTAGTTGGATTCAAAGTAACTGCTGGACGTGTATATGGTTTACGTACCGTAGACAATCGTACACTTCTCGCCGAAACCAAATCAGCTTCACTGAATCTATTGCCTGTAGCAGCATTACGATTTGCAAGCATTGTTGGCGACTTTATATTGCTTGCCATCTTCTTGGCATCGTTTAACGGTGAAGAGAAATCGTTAATCAACTCTAAGATTCTCTTAGCAGTACTGGAAATTGCCGTGGAATTAGATTGGTCATTTCCTTGAGCAAGGGAATTGGTAGACGAAGACAATGTGGACAGACTTGATGTTGGCCGAATAAGAGTGGGTGCAATGCGAACCGATTGGTTAAGGCTGCGATTGAATTTGCTGTAAGCTCCAGCACCACCGTAAGTTGTTTGTCCTTTATAAAATGGTGAGGATGTATTTAGAAGGCGACTGTCACTTAAGGCCGATGTGCTTCCGTAAATGGATGAATTGAATTGACGACGATTCAGACTTGTTAGGGAGAGTGTGGAGTTGTTCAACATGCCCGGCATGTTTTTCTCTGAGAATAATGACTTTCGCCCTTCCAAGTGGCTGTAGAAATTCAATCCATTTCCAGACATAGTGCGTAGGCCTCTATTTGCCTGATTAAATAATCCCAATTTAGGTTGAGCTGTCTGAGCAACACTGGAGCTTCTACTTTCTCCACTTTCAGTGGCAATAGATGACGAACGTCCAATTCGATTTCCATTGGTGAATTTTGGCTTTTTTATAGTGACCTTTGCAATTTCTTCACTTTCTTCATTGTCATCGTCATCTTCTATTTCAATATCTTCCTCACCTTCATTTATAGTTTGCGTTACTACTCCTTGCTTGTCTTCCTCATTCTCATCATCATTATTTTCTTCTACAATTGATGATGATCCCGCCTGTCCTTTGTAGGATAAACCGCTTGGAGCCAGTGTTCTCACTGCACGCCGTTTAAAATCATTTAGACTGCGATGTGATGATTCTGTAGTTGTTGTTGGTATATTAAGGCTTCTTCGGGAACTTTAATAAAGATTATTTTTGTTTAATAATTAATTCAATGAATTCTATATATTATTTATTTCTCATAAAACTTACCTTATGCTGGTGTTTAAATTTCTTTCGGGAACAACTTCAATTATATCAGCCGGATCAACTGTTGAAGTGTTTGATATAACAACGCTTCTTAGTGTGGTTGTTGCTGTAACATTCGATTGACCAAAGTTGTAAGCTGGTTCCTTATGTTTTCCATATAAATTCACATGGGTTATTTTGCGGCTTCCTCCTGATGTAGGAGTAGAGGATACTAAATGTTGACTATCCTTAAAACTTGTCCTAGTTGCCTAAATACCAAAAAGAATATTTGCTATAATATTTTCTTTAATGTGGATTTATTATTTATTTATACACAAAATAATTCAATTTTGTGAATGTCCATTTTCCCACAGAAACTGACACTATGTTAAGACATCTTTATTTTATTTTTTAAAGCCAAATTTTGAAGCCGCCGTGCGGGAACTGCTGATCCTAAAAGGCGACTAAGAGATAAATTACATCTAGATAGAATAACATCGATCAAACAAAAACCGGTAGGAATCTATTATCCGTCGACTAGTTTAGCCAAAGTTGTTTTGGAAAGAGTAGGTTTTTTAGTGTGCAACGTTATGGCCCACGTTTTTCTAGGAAATCTTTTCTTGACCGACTTTAATTTTAATGTGGTAAAAAAGTGGCCAAGTGTTATACATAAATTTAAAGCTAAGTGAACGTCTGGTGATCTATTATTTGCAATTATCTCTGTCTAATACAAATTGTGTGTATGTAAAATAGTCAATTCATTACGGTTGTTCGTGTTTTGAATGAGCATAATATGGTAACCATTCGTGCATTACTCTTCGAATTACGGCGACTATAATGAAAACTGCGGCAACTCAGTTAGAGCATTGAATAAGAACCTTATCCATGTCGCAGCAACCAAACTGACAATAGTAGTTGTTGGACAGAGTATAGTGTGCTGTTTGCAAAAACTTAATTTCATTTGGGCCACAATATTTTGATAGCAAGACCAGCAACCAATACAACATTAATTACAACACAACAGAACACTTCTTTATCGATGAAAAGACGGTTCTTGGGCGACAGTTATAGCGATTAGGAAAACCCATCAGGAAAAGTTGAAACAAATGAAAACAGTAATTTTTCCTTATGAGCGACTTAAGCGATCAGGAAAAATATGTCAGTGTAAGTATGTAAATAAGTTATCTGTTAGTGGAACAATTAAAAATTGAACTCAAGTAATTGGAACGATTTGTGAAGTTTTTTTTTTCAAAAGGTAGTCAACTGCTACGACAAAATTCTATAGGGAAATCAATTTAATTTATTTTTTACAATAAATACTTATTTGTCCAATTGAAAATTTTATCGGTCAATTTGTAATCGATATGTGTAGGAGTTGTGTTTTAAATCAAGTGAAATCATAGTTAATTATCCATTTGAATTTTTTCCAGATTCGTTTTCAATCAATATAACTGGCATTTTAACCAAGTGCAATCTTTTCTGCAAATGTTCTCATATGAATCACAATATTTGAACCTAAGACCGGATACAAATTATTGTCCAGTGAAACGGTAGTTTCACGTTACAAAAAATATACAAATGTTTTTTTTTTTTCGAAACTTCAAATCTTGAATCAAAATATGGATATCTATATATCTCTAAAAATTGATACTCTTGGAAGATTTTTCATTTCTTCGCAAAAAGCAGTGCCCCCGAAAAACAAACTTAGGCCCATATTATGATTTGCGAGTCGCAAGACAAAATTGGCGAATGTATTAGGTTTTGATATAATTGTACTGGGCTAATTTAATTCGCCTTTAATGTTAGTCCGAAAAATTGGCGAATCGAGAAGTCACTCTTTGTATTTAGCGAACGTTCGCCATTTTCTGTCAAAATCGGTATTCTTGGTGACTTTTAATAAAACCGCAGTTTTTGCTTTAAAAATTTTAACGAAAATAAAATAAGAAAATATCTAGAATGAAAATTGAGTAAAATTTGGGAAAAAAATAACGTTTTGTTCTTACAATCGAAATTTGAAGTGGAATTTCTCGTAGACTTACACATCTTTCAGCAATCATGATTTCCACTTTTCCACCATTTAAATTTGAGGTTTTACTTGAAAGGGTTAACATTTTATTACAGTTTTAAGGTAAGTTATGAATTCGTGAAAAATAAATTGAGATAACAATCAAACATGACATGAATATGATAGCAGAGTCGAAAAAAATGGGTCTGCAAACTCTGTCAGTCTGTCTGGAATCTTGATGTACAAGAACCTGCAGCCGAAACGATCGCCCCGATTTTCTTTAAACTTGGTATCTGAGGTCTGGGCTTGAATTCTAGGTCTAAAAATAACGGTAACTGGCAAATATTTTTTTTGAAAAAGCTCGTTTTTCTCGAAAACGCCTAGAACGACATTGATTAAACTTCAAATGAGTGATACAGCATTAAAGGTCATTAAATGGGTTAAACCGTTTTTCCTAAAAAAAATAGTTTTAGGGACGAGTTATAGCTATCAGTAAAAAGTATAAGTAAATTCAATTTTATGGCGAATTATTCAAAAATGTTGGTGTTAATTGGTATTAAAATGAAGGTTTATTGTTTTACTGATAGCTATAACTGGCCCCTTAACCATACCTACCATATACGGGTTTTTATTTATTTTTATTCTCTTTAACGACTCAACGGATTTTAACCAATAATTTAATATTAAAAAGGTCCTGACAGTTGAATGATAATAGCGTACTTAATTTGTTCTTATTTTTTTTATTTATTTAATTAAAAACATTTTTTTTTTTTGTAAATTTAATATTTTAATTTTAGATTTTATATGTAAATTAAATTAGATTTTATAAGTAAATTTAAGCTACCAAAATGCATACCAAATTTTTTTTCATCTAAGTTGTTTAAAAAATCAATTTTTTAAAAAACTGTACGATTTGGTGAAAAAAATTAAAATACATATGTACGTATATTTCAATATATCAAAATTAAAGGCGGACCACAATTTTTTGGAAAAACACTGGGTCGTAAGAAATTAATTTTCAAAATTATTTGTTTGTATTAATTTAATTTAATTTTTGTGTTTGCATAATTTAGTCATACATTTTTCCAGTTAAGTAAGATGTTAGGTAACTTGCCACTAATATTACCTTTAATTTATTTTGGCAGTATTGAATTCAAAGGCGAACATCTTAGTTCGTCTTTTATAATACTACGAGAAAAATGTAATATCCATTGTAGGTACTTAGTTTTGATATTATATTCAGCCCTATCGAGGTATCCGTTCGGAAATGATTTCAGATTGGAACTCAAATTGCGACCGAGGTATCCCTTTCAGAACAGAACAAATATAGCATATAAACACATTCATTTGACATTTTCCATCAAATGCTTCATTAACATACAGTGTGAAAAATATTCTGATAATTTAAAAACATAATAATTATTATCAATGAAGTTAGAATTGTATAAAGTACCTACATGCCGTAGTCTGCGTTTAATTCTAACTTAAGGTTCTCCGATTTGTGTGTCAGAAAACAGAAAAATTATCCGATTTTGTACGAATCGGGCAAAATTTTCATCCGAACGGATACCTCGATAAGGCTGATTATAGTTGTTTATGTACTTTACTTGGATAAAACATTTTTTTAAATTATTTTTGCACCTAATAAACTCTCTTGTGTTATAACAGTGATACACATTGATTTCACTGCACATCGAACTTTAGTTTTGAAAGGTGGAACACAATCATTTCGCAACATTGATCAAATGAAACCTCAAAATCATTTTTTTATAATAATTTATAAATGTTCATTGCCTGCTCCTCCTATAATACTCAGGTGCCTTGTTAGTTTGCAGTGGTCCGTAAGAAAACCAGTGATGGTTCTTAGGTTATTCTTACTTAAGCTGATGCAGTCTTGATTTTATTGGTTGCAGTTACCATGTAAGAGTTTGATCTGACAGGATTTGGAACTTCTTGCAACTAAAAACTAGCAAGTTTTTTAATTGAAGAAAAAATTTGTTCTTCATTATTGTGCTCTAATTGCAAAAACTAATTTAACCAAAGGCAACTTAAGAAACATTTAGCACTGCTGAACAAATCGGTACCTACATGTCACACAATTATATATGTATTTCAATTTACGTGGTAACTTTAAGTGCATTTTTTTTATTTTTAGATAAAACCCACCCTGTTGATTATGAATTATGCACTTTTTGAAACATCAAAAAAGTGTACTCTGATCCATAAAAAAGAACATACCAATGGATTTAAGTGTACAAAAATTAAACCAAAACAAGTTTTTTTATTATTTGGGTGAACCCTGCTAAAACAGCTGAGTAAATTTATACAAAAAATTGTTTTTTTTTTTATTTTAAAAATTAAGTCATATGAAAAAAAGACTGTACTTTTTATCAAATGTTTCGTCAAACAGCATAAAATCACGAAAACATTTCTTAAGACTTGAAAACTAGGACACGCAAACATTTTATCGATTTAAAAATGTTTGCCTTTGGGATGTCAAACAAAAATGAACTTTCAATCAAAATGCACTCAATATCACCGCTCGTCGTTCCGAACGCTACTTTGTCTGCAAGTGCATTAACAGACAAAGTGGCGCGTAATGGTTTTATGCTGTGATAGGTATTTTGGAATTATAGATGCTATTGACCCCACTTGAATTTTCATCCTATTAGACAACAAACATTTGCAAAAGTTAATGAATAACTTACCTCAACATTTAAGCGAGATCTTTTTGTTGGGGGCTGAGCTGATGCTGGAGAAGAATATTCTTCTGCATCTTCGCCTCCACTATTGTCACTTCCATTGTCATCGGAATTATCCGCGGCGCGTTCATAATCATCTTCTTCATTGCGGCGTCGTCTACGGCTTCCTCCTACTCCGCCGTTGCTTGTAGATGTATTTGTAGCTGATGCCGATGGCGAGAACCATTTCGTTAGCTGCTGTGGAAAAATGCTAGAGACGCGTGACTTTACTTTTCCAATAATCGACTGAAATGCCATTTGAAAAAGTTTAAAAGTTTTAATTGTATGTTTTATTTTATTATTGAAAATCCAATGCTTACGTTATTTGCTTCATCGCGCTCGTCGATTGATTGAAGCTGCTGCTGCTGCTGATGCAGGTCGACCCGCCGTGTGGGGCTATCAGGTTCCGACATCTTTTTAGGCGAATAGCGACGGCTGCGGTGACGGAGCTTGCTTTTCCTATTCTTATCAACTAAATCACTATAAATTACTTTTAATATGACCAGAAGATATTTATTTGAAGTTATTTATTATTATTTAAACTATTTAATAATTAATTATAATTTTTTCTTAATTTTTTTATTTCAAAATCCACGCGAAACCACACGACCAAAAAATATTACTTCTGTCAAAAAATAAAAAAAATGTGTTGGCCTCGCTCAGAAGTTTTTTTTATATGAGATGTACCTCTCCGGTTAGTTCACTATAGTTGTTTCTTTCTTTCTACTTGATTTGTATTATTTGTTTTTTCATTCACACACACACATTACGCGCAATTTAACTTTTTTTGTTCTATCATACACTGCCGACAGAGACGATGAAGAACGAAAACGAACCCATTTTACTTTGCACTTTTTTTTCTTCTTTCGACTTCTGACTTGAAACTTTTTTCAAATCGATTATTACATTTGCATTGTTATACATTTGATTGAAATAATCATTTATATACAATTGACTTGAATTGATGGATTGATTTCGTTGAAAATTGTATGTTTAAATTATATTTAAAAATAAGAGAAAATAAAAGTTTCATATAACGTACTGTGAAAACGCGAACACACTTTCGCGTAAAGAAATGGCGGAATCTAATTATTTTCGGAGCTGTCGATGGGCCGTCGCCTGTATTCGGAGTACATAAATGTGGTGGTTGCCGTAGAGCTGTTGTACTCAGAAAATAGATGGCAGCAAGTAATTTTATAAAGTGATGCCAATACACTCTTTTTAATATATATCTTGTACTTCAATAATATATAAATAGAACATCATCTCAGGAGGCTCCACCCACTTTTGCCTACAAACTTTCAAAACTGCAAAGTTTTTTTATGCGTGCCCGTGCATTTCAAATGGGACTGTCAAATTTGGCTCCATCAAAACTGAGCTAATTATGCCGCGCTTGTTATGCCTGCAGTTGAGTGTGAACCCCCCTTTTCGCCTACAGACTCTAGGGAAGTCCGGACTCAAATTTCCAATTCTAAAGGCCAGTTGTACATCAAAGTGTGGTATTGTCGATGCACTCCAAATATTTCATTTGCCATCATTTAAAAAAAACGAAAAACACAAAGGGAAGAGTGAAATATACAGAGTAAGTTCCTTACTTGGAAGCACAATACGTTCTACACGTGGAAACATGGTCATTACCCTTTTTCAAAATACGTTAGAGCAAAAGAGCAAAAGATGGTCTTTTCGATAATATCTCTCTTTTGTTCTAACGTGTTTTGAAAAAGAGTCATGATCATGACTCTGGAATCAAGGTGTAATAGCACACAAAGCCTCCTCGTGTAAAGTAAGATTTTTCAATAAACTGATTTAGCTGAATGCACTAATTTTATCTTTCAAAACTCATAAAAAAAAACACGAAAAACAATTTCGTTTTGCTATAAAAGAAAACGTAATGAAAAATATAAATTATTAAACAACAAATATCCAATCAAGTTACCAAATAGAAGAAAAACGCACAAATATTCCCTTAAAATGTCGATGGTTGTCAAGCGACAGCATTCGGTCTCCGAAACTATCGAATCAGCAATTAAAGCACCAAAAAAGATTCGCATTCATACCAAAACAATAACGCCCGGACGTACAACCTCTATCCTATCCTTGTTGGAAGCAGCATCTTCTACAAACAATAGTAAAGATCTACTCGAAGTACTGGTAAAAATATGTGACGAACTAAATTTAGAAGAAGCCCTTCCCGAATTATACGATTGTATACGTAAGTTAGTTGAAATCTTCCGCCAGGAACCAGAAACAACGATTCGAGCCAAGATCTTGGGACTTTTGGCTGATTTTGCTGAAGTTAAAGTTAGCGAAATCTTGAATGTACTTATAGATGAGATAGTAAGTGCATTGAAAAGTGAAAAATCAGCAAAAGTTATCTCACAGGGATTGTATAGTTTATTTAAAATTGGAACAACAGCATCATCTCATCTACCATCGACCCATGTCACTAAAATGGGATTTTTCGCCCAAAGTCACATCACTTCAGGAAATTCAAACACGCAGAAAAATGCTCTGCTAGTTCTAGGAGCTTTTATAAGCATTGCCGAAGCGAAGAAAGGCGTTCTCGATAACATTGCTCACTACGCGGACTCTCAGGATGCCGGAGTCAGAGCTCAAGCATTCAGATCGATTTTGACTTTGGGAGAACGGGGAGCCACACTTCCGCCTACACTGTTTAATCGAGCTGTGAGCGCAATGCAAGATGACTATGAATGCGTCCGCAAGGAAGCTCTTCAACTAGTTTTTGAACTTGGAGTCAGGCACCCCGATCACGTGATCAGTTTTGACGATGAAGAATTGCGTTTGATTGATGCAGCTTTTGGAAAGGTTTGTGGTGCTTTGTGCGACCTCTCGATGCAGATCCGCACGCAGGCTGCCGAGCTACTGGGAAACATGTCTCAAGTTAGTTCGGAATTCCTTCACCAAACGCTAGACAAGAAGCTTATGAGTAACTTGCGTCGAAAGAAGAGCTTCCACGAACGTTCGAATGACCTGTTTGCCAGTGGAGAATGGTCCACTGGAAAACGTTGGGCTGATGATGCTCCAAAAGAGCAACTTGAAGCTGCTTCGATATCTTTGATTGCGTCAGGAGCTTGTGGAGCACTGGTTCATGGTCTGGAGGATGAATTTTTAGAAGTGCGCACAGCAGCTGTAGGGTCCATGTGCAAACTCGCCATCACTAACACTGATTTTGCTGTCACATGTCTGGACTTCCTTGTGGATATGTTTAACGACGAAATCGAAGATGTACGCTTAAAAGCCATCTATAGTTTAACTGCTATTTCCAGACACATCATTCTGCGAGAAGATCAATTGGAAATCATGTTGAGTTCGTTGGAAGACTATTCTGTCGATGTTCGCGAAGGTCTTCATTTGATGCTGGGCGCTTGCAAAGTGTCCACCCAATCTTGTTTGCTCATGGTCGTTCAAAAACTCTTGGATGTGCTATCTAAGTATCCTCAAGACAAACTCTCTGCATTTGGGTGCATGAGAAAAGTTGGTCAGAAGCATGCTGATCTTTGTTTAGCTGTTACCTCTGATCTGCTGCAGGATCATCCTTTCTTTGACAGTGCAGAACGAGATGTGGAAGACCCAGAGTATATTTGTATCCTCATAATGTTGTTTAACGCTGCAGAGCATCTTATGCCCATCATTAGTCTGTTTCCTGATGTAACTCTTAAACATTATGCTTATTTGAGAGATACAATGCCAGATTTGGTGCCTCATCTCCCCATTGAGGGTGCTTCCATTAAGAAACCCCTCACAATAACCGGTTCTACAACTTCCCGACAATTTCTCGACACAATTCTGGGCAACATCCAGTCATCCTTTGCTATTACAAGAAACCGAGTGCCTCTATTAAAAACAGCGCAAGAAAACCTCAGCCGTTTGGGTGAAATAGATCCCGAGATGTTTGGAACAGCTAACTTTCTAGGTACTTTCCTAGCGGCCCAAATTCTCATCGAGCAACTCCAAACATTCACAACATCGCAAAGAAGCCGAACACCTCTTAAAGAGTCCTTATCGCAGCTTATCCGGAACTGTTTGAAGCTGCAGAATTTCTTCTCTGGCTTGACCTACAGTGACATGTTACTTGTGAAGCAGATTTGTCTCAGGGCCAGTGCTCTTCATCTTGTGCTAATTGTTAAGGATCGTTCTCAGAGCGCTCTTGGTCCGTGTCAGCTCCTCTTGCATACAGCAGCGGACATAAGTAACTTCCTTACCGAAGGCGTTGCCCCAGATCCGTTCACGACATCCCTCCTGAGTCAACTTTCTATTATATCAGATCCCAAGCCCGGTCGAGTATTTCGAGAAATCCTGCCCATAGTTCAAATGGCATCACCGGTTGTAACACCACCTGCAAATGTTAACATTCAAATGTGCACAGCTCGCATTGTAGAGCCATGTCCAAATCAGACACAAGATAATGCAATCAAAGTAACAGCAGGACTCATCGCTGCTCTGCCTTTTGTTGCAGAATTCGGAAATCTTCAAGAGTCACAAAAACAAGAGATGCGAATTAAAATCAAATATCCCGACCAGAATGTTCACACTGTGATTCCCAAGCAGTCGGACTTTAAGAAGATTATGACCGAAACTGGAGAACACGAAACAAATTGCAGATTAAGAACCACGATTCTTTTATCACACAGTGTTTGGACAGAAGCTTCGTCAGTTGAGATAACCATCTGCTTGGCAGTTAGACCGGGCACAGAATTGGAATTGTGCAAACCAGCGAAGATATTGTTCGCCCCAAAACCTGTGAGAAGAGGAATTTGAATTTCTTTCTTTTTTTTACAACAAAATGAATTTGAGTATTTTTTGTACAATTTTTTTTTTTTTTTTTTTGGTTTTGTCTTAAATAAAATGTTTACAAATTTGAATTGTTTTTAAATTAATTTTACTCCAATCTAACTTTCACTTTCCAGGATTGTCAGCTCGTAATCATTCGTGCCCATTTCAAGGTTTTTTGTAGAGTTGGTAGTTTTGTGAATAGATTTTAAATGACGATATAATCTGAAAGACAAATGCACATTAAAAATAAAGCTATATTAGTAAATTCAATAGTTTAATTAAATGTAATTAAATGTGCAGTCCACAGCAATAACATTTTTCGGTTTTGAAAAAAGGTAGCATTTTCATTTTTATGATAAAGCTTAGTTTTTCAATTCAATGTACATATACCTTCTAATAGGAAAGTCGAAGAAGACAACAAAATTCTTCTATGGCTCTATGTGTTATGAGGAGCAGTTAAATTCTTTGTTAAAAGCCAAACAAACAAAAAATATTTAACAGTATATTATGTTAAGTATTAATTATATTAAGTATAATACATATGTATATGGAAAGAAGAACAGAAGATTCAGGACCAACTAATAATTTTGATTTGGCAGTCCGGAATCGTAAAAAAGAACTGCCCGGCTCCGGGCACCAAATGAACGCTCTTTTCGCGTTCATTTAGATTCTGCAATTTGCATACTTACATATGTATATGTAATTGTATGCGTGAAACTTCAAATTAATTTTTTTTTTCATTTGAGGAAGATTTCGGTGATGAGGAGGCTGATAAAATGTTATTTATACAATTGATTTTCTATATTGAACTTAGATATATAGAATAGTTTATCATTTTCAAGAATTCCTTAGCTCACTATTTTTCTCAATCACATTTCCAAAACTGAAAACAAAATAACTACATTTTGAATTTTTAAACGAATTCAAGTCCAGACTTGATTCTGGTCCAGAGAAGATTTCGAACAATTGCGGACTACCAAATGATAATTATGAATTTTAGGTTGAATTTTGTAGAATGTTTTTTTCACTTAACATTCCCTCTGAAAATCAGACACATTGCTATAAATTGTTTCTCCATTTTGTATAGCAGTTTAGTTAAATTTGAATACTCTTTTATACATCACATAACATTATTTTCTTTCTCCCATCTAATTTTAAAAATCAGATAGGTCTCCGACACGCTAGTGTAAGTAAGTCAGTATTTAGCATCGTGGGCTTCTGGTACTGATACACACAGACCGACAGACTGACAGAAATGATGGACCTAAGTTGTTTGTCTGTTCTAATAACGTTTGATTGTTATATAATTTATATATTTGTATACATTAATTGCCTTAGTTCATATAATCAAAGGTAAAACATCACATTCAATCAATGACTATAAGCGGATAATTATAGAAACTTATTAAGCAAAACCTTTTCTTGCTTTATGGCATTCTAGTTGCGGTTCGAGAATTTATTTAGTTAATTGTTAATATTTATTTAATGTATTAATATTAAAATGAATTAATATTTCAATGAATGATAGGACATTTTCTACTTAAATTTCTGGACGTACCCAAGCATTATGTCTAGTTGTGCACACCTCAGTAAAACATTTGTAGTAGACATAAAATATTTTGCTGGAATATACATATATTGAGATAGAGGAGTCCTCTTTCGGCTATTTTAGGAAAAAATGATCTAGCGCTGCATAGCATTGAAAAAGGACACAAACCAGACTTTGATGATGTAAAAATATTACAAACTGAACGCAATGTCTGAAAACGATACACCCTACACACTACACAATATATTAGGTATATAATCAACAATAAAAATACAATGAACAGAAAACAGAATATTCAAAATATCTAAACGGTGTATTGCGCACTCGTGACGGATAAGAGAAATTAAATAATAAGTTGACTTAACTTCAAACGAAGTGTTTCACACATTTTAATATACTTATGGATAATATATTGTAATGTATAATATGTTATAATAAAAAAGTAAACGTTATATTTTAATTTTCTGTTGCTTACAATTTTTTATTCAACCAAATTGTTTTATATTTGTAAGTCAACCTTTATTTTTTTTTTCATTGCATTAAGTTGGTAGTGTAATGATTTGTTTTTAAATAAAGACCCCTGAAAAAGTTAGCAAACCCTGTCAAAACGTTGGGTAGAGCATATTTAATTCGTACTATTTCATTGCAACACACAATTGACTAAAATAGCCGAACGAAATTCCCTCCATCTTAACAAAATATTTTATTTATTATTGATTTTTCCTAAAAAATATTTATTTACCTACCAAACATTAAATCCAATAGGTATTTACCAAAATCTCAGTGTATATTATCTTCAACTGACTGATTTGCAAAAGTAGGTTCACCGAGGTACCTACCTATTATTTCGTGTTTATTCTAAAAAAATATACATACGAAGATATATACAATACCTACTTTTAAAAATAGGGATGGTAAGTTTATTTATTTTTTTTTGTATCGTATTCTCATATTGAATATGACTTGCTTTATATTTTTGCAAATCCCCAGTAAATGTAAAAATCGATTAACTTAAATGATGAAATACTTATGAATGAATTCATTTTATACTCTTCTTTCAAATTAATAAAATAACCCTTAAAAAGGGAGACTAAGATTGACTTAGGCATTTGGTAGCATCTTGCCAAACTAGCCCCTTTAGCTCAGTGGTAGAGCACTGGTCTCGTAAACCAGGGGTCGTGAGTTCAAACCTCACAGGGGGCAAGTGAACCACGATATTTTGTATAATATATTTTTTTTAATTATTTCTAAAGGGAAATATTTAACAAAATATATACATAAAAGAAAAATGGATATTGTTTGGAAGTGATAAATTCGTCGATAGAAAAAAGAACATAAATAAAGAATGTAAAAAAAATTAGAAAAAGGCAGTTGGAAATTATGATCGTGATAAATGATTGATTACATATTGCAAAAGTATATATGTATGTATATGTATGTATTGTCATGATTCATGATTAGGAGATTCTTAAATATTGATAAACTTTTAGTTTGTGTAAAAACAACGGAAATGCGACAAGTCTTGGAGTTAATGCTAATCCATTAAAACGCAAATGTTGTTTCTGTATTATTGTAGATAGATACAAACAGGTGTAGTCTTTCTATTGTTTGAAGTGTAAACTATTGTATTAATTTTGTATCAACAAATTGCAAAGCAGGTTTTACTTGTAGAAAATGTAAAGAGAAAACATAGCATACGAACAGAAATCCGTTTAGTGGTAAAATGTACTAGTTTTTGAGAAATGTATGATGGTAATAATTCCAAGAAACTTGATTCAAACTAAAAACAACAAAGAAGTCTTATAAACGAAAATCTTATGTACTAATTGATGTGAAAATTCATTAAAAACAATAATGTATTAATATTTATCTTTAGGAAAACTGTTTCATTAAAAAAAAAAATCGCGAAAAAAAAACAAAAGTATTGTGTTTTTGGTGCTTTTTACGCTTAACTTATTTTCGTCCAAATCGTACACCCAAACATCAAGTCCTTATTGCAAGGATGATAGACCTTGACTTATTATAGCTCCACCAATGAAAACCCCAAAAATAAACGTGCATAATATGCGAAATATCGCAGTTGTGTTTCCAAAGTACTATGTACTATGTTTTGAATAGATTTAGTTAATAATACTGATGAGCCGATAGAGATTAGGAAATTAATAAGAAATAATTGTTATTATTTGCATGTGAACAAAAGAGCTATCTATTCAAATCAATCAAATTATAATAAACAAATATTTTAACTAACAGAAGTATTTTAGATGTGTAAATACTGAAATTGTTTCATGATTGAGGTCAACTAAATGCTAGAAGTGTCGTTGGTCTATTTTTTAAAAGGTTTTATAATATGCATATCTATTGTTCATTAACTACGTCTTAACAAATATGTACTTACATGGGCTTTGTCTTAAATTCCATTTGGCAATACACACATTTGAATTGTTTAGTCGCCGAATGGACAAACATATGTGAGTTTAAAGTTGACTTCTTTGAGTAGCTTTTGCCACACACTTGACAGGTATGCTTCACTCCCATATGGGTATCCAGGTGGCGGTCCAAGTGACTTTTTTGTCTATAACTATTAGGACACAATGTGCATTCATATGGCCTCTCTCCTGTATGACTCCTTCGATGTAAAATCATTTGCGATGGGCGAGTAAATCTTTTAGAACAAAGATTACATTCAACGGTTTTGCCTGTATGTAGAGCAGCATGAGTTTTCATAATCGAGCCTTGTGAAAATGTCATTCCACAGATTTCACACTTGTATGGACGTTCGCCTGTGTGGCGTCTTTGATGACACTTCAATGTATTTTTGGTCAGGAATCTTTCCTTACAGACACCACATTCATGATCACGGATATTTTCATGTGATTTCATATGATCTCGGAGTCTGAATATTGTTGCATGTCGTTTTGCTGTAAATAAAATGTGAAGTAAAAATATTTTGTGTTTGTCTAAGCAATGGTGAGGAGTCTTACGACACAAACTGCATTGAAAATTTTTCTCTTTAGTGTGAACCAGATTATGCGTTTTCAGTTTTTGTTTTGTTGAAAAAAATTTTCCACATATTTCGCAGCACAAGGTTTTTTGCAGTGGTTTCTTAGAAGGCTTAGTAGTATGCTCCTTCCTTTTGATTTCTGTAGAAATTGTAGAAGAGTCTTTGGGTAACTTTTCTGTAATATTCAGATGTTCTATAGATTGCGATTCATCTAGAAATAAAATGTTTGTGTTACTTTTTATTAATTAATAAAATTAATTCTGATAACATTGTTTTAACAGACAATTCTACTTTGGTGCTAAAATAAATTCTGATCAATGTTAAGTAAACAGATATCTCAAAAAAAGACTTCAGTGAGATGATTCGAGATATGCAAGCTTGAAACATATTGATGAAGTCAACGTACAGTCTTTATCAACCGTTCTATTTAGAACAGAACAAAATGATTGACCATAATGTAGGTAAATATAATCTGTCATGCAGAAATATTCCTAATAAATTTGTCGAGAGGAGAAGAAGGAAATAAGTCCATACCAACTGGGTTGGGGTAAAGATTTCTCATCTTATTGTTTGATTCTTTTTAGGAATTAATACCTATGGAAGGATAATATTAAAATGACGACCTTGGTACACAAATAATATTAATTTACAACGAGCTTTAATGATCCGATCGATTATACACTTTAATAACAATCTAGACAACCCTAAACTGGAAGGATACATTTATTACTATCAAATTACCATCACATTCCTTACTATGCTGTGATAACTCTGATAACGGTTCCGGACCCAATGCTTCTACACTGATATCTTCTTCCTTGATTTCAGATACTTCTAGCAGATGTTCTTCTCCAATGTCAGTGACTTCGTATTCTTCAAAGGCACTATGCTCTACATCATTATGATCTGAATCACTTTCTTCCGCTTCATTAGGCTCTATTTCATTGTGGTTTTTCGTCAGAGAAATGTTTTCTTCTTGCAAATGGTCAGGTTGTTTCTTTGGATATTTTGTAAAGATCTGTTCTTCCCCGATTGATTTTTGATGATCGGGATCTAGGGCTTCAACAACCATAGTTTCCCCTTCAATAATTGCTCGCAGCAGCTTGTCGGAATTTAATGCTTTCTGTATAACGTCATACACAAATGTAATATTCCAGGCGCATTCTTCACAAATAATATTTGGAAACGAATCACTTAAGTCGGCGCTCAAGTTTGTGCAAAAATTGTATGCTTCCAAGTAGGAAACGTTGATCGATGAAAAATCAAAAGTACACTCCATACTGATAAATTCAGCTGTGCCTGTTAAGCAAATTCGACAACTATCGGTTACTTCTTCCATAAGTTAAGTTTATATTTGAAATATTATTTATGTTTAAAATAAAATAAAGGATATATTTTTATTAAAACTTCACAATATTATTATTTCTATTTAGTATGTCTATTTGCAATCGACAGTTTATTTTTTTGTTTGGTAAAATTTTGACATTTGGTGTGGTGAAAAAGCGAGTGGCAGCATTCAGAAACATAAAAATAAACCTAAAGTGGCATATAGACAGCACAAAATCTTATCAAGCAAAGAATGGATTAGTAGGGGAGTTCACACTCAACTGCAGGCATGACCAGCGCGGCATAATGAACGCTTGACAGTTTGAGTTCATACCAGTCAAACATGCCGTTAACCACCATTATCGTCAGTAGAATATCAAAATGTTTTGAAAACCATCATGAATCTTGACCAGCCGCATGATGAACACTTTCAAAACTGAGCTCATCATGCTACGCTTGTCATACCTGCAGTTGAATGTGAACCCCCCTAGTGAACATAGCACAATATAGCACAAGTATACGTTGGGTGTTTGCTTGACGCAAAACCAATTTTTTTGGATTTTTACACAATCAAAAAGAATGTATTGAATTTGAAGTTTTGAATTTGAAATTACTAACACAATAGTTGTGTTCGTTAAATTTCACCCAGGGTCGACCCAGGTTTTCTTGACAGCCTCAAGAGCTGTCAAAAAAACCTGGGATCTCATCGCGTAAGACAACGATCGTCTGACGACGTCGTCTGAACGATCGTCTCGCTTCGCGTAACACATAAAAACATCAACTTTTGCTTCGCGTAACTTTTAGAACTGTCAAATACGGTCGACTGAGCGATTCGATTGAACGATTACTATTTTGCAATCGTCGCATACATTTTGCTGGCTTTTCAAATTTTCTATTTAAGTTTTTTTTTTAAATTTTAAGTTATCTGAAAGCTAATCTTAATATACACGCATATAAATATGTTTAGAGATTAAAATATATTTTTTTCGGATTATGAAGAAAACAAAAATATCTTCGGACTGCTTTCACTTCTAACGAAATTTCGTTTCACCTCAGCAGCATACTAGTCCAAACTAGGCTTGAAGTGAAACGCAAGATCTTATACAGTGAAATCATAACCGAAATTTTCCGTCCTTCTTTTCGTTTTGTGGTACGCAACTCCACGGTGAAACGGTACATAACCGGTTCAAGTCTTCACTACTCTCTATACTCTTTTCGCACACAATTTAATTGACCGGGATATTAATTGCTCGCGTTATAGATCACCCCTCATAAACGATTTTTTATGGCTCAAACGACCTACCTACTTGATCTAGTTCTTAACGTCCCCCTGATGTGAACCGCACTCTGAATAGTGTCTTATTCAATCAGCCCTATCGAGGTATCCGTTCGGAACCAAAAATTCTCCCATTCATACAAATACTTTTTTGAAATTTTCAAAAATGTAACAAAAAAACTACTTGATCCCAGTGCCACCTAAATTGCTATTGTGCGTTCCATGAAAATGTGTGTTTGGAAAAACACTTTCTGCAAAAATCCTGCAATTCTTATAAAATCGGAGAATTTTCCGTTCAGAACGGATACCTGGATAGGGTAGAATATCTATGTTTTGTACCTATAATTTTTATTATATAAATCATAGTTGTAGTTTGATCCCTTGAACTTAATCACATCAATTAAAACTGAAAGTATAAGGAAGTCATATAGATTGTACCTACCTACTTACAATAACAATTATTATTATTATTACCATATCAAGAAAGTAGACGATTAGAAGAAACATTTAAAAAAAGTTGTCTTCTTATAATTTGTTGTTGCTGCCCTGCTAACATTTTGCAGGTTACACTGAAACAACTATTAACTTTACGTAAAACGAACACAAAACAAAAACAGTAGAAACCAACAATATTATGTATTAACTTATGTCCAACCTAACCTGAAGAGCTTCTATTAATTTAGTTGATTAAAAGTTGTCGTTGGATTACAACTTAATTAAAACGCGCGGACACATCGTTTAATCTTTTAAAATAGTTTTTGTAGTGTTTTATCATGGTGTTGGCAATAGAACTAGCAACATGGGAAAATCCCATTTTCCGATCCTATGTTTATTGGACAGGGATATTGTGCTTAAAAATGCTTGCGATGTCCGCCCTAACAGGACTTACTCGGTTTGCGAGAATGGTAAGAAATAAGTGAAACAAACTTTGTAAAAGTATCTAACGTTTTTGTTACCGGAGTAGCTATGTACGGGGGATCGGTGTTTTAACATCAAGGAAAAATGTTTTAGATTTGTTTTATAAAATCGTTTGTGATGTACCTATGCAAGGTTTATTTAGAATAGTTGCAATAACATTTACCCAGAAACAAAGCTGAATCTTGGATTCGTGTTATCCTATCAAGATCGCATTAGAGTCAATAAATAAAACAGCTAATGCAATTCAAATTGTTCAATTTTAACGATGCATTGTTTTACTATAAATTCTAATTCAACCGGTTCATACCTTTATAAATATATAATTGGAGATTAATAATAGTGCTTGTATATCTACACGTCTAATATTAAATACAATTTAATCTGACAAACGTAAAATTTTATTTTATGCAACTAATGATTAAATGAGCAATAACTGCAATAACACTTACACAAGATTAAGAAACATACGTACCTATAGTGCTGTTATAGAAGATACATTAATTAATTCAGATCAGATCAGAGGGCATAATGAAATAATTTTGTTTGCAACAACAGATTTACATTAAAAACGGTCACCAAAGAAAACCACAAAACTTATGAAGATTGCGCTTTAATTAATCATTAATATCTAGCGACTTAAATTTATACAAAATCTGACTTTCCCTTTTTGTTTTCATAAATGCCATTTGGATATTTGCATTATTGTACAAAATTAAATCTTATTGAATAAGGCGAGATGATAGAAAAAAGCATTGAATGAAGAATTTCAGTTTAAAGCTTGAATTTTTGTTTTAGCAGCTTAAAGTTAAGTATGCAGGCATTCAATTAAATACATAAAGCTTTTCGTTGGCAATATGTACTTTTAAATTTTACTTTACAAATTTGCTATGAAATTAGTCGAATGCACGACTTGTCTTATACAAATTTGGTCATGTAGTTTTTTTTTATTTTAAATTAATTAAACTGCTGTACTGCCTGGTATAAGTTAAATATCGGTTTCGTGAAATAAGACCGTTAAAATCAAGATGAGATGGGTTTCACCCCCGGTAATCAAGCTTACTCTGGTTTATCGTAGAAGAGGTGACATCTTATCTTCATAGTCCAGTTATATAAGGTCTTTCACATTACTTTAGCGTCCATGTACCTACTGCGGACAGGATGTCTTGTCCAAGTTGTCCTATCAGAGGGATTGAACGGTTGGTCGAATTAAAGTTGTCAAATTGGGTGAGTGCAGCTCTAAAATCCAAGTCAATGATCTTTTTTGTCGTACAGATGATGTTTCGCAACAAGTTTGAAGTTACGAAAAAAGTACAGTGCTAGATGGTGTCCGATAGTTAAATTCGGCTGTCAACATGAAGTGTCATCCATCTATACCAAACAATAGTGGTTGCTTAGCACTCTTTTATTCAGCCATCGAAAATATCTTGCTTCTTGAATTTTCTTTCGGGAATGTATCACTTCCGAAGGTTCTGTAAAGCGGAATTTCAAAACTTGGTTTTTCACCTGGGGTCTGTTTTTCTGAATCAAAACCATGAACACTCACATCTACGCGTTTAGAATGCCGTCAGTTATTCTTTTTTTTTTTAATTTTGATAAGGGATCGCGCAATAGGGATTATTTTTAAGTCCGGTTAAAAATTCGCAAATATTTACATGACAAATTGAAATTAAAAAAAACAGCATAATTTTATTATCTGCAGATTGACTTAAATAAAATATTACATACCTACTCCTACTTCACTTATTTTTTTAGACTTTTGCAAATCCAGAAGACGCAATATTGAGTAAGGCCAAGGTTAAGTACGACGATCCAAGAATCGAGCGTTGTCGAAGGTATTTTTTTTGTTTTTAACTAACTTACATTTTTTTATAATCCAATATTTTTTCAGAGCACATCGTAACGACATGGAAAATATTTTGGTATTTTTTCCAATTGGATTCTTGTACGTAATGATAAATCCATCACAGTTTTTGGCTATCAATTTATTCCGTCTTATTGGTATCGGACGAATTGTACATTCTATTGTTTATGCTGTGTTTGTGACTCCACAACCATCCCGTTTGCTGGCTTGGATTCTTCCTTATTTAGCAACTGCGTTCATGGCATTGGAAGTTGTTTTAAAAGCAACATAAAAAATAAATTACATTTATTGTAAGAAAAGCTAGTTTTGTTTACTCAACTTACTTAAAAATAAGCAAAATAGATAAACAAGCTAATATTAGAAATAATTACTAGATATGTATTATTTAAATAAAACCACATTTTTAATCTAAAGCTTTGTTTTCAAACAAACTGAAAATTCATTGGAGTTTTTGGAAAAATGGACACACAAATTTTACTGCATTAAAGAAAAAGAACAATCGATCTGTAATGTATATACATACTTGCATAGGTAATAAATAAATATACCTTTAGGTAACTTTTCTTTTCCGAACATGCTATGGCCTCGAATCGAACCACAAGTATCCCACTTCACAACTTCTCCTAAAGATTTGCTTGTAGGTACCTTTGGGTATTTACATTATTTAGTTAACGTTACCTAATTTAGGTAACCTATTTCTATCCGCATAAAATCTACCTGCGTATGTTCCTAATGAATTAGGCAAAGTTGAGATTGAGGCTATAACTTCATACAAAGTAAGTACATATTTCAATAAGCTTTATTTTTAATTTTTTAAATACAAAAAAACAATTAGTGATTCGGAAATATTTTATCATCGATGGGAGTATAGTATGGCTATGGGATTGGGACGGAGTGGGACGATGGTCGATGGCGAACGAGAGAACGTGACGTGAGTCAAATAAATTTACGCCGATTGCTGAATGCTCGTTGCTCACTCTCCAAAAAGCGAACAAAAAGCTTTCTAAAAGGCTTTATTATTGCAATGGTGTACCATGTACGATGTACCTAATGCTAAAGGCTAAGTCTAAGTGACGTGAGTATAGTTTAGTTAATTTAGTACTGCAAAAGACTTTAAATAATTCATACATTCAGTTCCTCTCAGCTAAAGTCTTACCAAAAATCATAATGTCTGCTGCCGAATTAATTTCATTTGGAAATCCAGTTTTTCAAACCTTCGCCTTTTGGAGTGCTGCTCTTGGATTGAAAATGTTGGCGATGTCTATTTTAACAGCAATGCAACGCATGAAAACTAAGGTAAGACAAAAACAATGTGCCGGGTTGGAATTCAATAATGAAGGTTATCTCATAAAAAATTAAAATTAAGGACACTGTTGGGTCTCACATATTTGCTTATCAAACATATAGAATTTGAAATTGTTTTAATGGCTCTAACTGTATAATAGCTATAATTAGGCTCGTTCAGAATGCATTAAACCATGTTTAGACTGGGAAATTTGAGTCTGGCGTGGTGAGTACTCTCGTGATTACAAATCCTCAATTGAGGACGCCTCACTTCAAGCGGGTGAAATTTTTGTGAAGTGAGACAGTTGTTGTACGTCGCGAATTTTTTGCATTTTATAAAAGAATATAACATCCATAAAATATTATTAATGTTTCTATTTGTTTTCTTTCCAACAATTCATTTTCTATCACTGCATTTAGCTTAATTATGAAAATATTACGATGTTAACACATATCGGCAATGGGAAAAAACTAGAATTTGGATTTGGAACAGTACTCACGCTTCCGTTGTTATATTTTGAAGCTGCCTCACGAGAGTACTCACCCCTCACCCCTCTCGCCTACGAACTCTCGTGAGTCCGGTCTCAAATTTCCCAGTCTAAACACGGTCTTAAGGCAACTAGTTTTCGAACGAAAATTTACCTAAATATCTAGTCAATTTCACAAATGTCATTTGTTGAAATTCACTTTAGGATTTTACTTTGAAGAACTCGCACTGCGAAAAACAAAACTAAAATATTTATTGGTTGCAAAATGTTTTAGAAATAAAAATAATACATACTTTTTATAAGTTTATGATTTGCTATATCACTTTATGAAAAATGTATATATTTTTAAATATATTTTTGTTTGTTTATTTTGCTGAACCAAAAGTTACCTACACTATTAATTTATAAAATGTGGTTGTTTGATTTGATATTCACTGATGTTGCAGTATTCACTATCCATAAATTGTGAACCACGTCTGCTTCAAGTTTTTAACTTATTCCTTAATAGCTTCTCGATTTTTTAAACATCAAATCGATGCAATGAAGATTTGTAAACATTTCTTTAAAAAAATCCAATAGGTATGAAAACACAAATTTTTTATGTCTTTCCATTTTTGTTAACATTTTTGATAACTTGTTTCTATGTTTTTGTCTCGCCAGCAGTCCGATATTAGGTACATTCAAAAGAAAATAATTTCCTTCCTGTGTAGTTATTTTTTTATTGCGCATAAAAGTACCTATATAAAAAAAAGTAAACAAAGTAACATCTAACAAAGTTAAATTTTCAGTGTTAATGACATACTCAAATCAGCTGTTATTGTTGTTGACTAATGTCATATTCGAGTGGACGTTCGGAGGACCCTCCGAGTGAAAAAAAAACATTCCCAAATTGGTCGATTGGCTGTTCGGAGTGATGTTTGAGAGTGCTAATTTGCCTTCCTGAATTTGATTTCTGACTGGGAGTATTGGGAGTGCTGTCACAATTTACTACCACATATATATTGCTTACAGACTTATTCATTCATCGTAGCATGCATTAACGTATAAGATATGGACCGCCAGTAGCCAACTTCACGCGTGTTCCAACATAACTAGGGGCGCCATCAAATATTAGCATGGAATCTGCGAACTAGTGCTACGCTTGTTTTAATTAATCACTTAATTTTAATATATTAAGGTGAAAATTGTAATCAAACTAGTTTTGTTTTACAAAACAAATCCACTCTACATGGCATTACTTGCATATGAATATGTCGTCGTTTTATTTATATTTTAAAAGCGAAATTAGTACACGTATTTAACACTTAAAGATGATGGCGTATTTTGGCAGCTTTCAGCTGGAACAACATTTTTTGGCCGTTTGTATGAAAATTTCAACTGACTAGCGGTCCATATCTAGTACTTCAATGGTAGCATGATAATGTCAAATTTTATTAATCTTCGTTTCGATTTATATTTTTACGAATGAATAAGTTGCCCTTTTAGTAACTAGCTTACTCTTACTCTACCTATGTATGTATATATCGAAATCTAAAAGCTCCTATGATATCGAAGTTTTTGCCGGCTTGGTGATGGACTGACTGATGGTGCAATGGTTGAAAATAGCTTTATTATTATTAGGCTAATAGGAATCCACTAGGTAGGTAAGTGTTTTAAGTCATAATACATATATAATCGTAATAAATGGCAAAACTTTCCTTATCGACCATATTATTAATGCGCATATAGATGAATGAATATAATGTAGTAAGTAGGTATATTTGCTTTGCAATAATTATCAAAAAAAAATCTTTATGAAGCTTTTTTTAAAGCCTATAGGTACGTAAACAAACAATCAATGTTGAAGTTTTAGTATAGGTTGACAAAATATGAAAAGTAGGTACTTAGAAATACTTGAATTTAATGATGCAGTGAATATATACATACCTACAATCTATAGGGTTCGGTTAATTATGAACATTTCAACATAAATAACTACTCTTACAATCAATTTCCAACGGAGATTTCTAGCGTTATTTAATTATTAATTAAAATTTTTATTTGTCAGTGGTTTTCTGTACATAGAATGAAGGAATCCTATTATAAAATCTGAGTATTTTTGTTCAGCGATTCGATAACAAAAATTAAAATATTATTTCTTATTTACTCTGCTCTCTATTAATGTTGGGCACCTGTCGAAGCCATGGCAGCTTTCCATCCTCCTTAATCCCTTTCTTTATTGATTTGCATTAATTAGAGTAGGTAGTTTTTTATGTTAGGTATGCAGGCAAATTTGATAAGATTTGTGAATTTCTCAGAAAACAAATTTTTCTCAGAAAACAAATCCATTGTTGAATTCTTACATTAGAAATTTTCATATCTTCAATGTTCATTTTTTAGTCTTTTGCCAATCCTGAAGATGCAGTCTTAAGCAAAGTCAAGGTTAAATTTGATGATCCAAATGTGGAACGAGTTCGAAGGTATGCAACATATTATACCTATAAGTATTTTTATTCACTATTGAAATTCGCTAACATGTTATAAATCTTACAGGGCGCACCGTAATGACATGGAAAACATCTTCGTCTTCTTCCTTGTCGGATTTTTATACGTGCTAACCAATCCATCGGGATTCTTAGCTAATAATTTATTCCGTGCTGTTGGTATTGGTCGGATTGTACATACAGTTGTTTATGTAATGGCAGTGCCTCAGCCAGCACGTGCATTGGGTTGGTTTATTCCTTATGTAGCTACTGGATATATGGCTTTACAAGTTATGATTGGAGCTTTGTAAATATTTAAATATTTATCTATACAGTTAATTAAAAATATTTAAAAACTTTGGTTGAACTCAATTTTATACGAGAAAATCTGTTTGCATATGGTCACGACTTTAGTCACGATATAACAAATTAATTATATCGGAGGGGACTTTAAAACAAAATTTTAATTTCAATTTTTCAGATTGGCAGTATTGACTTTTTGTAGAGGACAATGGTTTATGCATTTGAGAAAAATGTTTGACCTCATCCGGATAATCGAAACGCGGTTTCATTGTTGTTTTATAATCAGAAGCTTAAGGAAATCTTTAAGTTTAAAAGATAAACCACAGAGAACCACAAATATTAAAACAAAAATGTTCATCAAACATATGCCTACATATGTTAATTTAATTAAATAATTTTAATTAACATAAACAAGGAATATATAAAGAACACATTGAGCAAAAGAAACAAGAACAAATATTTTCAGAAATAACATCTAAATGTCAACAGTTAATTGAAAAAATTATAAAAAATAATTAATAATTCTTCTATTAATAATTATTACTCTCCTCTTATAACTGGCTCTCCATCAAATTTCTTCAAATTTTGAAGTTTTTTTATTGCTTCGTTGCGAAAAGTAGCTTCATCCATAGTATCACAAAGAGGATTACCTATAAAACTTATCTCTACCAAGTTGGGAGCCTGTCCCATCCGAATGAATTCATTCCAATCCTTAATAGAGTTGTTAGAAACGTAAAATACTTTAAGTGCTTTCATCTGATCAATTGGCTTGAGTTTTTCAATTAAATTGTAGCTCACCCAGAGCTCTTCGAGTGAATCACTAAGAACTTCCTGAAATAATAAACTAAAATAAAACTATATCCAATCAAGTAATCTGTCAGGATTTACTATTCCTTGAAGACTTTTTATGTAATTTCTAGCTAGTGAAAGGATACGCAAATTTTTCATTCCACTGATGCCAGAGATTTTCTCTATCATATTTGTTGATAGACTCAATTTTCTAAAATAAAACATTCATTACTTACCGTTAGTTAATTCAATACTTAATCACTTAATACCTGCATTCGATTAAAGTTGACAAGGTATTATCCATTTTTTCAATTTGTGGCCATTGAAATTGTAATCCGATATCTTCTGCCTCGACTGCAACCTTGTTGTTTTTTTCTTCCCACAATTTGAGAGCGTCTTTTATTGAAATTCCTTTGGCCATTTTTGTTTTTAAAAATAATAGATTGAGAAAGGAATATTAAAAAGTGAGAGACAGAAAAGGCATCGAATTTGAATGATTTGAGCAAAGTTAAAATTCTAGAAAAAGTCATTTATCAGGCGTGTATTACTCAACTATTTATAGTTAGGCACTGCAAGGTGAAGTCGCGAAGCTTAAAAGATGTGGTCCATTTCGTGACCAATGGATCGTTATCCACGTCGGAAGATTTATATACATAAAAAAAAACAATTTAAAATGTTTATGATGCCAACAGAAATGTCGAGGTAGTGAAAGACTTTGTTAGACATTTTTTGTCGGATAGATTCGAAACATTTTTGCCGTATAGTCAAAAATGTATTGCTCAATATCCGATTACTGTATAGGTTCGGTTTCTTCTTAACAGATAACTCGATAAGGCTGATGGCTGAATCAGCAGCTGCGTGTAGACTCAAAACAAAGAAAAGGATTTTAGAACCGATTTCTAAACTGAAAACCAAAAATAAAATAAAAAAAACACACGATTTATTTAAATATTTTTTTTTCTCATATTTATTTTTATTTTGTTGTGTTTTGTTTTTTCTGACTTTCGCTTTTTCACATTTATCTACAAAAATGTTTTGTGTTTTTCTTTTTTCTTTTCATTATAATAATAATAATAATTTCTTTTAATTTAAATTACCTTACAAGATTTATTTTTTAATGTTTTTTTTTTATATATATAATATTTTTAGATATATTTATATATAAGTTTATATACTGCATTGCATTAAATAATAATAATAATAATAATAATAATAATAATAAAATGGTTACAATTTATATATATATATTTATAATTAAAAATGTGTGTTTTTTCATTGATGATTATATTTTGTTTGTTTTATTATTAAATAGGTAAATATTAATTTTTTCTCGTTCTTATTTTTCTCTTTTTATTTTGTTGTTATAATTTTTGTTGTTGTGTGTAAGTTTACTCCCTCCGTTTAAAATAGTTTTCTCTTCTTTTTATTTAGTTAGTTTTTCTTTAGTTATACAAATGATCTGTAAGAGATAAAGAGAGACCGAGGGAAAAGGAGAGAGTGTGTGTGTGTTTGCCTTTGCTGTTAGTTAAAATGTTTGTTTTGTGTTTTGCTCTTCTTTTTTTTTTAACAAATAAATTATATTTTTTTCATCTACATTTTTAGCAAATTTATTATTGTATGAATAATATTAAATATGTATAATCCTAATTTTTATATTATTTTAAATTATTAAGTCCTAACTCGCTACAATGTCGTTTTTCTTTATTTGCCGTCATAGAGCAAGAGAGTGATACCTAATTGTTCCTTAAAAATATACACTTACATTCCTTTATACAGTAACTTAAATATCATATACATAGGTCTTTCTCCCTCTCTCGCTCGTTCTGCATTTAATAAACACACTTATAATATTCTAACCTTAAACCTAGCTAAATTTAAAACAAAACTAAAAATCTTTACATAAACTCTTTTTATGTATAAAATTAATTATTTAACGTTTTTGTTTTTTTTTTGTGTGTGTAGAGTGTGTGCTTTCAGATTTGTTTTCTTACAAAAAATACATATATATATATAATATTTATAGAAAAGGAATTCATTTCCCTTTTATGATTTTAACTGGTTTTACATAATTTTTGGTTACAAACAAAACTTTAATATTTACAACAAGAATATCTTACAAAAATGTTTTATTTAATTTTTATTTTTTACAAAAATAGAAAGAGCAAGGATAACAAATTATTAAAAAAATTTTTTTTTGTTTTTTGTATATTCACTTACTTCTTAAATAACTATCTACACAATGAGAATTTGTAATTTGAACAAAAACCACATAAATAAAAACGGTCCTATTGCATCTCTCTATAATACATTATTGGAAGACCGTCCTTTACGGTTCCAAAAGGGGTGAGTCATTTGTTTTATTTTTTTTTTGGTCTTTACAACACTGGGGGGAAGAAGGGAGACATTAAGAACTACATATATACAAATATTCTTAAATAGATATAATTTAAAAAAAAAGTTAAGTTTTGCTTTATACATTTCCAAAGTGTTGTTGTTGTTCGGCCTATCATCGGGCTGGAGCGTTATCCTCTTTTTTGTGCATATCTACTGAGACTTGCATGCCCTGCATATGGGGCGGGGGTGGTTGTGGTTTGTGGGAAACTTGTTGCATTCGATGGTGGGGTGGGGGTGGTCCAACTGCTGGGGGAATCGGACTGGGTTCTTTGCCACGTAGATGGGCCGCCGATTGCATGGCATACATGCCCATTGCTTTTTGACGCTCCTCTTCGTGGCGGAAGGCTGCTTCTACAAGTGGATTGTAGCGCAGAATTGGGCCATATGGATCACGGTAGGGGTCCATAGTCCAACCACCAGCACCAGGCGGGGCGAAATGGGTTAGGGGTGGACCACCCATTGAGGGTGGCATCATTGAGCGGGAGAGGTGAGGTGGTGGTGGAAGAACGTGACCTCCATGGCGAGCTGTCATGAAGGGATGATGGGCGGCACTAGCTGCTTGTGCAGCGGCCAAACTTTGATGGTAACGCGGGTCGGATCTCATCATCATCTCTTCCTCTTTACGGGTATCGATACGAGGATGTTCCTCTTTGATTCGGATGTCAGGCCCATCAGCGGTACCGTTTCTCAGAGGGGATCTATCACGAGCAGCTGAATTGGCTGCTGCAGCAGCAGCTGCTGCCATTTTAGAATTTTCATTCATTCGCTGTTGCTGAATCATACGTTCGCGTTCCATTTCACGACGTTCCATTTCACGTCGCTCGCGTTCTTTGCGTTCACGTTCTCGTTCTCTTTCGCGCTCGCGTTCTTGCTGTTCACGCTTCAGTTTTTCTTCCTTCTCTTTGCGTTCACGTTCTTCACGTTCACGGCGTTGTCGTTCACGCTCCCGGTGTTCACGTTCACGTATTTCACGCTCACGTTCCCGTTCACGTTCCTCGGCTTCACGACGGGCTGCATCGAGACCAGGGTCCGGTTTTAGAGGCCAGGCGCCTTGTGCAGGACCAGGAGGGTAACCAACTGTTCGTTGGAGACTCCTAAGAACAAAACAAATAATGTAAGGAATTTTTTTTTTCAAATTCACAAACAAAACTTACGTTCTCCATGGGTCATGAATGGCGGCTCCAATTGGAATTTCCCGCCCAAAGTGCGTCAAACCAGCGAAACCAACAAAAGGTCCTGGATATCGTCCAAATGGAGAGACAGCTGTACCTATCCAAAATACGCACTTAATAACTTATTCCAACAATCTAGATTTTATTTTTGACTTACCCATATGACTAGGCGGTGCTCCAAGGAAACTAGCTGAAAGTGGTGACGATTCGAAAGGCGATCGTCCGGGAAGACCTTGTGCATACCCAGACGAGGGTTGCATTTCACTAGGCCGATGCAGACCAGATGCAGCTGCTGCAGCTGCTGCTGCCGATGAATTAAACATGTGCGATGGAGAACGCATTATGTCGTTCATTGTTGCCGGTGATGGTTTGAGACCAAGTGGTGGAGGAGCACCTGATCCTGATGAGCTATTAGGATTCCCTGAAGCTGCTGCTGCGGCGGCTACTGCAGCTGCTGCTTTGTCAGGATTTTGTTTATTCTGGTGCATATATATCTCCCACGCAATTCGCACATGCATTGCATTCCATCGACCAGTTTTCTAAGAAAGAGATAGAGAAAAAGAACAATTAAGAATGAGTTCATATTAAAAGAAAAAACCTAATGCACTTAAAGTAAAATTAACCGACACACAGAGAACAAATACAGATATAGACAAATTGAGGGAAAGGTAGTGTATTTAGATAACTGAAAAGTGAAAGTTTGAAGACAATTAATGAGGAAGATGTAGACAAATTGAATAATAACTACAAAATATAGGTGAGTAAATTAGCTTTACAAAACTAACAAGTGTTACGAACTTTTTTTTTAAATAACTAAAGAATTTGAAATTAAAGATATCCTTAAATAATCTTAAATTTAAACGATAAATAAAAAATAAAAATCATTTTGTCAATCGATGATTCAATTTGTATGTATACATTTTTGTAATTTGGAGATCAAAATAAAAATACCCGGTTATTTTTATTTTCAAACAAATTTAAAATTTTGCAGATTATTTCTTTCAAATGTTTTCCGTGTATGCGATTAACTTAATACATTCTGAAGTTTCAAATTTTCTATAACGCGTCCAAACATTTCGAGAAGTATTTGACGAATAATATACGTATTAGAATCCTTAATTAGTTTGAGTTAACTAACTCGTGATTCAACTCCGGATCTCAAATTGGCTGAAAAACATGTTTCCATTTCCATTAGAGTTAGCTCCAGCTTAATATAACTGTGAGATAATCTAGCACTGAAAAACTAGGTCTTATTTATTCTTAAAATAAATGCTCGTTGTGAAGTAAGTTTCAGAAAAGTATAAGTATTCTAACTACATTAAAAGGCGTGCTAGCACACAGCTCCGAAAAGCGGACCTTTTATCTTACTGAAACGGACACAATGACGACAATTTAAGTTTTGTGTAAACGATTAGAAATACATAAAAAGATGCAGAGGATTAATAAAACTGGATGCGAAGGTCCCATAACATAATTTATGTGACTGTAACTGTCTAGTCGAAATACGTCAATAGTATTTAGGCAAATTTAAGCTCGAAGCAGCTGATATTGCTGCCAGATCACCCAAAGAATAAGCTGATTTCGTTATAAAATGCACCATCATGAGTGAGCTCTAAATAAGATGAGGCACCAAATTTTGTAAATTGATGTTTAAGATTATTTGACAATCATTGCAAAAAGTGCTTGTAAATTAATAACAATTTTTAAGATATGAAAAAAACAAAATGTTTGTGTGATAAAAATCAAACGTTTTGTTTTGCCGGTATTAGAATGTTTTGGTTTCAGGTACTTTGTCAGATTGGTATGTCAGGTTGTCATAAAAGTAAAAAATTGCTGAAAATGTTTTAGATGTTGTGTATTATTTATTTGAAGAAAGCATACATAACTATAACTCAAAAACTATTTAGAATGATTTCATGAACCTAAAACTACAGAAGTCATCACATGTTCTTTCAGATCAAATATAGATATCAAATAACTTATGTAGCTAAATACAATACTAAAACTCGTAACACATTGTTTTATGCATAAAAATAGGATAAGATATTTTGTAATATGAAATTGGAAATAAAATGAGAAAACAAACTTAAACCTACCATTTGCTTAGGCTTAGTGGGATCAACGATCGGGGTCGGTTGCTGCGAAATGAAATGAAAAAATGAATGAGTGTTAGCGAGATGATTTTTTTTTAGAAAACAAAAGGTAAAGAATTATGTTAAAGTTATGTTATGAAACATAATAGCGTATGAAATTGGCGTGTGTGTAAAAATAGGCGAATTATATACATGATGAAGAGTATTATGTTATTTTGATGATGAAACAAAAGCAATAAGAACGAAAATAAACAAAAAGAAACACCGCCGCCGTCACACAAAATAAAGGTACCATTTTAGAAAGTGTTATTCGAATTAATCAAAATTCAAATTTTACCACTAAGAACACTTTTTTTTTACTTTGATTAAAGATTTTTTATAAACTTACCTTTGGAGCAAAAGATGGCAGATGGCTAGGAGGCACAAACGGTGTCGGACCCCCGAGTCCGGGGTGCAACAGACTGGGCGAATATCCTGGATAACCGGGTATTCCCAGACTGGTCCTATAAAAAGGCGAATCAACGGCACCCATTTTGGGTATGTCCTTGAAGAGAGGCGGGGGAAACATTGACGTTGCGGCCGGTGGTGGGGCAGATGGCATCAACTGCTGATGCTGGTGTTGATGCAGGTGCGTGTGTTGATGCTGATGATGATGGAGTTCTTGCCGCAGGTATGTTGGTGGAGGTACAGCCAAACCTGAACGATCTAGGAATCGGCTGTCAAGCTCACGGCGAAGGAGATCTGCTTGATCAGCTGGAAGACACAAATTGTTATACAATAAGTATTACATGTAAAATAGAAGGGTTATCATAATTTCCCAATTAAATTTTTTTACTTACTTTTACTTGATTGGAAGAGAGATTCTGCTGAGAATGGATGGGGCGCTGTAGTCGATGCTGAGCTGACAGCCACCGGTGGTGGATGTGGTGCAGCAAACAGCGGCGGTTGAAAAGTGGAATGCGTCGCTTGCGCCGAAGAATGATGCGGTGAAGCTGAGTTTGAGCTACTCGATGAAGTCTGCTGTTGCTGCTGCTGTTGTTGATGTTGTTGTTGTTGTTGTTGTTGTTGTTGTTGTTGTTGTTGTTGTTGTTGTTGTTGTTGTTGTTGTTGTTGTTGTTGATGTTGAAGTTGATGTTGATGCTGCTGCTGCTGCTGCTGCTGCTGCTGCTGCAGTTGTTGTTGTTGTTGTTGTGGAGGAGGGGTAGGTCGCGTCACTGTACTCGTTGGGGCCGGCGACAGTTGCGTTGCACTTGTTGAGCTAAAATAAATGAAAAACACATATAAATTTATCAAAGTTGCAATAAAATGTTAGAAACTTACCTTGATGGCCAAGAGTTTTTCGGCGGATATGGTAGACTAGAGGGTGTGGTGGAGCCGCCAGTGGATGTCGGTGGCATTGACAGTGGCGAAGAGGTTGCACCATGTGAACTACTGCTACTACTACTGTTACTATTGTAATGCTGTTGCAGCGCTGATGGTGATGGTCCAGTTTGTGGAGCAGTATTGTAGGGCAATCCAACGCTGCCGCCAGGCGTCGTTGCCGAGGATCTCGACAAACTACTAACATTACTACTGTAGGAAGAAATAAAAATTTTTATTCTGTTTATCGATTCAAAAAATTTAAAAAAAAAACTTACCTATAACTTTCCCGTTCCCGATTCGGACTATGTCCTCTCGGAGAATGAGTTCGTGGAATCACAGATGATGAACTGTTCACACCGAGGCCAGCCACTGAGGGGTGCTGAGGCATCTGATGCGGTTGACCCTGTCCCTGATGCATATGCTGGGCGTGTTGATGGGTCTGCATGGCCAGCTGATGCTGAGCGGCTTGTTGCTGCTGTTGATGATGGTGTGACAACGCCATTTGCTGCTGCCGTTGCAAGTGCTGTTGGTGTTGGTGCTGAAGATGATGGGCGCTTAAAGATGCTTGCTGATCTCTGAGAATGCTACCTGGGGGAAGATTTTGTTGCTGTTGTTGCTGCAGACTGACGCTGTTTGACGAGGGTCCGCCCATCATGTGTGGCGGTGGTCCATAGGGCGATTGTGACTGTTGGGGATGTGGCGAAGATGAGATTGTTCCATGCGGACCGGTCTGTCCAGGAGAAGCAATTGGTAGACCATTATTGGTGCCGGTCAGCATGCCACCTCCGCTTGATGGCGTGTGCGGTCGCACAGATTTCGAGACTATCAGAGGCGACTCCCGATTACCAGTCCGGGTATCAATGGTGCGTGGTGACGCCGTTGGCGATGGCACTGCTGGAGGCAGATACGGGCTATGGTGCAAGTTGTTGTAGGGAGCATAGAGCGGATAGTTGGGGTATGGCGTTCTGTACGCTGCCGATGGAGGAATACTACTGCCCCCATTTGCAGCTATGCTAGCACCATTAACTGAAGGGGCTGTAGCTGTGTGAACTGCTCCTGTAGCAACAGCAGGACTGTTAGTCCTTCCACTTGCTGCTGCCGCACTATCCAACCCCGGATGGTGAACACTCGGTGCAATTGGTGGCGGGGCCGCTGGTGCTGTCGCAGGCGGAGGCTGTGGCATCGGAACTGCCAGCGATCCAGGAATTGGTTGTACTAAACTGCTACTGTTATTACTATTTAAACTTAGGCTACTACTGGTGCTGATGTTGTTATTGATACTGCTGCTGCAATTGCCGCTGTTGTTGGCTGTAACTTGCATTTGTTGAGGCGCCTGCGTCATTTGCTGCAATTGCGGATGCTGCTGTTGTTGTATTGATGGAGACGTTGGTGATACTCGCGAACTGCTAATGGGATGCGATGTCGTTATTGAAGGTGGCATTGACGTGGCAAAGCCATTCGCCAGCGTTGTTAAAGGTGATCCAACTAAATTGCTAATGCCCACCGATGAGTGGATGGAGCCGGGAGGCTTAGGAGATGCTGCTGTCGCCATTTGTGGAGAATGTGGCGGTTGCTGTTGTTGTTGCGATTGTTGCTGCTGCAGTTTATTGCTGGGCGAAGAAGTTGTTGTGCTTGTCGGAGGAATTTTTGCAGTCGCAGATAGTGGTTTAACCAGACCCGTCACCATTTGCGATTGTGTTGAGATCGGCAACAAATGTGTGCTTATTGGACCATTGGAGACCTAGAAGCAAATGAAAAAATATTGGTTTTTAGCATGAGCACAAATATTGAACAGAAAGTATATTTATTGGTGTGTAGTTTGAATATAAATTAGATCATCTTCACTCTTTTAAAATTTAATAATGAAACAAATCATTTCATGGTTTTCTTGGCACATTGTTTCCAATGTATCATTTCATTGACTTGCTGTTTGTTTGTAAACAAAAACCACCGAAACATAATACCCCATCCCCTTAATAATTTCAATTAGTTCCAACTTAACAGACGACATTCCTGCTATTAAATCGCTTTTCATCAATCTGTCGGCAATATAATCCGCCCTTTTCGGACTGTAATCGCATTACCAATATCATTTGATTATCTTTTGTACAGCGAATAACATAGAATCTCCATCATACCATCGGTTTTTCATCTAACCGCCACTTACTGTTAAAACAATTCCGCCATCCGATTAAGTGGATATGCAGTAGCTAACTTGGGATTTTCCAATTTACTTCGACTGATTTTCACGCTGCTTTGTGGGGAGAAGGCGAGTGAAGGGGTAACGTTGCGCGTAAAACCGACATTTCTCCTCATACCTCTGGAGGATTAAACTCGATGTCATCCTCATCGTCAGCAACGACGATAGTCGTTCGTTCATCGTCCTCGACAGACATCGTTTTCAGACAAAGAGAGGAAGAGAATAAACCGGAACAGGAACTACCAAGACAGGAACCATTTTGTTTTAATACCTCTCTACAATTCTGTCTCTATCTATACAATCCCTTTTGCTCAATCGTATAAGCCTCACCCCCTTATTTAATACAACACACATACAAATGTAACATTTTAAAAGACCCTTGTTTTTTGCAGCACAGTTTTCCTGGCAGGGTTGGAAAAAGAAGCAGAAGTACATTCATCGTACAGAAAATTTCATTTTATGCCAGAGCAATGGCTGCTTCGACTACGACATCATCGTCGTCGTTGCTCCATTTGTATTTCAAAGCAATTATTTGAACTACAAACAGATTCCCATTTGGGGATTTTACTTATATCCATGCAGAACGGTAGCGGCAATCATGATGATGATGCCGGTGCCGGAGCCGCAGTAGCTAAGCTATAGAATGGGAATGAAGAGTTGAATTTGTGGTGGTTTTCTTTGGCATTCGATGCCATCCATCGTCAACAGAGCTGACATTTTTTTAATATGATGTTTTTTATTCGAACACTTTTTACCAGCTAAATGTTTTTTTTTTAACTAAATGTCGAATCTGCCATTTATTAATTATGTTAACCAATTTTGTTAAAATCCGACCATTCATTAAAAAAACAACTTCCCAAATGTTTTTGTATTCATCATCGCTTAACCGCAAGAGACATGTTGGTTGAGAACAAGTTGACCCCGGACTCTAAGCCAAAAGAAGGAGACTAAAATAAAAAAATAAATAATAATAAACGAGTTAATGAATGTGTATAAAAAATACGATCATTTGACAGCTATGCTAGATCCATTAGCTGTCATTTTAAGATCTTGAGTAAGTTTACAACTGCCAATGAGTTTGGTAAATTTTCATTTTAAGGTATTTATATTTAGTACCAAAATTTACAACATGATTCTTCGGCTGGTAACCCTGTTTAACATTTTTCATTTGTTTCGAGAATCTTGTAAATGTGGTCTACTGTAGGGGATAAGGTGTTATGAAGCAATTGGTAAAGCTGTTTTTGCATTAGGAACTTTTAGTACCTAGCGAGCGTTGAAATTTCCCCAAAAGTTGATTGTTTTTTTGTTTAAATGGTTCGAGGTGTAGGTAGCAGGGATTTAGATTGAGTTACAACTGCGTCTACTGCTGTGCTTATAATGTTAATTTAAAACCTCTATGTAAATTCTCTTCTAAACTTTTATCCAATATGCTGTATCTACTTCTTACACGTGGTATCCATGATATTCCAATCTCCCGTAGCGAAACCAATTACTGCTTTTGCTAATTAACTCGTTTTCGAAGTTTTCGATGCAAACATCATTTTCTCCTTAAATGTGTGTGGTTTTTGTTTCGATTGAATATTTAGAAACATAGAAGTACGAGTATTTTCATACCGGGTAACTCTAATCGCAAATAGTTCCTAGCTTACGCTAATGAGTATTAGTATCATCAACAAATTATCGTCTTTAATGCGTGGCTTTGTACCGAGATGTTTTAATTATCTGTTTGCATTACCTTTTGAAGGTTGAGGATAATATATCAAAAGCGACTCAAATTAAGTGAAGAAGTTGTGAAATTTTTCAACATCTGTGGATTGTGATGATAAAAGTTAAGAGTTGTAGGATTTTTCGTGGTAATTGGAGTGGAGAATTTTTGATTCTTAATCTTTGTATAATTATATCTATATATATATCTTTGGACTTCTTCGAGGTGTGTCAAGGTTTGAATTAAAAAGATTATCTTCACCAATACTGCAAGATTGCGTTCTCCTAAATGGAACTCTGTCAAAATATGTCTAACTGGAACAAAGTGACAATTCGCGGAGAATGCATAAGATGAACTTGAAACCATTTAAAAAGGAAACTTTCCACAATCTTTCTAAGCTGTATTCAAATTTGTTTGCTTAAAAAAAATCATGGTACGTTGGTCAGAATTTGAGTGGAAGCAAAGTATTTGTTATAGTCAAGGAGCCTTGTTAAACCAAGGAATTCTACAATTCAGCTAAATCTTCAAATAAACGTAATGATAGATAACTATAATGTAATGAGGTAGGAAAGGAATTGTTATTCGAGCTTTAAAACAAAACCAAAGATAATTCTTCAAATATAACATTTCATAAGAAAAAAAATGTGTAACAACTAACAAAGCAATCCCTCGAAGAACGAAATTATCATTCTATGAACGACTGACCATCACGATCACAGTCCTTCTTTATGGTTAAGATTAGATTAAGATGTGCCTTGTTGTTTGCAGCACAATATCCGTCAATTGATTTTCAGTCCAACATGTGTGGTTAACCAGTGGCGAGCAATATTCAACGGCGAGATTTACGAATTTCACAGTGACATCGATATAACCAGAAGGATACGTATCCACTCGAAAAGTTTTTTCATTCAAATAATTTCAAACTAAAATAAATAAATAAAAAAAAATCCACACTTAAAAAGACCTTTCAACATTTAACATCTTCAGAAGCATGAATGACACTTGAGATGAATATAAAAAGAATGATTCTTTATTTTATTTTCCTTTTTTTTTTGTTTAAAAGAATAAAAGAACAAAAATTAGCCACAAGGGCAATTTGAATCACTTGCGTGTCAGATTACTAACTTGTTGTGCATCAAATTTCATCAGTTTTTCATAGAACCAAAAATAAATTCATTGAAGAAAACGAGGATTGAGGTTATTTTAAGAATAATACATTCTTTGTAGGTTTTATTCAATGAATTTTGTTCCACTTGAAATATGAATAGTTTATATTGTTTTTTTTTTCTTCCACTTGTGTGTGGTGTGACGTGAGTAAACAATGAAGACGTTATTTAATCTTAAAATTAAATGTCATGCATGCCATGAGCTAAGTATGAAAAAGAGTACTTGCCAATAAATGCCAATATCGCTGAGTAAGGTGTTAGAATTGGAAGTGAACATGACGAATAATTTATAATATTAATTTAAACTGGCAACTGCAACGTTTGTTAAATATAGGTGTAATTAATTTCAAAGAATGGATCGATAGGAATTTCAGTATCTTTATTTACTTAAGCAAAAATCTTTCAAATAAATTATAAATTATTTACATTTAAATTTAGGTCGTGTGTCAACAACGTTAAAAGTGGCTAAATAATGACACTAATGTGGTGAATATAAACTTCAAACATTTTAGCCCTCAAAATTTTCATAAGATTTTTAACGCTATTTACACATTGCTTTGTTAAATTTTAGCATCTATAAGAGGATATGACAGAAATATATACATAAATAGGGCAATGTGCCATTTTTGAAATTCTGTATCGCTCATTTTGTTTTGGAGGCTTGTGTCAAATCTATTGTTTACTATTGAGACACTAGTGGAAAATCACCATAACTATGATGTAAAGATCGTCTCGACTGTAATTTTGGAATTTTCAAGACACCAAATTATGTTAATATGAACAGGCATTTTCAGTCAATACTACGCTTTCATAGTTTATCTGGGGCCAAATTGTCATACGTTTCGTTCGAAAAGCCAATTTTTAGAAAACAATAAAACAACAGGTATCAAATTCAGTTGTTTGTTTTTGGTTAGGGGCTTCGTTTCTATTTTAATATCCGAAAACTTGTAAGTGCTTCAATGGAGAAAGTTACGTCCATCGAAATTTAAAGATTACGTTACGATCGTATGTATGCGATAATTTGGCCCCTGATCTGGCTTTTCGCCTTAATTTATGAAATTAATTTATCTGCTGAGGTACACATTTTAAAAAGTAGTTTCTTTCGATAAAAACATCTAGTTTCCTTAGTTTATCGATGTATATGTTTTTCGCAGATGAATGAATCCCGTACTATTTCAAAAATTTCAAAATCGTTGGACTGGTTTTCGAAAAAATTGATTTTTTTTTAAATATTTTTTCGAAAACTTTTTTCTAAAAAAAAAGTGAGTATGCAGGTTTTTTAAAATTAATTTACTGCACCTTAAAACTAAATTTTATAAAAATTCACTAGTTTTTGAAACAGTTTTCAAAAATTATTTAAAACTTAACAAAAACATTTTTGAAAAATTATTTTATGCCATATTATTTGAAATAGCTAGAACCATTTCAGTATTTCGTTCAAATCGCTTAAGCTGTTATCGAGATAGTCGAAATTAAAAAATACCGTTATATGGCAGATACCGTTAAACGAATTTTCTTGAATGTTTGGTTTTCACTATTTTATAGACCTTCTATACCTTTTTACACATATGAAATTTGGTTGAAATCGTTAGAGCCGTTTTCGAGAAAAATAAAATTTTCGATAACCGTTATATGGCAGGTACCGTTATTTTTAGACTTACAGTGACCTTCAAAAAAAGCTCTGGGCGTATTACCCTATAAACCACACCTACCAAATTTGAAGTAAATCGGCCCACCCGTTTAGGCTGTATGTGCCGAGACAGACAGTCAGACCGACAGACCGACAGACCAATAGACAGACAGACGATTTGATTTTTTTGATTTTTTATCTCAAAACTTTTTTTTGTACGAATCCAAGACTTGCCTTATAGTACCTATAATCGCAAGTTAAAGGAAAAATCACAAGTATACATTCTGAAAACACGAAACAAAAAGAAAATTACTTTATCCATTCTAAGATTACATATAGATAAACTCTTCTGAAATCAACACACTCAAAAATTGCTGCTAACTGAAGTTAGCTTCTTATACCTTCTTCAACTTTAAATAAGCCGTTCAATTATACGTTCTGATTTATAAACGTATCTATTTATACAAGAAAAACTGTTGTAGTAAAAAAAAAACTTTATTAAATATAATCAGCGCCAGCGCACAAGATAGTGTTGTGGATAAACGATAAACACACTTGCTGAGCATCTTTAATAGAGATGCAAATGTAAACATTCATTTTTTTGTCTCTTATCTTCGTGGTACCACTCGAGAATACCACTTGAGAGGGTGCTGGATTTAAATCGGTTTAGACTCTTTTCGGCATGGTAAAGAGATGCTTACGTAATATCGAATGAATAAAATCAGTAAATGAAAATGAAAAAAAAAAAAATCAATGTGTGAACGTGGAAGATACTGTTTTTATATTGAATATTATTTGTTTAAAGTTACTGAAGGCAATGCTCATGTAAAAAAAGTAATTTAACAGAACTAACGCAGAACTCTCAACGGAAAGAATATATGTCACTCAGTTTACATTTTTGACACTGGTTAACTTTGTAAGGTGAGTATCAAGAACTCAATTACTCAGTTTATAATTTTTAAGAGATCTCCATATGCTCAGAAATATAAACACAATTTCTCAGTGAAATTATCCAATTTTGGTGTCAAGAAACTAAAGGCTCAACCATAGTAGTCAGAACAGTGCGTACGGAATCGTAAAAAATATCCGAATGCAAGCAAATTATATAGTACGCCCATAATGTCGGATCGCTCAGGTTACTTCAATTTTCGTTCACTTTCGCCTCCGTACGTACGTAAAGAAGGAAACTTGACGTAGAATTACTACATTAGCTTCCTTTTGCTTTCGACTACTTTAGTTGGGTTTTGAGCCTGAGCCGAGTAAATTTTTTTTAACTTTGACAGTGCTGCTTGCTTGTGTATTTGAAATTAAAATGTTAGTTTTTATGATGTGTTAAAAGTCAACGTGTATAAAAATATCGTTCCTGCTGACTTTTTTTATAAAAAGTTGTAAACATAAAAAAATGGCATTACCTGCATTGGTGTTGTTGTGTAAGGCGGTGGCAGGTTTGGTGGTGGTAACGCAGCCGATGCCGGTGACGGTGTCGGTTGTTGTGTTTGACCAGAACCAACACCAACGGCCATACCAATGCCACCACCACCAACACCACTGCCTTTGCCTCCACTGGCAGTTGCTGTAGACGGTTGAACAGGAACTGGACTAGCACTGCCTCCCAGCCCCAAAGGCCCGTTGCTGAGAGGCAGACCGGTTTGATTTGGAAAATCCGATGATTTTCGCGGTGTTGTTGGGCTGGGTGTGGTATTTGTAACTTGCGTTGGTGTGGATGGATAAACCACTGAACCTCCATCAGAACCCTGAAAATATAAATGAAAAAAAAAAAAATGGAATTAATAAGAATCATTGTAAGATCGTACAAATGAAAATATAAATGAAAATTTTCTCATAATATGTAAACCTAAAGTAAAAGAAAATACTGAGGACGGAAGCACTATGTTTTAAATTAGTAACTTACGATACAATTCTTTCAAGTTAGAATAGGAAATCCTTTTTTTACACAAGTTTCTACCACTTTTTTGTCCACACCTTTCAATAATTATGAACTCTTTCGTACATATGTACATATTATAACCAAAGAAACCCAAATTTAGTATATCATTTTAGATATTTAAAATTCTTTACACTAAAATAAATTACAATAACCCCTAACATAAATATTTATTCCGACACGTTTAATTGATAAATCCGATTAACATAATGATATTTCATTAAAATTGTTGCGGCGGCAACCCTGATCGTCTAAAAACTTCTCCATTAACAAAAGACTGACAACTTGATGACATCTGATAATGACGTTTAAAGCCAACCCAATAATAACCCATTACCATTAATCCCCACATGAGTGACAGCTTTTTTTTCTAATCTACCACACAAATTTTACAGTTTGTTGCTTGCTCTTCGCCATAATGGCAGCAAGAGGTCACATTTTTAACACCAAAATGTATCTGACCATGTTATTGGCTACAAATTATGCACCTAATACTCTCAACGATTTAACCCCGCGACTGGCAGCTACAGCTACTAGCTATTAAAAACTCGATTACCACGATAGATTGTCGCCGCTGCTGTGTTATGTTTTTCTTTTTTATTTGTTTCGAATGTGTTTTTGGTCCCTGGGTGCGATGAACAAGAACATGAGACCTGAGTACCATGAGTGTGTTTATCGAACCGCCTAAAAATGCCCAACAGGCGGAACTAATTTAAATTGATCAACAGCGACAGGAAAATTAAGTATCATTCAACTAACGAGAGGCACCCTAACCGAAGCAGACAACAAAAAATATCAGCAGATAAAATGCATCAGCCGGTTGTAGTGGCGGCATCGGCAACTGCCAGACCAGCCTACGGCCATGTCAGCGTGTCAGCATAAAATATGTTCAATTTGCATTTTAATTAATTGCCAATTAATGGCTGATTAAAAGAATTAATGAATAGAATTCATTAAAAGACCAACAAGAGAGGGTGTGCAAGTGGAAAGGAAACTCGATTCATCTATCACAATCTCGTTGTCGTTGAGCCCAGTAGGAGGCTTTTAAGAGCCTCGCTTGGAAAACGGATTCTTGTAATCAATTCGCTCCCCAAGCAATTATCCGCCGCCTGCCACACTCGACTACTAAATTAATCTGTTGTCATCTTTGTGCGCGCTAGAGACACACACGATGGTTCTGGTTGTGGATTGTATTTTATGCCGCATGCAACAAAAAAAAAATAATACGTTAAAGGCGCTTTCGCTTCTTTACACAAGGATGCATGGTAGGTATTGGACTCATACGTACTCTTGACTCCACCATACATCCCATGGTGAGAGTAAGTTCTATAGGAAAAGTTAATAATATATATGTACGATTCGAGTATACAAAAATTAAGCGGATGGACTGGCTGAGTGCAGCTCATACTTTTTTTTTGAAACATAGCAAGATCCCAACAAACAATTATAAATTGCATTCATTATTGGTAATGTCAGTTTAATTTAAAAGTCTGGAATCGACCACACACTGTGGTAAGTAAGGCCAGATAGCTGCTGCAGCTTGTTTTTTTTTTTTTTTTTTAATTTCAAATCCAAACCGAATTGAGGTTTATTAAAAAATGTTAACGACTCAATTTAAATTGATTACCTACAGTAATTATATCTGTGCTCTGCCTCTGCTCAGGTATAATTGTGTTTTTTTGAGAAATAAATTATCTCTGTTTTTAACAGTCACTTATTTTTTTTATTATTATTGGTAAGCAGAAGATAACAAATCAGAAAGTTATGTTAACTTCTACGTGCGAATGGAGAGGAAATTGTTTGTTTACCGTAGTTTATTACGTGTGACAATTAACCAAACTGTCAAATAAAAATGAAAATTAACACTAAGCTAAGCAAAAAAAGAAAAGTAAAGTTGTTAATATTGTTTATTTTATTAACAATAACATACAAGGTGTTGCAAAAGCCATCACTCCAGGTATAGATGCTATAATTTATGAAAATATCAAAATACAATTCAAATTTGACGCCATTTACAAAACTTAAAACTCAAAACAGTCAAATTAGAATTGACATTAGCCACCATTTGTAGAAGTTATAGCATCTTCCGATATAGTGATGATCTGATAAATTTTGGGTATAACATACATAAATGTATAGGGTTGCGTAAAATGAATGGTAGTTTCGCAATAACAATTATTGTCTTCAGGTGTGTATCGCTATATTGCTATAAGTTGTCAACTGGTTCTCTGTTTGTCTATGAAATAAATGTTTATTACTTTTTGGGCTTCGTTGAGAGCAATCCGTCCATCTTGCCCCGTGTTTGTTTGGCCGCGTACGAGACTGCGAATATTTTCATCGATTACAGTGCATTCAAATTGCATTCTAGAAATTATATCGTCGATTCCTGCAAGTGATTGCTCATTGGGAAACATTTGATTTATATATTCAACAGTATTGAAATTATGTGAATCTATGGGATCGTCTGTTTTGAGGACGCGGTCGATTGCATTTTTCACTTTTTTTGTAATAATAATTTTATTAGGAGACAGAGCTTCTCGGCCGGTAGCAGATACGCTTAATTCGCCTGCACTCATTTTAAAACTATGGTTGTTTTATGTATAAAAGCAGCAATAATACGAAAAAAATACTTGACTTCACTTTTGACGTTTTAATCAGTCAAATTGAGGCATGTTCAACGCGAATTTGGTCTGCTCGCAATACATTAAGGCTCAACTATAATGCGCATGAATGAGCATGAGCTACTGTTAAAATCGCATGCGTAAATGAGGGAATAGATAGATAGATAGAAAAAAAATTAACTAAGGCCCAGTTGTACAATCGTGGTTCAATTATTTAACTCACCGATTTTGGCAGATTATCTATAGAAATCAGTGGTTTAAAAATTTGAACCGCCTTGACACACTATTGTACAACTGGCCCTAAAACATACAGTTATATGAACGTTGGCTATAACGGACATGCGCGCAGTTCGTTGAGTTACGTAAAGTTCCTTGCATATGAGACGCGAATTGTGAATGGTCGCGCATAACGAAATCTCTGTTAACCATAGATTATCTGGTTAAAATTTGGCTGAAAAGACCAAATCTCTGTTAACCGACTGGAATAATGACACAAACCACGGAAACTTAGCTGGTTAACGTAGTCTATGGTAACCTAACCATAGAATCTATGGTTACCATAGATTACGCTAGGTTACCATAGATTACGTTAACCAGCTAATTTTCCGTGGTTAGTATCATTATTTCAGTCGGTTAACAGAGATTTGGTCTTTTCAGCAAAATTTTAACCAGAGAATCTATGGTTAACAGAGATTTCGTTAACCAGTCAATTTTGCTTGGTTAACCATAGAAATTCTATGGTAAGCGATTTTTGTTCACATTTGTGTTGAATGACAAATAATATATTAGATACTAAATGATTATTACTACTAATCGTAAAGAATACAATTTAAAAAAATGATGATCTACCATCTTAATAAATTTCACCCCTATATTTTATGTATATTTTTTTGTTTTCCTTTGTTCGTAAATGAATCAATTTAGTTTATCCATGAGCATCGATACGAGACAGGCTGTTATCAATTATTGACAAAATATTCTGTCTCTTTCTGTCGCATTCAGAAAAGTATAAACAAACTTTACTAGAGATTCCGTTTCACATCTGGAACACTGGAAAACTGGAACTAACTCTGGTTTTGTAACCAAAGTAGATAAAATGGTGAAAAGACGAACTGTGGTTAACCGGCTTTTGAAACAACTGGTTAAGAAAATTCTATGGTGACCAAACCAGAGATTTAACCAGAGCTGAAAAGATTGGCCCTAAGAGCGATTCAGATCGAACACCTCATGCGTAGCTCATGCTTAACTGAACTCAACGAACTGCATGCATGTCCATTATAGCAAACGCCTGTGTGAATTCGCTCATTTTTTTCTATATATTTATCTATTCGGTCGTTTACGCATGCGATTTTGACAATAGCTCATGCTCACACTTGCGCATTATAGTTGGGCCTTAATGTATTGCGAGCAGACCAAATTCGCGTTGAACGTGCCTCAATTTGACTGATTTTTAAACGTCAAAAGTGAAAGAAACCTCACCTCATCCACTATTTTATTTGTTACTGTTGAAGTGCTAAGAAACATTTTAAATCGGTTCGGTATATCTTGAAAGAACTTTCAATGAGTTTGAAGACAGTCTTATTTTTTTTAATAATCTTGGTATATTTTATCCAATTGACGTTCAACGTTAGATAAATCTGTTCAGGATTTGATTAAGCTCATTTTCGATATTGAACAGATGAAGCGCACTATGTTGGAACTCGACTTGGATATGAAAAAGATGCCAGATGCCATTGGGAAAATTAAGTCAAGAACAACTTCAAAGTATCTACAAAGTTTTGAACGACTCTCGACTTACAAATTACGCTAGTATCTTCGCTCATGGTCTGAAGATTGCACCACCAGAGGCTTCAGTCATAGGTTACATGTTTGGCAAGGATTATGCTCTGTCGATATGGTTTCGAAATCCGCAAACTATTTTGCACTAGCAAAGAAAACACTATAGGTTTGATGCTGCTCTCCCAATTGGCATTAGGTCATATGTTTGAGTGAACAAGTGCTAATTAAACACCAGAAACATTTGTCCAATACGTAACTACTTTGCCAAAGAATAAGCATAGTACATTTCGTAAGTGTCGCACAATGCCAAATCCAGCTGAATCTCAGTTTCCAGATGAAGGATGACGGTGTAGAGATTCCACTCGGCAAACAATAGACGGAGAGCTACCGTGAACTGGGGTGACTTTGGCCTTCGGGATGACTTTGGCTTTTGAACTGACTCTTTGTCAAAATTTATTTTAAATATGAAAAAGTTGTGTTATCATTTTTAAACTTCTTTCAAACAGCTAGGTTCCAGAAATCGGTTGAAATTAAACCGATATCGAAATTACAAAACGAGTGAATTTAATTTCAGTGTTTCACATTGCGACCGTTTTGGTAACTCAACTCCGAATGTATTCCGAATTCACCTTTCGTGAAATTGAAAACAGCTGATATTTGTCATAAATAATTTTTGCTTTGCTTGATAATTTTGTTTCTAACATTTTTTTTAAATATTATTGTTGTCTATAAAAAGTGCTGTATTAATTGCTGCCGTAATGCATACTAAGAAATATAAATATTATGCATAAAAAATAATAAAAACACGAAGGCTGAGAGATATATACAAGTGTAGATATCTAAAATCAAACCCGTTGGAAATCGAAATGCCACGAAAGGAATTTAAAGCTTTTTGTTAGCTAATATTTGCTTTTAAATATTTGTATACAGGTGCATATCATATTACTGTCTTTTTGGTGGTACTGCCAATTGTCGAGCAAGTCCTACTTGCAAAATGTTCAATTCGCACGCGTCAGCTAGACGCAGTTTTGCGTTTTCTTGGCGAAAGAAATATCCAAGATCGATTCAAATAGATGCTGATGACCTTTCCATGGAATTTTGTAATCATATTTTTAATCGCGTCTTTTTGTTTCCACTATTTCACATTGAATATGTACAATCGATTTGAAATCAATAAAAAATAGACAAAATCGATATTTGGAACACAACAATTTCACTTTGTATTGATTTCGGAAAACGTGAAATCGAAATCGATGCGGTGAATTCTAGAACAACGAATTTTCTTTTCGGTCTATTTAGATTTCAATGCGAGTAAAAGTAAAATGTGGAACCTAGCTGCTATATATTCTACCTTTGTTACAATTTTATAAGTAATTTATTTTATTTATTTTTTATAAAAAAATAAAATATGATGGAGTGACTTTGGCCAGGTATTGGGGTGACTTTGGCCAAGTGGAAAAGTGAGAATAACAATGAGTGGGGATAAGTATGAGTTGACAATCACATTCTTGCAAAGAGGAGCCTCATATACTTTAATGAGGTTGGTATATTGCTAATGGTTTACGAGAAAATGAGGTTAAACTCCAACCGGCCAAAGTCACCCCGAAGTAGGGGTGACTTTGGCCACCCATATTTCATAATATGTACCTTATTGACTTAAATACGTTTAAAAAAACTACAAAGAGCAAACCAATAAAAAAATATTAAAAATTACAAATAAAAATCGCAGCTTTCATTTCAGGGAGGTGAGGTTCATATATTGCTTATAGTTTTCGAGAAAATGAAGTAATATTGCTCAGGTTAATATTTATTATTTAATATTAAACGACTCAGGTGAAATTGTCCTTAAAAGAGTTCTGTTTTTATGATAATTGATTTGCACATGTTTCACATATGTCCATTATGGTCATTCTTCATGTTTGTATAAACATGACGAAACAGTTCGTTTAATTTTTACAGTAGGTCATGCTAGCTTATGCGCATTATGGTGGATTCACAAGTCTCTGAACCTGCAGAACTGCAGAAAACTAAAAAGAGAAAGATGTACATCTTAAACCCTAAATACGAAAAAATGACAGAGAACATCTTCACGTTAAAAACGCTAAATTGGCCCATATCTTCTAAACTACTGAACCGATTTGTATAGTTGATACCATTCGAGACTAAGCATTGGACCAAGCTACTTTGTTCATAGTCAGTTTTTTATTTGGTTCAAAAACAACAAAAATTTTCATTAGATTTTCGAAATGTAGGCAACTAGACGTTGAAACGTTGAAAATGCTAAATGGGACCATATCTTCTAATAATTTTAATGAAATTGTTTTCTTTGTCATTTCACATTTACCCAATATGTAAGTCCTCTGGGCCAGCCACCAGTGGACCAGTGCACAAGAACCTTTTAATCTTTAAAACACAACTTTGTTGCGAGACGAATAAGAGTGATTGACCTGTTATTACAACATACACACGTGAAACATGTTTTCAAACCAACCCAAAAAATGAAAAACTTAATTTTCTTTCAACATGTTTTAAAACCTAAAAATCAGTTTGAAAATTGATTTACAAGGTTTTGTTGATTTGTAGATTGTTGTTATCATTGTTATAGACCAAATAGTACTAAGTATCGGGATTCAGGATTTTAACACTATTGACATACAACCTGAGTGTCATAAATACTAGTATGTATGTTTGTTTTAAAAATGTTTTCCTTGCGTATTTGTAGACAATTTAACTGAAAAACCTATAGAACCCGATATATTATCGGAAGAAGAGGAAAATTCCATTATTTGGCTCTGCCACAATACGGATCCTTGGGATACGGTGGAGCAGAAGTGGGCATCAGTCGTAAAAATACGCCGAGCGGAAATTTTGTCGGAAACCAGCAGCATCATTTTAAAAAGGTGGCCGCTATTTAAACATAGCAATGGACATTTGCTGGTAAGTTAACAATATTTTTGTATTATTTCTAAACAAAGTATTTTCAAGAGACTATTTTTTTAGGTTGAAATAGATTATAATTTGCTGTTTCCCGAAAATCCATCAACCCTGTTGACCAGATGGGAAGCATTTGTACATAAAATTGTACCTTACTTTAATGTTTCCATTAAGGATAAGCAATCGCGATATTTGCTCAATAAACTTGATTGTGCATCAGATGCAGATGACAGTAAGTTTTTAATTTTATTTTTTTTATTGAATTTTGGTATTTTGATTCAGATCCAGAATTTTACTTTTTTTTGCCGTTTTGATTCAGATCCAGAAATTTTGCATTTTTTCATCATCTAAATTATCATATAAATATAAATAAAGATATTGAACCTGTTTAAAAGAAAACATCAAAACAAATGTTTGCTTTTTGTAACACATATGTATTTTTTTTTTGTAGATTCTCGAGATTGTATAACTTTTCTGCTGCTGCATGCTTTATTAAAATCATCAATCGTTAAAGCAAAGGAAAAAAGATGGAAGCCCAGCATAGTGGATGCACAAAATTCGACACTACTACATTGCTTAAATGTGAGTTCATATGCCGAAAAGGTACTAGATTTGAAAAATAATTTTTTAAAAAAGTTTATTACTTTACAACCCATTATAATAGTGGTTGGCCAAAGCTTATGGGAACTTCATTCCTTTTATACTTACTACGACGGTATTTTTTACAAATTTCAAAGCTTCATCAAATGCTTGGACTCCACTTACAAACTGTACAACGTTATGAATTTCAAGTATCCGATTGAAGGGAAAAATGTTTATATATTCCTTGAAAATTATTTTTATGAGAATGAAAACACATCCCTTAAAAGTACCAGTACCACGGCTTTGCTAAATTTTTTAAAATAAAAAAAATTTAAACATCAAGTAAAATTTAGTTAAGTCCGATTGATTCAGGAATATATAAATATTTATATGTAATGTATATATACGTATATATATTATATATTCATATGTATATTTATATTTGTATGCTAAAAATTCTTCAAATTTATATCACTACAGCTCTCTTTAAACACTTTACATTATGTTCTATGAGAATCATAACGTTCTTTAAAAGCACCACTACCACGACTTTGCTTATTTAAAATATAAAACAGTCAATTCAGTTCGAAACCAATTTTGAGTAGATTTTTTTTCAAAGTTATAGCGCCACCGATTCGGGATTATTTATTTTTTCAAAATGTATAACTGTTCCCTATGTTATTTAAGTTTCCCTTCTCCAAAATGTTTAATAAACCATATGAAATCTCAGCATATAACAGAAAACAAAAATATTCAGTGTAGGCAAGAAAACTGTTCGCAAATATTTGCAGGTTTTTATTCTTTTAGAAGGCACCTAGAAAGAGTGCACAAAGCTTCAAAACATTATGATACAAACAAATCTAGACACACAATATGCAAAGACAAAGCATTTGTACAAACTCCTTTTGAAAATACCGACATCTATTTAACGGAAGTGCCTTCATGTACTGTAACATCAGCAATAGTTAATTCAAATTTAAGAAACGGTCTTAATTTCGCTTTGGAACTGCACAACAACAACAATTTTAACAGAAAAAATGTAACGTTTATAATAAATGAAATAGAAAGCCAAATAACAAATCCAATTGCAGACACAATTCAATCTAAAATTTTGCCTTTAATTGAAAACATTGACAAACGAACAGAAGCTTTTAACTTAATGGAACAGCTTCTATTTCCATTAAAAAAAATAAACACGGAATACAAATTTCTTCAGGAGTTGCACCAAGAAAATCTTTTCGAAAATCCCATTCAATACACAATAAATGAAGAAGTTTGCGAAATAATTAAAAATTACTCTCCAGTATTAGATTCAAACAAATCCATGGGAGTAATTATGCCATTAAAATTTCAGTTCAAGCAGTTTTTTGAAACTGGAGAGATCTTAGAACAAACTTTAAAAAACATGGATTCCATAGAAAACAATGAAATCGGTGAACTTCACAATTTGATTAACGGTAGCGTTTGGAAAAACAAAGTGAGGTCTTTTAAAGGGAAACTTGTCATACCTTTTAATTTATATTTCGATGATTTCTCTGTCGATAATCCCTTAGGCTCACATGCTAAAGAACAATCAGTCTGTGGTGCTTACTACAATTTTCCGACGGTTCCTAGACACCATCTTTCGAAATTATGTAACATTTTCGTGGCAGGATTTTTTAAGACGAAAGACAGATCATCTTTCGGAAATGCACATGTGTTAAGACCCTTCATTGAAGAAATACAAAACTTAGAAAAATCGGGTTTGGAAATAATTATAACAGGTATCAAAGAAGCATGTATTTTCAATGAAATCTTATCTTTCCATGTCGTAAATAACTACAGTTGTGATATTATGCACGACATATTTGAAGGTATCTGTAGGTATGACCTTTCGAAAATATTGCTATCTTTTATTGAATCAAAACTGATTGCATTAGAAACTTTGAATTTTCGAAAACAAATGTTTGACTATGGAGAGACTGAGATCGGAAATATTTCACCACCATTAACAATGGCAAATTTAAAATCGTCATCATTGAAGATGACAGCCAGTGAAACAATTACATTTGTTAGTTATGTGACCCTTATGATCGGAGATTTGATAGATGAAGGTGATGAAATTTGGAGTTTCCTCATAATTCTTGTAAAAATAATAGACTTAGTCATGCTACCGAATTTTACAGAACACACTATAAAATCGCTCGAACATCTAATTTCGAAACATAATTCCCTTTACTTGAAACTTTTTAAAGACAATTTAAAACCAAAATTTCATTTTTTAGTTCACTACCCGAGTGCTATAAGAAAATGTGGCCCACTTAAAAGTTTATGGTGTATGAGATTTGAAGCACTTCATAAAGTTTATAAAAATGCTGCTAGAGCTACTAATTCTCGAACAAATATTCCGTACACGCTCTCAATTCAAGCCGGGTTAAAGTTTGCTCACAATGTTTCAAATGCACTATTTTTTAAAAACGATTTAATTTTTTCAGAAAAAGATATTTTGTTGGTCGATTTAACTAAATATTTAAAAAATATTGATATAAAAAATGAAACAGATCTTAAAAATTCAAATTGCTTAAAAAAAATAAATTTTAGAGGTAAACTCTACAAAAAAACTTTCTTTGTGACAATTTCTTCTTCAGTTCACAATATTTCACTATTCGAAATTGAAAAAATATTATTAATTGATAAAGATGATGTGCATTTGCTCTGTAGCCAGTGGAAAATTGAGAATTTTAATGAACATCTTCAATCCTACATTGTAAGTCACAAAGAAAAGAAGATTATTTTAAAAAGCATTTTTGATTTTGAAGGACCGCCGCTTCACTTGCATTTGCTTAATAGTGGGAAAAAAGCATTTCGCATAAAACAATTCTGAAAACGCCATACGAATCAATAAAACTTACTTTTCTATAAGAACAATATGATAATCATTCAACACTGAAATTTAAACTTTTTGATTAATGAAAGTTATTTTGAATACACATAATAATTATTAATATTATTATTATTATTATTATTATTCTTAATATTATTATTATAATTATTATTATTCTTAATATTATTATTATTATTGTTATTATTATTATTATTATTATTATTACTATTATTATTATTATTATTATTATTATTATTATTATTATTATTATTGTTATTATTATTGTTGTTGTTTTTATTATTATAATTATTAGTTCATCGTTGTACTGTTTGCTTGAAATTATATGAAATAAAAAAAAACATAATTAGGTTTATACTTTACCATGTTAAATAAAATATAAGATAGTTTTACTATTTTCTTATTGTAAATCAATATTTTTTGTCACTTAGTATATAATAAAATGTTCATTTGCTTTCAAATTTAAAATTATTCATTTTTATTGAAAATCTATTTGGAAGTTGGACCATCTCTTTTTCAGAAAGTATCTATGGAACCCTTTTATATGCAAAATGTAAGTAATATTTGCAAATATTTTTAAACGATAAAACCAGTTTTCTTTTTAGCTTGTTAATAATGCTGAATATGATTTAACTATTAAACGAATGATGCTTATTATGAATTCTTTATACTGGATTCGCAGTGATTTGCAGTGCAATGCACTCTTCTCTATTCATTCCTGAAAAAAGAAGAGATCACTGTAGTATCAATCCATGTGAATTCGGTATTGCGAGCTCATAACCAGCATCTTTCGCTTTATAGTATTGTCTTATTAATTCAATAGGACATCCTTTTATTAATATTAAAAAAAAATATGAAACTGATTCCTTTATCCTATTAAAATAATAGTTAAAATACTTTTATTTTAATAGGAGCGTCTTTTCAATCCAATGTGACATCCTTTTATTTGCAGAAAAAAAACTATAGAAATAATTTTTCCATCTTATTAAAAAAATAGTTTAGATACTTTAGTTTTAAAAGGAGCGTCTTTTGAATTCAATGGGACATCCTTTTATTTACAGAGAAAAAAACACTATAGAATTCATTCTTTCATCATATTAAATTAATAGTTTAGATACTTTTATTTTGAAAGGGGCGTCATTTCAGTTCAATGGGACATCCTTTTATTTACAGAAAATTAAACTATAGAACTAATTCTCCCATCCTATTAAAATAAAAGTTAAGATACTTACATTTTAATAGGAGCGTCTTTTCAATCCAATGGGACCTCCTTTTATTTACAAAAAAAAACTATAGAATTAATAGTTCCATCCTATTAAAATAATAGTTTGGATACTTTTATTTTAATAGGAGCGACTTCTCCATCCAATGGGACATCCTTTTATTTACAAAAAAAACATAAAATTAATTCTTTCATCCTATTAAAATAATAGTTTGGATACTTTTATTTTAATAGGAGCAACTTCTTAATCGAATGGGACATACTTTTATTAAAAAAAAAAAAACTAGAATTCATTCTTCCATCCTATTAAAATAATATTTTAGATACTTTAATTTTTATACGAGCGTCTTTTCAGTTCAATGGGACATCGTTTTATTTACAGAAAATAAAACTGTAGAATTCATTCTTCCATCCTATTAAAATAATAGTTAAGATACTTTTATTTTAATAGTAGCGTCTTTTCAGTTCAATGGGACATCCTTTTATTTAAAGAAAATCAAACTATAGAATTGATTCTTCCATCATATTAAAACAATAGTTTGGATACTTTTACTTTAATAGGATCGTCTTCGTTTTTAATTCTTTCATCACATAAAAACAATGCTATTAGAGTTTTGTTTTCAAACCTACACCTTATTAAACCAATTCCGAAACAGAATTGTTTCAAAAGGTCGATACCATAAAAGTTCAATGGTTGAGGCATTTTAAATTAATAGGAGATATTATTACTTTTCTATGGTACACATTATTGAACTTAAACGACAAAATTATATATCTGATGGTATAAGCACATCATTGATTTAATAGGGGCTACCTTTAGTTATTAATAAGATAAATACCATTGACCAATTTTAATAGTAAAAAACTATTGAAAACAGCGATTTTCCTATTGATTTTATAGTATTTTTTTCTGAGTGTAGTTTCGCAATAACAATTATTGCCTTCAGGTGTGTATCGCTATATTGCTATAAGTTGTCAACTGGTTCTCTGTTTGTCTATGAAATAAATGTCAAAGAACAATGACATTTTCAAAGATTATGGCAATTTCAAATTAACTTAATTCTTCTATACTGATTTTTAATAAAATCCCAACATTTAAAGACAAAAATGTTAAACAAATCTTCAGCAAGTAATTTTTTTAATGCGTCATTTTTTCTTTGACAACTAAAAAAACACTTACAAAATTCACATGTACCCCCTTTTACTGCATCAACCGAAAATATTATTTTTTTTTTCGTTTTTCGTGTACACAGATGAATTGAAAAGAATAGTAAAATTTGTTTCTGTATTGTATTGCTTTTGTACCGCGTGAAATTGTGAAATATGAAGAAAATCTGTCCAATCGATGCCGATACATCCAAACAGACTGACAGACAGAGAAAATTGTCGGACTCGCCCACAATTTAAGCGATTTAGAAAAAAATATCAATATTAGAAAAACTTTAATCATAATAAGGGTCATGAATACACGTGTACAGTGTACCCACAATAATTGTTTAGACAAGTTGATTACAATTGATTGATGCCTGACAAAACAGATTTAACTGTATAAGTAAAACACATCAAAAAGTGTTTGACGGAAATAAACCGAAGGTTATCGGTAAATATATAATACATATATTTATTGTCTTTGTTTTCAGACGCATTTAAATTTGACCGAATAGAATTAAAAACCGTAAAGTAATACACAAATCCAATAATCAATTGAATGTAGAAGAACATCTTAACGCCCACTGACTTCAAGTCGTGGTAACGGGGTATTTATAAGTTAAAACACGACGAGGGAAATAAATTCGAAAGCTGAGAAAACTTCAAATTCATAAATAAATCATAAATCCTCACGATAAGCATTAATTCTTCACAATTGTACTTTTTCATGATTGTAATTTCATTTCAAATCACTAAAACGACAAAAAAGCACTATAGAGTCGAAGTTTTGTGCTTGCAAATTTGAGATAATAATGCCGTCGACAAAAGAAAAGAATACTATTTCATGATTGTCATCACGATTTTATTATGTTTGCAACCTAATTTTTTTCCTTCCGAATTGCACACGATCTCGCACTTTCTACGCTTTATATAGATGGAAATTCTTTTTCCTTTTATTTCGTGATTATAAACAATATTTTCTTGTCAATATTTTGTGGCATCTTCTTAGCAAACAATCCAATTAATTAAAACTAAATCCAAACTTCTGTTTTCGATTCCAAACAGCCCTCATAAATATCTCAAACTTTTATCTAATAAAAAAATATGACGACAAAGTAATTAATATTTGATTCGATTTTGTTCAGAGAAATAAAGTTGCTAAACTTTTCAACCAAACAAGCACATTCTCTTCGATAAAATTATGCGCGGAAGGAGGATGATGGTGAGGGTTGACTTTTCGCCAAATGCCGGCGAACTATTAGTGAATGTGAATGGAATATCTAGCACAATGGCACTGGCTGCTAATTAACCCTAAAGAAATAACTGCTCCTTTAGATCCCCTGTGTCGTTTTGTTCAATGTTCACTTTACTTAACTTCACTTTGCTGAAGTCCAATAAGTTGAATCTTGTACATAAAGATGCACCTTAGTCGGGAGTAGGAGTCAGTGGGCATATAAAGTGGCACGAAATACAGCATCAGACACTCGCACAAAATTTCATCTTCCATTTCCAAGAGACAACTAAGCTGAAAAGTTTTACAGTCTTTTGAGAGTTGTTTCTTCTTCTTTAACTTGGTTTTCTATTTTTTATTTTTTTTTTGTTTGATGGCGAAAACAAAAACAGTAAAAATTAAGGAGGAATATTATTTGCCTTAAAAAAGTCAAGAAAAGAGAAGCGACCCACTTCCTCGTTCCAATTGGTTTCATGGTCGACGCCATCGTTTTCGTCGTCATCATTGTAGTCTTCTGCCAATTTTACAATGTGAAAGTTTTCCGTTTTCATTATGATAAACATCTTTCCGTGAAGCTTAAGGTACTCGTTCTCACCACTCGTTTTATCCCCCGCCAAAAGAGTAAAAGAAGATAAAATATACATTGAACAGTTTTTTTTTTTTGTCTTACTTTATATTTAACTACTTCTTCACGAATCTTTTTGTTCTTCTCATCGTTTTTCCTCAAGGATTTTTCATTCCTTTATTCTTTTTTTTTTTAGTGCTCGTCAATTTCTATACACAACACCCGCCGCCATCACCGCCTCCACAAAGGATTGTGCGAAGGATTCCTCCCTCCTCATTCTATGATTGTCTACTCTTGGTAAATATAATAACATTTTTCTTTTTAACTTGCACTTTGCTGTTATCCTTGAAGCATAGGAAAAACGAGAGATACTTGGGTGGCTTGGATTTTAATGAAAGTTTCATTAGGCAAACATTTCAGGATGCGCTACGCTTTCTAAAAGAAAGGAAAATATTCTGTAACTTTTTTTTTTGTTGTCTTCTTCTTTTCTTAGATTAAGTTCTATTTTAGTTGCTTTTTCTTGGATCTTATTTTATAAAGGGTGTCTCAAAATAATATTAACAGAAGATTTGAATTTGGCGACATTTATTTGATATTATATAGTATTGCCAACCAAAACTAATACAAAGTAACAGTGTTTTCGCTTTCCTATAAATTTTGTTTTATTAAAATGTTTGTGTCTGAGCTGCTTGTTGTAAATAATAAAATAAGAAAGGAAATTTGATTTCATAACTAGTTTGAGCTTAAAACGAGTTTTATCGAATTCGAACGAGTTGGGCGTTAATTTTTTACTATTTTTTTATGTGCGGGATTTTTGGAACACCCGTTTCTTGTTTTTATTTGAAATAATTGTTGTTGTTTTAAAAAGCCAAGAGAATTAAGTTAAAATGCGATTATAATTGCAAACTCTACACTACATGAATGTAGTTTTCTTGGAATATTAAGAAGTAGAAAAGTAAAAAAAAAGGACAAGAATTTAATTTTAATTGCTCATTAAGATAGTTTACGCTTCGTTATAATTTATTGGGTAAATTACAAAACAAAACTGTCAGTTTATATTCTTTGTGTACGCTATTCTATTTAAAAATCTATACTTATTGGAAACAAGCTGTTATACACAGGGTGGCCCACAATGTATCACACTATCGGAAGATTCTATACATTTTGCAAACGGCACAGCTGTCAGTTTTTTTTACATTAAAAAATTGAACAGATGATCAATAAACGTCCACATGACATGGAACGCTATATTTTTAAAGACCGCATAATTTTTACACGGGATATTCTGAAAGGTTTCGTTCGATTCTCAAATTGACCCTGATTGCGGTTGTCGATTATGAATCGAATAAAAATTTATCGATAAATTGGTTTTCATCGTTTCGATTGGTTTTCATGTTTGGTATTGTATCACGCAATGGATCGAATAATGTTTTAAATTTTTAAATTTGACAGCTATTTTGATGTGTTTTGATTTTTTAAGTGTACCTAATCAACAATCGATAATCGAAAAATATAGTCGATCACCCAAAATCGACAAATGCAATAGGGGCCGCTAGCTTTCGTTGGCATCCACCCATTATAGTGAGGTTTAACTGTTGTCAGACTATAAATGTTAGAATGATAATTAAGAAATAAACAACATATGTATTTTTTTGTAATTTTCTTAATATATGTATTATGCCGACCAAACCGATCGGCATTTCTTTCGACATAGTATGGAGGTAGCTTTAAAGTTACGATCCATTAATCAGGCTCTATTAACAGCGCAAAACAAAAATAAGACTAACTTGATTTTGTCAACAATTTGCCAAACAAGCTCAAATAATAAATCCTATCTTTATCTATTCATCATTAATGACATCAAAAGAAAAATGTCTTCCCACCAAATTACTACAAATTACGTGTTGCTCCTGTTCAAAAAAAAGATACAAATCTCATCTGTGCCCAAAAATCTTTTCACACCTCGCTGCTTCAAAAAATTATGCTAAAGGGGCTAATTTTAAAATCTACAAACAAATGCATAATTAAGAAAACCCAACTAAGTGTAGAGAGAAGGCTTGCCATGTCATTTCTCCCCCTCTCAACTGGAGGCATTCGAGCGCGTTAAAAAAGAATCATTTTGATTGCTCTCTGACAACTGACAGTTGTTGTGTTTGCTTCGTATCGGATCCGTGTATAGTGGCGGTGCCGTTGATGTACTACATGTTGCATTAATCCTCGTAATTACGCAGTAATTTTCATTTGAATTGCAGATAATTACCTTAATCTGTATGCAAATTGCGAGTAACAAAGTGTCAATTAACTCGAATAATAAATCAAATGGAATTCCACGATGACGGACAGACCTGAACGGTGTAGTATAAGTTCTGTGAATAGTCATCCCAGGTTAGTCAATCAATTTTTTTGTGAACACGATGGGGTCCTAGATACCGACATCTGGAGGCGCTTTATAAGAAAGCGTAGCCGAAGCGCGACAACTCTGTCATGTTAGATAACCCGACAAGATATGATATTCTTAAGCACATAACTACGGGCCCAATTACCATGTCTTGTGTGAGATTCTATCCAATGGCGGTGTTGTGCTTGCTAGCTTAAGACTTAGCACACCAAACACGCCATCAGCCCAGACACATTACTCCGATTCGATTACAAATGATTGTGAGAAGTTTGCATGTAAAATGCAAATTGAAAATCAATTTAATCGATCAGCGATGTAGGCCGGGGCTCGACTCTAAAGATATACAAACATGTTTACCGCACCGCTCCAACTTGTGAAGCATGCCCCAACTAACAAACGAACGCGGCAGGCAGAAATGCACACCACACATCACATGCAGTGCCTTGCCTGCGTCGCTCTTCGCTCTTGGCAAGCTTAATAATTAAAGTGTCCGAGGAGTGCATTTACAAGCTGTGCGGCGAGTTGACTTCCAAGTGACTATTAAAAATAATTGAATGTTGTTAAACAGCCATCGTTATCTTTGCGTTAGCATATCATTTAGAGAGAGGACGGGACATGTTCCTTTTTTTATATTAAATGTTTTCAAAGTTGCATGTTGTAGTATGAATATCATTATTTTTATTTGAAATACAGTCGGTTGCAATAAACACAACACAGGAAAATTTTCAATGGTTTTCACGAACAACACAACACAATGTTTATGACCGTCAAGTGGTTTTTGAACTTATATTGAATAACTTTAATTTTGTGTTTTTTGATTGTGTTAACTTCTTTTCAACACAAACTGTAAAAATTCGCTGCATATTTCTTTAGCTGCCTCTATAAGGCGCAGAGTTATAAATTTCACACTCCACTCCACGAGGAGACAAATGGTTTTCTTATAAGAGAAAACGGTACCATCATCGCTACCAATACAACTCCAAAACCAAGCCATAAGCGAGAATAAATTAACTCCCAACGGACCAACACATGTCGTTTGTCCACTTCACAAGTATAAATGGAGGAGCATTGCAAGGATAGTTTATCGGCGCTTTTGGCTACATTGGACATTAGTATAATGGTTCATATTTAAATATGTTGGCTGAACGAGTGTGCATTGCCATGCCATCGTTGCCAAACGTTGGCGTATAATGCTTATACGGTAAGATGTATATCTCCTGATGAGTGAGAAATGTGTTAAACTTTAATTAGCTCTTTACATCTGACCCAATGGTGCTTTTGGAATGCCACGGTGCGGCTATGGTGGTGGAGAAAACGTTGGAATTGTGTTGTCTTTTAAGAGATAAAGTGGAGGCTATTTGTATTTTTTGTATTTGTATTTATTCATATGGATGGCTTATAAACAGTAAGATTTAACATATCTTTTAAATTAGTGCAAAGCAGTTGTAACAATTTAAATTGAAATTACATACAAGTTACTTACTTAATTAAAACTAAATTAACATAATTTAATTTTTAATTCTATTTATTGTACACTGGCCAAGTAATTATGAAGTTCGGTTTTAAAACGATTTTCATTTCTGATTCTTCTTACTTCAACTGGTATGGAGTTCTATTGACGGGTGACATGAACAAAAAACTGTCTTTGAGATACAAGGTTGTATTATTGCAAAAGATCTTTGAGATCGAGCAAAAATTAGTTTACTGTATAAATATTCAGGTTCACCAGTTATCATAATTTTATGTAAGTAAATAAATGATCTAAAGTAAATAAGATTGTCAAGTGACAATCCGGTTATATTTTTTGAGTGTTGGGAAACATGATCGTACCTTTTTAGATTGAACATGTATCGGGCAATATTGTTGTACACTACATTAAGTTGTCTCCTGGTGGCCTGGTCGAAGCAAGAAGCATTTTTGTTTTCGTTGGCACCCAAGCGGCTGTAGCCCAAAGAAAGCGAAGACTTCCATATGCTCTCGTAATGGCGGCGTTAAAGTGGTTATTCCAGGTTAGTGAGCTATTAAATCACTCTAAGGTTGCAGGCACTTTATACATAATCAATTAGTGTGGAACCAAGTTTAACAGGAGGCAAATTTGATATATATGTGCCAGTTCTTAAAATAGCCATGACTTTCCTGTATAAAGAGACAAGAAGTTGTCAATAGACCATAGTCCTTCTCTTTCAAGGTCCTCATTCGCATGTACCCTGCGCTACACTCTATGGACGTAGATGAGAAACCTAAGTAAAGCTGCACATCGTCAGCATACATGTGTATTTTGCAGTACCTTACCACACTAGTTAATTCATCTACGTATATTATAGTAAAAAGAGGTGGGGACCGAGAATAGAACCCTGTGGTACACCACTGGGGACAAACAGAAGACTGGACGCACGCTCATTGACAACAATTGATTGACATCTACCACGCAGATAAGACGATATTAGTTTAGCGAAGTTTTGAGCATAAAACATTGTGATTTACAGTGTCAAAAGCTTTTAAAAAATCTAATAAAGACAGTAGTGTGCCTTTTTTGTTGCCCAAATTTTGGCGAATGTCATCCACCACAGATAGAAGAGCGGATTTGCAGCTACGCCTGGAGCGAAAACCTTATGTGACAGCTGTTCAACAATATTAATTATCTAGTAGGTACGTTTCTATTTGAATGTATATGGTTTTCTCAAAAACTTTAGATAAGAATGGTAGGATGGCGATTGGTCGATAATCAGTTAAGAGGCAGTTCTTCTCTTTGGGTATTGGAATTATTTTAGCGAATTTCCAAGCTTTAGGGTAGTTAGATGTTAGATGTGTGGATTGAATTGAATACGTGTGTTATTATTAATACATTATAATACATAAAGTGGTGGCGATTTTAAGTACAAACTAAGCAGCCTTTTTTAATTTTCGGTTCAAACAAACAATGATAAACATTTTCAAAAAATTATAATTATTGACTTGAAAAACCCCGCAGTGTTGTGTTGTTTCCACAGGCCGACTCTAATGAACCCTAAAACTATTTGAAATTGATATAGAAAAACTAATAGTTTGTCTATATCTGCGGGCATATCATAATCTACATTCTAACGTATTGGGGTGTGTGGATTCAATTAATTAATACCCCTGGCTCTATTCGATTCGAAGTCCATGTAATTATGTGGATTTTCCTAATTTTTTGTTTTTGTTTTGTATACCTATTTAAACAAAGTTCCCAGTGGCTTTTAAATAATAAAATCCCGCCCACCTGTGTGTCTACTTTTCAATTAGTACCACGTTTATCCAAACAAAGTTCACTACTTTTAATATAAAAGCACCAGCTTCTGCTTCGGCAATATTGCTGTATATAGATACTATTATGGCCGTGATAAAATATTTACCATTTAATTCCAGCCGCAACGTTGCTTTTTTGAAAGGCCATTCATTACAAGGGCTCGCGCTATAAGTCAACCATCGATATTCAATAAATACAAAAATAAAAAACACCGCGCCCAAGCATATTCTAATTTCCAATCGAATATAATTACCTATAATTATTCAATTATGCCCCCGGTTCAATGTAACGCTCGAGCGGAAAATCAGAGGGTTTTGCCCTCAACATCGAAAAGCGGAACGCTTTGCGTCGTCGTGACCGGTATTATACCGGATGATCCAAGAGTGGGCGGCTTGCCAGACCTTTCTGTAGTTGACTAAGCGAAGTGCGTGGTGTTTATGTAACCAAACAGTGCATTTATGTATCACATAACAGAGATAGATAATCACATTATTATGGTGTAACCATCCCTTTGATTACAAAGCCGCCGCACCATAGATACCGCACTAAATTTGTTGATTCCGGTTGATTGGCGGTGGCGGCGACGACGACAATAGCAAAACAGGGGGCAATGCTTAGAAAACAAACATAAAAACACTTTTAAGTGTAAACTTACCATAAGCCTGCAGTATTTGGGGTACATACTCACTTCAATTTGTGTGTTGCATGGAGAGTTGTAGGTATTAAGCGTTTTGTATTTGAAATAGTGGATTAATTAACTAATTGAATTGAATGTTTTATTTACTCACACTCTTCTCGGTCGTAATGTATCGTTGAATAAAGAATGCAAGAGAAGGGAGTAAGACAGGTGGGTGAAATGTAATTGTTATTAAGTGCTTTGTGACAAACTGTCTGACAAGTACTTATTATCATTACAAATCAATAATAATATAATATATGAACGTGTACACCGCAATTTCAATTGTTTGTATAGGAGAATGAGTTGAGTAGATATATCAAACAAAATGTTAATTGTACCGTTTTATCAACACAAAATTGTAGATTCGAGGGGTTCAATTACAATTATTCGAATAAGTGGTTAAGTTACATGCACACACAATTGAGATAAACACTTTGTGATGATGATGATGATTGTTGAATTATTTATTTTGAAGGACGAGTTTTTGTTGTTGTTGTTGTTATTATACTGTGGAGGTGAAATTGATTGACAATTGATTTAGAATGTCAAGGATTTGATGTGAGTTGATGATTGAAGTGGACACTTTGAGATGGTTGATGAAACAACCTAGACGGGAATTGTGGATTGATAACTTGAATTTTAATGTACTTACTAATTTGTAACAATTTGGTTCTTGAGGACATTTTCAAGAAGATAATTTTCAAGAAGAACAAAGCGCAGGCCGACGAACGCTACACGGGCCGGTCAATACAAATACTGGAAAAATAAGAACGCGGCGGTCAGATTTAGTTTGTAAATTTTTACAAAGAACGCCGGATCGTGCTCTGTTTGTCCGAGTCTTTAAGGTGCTTTTCATTTTTGATTTTTTTTTGAAAATAAAGCGAACTCAGAAACTACTGAGACGAGTACCATCGTCAACCATGGTAAGATTAGTTAGAAGACATTTCTCATGCGAAAAGCTAACTATTTGGTATATGTTTTGGCCTTAATTGCTACAACGGGAATCAAGATCCTATAAGCGCTTCGACGACAGTTAGGATGAAAAATTTAAAAGGATATCGCTAGATTATTGAGCCGTTTTCAGGAACTTGCTACCCCAAATGACCTCAGAAAAGCAAGAGCCTCTAGCGTTTGGATTGTTCTATGATTAAGCCCAGTTGGATGCTGGCGTAGTTGCATTTGTTAGTTCCAGATAATTTTAAGAGCTATTGGTGATGCGGTGTAATTGAAAAGTTGTGGTCTCTTTCAACATTATTACCATCGTCGGGAAAAAGGAGAAGAAGAAGAAGAAGAAGAAGAAAGAAAATCGCTATAGATCATATAGATCCATGGTATTTAAACTGTTTGTCCCTCTTTAAGGTTCATCAAGTGCTCGTTGCAACGATGATTGGTCTTCACTTCTGATGGCTCTAACTTCACAAAATATTAACTAAGTTCATCACTTCAGCTTCAACTTAAGATAGTCTATAGAACTATAATAAAAACCACAGAACTAAAGGTGCTTTCTTGGTGTACTCAAACTTTGTTTAAAATTCTATACCTATACATAACTTATTTATCAATAACATTTTATCAGTATTCACTGATGAAGCATTTTATTCCGTTTTCATAAAAGCTAATTGCAATTCGTTGTTTACCTCGATACAATCAAATTCTTTACATCATTTTGTGTATAAGTCACGCTCCTTTGACGTTTATCTCGTAAAACTTGACAATTTTACTAATGATCAAAATGTACATACTTGTCAAAAACATTTGGCATGAAGTTGCAAATTGCCTCATTTTATTATCCATTCCGTTCAAGCGACCAACTAATACACACATTTTATTGTTAAAAAAAAAAGAAACACTCCCCAGAAAATTGGTTAGTAAATTACTCTCGACAAAAATTCTGCTGTTGTTCCCCCTTCGTTTTCTTTAAATAAAATGCTGCCCAATACATAACCAACAAAACAAAGCATCACCAGTCATTTTATCCAGGCAAAACCGCATCAACATGGTTGGTCATCATCAACATCACAGCTTCGAGGCAGATTACAGTTCCAGTACCTCCTATACTTATAGGCTAGGCAGACGCAACCAAACATTCAATAGTCCAATCCGCTATTATATTTAATCGTCCCATTAATTCAAAGTGCTCAACCAAAGAAAGATCAAAAGGAAAAATAAATAAAATTAAAAATAAAATCAAACGACAACATGCTTGCCAAACAAAAGACCACAACAACAATTCAATATAAATAAAACCCTCTGGCAACCATGACCATTTCCATCACATAAAATAACCATTCTATATTTTTGTGCCACTGACTGAACGGTCGTTGGGTCGCTGACTGCATTTGCCTGCCCATGTCATAGAGATATACACAAATAGATAGATGGATGCACAGTTGCATGGATGCTTGGTTGCATACTGCATGCATCAGCGTTAAAGTTTGAGGTAGGTCGGGCTTGACATAGCTTCTAATAAAATGCATGAAAAAAATATTGAAATAACATACTAAAAGTATTGCAGATGAACTTTGAGTTAATATGGTTTACCCTATTTTATTTAAATGAGAGAAAGAGAATAAGATATTCATTTTGATTGGTCGATCAACGGTTTGTAAATCACTCGTTTCAGTTTCATCGGTATTTAAAGTAGATTTGACAGGTGTCAGGAAATTTACTGGGTCTTAGCTCTGGTTACTTGTAACCACTTGTTATTTCACTTGTTAACCAAAGATTTTGTATGTGTTTCTATGGTTACCAGCTAATGGTTAAATTAAACCAGAGATGAAAAGACTGGACCTTAGCAGTTTATCGTTTGTTGAAGCACACATAATTTTCATTTTGGAGTTTGTTATCTGTTTTCTGACTTTCGCTAGTAGACTAACACTAAGAAATACAGAGATTTAAAAGCTTTTATAGGTAAAATAAGGGAAATCTATTTAATATTATTTAATATCTTTTCTTTGGCAAGCACAAAATTTTAAAGAATTTTAGGAAAAAGAAAACAATCTTTGATATGTAGGTGCATAAGATGCAGAAATATTGACAGGACCTGATATGGCACAGAAAAAAACAGCGGCTGTCAAATCGTTTTCTTGTTTAACTTCATAATATTTTGTTTGTTCCTTTTTTCGATACTAGAAAAAGAGGGTTATTTAATTTTATGGTGTGCCGTTTCCGTATACATTCGAAGTTTTCTCAAATGACATATGAATTTATGTCATTTAAAATTTTAATTTGTAACTTTGACAGTAGAACTGTCAAAGAGTACTCAGTTTTTTCTGGCATCAAAAGAAAAGACACAAAATGATTTTTACTAGAAAGTTATTCTATTTTGACAAACTATGCATTTATTTTTTTCTGTGTTTGCAACTTTCAAACAAACGTTACATACCCTACTCCCCAACAGATTTTGTATATGTATATAAAATGAAATGAACAAAAATAAGAAAATCTCCGACACACACAGGAGTGAAACAACATGGAACCCTCCACCTCATGCAAATGCTTGCAATTTAAATAGTTTTATCGTCTCTTGACATCGCAATGCTTGCATTATAAATCATTCAGAGTGGCTGCTGCTGCTGTTGCAGCAAACCTCTGCATACATACTTCAGCAACGTGTGCTTTTGTAGAAAGAGGCAGAGGAAAGATTTTTGCAGGCTTTCCATACGGGGTATGTGTGACTTTTTGACTTTGTTGGTTTCGGTCAACATTCAACGGACGACCGGGTAAAAAAAAATAAAAAAAAAAATTATATGCTATAATATGGACACAAAATCAAGCAACCAGGAGTTAAAGGCATATCGCCTTTGGTTTTATATATGACTATACGACAACGACTCCGGTAGATATAATACTGATTCCTGCCCTGTGCTCTTTTATCCACATGAAAGGTCCAATCTTTCTGTTTATAAATGTTGTGTTGTCGAGTTTGTGGTTCAGGCGACTGACAGGTCCAGGGGCAGTTGTTGTGTAGTACTGCCGCCAGTATGTAGACCTCTGCAACTTTGCTCGAGTGTTACATTTAAATATGCAAACTGTGGACAAACTGTTGACATCAGATGGAATAATGGACGTCTTGGACAATGTTGGCGGTTACAAATAAAGAGTGAGGGAGAGAGTGATTTAAATCACTTTTAGTGTAAAGCTGGTGGTGGATTTGTGTACCTTCCTATCTACTAAAAGTGGGGTGAGGTTTGTTGTTTTGTTTTACGGCGTGAAGAAAAATGTCTATAGATATATTGAAACGGAAAGCAATGAAATGTGTCATTCATTCAAAAGAATGTTTCCTACAATTAGTATGAATTTCGTTTCCTACAATTTTGAGTTTCGGGTTTTTAGCAAGGTTTTTAATGCCATTTTGAATTAAGTTATATTTTTTCAATGAAAGAGATAGCTATATAGAACTTCGTTCGGTTGTCTTGGAACAGAACACAAAATAAAAATAAATAAAATGATTAGAGAACTTGAACATCAAATTAACTGCTCTCTGACACATTGTAGCTTGACAGACATTAAACCGACTTTATATTGTGACGTTAATTGAGTATTGTCATCCAAAAGCATTTAATTGCTCTTTGGCACATTTTCCTTGACAGATAAAAACGTGATTTAGTGCAAATTGTCATAATTGATTAGAAACAAAATGCACACCGACAATAAATTTATCAATTGAAAATCATAATACAAATATTCAATTTAATTTATCAAAGTCTTTCAGAGCACAACATTTGTTTCTTTGCTAGTGCAGAATCTTTTCAGGTTCAAAGCATGATCATAGCGTGCTCTATGAGCAAAGTATAAATGCAACAAAATCGATGTGGAAACAAATTTGCATAGTTTTTTTTTTCACCGAGAAAAAATATATGTATCCATTTTCATTCTAAGATTTATTTATTTTAATTTTCATTATCTAGTTTTATCTGCACGGCAATTTTTGTACTTAATTCTACTTCTACCACTATGTCTACGAATTCACCCCCATGATACATGAAAAAGTTGTATATAATATGTCATTTATTTACAGCTAAGTGGTCAAGTGAGTTTCAAAAATAAATTTGAGCTATCAGATGATGTTCAGGTCGGAGAACATTCAGAAAATGCTCAGAACGACCTCGTTCTGAATGAAAAAGGAAAAAGAATTTTTATAGATTAACTCAGTTTATAGATAGCCTATTCGCTTATTACACGAAAGATAAAAAGTTCGTCTCCAAATTTCAACCAGACATTTTGCAACCTAATTAACCACTTATTTTAACATCTATTTCAATTAAAAAAATTGATATTTTCCCTGCGTCCAGTATTCCAAACATCAGTGTTTAATCATGTCCTTTTTCACTTTGTCTCAATTATCTTTTCAAAGCACAAAAATAATTACTTAAAAACTTTCCCGGAAATTCGAACTAATGTCATTAATTCGATAAAAACTTCATCCTTACCCAAACAAAAAAAGGAAGAAAATCTACAAAGAGGACTGCCGTTTGAGCAATAATTATTATAAGTATCCTTAATTTCCCTTTTTCGTAATAAGACTTGAATGTAGGTACTTCCGTGCTTTGACACGAACGAGACAGATTGGTTTACATCTCTTCCTTTTTTTTTTATTTAATTACTTCTTTTAACGACGACAACCGGCTTTATGGATAAAGTTATGTCAAACATTTTTTTGTGATTTCTATTGGTTGTATTTTTTTTTTAATGGAATGAAAAAAAAACTAGTTTATCACGTTTAGTTGAGTTGAGACGTGAAACTAATTTCAAAACACATTTTATTTTTATTATTCCAAAATTATAGTTTTAAATGTTTAGATTAAGAACTTTGATATTGTGTCGTATTCCCGTTTTTAGAAAGAAGTAATAATCGTAAAAAATTTAATGACACATTGACAGACAAAGAGGGTACAGAAAAATATAAAATGAATATAATGTCACAATTTTAAATTTTATCACAATAACATGCTAGGAATTGTTGATTTATTTATTCATGTTCTGTGTTAATGTTAAATTATTCGTGACAAGAGTGTCAATTGTAATAAATTATTAAGAGGCGATAATTTTAATGATGTGCTTTGGTATTTATATAGTATACATACTTTTTACATTTCCTTTGATCTTTGATTTAGTTCCATTTTAATTATAAGATTTAAAGAAAACTAATATTGTGATTTTTGACATTAATTCACTAAAATATTTTCTTTGTAGTTTGACAGATATGGACTAGCTTGATTTTGAGGCTTGTGGAAAGTTTAGTGCGAATTGTCATATGAAAAAAGCATTAAATGGTTAACTTATGTTGTTCTGACATTTATATTTTTGGCAATTTTTATTGCAGTTAAGAAAAATGGGTTTATGTTTTGCATTTTAGGCAATTGACATTTCCGGCAGTCTTTTATGCAATGTAGTACTGTTTTTCTATATTGTTGTCAAATCAAAAGGCATTTTTAAGGCCCGCTTTCTTGAGAAAAATGTTCAAGTTAATGTTCAGAAAAAGTATGTTCTGTTATTAAAAAATCCAGTTAAAACACACAAACAAAGGCAGCATCTGAGAAGGTAACTTAATGATTATTCATCATTATTAACTGTAAACAAATCTCATTTATAAAAATTTGAAACCACAGACTTTTAGCCACAAAGTGACAATTCATAACTTCTTCTCTTACGCTTGTCACAGACTATAGATTTCAAATTTGATTTCACCAGAACTACCACCGCCGCCGCCGTCACCACCATTGCACGTCGAAATGATGCTGCCACCTTCGATGTTGGTTAACACAAATCTACCTGCTTAATTACAAGGACCACCTGAATGCTCACATAATAATATTAACCACCCCGAATCAACTCAAACAAATCTCTGACACACACGTTAGCCTCGTTAAAGTAGCCACAAATATGTTTTTTGATGGTGGTGGATAGCGGTTTAACCAACCCATGGCTTTGGCTAACAAATAACCTATCATGGTACCACGAAACAAACTCGCCCCCCAAACCACCACTGCCAGCCCTTTGGCTCTTGTGGTTTGTCTTTGCTCCCAAACTAAGTAGCACTAATTCTTCTGATTAACGTGACACCGCCACCGCGTCAACATGACTGCGCGATTACGAGACGACGACGATGACGACGACGCCATTGTCATCATCATCACCCATGACCAGTACCAGACCAGGCCATGTGAAATGATTCCAAGACCACAATTGGATGTATTAAGTTCTCTGTAATACGATTTCAATGGAGTCATCCAGCCTGGGTGGTTTTTTCATGGAGAATGAATATGTGTGTGGACGACCGACTACGACGCTTGTAAGGAATTGATAGCCCAAAACCACAAAACGCCAAGCAAAGCTTTTTGCTTTCTCATAGCATCAAACGACATAACCTCAATTGCACAATACATATTTGTGATGTGAGTGCAAGTAGGATGGAGAAAATGAGCTGTTAGCAACTATACTATGCCATTTGTTGGGCGGCTTTTTGGCATGGGGAATTACAATATAGACTGTGAGATAGGGGAGTTTCTACTATTTAGCTGCAATAGCTACCTCTTAATGCAACATATAGAAACGTAAACATTCCTTCTTCTGCTACCAACAGGATGATGATTATAAATTTGATGATAGGGTTGGGTAAATTTCAACAATTAACTTGCGCGAAGTGGCACTGAGTTGCAAGTGGCAGTGTTTTTATTTTATACAGTGTGTTATAAAAGTAAAGATACAACTTCGTTTATATTATTAAAGAGCTTTGTTCTTTTTTTAAAATACAACAACACATAAATACATGTAAGTAAGAAGGAAATAAAGAGTTCTTGTTAATACGAAGCTGTATGAAGAAAATGTGTCAGCATCTTTCAGCACGTTGCTGAATAGATACTTTGATAACCTAAGAGTTTGTTTAAGTTTAAGCTATAAGGGACACTGGAAACATGAATTCAGCAGGCGCTGAATATACCATATTTTCTGATTATTAAGGTTTAAGTTTGTTTTTAAGCATGTACACATGCAAAAAACTCTGATTTAGTTAACAGCAGATTTTGATAACTAAGGGTTTCGTTTGAGCATTAAAAGTTATATGGGAGACGAAGACACAAATGACAGCAGGTGCTGAATTGTTTTATTACATTTAAAAATATCACATATAGATATATTTTAAAAGAAACAAACATTTGTTTCTTGTTGAATAGATACAAACAAGATATGTAAGCATTAAGCAAATATTAAGCAGGTTTCTGATTACCGATTTGGACTACCAAGGCTTTTGTTTAAGGATTAAAAGTAAAGTAATAAGAGAAGGCATAAACCGATTGAAGCAGGCGCTGAATGCATACTATTTTTGATTAATGAGGTCCGAGATCAACCAAATATAAATATAATTGTGGACCTTCAGCTTAATGTGTGTGCGACAAATTTTTAGGAAAGTTTGCAAACGAAAAACCACTTTATTACATCACAATACTCACTCATTCAGCTGGCTGCTGATAACGATAGTTGCAAGCTAGAAAAAACACAATCAACAAATTTGCTAAAGCGACAGATACTGCTAAATGCACATGTGTTTAAACTTCGTTCTTAGGTAAGTTTTGCCTCAATTCAGTATAGCTAAAGAATTATGCACATTGGCACGCATTCAGCAGGTTTCTAATAATAATGAGGATGACGAAATATACCTAATATTTTGAAACCAAAAGAAGTTTTCAAAAAGCAGATTGCTGAATGTAAGCTTTGGATTAATTAACTTTTTAAAAACTTATTTTAGAAAGAAACTTCGCACATTCAAACTTCAGTCCTTTAAATCAACATATTTGTAAAACTTTCTTTCAAACCTCACTATATCTATGCTACCATCTATTTTATACGCAAAACCCGCATCGCCAATCATCGCCACCATCGCGCATCAATTGAGGCATATGCTCGTAAATTAAATTCGTAATGAGAAGTGAAATGCATTCTAAACGCCCTGCGTTTTTATACACGTCGCTGTACCCATACCACCCTTTTTTCTGTCATTCACTCCACACCATTCATCCAACCATCCGTGCCTATCATGCCAACGTCACTCCCGTAATGAGTTTAATTACAAGAACGCAAAGCAAAAGACTAAACAGTGAACAGGGTATTAAAACACGCCACACGTACTATACTTTAGCTATGGTGATGTTTATATCCTGTGGTTGGTTCTGTCCTACGTTACTACCGACTACGGCAACTTTGAATATCAAATTGCAAATTGCAGGCATGTGGACGAAACTAAGAAGCCAGAGTAAAAGCAGCTGCCTCCTTGTGTCATGGAACGTGTGGCTCAAAGTTGCCTCTTTCTTTTCCTCCTTCCTTCCGTGTTTTTGATAGAATTTAACTTTGCATTTTATGCAGCCGAGTCTAAACCTTATAAATACAAAAAAAAAAAAAATACTGCCACTGCTTGCCTTTGCTGCACACACCCTTTTGTGGATTTTGTGATTTAATTACACCCGGTAAATTGGTGTGTGTCTACATAGTTCGCGGCCAACCTTCCTATGTCGACGTCGTCCTTCGCTTCTTGTGAACAAACTTAAGTATACTAAGTCGTCTTTTCGTCCTTTTTTCTGCTACTCTGCACTCTGAAATGAATGGCTGTAGCAGTGCAGTGGCATTAATTGAGGCAGTGCCCCTTGTTTTACACGTAAACGAGGTGGCTATACGACCACGTTCGCTACGGAAGAAGAAAACGACGACGACATGACGAGTATCCTCCTAGGTATACAGAAAAGGCGATATAATAATCTCTTTTTCTTTCAGTGATGTCAAGAAGTAACAACTTCGTTTCTTTTTTTGTTTTTATTCACTTTTGAATCCTTTTTTTTTTTTTATATTCAAGGAAGAGCATAGAAGAACTTAAAAGCCTGAACATGTAATTTATCGCTATGTTGCAGTGATGGAGCGCGAAATCCATTTCCCTTCGTTAGCCCAGAAAACATAAAAAGATCAAAAGTATCAACTCGTCATGGTTGCTTCTGTGCAAATGCAATCTGTGTTTAAATTGTGTGTGAGCTCCTGGAACGCGTTCTTACTAAGTTGCCGGTAGTCTTTGTTAGTCACTTTTCTCTTTCAGACTCTTTACCATACCGACTATCATCGTAAATGTAGCAGAGCTATTGAAAGACATGAAATGAAAGGATTGGGGTCTTTTGGGCGGATCCTTTTCGTAAAAGCTATTTGCAAGTGCTTTCGCAAAACACCGGATGAATTTAATTAAATCAACTACTTGTATGTTATGCACGCAAAGCATAATGATAGAACTGGATGAAAGCATGGATTCAATTGTATGAAATTGCATTTTACTTATGCCAGTGGAGTGAGAGAAGAAAACTTGAGTTATTCTTCATTTTGAGAAAAGTATAGACGCCTGTGATTTGGAATATACTTTTAAGTAAACAAGTTTGGGTCCAAAGTGGGAGTCTTGAGGTACATCTGTTTTAAAATTAATAAAACCCAACATAGTAGTTTGAAAAGGGTTTAAAAATATCTTAAGCAATAACAAGAACCGACTTAGCACATTTAGATACGCGATTGGAGATCATCGGCCAGCAGGGCATACCTACTAAAAATCTATAGCTTGCTGAAGTTCTTTAAAAGCAAAACGGTATCCCTCATTCGAAATCCATTAGGTTGACAAATTTGTTTTATTCTATCCTAATAAAATAGCCCTTTAATGACAAACAAAACAAAGAAGAAAAATCTTAGTTCTGCAGATTGTTGACCCCGTCTGTCATGGAACCTTTGCATAAAGTACAAAACCATTTCATATATAAAAAAAAACCAAAACCCTTTGAGCGGTTCTTTGTGTCAAAGGTAAATTATGTCGGTAGTTTTCAAAGGAAAAAAAACAGCTATTTATCCGCCCGAATGGTATCAAAGAATCTTTTGGAAGTTTAATTTAGCGCATGACCAAACATGAACTTACACACATTCCACAGAGAAAAAAAAAACTTCATTAAAGTCACCACATTAAAGTTGCTAGGGCAACAACATTTATCTCCCAAACAGACCGAAAGATAAAAACCATCTTCACGAACATCACAGGAAAAAGAACGCGACCGTATATAAATTAAGACAACTTGTTTTCCACATTAACCATTTTATTATCGTCCTCTTTATAATTTTGTTCCTAAACTTCTACCCCCAACAGCTTAATGTTCTTCAATCTATACAACACACAATGCCACCTTCTGAAAGATTAATTAGGCAAAAAATGTTTGACCTTTTTTTCGGCGAAAAAGCGCGCGTTGCTGAATTAATTAACTAAAATCTCTTTTTTGCGCCCACATGATTCTCAAAAAAGTTAAATTGAAATTTCCTCTTTCCGTGTTCCGTCATCCGTTTTTATAAAAAAAAAAAAAAAAACAAAGAAAGGACTAAGACGAAAAAAAAAATAATATTCATTTTCGTGGTATTTTCCTTAATTCAATGATGCTTCAGAGTCCAAGCAATATTAATTTTCTTCCTCGAGGCGCCCCAAGTTTTGGGTTCGTTGGAGTAAACACTTTGGTAGAGAGAAGAGCTCATGCCAAAGGCATCTAAACTTCTTTAGGTTTTCGTGGCTCTCGTCCTCCTCCTCTCCCGCCCAGCCAACCTTTTTGAGATATACGTACTTTTTTATACGTTCTGAGGGAAGGCACAACGATAAAGGCGAAGTGAAGGATTATTATCGCTCCGCGTCGTTTTCATATTTAATTCGTAATCCGCTTTAAGCGTAATTGATGTGAATTATTATTGCCGGCATTTTCAGTTGGCTCAGCACATTTCCACAGAATTATACAGAATTATTCACAAAAAAAAAAAAAAAAAACGAGAATAAAAAACACATCAGTACTATACTGTGCTCTGCGTGATAGCTGTCAGTTTGGGATTTCAGCAGCATACCTCGACTAATGCTTGCTCCATTGAAGCGCTGCATTTGTCTGATCAGCAGACTGTTTTGTAATTAAATCGGATTAATTTAGTATTTACGGGATTATTCAATAATCATACTAAATGGGAGCGCACAAGCTGGTACTTTCCGCGGGTGTATGAAGTATATAGATATATATAGATACGGAAAAAATAATAAAAAAAAGATATCGTATTAAGTGTATTTTTCTTGTTGATTAAAAGGCGATATCAGGGATAAGAGAAAGGATTTACCTATACTCCTTTAGCAAAAAGATTATAAAAGTTTTAATTTACTTTTTAATTTTGTGTTTTTTTTTTCAATACAACTTTAAGTAATTATTTTAATTTAATAATGCAACCGATGTTGTCCTTGGTTTGACTTTTATCGTAATTTGACTTTTGTCAATTTTTCGTCCTACTAAATTAAAAATCTTCAATAAAATGAGAAGGGTACTATAGGGACACGTCAGTGTCAAATCACTTTGAGGGCAGTTTTTGTTTAAAAAATCTTGGAACCAAATTTAAAAATGTATATAAGAAAATATGTAAATTTAAATTTTGTTTGCATATTAATATACTATACAAATCTTAACATAAAATAAAACAAAAAAATTGCGATTGCCATCAAAGGTTTTCCTTCAAATTGTCATTTGATTTTTAGAAAGAGATAGAGCGAGTTCATAAATGTCAAACTACAGCAGCTTTGTCAGATTTGTCATTATAAATGTTAAAAATGTCTTGCAGGCCTGCAGCAGTTTAACATTTATGAAATCTATAACTTTTGCAAATGGCGGCAACTGTCAGTTTCATTTTTGCTATTTGAGAAGTAAAGAGATTAAGATTTCACTTCGACAAGCCAACAAATGCTATAATATAATCTTCAAGGTCACAAAATACTATTTTTTTACAGAATAAATTCGTCAGTTACTTTGGCATCGACATCGACGCAGATTTTCCGCCCGCCAAAATGTCAAATAAAGTTTCGAAAAATAGACAAAATAGATCTTTTTTATAGATTTTAAGGTGCTCTTTCGAATTTTCACAATTTTCACAAAATGCCATCTCGTATATTGGCGTTTCGAGCGGCAAAGATACGAGGTGGCGACGTAAAAAATTCGAAAAGAGGAACTATAAAAATGCCTAGTTTTTAAAACTTCTCGAAAACTTTCCCAGGTAACACTTTTTTTCGCCCCAGGTGACTGGAATATATGTATGTAATCATACAAAATAACTTTCAAAGATATTTCGTTTTATTTTGAAGACATAGCAAAACAACAAAAGTGATCGATCGGGTGAGTGTAAACGTAGGAGAAGACGAAACTCATGGGGTTCTCGCCCTGATTGTGTTAAGTCGAAAAACTTGAGAGATAACTTTCTGGTATTCGCTTCGTATTTAAGTTTAAAAAATACTGAGCAGATTTAAATATCTGAGCATCTCATGAGAGGGAAAAAAGAGTACTTATATGGTTATAGCATTATACATTCGAGTGGTGCGGCTGAAGAACAAATATTTCAAAATCAACAAAAGACAAGTGCTTTCGCGACACAAATGTTTCCTTAATATTTCTGTCTCTTATCCTTTTTAAAGCTCTATTCTGAATGATATTGAGGAAACCCAGATAGATCATAAGGGCCCCTACATAGACATGATAATTTGACTCAAGCAATGAACGAATTTTATTTTTAAAATTCTTATGAACCCTTGACACAAAAAACGTCGAGATACAAAAGTATAAAAAACATCAAAAACATGAACAAGTATTTTTTACATTTTCAGAAATGTTTCAAGCATAAGCAAGATATTTAACCGTCTTTAACTATTGATTCAGTTCCTTTCAAAAACCTTTTAATATTATGTTGTTTATTTATAAATCACAGACCGTGTTTTTTTTTATCTGCACCCTAAAATTGTCTGAAAACATATTAATATTATACTGATTTTCATTATTCAATTTTATGAGAATTTCAAAAACCAGCTAATCCTCTTACAAGGATGTTTCTATTCGTTCGCTACTTAGTCCCTGTCGAGATATTTTTTCTACATAACACACATCAACGTTACAAAGCAAAAGAGATTAAGGATATTTTTATTTTGTTTGTTGTGCTGTGCTGTGTTTTTCTTTTGTATAATAAAAAAAGAAACATAATTAATTTTTCGTTAAAACAAGAATGAAAAGAATTAACTTAATTAATTCCCCGAAAGCAGGACTCAAAGAGCGCAAAGAACAACAACAACAACAACAACAACAACAACAACAACAACAACAACAAAAAAGGAAGGTCAACACTTTGTCTAATTAATCATCGTTTATACCTCCTACGAACTTTTATTTTTGTTGGTTGTATGGCAGCCATGTCGTCGCCTTAGGGATACGAACAGAGATTCGGGATGCGGTGTTGACACAATTAAACAATAAAATACTCGAGTGGGTGTTCAACAAGCCGCGAGCTGAGGCAACATGAAAAAAAAATCATACAAAAAAACTACACAAGAACCCGCAAGCAAAGTTGGTGTATCATAATGACTGTTTTTGTTTGGCATTCAAGAAGCATACTCACAGTTTGACATTTAACTTCATGTTTCTCCCGTTTTAACACTAACTGACTCGACATAAATGGCTTAGGTATAGTGTTGCCCTGCTACCGCCCTTTAGTGTGTGTAAAGTATGATGACGAAAAAATGAAAAAAAAAAAAATTCAATTGGGTCCTTCCTTGCAAAATATGCTACCGTTGTTGAAATAAAAAAAAAGGTGCTGAGATGCGGATTAGCACTTTTGCAAATAGCTTTAAGTGTGTTCACACATTTCAAGTTAGTGGCGCGTTGGTAATAAGACACCATCTTATAACCCTATACCGTTGCGGCAAACATGGCTAGGCGTGCATATAAGTTTACGAAGAATTGTGTCACAAAACGGAGTATGAAACATTTTTATCCTACCAAACACACAAGACCTGTGAAACCTTTTTGTTAACCTCGACTACGACGAGAACGTCTATTGACATTTCTCCGTGTTCTGTTTGAGGTAGTTGTCGACAACAAATCCTTGAACGTACCTGCAACGAAAGAGAAAAAAAAATATATTAGATTTCTGTATAAAAAATTTGCACACAAGATCTATAGAAAAAGAAAATATAAGTATAAAAAAAGCAAGTACTAGAAAACTTTGATTAAATGACTTGTCAGAGAAAACTTCTTTTCACCCGCGAGCTCTTAGCAAAAGAAGAAAATCTCTTGAGTTTGCTGACTCAATTCAAATAAGCGTATATATATCCCCTAGAAGCATACCGTTATAACCACCAACAAAACCAAAACCAACCAACTTATAACGTGTCTTTGGTCGATTTACTTCTTTATGTCCTTTTCATCATCATTTCTGGCTGGCAAATCCCTTAAGTAATCGTACTTGTGAATACCGACAAAAAAAGTAAGCAGAAGTCTTTCGGTTTAAATCTCTTGTTGCATGCAAAAAGAAATACAAATAAAAAAGGTTTAAAGATAGAAACACTCCGGGTAAAAATGTCCTGTCTAATGTGCACGGGGAATTTCATTTTTTCGTTTTTCAATTTTCGTTTGTATCGTAGTGAAGCACAGGCACAATCGTTGCAAAAGGAGCTTAACGATCGTATAAATGCTTCGTCGTTATTTCTACTATAAGGGAAATATGTATGTGCATGTGGTATTCTTAATTCTTTATCCTTAGTTAGTTGCCTGGATGAAAATAACAAAATTTGAAAAAAAAATCCATAAAGAAGAAAAGAAGAGAATTAAGGTTTTTTGCTAAGGTGAATTCGATTTAACTATTGATATACTATGATATATTGTACATGGACTACTATCAGAGCCATTTTTAACCAGTAGCGCCATTCAACAATGCGGGGATATTGTGTAATATACATAAATTTTAAAATATATCAATTACAAATTTTAACAAGGCAAGATGCCAGCTTTGCTATCCTGCAACATATTTAAACTACATATTTCCTTTGTACTTCATTTTGACAAATTGACGACAAGAAAACTGAAATTATTTGCGTTATCCTTTTTTAAATTCGATTTGATTTGATCTTTTTTCTAGGGTGGTAAGCCTTACTTGACCGAAAAATTAGTTTTTTGGTGTTATTTCAAAAAATAATTGAGCGACAAATTTTTTAGTTGCATAAGCTTTGATAGCGTTTTTTCAACTTTTCAGTTGAAGATTCTTGAAAAAAGTCCGCAAGCAGTTGTGCATTATGAAAACCCGCAGCTAACTGTCCAATTACAAAATAAAAAAAACTGATTCTTGATTAGCGTTTCAATTTATTAGTCAGACAAATGAACATTTCTTTATATTCAAATGTTTTAGTCAGTGGGGACCCTGGCGAACCTTATAATAGTGTGTTGAGTCATTAAAATTTACTTTTATATACTATATTAAAATAAATATCGTGTTGGCAAACACACCACCATGGCATGTAGCATGCACATTCGTTAAGATCACAACTATGTTTACACAACGACTCACTCAACGCCCATTAAATTGACCTGACACATGCCATTTAAGTGTCAAACAAATGTTGTGTGACTTGTTTTTGTTTATGGCATTAGGTGGCATTATTTTTTTCGGTTGTTTTTTATGTTCATTAAGAAAATAAAATGCTGAACAATTTATTTAAATGAAAAGAAAAAAATAACTAACATAAACTATACGGAGTGTCGTAAACGACAGAAAAAATATATTATTAAATACTAGATTGAAAGCATTACGTTAATTTTCCGTATAAATTGGCGTTTTAGTTTTTTGTTTTAATCCATAGTTTCAAACATTATGCAGAAAACAGAAACAGGGCCATTATTTTAGAAAAAAAAATACAGAGTAACAATATTGTTATGCGACTTATGTCTACTTGCAACAAGCACTTTACTAGGTATTAATTTAGTTTAAATATCTTCAAAAGATTTTTTTAACAAACTAACAACTTTTGATTTGCAAAAATTAAATAAACTTAAATAACAGATTTAAAAGAAAATCATATTCAATCCCTACTCTTACCCTCACTATTGTGTAAACACTATCAATTGGTTAATAAATAATCGCAAGTAAAAAAATAGCATTAAATGCAGGGGTGTTATAAAGTCTTGTCTGACTTTGGTTCATTATTTTTAAATTTAAAGTGCCGATTAATTTTATTACTCTGATAATTAAAATGGGTTTGAATACATTTCGGTGCAACTGGACATTAATGCTTGTCGAGTTTGTTAAAAGAAGTATGAAGGATGATGAAAAATGTGAAGTGCATAAAATATAAGTTGTTGGATTGATCAACAAGTCGAAAGTTAATAATTTAATTAAGTCGAAATAAAGAGATTTTTTCGATGTTGAAGACAGATTAGCAAAGTTATTCCTTACTTTTTTAAGTCACTTTTTTATTTTAAAAAATCTTTTATGTTCTTAAAAAAATTGATAAGCTCTTAAATTGGGAATGACTAATAACTTTGAATACCATTTCATAATAGCCTTCTTTTGCCCATATCCAAGAGTCCAGAAAATAAAACAGTCAAACCCCTCCTGGGATAAGTTAACTACTCAATCAACTCTGTGTATCCATAGAGAAGCAATCCTTTTAAATAAATGAAACCACAACCACCTCTCAACACTGTTTGGAGAGTTTATATTATGGGGATTGTTATGAAACCTTGTGTTTTTTTTTATTATAGTTCAACATTTAACAACATGGTAGGTAGGTACTTCTGCTGTTAAACCACTGTAAACCACTTCAGTTTGAATGGAAGTTTCTTTTCATTTCAAGGCTTTGTTAAGCACTTTTGCTTTAACATTTTCCAAATGTGTTCTTTCCTTCTGGTGATGTATAAAACATTCATATGTATGATTGTTCTGTGTGGTTGCATTGAGAGGCTTAAGGGCTCTTTTAGCAGTTTGTATATGCATATATAAATGGTTGAAAGCTTTGTGATTCAACTATACAATTTGCCACAGAGTGTAAAGTGTGCCTATGTATATGTATTGTAGTTATTTTTCTTGTTGAAAGAAATGCTTTTGAACTACTGGGACTAGTTTTATATGTATAACAAAAGAGAGTAACTCAATTGGAAGTTATAACATCGACTTTGATTATATGTATAGCCGCATAGGCAGAAAAGAGTCCTTGTAATCTGAAAAAAGATTTGAATTGATTCCATGTAGACAACATTTTAATCTTTTTACTAATAAAAAGAGATATCACGATTTAACTGTGCAATATCACAAGTTATTTAAGGAAAATATACAATATCACAGACTTTTTTAATTAATATTATTTAATCACCAGTAAAAGTTAAAATTTGTGTTATAAAGTTTGGTTTTCACAAATATGGCTGGATGTGGGTTGTTTTTTCAATTTGTAACTAAAAAAAGATATATCACGATTCTACATCGAATATCACATTCTACTTTAAACAAAATGTACGGTCATTTCATATTATATTATTTAATCTTGTGTTTTCCTGAGTAAACTATTCATTATCACGCAAAATATTGCTCTTAATTCACTGTATCACAAGTTCACTATATACAAAAGATTTAATAGAATGTATTTTTAAAAATAAATACACAGCTAAGGGTGAAATCGAACTGTTTTCTCAAAACTCTACTACCTCACTAATTTGAATTTTATGACTTGTTGCATATATCACAATTCTACACCAATATATCACAGGTAGCTTGAGGTGCAATGTACGATATCGTAGATTATTTTTTGATTATTATTATTTGATGATAGGTTCCGAAGAGCAAACAACGCATTATCACGTGATATATTGAGCTGAATGCACTATATCACAAAAAACTGTGTATTAAATATTTCTAAAATAATTGCACAGAAAAGGGTGAGACAAACATTATTTTAATCACAAACAATGACCTTTATGACTTGTTGAATGCTATTTTCTAAGTAAGCTATACTATATCACAGTCTATGTAAGCTATACTATATCACAAAACCATATGAAATATTTATATACTTACCACTAATGAATTAACAATCTAAGCAAACATTTCCTCTTTCAAATAGAAAAAAAAATCAATAAATCAATAAACTAAACAAACTCATAATTTTGATTTATCATCATAAAATCTTACTCTCTAAATACATTTTAAGGAATTACATCTCGTCAACGTCAACACAAACTTGTTAATATTTATCACTCGGTTAATCAACAAAACAAGTTGTTGACACAAAATCTAAGCAAATAAAATTGGATTAACATGTCTTCAACAACTGTCTATATAATGTGAAACTTCTGTACTCAACAAAACTGACCCCTCCTTATAAAACACCAAGCCACCTAGTCGAACATTATACCATACTACCACCACCTATCATCACCGCACGTTTCATGCATGAACAATTTACCCCAACTAATTGATTGTGACGTTGAAGTTATTTACACGACTGAAAACATGTACTTATATAAATTTGTTAGTCTGACATTAAACTAATAAGAAATTCAGTACTAACTTGTGATGGTGTATCTATACCTTTACCGACCGGTAACGGGAACATAACCGGACTAGCTCACTACAACCGTGTCCTCTTGCATGGAGAGCAGACTTGGTAAATTGTATAGTATACCGCAAGTGAAAGGCGAGATGAATGCTATACTATTAGCCTGAACATATGTCAGAAACCATGTAAATACCAAGCAATTTGCGAAATTCCATAAACTATAAGCACAAAACTAGTCAGGCATTCATCCACAACAACTGCTTAGCCCACGTATAGTATGGCAAAGTGGTCTGTGCACAATGCACTCGGAGGAAACCTCGCATATAGTCTGCACCTAAGCTGAAGACTATAGAGCCCCCTGAGTGTCCGTATAGGTATGCCCACCTAGGTATTCATGTGATTTCTTGAGTGAATGGTGAAACCTCATAAAATATTCATAAAACCATATCTCCCACTAGAATTGTGGTGTATGCGGACGAACAAAGGTGAAGAGATCTAAGAAGGCGAACGAAAAACTATACAACCCACCTTTACAACACACCTTCGGGCATTTGCCATACTGAACTGGTCACACACTGCGCCAAGAGAGTTATAGGGTATGCACTGGGTGTCCTAAAGACCGTGGGGGATGATGGTGATAGAGCCACACACATAGAGTATATATTGTACACACATCATGAGGACATCCACGGGTAAGAAAACTATAGAAGAGTATAGTAGAAATATGTTTAGGTGTATGCCTCTTTTAATATACGAGCAACTTATTGACTTCGGTTCATGTAGATTGTAGACCCACCCAGCAGGAGCAGCCTAGTTCTATTTTAAAAGCAAAAAAACACAAAGTGAACACCGACATTCAGCCGGCAACTAGGGAAACATTATAAGAGCTAGAGTGTGTCCAGATCGTATTATATCTTACCCTATGAAGGAGAAATTCAACCCAAAGTATTTTGTCAGTAAAAATTACACCATAGCGAGAATAACTCATTATGTACTTTTTTCACGCAAGCACAGATTTTTAGTAGTTAACTGTATTATATCATTTGGTTCTACAATCTATTATATGTTTTTATCATTTTATCATTTAGTATTTCCTTATCACAGCTTCAACTGATTATGACATTTAATATCACGAATTTAAAATAACTTATATCACAAAATAAGACATAAATGTGATGAAAATTCAGATTTAGATAAAAGCTATACAACTGATTGTATGAAGAAGTGCGATTCTTATATTCGAAGTATGTGAAACTATGAGGTAAATTCTGTTTGAAAAGTGTTATGTTTTAAAGCAATTTATATTAGTAGATTATGGTTTTCAACTTTTCGTAAGTTGTATCACAGATTGTTGAGTATGTTGTTAAGAATCATAATATCACAGGTGGTTGGAAGTTTAATTAAGGGTGACTAATCGTAAAATAATGGAACATCACGAAGTCTTGTGATCAAAATCATTGTTATAAGTTTATATGCAGTAATATAACAGGTTTTTTCCTGCATTATCTTCTATTGTTTAGTATAGACTCCAGTTGATAATAAAGTTTATTTTCTGTTGTTCTTGTGTCATGTCTTTTCCTCCACAAGACTTTTATGAGCTGCCAAAGTTAAAAAACAAATGTAATTTACCCTAATATCACAAAAAAAAGGGCACACAAAAAAGCCCGCACTATTCCAAACGACATAGCACGGCGACAGCGGCGTTACCATTGAGTGCTATAGCGTGAACAATGGACGCATTGTAGAGCGGCAAGCAATGCCATGTAATTCCAACTTAATCCGATCAAATAGGTTGACATACGTGACAAGTAAATATTACCATACACACAACAGGCAAACATGCTTTCCGAGTGCTTTTCTTCCTTAAGAGGTTTATTTACGATTATGGAAGATGAAGAAGAAAGGGGGAGGGGCGCTTAACTTGTAGAAGGTAAGATTGGTGTCTTGTGCTGACCTTTTTTTTCTTTTTCTTTTCTTAGGGAAGTAAAAGGGGGGGAAGAGCTATTGAATACACCGAAGGACGACAGTAGAGACACTTTGACAAATTTATGGGAGCGTATTTTTTTTTTTGGTTGTTGCAAGCAAGCAAACTATTATAGTCGGAAGGCGGAGAAAAATCGATTTGGATAAGATTGATATTTGGTCTCGGAAGGCTTTGAGTTTACACAAAAGGCAACAAAGTGGTCGATATTAAGAAACTAATATCATTGACAATTGACACATAGATGAGGGTCCATTGGATAAACTAGAAAGGAAGAAAATTTATTTGATTTGCATAGATTTGTTTTTTTTTTATTTGAGTTATTTATACCAGAATTATTCCGGATAGGGTTTTGTTGCAGAAATTACCCTGCTTCATACCAAACTTGGTCTGTTTAGGGCATTAAGTTACAGAGAAAAAGTTATTTAAAATATTTAAAAAAGTTTGTTATGCAGGCTCAAGGTCAAGGTTAAATAGATTGAAGAGGTCACTTAATAATTCCAACACATACGTTATTTAAAATATTAAACACTAATGTTCTAAATAAACCATTGAAATTGAGTGTTTTTTTTATGAAGTGATAACCAAATTGGACTGTGATACCATTGGTTCGAACTTTAGTTAAAAAAGTAGTACCTATTCATTCTTGCTCTGTTTTTGTGCATGTATATTCGTATATTAAGATCTTACGACTTATATTTCAAATGACATTATGTTAGTGGTACAAACAAACAGTTTTTCTAAAATACACTATAACTGTGGTGAAACTTTTCAACAACGTTTCAAATTGTATCCAGTGGCTTAATCATGACACTAGTAAGGTGAATATAAACTTCCAAAATGCTTTGGAGCATCAAAATTTAGCCATAAGATAATTTTTAACGCTATTAGCACGCGGCCTAAGTGAAATTTTTTTTGTACGCTACTGTAACCTTGATATTTTAAATGCACAATATTTATTACGCGCGCTTTACCACCATCACTTTCATCTGTCAAAACAAATTACATGGCCCAATTCATAATGACAACAATAATTGCCAACGAACGCCATCATTGACCCTCGAGCGACAATATTCACCAAAGAAGGAGGCAACAGCCATGTCAATTACCAAGCCGCCATGTTATTGATCGTAAAAACAAAATTAATTTGTACACAAAAAAAACACAACACTAATTACATAACAACCTTGTACTTACTAGGTATATATCTACATACCTACACATACATTACACATATATGAATTCTTAACGGTATAACATCCTCAAATTTCCATCGAGAAATTGATATTACTTTTTTCTGAATTCACCTTAAAGTGCATGACAAGAGGTGAATTTTTGTAGTTTTACTGCGGCATTCCGATTCCGCACCGCACTTGAGATATTTTTCAAATGGATAAAACATGCTCAAGGTGTGCACCTTTTTGCACCTGTACATAACATTATAATCATAAATGTTGTGTGTACTATCACATACTACTAAAACTACCTGGACAGAGGTATGCAACCCATGCCAATGCCAAAGCAGGATCTTGCACAATAATAAATTTATCTTTATCGGCTTGATCGACTGCTCGGCGGCAACTGGACGACCGTAGAGAGATATGAAGGGAACAACATGGTGCGGTGTATATATGTATGTTATTGCTGTTGAGCTTCAGCCCTTCCCGAGAAGGTAACATGTAATTAATACTCTTGACTTGATGCTACAAAAAAGAAGGACGAAGGTGCGGCAGAGCACATTCAAAAGTCAATCGCTCGTGCCACAAATAATCTTAAAATGTTCACCAAAGATATATTCGATGAAGATAGTATACAGTTTCGTGGATAAGTTTGACGCCATTTGTCGTTCCAGCTATGGTGTTGGGGTTTTCTCTTTTGTAAATAATACATAAACATCCTATGTATTTTTGTTTCTTTTATTGCTCCCTGGGCGACACGAACGACATCAGTAATAGGGTCCTGGCTTTGTGTTTGCCGCAGCACAGCATGCGGCGAATCTTTCTTTTATGGTTTTACGATTTAATACCTAGTTGTTTTTTTTTATCTTGTATTTTCCTGTTGGCACATTCGCTCATCAGCGTTAAATTAACTCTTTAGTGTGACATTCAATGTCCATCTTTTTGGTGGCGTGTTGGTAGGAACATAATGCCAATGAAAAGTCCTTTGTATTCGCATTTGGAATCGAAGTAAATCAACATAAACTGACAGGTAAGAGGTGGGAGCGGTTGGTATTGTATTTTACCTTTGACTTTGTTTTTTTTTATATAAATGGCGCCATGCTGGATAATTTTGATTGACTATAACGAAATATAAAATCGGGTATTTGATTTGGAAAACAAAATTGGAAGATAGGTATATTAGTTTGACTCCTTTTTCAAATGAGTATGAGTTCAAATGCCGGAATAATTTTAAAGCGGGAAACTCAAGAAATATCCTAGAGTTCGAGAACTGGAGATGTTCGGGAATATGTGCCCTACCTAGTTAATTATTGATGTTATTGACAATTAAAAAAATTAGCCGATACTCAATACTCAAATAACTTTCGACAGTTGACATGACAATACATGACAGCTCCTTCTGACGTAATAGGGTCAAATACCATATTAAATATTATATATATTCACCACACCACACCAATATTTGTTTTGTTTTTAAAAAGGTAATCGTCTATATAGTGACGTAGTGAATTAAGTTTGACAGCTGATAAATGACTAGAGAATTTGAGATCAGTGAATTCTGCCATATCACCGTGGCACCTACTCTTTTGAAAAGAGCCAATAGGTAGGTACCACAGCAATAAACATTATTTTAAAACAACACCCTGTCTATATTCTATAAAAAAAAACTTCCATACAATGTCATAATATCACATAAAGATAATTTGACACTACATCAAGTAGAATAACCATGTTGTTTTACCGTTCGATGTACTTTATGAAGTTCGAACAAATTTAAGCAATTAATTGAAATTAAATGATATTCTTATCAAGAACCAATTAAAAATAAAATGCACGACTGGGTCGCACGAACTTGCTTTTGTGGCAAACCACGGGATAGAAAACAAATTAATTTAATAAATTATAATCAAAAAGGAGAAAATATTGTAGCTATTATAACACGTTTGTTTAGCCAAAAACTTCAAATGCCATTTTGTGTTAAATAATCAAAATAACTTCCATACTAAATTTAAATGAAATCGGTTAAGCCGTTATCAATTTATGGACAAATTTGTAAAAACCGTTAACACCAAATCTCCGTTATATGCATTTTTAGCCAAAAACCTGAAATGCAGTTATATTAACAGTAGTCTAAATATAACGTACAAAAAGTTTTATCCAAATCTTTAAAGCTATTTTTGAGAAAATTTAAAAAAACTAAAACCGTTATATGAGGTACCCGTTATAGCCAGGTTAAAATAAAAATTCGGATTTCTCCTCTAAGGAATGACCAAAAAGTGCTATATACGAAGTTTGAAGAAAATCCGTCAAACCGTTTAGGCTGTAGGTCGGTGCACAGACAATCGCACATACGCATGACGAAACCTACTTTTTAGGGCTTCTCTATCATCGTAATAGCAGGTTTGATTAAAACCTCGAAATTTTTTTTCTACACGAAACCAATACCTATTGAGCAAGTAAAAATGAAATCTGTTACAAGTTATCTGAGTTAAATTGATTATTGCTTGTCAAAGAAGTTGTTCAAGATAATTTTGAACTACTTAGAACTTCCTGTTTTTTCCGACAATAATGGGAAAAAACATATCAACTGAAAATGTTTATTATCTGATGATATGTTAAAGATTGTTGGGAATTTCTTAATCTTAAGAGTGTTCTCACATAGAAACAAACCTACATAATTCAGAATTGTTAAATAGATTTCTATACAAAATTTGATAAAATTATTTAAAAGCTCATATAACATATCAAGTTTTAAGATACAGTTTGAAGCCAACAATACGTTATTTTATTAGCAGTACTATGTTGTTTGCAAGTTTTAAGATAAATTCAAAGATAAGTGGTCCAAAGAAGTTTTCTTGTGTCACACCACAATTTTTTGAAGAATTTATAAAGGGTGATCTTAAATAATTTTTTTTTTGTATGCATTAAAAAAAAAATTCATCTTTTAAACTTATTGCTATTTTGCAATTTATTTTGAAAACAAATATTCATAATCTTCTGCAATCCAAATAAAATAATCAAAGATATGTCACCGCACTACAGCACATTGCAATGCATGGCGAAAAACAATATCAATAAAGAATAAAAATATAAAATTATAGATACAAACATTCATATACGAATGTGTGTACATATTTTATCAAGAATATGGTTATACCTCTTTAATAATTCATGGGGATGTTAATCCTATCTACCGAAGCAGCCTAACACGACAACGACAAAGACATTTTACGGTTTATGTAAGTACATAATATCATCACTAGAGTAGAGTACTATGGATGCTCCTTCATAAAATAAGATATACAAAGTACAACCTTAGCACAAGACATCAATACGGAATGTCAGATTGAAATGAAATGGATTATCTTGAATCGAATATTGAATACCGTCACCGTGTATGGGTGGCCTTGTTATGTGAAATGTCTTCTCTTTATATCTATGCATACTTACCATTCATGAATTCGTTATGGAATAATTCACTTATGGTTGTTGAATTGTTATAGAAGTAGGCAATGCTCATTTGTCAGATGACATATGGAAAGATGGAGCCATAGGCATATAAGTCTTAGGAATGCGTGATATTTATATGAATTTTTGCGATTATGGATAGATGAGTACATTGTAGATCTTCTTAGAAAGAAAACCATTTTAAGCAAAATTGTTTAGACAAAATGTTCGTTCGGCATTGAATTCAATTACATTGGTTGAGTTTCTGATGAACGACAATCTTGTATAGTACAGGGAAACATTTCTTTACTAATTGGCTTAAATATCAGATGTATTTATTTCATATTTTGTGACAGAAATAAATAATATGATGCACTCTTATTACGGTTGTCAAAGATTGATGGATTGATAAACAGTCTGCATTCATTTTGAACAGTGAAGAAAATTATATTGTGAATGGGTAGTTTATTTGACATAAGAAAGTATAGTACAGTGGTGTATGTATAACGTGAACTCCTTATTACAGAAACACTCTACTCGTGCAAACACGAACAATTTTATTACATTATCTCTAACTATTTGCATATAAGTATTTGTAGTTTAGAACGAAAAACGTTGAGACCTTTTTAATTGTAGAGGAAAGGTGCAAATGATTTAGACTGACACACAATTTGTTTGAAATCAGATTCCAAACGGTCAATTTCCAATCGCATAAGATTTTAGTTGCATCGTTGCAACATATTACAGCATACTTTTGAATTGGTTGTTCTTTTTATTCAAGTAATTTAAACTTCTCAAAGTCTACCTTGAAAGCAATATACAAATACGTTTTGGAAACAAAATGGTTGGTGAAACACACACTTTTTTCGGACTGTAATATAATTAATTCAGAATAATATTTACAGTTAAGTAGCTATAAGTGGAATTCGTTCATCAAGAAGTAAAGCAAATCTTAAAAAAATTGCTTCCTAGAGTCCATAGAAAATATTATATATATAAATTTAGAATGATTAAAAAGTAATGGCCCCATAAGGTTTCCTTGCGGTATCCCTTTATATTTTGCTTTGTGACTCCTTAACTAATGATCATCTGAACTTCTGATACCAAGTTTATATATTTTTAGACTATTTAAAGCATACCTAGTCTTAATAAAAAAAAATCCTTCAATACTTTGTTTCTTTGGATAATGTTTTCATTTCGATAAGAAGCAAAATCGTTTTGATTACATTGTGCCTACTACAGTACCACCTTTTCACTATGATGACGACCGACGACGACAATAATGAAAAAAAAAAACATATCCATCTAGGTATATCGATGAAACATTAAATTCATTCACGTACTCAATTTACACAATATCTTGTGCACAGCACAGCGAGTTGCGCACCAAATATCTGAGATCTCTACATTTCAAATGAAATAACAATCTTCCAATTGTGTCACAAGCTCATCTTATACTCCTTCTTAATACATAACGAAGTTATATTTGTTCGAACAGATCACAAAAAAAAAAAATATGAAATCCATTCTGTGGAGGACTCCAACACACAATCTCTTGACATCTTTGAAAATTGACGACAGCGCACAACTGATTAAAATTACAATCACATACTCGACATGATATTGGGTACGTGATTTAAAGATAATCATCGCCATCACCACACTAAGTTCTCCGTTCGACGTTCATCCTTTTATTCTGCAGATATTTTTTTTTTGTCGGTTTTCTGCCTTCTTGGGTTCTAGACCGAAAGACATAAATGCGCGACGAATATGGCATAAAATTTCTCACTTGGAACGTTCCAAGGCAACAACAAAAAAATTGCGAATAAAAGAAGAATGTTTCTCCTTGGACCGAACGACGGACGCACGACGCGACGCTACCAGACGAGACATAGAATACAACGACGACGAAGTCAGCAAAACGATGAAGAGAATGTTGTTGGGGCACTTTGCAGGCACTTGAGATAGAATTAAGTGCGCTGCTCATCACTATCAATCTACAATCCACTTGTAGATACAATTGGCATCCGTATACGCATATAAAAATGGCTATCGTTATGTTCCTACCAACCATCACACCATATAAACGCACCAAGCCACTACATCTATACGTTCTCGGTTTGGTTCGCTTGGAATGGAATTCCGTGTGGAGTTGTTTTTGCTCGTTGACTTTCTCAACGTTGCCGAACCGAGAAGAAGCTCTATCATGGTGGACGGAGTGAATTTCACAAATTAAATACTCGCCTTCCTTAACTTATTATTCGACTCAATTCCCCATTCTGTGCGCCTAATTTAGGCACACATGCGGCATAGAATGTTATGGCATGCCATCACACACGCACAAATGCCATCTATTCGAAGATTTACGAGGGAGGAATCAGCAAAGGAGGAATATTAGCAACAGAGGAGTCTCTTGCTTTCACGTTTGAAAATTGCTGCTTTGGTGACAATCTTGGAAGTCTTTATGCTGTGCGTGTTCTGTGGCACAGAACAGTTCGAGGCAGGACTTTTATGTCATGTTATACCCATATGCGTTGGATATAGTATCTTCTCTATAGACCGAGCTGAGGAGAACGATGTGGGAACAATTGCTTTATTTATAAGCACAGCACGGAATGAAATAGTCCCCAAGACCGTTCAATGTGTTGTGCATTGCAATATAAGTTCTTGGGATGACGATGATCATGGGTTATGGATGTTAATAATTATAGAATAAGGAAGGTTGGGCTGGATTTTGAAGAAACTGTCATTGGTGATCAGTGCGCGCACACGTATACCAATTACGACATGAAATTCCCAAGTGAATTGAAAGAAGGTTCTGTTTTTTTTTCTTTCGTCATCTGGTGCTGGGTTGTGGGTCAATTAAAATACACATCACTGGTTTGTTTATTTTGTATGATTTTTATAAAGATAAAAAATTGTCTTGTCTTGTATAATACCTGTCAGGCGCGTGGATTTAATCGAGAACGACAAATGAGGTTGACAGCAAAAGAAGGATGTGATTTCTCAGATATGAACAATTCCAGGGAAAATCTTTTAATTGTGTAAGAATTGCTAATAGATTTGATTTTGCTGTTACGTGAGAATTGGAAATGTAACTATTTGTAAGAATAATGCTTTACCATGAGTGTTACAACACTTCCAATTTCACATTGAGAAATGTTTTTTAACATATTTTGCTGATTTTGAATATTATATGAATGGACCAATGCAGGAATAAACAAAATTATTCCTACCCATTGCCTTGAGGTCAAAAACCATTCGTTTTGACATTCGTAGTGAAATGTTCCCATGTTGGGTGCCATTTGCAACATATTGAAAATTTATTAACAATTTAAAGACGAACTTTTTTTGTAAGACTATAGGATTATTAAGTGTGCTTTCAAGTTTCGTATAAAAAACAGGAACTTGCATGAATAAATTTTCAAAAATCGAACTCACGTTGGGCGCCATTTAGATTTACCAACTGAGAAGGAGATGCGAGCGTAAATGTATAACTATACATAGCGTAAGACCATCGTCATGAGGTCAAAACCGATTCTTTTTTTTATAATACTTTAGAAATCAACGAATCAAGAAATGTCTCCACGTTGGGCGCCATTTGGAACAAATTAAAAATGTATCAATAATTCAAAGACAAAATTTTCAAATTTCTTTAACATAAAACAAGAGATTGAATGTAAAAATGAAAAAAAGTTTCAACGTTGGGCGCCATTTGTAATAGATTTGCCAATTCAGAGGGTTGGCGAACTTTATTGTATATATTTAGCGTAAACCTATTGCCATAAAGTCAACGTTTCTTTTGACAAATGAATAATGTAATTAGCAATGAAATGTTCCTTCGTTGGGGGCCATTTTTAAGATATTAAAAATGTATCAATTATTGAAGACAAGATTTAATGTGTGCCCAAAGCATTATTAAGTGTGCTTTCAAAAAGCGTTTTTTATTTTTGAGCGATGGAAAAACACTTCATGCATTTTCTTGGCTGGCCAGAAATGACTACCAAAACTACCAAACGGATTTCGATCAAGTTCAAATTTCGTTCTAAAAGTTTTGTAGCTCAACATAAGGCAAAGAACAATAATTTTTAAATGCAAACTCAAATTTCCAACCGAAGTGTGTAAATAATTCCTTTTATATAAGCTCCTCATCATTAAATATTTTCTTGATTGTTATCGAAACTTTATTATGAATCACCATGAATACCCATTAAAACGATTAATATTCAGCACATGGAAGCACTTCTCCTAACATTCTCAGAAATTCCAAAAATAAATCATCTCAATAATTACAAAATATGACTGCGCAAGATTTCTTCAATTTCTCTCCCAATGGAAGACACAACACCTCAACCTCAACCTTTCTTTAACCAAAAACATAGTGGCAATAAAATTAAATGATGCTCATAACACGTTTATAATTTGCTCCTGTGTTCATTTTCCAAAGGAAGGATCACATGTATAACTTTCTCTTTGCATATCTTATATGATGTGTTTTTTCTTTGTGTTTTTGGCAAATAAATAAATATTAAGGAATACATGAAATCATCCAGAAGGGTATCTAGTATCTAGTTTTTAGTCGACGTTGAGAGCATCAGGGATTCTGCTGCTTCCCTTATAGTTATAACCTTAGCTAGACGAATACACTTCTTGCAAACAATAAACACTAGTAATACACCCCAAGAGTGAAATTGCAGTACTCTGTGGTAAAATTCATGTATAGCCAAGGCAATCTGATATAGATAGTTGGGTTGGGAGGACTTCGATTCGATCCGAAGCAGAGTGCAGATATATATAAATAGCTTAATGGTATATTGTACAGAGGATAGATACGACTGAAGCGGCATCCATGTGTGTATCTATTCCTAAATGTTGGTGCAGAGAAATTGTGCTTATAAATTGTGTCTCGGATATTTCTTGTTAAACCAGCAGAACCAGCCCTCCTCAGTGTGGCTGCTGCGGCTCCAATCTATTCCTTCGTAGTGGCATGACCCTGGACGGCGCGGTGTATAAAGTGTGGTTGGTAGAACCAGCATTCGATTCGATGGTATGAGCGAAATATTCTTTGTCCATATCATGCAGAAAAGCAAGTCAAAACTAGATTCCCTCTCTTAGTGTAGAGGAACCAGAAACAGAACCAGATATTCTCCAAATGAACATTTTTCCCTTCTTTCCAGCCCTCCTTGGTTCTTCTTCCTTTTGGTCTGCTGTCATGTGTGTTTGAACGTGTGGTGGATGCCAAAAGGGATTGGCTTCCTCTTTGACGCTCAGGGCAAATGGAAGTCCATTAAATGCATATTTTCCCCCCACATAGAATACTATGACTGGATGAATACTTCTGCTGCTCCTGCTGCTTCAACCTCTACTTCCACTTCTGTATCATGATGCCGCCATGCTAACTATCGTCGTCGTCGTCATAGTCATCTCCTTTGGTCTCTGGATAATGATGTATGTGCACTGAAGACTGTGTCTCTGTGTGGTTATCTGGAGATGTGTCAGATTGTTGAGGATAGTTCATGATTGCATGCACTCTTGTTGTGTTTTCTTCATGCTCTCTGCTCCTGCTTCTGCTGTTCTGCATCTCTGTTTTTTTTTTTTTTGTTTCTCCTCTTGAACATGAAAGGTTTAGTTTTTTTTTTTGTTGTTGTTGTATTTTGTACCTCAGAAACTAGGTATAGATATGGATATCTGCTTTGGAATTCTGCCCATTCTTGTGCATCGGAAAGATACGTACACGAAATCGTATGCATATTTCCACACTCGGAGCAGAGTTGTAATGTTTCACCTTTTCATCGCAAAGGCATAAGAAGAGATTGTGTTGAGTGTGTTCCATGAGGCTTTTGTTTGTAGGTATCTATTTATTTATTTTTTTTATTTTGTTTCATGTGTATACAACTTACTTTGGACAAGAGTCTCCCAATAACACCGACCGTGCTGTGCGCTAGGGATCATATTCTAGTTGTTGGCATGTGGCCTAACACGTTGTTTTTCGTTTAAAAACCATTGTTAGGAGGCACGGATTTGGCCCATGGATAAAGCAAAGAAATTGGATACGAGAACTATGTACATACACTACATGGAATAATAGCTTGGTCATGAGATGTTTTTCGAGAACAAGTAAATTGGATGTAAAATTTTCTAGCAAAGGGATATAGATTCAGGCAGGAAATGTTAGCCATTTTTAATTAGAAATAGGATTTGTTTGGACAAAATTGGAATTCCCTTTGGAAGGAATGAGAAATCAGTTTATGCAAATACACAAAAGTTCTGAATAACAAGGTGTTTATGTTATTTAACTTTATTTGAATCATGGTAATGCAGTTTTATGAAGTTTGTTTGTTAAAAACTTCAAAATGCCAAAGCCGATTTTGTAAAAACTTTGTATACATCAACAAAAAATGGAAAAGAATGTTTACTGATATTTTGTTCGTTATAAACCACAAAACAACTTAACCGATTATATGGAAGTGTAAACTATAAAATATGTGTCCCGAAATTAAAGCACGACAATTTTTTTATTTTTACAGTACGTACTAATAAAATTAGTTTGTATGGAAAACATTATGTCATTCAATGTCCAAAGATAATCGATAATTTCAAGTTTTATTTTCGGATAAAATTGAAGAAGCAGTTGCACTTTTAAAATTAGTTGATATCTTGAGTAATAGAATTAAATCAGAATTACTCAGGCCGAAAAGTCCATATACCTACCCACATTATAAAAACTCTACTCAATTTATGAACATATGCGTATTGACATATATACACATATAACAATATTGGCACTGTAGTATATTTAGCAGATTACATAAACAAACCTAATATCTAGTTGTCACTTTGACACTTATGTCTAAACATGAACCACTTATAAAATAAAAGTCATACAGAACAGACAAGCCTCTTTTGTTATATTTATTACAGGCACGACATATAATAAAAAACCAAGGCCTTTCGTTTGAGCTGGGAGTTCCAATTGAGGAAATGAAGGGACAAACGATAAATCTTAAAAGATTCGTCACTTCTTCAGTGCCACTAAATAAAAACATTAATGAGACAATGAGAAATAGTATGTAGTAAGAATAAAATAATTATGTAGGTACCTACCTATGTACGTGATTGCAGATATATAATATAAAAAAAAAAAAAATAATAATCATCAATAGATCGATTTGGCATTACTTATATATGACAACTACGCTCTTAGGTGGACTGCACACTTAGAATCTAGTACAATTATTATAAAAATTGAAATGGATACACTGAAAACCCCTTTAAATGTTTAACATTAGTTTTAAAATGACTAGAAGTCTGTATTCCAAATAAAGAACTGATCTTTATTCTGCACATCTTAAATTTGGCATATAATGTTTGTCTACATGTGCATTTTCTTTTAGTAGTTATATTTACAGTGCTGACAGAAATACGAAAATAAACTTACTTGAACATATAAAAACAGGTTTTGTCACAATATTTATTTCAACAATGTTATTTTTTTAAACCCATTCAAATAACAGTTGTACTACATCTATTAAATTTTAAGAAAAATAAATGAATTTTAACCTCAAAGGCCATTCTTCTTCTGACCAATTAGCAAAAGAAGAACATAGATTCTCGTTTTACACTCAGCCCACAGCTGTTAAAAAATCTAATTATCATTAATTCCTGTTCATCTTCTTCAGAAGAATTAAATGGGTCCACGGTATAGTTTTATGCATATAGAGCCCAGCCCATTAACAAAAAAGAACAGCCAAATAGAAACAAAAAAAAAAAGATACCAAAAACACTTTTGTTTGCTAAATGAAATTAATTTATGAATTATTCATTGGACGTCGACAAATACACAGTCGAATTGAACCGAAGCCAACCGCAATGAGTCAAACAGCTTTGCATATTATTTTCTCAAGCTCATTTGTCTGCTCATTAAAATCATTTTAATTTTTAAAACAACTCGAATATCCATTAATCAACTTGTATCTTTGCGTTCGTTCTCCAACCAAGCTGAACCCCCTTCTCAATGGGGGGTAGTCACTTTAGGCATCTCTCAAATGCGATAAATTACATCGGAAGAGGGAGAAAAAACTCATTGCAGCAGCAGCAGCCGCACACACTAAACTAAACCCAAGTAGGAGCAGCTGCTTTTTCCCCAACAGCCAGAGCCTCACAAAAACAGTTGTTGCCACTGGGTAGGTATAGGTAGTATGCGCTTGAAATTTCAATGAGACAGATAATTAGAAGAATTGGCCACCGTTTGTTGTCATTTAACAATTAATTACCCAGCTCACCAGCTAAATGGTTCACAATTCAACACAACACTTTGTGACAACAAGCAGCAGCATCACCCGTCTCTCCTCTATATGATACTACTCGAAGAATCCAATGAGTGTCTATCTCCCCTTTGATACATGTTCGCCTTGTAGTCCGGCGGTGCGGCACAGTTGAAAAGCTGAACAAAACGACACGACAAAAAGTCGTCACAGTCAATATAACAATAGTGAAACATGTGTTCCCGAAGAACGCGCTACTAACCGACCGACAACTGTCAGAGTACTCATGTCATACAAACACACACAGCACATAGAGAAGAAGACCTTTGGCAGCACCGTTCCGTCAGTCACAGAGGAGAATGTAAACATTGTCAAGTCATGCGCGATGACAGATTAGTTCCCCATCGGGTACGTGTTTGAATGCTTGCTATATTGCTACTTCTCTTTCACTTCCAAGCCGCGCTGCGCCACCTTATCGACTGATTCTATTCCTTGTTTGTATGTTCAACAAATTAATCCCTTTTAGTTGTAAAAATATTTCATTTATCACGGATTAGATGTTGATTTTGTTCATGGTCTGCTTCGTGCCAAGCTTGAGGTTTTACTTTGAAAGTCTTTTGCACCATGGCATGGCAAAATAGAGATCTATGAATCATTATTGTCATTGTGATTTTATGCACCAAAATGGGCGACAAAAGCGGTTCGAATGTTGAATAGCCGAATCGAATGGTCAACATCGGATTGAGGTGAAATTTCGCAGAGATATCGATATTATGTGTTTGACATTTAGACAGACATAGTCGTTTGTCGAATAGTATTGCAATAGAAATTTTGTATAAGATATTTGTTGCTGTTCGTTGAATTGCTGGCCACACTCTACACCAGGTTCAGCATCTCAGGAAAACTGACAGATCTACCAATGAAACAAAAGTTTTCTAACAGCATTGACCTAATCGGTGCAATTTGAAGTAAATCGCACTGATGTGACATTTAGTAAAAAAAAGGATGGGTGTTTTAGTTTGAGTCAATTGCTCTTTTATTATTTGATTCTGAGAAATCAATTGACAAAAAAGATATCCGAGAGCAACTGCAACTTCGCCGATCAATTGACTTCAAGTTTATTTTTCTTGCTCTGTAAAAGTAACGTAACCAATTTTGTGAGCATTTTCAATCTAAAATGTCATAGTCATAGTAAACTGTTTGTTTGTTTGACATTTGTGATGTCAAAATCATCATTTGACACAAGAAAGTAAACGTCATAGATTGCTGAACACACAGCAACAAATAAAATAAACTAACTAGCTGCCGACTATATGCAGCGGATCAGTAAAGGCTGATTTACAATCCCGCGTTGGGCGTCGCGTTGACATAATTTTATCTCAAAGTAAAAGTTCAGCTATAGGAACTCATGTATTGTGTTTACAATGCCACGTTGAGCGCTAACGTTACGATTTGACATCCACTAGCAGGTACACAAACCAACTTATGGTAAGCCAGCGCGACGCAGAAGTTGAAAAATTTCAACTTTTGCGAGCGTTGAACAATATACGTAACCATTCGGGGTTGAAAAGCGGTGTTAGTTGTAGCCGATTAATTTTTGGTTTAAGTAAAAACTTTTTTTTTTTAACACAAAAGTGCCTGAATTGTTGATATACAAATACAGACGAAGTGAAATGAAACCGTCTAATCATTTTTATGACCTTGTTTGATTTTCACCGAGAGTATACCCCTTCGAAATTTATTTTTCTGGATATGGGTCTGTCTCTGACATTTTGATAAACAGATGTGTGTGTTTAAAGGGAAATAAATAGAATTTGTAGTTGGGCAAGTTTTTAATGCATTTAAATGGAGTGATATAGCTTCGTTTGGTAATAAATTTGATACCAACAAATACAATATTGTTCTTATTATGAGGAAAAAACACGTGATATTAATATCAAAATGGTAAAACAACTTTTTAAGACTGTTTTTGGAAAAATAATTTTAATATGCTATTTCACTTGAGTTCTTCTGTCTTCTCAACGCGCCCGTAACGCTGGCTAAATCTAACGTACGAGGCGCTAACGCCAACACGACATTGGAAATCAGCCTTAAAGCGTAATACAAATATGTCCCTGCTTAACATTAACGCAAACTATGCATCATTTCCACACGCAGCGCAGTCCTGAATGTGCTCCTATAAAGATAATTTTATTTCCTATAACAAGACTCATAAATCCCTCCAACAACCAAATAATAATAACTCAATCTTTTTATTGGTTGTGCACACCACATCGAACACCCTGTGTTAAACATCAATCATAATCAAATACCTAACAATCCGGCAACAACTGTAACTGTAAAGTATTTTAAATAAAAATATTTTCACAAATGTTCAACTTCAAAAATAAACACACATTCATCAGTCATTTTCATAAAAATTCGTTTTTGTATTTTTATTTTCCACACACATAATTTAAATTTTATGTGATTCATTTTTTGTATACCTATCATCATTCGCTACAATAAAATGTTTTTTTTAATGAATTCTCTTATTTTTTTATGACAGTATACCATGGTATGACAAGCAGAAGGAAAAAAAATAATATTAATGTTCTTTCAAAAAGATACGTCAGAGTGTCAGAAAATTGGAAGCGTGAAAACGTAGGGAGTTAGGTTTTATTTGTCGTGCTCGTCCATGGGGAATATAAATACATAAATAAAAAAAAAAACTCCAGGCTAATTAATAATAAAAATCTCAGCAAGAGATCATCATCTTCATTAGGGTAATTTATATAGTTTTTAAGCTCACCCAAGAACACAGAAAACAAAACACGACACACACAGAGTGATGGCGTTGTTGGCGACATTTTGTCAGCACATTCAGCATTCTAGAGAGATTCACTTAATGAGATTATCTTCGAAACGACAGGCACAGTGTTGAATTATTTTGGCAACGAGTGACAGATCTGACGAATTCAACTAATTGGATGGGGAAACATTTGTTGAAGGAAGATTTGTTGACATATACGGATACTATTGGGTGGAGTAGAATTGTCAATGTTTCAATAAGCTAAGGGTGTTAAATTTTGGGGAATTTACTAATTTGTACATTATACATTTTTCATGATGGCTGCTAACATAAGGTATAAAGTACACGGTGGACTGGAACTTGTCTTGCCGCGACTGTAAAATTGTTTTATGTTCTGCTATCCGTGAATAAAATGAAAAGACGTTGTGGAAATGTGATGGCAGCCATATCTGTTTGTGAATTTATTACTGAAAATCACGCAAATTTACTTGAACTGTTGTTGGTGCCAGAAAAAAATGAGAAGCCCAACGTGGAACATATTTTTTAATATAGACATCGCTGAACTCATTCATTCACATCACTTCATGGACGACTCAGACATATCGAAATATCTGACGTCTGTTTTAATTTCCTAAAATGAAACAAGTATAATAACTGATTTTTTTCTTTTTTAAATTTATCGTACTTAACGAAATTATAAGTCTTGCACAACGATTGCAGATATGTCAGATACACAGGTTGTCTTACTCGCATTCATGGATAGGAAATCAATTTTTTTTTGATGAGGAAGGACGGGTACGAGTTGACCACCGGAAAGATTGTAGGAGTTGACCACTCCAGGCTTCTTTCTTGGGTCTTTTTTATGTAACCGATCTAGTACAAGTCCGTTTCTGTAAGCTCGTAAGAAGAGTTGCCGACAAGATTGTGAGAACTTATCGACCGAAGTAAAAATATCCCAAAGCTTAACTGTTACACTTGCTGATATAATAATATTTTCACAACCAAAGTACTATACCCACAATCGACTTTCCTAACATCCGTCTAAAATACCATAAAGTCTATTTACACAATTTTTATTTACCAACTAATATATATAAAAATAAATGCCTTTTATATTCATTTAAGTCCAAAAACGTCCTTCCTTACCCAATAATTCCATAAGTTATATTCCCATAAAACTCAATTATACGTCTCTTTTGTCATAAATTATTAATGACAATTTAATCGGACAAACATTTTTTTCACTTAAACAGGACAGGCATTGCAATTCACTTAACAGGCCAATAATAATATAATAAACGCTTTTAATTACACTCACTCGCTGTTTCCAACTTCGACAGTTGAAATTATATTATCCATATAAAGTCAGATAGAGTGAGAGACAGCAGGCGGTGTAGCAGCGGCGCTGTGGCAGGGACTATTAATCGAAATCACATTCACCATAAAAAAAATACCACACAATATAAAAAGGTCGGCGGGCCTCAAAAGGCCCGTTTTGGGAACCACACTGCATCATCATGACGATGAAATCGTGTCTTGACCATAAAACATTGCAAAATTATTATTGTGAATGAGCTTGTGTAAAAACAAAGTGTGATTTGATGTTTAAGGGAAAGCCAATACTCACATCGGGCGGTGGCGATAAATTGTCGCTTCAATGGTGGATGGCGTATGGCGTATGGTGTATGGCAGATTGCCTACTGTGCCAGGGGCGGTGCGGTTAACTGCAGTATGACAAAAAACGTTATTGACAAACGCCCCCAGTAGTTTTGCGGTGGTATAAAAATGCCGACTGCGCTGCATCGTCGTCGACGGTAAGTCGCCTGCCACTGCTGTGAAACAAATCATGCAATTGCATAAATTAAATTGATTTCTGGTTGTCCGTCGAAATGTGTACATTAAAAAAAATACAAAATGCATTTTGTTAACTGGGCGCACTTAATTAACCGCACAGCACAACGCCTCCTGTGTGAATGTGCACTTAACCGCCAGAGTCGAACGCCGATAACTTTTCATTGTCGAAAATGCATCAGGGAGCTTGACTTGGTTTTAACTGTCAAGAACTGTTCGGTGCTACTAACTCCCCAACTATGGTATGTCCAACGAGGAGGTGGACAGATGATAAAGACAGCGATTAGCACACGGTAGTTGCACTTATACGACTCCAGCGCGCGGTCTCGCTAGAGTGCCTCAATTAAATCAGGCAAATTACGGGGGCCTACTACTGCACCCTGTGGTTACACAAATTTTCCCTTTCCCTCCTCTGCGTTCTTTTGAATGGAGAGTTGTTGACTCTTGACGGACGGCATCCAAGTCGATCGTCGCACCGCCCGATGCCGCCATCGTCGTCAAACAGGAGCATAGCAAAGCAACAAAATGAATTTTAAATGGAAACCTACCCAAGCATAAAACACTGATTTCGAAAATTGATATCGGTTCGTGTCTTTGCTGTTGTTTTTTTGTTCGTTCTACATGACAGGGGAGAAAATTAATGCAATAAACATTAATTATAACACTAGTGCGACTGCCTACTGCCATGTTTGCGGTTCGGTTTCGTTTGTTTTTTTTTTTCTTTTGATTTTATTTTTATTTTATGGGCTGTATTTAGGCATGCCTTTGCTGTCGTATCTCTGGGATACAGAGAGTAAAGCCAGGCCAAGCTAAGAGTTGTGGAACTCCTCTTAGTGCTCATTTATTTTATGGTTGTTATTTATCGCGATACTCTTGTTGTTGCTATTTTGTATCTCGCTGGTGATGATGATGGAGGTTTTTTTTGTCTTCAATCTCTTTTTTCTATAAAATATGGAAGGAAGATTTTATTTTCCAGATATAGATTCATAAAAATAAACCAGAGTTTCAGATGAAAAAAAAAAAACAACAGCAGCAAATATTTACTACTAGGCTTTTTTATAAGAGTTTAGGGTATAAGGAAGACTAGAAGGTGGAAGAGGATTGGAATCAAAGCTCTAAGAGATCCAGTTATGGCATTCTGATATTTTATGGCCAGTTATTTATTCTTAATTAAGCACTCAGCTTAGTTTAACACAAAAGAAGCGTTAAGATAGAGAGATTGAGTAAGAAGCAAGTTTCTGGAGTAATCATCATAAAAATAAATATCTTAATTATCTCAAGGAGCTTGATGAGTTGTGGGTGATGGAAAATGATGAAGCATGGAATAGAAGGGGCTATATGAAGAGCTATTAAAAAAGGTGCAAACAAAGTTTAATTTTTGTTTGATATCGTTTGTCTTATTCTTCAAAACGACTTTGAACACTAATTTAGTATTCATTTTGTGCCTGATAATGCTCCCAAAATTAAATCAATCACATAATACCTTTCTTTTAAATTTAGATCACAATAACGATTTTTGTTCTCAAACTCGAACTCGATACAAATTAAGTTGGCCATTGCACAATATAAATGAAGTTATATTAATAGAAAAGAAAAAAAAACACCTTACGGACATTTTGGTAATATTATGAAAGAGGAGAATTACGACCAGTAATAATTTATACATATATTGCCTTAAACTTTTACATTCGATGGTAGATATTTTAATGACAATTTGAATGTTCAAAAATTGCAACGGTTGCAATTGGAATTGCAATTGCTCATCTTGGTAAAGTTGCCAATGAAAAGAATTTTGAGCATTTCACAGTTGATTTTTTTTTTAAATTCATATTCTAAGGTTACAATATGTTGTGACAATTTGAATATTAATAAGTACAAACTGCGATAGCAATTGCTTGTTTGTATCAATTGCTTTTTGATTTAACACAATAATTTCGCTTTTTTCCTTAAATATATTTGAAATTAGGATCAGTTCACAATGAAGATTTATGCAAAATTTTACCAGGTTTCTAGTTTTTATTAAAATAAAATTCAGGTAAGAACAAAATGAAGATTTTTCAAAATAATAAAATAAGCCAAACATGATCAGAAAAATGTTTTGATCACAATGACATTTTTTGATAAAGATTTGCAACTGCGATTGCGATTGCATATCATGAGTTACGATCAAAACATTTTTGATTTAACACAATTTCTAAGGGATATCTGAAATCAGCACGAATTCACAATGAAGACTTATATTAATTTTTTCCGGGTTTTTAGTTTTCATTTTGAAAAAAGAACATGATCGGAAAACGGTTCAGATCCCAATAACATTTGTTGGTAAAGATTTGCAACTGTAATTGCGACTGTCCACCATTCGCTACAATCAAGACAACTTTGATTTAACACAATTTCAGTTCTTTCTAAACAATATTTAAAATTAAGATCTGTTCACAATGAAGATTTGAGGTCAGTGCTAGAATGCCAGATTAATAGTTAAAATATTGAAAAAAATAGTTAGGTATGGTAAGAACCAAATGTACGATATTTAAAATAAATAAAATTAATAAAACATGATTCAGATCACAATAACATTTTATGCTAAAAATTATGATTTTATGTTAAAAAAAATATGTAGAAAAGGTATCATTAGTCATAAAAGAAAGTCTTGCGAAAAGAAATAATACACACCTTGTTAATATGACTAATTTACAATAAAAATTGCAAATATATATTATAAGCGTTTGCTTTGACCAGAATTCCATCTATTATTCCAGAAATCCAGAAATAACAAACTTATTTTCCGAAACATAGATTACATTTCAACATAAATTTCACCAGCAAACATTCAACAAAATAAAACAAATAAAATTGTAATCATACTTCAAAACAATCCTCAAAAACTTACTGATGTATATTTTTCAAAAATATTCTTTACGACTGAATAAAATGCCAAATAACTCTGTCCAACTCATGTGGAGCATTGAGATAATGGTTTCATCAAAATTTCATAGAACTATTCGCCTCAATAGAATGCCATGCACAAATTAGATTCCAGGTAATCGTCTTCCACATAAATCTATCTCTCGGATGTGATGCTAGTGCTAGCTATATTGCCAATTTGTATATGTAAGTATAAATGTACGAATATGGGAAAATTTAAATATGATGGCAGCAGAAGCTGTATAACCTATCTGAATCTACTTTTATAAACTTAGAGATACCTGTGTGCGATGTGCATTGGGGATGTAAATACGCATGAATGCATTCAAAAACATTGTACATTCAAAACGCATACATGAGGATACTAGATTTTAGATCCTCTGGATATGATGCTCCTCTATGAAAAAACAACTAAATTTCAAAACTTGGAGAAAAAATACGCTCGCGGATATTTGAATCCTAGCAACGATCCAATTTCCATATATGGATGAGAACAATGTCAGCGCACAGTTTGTGTTGTAGTTTTCATACTTTACTACTCCAGAACCACTATGAAATGCATCCGTAACGAAGGTATATCATGAGTTATGTGTCGTCCTCATCGTCAATCGTCAGCGTCATGGTAAAACGCAATCTGATTTGAAGTCAAAGTAAATTGGATCCATGTGTGTAATGTTCTTCCATGGGTGAAGAGAGAGAAAGGTAGTTTATTTTCATTGAAAGGACCATCCTTTGTATACCTGACAGACAACACAGTCCTGGTATTTTGAAATTAATATTCTCAGAGACCAACTGCTGATATTTCTTTATACCCGTACATATGTGTGGAATGTAATCATGAAAGGCAATGCTTTCGACAAATGTGGATAAAATTCTCTGTAGATATATGTACATACAGATACATCTGACTGGCATAAAGTGAGTTTGGCAAGGATATATGCCGATGCGAGAGGTACTGTTATGATGATAATTCGATGACAATATGAGGAGGTTTTTGATTGAAACGGGTTTTCCAACTGCCATTCAATCAGCCAGGTTGCGATGCATTATAATCTTTTTCAAACGAGATGAAAATTTTCCTTTTCTGTAAATCTGTCAGGGAATATATTTGTATAGGTACTATAATACTTCTGCATATGATTCAGACGATGCATTGTGTGGATCCTGGATATATCCAACAAGACAAGAGGATTTTCAATGAAAAATAATTTTCCTACTGAATAGAATAGCATTGCAGACTGAACTAAACAGAAATTTATAGTAGGCTGGGGAAGGGTATGGTACCAAAAACTACTTCGTATGCAAAATGAAATTCAAATAGTTTTGGAATTAAAAAGTCACGATATGCATCTTAATTGAAATTTGCTTGACAGAGGTTAATTTGATTTAATTTGCGATGGACAGTATATATATATGTGTCAAATGAAACTATCCAGAAAATAAAGACTGATTTTTTGCACAAGATTAACTTAATTTAAAATTTTTAGTTTTGTACGATTATTATAAGAGAAAAATTGACAAAGTTAAAAGAGGTAGAAGTATCAAGTTGCACTCGCTTTTATGTTTTAATTTTGAAGGAAATAAGTAAAGTTCTTAAATAAACTCAATTTATGTAATTTACATACTATCTTAAAATGAGAAGACAGTGACAAAAAATTTAAAACTTATTTTGAAAACAGCAAATTTTTTGTAAAAAAAAATGTATATCAGAGTTATTGTGGATAATTGTGGATCGTATGTATGTAAAAAAAACGTTAGTTAAATAATAAATTCGAAACAAAAGTTGAAAGCAATGCAAATATAAAAGACATTCAATCTTTATTAAAGTATTGCACAAATTTAAACACTTTAAGTTCCTTTAGGTTATTTAATATGAAATCAATAGTTGGGTTTGGGTTTTATGATAAACATATTCAACAAAAACATGATGTAATGAAAACAACCAAAACAAAATTTTGTAAAAAATGTCTACTACAATCATTTGTGGATCAATGTGGATCGTATGTACAAAAAAGTTTAATAGTAAATTCTGAGATCAAATTGATATTATGCTTAAATATCATCACATGGAACTTAAAAAAGTACTTCTTTATACATATATTTACGTCGAAATACAAAGTTGTGTTGGTTGAACTTTATTAATCGAAAAGAACTTGACGTAATGATGACAATTAACAGAAATTTTAGAGCAAAATAATGACAATTTTGGATCAATGTGGGTCGTATGTTATTTTTTCATATCATTTTATATAATTCATTTTATTATAACTAAATATTAAAAGTTAAAGCCAAACTAGAGCAATACAGTCAATGTCAAACACAAAAATATAAAAAATACCTGAAGTTTATCCTGAATATCAAAATAACGACAAAAAACACGAAGGTCGAAACGAATGTCTAGCTTGGTTTGAATAAAGATGAGGATGACAATTACCATACATTTCGATAGAAAAACTTCTCTTAAGGGGTTTGTGGATCAATGTGGATCGTATGTGAAATTAATTAATTTTTTCTTAGTTTTCTGACAAAAAGTGAGACTTTTCAACAAAATATTTCATGTCTTGATTGATTGAGAACAATTAGTCTGAAAGTAACATTAATGTATGTACTGCTTACAAACGGAAAGAACTACCAAAAATAGATAAAACAATAAAAAATATTGTGGATCGAATTCCAAAATTTGTTATTCATTAGAATGAATTTGATAGTTGGTGCTCTAAGACTCTAGATATAGGCATTTTTTGCTAACAAAATCGATACAACCATTAAATTTTTCTCTGTGGATCGTATTGACCAATTAACATATAATTTATTTTATTTAAATTCGAAGTTACCTTCTTAAATGAGAAACTAAAACACATTTGGCTAGAAAAACTTTATTCCTTTCGGAATCGTATCCTTTTCTCACATACCTACTAAAAAAACAAATTCACCATCCACTCTGACCCTAATTTCATGACCATGCAAGACAATTTCGGATAAGTCAAGGAACGTAATAAAAAAGCGTCATTGCACATTGTATTTTTTATTAGCCTTCTATAATGTCAGACTACCGCTGTGCTCACCAGTCATCATCACTAAACCATCATGTTCTTGTCGTTAACTGACATTTAAGGACATCCAATCCAATCCAATTCATATTATCCATATCCGAAAAGAAGATATTCTACTTAATCCCTGTTGATATGGTGTAATTGTCACCATTGAATAATTTTTTTTTACGTTTCCAGATAGTCCCCCTCGGGAGGATATAAAATGCTGTTTGAAGATCCATATCTTAGAAGGAAAAAAAAAAACTTCAAAAAAGAAATCGAAATAACCCAAGTAAATTACGGTGCAGATGAAGAAGATAAACACAGTGGATCACATCAAGACGATGAGAGAATCGAGTAATAAAAAACGAGTTTATCCATTTATAAACTCGAATAAGTCCTTTTAAATAAGAAATCGAATGAAGACAGACAAGAGATATACAAAAAGAAAAATCGCAATAAATATCCAAACCACACTAATCACATTGAGTGGCAATTTAAAACAAATAAAAAGTTTATTAACAGCAAAGAGAGCACACAACCAAGGAGGGGGCATTAAATTTAATGTTAAATCAAATTGATTCCCGTCGACCACAAAGAATACTTTGTCGATGGTAATAAAGCAAGAAGAGGCGGGCAGACAACGGATACAGTCACGACGAACAAAGACCTGACCGCAAATTGAGGCGAGTTATTTTTTTTACCAGTCTCAAGAAAATGACGGCAAAAAAGGAGCGAAGAAACTTAACTACAGCAATTTGAGTCAAGCACGTCAGCAACGTAAAATCCTATTTATTAAAAAATTAACGTTCCATTAAAGTCTTTAAGTGACAGCAACGCGCAGAAGCAAAACGCTGTAAAGCCAATTGGAGTAGAAAAGAGGTGTTGTGAGATTGCAACTTGTTAGTTTTACTTTGTAATGAAATACATTTTTGTCGAGAGGAATTTGATGTTAATGTCTCAGGTTTAATAATACAGATCCCGGGAGTCAACAAAAAGTAATCCGATTCAACTTAACAGTAACCGCCACTTCACATTTCCCCTCCCATTTTGTGTGGGCTTAGTTCAGATTTCTATCACAAAAACGAACAAAACAATGACAAACGGAAACAATACTCTTTTGACAGCTACTAATGACAGTTGACCCCAGTTTCTTAACCATTTATCGTTTAAGATAATCTCCCAATGCCCATCAAATGTCATGTGGAGCATCAGATGATTACATGGTAGTATAGATGTCAAACTGAGATAAGCCAACAAGGGAAAGCTCATTTACACATTAATTGAAACGAATAACATCGACAACGATTAAAATCTTATTATTAAGTCCGGACTTCGATTCATTTACATTGATTTAATGACAGCAGCTGTCAAGTTTCAGACAAAAAAACAGTAAATAAATTATTATCTACGACTTGATATATTATTATTTTCTTTGTAATGTGTTTATGTGGTAGGTATCAATTAATTAGTTCCTCTTCGTTCGGCCCAGCAAAGTAATAAATCAAACATCAAAGGCGGTCACATTTACACGGGGCAACATAGTGCGATAATGCAACATAAGGCCATATTCAACGATTATTGTTGATGAGGCTCCGATAATTAACGCGTTGTACACATTAATTAAACTTGAAGCTGAATGCGCTCGAAGGTTATTTTGACGTTTCAGCAGTTTTGCTTTTCACCTCTCTCAGAGGAGAAATCTTATTCGCGATTGAGTTGTTGCACTCACATAACTCACTCACGTAGCAATTAGACATGATTCGAATGCTCCTCGTCACTATATATACAATACATGTTTGCCTCAATCGAACACCAAGTAGAGGCACTTCTTAGAATTTGAAGAAGATACTTCGATTGGAATTATAAGATCCGTCGTGCGATATGAGTACCGACTAAAGTTGTTAACCACAAAGCAAACGATGACTGTCAATGATGTATGTGGTGGCTGATGATAATGACAACTCTCATCGAATTCGAAATTAACTGTCAGTCGTGATGTGCATTAGTTATGATGTGTTAACACTGATTACGGGCAAATAAATATGCACAGCTATGTTGTCCATTTGTCATTCAATTATCTTAAGTTTCTTTTTTTTTTCTTTTTTTTTAATTTCATTATTTATTCTCTATTTTAGATTTTCAAATCACGTCCGTCGTCGCAGCCAACCGATAGAGTAACCTCACTCGTTGTGTGTTTGATGAAATATTTTATAAATGCTGACGCTTGTAGCGATAAATTCTTCACCTCTCCTGCCGAGTTCTATTTTCAATCGATCCGTTGTTTCAGCTATAAAATTTTATATTTGAAATTGAGAATATGTTAAAATTCAATCGATTCTATTTTTATTCTATAAAATTGTTGTGCCAACTTTTTTTCCCTTCTGAATGAAGCAGCAAGAGACAAACAGACATGACACAAGGGCGGGGACAACCAGCAAAAATATCTTCCGCATGACCTAAACAAATGACTTTATTGCATATTTAGCAAGTTTTGATTCTTCGTCGATCTCTGATTTGAATTTTGTTTTCTTCTTGCCAAATCAAGTTGATAAAAGGACAAATCAACAAAAGCATTTAACCTCGTTAGCATTTCAATTCTAATTTAAGACGAATGGTTTTTGCCAAAAATAGAAGAAATTGTATGGTATTTGGTACATAATATTGAGCATCTGATGATCTTTTGGTCACATGCGGTAGAGGTAAGTAAATTGTTTTGGTTAATAGTATGCCAAAAATTTTATAGTTGTCGCTAAAAGCATTCTTGGAAGTCATCCATTTGTGTGCTGATGTTTCGCTGTTTAACAAACAAATATAAAATACTTTGAAATGATTATTATTTAGCAGGAAATCATTTCAGTTATTCGAAAGTTTTTATTCAAGTAAGCAAGCAGTAGAGCAACCTTTCGTTACTTCTTTAAGATATATTTAAGAGGCCTTAATTAAGGTCTTTGAGACTTCGTTCATAGATCTTGGGGAGGTAATATGACATGAACCTTTAAGAGTTAACTTTCACCCCAGAGCACAAAATTGTTTTTGACATTTTGCTGTTTGGTTTATTTTGACTTTTGTAGAAAGAAATTAGACTGGAACTTGTGGAACATAATATTTCAAACTGCCAAGAGAATACACTTAATTTCTTTTGACATTTTCCAGCTTGACAAGTATATTAGAACTCAATTTTGACGTTTGTTGAACTGTCAACGAAAAGCACTAAATTAGTTCTGACATTTTGTGGTAAAGAAAGACAAATTAAATTTTGACTTTTGTAGAATATTTAGTGCGAAATGTCAACATGAAGCACTAAATTTGCTTGACATATTTTCAAGACAATTTTGTCAATTTGACGTTTGTGGACTATTCAGTGTGAAATAAAAAACCTGCAGAGGTCTGCCCTTTAAAGAACCAACCCTGAACTACAGCTTAAATTGCAATGATGCTGAGAAATCAACGAAGAAATTCTGCGAGTATTACTATGAAAAGCTCTTTCAACATTTTCTGAGGGCTAACCCAACAAGCTTTGATATCAATATTTTTTGCTGTATAACCTCATAAGTAGATCACTTAAAAGAATCATTGATAAGTGGAAGAGGTGTGATCCCTAATTTCTGATCTTAAACTCACTTAAAATATAAGAAGACAAATTTTTCTTCATTAAACATTCTTAATCCTTACCAAGGTACATATATTTCTGTGAATATTTTACTTGTATCCTTGCCCAAAGCCCCACTTGATTCTTCTTCAAGATTCTTTTTAGAGTGTTTCATTTTTAACACATTTATATTCAGTTTGCTTTCATAACACTTTTGCAATGCTCTTTTTAAAATATTTATTTTCTCATGTGTCCTTTCAGCTAAAATAAAAGTCCTTGTCATACATATACCTATCGTTACCTTTCCTAGAAGCGCAGCAACCCATTTTCCATTCCAACAGGCGTTTGAATTTAAGTGTGTGTAATATGCCCAAAAGATGTTGAATCAAAAGAGTGACGGTAGAAGGAAGACGCATCATACCACTTAATAAACACATAGAGGAGTCAAAAGAAGTATGGTTGCCATATAAAAAAATACATAAAAAAAGAGACAGCAAAAACCGACTTTTTTTCCAAAGGCATTGAACGAGCACGTACTATTAAAGTACACACTAAGTGACTTTGTATCCCACTTAGCATACCACTTGAAAAAGCCTTCATAAGAGATTGTAATGCCTTTGCTATACTTTTTCGTCCTCCAAGGATATGTACACACAATTGTGTAGTCCTCAAAGGAATGGACTACAACTAGGGAGAGCGCATTTGACAAGGATGATAAACTTCTCCTTACTTCACTTCTACTCCTGCCCTAATCCTCTGTCACGCAGTCAGGAGAGCAAAAATAAACATATACAACATGAGGGATACGAACGTTTGAAACGATGGAGCAGGAGAGATGCTACGCGAAGCACAAAATGCTTCTGAAATATGCATACAGACGACAATGAGGATGTCCTCTAGCTCTTCGTTTCTTTACACCATGGTATTTCATGTATACTTTTTTCCTTTCGTCAATCCTCACAGAAGCACAACAAGGATCTTTTTATCCACTTAAGTGTACGCAATCATTTTGACTTCTTCCCTTGACGCTGTGCTCTCTTGCTGCTTTCTTATTCATCATTTCGCGTTTTGCCTTATTTTTTTTTTGTCTCAGCTTCTACGTATGTTTACTTAAGGGAAGAAAATGAAAAATTCTATTTTCAAAATGAGGTTATCCCTCATACCTTCGTTTACTTTATTTCAATCAAAGCACTTAGCGTTTTTATTTCATGCGCAACTTGACGTACACAACATTATTCAATGTAATAATTTGTCGCTCCCTTCTGTCAGATGTCATCTGTCATTTTGTCTTCCGCAGACCTCCCGCCAACTTTGTCGTGAGTTTGTTAATAAATTAATTATAAAATTCATATTATAACTCATTTAGGTTCATAAATAATTCTCATTTTTTTTTTGTATCTATGGCTAATCTGTGTTTTTATTTTCTGTTTTCTAGTCAATTAATTGTGCGTGCCTTAATGACAGGCAATAAATAACCAATAAAAACAAACAAAAAAAAGAAATACAAACATTTAACGACCGTATAGTCAAGAGATGACGACGACAACGAGCGTTGAAATACATATTTCAAAAACTTGTGACAAACAATTAATGAAAATGACAATTCAAATAGTATATTTTATGACAAAAGTGGGGCGGTTTTCATGGGACATGGGAATGGCAATAGTGGGGTGGCAAAACAAAACAGAACAAAAAAAAAAAAAATAAATAAAATAAAATAAACACCAACGCCAAATGTCACACGACGACGCAAACGAGTGTGCTTGTCACGCTAATAGTCATCATGCTATACAAATAAGAATACAGCTGTTGGCTAATTTTCATTCAACATGATATTTTGTTTAATAAACATGTCAACGAAAATCAACGGCAACAGGCGAACAAACGAAAATAAAATAAATACGATGAAGAGGTGCGACGCGACGACGACAGCGTTAAAGTGACAGTTAGCAAACGCGTCGTTAGAAAAACTAAATTAACCAGTGCTTGACAATAAATATTTTTAAGTGTGATGATATTTGCGGAATGCTGCCGTAGCATGCAGTCGTCAGAAAAAAGGGATTGCCACAGCACGGATTGAGGAGAAATTCAAGAGAATTTAACACAATTTTGTATTCCGGTTTTAATCGTTTGCGCTACAACAACAAACTGTCAACGAAAAATTTTAAAAACTTATTATAGTAAAATAATGTTGAATAAAATGTATAATTTTTATTTTTAAATTGGAATTTGTTTTTATTGGAATTTCTGACGAAATAATATACAAACAAAATTAACAAAATATTCTGTCCAATTCTTTGTCGATTAGTCAGTGTCAGTCATATAACATATCATATGTGATATCACGCAGACTAAGCGTCAAATATCTGGTTTATAAAAAATGATTGCATCAAAACGCTTAATACTTGAGGTACAATTTGCGCATAATATTCATCATCAAACATGACTGACGGTAAGGATTGATCTCAAACTTGATTGAAAGAATTCGTTTCCGTAAAAACAGGATACACGTTTTTTATAAAGTGATATTCACAATCAACCTTGATTTGATTCAAGCAAGTCTGCATAATTGTCATGAAAAGTAAAGATTTCGTTTTATTTTGGATGAAGTGTTCTTTGAAGTTTGGAAGATCGAAGCGAGGAAACTATAATGCCCGAAAAATTAATTCGTTGCATTGTAGTTATTGGGTTTTCTATCAGATTTGTGTACGCTAAAAACAGCATGTTTGTTTTTTCTGTTTTGTATTATCTGTTTTTTTACAGGTCTTCGAAAAAAAATATTTAAATAAAAAAACTTACATTTATACAAACAAAGTTTTTGTAACATACCTGAAACGAAAGAAAAAAATATTATGAAAATATGATTTAAATTATTATTAAATATAAACAAAGTCAAGCTGTTGTTTTAAATAAAATTGTAAGTCAATAAAGAGTGAAGTGATAAAAGAAATACTCTGTCAAGTGGAATTATCAAAGCAAAAAGGAGAACTATATTAGTAGGGTTACCATATATGCTGATTTAAAACATGAAAATTTCCGGACGAACCAGAAAAAGAGGGTACATGTCGATTTATACGTCTTTTTTCTACGACCCTAACGAAAAGAGTTCACTTAGCAATCGTAAGCCTATCATAAGCATATTTTAATTTATCTTTTCAAAATCAGACGCTTTTCGTTCGTATACCCTGTATTATGTTGTCCTATTTCTTCTTTTCACCAAAGAAACAAAAAATATTCAAAAAAAAATAAAAATAAAACAGACATCTTTATTTGCCCATTTAGCCGTTTAGCACGATCTGTTGAGTTTCCGCGTTTTCCAATGCTAAACATAAAATTCCGATGACAGTAAACCGACATACAATCGTTACTGAGCTGTCAAGAAATTCAACCCCATTTCTAGTTTGCCCCGAACCCACATAATATTATCTATATCTACTCGTAACTATGTATGTATCTATAAGAACTTTTATCCATACATCACAACATTTTAGCACGTTTTAAGGCGAAAACAAACACAAAGCTCAAAAGCCCTCGTCGTTGCTATTTTGTTTAGATGAATATATGTACTTGTACATACTTACATATTATATAAAACCAGACGGAAGGAAATTCCACCGGAAATGTTGTCCGTGTTAATGATGCGAGGCACATACTCTATGAAAACTACACTCTGGAGAGATATACGGATAGAAATGAAAATAGCAAAATCCTCCAGAGACAAAAGGATTCATTCACAAGGATATGCTGCTACACTATAGAACTACCATGAATTGGTATTAGAAACACCATCATAGTGTTCCTACTGGCAGACATCACAATTGCAGGGAAGAATGGAGAAGAAGAAGAAAAAAAAACGACAGCCAAGATCCGCGCTCCGTGTTATTAAATAATTTATCCTGATGGTACTTTAACTCGAGTTCCTGTTTGGAATATAAATAGATATCACAAGGAGAAAAGGACTAAACCAAGCTACTCCCTTTAGCCTTGCAACAGGATAAAAAGGATACACGTCTAGCATAGAAGACTTTTGCTATACGCGCTCATCCTTTCTACTGTTTATAGTACTAGGGTAGGTATATCTTCACGTTGCTACTGGCTTTTTTTTTGTTGTCTTCTTCTTCTTTTTCTTGCAGTTTCACGTCCTAGTCATTGCCTGTCGCAATGGATATCTTCTTGCTGAAGTGTATACATAACAAATAGTTTTGGTGAGCATTTTGAAACCCCATTTCCCCCGCTTTCTCTTTTCTCGAATAAGAACTGCCAGCATGGGAAATAGAGTGTATAATTCAGCCACAGCAGGAGTACATAAAAAAAAAAAATAATGAAGACGGAAAAGGACTTAAATGCTTTTGGCATGCAAGAGCTAAAAAGGAGCAAAGACAACCACAAGCTTTTTGGTATTGTACGCCACAAGAAATGAATGAAATAAAAAAAAAACACAGAACAAAAAACAAAACACAAAAAACCCAAGCGGAAAAAGGAAATTCAATTTGAAAATAATAATCCTCTTAAGTTTTATAGAAGTTCCTGTATAAAACTTGCTGCACAGCAATAAGGACTTTCTAAAGCATATAGCATATAATGGTTGTAATGTAAGGAATGTGACGCGTCTAATTGTAAACAGATACATGTGGCTAATTTCCAACTCAGTGTTTCCTTTTTAATTATATTGTAGGAGGATGAACATTTTTACATGGGGCGTTAAGCAAGAACAAATCTTTTGCAATTTAACCGAATGGAAAGGGTTTTTTGTTTCTCTTGGGAGGTGAATTAGAGGCGTACCTCAAGGTTGAAAATTAACACCTGTACTTTGAACTTTTGAAAATTAATTTGATAAATGCTGTAGTAATGAGTTCTTGTTTGTTTTAGTACTGAATGCACGAGTCAAAGTTAAAGAAAGAAAGTGTAGGAAAGGAATTTAAAGAAGTTCGCTTGTCTGACGACTGAGCTAAGCTGGACTGATCACAGGGGGCCGTAAAATCATTACACCTACAAAGCGAGCTATACAGGTACTGTTGATCAAGAAAACCGTTGGTGGATGGTGTTTTTTGAATCAAATTTGCGACAAATTCTTTAAATGAAAACCCATAAATTTATTGCAATCAAAAATCAATCGTAATTATCTTTCAATCAGGTTTGCAACTTTTTGCTTATTTTTCTACGTAATCATTCCATCCTTTATTTGCCCTTGAAAGCGCATAACTTGTAACCAAGTGAATTTAAAATTCACAATGTTCTCCGAGTGATATGAGAAGAAAAACAAAACTTCAAATAGTGATGGACATACATACCACCCAACCAACAGACAAACGTCACGACAAACTAATTCAGCCACCAAGAAACAAACTCAACAAAAAAAAACTAATATTGTCATCCTAAATCAGTGATGTGTTCTCTGCGGGTATGACAATTCTCCTTGTTAAAAGGATATCACTTGTCATCACAAATTCCGAAAATACCAACTAAAAAAAAAAAAAAAAACATCAACTGCAGCATCTATGGCAACATTCAAAAAATATAAACATAAATTCAAGCTTGAACACTCTTCTTGTGCTTCTTGTGAACGTAAACATGAGTGTGGTAGCAATTTTGTTCCAACAAAGTACATCAGTCCAATTTTGGTCCCAGAAGCCAAACCTAAATGTGGAAGTATTTTGTGACTCTCCTCTGCTGAAATGAATGTTGTGAAACACACAACACAAAAAGGGCAATAGGACGTGAGTAAAATAATTCACAAATAACATTCTTCCGCTGCTGTTGTGAGAAGGTTGGCAAGCATGCCAACTATGAGGCACCAACCAATCCAAGTGCTTGTCATTCCTTTGTCTTCACAGGCGGTGCGGAGTCGGCGCGGCGGTGGCGTACGCGGTGGTGGATCTGCCCTGAGGAAGTTGTCTCTGCATCAACTTCTTCACTCCAAATAAAAACACACATCATGACGACCGACGACGAAGCCATAAACGAGGTGGTGATGCACCAAGAGCAATCTCACATCCCTCACCCCCATCCTCACACATTTAGTAAATCCATAGAATGTATGCCTTATTTATGTTGTCACCAAAGATACTCTTCCGGAGATATTTTATATAGCAACTCTCCTTTCTTGGTGCAAATTCCAGAGTGAGAAGTCTCGGCTTCTCGGTGAAATATATTTATTCACTCTTTGGAATCTTTTTTTTTTCTGTCCTTCGTCGTCGTTGCAGGGATCTCGGATGTGTTATTTTTTTTTTATTTTGCGCTTTATCGAGATACAATTCCTCATCATCATCATACATGTGCTCCAAGCAATTTCGCTCTGCATTTTTTTTGTCATCTGTGTGAACATCACAGTCCTTGTCCGACTGGAATCAGTTCGGCGCGGTTGTTATTTCTTAAATAAAAAAAAATATATATATTCATATGAAACGAATTCGAATTGCTTTTTTGTTTTTACTTAATGGTCCTTTTGCACTCTCTTCATGAATACGATTTCGATCTCTTTGATATTGCTGTTTTCTGGAGACTTGTCCTATATTGTCGTTGTCGTCGTCATACGAAAGCAGAAGCATCACATTCTTTCAACACATTGTCAGGGCGTGTGTGCATGCAAAAAAGGATAATCAGAATAAGGAAGAAAAAAAAAAATTATTATTCCCTTGCAGACGAAAAACCCCGACAGACAATGACAAAAGAACCAGGTTTGAATTTAAATTTGTCAACTTCAATTTTTTGAACAAGTTTGCGAGATGAAACAAAAAAAAAAGACCAACGACTAACCAGCAGCGATGATGACACGACCGACAACGGCGACGTTCTTCTCTTCGGCCTGGCACTCAATTTCAGTTTTACCTTTTTTTTTTTCCTGATACTCCCGGTACTGGTTGGCGGTTGCTGCATTAACTTGTGGAGCTCCTCTAGCTGCCTTGGTGGTTCTACTTGGCGCATACTAAAGAGTTGTTATATTGCCAGAAGCAAAGCCCATTTTTTGTTCACCATCTTCATTTTTCGCCTCCCCGGGACTTTGGCATGCATCACCCTGAAGCCATGTTGTGAACATTTCCATTTGCAAATCGCCGGAATCCCAAATCGGTTGATGTAAAATATGCTGTTTAAATATGTATGCTTACTGATTGCATCGGTGAGCAGCAGCAGCAGCAGCAGCAGGAGCATAACGTCCGAAGCTACATCCGCGTCGTTGTCGTTGTCGAGTAATGCATACCAATGGTTCTGCTTTTTTTTTTTTGGTTAGGTTATTTTTCTTTTTCTATTTTTTTCCTTTTGTGTGTGCTGTTTTTTTGTTTTTGTTGAAAATTGCAAATGCTGAAAGGAATCTCTGATATATACGTGGTGGTGGAGCTCCTTTACTACAGAATTAATTGCTTGGAGTTTAAGGATTCTAAGTGGTTGCTTGCTAATTTTCATATACATTAAGTAGAAAAGATAAAGGGTCTAATATGGGAACTTGGTGGTATGCCTATAGAATGTAGGAGAAATTCCAACGTGCTCACGAGAAGGTATTTTTTTTTCGACTCACAAACAACTTTCGTATGTGCTTGCGTAATGGCATGAGGCGGGTATGTAGCGCAAATTGCCGCACTTAATTTACACAGTTAAGTTCGATGATGAGACATTTGTTCATTTTTTAATCCTAAAATTGGCTACAGGAGCAAGTTCGTGAGACCTATATTCGTGCATTTCATTTCTGTTTGGATCTAAAAAAAATTAAAAAAAATTTTATTTGTTGTTTACCGCTTCTTTCAGACAATGTCCACATTGGACGTACTCACGCAACGCATTTTGACGTCTATATGTTTTGTCCTTTTCCTACTTCGCTGTAAAACAGAGAAGGGGTTTTGCTTCCGGATTTTTAGATTTTTTTAAATTCTCATGAATGCATTTTGACATTCGCTATTCTGACATTTGCATTTTTTTATTTTTTTTTCGTTTTTTGCACATATATCTTGAAATTTTTTGCAAAATTTTGTCACTTTTTATTGGAAATTGAATCCTTTGTGTTCACACTACTTTCTGTATGAACACGGCGGACTGAACGTACGACGAAATGAGTCGGACGAGTACGTCCAATGTGAACATCGTCTAAAGAATCTAATCACAAAAAGCATTAAATGGGGTATGGCCGCACTGCAGCACCATACGCCATTCGGTTGTGACTATGCGAGACATCTTTTAAAAAGAAAAACTTGTCTGAACTGCATGAATTCTATTAAAAAATAAGTTTCGACAATTTCAAAAACACTGTTTAAAGCCTGATTGACATAATACTAACTCAATAACGACAAAAAAATTAAATTTACTAACAACCAAGCTAATAACATAATTAAACTTAAAAAATCAAATTATTAACCCAAAACTTTCTCCTATTATGGAATTTTTATAAACTAATAAAATGTACATATCTTAAATCAACGCGATTCATTCAACCAACACTAAATGCGCATTCACCCGTAACAAAAGTATATTTTACCACCTCCAATTTCAACAGATGTGGTAGTGACGGGTGGGCAGAGAGCAGGGCACCGGCCGGCCAACGTTATAGCCTACAAAAAAATACAACATAATATTTATCTGTTTAAATTATAATAATATAAATTCACTAACCGCTGCAAGCAGCAATCAAATGTAATTTAAATGGCAATTTGTTAATCAAATGATCGAAATGAATTTTTATTATTTTGTTTGTGTATTTTGGATTTTCGTTTTTTTGATTTTTACCCTCATTTATTTTTAAACGTATATTTATACACCGAAACAAAAATATATAAATAAACGCGGTCATAATTTAAATTTAATTATTTCACTATTAAAAAAAAAAAATAAAAAAAACAAGATACAATTAAATCAAATAAAAAAGATAAATAAACAAATTGAAACATTCCGCTTCGTTTGATTTATTTTTTATATAAATTTGTGTTTGCATGTTTTGTATTTTTGTTCGTTTTTTTTGTTTTCTGGTTTCAACAGGAAGTATAAATTAATTAAATTCATTAAAAACTCATAAAAAAATACATACATATATAGGATACAGAATAAACATGTATTCCCGTGAGATACATTTGCAAAAAGATAAATAACCAAAATAAATTAGTTTTGCAGCTAATTAAAGCAACTAATTACACAAAGCCACGAGACATGAATTATGCAAATCGTTACATTTTCAAATGATGAACGACTCATTTCCCTTTTCCGTTTTTTGAAGCTCCCCATATCTCAAGCCTCACTAGAACCGTCAATCACTTTACTTATTTTTTTTTGTCTTATAATAATTTGCTTAAATAAATGTGATGATTGAATTTAAATGAGGAAATCTGCTTCAAATAATTGTGAGCACGTTGTTGCCGACTTCGTCGTGGTTGTCTTTACCCTCTGGCGCAAAGCCAATTGATTCTTCCCTCTTTATTTAATTTTTTTTTTGGTTCGAAATGAGGGGGAATTATGTGAAGAAAAAAATGCTTTTATTATGGTGCTGCGTTTTAGAACTTCCTTCCGTTTTGATGTTTGTTTTCCCTTAAGAGGAAGACATAACAACGGCGACGACGAACTCGAAATATAAACTCAGAGGGCCCTGGAGGCGTTTTATCATTCGCGTTTTTTTCCTTCGTAACTTCCTTTTGGTATAAAAATCTATTTATTTTTGTTTTCTTTATTGAAAATCAACTTCTTCTACGTAAACTGTTTGAGGGAAAAAGAGAAAGTAATATCTTCACATGGTCGTATTTAGAATTTGGCAAATCTAAGGCGCTTCACTTTTATTACTTATATTTCTTTGAAGTGAAAAGAACTTAGCTTCTGTTTCTAGCTTCTGTTTCCAACCTTTGTTTTTTTTTTTAATTCAATCGACGAGTTCTTCTCTCGTATGCTTATAAAACCAAATCAAATTCTCTCGTACCGCATTTATAGTTAACTACCTAGGAGTCAATCAGATTTTAGGCTTCTGTTAATTTTCTGTCGTCAACTTAATTCTTTACTAACAAGCTGGCAATTCCAGTCGTAGTGATGTATTAAGCAAGCTTCTATATTTAACAGCTCTTGCATTCCAGGAGTTGCGCTATTTTCTTAGCCGAAAAAGTTATTTATGCCAGTAGTTGAGAAGCTTCTTAAGCGACTTAATTTACAGTAGCCAAGCTGATAGAGTTGATAGAACTCGTTAGGAAAAAGCTCTATTAAGTACGTACGTAGTTCTTTTTCTTCTTTTCTGACGATGTTATGATCTCGAATGGGATCACAACTTTCCCACATAACCTTCTGATCTTACTTGTGGGGTTTATCGGAAAATATAAGCAAGCTTCTTGTTAAAGATTGTTCCATTTTATAAAGCCTACTAAATGATGGTGTCGTTTGCATTTGATTCATCCAGAAGCTCTAAGGCCTGCTTATTTTTCGCGATTGTACCGGAACTTTGTATAATAATGGCTTTAGCACGAGGTTCCCAACATCTTTCCTTACTACAGCTGAGTTTGTAGTGCTGCATTTTATTCACGATGTTATTTTTGGAGTGAAGGCTTTTTCGGATCTTTTTACTTTTAATTCGATCATGCTTTGACGTAAAAATATCAGAAGTAACTAAGTTGGGTGTCCAAAAAACCATTCTATTTTGCATAATAATAAGCACGCCTGAGCACTTCGCTGTCATAAAATAAGTACCCAAGCTGTCAAATAAATAATATAAAAACTACATGAAGTTGGCCTCGATCCAGCTGAGCTATATCTACTTCATCTGCAAAATTGAACGTTGCTAATGAGCAAAAACAAGGAATTCGTATTTTGTGTTCATAATAGCGCATTTTAGTTACCTATTTCTTTCAGTTCTGATCGAAAAAAGTAAAACAAGTTGAGCACTGTGATATGTCAGAGCAAAAAAGAAACACAGATTTATGACAGCTCAATGCACAGCTCTGAGATGAAATAGAAAGACGCTTATTTTGTGCATTATATTGCATCTCGTATAGCCTCTATTCTATAGTTTCTGGAATTGTTTCTCGTATCTCGAGTTTTACTTTTAAGGTTTTATAAGTAATGCCCCAAAATATATTACACTAAATGCAGCCCTGTTTAAATAACGTTCTTGGTTCGACTATTTGAGTTCATGTGTTTGTGTGTAAACGGGCGGCCATTAATAATATATAAAAACGATTTTTCTGTGTTCAGAATTTTGATTGATATCCTGCTTGCTTTCGGTGGTGTAACTACGGCTTAAGAGAAAGAGAACGAGTCGGATTTGGCGTAACAGGAGTCATGCTTTTGTGAGGAAATTGGGCATGGAATAAAAATTGGATAAAAAGACATACCTCCGATGGATGGAGTGGAGTCTATCAAATATTCATGAGAGCAATGAATGTAATTTTTATTGGCTTTTTGTTGAAACAAGGAAGAAAGAAAAAAAAAAAAAAACAAAAAGGAATAAAGTTACAAGTATAAGCAGCCGTTTTGTTTCCTTGAAGTAGGAGGATGAAAAGCCTTCAAGCGCCAAAATATATATAAGAGTGCTACTGTATGGTTCTCATATCCTCACGTATACAGAGGTACCTCTACCTGACTTTCCTATATTTTTTCAGCATTTTGGGTTTATTAAGTCGTTAACTGTTTTGTTATGAGTTATGTAATCTGTTGTAGAAACAGATGAAACGTGGTTAACAATGATTTGTAAATGAAGGCAGAAAAAAAAAACAAATTAAATTTTTACGATTTTGTTTTCAAAGGTCTGTCGTAAAAAAAAATTAAATAACCAGGGAATTTAACGAAATCGGAGCATATTCAAAGTTTATGGCTGCTTTTTTTTCTTTTTTCTTTTTTAACGACTTTTGAATTGCAACAAGAATGTATGGCGTTAAGTTTTTTTATAAACGATGTGGTTTTCAATGGTTCGTATAAACAAGGCAACAAAGTTAAAAAGCTGGGAAGATTTTATTGTATATATTTTATGGTTTTATGATGGAAATTGTAAGCACATGGTTTGGGTATTTGTTTTTTTTTGTGAATAGACTTTTTCACTATTGAAATGAACCTTCTGAAAAATTTTATAAGACAATCAAACCAGGGAGTGCTTTGCACAATGAAATAAAAATTGAGTTGAAGTTCTTCACATCCACTGATATTCAAAAAAATTAAATGGGAAGCATTAAGTTTACATGGAGACTCTTTAATCTAGCTTTTTTTTTTAGCACTTATATTAGTTTTGAAAAACACATTTTTAAAAGTTAAACCTTAAGTTTCTAGAAAAGAACAATTCAAAAAGCCTAAATTTGAAGAAAACAACAATCCGATTTTGTCTAGAGCTTGGTATTGAGATTGAGTACAGGAGACAGGAGAGCGAATTCGGCAGTTTCTTTTTTTTTCAAGCACGTTAATTGACGTTTCTCTAATACGCTCAGATAAAAGTTAAGTTGGGCAACTTGGGTTTAAATAGATATGGATTTTTCTAAATGATAGGAGAGGATGGGGTTGGAACCAGTAAGAATTGTGTACCTGCTTAAGAAAAATTGATACTAACTACTATTTTGCATTTCAAATTAGCGAAAAATATTTTAGCTACGATATCCAGCGAAAACGTTAAAAAGTTTCACTTTCTAACGGGAGAAATTGCAATACAGGTTTACATAAAGTTTTTGGATTAAAATTCATCAAGTTCATGGAAGATTTGTATTAACTTAACCGCATTGTCTTTGCAATGCAACAAGAGTAGGGAAAAGCTGTGTTGGAAGTAAAAATGTTTACTAAATTCGATTGTTGGAATAAAAAAGTCCAAACAAGTCAGCTCAGAAGATGACAAAAAGTGACATTTAAAAAAAGGAGAAAGGACTGTAACATGTTATGTTGTAAAATTTAGTTTAAATTTAAGTTTTTCGTGGTCTTTAAAAAACAAAATAACAAAAAACACATTGTTAATTTTGTTATGTTAAATTCGTTTTCCTCCAATTGTCTTGGAGAAGACGAACAAATTTGTTAACTACTAGAACACTAATATTAGGAACTAACGGACTTAAGCTTGAATGAGACGGACATTATCATGCCAAAGATGAAAGACACTCTTGGTTAGCAACGATTTGTCACTTTTTCGCAAAAAGATTATCGCCATAAAATATACTTCATTGACTGAATTCGCTTAAATCTCTAACTACTTTACCACGGTAAATACTGCTTCCAATTTTTATCACAAAGTATTATTTTCATTTTTATTATTCATACAAATTTTAACAGTAGAATTACGAATAAAAAAAGTGTCCCATTTATCCCCCACCATGCCGTATTTAGTGTATAAAAAACACACTATCAAATCTTAACATTTATGACAATCGTAAACTTAATTTTATAATAAAAAAAAAGGAAAACAATAAACAACCAATCCTCTTTCGTATTGGAAACATCTACCTTATCAGTATACAGTATCATTTGAATACTTAAGTATACATCTTTTCGCATTAAGTCAGTTAACTTAATTAAGTCCGACAGCTTAACATGCTAACCTTGTCCCAGCTTAATTACCACTCGCTTAGCCTTAATGACTCTTCGAATTTATTCAAGTTTTTTTTTATTTATTTTTATTATGTTTGCATACTAATATATATTTTTTTTTATTTCTATACCCACCTCTTTAGAAGATACATTCTGGCTAATTAATTGTGTTATTAGTTTTGTGCCTTTTCTCGCTAATAATAAAATAAAACCACAATACATTTGTTCTCCTCGCGATTAAATCACATAATCAACATACAATAGTATGGTATTATTTTTTTAATAATTCTCTGTTAATAGCCGCCACCCTGTCAGTTCCCACAAAAGCCGCCATAATCTGTCTGACTGAATATCAGCCATCCAACAGACGGGGAGCGGTGGAATGGGGTTTGATCAACCTAGTTGTCTGTCTGTGAGTGTATTAAATTGTGATTTTATATAATCGAAACAGACATTAATAAAACAGTAGTGACCGCAACACAATATAATTTATTAAGTTTATAGCGCGTTGCTAATTTATTAACATGAATTTTAAATTATAGTTATGGTTATGGATGAAGTGGTGTGGTCGTTGTTTTGTCGCCTTCGGGGTATCTAACACCCATTTATCACCGACAGCCTTCATCAAGTTCATTGGAGGCGGTAGAACATGAAATTAAAAAAAAAAATATAACTCAAGCGGCAATAATGTCGAACTACTAACCTAACAAGCTATGAGACAGCTCACAAGCATAGGTTAAGCGGTTTTGATTAATTTATTACAACTGATTGCTGTGATTATTTTTATTTTATTTTTTTATTATTAATATATGATTGCCTTTTTCCGATCTGATAACGTAAATTAATTAATAAATTGTAATATATTTATGAGCTGTGGTAAATTAATTCGTAATGAGTTTTTTTTTATATTATTTCTTTTTTTATGGTTTTATTTAAAAAGCATGCAGAATCATTTTAACTAATCCCGATACTAAATGTAAGCTTGTTGATATGATTTGATATGATAAGCTATTGCGGGGACATTAATTAGGTTTTTCCGATTCAGTGATTGATATTTTATAAAACCTCTTGAAGTTTTTAATGCGCAAATCCTTTTTTAGAGCTTAGTCAGGTTTGGAGCAATGATTACAGTTTTTATTACATTTTTGGGGCAATGAAGTAGTCTTAGGTTTAAAGTACTGATAGTTAGATAAAGCATTGAACAAGTGGAAGACCTCCTTTAAAGTTGTCGATAGTATGTAAGAGATAAGACGGATGAAGTACAGTGAATTACATCAAAAAATGAAAAATGTAGCAATTTTTTTGCCACCGAAGATAGGTGAAACACCCCCGAACGTAAAATAAGAAAAATGAAAGAGGTAAACAAACATTAGACGTTCAATGAAATCACGTCAATCATCGTGTGTCATGCAAAATTAAAAACTGTCATCATTCAAAATCAAGTGTTTTTATTTTTCGTCAATCAAATGCGAGTCTACAGCTATGCTGTTAAAAACACTATTATGATTAATGTCACGTGATTGACCGTATAAGGTTTACTTTAATCCATTTCTAAATCTGGGATAATTTGCTGGTCTCACAAGCCATCCGTCGTGTGTTATTAATTTGTGGTTTCTTCTACGGAGACAGTGTTTAGCCTCGATGGGAACGTTTGATGTCAGAGATAAAGACGAAGTGAGGAATTCACTTCAGAAGAAATTTAGCCAGTATTATTTACGAGCAATACTTTGAGCTGGTTGTATTATACTTAAGACATTATAAATAAGAACCGGAAAACAAAAGAGATCATCGCTTACCAGATGGCATGCGATCTAAATTGCAACCGAATCTATCATGTTACCTTCCGAAAATGACTGATTTTATGATGAAAAGTTGGCTCGCGCAGTCGATTTCTGAGCGCCATGTTCAAGTAAGAACTTTATAATTTCACTTCATTTCGTCATTAATTATTAACCGGAAATAATCTTTTGGGTTCACTAGCACCAAACACTATCCCGCTTGAGGAAATACGATTAAAGAACCATATCTGCGGCGTTCAAGCCTTGCTTCAGACTTATGAAGCCTTAACAGAGGCATACGAAAACATGCGTCTTGTCAGTTGTTTACGTTGACATAAACGTACTTAATAAAATAGCGAATTTGGGATACAAGAAGCACAACAAATTGAGTTACAATAAGTTAAAAAAAAACTTAAGTAATATTTTATTTACTCTTAAGAAACTTCTAAGAAAACTCTCGATGCTATCCCTGGAATGTACTAGCATTTTTAATAGCGGATGACAGAAAATCCAAAATGGTTGTGCCCATTATGAAGAAACCCAACTTGATGTGTGATTTTGAAACTACTACATTCACACCAAGATGGACTTTTCATTTGTACGTGATAAGTTTCAACCTTGAACAGTTATACATTTGTATTCTTTAAATTTACTATGGCCATTTTGTTTTTATTTTAAAAATAACTTAACAAAAATTGTAAGGAACAACCATAAACAAAGATTGCAACATATTTTTTACTAACCCAATGACAATTTAACATAAAATCAAAATGTCATAAAATATTAAACACGTGTATCGTTACAAAGTTAAAATGTTTTAATTGAAAGTTGTCACGCATTTTTTTTCCGTCTGGGGAAAAAAACTAATATTGCATGTTCCCCTACAAACATCTACCTAATGCTACATTATCTGAAATAATATCATCAATTAACCAACAACTTCCATTTAAAAAAAATAAAATTGTAGTAAACACCACTTCATCATTATTAAAACATAAATCTCCTTTTATATCTGTCAATTGAAATCTTGGGTGAATTAATATTGCACGCAATGCAATTTTAACATCAAGTACTGATGATTTACTCTGTGAATGTGAAGTTCCCATACAAAATAACGATACATCAACTTAAGTGTGACGTTTGACATTGTTATAACAAGTTGGATAATGTATAAAGTATCTATAGATATAATAAGTAGATGTGGAAATTTCTGTTGTGAAGTGTATTAACACAAAGAGGGTGGTAATAGTATACAATTCCACGCCAATTAGCAGCCAAGCAATTGAATAATTGCAACAAGAGAACTTGTTTTAATGGATTTTGGTGTAAGTCATTAACTGCTATACTATGGCAGCTTGGTTTGTTTGTTGCCTTACAACTCAGTCATTTGTCATTAAAATTGTAGTTCGTTAAAATTGATGAAACAGCATTATTAATCAGGGGAATTAATGTCAGCAAAAGTGTTTAATTATTATAATATAGGGACTTGTTGATCATGTCTATACTATAAAGGGTAGGGTTAATAATATAATTTTTATTTGTCCATGAGTTCCGGTAGGAGGTGTCTCTGTCTATAATTAACAACACAAAGGCTAGAATGCGATAATGAAATTTGCATCGTTAAAGTTGTATAGAACTTAATTTAAAAACAAAAATCGATCACTTTATTATTAATTTAATAATATTTTGAACTACAACTTTGTATAGCTTTTTTAGTGTGTTATTTCAAACACTTGTTTCACAAAGTAAGTTTCAATCAAGAATTTAATTTGACAGAAAAAAAAATAACAATTTGACTGCTAAAGCCATTTCCACACTATCCCACAGGGCAATACGACATGTCAAAAATGTGGGATGAAAAACGTGTAGAATAGTATGGAAACCAAATTTGACAGCTCATCATACAACTCATCTCACACGATTTGACATGTGTATAGATCTAAAAAAATTTAGGATTGATTCTAAAATCATCACACATTCCATCACACTTTTTTGTTGAGATTTACTTTCGATCTCTAGGTGTAACAAATTTATCCATGCAGGTTAAAAGTCGTTAAATAATATTACTCTGATATCTTATTTAATTTTAGGTGTGTTTTGGTGCAACTAGGCATTAGAGAGTTGCAATTTGCATACTACTTTTTAAAATTCAACAGATATTTCACGGAACTATTCAAAAGTATTGGATTTTGATATGCACAATGAATAAAGAAAATAACTTCTGCATTCAATTTCGTGTGAGAGTCATATCAAGTTGTAATTTCTTGGATGATTAATTTTATTAACAGATTTCTTGCAAATCTACTTCTAAAAAGGATTACAAAAAATATACTTGTGAAAGCACGTAATTAAGACTAACTTGAAAACCAATTACTCAAAATGAAACCCATAAAGAAGTCGCTGATCTTAATCATATGCCTGCCAAGCATATTAAAATGAGTCGTTAACATCAGACGAAATACAATTTGAAAAAAAAGCCTCATGAAATAATTGAGGATTGTGCCGGAAGAAAATTAAGAAGCTTATTCTTTAAATGAGACTTCAATCTTCAACCTAACCCCATTTAATCTCAAAACTCTCACTATAAGCCTTCTTAATCCAATTTTAATAACCCCGTATACTACATTATAATTCGTGATTGCTCTTTGTTTTTTTTTTTCTTTCTTTTAAAATTTATTTAATAACAAACAAGCAATTTTATGAACCGCAAAACCGCATTATTCCAGCTTTAACGCCTGAGTATATAGTAAGGTAACTTGCTCCTCGGGTGTACACCACCAGCACCACCCATTTAATATAATATCGATGTTCTACGCCCAGTTCAGTTTGTTTTTTTTTTTGTTATTCATTCCTTCAACACACATGGAAGGAGTGTGTAGTTATAAAATGTTATGCATAATCGGTTCGTACACATGCAATGCACATTTATTAACAACCAGTCATCATCATAATCATCATCGTCGTCGTCGTCCTCTTCATCGTCGTCGTCGTCCTCATCATCATCGTCCTGGTAATGCTATATAGTTCTTCTCGTATAGCAAAGTCGTTTTAGTTGGGCCGTCATGAAACGCAAGTGTGAGTTGTTAAGATATGACATGCGATTTTAACATTTCAATTAAAGTGCTCCTGCTCTGCTTCTTCTGCTTCGTCTTGTTCTTGTTTTATGGATTCTATCATCTCATTTCTGAAACAACACCTCCATCTCCTCCTTTATTTTCTTCTTCTATACATCTTCTACCCCTTGGGACTGTGGCTTTTAATGTTATTTCTGTAGTTAGAGTTTAATGAGGGTAATGTGTTTTCAAGTGATTAACACCGGAGGCAAAATTAGCATTTAACATGCCAAAGAGTGGAGTTGTAGTTTTTTTTTTTTTGTTGTTGCATGCGAATCATCTATTATAAGACTATATAGAAGTTTTGTTTGTTTTAGATTTTTTTTTTAAGTTCTCTTCGTCATCATCGTCATAGTCATCGCCACCGTTCTTAGTCGACTAAGCTGGCTGTCAGTTGTGTTCAGCAACAGCTTTGTTTACCATCATTTTAGCCTCTCATCATCAACTTATACAAAACCATAGAACATATTCTTATGGGAAAGTTTAATATTGTATAGGAGTACATTTGAATACCCAGAAGAGTTGGGTTTTGATGGGATTAATACGAAGAGTAGTGGTTTTTAATCAGGTATAATAAACTTTCGCTACGAATACATTTTTGAGTGGATTTTGAGCGATTAATTGCGGTGTAACATTGAAAATTGGTTGTCTTGTCTTGGAAATGTATTTTAAATGCTCTTGTCTAACAAAGTGTCAGCACTCACAAAGATTATTAACGAGTGTTGACACTTGTTCATTATGATACACCTTTTTATATTGATTCAGAATAGCCAAACAACTTATCCAACGACAAAATTCTAAGCTTAATCCGTTTAAGAAGATAATGGACATTCTAAAAATTAAGCTCCATTTTCTTGGAGGAGTAATAAACTTTTGACCAAAAACAAGAATAACTAAAATGAAATCCACATTAAAAAGCATGTTACAAAATTTAAAAAAGATTTTGGATATCAGATTTAGAATATGTATTCATGTTAAACTTTCGCAATATTCAACATTTACTCTGTTCTTATGGCGAATAACCTGGTGCTATTTTCCAAAATGTCAACGCTTTCTTTGTTTAATTTTTTTTTTGTCAAAAGTTGAAAAGTGACATCTGTAAAATTTTGTTTTTACAAATTTTGCCAAAAACCAGAGAAGAATTGTGTCGTTTTCAGAATCTCATATTAGTTATTTTAAAGTTTACGAGGTAAATGTTGTCGGACGATGCTGTCAGAAGTGGGATTGGAAAATTTAAAATGAATCAACAGCATAAGTCTCGCGTTTTAAAACAAAAATAATTAATTTTCCATTATGAGTTATATTCAATAAAATAATTTATAAAATATTAAACCAACCTACAACATTCGCAAGTAAAAAGATAAATCAACAAATAATAATCATTAAAATTGATATGTCATTCAATCGTGTTTACCTCTTAATAATTACGCAAAATAAATGAAATGTTATATCGCTTTCAACTATTTTAACATATTTTTTTTTTTTTTTGTGTTTGCACATTTTAATTATATTTATTTCTACCTCTGATTTTTTTTAATTCACATTTTTACAATCATAATTATGTACATTGCCTTTTTTTTTGTCTGGAAATTATTGGGATTTTTCTGTGGCGTGTTTATTGCACTATCATCATTAGCAGATTGCATTAATAAATTACAATATAAATAAAAAAAAACGGATTGAATTCGGTAGGACACAGAACACACAGAAAAATGAATACAAAACAATTAATAAAATGGAACAAAAAAAAATGCTGAAAGTGTAAAACGGATAAACCAATAATAATTAAAATTCATCGTATTAATGCATATGCAATAATTCATTATTTAAAAACTCGGATATCAATGATTGGTGGTTTTTTTTTGTGCACAACCAGAATATGTAGTTATACATGAATCGACACTAATAAATATTCAGTTCTTCATTTTAATACAAAATTATTTTAACTCAATAAATATAAATTCAAAATCAACCCACTTATTTATCCCGCCACAAACGCCATCATAAAATACGTTAATCACGTATTTAAAAAAAATCATAAAAATTTAAATCCGCCTCATTCATGAAATCCGGTCCAGAGGTCACTTAAAAAATATTTCTCATTTTTTTTAATCTTTTGTGGAAACATCGTAATTTCTATTTTTATTTTTTTTTTATTATCATCAGCATCAACATCTCAGAAAATTTAATCCGGTCATAACATAAATTATCTTGTTAATTTTTAAACAATTAAATATCATCATCTTTGGGTTTATCTTATCATAACAAAAGAATATTTAAGTATTCGCTTTATACTAAAATTAGCATTTAATTTTAAAAAAAAATTAAAACAACAACTTACATGAATTAATAAAATCAAAATTTACAATTCAAATCCACAAAAATGCGACACATACCTGAAAAGAGATAAAAACAAATGAATTTATTAGACTAATTAGCATTATTTTTTTTTTTTTGAAAAATAAACATTAAATAGAAATAATACAATTTAAGAGCTTTGAACAAAAGAAAACAAAAAAAAAAAAAAAAGATTAAGCTAATAAAATAAGATTTGTTTGCAATGCAAATTAGGTGAGGAGAGATTTATTTATGTAAAAACAAATTAAATATTTATCTTTATGGCGTTAAAAGTTTATTTCATTTTGTTTAAATATTTAGAATTAAAGATGTTATAGTTTCTGGTTTATTATTACACACGCGTTGTGAGATTTTGTGAAAATGTTTAGTGTTTTAATTTTTTTTAGAAGACTTTTTGGTACAGAGAAAAAAAGTATTGCCAGTAACTAATTATGAAGAGTGAATAGTTGGTAGAAAATTGGAGCTAGTCTAACTGATAAAGTCTCTTCCTATCAGAAACTTATCTGCCCGATAAACTTTAACTTTTGGTTTCAAACGGTCGGAAGTGATTTGTGACAAATAAATGATTAGTTGCTCAAAGCATTTAAAAATATTTTAAATGCGTCTTTCAAATGAAAGAATAGTTGACATTCACAATTCAAAATATAAGACAGAGAGAACGTTAAAATTTGTCGATTAATATGTTGTCCTGTCATTATTTATTTTAGTGGTGAATATATAAATCCAGGGTTGGTATACACGTTTCTTTTTATTAAAAATTCACCACCTTACGTTGGTTGATGCAACAGATATTATGTTTGAATGCAGATAAATTTTAAAATGTTTTTAAATATTTATTAGCAGGCTATATATCTGTTATATGTAGTTGTGCACCGTTCAGCATAGACTGGTTCGAAAAATTGAAATTATTTGTTAAATTGCAAAATTCATGTTTGTAAAATAAAATTTACTTATCAAATGTTCCGCTTAACGAAATATCAGTATCATAGCAACTTTTCTCGACAAAAAAACAAACACAAATTAACCTAACAAATTTCTGTGGTTGGGTCGGTTAGAAAAAATAATTGAGTACCTACCATCCACTGAACGAAAAATATCTCTATATAACATTTTTTTTTTCCGTTTCTTTTTGGAAAGCATACACAACATATTAGTTCGTGGAAATTGAAAATTTAATCATCAAAAATAAAAACAAGAAGCAACCTGAACTTTGTTTTACTAAACCGTGAAGCATTTCCAACAGATTCACAATAAGTCAAACATTTTCGTGAAAAAGGATAATATCGTGCTCTTTGTTTATTCATAGAATTTTTTTTTTGTGTATATACTTCTGGTTCTCCCTAACGACATGCAACCATGGAAAATTCATAATAAATTTTTCTACACACACATACCATATAGTATTCCCTTTTCAACTAACTGTATGTTATAAATGCAGTCAAAAAGTCGAAAATATTCACAAATTCTATGAAACACAATAAAGAGTTACAAAAAAAAAAAAAAAAAATATGAATGACTAACGAATGAAAAGCGAAAAGTTTATCTGTAATTTTCAAAATTTTCTCTTTGTTTTTTTTTTTTTTTTTTTTAAGTTTTAGTTCTCTGTTTGCAACGAAAATAAGTGAAGCTGAAAATAGTCTGTTTCGAGTTTTTAGATGATGGAATTCGTGCAGAGGAACATCGAAATAGAGAAGTACCCACTTCTCCTGCATCGTAATATCGTTGCATAGGTTTATTTCTAGGGAAATATCGGGACAAAGGGGGAAGTACAAAATAAAGTGAAAAACTTTGTCTACGAGACCTATTCGTTATGGGTTCTTTATTTTGTAGTTTTATTTTTGTTGAGTTAAATTGGAGTGAGTACACATCAGAGTAGGTATACACGAAACTAAGGACAAACTAAATAAAAAGTTCTTTGATTGTTTTCGAGCACAAAACAACAAATATGTGTGGATGAGCCGAAAGTTTTTTTTTTATTATTATTTCAGAGGAGCACTCTTCATGAATGAGTTTTTTTTTTTTATTTTTTGTAGAAAGAATTTGTATAGAAACTCAGAGGTTTATATGATTCGATGGGTTTATACAATTCAAAGCAGAGATATGGGAACGTTGTCGGTCGTTGGGGAAAATATTCTATTTAAAACTAAAGTTTGTTACAACTTCAGTTGGTCAGATAGTTTGATATGATCTAGGAGTGGATAGATTGTATAAAGTCATAGATTAATCCCTAGCTTGGGAATAACTTTGGAAATTGTATAAAGTACACTTAAGATGACACTTGGCAGTTTATATCCAAGGGGATAAAAGGATGAAAAGTTTTTGTGATTAAAATAATTGTTTTTCTTTTAAAATGTTTAATTCAATTAGTGTTGGAGTATTGATTTGGATTCATATCTTTTGTACTTTACACGGATAATTCGGATAAACTATTTTTTACGATTTTTCTTCCGTTTCATCGTTTTTACAAAGATAAATAGTTTTAAAAGTTTTGTTGTTAGGTAACGGACTGTTCGGATAATGTTCGGATAAAACATGTTCTTTTGCTCGAGTTAAAAATAACGATAACGATAAAAACACAATAAAAACACTGTCTAGGTCCTCTCTTTCGTTTTTATTGTGAACAAAAATTCCATGACACTTGATCGTTTGTACCCAAACGGATTCAAGTTTTTGTAACAAAAATGTTAAATTCAATATGTACATATAATGCTTTGGTTCGATTTTATATCATTTTTTTGGTAAATTTTTGGATAAAATTATGATACTTTGTTTAGTGCTGCCATAGCATTCATTAAAAAAGTTTATAGGAAGCTAGTAACTAGGAAGTATTAGGTTGACAACAACACTTGTTGTCCGCTGTTATCTCTGAGGGCTTTGAAATGCTTTTATAAAACAATTTATCCGGTAGCTCTGTCGGTTTTCCAAAAATTTTTGAGTGCTATTTCAAATGTCTGTTTAAATAAATAAGCTTCGGATAAAGGAACGAAACGAACTTAAACCCGATACACCTACCTACAATAAATTTTCCCAATTTAACAAAGTTAGGGATTCATTCAAGTTTGTTAACGAAAACGAGCAATGACCCGATGCTAATTAATTGGAATGATTTCACTCATTAATTCAAAACCTCTGATTTAAAAATTAATAACTTCGGATAAACCAAATTATCTTAGTTGCAAAAGTGTTTTTCATGACAAAAAATAGCGGTATCATTCAAAATGTATTTTAGATTATGTTTTAACATAATAACTAACTATCCGGATATCGATAATTATCCGTATAAGATTCATAACAAATTAAAATCGTTAAATTAAATCGAAAATTGTTTTCAGTGGCAAAAATGTATAAGCACCAATAAACCGTGAAATAGGTATCAGTTGCATTCAAAAACACATTTTATATTATCCGGATGACAGAACAGATAATTTAAATTTTTTTTACGACCCCGAATAACGCTTAAATACATGCAAATTATCATCTTTAGTATCATAAAACAGACAGTAGCTCACTCAAAAATTGAGACCCTTTAAACAACTTAAAACTTTATGTCGTATAATTATTCTGACAAAAACTGGGAATGGATGGATAATACAGCAATCAAATTCTTTGGAGATAAAACATCAATATGGTTCATGCTCTAAAAATTCAATCTGCTAATCTTAAATCTCAATATATTACATACATACATATCTATAGATACTTTTTATTGAATCTTGAACAATGGAATGTGTAATAAAAAACTTTACTTCTTCCACAATGAATTTTATAAAAAGAAACCCTCTATATCTACAAATAAAAGGGATAAAATGTAATAATATCTGAAGTTTTCAGCACTCTATAAAACTTATTTTATAAGTTGTATCTATTACAATCAATTGAACACAATCCTTTCATGAAAGCGAACATAGAGCAAACGAATTTATCACCCTCATAAAACTAGTAAAACGACCCACATATCATTACCCCTTTGCACTCTTAAACACACAAAAAAAAAAACAATTTTGTAACAAACTTTACATCTCAGACACATCACAGTCACATACAGTCAAAATGTCCTGGCAACAATATGGTGAATGCTTTATATCTCTTTCTCTTGTTCTCTTCTTTTTTTTTTAGATTTGTTGGATATATATAAATTTGCCTTCTCTTAAAATGATAAATTTGGCATAAGGACGAAGAACTTAACTTTTTCTCATATCCTTTCTTCCTTCCTGTATTTTATGAGACACAAGAACCCTTGTTCATACAAAATCAAATCAAATGATGCATATGAGTAAAAAAAAAACATGGAAGCAGGAAGTGGATGTGGTTCACAAGAAAAAGGATGCTGTTATACGTCATTTAACACCATTACAGCAGATTAACCGTATATATATATAAACACACACGTGCGCACTTAAATCGTTTGTGAATTCGATACCTCTTCCCTTTTTGAGAGAATCCAATACTAGTAATAGGATTGTTGAAAATAAAATCATTGGAATGAGAATGTTGCATGTAACTTCAACTCTCCAAATTAATTTTGATTGATTGATTGATCAAGTTTTACAACAGTTCATTAAATTTCCCCTTTCTATTTTCGAAGTAAACTTTGTTAACCCTTTTTTCTGGTACTTTAAAATCAAATCAACGAAAAGGACACAGATTTAGCAATCAATTCAGAAGTCAGTTTTGATAGGATTAATACGAGACGAGACCCTAAGGACGGAAAAGAAAAACCAAAAGTTTTAGGGATAGTTTCTAAATATTTTTTTATTTTTGTGTGTCAAAGTGAGTCCTTAAGGGAGAGTATTTGTTCGAAAAATACGGAGTAATCTTGTGAGTAGTAACTTATGTCCTTTAAAATTTGTGTTGTAGAAAAAAAAAGAGTTGAAAAGTTATTCCATTGTGAATGAAAATTATTTGAAAATTTATAGATTTAAGGGGGCTACAAGGATTTGTTTTTGTTGAGGTTGAAGTTTTGAAACTAATCTGACAAAAACTTCAAACTAGAATGTACGGTGAATGGAAAGATAAGAGACTTTAAAGGAAGTCTATTGATAAAAAGTGTGCCGAAATTCGACAGTTGGACCAAAGACAATGGCAAAGTTCCTATTCGTAGTCAATCAAAGTTGATGTGCCGCAGGGAAGTATCATGAGCCCTTTACTTTATAATATTTGGCTTTGTATGTATATGAAATTATGAACGTATATTCCTTACGAAAATGTACTGCATTTCTGTGCGCGTTTCCGTAGAAGAAGCCAATTTTCCAGGATCCCTTAGCAAGCAATTAAGTTATCGGTGAATAAACGAAATGGAAGTACGTACAAAATTACTTGGGAAGATCTTATTTAAATAGTCTTTCTTCACACATTTGTTCGAAAAGTTTGAATCCTATATTAGAAGATAGGAAATTGTGATGGTCGAAGCGAAAGCTCTGCAAAACTCGTTATTCAAAAAAAAAAATACAAAGGACCGATTTTTACTTCAAAAGTTGTCATTGAATCAATGAATGGTGGGAAGTGTTAATTTTGGCAGGAAGTAGGAGACCCAGCTAGAGATCTGAAGTTAAAATGGTCCTTTGGAGAACGATGAGTATGAAGCATTTATGGTGTCAATAAGTCTGATTGTAACGCTGCAATTTTGATCAACATTTTAAAGCTATAGACTTATAAAATCAATAAACATTTCACATTTCATTGATAAGTAAAGAAGTAAACTTCTGGTAAATCCCCTTACTCTAAGTATTTTATCAAAACAAATCTATTAGCAAACGTTTAATTTTATTTTTCCAACAATGTTGGCAATTGTAATTACCTCAAACCAAACGACAATAATGTGGGTGGCACAAATGACTGACGAGCGACTGGTGGCAACAGCTCATCATCGTTTAACAATCATATCGATTGTTCTGCCAACTAAAAAGGTAATCGATAGATTTGAGTTAAGCTTCACATTTGTACATAACGTTTCCACTTGTAACTTATTGAACAACCATAACAAGCCACTACAATTCACTTCAAGTGGGTTGGAAATACTGGGATTTTGCTTTGCTTTGGTTTGGGTCTTTATTCTTATAATATCCACATTCCCTCGTGTGGGGAGAAACAAATGAATGGCAAAATCTGTTGTTTTACGAGCGATTCTTCACTTCTAATGCGATTTATACTTGACAGACGATTAGATAATATTTTTTTTTGATTTTTTTTTTCTGTTTTTCTGTCAGAAGATTGTGGGATTGGTAGAATATAAAGGCCGACAGCTGAGCACGAAAAAGATACTTTGTATCTGCACGAGTTAAATCTGAAATAAAGAAGAAGAAAAAAAAACTTCCAGTAATTGAATTGTCCCGAAGAACGTTAAACATTTTATTTATGCTTTGCGTCCGTGCCCTGACTCTCTCACACAGACCCCGCAGGACTACATTAACTTTTGTGTGCCACACCACTTCTCTTTCAAGTCACACCACACCACACCATGGGAGTGCCAGAAAGATTATGGCACCCTTATTCGGGTGGATAAAACAGATTTGCTGCGTAATCCCTCAGCTATTTTGTTCGTGCTGCTGTTGGGCTTTATCCCCCTTTAGCTTTGCCAAGAGATGTGAAACAAATTATCCACCATCTTAGCACGGTCGTTATAAAAGCCCTCCTCTATCCGTATTCTTTTCTTTGTATTCCTGGTACAGTCTTGTTGGTATATATATACTTCTATAGTATAAAAGAACTGGGATTTTTATGATATCTCGCGAAAAACCCATAAAAGTAAAGAATACAGAAAATAAAGTATAGAAGAAAAAAAAAATCACGATAAAAAGAAATCGCAACGAGGAAAATAAAGAAATGTTTATTTTTATTTGCCAGATCATAAAGAATGCTTCTACAGTTTTTTTTTCGTTGGTCTTCTTCCTCCCCCACCAAAGGCAAATAAAATGAGATTTGTGGTAGGAAAAAAAGAATCAAGAAAAAAATAAAGTAGAATATCTTTCTCTACATAGTGCTTAGTTTATTTATATAATTTTTTTGTCATGTTTTTTTTTTCTTCATTTTGATTATTTTTACGACTCAATACAGTGTGTTCTTGGTGGTAAAAAATATCATATGATAATAACCTATTTTCTACTCTGCATGTGGTTAGTGTTATTAGATCTTATAATAAGCAGTAAAAAAATATACAAACATTTAATTTTCGAAGAATTTAGCACATAAAACTGAGCGGTAAATTTACAACCGAGTTCTTTTCTTGGTTGTTTTATAAAGATGGAGTAATTTACTCGTTGGCACGTGCTTTTTATTTCAGTGATATTAGGATTATTTTCGTCGCACATGCTTTTTAGTTTTGTGGTTTTAAGAGATTGTGTACTCACAAATCGGAATATGGGTTAGATATACAAAATATTATTATCTTCTTCCGTTTTTTTTACAAATATCACACGTTTTTCAAGTTTGTTTGTGATATATGTGATATTTGTGATTATTTTTATGATCAAGATTTAATGGGGGGAACTGATGAACCTAGAATTGCGCATTTTTGTTTTCTTAACAATTTGAGAAACCCACTTGGCAATTTTGTGAACCAGTTTTCTTTTAATATCATAAGAAGTGAGACGTAAGCTCTTATGATATTTTTTATATCCAGTTTATATCCAGAAAAATGTTTTCAAAAAGATCAAACATTTACAACGATGTCTCTTCTTTTTATTTTAAATTACATACCACAAGAACTATAAATCTTCTTTGTGGACAATTTAATAATTTGCTTGTTGGCATTTTTATTTTGATGATATTGGGATTTTTTTAAGCGCACGCGCTTTTAAGTTTTGTGGTTTTTTTGAGTTTATTGTGGGTAAATTGAAATGTGGGTTGGATATACAAAATATTGTTAACGGCCTCCCGTATATTTACAAATACCACAAGTTTTTCAAAGTTTTTTTTTCTGATTTTATCTTCATAATACCATCAAGATTTAGTGGGAGACATTTGTTAGCTGATAGTTTATTTGAAATTTTTAATTACATTTTCTTAATTTAGAGATTGCATCTTCACCTGAAATTTAAAAGATACGAACTAAATCATATTTTCAATAAATATTTTCAGAAGGAATCAATAGATTGTTTTAGTTTCCAATAAAAATATATAATGTTCTTTCAGTTTTCTTTTTATATCACAAGAACTGTGAGGTGAAGTTTTTGTGATATTGGCAGAAGTTTTGTAAATGTTTCCTAGAAACATAGAACAGTTCTTATCGTGTATACATGTTCCTTGTTATCTGGTATTTATCATAAAACATGTATGTATCTTAGATACATATATCACAGTTTTTTTTTAGTTTGTTTGTGATAATTGTAATGCTTCTATGAAGATACAGCGGAGCGAATTAACTTAACTATTCGACAATTTAGGGTTATTATTTTTCCAAAATGTTTTATTATTTTTTTCATGAAACCTTGCGTCTTTAAATAAAATATTATCATAATTGAATTCATTTTTAAATATCACTCGAACCAAAATCTTGTGATATTTGAAGAAATCTTGTAAATACTTCCTCAATACGTCGCATAGCTTTTATCATCTTCTCTTTTATTTGTATACAAATTTGACTATAGTCAAACAGGTATTTAACATGTGTCACAAAAACTATCAGAAATCACACGTTTTTCTGTGATATTTTATGGGACAATTTAGTAAAAAACGCGATGTAACAAAAAAAATAATCACCTAAATTAATTTTAAAATATATTTTGTTTTATAGAATATATCACAAGAAGTGATAAAATGAATCCTGTGATATTAATTGTGGTTTCTGCGTTTCACTTACAAAATCTATGTTGACTTTTGACAGATATTTTACATGTAAACGCAATATGAAAGCACAGTTAAATATTATGTTATACTTATAAAAATGTACTGTGCTTTTCCATTGCATTTAGTTACTTGCGAAATAACATGAAAACGTATTAATATAAATAAAAGCATGAGAAATATGTTTTTCTTTTACAAATATCACAGGTATTTCACATGTATCTTAAGAACTAATTAAATCAAACGTATTCATGTGATATTTATTTTATTGGTTATAACAATCCTAATATAAATAAAGAATTTGCTGAATAAATTGTCATCGAATTATACAAGTTTATACCAGAAATACATGTCTTGTTTTATACGACATATATCACAAGAAGGATCCATTATCCTGTGATACTTGTTTCGCATATATTGCTTTCGCATATATTTGTCGGTTCATTTGAATAGTAATTTTAGAAAATGTGCTTCAGAAGAACATTGTGTACTACAGAACTACAACGATTATACTTCAACAAGTTTTTCTCATTATCACAAGAGCTATCAGAAATTGCACACATTTATGTGATATTTATTTTATGGGACGATCAAGACTTTACATTAAATTAATAACAGTCTTGATACACATATATAAACAGCTTTATAAATTTGCTTATGAGATATCATATCACAAGAAATTTTATTGATTCTTGTGATATTCTTCGTTTATTTATTTTATGTAATTTTTCATATGCCTTTTACTATGATTTCATGTTGCATTTGGTTTTCTTACAAATAACATATGATATCACAGAATTCTTGTGATATAAATTTCATAATTTCATTTTGCTTCTACATTTATTATATTACACTTATTTCATTTGATATTTTTATGTCTTCATATGATTTTACTTAATTTCCTTGCCGCCGAAAAATTGAAGACAAATGAAAATAAAATGAAATTTTTTTAAAAAAAAATTATGATCTTGTCGTTTCTACAGCTTGCAATTGGTTTGTGATCAACAAATTAAAACGTACAAGTATTGAACGAGGAGGAGACAATAATTAGTCGTTTCAATTATTAATAATCATGATTTGATTTTCGATACATAGAACTTCTTTAACAACTTCTCCAAACTTCTTAACTTGACAAAATAAAAAAAAAATAAAAAGGGTTATTGTCCTCACACACTTAAACACCAAACAAAAGAACAATCAAATGAGTTTAGAACAGCGAATACTTACGTCAACACATCATAACATACACGCAATTTATTTCTATGAAATTAATCTAGCTCGACATTCTCACATTAAATCCCTATAGAATTTTAAACTCATTCGTTTCACCCTGTCAGATAAAATATTCGGCATTTATATTCTCTCACCTCATCAAAAAGAAAAAAAAAATAACACGAAGAACAGTAGCGTCTGGTTGTAAAATCATTAAATTATTGTTTCCCGGTGGTATATATTAACACACGAAGTCTTTTTCTCTCTATATTTATGTCTTCAGATACTGTATCTAATATCATGACGATAATTCAACAAATGGGAGTCGATTACGCACGCATTATTGAATTTTCAATGAGTCTACAACATGAAAGTAAAATAAGAAAAAAAAATGTTTGCCCCTTTATGAGGTGTTCGTTACATGAAAAGAAAAAAAAACTTTCCTTTTAAGAGTCTGTGAATAATTTATTAGCTACGGGGATGAAAAGTTAAGAACAAGGGACTGAAATGCGACCCTTGCGTGTATACATGTTTAATTTATATAAATAGGGATTTGGTTTGGTGCGACGTATAATACGAAGGGATTGGACAAACTCCCTGAGCTCTATTATAGTTCAAAATCTCAATTTAATTCATTCGAGGATTTAGATAGAAGATTGTTGTTTGGGTTGTTAGGTAGAAGCCACGCCGCGTGTGACCAAAAAACAACATACCACTCAAGGAGGGTTGACGAAACTCCTCCAGTCAGCTACACGAGTTTTAAAATTTATTTGTGTGCACATATCTCGCTGATTAAATCCCAAGGGGTTACCGATAAATTTTTGGATGGCTGCACGCCCCTAATGCAATCGGACGTAAGAGTTCTCCCAGTTCTTTGCGATATACATATACATACCTATGTGTTTTAATCAACCCTATAGAGACGAGAACCTGCTTTTTGACGACTGACTGATCTAAGCTAGGGGAGAATTATTTTTTGTTTCCTGTGTCCCTTTTGTTTGTTTCTTAACCCTCATGGCTTATACACGTAACGTATATTTCAATGAATATCTTATTTTTATTGTAGATAGGGATGCAGCAAGAACCCGGAGTAGTATGTCGACATCGACGTCTCTGGCGCCCTAACTACCTGGATTGCGTGTGGATTTATGTTCAATTGTTCCACGGAAACGTGCACACACATTGTTTGACAGAGAAATTAGACATCAATTTGTTGAATGGAATTGCCGCTGGGTGGAATGAAGCAGCACAAGCAGCAAATGTCAGATAAACACGTAAAATTAGCGCAAGGGGAATACGGGCCGAGGCAAAGCGTATAAAAACCGCAGCATCGACATAATACAAAACAGTGTTCTTCTCACCTATTGTTTTCGGTGTGTCGTATAGTGTTTTTATGTTTCCCCCTTAAAAATAAACTGCACAGCGCGGTAGTTTAGATGTACCTATAACATAACAACAATGATGCACTTGGTTTATTCCATAGGGAATTATTTCTGTCAGTTAAGATATAGCTACGGACTCAATTCGATGCAGTATAGTTAACGAAATGAATAGGTAGGCCAGGGCCAACGAACGTACAAATATGGGGGGATTTACTATACCTAGGGTGCAAATTGCATTCCAGGGCTTTTGTTTGTCGATCGAGTGAAATCAGGCGAAACGAAGTGCTTGTTGGATTGCACTTTTTTCTAGTTTTCTTTCGTTTCCGAGAGGTACAGAGAGAAGTTTGTCGGTAATGTTAAAGGCTAAACGAAGGGTTAACAATATAGGATTGAATGGCATCTGTTGATAGAGGGGTCACTGAGATTTTTGTGTTAAAGGACAAATTAAGGTCGGATGAGAACACTGTGAAGAGTAATGTCCTTAAAATATTTTGCACTTTTAGATGGTAGAAAATTTAGATTGTTAAGGAGGTTTTAAGAAGTTCATTTGGATTCAGTTGATTGCATTTGAAGGGTAAGTCATTATAAACATTAACCGTTACATTAACTTAAGGACAAGTCTATTTTTTTTTTGTTGGATTTAAATCAATCAAGCAATCAATCAATCAAGCAGTTCTATTTCGAAGTTTCGTTGAAAACCTCCTAGTTTCAAGTATTTGTTTTCATGATTTGGCCTTGGTATAAAAGAATCATCTGAATTTTCACGTTAAAACTAGAATATCCTGATCACAAACACAATATTTTATCAAAGGATATTCAGAGTAGAGAGGAGTAAAAGAAATTATCAACATACGTATATTTCCAGAGATAGTTTCTATTTCCAATATCTTGTAAAAATGGTTAGTAATAATTGAGGAATCAAACTACTAAACAAATTAGGACCGTAGTGATTTCCCTGTGGTATCCTATTTACGTTGAACATACTTTTAGAAATATGAGTCAAACTCGTTCATTAAATTCCAAATATGTTGGGAGTAGTTGCTTGATACCAAATAGATCAGGCCCTTAGTGGCTCCCCTGTGGTATTTCGTTTAAATTTAAAATTCTGTAAATTCTCAATAACTGGTAGTATGGTTAATGATTGACGAATTGAACTACTAAATAGATCAGGACCGTAGTGACTTCCCTGTGGTATATCATTTGAGTTAAAAGTTAAAGTAATATGTATAAGTAAAATATGTTCTACAAAATACGTTCAATCATCCCATTAGATGACATCATACCATATCTAATACGTAAGCAATAATTTTCGATGATTAGACTGCTTGACGAATCGAATCACCAAATAGATCAAGACCAAAGTGTCTCCAAAGTGGTATTTCTCTAAAGTAAAACTTTTTGTAAGTAAGGATTTATATGGCAGTATGGATAATGCTTGATGTATTTATTGTAAAAGATTTATAATGTGCTACGTAAACCATGCCTTTTCAAAATAGTCTTGACCACCCTGTGCTTAGTATTTCACTATTTAGCTAAAATAATACATAATTGATAACGTATACATAATACTTTAACTCTATATCTAGCCGTACAATAGTGTTAAAATTACTGCTTTTATAAACTTTTTCTAGAAATATTGCTGTAAGCTTTTAGTTAAGATTTGTCAAGTTAAGCACTTGTAACAAAGCTATTGAAAGAAGAAGACGTCTCTATGGACTTAGTTTTCATATTGTTGCATTTGCATGTAACGCATATATTAGTTTTAATATATTATGGATTATAGTATTAAATTACCAAATAGATCAGGACAGTAGTGACTTCCCTGTGGTATATCATTTGAGTTGAACTTATTTAAGTGTTATACAAGTTCATTTTGTTAAGTTAATTAATAGTATCTATTTAAATATAAAATAAACAAATGAAGCACTGTCTATACTGACAATTGGTCGGTTAAAATATTGTTCATAATTCGAATCAAGACAGCAAAATATTTCATCATTTATAACTCACCTTATTAACTGACAGCGGTGACTGTTGTCCACCAGCAGCAGCTGAATTATTATTTTGCTGCTGTTGCTGCTGCTGTGTTGTTGGTGTAACCAGTTTTTTTGGGCTCTTTGGTCCCGCAGTTTCCTGCGGGTTACCGGAGGGCTCTACACGTACTATGATCGCTATGGTTGTTGATTTGAGATGTGTCCCCTAAAACAGGGACACTACTCTCAAAAACTCGAAAAAAAAATTAAACAAAAACTGAAGAAATTAAAAGAAGGGAAAGAGTAAATATACTCCAGGTGTTGATTCGTTGTACATTTATATTCTTTTTTAATGACGTAGTGAGAATAATGAATATTATAATGTATTTTTTTTTATTTATCAGTATTTGAGTAATCCAACTTTGTCATGAGGGTATCCTTATGATTTTTATCACATTTTTTTACGATTTGTTTTATTTTAACACTGAAAAGGGATAATTTTTATTTGAATTTTGAGTTACAGTGGTTTGTAGAGTTTGACGCAGTAGAGAAAATGCTGAGGAAGCTTAGAAATTAGGCAAACATTTAATTATATCCCGTTATTAACAATATTGGTTTCAGTTATTTGTGCGTTCGCAATGAGTCTCGAAACTACCGATACTATTTTGATAAAACTTTAAACTAAGAATGAGTTTTGGAAAAGACCAAGGATTATAACTATTTTCATAAAGCTTTTCTACTCTTTAAGAAATTTAAATCAGTTTTTTATTTAATTTCATTTTTAAAGTGTATCGTGACGAGGAAATTAAAGAATTGAGATAGTTCCAAGAAAAATCTGCGATGTGTGATTGAATCAACCTTTACACGAGTTGCCCTTCTATTTCACTTTGAATTTCAATTACATTAAAAAACAAACCGTGTGAACTGCCAAAAATATTTCCCGTATAAAAACAGCCTTCAAACAGAAGCAATAAGCAAATTATACGAGCACCCGCCTTCTATATCTCTGCAATGCAGTCAAGTTCTGTGGCTGTAATCCCAATTTTTTTTTTTCTGTTTGCAGTTTTTTGTAATGGAAATCCAATACCCCATTCACATTAGACTACTCTTAGTTTGCGATGAATGGAGCAACGAAATAAGATTAATCCAGCCGAGAAGAACTAAAGATAGAAAGGTTTTTTTTTGCAGCAGGGGATCAATAAAAAACGAAAGAAGGAAGCAAGGATACCATGCCATTGGAATCAGATCTTTCCGCGCTGAGATATGTGTACGAACGGATGAAAAAATAAACAAACAAAAAAATCATCAAAGGGAAGATGAAAAGTGATGAAAAAAGAACCTTAAACTACTCCCACAATTGAGTTCGAAACGAAATGGACAAACCCCTGGAACCTCGGTCCTCTCGAAGAGGAAAAAATGGGCGCAGGATGAATGAAATTCAGTGCGTTCATGAAGACCACTACTGCTCGCCGACCGACGACGAAGTAGCATCCTTCTTTTTTCAACTTGGAGGTGAAAAGGAAGCTCGGAGAAGGACACGAAAAGTTCTCTGTGTACTTTTTTTCGTAGCTTTGTTCCTTTTGTCTCTCCATATGCTGCTGCTGGTGAAGGTTTGAATTGAAAAAAAAGGAAATCATTTAAAAAAGCGGAACAAAATGGACAGACGGACATGTCCATGCACATAAAGATATATGCCTGGTATATCCTTGGCAGCGAGAAAAAAACGTTGATCACTTTTATTTTTTGTTCTTTTTCTTTTGGCTGCGGGGATTTTTTTCTTCCAATTTTTTTATTTTGTGAAATGGAAAAACCAATTCTCGTGGGTGGGTGGTGCTGGTGGTTTGTGGTTGCAGCAGAAGTTTGGGGTCTGAAAACTCATCTCAACCCACTGATATGGAAAAAAATTAAATGGACGACAGGATAAAAGCACAAAAAATCGTACAATTTGTTCGATGGCGAATTGTTTTTTTTTTAGAAAGTCCGGAATATGTGGAATAATGATGAGGGTATATGTAGACACAGGATACAGATGCTGCAGAAAGGTACCTATACAAAATGTGGGAAGAAGATTGTCTGTTAGCCGAAGCGTTTTTTTTTTATTTTTGCAGTACTCTACGGTTCAAAGGTTGAGCTGGGCTGGATCAATAACCGGGTGAATTGAAGAGAACTAACATGGAGAATGTGCTGGATGCTAGGCAAGTGGAAATAATCGAAAAGATGTGGATTTTCCGATAGAATTATAATCTTCTATGAGTTTTAAATTGAGTGGACAAATCAACAGATAAGTTTGTTTAGATAAAAGAGGCGACATCAGGAAGAAGATTTAGCTTCAAAATTGGTTATGTTAAGCACTTAAAATAATTGTTTGTTGTGGGTGACTTGACTGATAATAATAAATTTGAAAATCGTTTAAAAATTCAGTGTGGTGATAATTTCAATTTCCATCTTTCCATCTAACACTATATCTTTTAGCGGGTTGAATTGTAAGCAATTAAGTTCGTTTGATTATAATTTTTTTTTTAGAATTAACAAAGTTTAAAGGATGTTTTTCTGTCAAAAGCTTAGCCTTACCTCACAGTGGTGAGTTTCTATGGAAATTGAAGTACTGTTCTAATAAGAACAAAGGTTTTTTTTTGTTGGCTGTGGTGAAATGGTTAAATTCTAAGTTATAACAGTAAAATCAATTTCAGCCGATATAATCGACTATTGGCAACCCTAATTTGTTTCAAACGCTTTTTATATCTCAAAACTTTACTATTTATTTTATTATAAGAAGCTTCCTCATCTTTATACTCCAAATCATTCTTTTAAGTACAGTTCACAATGACAATCATTTCAAGTAAAGTGTTTCCAAAATAATTTTTTTTTCGAGTTGAAAGATCATCAACATTCCTCTGTTGTCAGAACAAGTGTTGTCAAAATATCAATCACTCGGATTTAAGATTGGCTTTTTTCCAATAAAAAGTTATGTTAAAAAGAAAAAGAAAAACATTCAAAAAATATGACAGATAAATAATTCGAATCTTTTGTTAAAATAAATTCTTTTGCTTCGTTGAAATGACAGTTGTGATCTGCAACAAATTGAAGCTGACTAATTGATCGCGTAAATTAGGCAACATTATTTATGACATTTTGACATACAAATAGAATTTTTTTAAGCTTTTAAGATTGTTTTCTATCCATAGCAAATTTGATTTCGGTCGTACTCGAATTTTGACAGTAGTAGTACTACAAATTCTCTTTTCTAAAGAACATTTTAACTACTTGAACTACTACTACTAGTGGAAGTGTTAGTGTTAATACGGGATTGAAGTGCGAGATTGTACTCCGCCGGTACAAAATGCGATTGTTTTCCATCAAAGGATTTAGCTGTCAATTTTTATCTTGATTAGATATTTGACTCTGACGTATTTGGATACTTCTCTATTACGAAATTCCATTTGACAGATTCGTTGTGAATTCAAAGAGTACATTTATGTCATAACTAAAAATTTAGTATAAATGTCAAATTTTGGTATTGAGGCAACATATGACAAGAGTAGGTACTACAACTCGTTTAATCCGCAAGAAATACGAAATTTCCAAAAACAAAGAGTTGTAGTGGACATTCTTAACAATTCGTGCATGAAAAGACTCTGCAGCTTAATCAAGGAACAACAAAGAAACTCAACCGACGACGAGGCAACTTGGCTAAAGCTAAAGCTAAAAACCTTTCGAATGTCCCCTAAATTTAAACCCACCAGCATAACAACTTCCCGCTGAGATTCATTTTACGGTCTACTGAATTTCTTTAATATATACGCCACCTTTTCGGTAAATGGAAATTGCAGCAATTTTAAGGGATTTATGTGCACACTACCCGTCGGTGAATATGAATGGAGAAAAAAAAATCGTTGTCGTTGTCTCTCGAGAAATAAAAGCACCCAACACACAACGCTATTGATTTTCCCTAACCAGATGAACCTCATTTAAATACCAAATTTTTTGTTTTGCCAGAAAAAAAAGTAAAAATAAAGACTCCCTAAGACCACCACCGTGCATTTTCTTCATTGCGTCAAACTATTGTGATTTGTTTTTATTTTGCAACCCTGGATTTTAATCCTCTTACAATTATATTCCAAAACAATAGAAGCAGAAAAATAAAACGAGATTTTTAAGTCAAGTCAGGCGTGTGTAGACGATGAAACAAACAAAAATAATCCAATATACGATTTTTTGCTGGCGGCGCGCTGTGCTCCTTGGTAACTGATATTCCAATGTTTTCAAAAGTGTAATCGGGGTGTTAATCCTTCAATTGGTAAACAGCGGTAATGCAGCTGTCACCATGTTTTTATTTTTTTACTTTTGCACTTGTTTTTTTTTTTTTCACTTTTAAATTTTTTATTACAAAAAAAAAAAAAACAACAAAACTTATCACACACGCAAGAAGTGAAAGCTTGTATTTTTTTTACAAAATCAGGGGATAATTTAATTTATTACACTTCTCATCTGACAGCACTGGATTTAAATATCCTTCATTATGTGTTCACAGGAAGTAGGTAAATTAATTTTGATATTATTGTGAACACACCATTTTAATACAATTAACCACTTAGTTTTAAATTAACACTCTGATTGCACTCTGCCAATAAATAATATATAAATGGCTGACACCGCACACAATGTAATTAACACTTAAATCCTTTTGGTGATTAATTAATCCAACACGATCAAGGTAGAATAAAGGCGTTTTGTAGGGGCGTAAATGGTTGTTCCTTGAATTTAGTACCGGAAAAAGGATATAGTGAATTTCCCTCTATACACGAATAACGGACGATTCAGACATTTTTTTAATAGAATCTCTTTCTGAAGGCAGATACGCGAATTTATACGAATATTTTTTTTATTTTCCTCGTTTCGAATGTTAAATATTTAAATAAAAACTTCGAGAATACAAAAATCCGCGATACACGAACCTGCGTTTACAATGGCTCTACTCGGTCTGGTTTGTTGTGCGCTCTTTGAATTCTCTTCGACCGACGAACTCGATTGCATACAGTATGCGATACACGAACAACACAAATAGGAGAGAAGGGGAATAACATTTCAATGGCGGCCGCTTAAAGTGAATTAATGTTTGTGTTGTTGTTGTTATTTCATCGTAGCGTAGCGTAGCGTAGTGTAGTCGTAGTGAGGGGAACTCTCTTAAGCATTTGTCTGGTCTGGTAAGTTATTTTTTATTATTTGACATTTGACGTTCTCTTTCGTGCGCATGGTAAGTTTATTCTATTTTTCCCTCCTCTGATTTACTCAATATTACATCACAACAGGGATGTTAAAAATAAATATGCTATTTTGAATAAATATTATTGGATTGTAAGAAATCGGAATTCTTTGAATGTTTTTTTTTTTTGGAGCATGTTGATGAATAATGATGCGTAAAATTTAAGTATGTTTTTGCTCAAGTATGTGTTTGCTTTCGAATCACGTATTTTAACATTATAGGTGGATGCATTTTTGATGAATAATTGATGACAATGAGTCGTATAATTATTTTATTATGATCCGATAATGAAAAATTTATATTAGTCGATTTATGAGCCCCGTGTTTTTTGTATTTATTTAAATTTTCTTTTGAAAAATATTGATTTTTGTATTGATCTGTCAGAGAGGTATTTAGATACATTATCTATCTGAAAACGAGGTTTAGGTATGCAAGAAGTATGGCAGTAGCAATTTAATTATATTTTAGTAATATTTTATGAGTGTTTTATTCCGAGCGATGTTTTTAGAGTTTTTGAGTAAATTTTAACGGTGTTATAAAAAGGCAATTTAAGTCCTGTAGCAGTAGCACGGATGTGGTCGTCTATCCTTTTTATAAGTTGGGTAGATATTATTTTATTAGAAGGTGGTGAGTCTGTTGCAAATGATTTTATTTTGTCGGTACACACCATGATTTACTTCACGATAAAACTATTTCGAATTGGTAAAAATTCCTTTGACGGACCCCTGTATACTAATAATAACTTATTTTCTATAACGAAGTTCATCCATAATAACATTGGTAAATTTAATTGGAAATACAACATCAAATGTAAAAGACATTTTAAAATGTCTGAATGAAATTTTATTAAAGTGACTCTAAAATGTACTGCAATGATTTTGTAGGGGAAACCAATACAGTTTTATAGTCAAAATCTAAAAAATTAACTAAACAAAACCTTAATTTCGCGGATGATTTATTAAAAATAAAGCTAAGTTGATATTAGAGTTGGTGTTCTGTTGTGAACATTAAAGATTGATTGCGTAATTTTGAAGTGACTCGATAAAATTTTCATATTCTGCTTCAAAAGTCACAAGAAAAATCATAAACAAATTCACCGCATCATGGTGAGTATTACTGCTCAATTTAGAACAGCTGATTATGACACAACAGGAGAAAATTAAACCAAAAATTCAATAACATATAAATCTTTGTAACTTTCCTAAATACATTATGACCGCTCTGAATGAGATCACAGTTTCGATTGGTTTTATGGATGGGTTTTATGGATCTCACAAATTATGACTGTAAGGCAGAAAAGGGAATTGGAAGTTATACGTGTGACAGTGCAGCGTCCAGTTTGTACTAAAGAGCAAAGGAATTAAGTGCTAATTTTGACTAAGTACCCGTTGCGCATTTCAACTTTGACAGACTTTAGTACTGAAAATGACAACTGACATATTTTAAGCACATTAGATATTATTCAATATTTAAAAAAGAAATTATGCTATTCAGGAAGACCCCATCACCGATGAAGGAACCAAATCGATCTCCGCCAACTTGAAGTTGGAGATAGCAATCTAGGGTTCGATCGGCTGGAGAATCATATAACGTCTGGAGAATCATGTAACTATTAGAGCACCTTACTCCCTGTAGCCCAACTTATTAAGTAATGCAATTTCAATACAAATAATTAGTAATTTATTATTCTATTCAACTACAAATAATTAGTAATTAAATTTTTAAATTTAGAAATTCTAGCAACCCATATTGAACTTTGTAATGATTATTTTTCAACTCTTTGAATTATAGAACATCTTTCGTATAGCTCTTAACCATCCCTGTTCAGGAATGTAAATAAATGAATGGAGGGAGAATCGAAGATGGAGAAACCTAAGATGTATTTTACAAAATTGCTGAGCAAACAACAAACTCTTAAAACTCTCTTTACTAACAAAACTCCTTAACCGTCGTATTTTTATTCTTAAATACGCTTTGTATTTGTATTATAAAAAAAAAACTTCATGGAGTAGTAAAACACCCTCTTCACTCAACTTTACTCTACTCAATTACTTCAACTACATAACATTTTTTTACGCTAACTTGAATTCCACACGGCAGAACGACTGCAACGACAACGACGATGATGATGATAATAATAATGATAATAATGACGTTGAAAACCGATTCTAGCTAACACACAATGATATCACGGAATTACGGCAATAAACAGTAATTATGCAGCAATTAAACAGTAAGCTGTTAACATAATGAAATTAGCAGGTGTAGTAAAAATTCAATTAATTCCCCAGAGGCGTCGTCGTTTGTCGTTGGTAGAGTCGTCGTTTTTGATGACTACCTTCTTTTTTTTTAACGACTTCTCTTTATTTTTTATATAGGTATTTTTTTTTGTTTCTCGCTAAAGCCTCTTGTGTGAAACTGGAACCGACAGTGGGACAAAAGACGGACGAAGTGGAACGAATGAATGGACTACGACGACAACGAGACGGGACGGTTCTCTTCTTTGTGTGAACAAGTTTTTCACATGTTTGCTTTTTGTGTACTTTTTTTTTTTTAAAAGACTTTTTTTGTTTATTTTCATTTGACTAAGTGTCGTTTACCCCGCGCTGACATGGCACAAAAGTTGCACCGCGCGCACAGTGAAGAGACACCATCATTCGAATAGCACTGTCCCAATCCCCACCCAACTCCCTGGGTACACCCAATCCCAACCTACGAGAAGAGGATAGCTTCTTTGAAGCGAGTACATAATATTGGCAGAAGCAAAAGGCAAATTTAGTCGACAAAAGAGTAGGTATCTAGGAATCCGCACTCTGCTCTCCGCGGAGATAGGTAGATACGTACTCCAACCAAGTCACCAACTGGCAACTACTAGACTAGAGTGTATCTCTAGAAATAAGCGTGTGTCTTTTGATGGAGGGCTGCTTTATTGGCTTTTTATAGTGAGAGGAGGCTTGAGGATTGACACTTCTGCTCTTGCAGTGCCAGCCATGCCACAGCTAGCAGCTACACAGAGTGGGGCCATTAATTTGTGTATCTAGATAGGTCTACTTCGCGCGAAATACTTTGAGCAACGTTGCCAAATTGTCACCTTATTAGACTGTTGGATGCACATTAAAAAAAAATGTATCTAAATGCGCTTTTCAGTGGTATCTACACGATGTTTTTGAGTATCTATTGGATTTGTTTTTCAAGTGCTAATTTAGTACTCATGACTCACACGAAAGTAAGTGCTTTCAGAGCAATTTGAATATCAAACAAGCACGAGGAGCATACAGATAGTATGTAGATAGACAAACATAAAATAGACAAAACATCGCCAAAGAAAAAAGTCAACAAACTTGAGTTTTTTCATGGAATCCATCTTGGATTTGGATGTTATTTGTGTTTTTGCTGTTGTAGATATTTCGCCAGACTTTTATGCTGATGCAGTTCAAAGAGAGAGCTCATATTTTTTTCGAAATTGTTTAGTCTCTTTTGCCAAAGATACAATATTCTTTTTTTTTTGTTACTATTTTGAAGCTTTAGAGTAGGAGTTGTAAGGTTTAGCTTAACTTCTGGTTGTATCTTTTGTAGGTATAAAGGAAATACACATTGAGATAGAAAGATACTAAAAGCACAACACACAAAATTCTCTTCTACTAAATTAGCATTTGCATTTATGTCTTTGAAAATATTTGCCTTAGGCAAACCGGATTCAACAATGCGATGTGGAGATGTTGGATGGATGGATGGATGGATGGATCATGATGATGATAATTATGATGATGGTAAAGGGCTTTTTCCTTTTTTTTGTTTTGAATTGAAAATCAGAGTGGTGGTCTCCGGTCTCATGGGAGAAGAGACTCACTGTAAACAAAAAAATACCTGTGCAGATACACCCCTTTTTTGTTTGTCGATTGAAAATCGTGTTATTAGATTTTTTTTTGTTTTTAACTTTTATTTTTATTAACATTATTATGTTTGCTTTGTTTTTATATCTCCTGAGGATACAAATAACGCAAAACCTTGCGTCAATATTTTTTTCTGTGTTTAGTTTTAAAGGGGGTTTACGTCAATGTTGGTGGGCTGATTTTTTTTTTCTAGACATAAGCCAGAGGGAAGTTAATATGATGTAAGTACTTAAAGTGTATGATTACTGATCAGTCAAATGATTTGGGATATGCTACGAAGAGACTTTGGTAAATATCTAAAGGCGATACCTATGACTTTAATAAGATCATCATATAAGGTTTTGTCATAAAGGACGGTGATGACGAAATAATTTGTTCATACAGTGTGCCAACCGCTTTAAAATTATTGGTAAATTTGATCCCAGTTAAAGTTTTGACCCCATTAAATATGTGTCTATTAGATGATTGTGGATGGAATGACTGACGATGTCCAGCGTCCAAACTCGGGCGAAACACTTCAAAGTAAAGGCTACTAAATTTTTATTTACAGAATTTCCTTCAATTGCTCTACTAAAACTAAAATAAATATTAACAGCTTGCAATATGTAGTTGTTGTTATTACTTGAATTTCTTTTTTGTATTAATTGACTAAAAAAGGAATTTTTTTGTGTGCAAGAACCTATCCGAGACAGTGTCAATTTGTCCCGAAATGTTCAGATATCTTGACGAAGAAATCAAAAATTTTCTAAATTAATTTTGAAACGATAGTCGAATCTTTGTTAATTTTGTGTTAATAAGGCATACTTTTTACCTTAAAGAACTTATTACACTTTTCCACCAGCAAACCCCTTCCTTACATTTTGAAAGTTTACATAAACAAAGAAAAAAAAAATTCTGGGGATATTTTTTGAAATTTTGATGGAATTTTAGCCAAAGCAGTGTTTTAAAAAATCCTTTTTCACTAAATACACACGGAAAAAGACTAAATTTGATCTCACCTCGCAGCAAACGTCAAAAATTAATCGTGGTAGAAAATTTAATAACATTTCAACGCAATTCACACACGGCCTAAGATGACAAGTTTCACCACTAAAAGCTGCTGAGCTTTGACGGCACTCTCTTCCGCTTAGATATGTATAAACGCTTGCCACCGCTCAGGACTTTTGCCACCGGCCGCTCCTTGCGTTGGGGTCGCATAATGCACCATTATGTTACAATCGAAAACTAGTATTTATGTATAGTATATGTAGCTAGTATTAATATGCCTGTATATATTACAAGCCGCTATTATTGATTCTACAACAGATCCGTACGGAAGTCACTATAACAAATCAGAAGTGGGATTGTTCTTTTACCAGTGACTAGTTGCTTTTGAAACTATCAACATGATCTTTTTCAGGGAATATAAGACAAGAAGTGTGGTCGATTTCAAGCAAGAGTATTACATATACAAGAAAGAAAACGTGGATTTTCGAAAATCCTATTAATGGCCCAGGCGGATCGATTTCGGACAACGAATGGCAAAAATAAAACATCGTAGATGACTTCTTGATGAATATTTTGCAACTTACAATTAATAAAAGAATGTATCCTAAGAGCCATTGCAATATCTTCGCTAATATATAAAATATGGTGGAATACTTTTGCAATTCGTAGTACAAAATCGTTCCGACGGAACCTGTAATAGGGCTGAACAATCGGGAAAATCTACGACGAAGCACAGACGTAGTATAAATACTTATAAATTTTTGTTTAAATTCGTATCCCAAAAATAAACACAATTAATCTGTTTTCCAAATATTGCTTCCAAAATTTAATTTTCCTTCAATAAACCAATTCATTCTCGTGTGATTTTTATTTCACTAATAAAAAATAAATCCTTTATTTGTTTATAATATTGATTACAATGAAATAGCAATAAATTCAATAAACATACTCCTGTCATCAATCCATATCCCCTCTTCTCCTATTATTCACCATACATCTCCATTACCATCACCGCCAAATAGAACAGAAAGTTAATCAAATAATATTTCAAGAATAAAACAACAACCAACAATCCGCAACAGCTCTATCAAAACAATCGTAAATTTTCCTATTTACGATTTATCACTGAATAAACATTCATCCGCACATCATTTCTCGAGGCTGCTGCTCTCGATAGGAGGGAGGTACAGATACAGTTTTGCAGATAAATTGTGTCTGCTGCAAAATATTAAAATAAAAAAAAACTATATTCAAAAAAAGCAAATCCAAGAACTGAAAAATGCCACGCCACGTCCGTTCAAGTATTGGGATGCATGACTGCCAACCCCCCGGGCAGTCACAAGCGCCCCGCCACCACAAATACAGCCGTTGGCATTCAAATGATTTGTTGGGCAGCATTTTAATTATCCAAGTATTGCTCTCCCGGTGTGTGTGCACGGTTTTGAAGTTTTTTTTTTTGTTTTAATGATTATTGTTGCTTTCAGTTGTCCTTTTTGTTTTCGACTTCAAACCGCCCCTGTCGTCCTGGGCCCGATCGTAGTGTATAGTTTAGCTATAAAGCACTTAATGGCTTGCCGCTGTTTGCTTGTGCATTACAATAAAACAACTACAGTATTGGGTAAATGTGAGGAAAGGGGATTTTGAAAGTTCGCTCCGATCGCAAATGATGATCGTTGGCGATCAATCGGGCGGTTTGTTGTTTTAGCGTTGAATTGCTTTTCAAATAAACTTTTTCCATTGAAATTACTCTGATCTGATGGTGTTATTTTTACTACTTTACGGTTTACGGCGCGATCGACGTCGCTGCTGCTTTAGATCGATCAATAGAAGATCTGATCGTAATATGAAGAAGAGGCATCTTGCTGAGTTTTTTAAAGCCAACAAACACTTTCTGAAGGCGAAGAAATATTACCGCAGATCAAAAGATCGTGTTTATATTGGGTTAAGCAATCGCATTCGAAATGTGTTAGAAAAACACCACATTAATCTTTGTTGATTTGCGGGGGGATTATAATTATTTGAAATCGGATTTTGAATTTTTTCAATAGATGAAGAGAGGAATGAGATGTATTGGGTGTGATAAAATTTCTTGTAATAGAAAGATCGTTTAGATTGAACTATTTAAAGCATTTTGAAGTGCCTTGAGGGATATTTGCAAAGAAACGTGACAAAAGATCCTCTATCAGGAGACAACGTAATTAAGTATCAAAAGGTAGAGTAGCCATCTTGACGAAGTTGTAAATGTCAATCGCTAATGAGCTTCAGATTTCAATTTGAAAAGTTTAAAGTAGTTAAACTTCGTTTCGGATCATGGCACTCGAATCAATGTCTAAGTCCTTTTAAACCTTTTTAAAAATTATTTTCACTCACATTGAAACCAATCCATTTGGCATCCAATATAATACATTTTCCCACAACTAAGTCAGTTTGTTGTTTGCTTCTGTCATACTTCTCCATAGCTGTCAAAATCATCATTTACATCATTTATACAGGACACGCACATACATACGAATAATGTATTGACATTGATCGCTATGTATTCACTTCAACTGATTGTATTACATTGAATAATATAAGGACGAAAACATTTTGTCATAAGCACACGACATAACAGACAGACAAATAGACTATACCTCATGCTCAAACACTAAAACCACTATTAGGTGCGATATATATTGTCACACACGTAATTATTATGTTGTCCTAACAAATTGACAAACAATAAGCTTAACTCTGGCCTTCCGCCAGCCATTACCTTTAATAAACATACATAATAGGTACATACACACATCGAGAAACATAATACCACCATTCCAAATAGAATTAAATTCATGGAGCTCATAAAATACTGAAATGTGCTTTAGGGAGGGAACTTTGTTAGTATATATATCATTGGAAAGAGGATATGAGACGACACATCATCAACATCACCATCATCATCGCCATCATCTTCATCCCTTGACTCGTATTTTGTATTTTATGAGCGATGACAAAATCAGCCATGGAATTAATTATAAACATCCCTTTCACATGTTTATTCTCTTAAGTAAATATATTACAGGGTGGTTTTGTTTTCTCATTTTTTTTTGTTACTTGTTAAAAAAATTTAAACAATAAATGGATGCTCAAATAATATTGTGACAGAAGTGTCATCTGCTTCAACATTGACATACAGCATACAGGTACAGCCAATTTGACAATTGACAGGTGATATGAGCATTGTCAATTATTTTGAAAATGGTTTGATGACAGAACAAACTTCTATCGGTATTCGGTATGTATACGTATACACATAAATAAATGTTATCAACACAATTGAAAACTTATTAAATAGAAGATCATTCCAACAAACCTCTATAATACTAAAGTCGTTTAGTTATATTACTGCGATAACAAACTTAAGACGATGTTCAAATTGGATGTACTCACCCGACGCATTTTGACGTCTATATGTTTTGTACCATTCCCACTTCGTTGTTAGAAAGAGACGGGATTTTGCTTCCGGATTTTTAGATTTTTTTAAAATTCTCATGAATGCATTTTGACATTCGCTATTCTGACAATTGTAATTTTTTTTATTTTTTCGCTTTTTGCACCAACATCTTGAAAGTTTTCAAAAAAATTGGTCATTTTTGATTGGAAATTGCAATTAAGCACGAGCCTATAAAGTATATTGTAAACATCTAGGCTCATTTCACATATTTTGTTTTTTTTTTGTTTCGTGCGGTTTCATGAATCCTTTGTATTCACACTACTTTGTGTCTGAACACGGCGGAGTGGACGTACGTCAAAATGCGTCGGACGAGTACGTCCAATGTGAACATCGTCTTAAATGAAGCTAGAGTTTCCCGATTCCCACAGATTAAAACCAAATAGCAGATAAGTGATAAATGATCACCGATATAGGGAAAACAGACAAACAAAATTTTCTGGTGTTTCAGGCAAAGGAGATACATGTCGATTTTCCGTTTTTTTTTTCTATGGCTAACACTATGGTATAGTTCCTAAAAAAAACACCCTGCCACAAGGCCAGCGCCAAATAATGGCAAGAATCCGAAGAACCTATGAAGAACCTTGCTATGACAGCTGTCACTTTAACTATTCGAATTTTAATGACAGCTTTATTGTGTTCTCTATTAAAAATCTAACAGTTTTTGTTTTCTAAGGAGATGTAAGTGACAAATGTGAATGATTGATAACGGAGTTGTGCAAATTTGTCTTACTAGGTTTTTTTTTAAACTTGCAGATAGTTGAACTCATATGGTGTCAAATATCTAAAGATTTTGCTATTTGTTTTATTCCCCAGAAAAATCAAGATTAAATAATTTGCATTCAAATAATTTTTTTACCCCTTTTGCATGAGTATGCAAACTTACCTAAAAATAATTTATTATTTACATGCCAAACAGGTACAGCAAAGTAGTCTATATCCGTTAAATAAGGCTCCATCATTCTTATAATTAACGAATGCAAATTAATTAAAGAGAAAGCCAGAAAATAATCATTATAATTGTTGATGTATGTAAATTATTTGTTGAGTTGTCATTTGCAATCAGAATGTCAATTAATGTATAACGTCAATAACAGAAAAAATAATTACTTCAAAAAATAAGTTATCATAACAGGCTTTCCTTTTCTTCGTATAGAACAGAGTTTGATCATATTTATTGCACAACGTCCTTTACTTCGAAAGTTTGCCGAGCTCTCTGATTTTTTTTTGAAAAACACTTGAGCATTTAGCTGTCAATTATTTTATTTCCGATACTTAAATTTCCATACTTCATTTTTCATATTCCATCTGTCAAGTGTCACATCAATAGTGTTGCGTTCAGCTATAATCAAAATGCTTGGTTGATTATACTCTGAACTAAAAGGGTTCGTTCAGTTCGTTTTATTTATAATTTAATAAAAGTGATGCCAAACTGAATACGAAAATAAATAAAGCTAATGTTTCTCAATTACTCAATAGTTTAACAGAAGTTATCAGCTATTGAATTAATATTTTGACAGATAAATTTGACGTCTCTTCTCTACTGCACAAATTAACACTTTTGTTTGAAATTTGAAAATATTTTTTTTTTAAACCACCCTGTGTGCGTGCTTAAATCTATCATCGAAATTTATCTCTCTCACTCTCTCTCCGGAATACAGACTCTATAATGGCCCTCAAGGGAATGCATTAAATTAAATTAAACGTTGATGATTATATGTGTACCCCGAGAGTGTGGGATGAGTATAGGCGCTGCGAAAGATGATGATGATGACGCCACTGACGCTATACTCCATTAAACAACCCTACGGGGGGCACTTTACATATAACTAACGGGGTGTGGGCACACGACTTTCGGGGTTTATGCAATCATGCAGTCTTACACTGACGACAATAGAGGGAAGAAAAGTTATTATATCCACACATGAGTGTGGTAGGGGGTTAGGGATACACAAAAGGAAGACCACTTGATTTTGAATGGGCAAAGGGCTTCACTCCAGATTTGATCACAAAAGCACACTTAACATTGCAAATTGAAATGCAAATTGCTTTGGCATTTTGTGAGGGCTTGGGGTGACCACAGAGTCGAGTTTCCCAATAATTGGATATGGAAAACATTGACCAGGTTGGCTTGGACGAAAGGATGACGACGACGACGACGACAACGAATAGAGGACTTAAATGAAAAAAGGGGGTTAAGTGTCGAATACAAAATATATACAAATAGTATTAGGTGTATATATAGTGGGTGGGTTGATTATTTTTATAACTGGCTGGCGGTCTTATGTTTGTTACAAATGAATGTGTAGCATAAGTGCCCTCCTTTATATTTAAGGAGATATCTTATTTGGAAGATATACATCCCCAGTTTGTTGTTAAGGATGTTATTGTTAGGGGTCAGCAAACAACAGTCATGGGGGACGTAAATAATCGCGTGTAATTATCACATCAGCAGGGTAATTTGTCGAAATGTATGTGATGATTAGGGGCTATTGAGAAACTGATTGTTATGATAAAGTCAAAAGTTAAATTAGATGGAAAGGTGAATTGAACGTTAATATACAACTATTATTATACTCGACTCAATTTAGCTTATTATAAAGTTCCCCCAATTACGTCAGTTGAGCTATATTGTGATATACTCTAATAGAAGTTTAAAACGCAAACTGATGTTTAATATCTAAGTGGTTTGTTATTTTAAGAGAAATTATGCCTGATATTCAAGGTATTTGACAAGTGTTTTAGATTTATATCACAAATTATTATAATATTTAATAATTTAGTTAATTTTGGGTAATAAATACTGACATTTTCCGATGGGAAAAAAGATATAAGGCTTTACTACAACTTGACATGGAAACACTACAACAAAAAAGAAACAGCTTTTTTTTTAATTTTCCTTAGTTTTTGTTTCTTTGCAGCAAAATTTCAAACTGGAAAGATAGAAACTGCAGAAATTTTACGTTTTGTGTGTTTATTTCTTTAAATAGTTATTTTCTTTTTTTTCCCTTGAGCGGACATCTCTCCTAAGCGGACAAATTTCGTGTTACCGTCAGTGTCCGCTTAAGAGAGTAAGAGTTCACTGTACATCGAATTAACGATGTTGTTGAAAAGCACTTGAAGAAATAAAATATGTTTCGCTCGATTTCTAATGTTGCTCACGTATACAAGGTATTAACAAGGTTTGACATTCCAGTCAAATTGAATAAGTAGCGACTTTTCCACGCAGTTTTACGAAATACTCAAATCATACTCTTAAGGGTACGGTACGAAAAAGAATATTTGGAACTTATGAAAATCGAAGAACAAAAAAATGTCTTGAGGATCAAACCCTGTGTCTCTTAGGGATATTCCAGTCGAAAAAAATGCTATCATCATGGAGGCATTTGCAGATGATACTGCGAAAAATAAATTGCTAATAAAAACATTGTAAATGTAACAGACAAATTTCAAAATGCAGTAACAGACTGAACTCAAAAATGGCGTAGGTTAGGTATCAAATTATATGAGACAAAACAAACATTCGACTGCAACTGCTTTTAATAATGTTTCCATCTACAAATCGTGCCTTTAAAATGTTTTCAGATGCAAACAAAAAATGTAACAGCCAAAAAGTTATAAATAAAATCACAAAGAAAATCATGAAAGTTCTTAAAAATGCCAGTCACTTTTGACAGAAGTATGTCTGTATGGAGATCTCTCTTTCATTAAAAACTACGAAATTTGTGTCTTCTGGGACAGGATTTGACCATTTTTCGTTAAAATTCGTTAAATTTCAAAGATTTCGACATCATGTGGAACAGGCCTAATGTTGCTTTATTTAACCTTCATCAGCAATATTTGAGGAATTTATTTTAAAAATTCTGAGGGAAATTTTATTTCCTCTCATTCATAAAAATAATTTCGGTTATCTTGAACTTATTCACGATACGATAATATGGGATTTATTTTCATGAAATTATATTCGCAATAACCTCTGTTATCAACAATAGAACCAAGTAACAACAGCTTCTTCCATTAATTTAAAAAAAATCGAAAAATTTTCTCTGATTTCTAAAAGCTTTGCAAAACTTATTGTAATAAGCTTTCAGGTTTTAATAACTATTATTATATTTTCGATCTGTTACAAGATAAATCCAACTAATAAGTACAAAATGTAAATCACTTAAAAATTACCCAACCGCGAACAAAATGCCTCCATTATAACAGTTGAAAACATTATGCCTTTATAATAAGCGATACAAAAAAAAAAAAAACTACGGTCTATACAAAGTACGTGCTGTCTTGCTATTCATAAAATTAATTACAATTTGTGTTAACGTGTGCCAATTGTTTGTTTCTTTAATTTTCAATTATTTTCTTTAAAGAGCAATTATAGTATTTAATAACTTTTTGTAAAGATAGCTTAGTACATCGAAAATATTAAACAATTTATCGCACTGCTGCCGTTTTGATAGTCATATTGTTATTGTCATAATAAAATGCAAAACTTTTTGTTAACTAATAATTACCTTTAATAAATTAATATGTATTGCCGTACGTACCTGAAAATAAAAAAGAGAACAAATATAATTAGATCATTGTTTAATATGCTGACGTTCATGAGAAATTAACTTAATTAAAATATTATAATAATTGTAATTTATACAAAATCATCATTCATTAAAAAAAAATATTGATGCAATACCCATTCAAGTTTTCCTCTTTAGGAATATAAAATTAAAAAAAAAATATGTTCACTTAGTAACCAACTGTCCCCTCTAGCTCTCCTATCACCTTTTAAACAACTATCAAATATACGCCATCATTAATCAGCACATGCATATATACTTCTTTCATACCTCCTTTAACACCCAACTCAGCTGCCGCACCCAATTTACAACAACTGCCACTACTTCTTAAGGCAATAATCAATTAAACTTTCACCGTTTTGTCCGACACCTCCCTTCCAATGGCATATAAGCATACCAATGCAAAAGGGGAGTATGGGAGGACGAATATGGAGGAGCTAAACAAAAAAAAAAAAAAAAAAATAATAAAATAAAAATAACAAATAAATTGCAAGCAAAATTACAGTAATCAAGTTTAGTGGTGATAATCGCTCTTCGGAATCTCAATTAATCGCTTTGCTGCCACAAGATTACTCCACACTCCTTCGTTTGGCTCCTTTCACGTTGTCGTGTTGGTGTGTTTGTCAGTGCTGGCCGATGGACTTCTTCTCACACTCCTGCTGTTGCGGTGGCATAGCAAGCCACACAACGTCAGCCAGCAGAGCCCTCAAAACTATTACGCCCACAAGGCAGTTTCTCAGTAGGAAAGGTTTGCCTTGCAATATACCTATCTGAAGCTAGAGACCTATAAGCATGGAATATATTATTGCCTTGTGCGGCCTGCCTTATCATTTTCTCAAGATCTCCGTTTCTCTTCTGAAAAATTGTGTGCTTGTTTTTTTGCCAGCTTCGTGTATAATATTGTCGCAGGGCTACATCTTTCACTCCTTCGTCGCTAAAGTCATTTTGTGTCGGTTTTTACGGGAACAAGGTAGTTTGGCACATTCAACATGGTCGGTGGTTAGTTGAAGAAGTCGTATAGTAGTACCTACGTCGTCGGTCGTAACTCCAAGATGATGGTCGTTTGTTGGTCGTCGGTCGGCAGGTCTGATGATAATAGCATTTGGTAATCGTACAGCCACCTAAGTAATTTGCAGGTTTATATCTTTTTTTCTTTTTGTGGTAGTTGTTTTTTTTTTTTTTTTTTATGGTGGTTCTCCACGAAAGACAAGTGGTGGTTGGATTTGCCTGTTGCTTCTGCTGCTGTGTGTGATCTTGCACCATGATATGGGCGACTCAGATGCTTAACAAAAGACAACGCTGAGTTGGGGTTTCCTTGAAAAGACAGTAGTTGTTGTTGTTGTTTTTGGGGCCGAAACGATGACGACAAAGAAAAAGACAACGACAACCAGTGAAGGTTCAACAAGGCATCTGCAACAAGATAATTTGCAAAAACTACCACTGAGAAGGACAACGGTCGTATTAGTCATTGCAAGGGGCCTTGATTGTTAAGAAACAGTTATACTTCTTTGTAATTGTTCATGAGATTCTTTGCATGATTTCGATCACTTAACGGTACAACATCACAATATAGAGCATTGCGAAATTCGGCTGAATTGCTGAATGAGGTTTTTAATTCCGACAATTATTATTTTTAAACAACAAGTAAGATTTGTATGCATTTGTGTCACTTGAATTCTAGATTTAAGTAAAATGAAAGAACGTTGTAAGAGGTAGACGGAAAAAAATACGCTGAATTATTTCTGTAAAAGCTATTACTTGTGATGAAGTTGAACAGTAGCTCAAAAGTTAAATAGCCTTTTTACTCAAAATGCCTAATAATATTCAAGACAACGAAGCTGAATTTGAATTAAGAAAATGCTGAATTGCTGAGTTACTTACTTCTTGGCTGTTTTGATGATTCAAAACGATTTAAAAATCAAAACTACTGGAAATGTAATAGCTTTTCCGTTGAGTGTTTTCTTTACTCTTCGGTAAGTCAAACGTTTTATTCGAATAAAGTTAAATATCTGAATAGCTAGAGATAATATCAACTTAAAGTAGAGCTGAATAGCTGAACTGTTTCTTTCAAACAAATACGAGTATTGGTTTAAAGAAAGTATAAAGCTTTATGAATGAGATAAAACTTTCTTTTGTATGTTAACGTTTTGTGAGAGGCACAGTTTTTACAATCTTCTGGAAAAAAAAACAATACAACCTAATCGGGGACATTATGTGGCCGTTTTATAAACAGCGAAAAAAAACGTTCGATTTAAGGCTCGGGTTTATAGTGTCAAATTAAATTTGAGTCAAATCAGAGTCAACTTATTTACTCCATATCAAAATGAGGAGTTAACCGATTAACCAGTTTTTCATAACAGGATTAACTTTGACACTATGAAATTAAAAAAAAACCTTACAAATGACGCAATGAAATAGAGTAAGTATGTAAGGTATTGTCCTTCTACATAGGAGGACTGTGGTTCAAATCCTACTGCAACAAGATTTAGGTTAAATCGGATTTTTTATAGATTTGAACTTGACTGATGAACATATTACTAGGGTTGATTCGAGTTCAATTCGTATGATCTCCAACTGAAAATCCATGACTAACGTTTTTAACAAAAGATGATTGAAATCGGCTGTGATTTTGGTGTGTTCGATTCGATAGCCAGTCAACTGTCAACTGTCAACCAAAAACGGCAGCTTTTTATTTCCCGAATGTTGGTTAAAATATCCTTTTTAGAAGTGTCCCAAAACACCAAAAAGGTATCCAAGTTACTATAGTGTCCGACATATGTATGTAAAAGTTGTACGGATTGTCAAACCAGCATTATAATATATTTAAACTGTTTATTCCCTTACTTTTTACACTAAATTATTAAAAAAATACATTAATAAGGATTAGCTGAATAGCTGAATACGAAGCTGAATACATTTTGTATTGACATAGGATAGCACTAGAGCAACAATATACAAGAGCAATAATTGAAACCATCCTGAATAATTATCTTTTAATCATAAATGCTCCGAGTAGACATATGAGTGGAAATGAAAATAAAATCAAATATTAAAATTTTTAAAATTTTATTTATTATTTTATTTTATTTTTAAACAATGATTTTCACAACTTTTTTATTTTGATGTATCGCGACGCGTTTCGGATATTAATCATCCATCATCGGGCGTAAATGATTGACAATCATTTACGCCCGATGATGGATGATTAATATCCGAAACGCGTCGCGATACATCAAAATAAAAAAGTTGTGAAAATCATTGTTTAAAAATAAAATAAAATAATAAATAAAATTTTAAAAATTTTAATATTTGATTTTATTTTCATTTCCATATTATTATATTATTACACAACCGGAGACAACCACACTATGTAGACATATGAGCTTTAATTCCGTATGTCGACTCTCAATGAACAGTTGATAAATAGAAACATATTCACATTTAATACTTTATAATTAAATTTTTAGGTACAATTTTAGATCATCATTGAAAAATTATACTGACCGTTTATTAGATAAAAGTGATAATTATCTGTAATTAGTTAATGAATTAAGGTTTAAAATACCAATTTTGAATATTTATTATTTATCGATTGACGGTCGATACAGTCATATTAAGTTTGGACGATAAAAATCCTTCAATTTTATCGCAAAACAGTTATCTTAATGAAAGAAAGTCTGACCCAATTTTAATATATTGTTCTCAATTCAATTCTATCTGCAAGTATTGTATATGTATACTTAGAGACATGTGTGCCTTTTGCAACATCAGTGAAATAAATCCGCTCCTGTATCAATACATCTGACATAAGTGCCGCTTTTAGGGAAATCCAATTTGAAGAAGAGAAAGGCGGACAGACGGACAAACAGACAATAAAGAGTATTGTCGACATCATCAACATTTTCACATTCATCTGTGTGGAGGTCTTCCAATTCGTCAGATTCCATTCAGCTGCTGGCAGTGCAGTCTTCCAACAGATTATTATCAGAAAAATACTATTTTCAAAGCAATGTTCACAATGTTACCAATGCAAGAATTATACTTGTGGATTGCGCTGCAGTATGAACAGCAAACACTTAACATCCAAACATGGAAGGTTGATGAGATGATGGAATGAGAGCCAATTCCACACTTTTATGATGAGAATACCAAGAAGGATGCGCATAGTAAATGGTATTTGACAGACTCAGACGACAAAATATGCAATCAAAGGAATTCGATGAAACACAAAGTTAAGGAGCGAAAAGCAATTGCGACGGAAAGAGGACATTAATTAGTTCATTTCCAACTGAAAAAAAAACTGACTTCAATCAATTGCAATGGTAATTAACTCGAAGACAGTAACTTCTTAACGTCTTCTTCTTGAGAAAAAAAAAAGAAGCCATAACCTCTCTAGACGTTAATGGGACCCAACTATGCCCTTTCATTCTGAGCTGAAGTTTTTTTTTTGTCCAAAAAATAACAACGATTTTACACGCCGAGACCATGTGAACCGCACACAACATCGTATATTCTACCTTACTACTTTACGGGTTAAAGGCATGTTTATGTTTTTGAAAAGGATCGTGATTTTTTGTCAGTTTTTTTTTTCATCGTTTCATGTTGTGTTTTGGTGTTGTTCATGCCCATGTTTAACTTTGTGGGACATGATAGTACAAAAATAAAACCGCAGAAATATAAATTTTCTTGTTAAACATCAAAGCTAACATAATAACAACAGCAAAACCACCATCAGCACCACCATCACTTCTACTTGGTGGGGCTTTCAATTTTTGTTTTATTTTGTATTTTTGGATTGTGGGAGGATTGAGGTTGCTTAAGGAGAAGCAGGAATAAATATATGTAAAAAAAAAAAGTTCTGATAAATTCGATTTTGGTTTAGAAGAGAGGAGGAAATTTGTTCGAGACAAATTGTATAAATTCGTGTGTGTTGGTGGATCGAATTTTGTTAAACACAAAAAGCAGACATTTTTTGTTACTAATATATTGAGGTTAGCTATAAAATATGAAGTGCCATTCAAGCGTGGGATTAGGTTGCACAGATTTGTAGCAGTTGAAACAAATAAGGGTATACTAAAGTAGAGACCGACAACAAAAAAATCATTGTCTTCGTATATCGTTTTGAAAAATATTGTCTCCTGTTGTTTTTTTGGATTCAATATGGTGTTCCGTGCATCAGGTTTTAAAAACGAAACTGTGAGTTACCTTTTCTCGACGATACCTTGATGTGAATGAAGTTATCTTGATCCTCCTTTAATTTAAGTCTTTTCAGTGATCATATAGATCACAGAGATATATAATCGTGATATTATATCTCGACAACCTTAAGATTTGATAAGGGTAGCTCTAAAGCAACGAGTTCCGGATTTATGATTTATGAATATTTAAATGTAAGTCAAAACAAAGGAAAGATACATAGCAAGAGTAACCGAAAATTTCCCAATCGATAACGTTTTGAGTCAATTGGTTTTTATTACAGTTCTTGATTATTTACTTGAAGATAAGATAAAGGACCTGAAGGAATCATTCTTTGCTAAAGATGTAACTATTATCATAAAAAAAGTTTAAATACCTAGAATCTTTAGGATCAATATCGAAGCAGGGTAGCGTACAAAAAAAAAAATATATAAAAAAACATGTCGATTGTTTAAAATGTCGATTTATATTGATTTTTTTGGACGTTAAAATGTCGACAATAATTTTTACCGACTAGTAATATATCGACGTTTTAATATCTCGACTTAAAATATGTCCGTTACAAAAAGTCAGCAAAAATAATGATTTTCTTCCCAAAAAAATTATCTTTTATCGTTCAAAAAAATGTCGATACATATCTATTTTAAAATCTGGACTTACAAAATGTCGAACTCTTTACAAAAATCGACAAGTCGACTTATCTCACAAGAACATTTATCTTTAGTCGTCCCGAAAAATTTCGATTTTTTCGGATGTTAAAATGTCGATAATAGTTTTTGACGACCAGTAAAATGTATTTAAAATCTCGACGTTTTAAAATCTCGACTTAAAAATGTCCAACAAAAAGTCAGCAAAAATATCGACTTTCGTCACAAAAAATTGTTTTTTTTCTTTCACAAAAATGTCGACATTTTAAAATTTGGACTTAAAAAATGTCGAACTCTTTAACAAAAATCAAATATTTCAGTGTCACTGTTTCATTTCCGGAAATTTCACCACCGACATTTCAAAACCACTTTCATGATCATAAAAATCGTTAGTTGCATGTATCTACCCAAACAAAATCCTATAGCGAGGCCAAGAAGTAAAAAGTTTTGATCCAATTCGTATCAGTCGTATAAATTTTACGTCATCTTTTTCGAAGATCTTTATGATCTCGACTGCGCCCACAACACTCGCAAATTTCCAGGTTTTGGATTGCTCCATGACTCCATGTGATTTAATAAATTCGATTTTTTGCTGTCAATAAAGAACCTAACTCTTTTCAATAATCTGAACCAATTGAATTCAGGAATGGTTTTGTCATGTCAAGTCTTTGAATTCCGTACTTTTTAGTACAAGAACTTGATTCAAGAAATGGGAATATTTGGTAATAAGTAACATTATAAATATGTATGTAATTGTAAGTGAGACTTTGTTTTCAAAAAGCATATGTCAACGATCCTGTAAGATTTTTCTAAAAAATAACAGACAAAAATGCACCGAAATTTTTTAGTTGAACAGTGAGTGTGCTAACGCTACAAATGCTGATGTATCGACTAAGCTTAAAGACAAGATTTATTGGTTGACTCCTGATGTTCTGATTGAACACTGCTAATGCTCATGGAGATTAATCTGCAGAACTAAGATTGGCATGAGATTTGGAATCATACAAAATCTGTAAGTCAATGGGCTTGAAAAAAGAGTTCTCCAAAGCAATAAAGCCAGAGTTTTTTAAATGAGAAAAAAATTTGACTTTTGAAAAATTGCATCGAAACCTATTAACTAAACGGCCAAAGATCTAAGACTTGTTGTTGTCTATTTTCAATGTAATTTTCAATTCCGAAATACATGCAGAAATTTTGTCTATAATTTTGGCTATATAACTCCATATTTTTCGATTCCCAATAATCAAAAGTTACTTCAACTCAAACACCCACTAATGAATGGTATAATTCATTGGTCTATGCAAATTCATCTTATTTAGTGTGACAACATAACCTTCCATCGATCTGTCGACCCGGAAGACACATGAATTAGGTGCAAACTGATTAAGACGTTCACATTGTGGACGGGGCAGGCAAATGCCTGCTTTTGTCCGCCACCTTATAACGATTTTTTTTTTTAAATAACAAAGAGAAAAGCTACGCTTCCTGCATAGAAAAATGTCCGTAGAGATTTAAGTTGCATCGTGCATCTGCCGAAGTAAAATACAAAAATATTTCACTATGTAACAACATCTATTGAGTGCAAAAGTTCAATACCGTGTCTTCGCGCAGCGCGCACAGCCTTTTAGTGATGCTGCTGCTGGTTCAGCACAAAAGCGCACATGGCTTCCATATGGAATTCAGACAAGAGACATGATTTTCGTGATTCCCTAACAAATTGGATTCGATTTGCATCTTTGCGATGAAAGAAAGACTCATGGACCGTGTTTCCAAACCAACGACGACGACGACCATGTAGACCGACACGAGAAATGGTTCCTTTGAAAATAATCAGTGTTAACGGCGCGTAGCGTGTTGGCTGTGCATTTCCTCCCATGGTTCTTCTTGTGCTCGTGCGGTTTTCCGCTGATTTTCAAATTTGACAAATCAATAATCCATCAACACGTTGTTTCTGTTTCATTCCCCTCATCATCACGAGGTGACAAATAAATAAGAAACAACGCATATTGAGTCTTGCAACACACTATTTCTTTATTTGTTGGAATTCGTTTTTATCGTTTTTCTGTATAAACCATTAAGCATTCAACATTCATGTCTTGTCTTGCCTTGTCTTCATTTCTGTCCACTTACAATATGACCATAAAAAATAACCCGAAACCCTCTCCGTCCGTCTATCCGTCATCATTTCAAGCCCCTGCCTATCTATAACCAAAATGCAATTAGCTAACAAAATATCATCCAGGGAAAATTCCTCATCGTTTCGTATTTTTTTGCTGTAGTTGTTTGCTGTACATAGAAGTATCGTTAACTTAGGGCCGATGTACAACATGCACGCGAATTGAATTTCAATTGGACGCGCGTATCCGTCGTCCATGTTGTCCGTTGTCGGTCGTTCATTTCGTCGTCTCGCGTTATCATGTATGTTTTGTTGTATGCATACGGAAAATTGAATGAGCGCGTTCGCAGGTTTTTTTTTATTCAGCGCGTTACTTGTAAAGTAGACTCGCGTGCGTGTGCCTGGACATGGTAATGGCAATTTATTGCGCAAAGCACATTCATTCGAAATTGCCAAGTAATATGTAGTTGAATGTTTTCTTTTTTGAAAAATTTGTTTGCTCGAGGCAAGTTTTGTTGCAAAGTTAATTTATTTTTTGTTATTTGACAAAAAAAAAAAAAAAACAATCACAAAAATGTGGTTTTATGTCGAATATGTCTATCGATTTGTATGTATTTTTTTATTGGGTAAATTTATTGATGTTTAATCATAATTATTATTATAGCTCTTGATATGTAGCTCAACAACAACTGGGATCTGCATACTAAAACTTACAAGCACATAAAAATGTCGAAATAATTTCTGATGATGATAAACAGCAAAGTTGACGTTAATCGAAATCGCTCAAAAATGGAAAATAAGCAATTTTTTTCTTAAATGAGCCACTTTATTTTCATCAGACGCTAAATATATGTGGCGAATTCGCATTAAACTTTGACGCTTAGTGAAATCATCCAAAAAATTTAACTCGCTCAGAATATAAGGCATTATTTTAGTTTAAGTTTTTTTTTACAGTTTTTGGATCCATTCGAAATTTGAGTAAAACAGCTTGCCACTTTCTACTCCATATTCTGTGAAACCACAAAGATAATTCTCCGTCAAACCAATAATAATCAAAAAATTAATTTGATTCTTTAATTGTTATCTACAAGTCAAGCTTCAAAAAGTGAAATTTACATTTAACATTCAGTAAACGTAAACGTTGGATTCGCACAAATTTGTTAAACTATTCTAAGTGTCAAATTTATTGTTTTCTGAAGCTGTTTCTGTTCGCACAAATTATTTCGTAAACGTCAAAATTGGTTTTGTAAACTACAAAGTGTCAAATTTATTATTTTCTAATGGCAATTCGCACTAATACTTCGCACACGTAATTTTTTTTGATATCTATTTTAATGACAATAAAAACTGAATACTCCGCAAACGTAAAAATTTTATTGTACAAATTGTCAAATTAAAAAGTTTCAAATTTATTACTTAATGATGACAATTCGCACTGAATACTTTGCAAACGTCAGAATTGTATAAAAACCTGTTTAACTACACAGATTTGTTGTTTTCTGCTGACGATTTGCACTAAATAGATTGCAAACGTCAAAATTGGATTCGAATAAATCTGTCAAACTACAATGCTTAGTCTTTTTGATGACCGCCCGCCCTGAATACTCTGCAAAAGTCAGGTTAGGATTCGTACAATTCTGTCAGACATAGAAGTTTCAAATGTATTGCTTTCTAATGACAGTTCACAATGATTAGCCCGCAAACGTCAATTTTGGATCCGTACAAACTTGTCAAACTAAAAAGTTTCAAATTTTTACTTAATGATGACACTTCGCACTGAACACTTTGCAAACGTCAGAATTGTATAAAAAACTATTAAACTACACAAATTTGTTGCTTACGCTTAGATTGCAAACGTCAAAATTGGATTTGAATAAATCTGTCAAACTACAATGCTTAGTCTTTTTGATGACCGCCCGCCCTGAATACTCTGCAAAAGTTAGGTTAGGATTCGGACAATTCTGTCAGACATGAAAGTTTCAAATGTATTGCTTTCTAATGGCAGTTCACAATGATTAGTCCGCAAACGTCAAAATTGGATTCGTACAAATCTGTCAAACTACAAGTATCAAATTTTATTATTTTTTGATGACAATTCGCACTGACATTTGCAAACGTAAAAATTTGATTAGTATAAATCTGAGAAACTATAAAAATTCAAATGTGTTGCTTTCTGATGTCAAAATAAATAAATCTGCAGACAAAAAAGATTAAAACTTATTGCTTTCTGATGGAGACAGTTCTCACTGCGTATTCTGCCAACGTCAACATTGGATTCGGACAAATCTTTTAAACTACAAAATGTCAAAATAATTACTTTCTGTGGACAGCTCGCACTTAAATTGTCAGCATTAGAAATCATACAAATCTGTAAAACCACAAAGTTCAATAAGCAAAACTGATCAAAACATCAACACAAAAAAACACTTCGATTTCATGTATAAAAAAAAAAATTACACCTATCTGATAAAAACTCAGATCGAATTTTCGATCACTTCGTAGCCCCAGCCTGACTTATTGATTATTGAAATTATTTACCACTGATATCGTTAAAATAATATCTTTTCATTTTTAATATTTATTTCTCAAAAATTCCTTCAACTCTTCAAACCGCACGCTATTCTGTAATCTTTAAAAATTAATTCAGCACACTTCAAAGAATTTATAAATAAAAGACTCAACCAAGCAGAGAGCAATCGAATGATTTTAAATAACTTAATGAATAATAAAAAAAAAAAAACACCCTACATTAAGGCACAGCAGACTGTGTGTATGTAAATCTTAACGATAATTTTGAAAAAGAAAAGAAAAAAAAAATTATACGTTAGCACAATCTCTTTATCATCAAAAGAAAAAAATAAACATTTTATTTGCTCATAAATTACACACTAAAGTGCTAAAATTTTATTAGCATTTCTCACTTTACCTCTAATTGAATGGAGCTCATTTGTTGACATTTATTTTATACATATTTGTTTTTTTTTTTAATCTCAAATGTGGCAAGTCTTAACAACACACACAATATATTCACTTACTTATTTAATATGTTTGCCCAAAGCATTAACAACATGAAAATATCCTCTAATCAATTATGGGACTTGCATGCAATGAAAATAATAATCCATATTATAAATAAACAACAAATAATTTACATAATTGTGCTGCAAAGATAGTTATAGATACACAAAGTCTTAGGCCGAATACCAAATGAATAGATATAGATACTGGTGGTTGGGGCAGCACATAGTTTTAGGTCAAGCAAGCCATACTACATTTTCGAATAGCAATTCGAAGTTTACGTGGTATTATGCAACATTGCTTCACAGAAATCTCCGACGAAGCCATTTGGAATCCGTTTAACATTTCAATTTACACCATCGCCATCGCATCGGAGGAAAACACAGCCCCAGATATATACGATATGCCATGTCTTTGGGTTCGGTTTGGAGAATACAGCAGAGGAGATCGGCCCATTTATAGGAGCCACTAAACCACACAATAAACCCCTTGGGGGCTTTCTCGATTTGTTAGCCACCACATACTAACATCATCAGGCCGAGGAAACTACTTGCAAGTTGCACAGCAAGTCAATTTCAAGCACGCTTGTGCAAACTAATTAATTTAATGACCAGCGGGCACCAGTTGGCCCAGCAAGCCCAACTCCAGATATATATCTTTCTCTTTACTACATTCGTATTATACGTTCCAACTCCTTGTGGTATTGGATTGTGACAATCTGTAACTGCCTTTAGAGTGGTTGCTGTTGCTGTTTCCATATTTGGAACACTGATTATCGATCGATCGATGACCATTTTAAAATTTTACCAACTCGTTACGTTGGCAGAGTGTGATTGGGGAATAGTTTGCGGTGACCAAGGTATTTGTTGCAAATATACTGCATTCCAAAAAAGATGGCAACATATTTTGACGTTTTACATGGTAAAATAATTAGTTTATCTCGATGTGATTATGCCGATAAGGATTTTTATTAATTTTCTTGTTTCATTTAGTCACCTGCAAAATGTCAGACATTTCAAAAGAATTTGACATATCTGTCATTGCAAAAAAAACTTCAATGTCCACTCTTTCAAAGAAGTTTAAGCGATAATTGAACATAGGTGGCTGTAGTATTTCAACTCTCATTTCCAGATTATATTACTAAGAATGTCTAATTTTATTTTTTTATTGAGTTAACTATACAACATCCCCAAATTATCAAACTAATAGGTACATATCTACATGAAAGTATCCCTAATAATGCAATGGGTGTGTTCCAAAAACTGCACTTCATGGTTTAATTTTGTGAAAGTAGATTTAGTTGCAGTAGTTTTACCACACTAGCAGCAAAGTTGCATCACTGGTCGCAACATAATAACATAACTACGGAAATTGACCAGTAAAAGCATTTACTAACGTTTATGCATATGAACCAAAATTGGTATTTTTTTTTTGAATGGCAAGGTCGTACAATAAAAAATGAGTAGAACATAGTCTTAGCAGACTCCCATACACCAAAAATTGTACACCTACACTTGTACCTACCTATATGTGAAGGATGGGGAAGTAGGGGTTCGCCTTGAACCAGATATTGGTTTTAATTGTTTATCAGATTTAGTGCACATAAGGGCGCTGCGCTCCTGTTTAAATGATGTCTTGAATTTTTAAATAAGTAGATTTATAATGAGATGACAAGACTAACTGCAGCGTACAGAAACTCTAGGCTGTCAAATTAGTTGTCACTTGAACATTGTTCAAGAAAAAAACTCTTTACTCACTTACTCTAATGTAAATTCAAACGAGTGGTGAATTCAAAGGTAGAAAGATCGATTGTGGGTATAAGGCTTTCAAACGTTCTTTTAAATAATTTTAAATTTAAGTGACAGTTTAAACGTCAAAATAAATTTACCTGTACATATAATAAGGGTTTACATTAGACTTGTTGTTTTTTTTTAGAAAACAACGATGAAATCATTGCTCTAATTAAAAGAAGTAGGTACCTACTGTCAAATGTCAAAGAGTCATGAAATGTGATTTTTTCGCAAAAAACACTGTTCAGTTTGTTTTGAAAGAAATAAATAATGAAAAATACCGATAAAATTCCTCCCACACAATCCATACAGAATGGTCACCATAACCCAAATAGTCAATTATTTCGATTAGTCGATAGTGTGGTGTGTTGCAATCAAGAAAACTATCCTAACGAAAAGTTATTCGTTTCAATTTGCCCTCTGGAACCCTAGTTATACCCCAACGACAACTTCAAACAACATAAAGTTCGTATATAAGAGAACAACTCTATTAGGAGTGGACTTTAGTTACTTTCCATGAGATATCGTCTTCCATTGCATTTACGATTAATCTTACAACCAGGACGGCAATGGGCCGCTGGCTTTAAAGAGATTCAGATGTTATATGAGTATGTATACCTGTTTTTGCTTGGTAGATTTCATGAAATTTATTTTCTCCTTAAACTCATTCCTTTTAACTAACTTCTCTTTATAACCATTCATTTACAATTTCTTTTTCTTTTCTTGTTTTTTTTTTTTTATTTTTATTTCTTAACCCATCTTTGACTGGCGATTTTCCAAGTCTTTAGCACTGCGTTAAATCCAGCAATTATCCGATTCTAATTGAATGCCATTATGTTGCTGGGTGTATGGAGTATGGCTGGATGCATGAAAGAGACTTGAAGGCGATTATTCTTCGTTTTTTTTTTGACGATTTTTTTGTAAGGTTTTCTTTGTTTATTTATTTTCTAGTTTCAATAATTTTACAGTGGGGTACGAAAGTCATTCTTTGTTTTTAATCTGTTCCCCATTTGAAGTTTAACAGATATTATGAAGTTGGTGGAATAACTTTCAATACTAAAAAGTTACAGTTGCCCCAAATAATATTATAGGCTATAGGAATTACTGCGAACTGCCATCGGAAAGCACTTAAATGCATTTTAACACATTTTGGCGGGCCATATTATATGAACATACTTTAATTTGACATTTCTTGAATATTGAGTTCGAATTGTCATTTAAGTTGATCTTCAATGAACGAACTTTGTTTTGACGTTTGGTGAACTTATAGTTCGAAATCAACAAGTACTTTATTGCTTTTTAAAAAGTTTGTCACAATGGACGAACTTTATTTCAACGTCTGAGTGAATATTATAACCGAAAAGCTCTAAATTGCTTTTTGACAACTATCATTATATTAATTGACAAATTTTTAGCACGAACTGTGATCTGCCTTCAGAAAGCACTCAATTTAACGAACTTAATTTTGACTTTTGAGGAATGATTAGTGAGAATCGTCATCGGAAAGCACTAAATTTGTTTTTGACAGCTATCATATCATATCACTTGACGAATCTTTAGTACAAACTGTCATCTGCCTTCGGAAAACACTCAATTTCTCACTGACACTTTGTACTTTGACATTTATGAACGAACTTAATTTTGACGTTTGATCTTTTCATCGAAAAGTATTTACTTGCTATTTGACACCTCATTTATTTCAGTTTGACATCGTATCAAATACATACATACAATCAAATACATGTCAACATTTCCTAGTGATACACATGTTTAGCTTTTTTTTCAAGACACAAATCCGATTTAAATCGCATTTGGAAAAAATGTAAATTCCTTGCTATGAAATACCCTCCACCAACACTGTATAACCAGCCAACTTGTTTGGTTCTTCAATTCCACAGTCAGTAAAAGACTAATCAAAATTGAGATTTAAAGATGTTCATCAACCTTTTCTTCATCAAACAAAAAAAAAAAAACGTACGAAGGAGGAGCAAACATTAAATCGAATAAAAGGAATTTACAAAAGAAAAATCCTCCACACTGAACAAATTACTGCTCATATATACCTAACAATAATAGAGTACTTCCTCCCATTTAGTTTGCCGACACTGATTGAGCTACTGGATACGCCTTGTCTTGCAAAACCAGCAAAAATAAAATACTTAAAATACATACACCTAAGAGGGCAACTGTTCAACCTACCAGCACAACCTCATTACACCACACATTGCTTTTAAATTGGGCAAAAGACGACCACGACGCAACGAAGACCGGGAACCCAACTACACAACAACATGTTTAGTTCCAAAATGAACCGACCAAGAAAAATCTAAAAGTAAACTTGATTACTACCGATGGGAATGGACGCTAAAGGCGATAATATTCCTGAACCCAACACAGAAGAACACCCTCCTTCTGTCCTTTCCCGTTCCACAGGTAAGCGCAGCATAAGCAGCCATCACTATAGCAGTGCCAGGGAACATCATCAGACGAAATGGGCCTTTAGGAATTTTTTATTAGTCGAAAGGTATGGTAATAAATTACAAGGAAGGACCATGTTACCAAACGCAAACCATTACGTTTAGATATTCGGATATGTAGCCAGCAGCTATTCCCCCCAATGATGAAATCCAGCAATACACCGCATACAACAGATTGGAAGCCTCATTCTGTAAAGGGGGGGGGGGGGGGGTTAAGAGATAGGAGAACGAAGTTCGGAAGAGCTGTGTTTAGGGAGTAATTGTGCGCAATGTAATATCGATTACCATTACCAATGTCTGTTGCTCTGTTGTTCTTCTTCACTGTTGGATATGCTGGATGGAGCATTAGGGGGCTCCTCAGGAAGTCGTGACTTTATCGGAGGAGGTAAATTGAAATCGGGGCTCACCCAGTGAGAGAGAAAAGATCCCTTTTGGGAGATGAACACACAACAAGAAGTTAAACCTCAATTTGCGGATGATAGGAATTTTAGGTCTCCCTCTCTGCACAAACCGCCCATCAGGCTACTTAGAACAACAGAGGGGTTTTTCTCTTCCGCCCGACAGTTTATTAGCAGGTATGTTGGTTATGGGAAACTCTCTGGCTATATGACTATGGGAATGCCGCAATTTAAAGTTATGGTTATCACCAAAAGGTACCATCTCTATATATACATACAGTGTGTACACCAGCCAGAAGTTTCATCTCATTCGTGATTGGGTTGTATAGTATCGTGTATGAGTACGTATCTATGTGCGTAGGAAGGATGCTTGATATTTATCAATCTGCTCTGGTATTATATTGCCTCGGGATTCATATGCAGCAGCATAAGCATTCAGCAACATCATCATAAGGCTTCTATTATCCAAACATTGATTAGCCTCCCCAATAAAATGATCACGAGGATGCATTACCCTATGGTAATTTTCAAAATCAACCATAATCAGAATACAGAAATAAGGGAGAGTAAGGGAAAAGGGGGATTTTGAATGATGTTTTAAAGATTATGAAGATTAAAAGAGCATTCATCCGTATTGCCGAAGGCGTAAATCATCATACTAATATGAATGTTTGAACGAAGAAGATGAGGCTTACGTTTAAACGGAATATTAGTTTGGGAATTACAGCACATACGATCCGGTGGAATATGCAAACAGATATTTTGGATGTTCCGGAGATTGGTCGAGCTCAATAAGAGCCTTGTAGCTTAGAGAGATGTTTAAGTTTTATTTTGAAATTCAGTGGAATGAAAAACTAGAAGTTATCAGCGTGTGAAAAATGGAAAGCTTTCTACGGATAACGATTTATGATTTGTATATCTCTATTGAACACTGTCATATGCTAGCATTGTTGTACTGGGAATATTTACTGCTTTTGGGAAAAATAAGTAATGGTTATTAATTTGATAGAAGAGCGTTGGAAACATATCGTAGCTTTGGAACACACTAACATTTTTTTAATTTTCACATATTTTTGAATAATATTTAGTGTTAGATACTTAGTATTAAGTATTAAGCATTAACCATTGAGTATTAGGTATTAAGTACTAGTAGTGCCCCGTGGCGTCGTGGTTAGTGTGTCGAACTTTAACGCCGGAAGTCTGGATTAGATCCCTGAGTATACCTAGTGGTTTTTCAGAGGCACTGCCTCTTGCGAAAAATGACAAGTCCTCCTAAAGTAGATATCATTGTCATGAGAAGTGCATTTCATCTTAGTCGTCCCCTCCAATTAAAAATTTGAAAAAATTTATATAAAAAATTTAAAAGTTTCGGCAGAAGAGGTTTGAGTCGACCATGGAGGAGACACACTGTAAAATACTTGAATTCAACAACGAACACAGTCCATAGCAGTGCTACCAAGTTTGATGGAAAGCATATTTTTCTTCAACTCGTTCGCAACGCCAACTGGCTTTATTATATTTTAACATTTATCCTTACTTTATGTTTACTTCTGGTTGCAAACTTATTTTTTAGTAGCACTTTTGGTTTTGTTGTGATTTTTTCTTCAACTTGTAGTGAAACCTTTAAAAAAAATATTGTTCACAACCTGTCAAGTTATGACAATAAAACAATCCGTTGGTGTGGTTTTATCTTTATACAAGATTCATTTCGCACATGGTTTCGTTTTCAATATCTCACGCTACGCTTCGTGTCTTTTTCATCCAAACATTCACTCAGGAGTTCCTTTCGTCCTTGTTGCATTTTATTAACTACCGCGTATTTAGATGTCGCGCCAACATGAGGTTGTTGTTACATCGTAAAATTTTGCCACCAGCTACTGTTTGGCAAAATTTTATTGGTATTTCTCACATGGATTCCTTTTTATAAAGAAAAACAACATATATGCATGACTTTTGACATTTAATCGCTTGTCATTTGACTTGGCTGCCATTAAATCGTCGCCATTTCGCTCTTTTGATGGAGTTTGTTGCCGTAAGATGCCTTAAAATTAAACACATCACCATATCATCAATAAAAAGTTCCCTTGACATTTCAGACCATATAAAAACATAAATCATAACTTATCCAACATTATGCTCTACATCCACTACAAAAGCTGTTAAATCTGTTTCCATCTTAACAAAGTGTCATCAACTTTTTTTTAAGCCATCAACACACATTCGTTTCCCATTTCTCATACAGTTCCTCATTAAATCACAATTCTGTGACAGCAAATAAAAAAAATAAAGAAGAAAATAATAAACTTTCATCTTCTCCCTCTTCATCCGGTATAATAATAAAATAAAATAATTCCAACAACACTATTTCCAAGAAATTAAACTTTCATCTCTCTGAATGCTGTCATCGTTATTGTCGCCACGTGTGTTGTTGGAAATTTATTCGTTCCATGTGCTTGTGTGTGATGTGAACCACGGAATCTAGCACGTAAATCAAAAAATACGGGTGGTCTAACGGTAGATTGCTTACCAACAAGACCAAAGTAGCAAAAACTTTAAACTAAACCCACCGAGAAGTACTATGTATCTCGGGTCGTAACGTTGCGTTGTTGGTTTGGTAAGGGGTTGGAGTAAGGTTGCCTCCCTTTATTAAAACGATCATTTTCATACGTTTTTCGGGTTGAGAAGGGACGAGCTCAATGTGTTTATAGCCGTAAAAAAGTTATTTGTGTGAAATGAATTGTTGCGCCAAACTCGACTGACATGAATGAGAAAAGAGCAGGATTGGTAGGTAGATGGATATTATAATAAACTACTATAAAACTTTTACCGACTTTTGGTTTCTAAAATGAAAATTTTACATTTTTGATGAATTTTCATTGAAAATTAAAACTCACCCTTAGCCACCTTGGTCTGGTGAATATTGTTTTTTTTTTATTAATATGCACTAAAACCTTTTTTATAATAATTTATAAGCCAAGGGTTGTCTACATTTTTGTACGTTTAGTAGTATGAGAGCCATGGATTAGTTTTAAGTAATTATTAAAGTTTACTGAAGGGACCATTGTGGTTATTTTTAAGATGAAAGGGATGTTTATGAAGTCGAGTGTTGGTTGGTATGGTAAAAAGGATAGCAATTAATTTTAGGATGAAAATGATAGGATAAGATTTTTATTACACTTTAACGATTATTTAGGATGAAAGGCATATTAGAGATTCTTTCGATCCGTTAAGCATGTATGATAATGAGTATTTTTTATAAATTAACGAGTCGATATTTTATGTTAGATTTACTTATTTGGTTATCGATCTATGTATTTAATGGCGGTGTGTTCTTTGTCCGTTGAATAATGTTGATATTTATGAGTTTGACTAAGGATGCTGATGGTTTTTTGTTAGTATTTATAAGAAAGGTTTGAAAAGTAGGGGAGGGCTGGGATGAAAGTAACAGGGGTAAGTTGTAACAGCTATTAAACAAAGGATTCGCCTGAAAATTAAGAATCGCGGAAGAATATTTGTCTTTTCCAAAGCAATCGGCGAGTGCTTATGCTTTCCGCACTTAGGATTTCGCGATTAACTAAATTCGCCAGTTCCTTGGTGTTGATTATGATAACTCTGATTATATGGTTAAATTTATTCTGGTGTTAATTATAGAAAACACAGTATGGACCACATTTAAAAAATTGGTAAATGCAAGAGTAGTTGGCACATTGCATTTATTCGACAGTGTGTCTATATTTCCATTCTGAATCGATCGTCAATAGAAGTTATACATTGGGTTACTTGAAACACTTTTGAGGTGCAAGTTGTAGCATGTTAAAACCAAACTTGTTACAGACAAAATTAAACTAAAACTTCCGTAAGCGAACATTTTGTTTGAAAGTTAGTTAGCTTAAGATAATTTAACTAACAGACTTCCCAAAATTCGTTTGAAAAGCTATATTTGCATCAGGATCTGATCCGGTTTTGATAAGGCATTCTGTATGTGCAAAATCATAACAGGCTCGGATCAGAGAAGGATCTGATACGTCTTAGTAAACCTAATGTGGCTCTCATATTGATAGTTTTATTATCTTGGAAGGATAATCTGATTCAGATATGGGAGTTCTAGTTCAACCGTTTTCTGACCTGCCTTAGTTAGATTGCTCGGGATTGCTTTATACAACTCGATTTAAAACATTCTTTCGGAAATGAGTTCTAGGCAGTGTGAAGTAAGCGATCTGACCTCAGATTTTGTAGTTCCAAGTTCGAACTGCATTTCATATTAAATTATTGGTAGTTAAGTCGAGCCACGTAGGGGAGATTTATCAGAACCAAGTAGGTATGGCCCTGGCCGAGTCGAAATCTATTGAGATTTTAGACTTCTGATTCTGATCCTCGGATCAAATATAAGGTCTCATTCGAGATCAACCGTTGGAAAAAGATCAACCGCAACTACAAAATTATAAATTGAGATTAGATGTGAGATCTTACAATTAGTCAGCTGACAAACTAGGTAAATACAAATTTTGTGAACGGGATTCACAAGCGAGCGAATGTTAAGTACTTTAATAGATTGTAAGAACAGAGGGTTCAAACAGTTCAAAATAGTAAAAATCCAACACTGGAAACAAATCCTACAATTTATCGTGACAGATTGAGGATTTGTGCACGAAATTTGTTAAAAGATGAAATCAACTCTGAAGTTCGCAAAGTAACAAACCAATAACCCGCTGACAATATAAATAACCATATATAACAGTGGTGAAGTATGAAATTTACGTCAAAATAAAATTTAAGCTATATTGGTTTATAACAATTGTTCGATAATTTGCTAAGCTGATAATTTGCGTTTCTGTTCCCCATAATTTTCCTTTTCATCGAAAAAAAAAACCATCAGCTTTGAATATAAACAGACGACATCCCATAGGGTACACCCGCTGGCCCTATTCTGTTTGTTTAATCCAACGAATCCACTTAAAACATTTCATCTCCCATTCCACCCCTCATCATCACAAATCCAATTTACCATTTCAATCCTTCTTCCTTTAGCCTTATACTCTCTTAATTAATAAAGTTCACTAATTAATGCAATCAATTCAATCCTCCCCCATCGGAATTTGCTAATAGAAAATTCATTTATATCCTTTCACAGAGCGAGGCGGCTCACTGTGTACACTCTGTGTATATGTATAAATTTCTAGAGCTGCTTTGACATCCATATCCTGACGGCTTCCATACCGTCCATACCTTTTTCCATTTTTAATTCAATTTGTTGGCTCTTTTTTCTTCAAATCGATTTGTTGTTGTTGTTTTCTTCCTTTTTTTTTTAATTCTTTGTTGAATAATTTTTCATGTACACATTTTTGCGCGTCTGTTATTTTTAAAAGTGCTGTTGATTATTATTTTTTTTTTAATTTTTCACGTTTGTCATTGGCGGCGCGGCTCTATAGTCAAAACCACTCTCTGTCGCGTTCCTGTCAAAGGATTTTTTTTTACTTTCTTATTTTCAGACAATATTCATCTCGTGAATACCATTTTCCAGTACGTTAAGTCCGAATAAAAAACAGGACGACAGGAAGGAGTTATATATATAAAAAAAAATCTCACTCCCATACAAATTAATATTTGCTTTAAAAAAAAAATATTTATACACAAAAAAAGATTGTTTGTTTTTCTTCCTTTTTTGAGGAAAATATCATTTCGTTGGAATGAAAAGTAAAAATAAAAATCCTCGCCATATCGCCTCCATCATAATGAAAGTTTAGTCCAGGAATAACAACAAAAAAGAGGAACAGTAGGACAAGAACATTGAAAAAGAGGGCAAAAATTAAAGTACTGAAGGACCTCCCCAGTCCAGAATGATTGAAAAGTTGAAGAGCGATGAAAGAACCGAAAGTCCTTTCGTTTTATACTGAAAACATTTTGATTGTATACCTACTCTTTTATCCTGTAGCATAGCATGCATGATTGATTCAGGAACGTCGTTTTTTTTTGTGAACTCTTTATCCCGTTCCTGTTGCATTTTTCTTTCATATTTGGTTTTTGCATAACAGCCAGCAAAGGACGAATGTCCAGTCATGTCATGGAATATATATGCACTTTGGCTATTATTCTCCATACGACGAAGGACTATAACGACGACGAACTGAATGACAAGAGCTCTCGGCTATAGGGTGGTCATCTGTTTTTATTTTATTTTTGATACTCTGCGCAAGTCGAAAAGCATGTGCATTTTTTATAGAGCTTCGAGGATGAGGAGCTCCATATGCTTTTACAGTACTGACTTAAAAAAAAGCATTGAGTACCTAGTGGAGTTTTGGGTTGAAAGATGATAAAAGGCTCAATAAATTGAATGGAAAATGTTAAGAAATCCTTTGAAATATATATACTCTGGTTTTGTCTCTTTTTACATTCTGTAAAAATTCTTGAAGGATTTTTCATTTAAGATTGCTTCCCTAAGTACAAAGTTAGAAAAGTGTTTTTTTTTTTTTTTTTGTAAAAAGGTAAGGAAAGAGGTTACATTGAAACTCAAATTAGAGTTAAATTAGTTGCATGAGAGTAAAATTAGATAAATTAGGATTCTAGATTGAACAAGTGCCCTTTGTATTCATCGAAGAAAATTTTAAACTTGCAGGGATGTTTCTTCAACTTGCGGAACTGGTAACAATTGACACCGGAGCAAAATTAGTTAAAATCTTTCTGACACGCGATTCACGACACCACTTCTGATAATCGACAAAGGCTGATTGATTTTGCCGTGAGTAGAAAAATCGTAGAAAGTCAGTCATCAATCAATCAGTCATCCCTCAATCAAATTGATCGATAAGATCGATGGGAGACACTTGAACAACATTTTCGAAACAAACATTGAAGTCGCCAGACAGCTCGTATTTTCTTCACTCTAGCATCTAACTCCTGCAGCATTAAATGAAGAAGAACATTGTCATCCCCAACAAAGTCGCCTGGCAGGATGATGCTCTCGCATAATGATAACTTTCGGAGCTGCGTTAAGCTCGGACCTGGGAAACAACCTTACCGAGATATTGATATTAATAAAGGATTCAGAGAAGAAGATGATCTATCAAGATTATTTCGGATAGGCAAAGGTCAATAGAAATGCTGGTATATATATATATATATATAATTGCCCGAAAAGAGGAAAATGTAAATGCCACTCTCATACTCTCATCTGGATTAAGAGTACAACAAAGTATTATTTTTTTATCATAAAGGCACAGCAAGCAAATTCTAGCTCCAAATATAAAATTATAGGCAACTGAATGTGGAAGTAGTAAAGTACAGCCCCGTATTATAGAAGACCATAACAACTCAGTTAAGGACAACTCAACCACTAGACAACCAAACAAACTGTTCGTTTATACGACAAATTATTTCACTTGTGTCGAAAAAAAAATTGCCGTCTTTTAGGAGTCGATTCTGTCAAAATCAACATCAGCTGTTGAGCATCCATTTTTCTTTCCATTTTTCTTTTGCTGTTTTACTTATAAATTATGAATAAATAAGCATTCGTGTAAGTGTTTTGAATGAAATGCTGACTCCTGTTGCTTTTTCGAGGAACCAAACTGTCTTTTTGCCCTTAGCTAGGTCAGGTTGCTTATGAAATAGAGCAAGGAGTCTTTCAAATTGTAGGTACCGATTTTGTACTTTTTAACTTGCTTTTTTCTTCATATTTGTTTTCAAAATACGTTTTCTTTCACCAAAGTGTTCTACAAAACTGCTAATAAGCAACCAAATGACTAATCAACTTGCTTTCATAATACAAATGATAAAACTGCAAAGTTGACCATTTTGTTAGTTGTCTCTTGAATTACATCTGGTTGTTCTTCGACAGTCAACTGGTTGTGATCGATATTAACAAATATAAGAATGACCATAATTCCATAATTGGGATTTGCTTTAATTTATCATGGATGTGCATCGACTTGCAACCCAGTTTTGAAATCAAACGAGGGATCACTAAAGCTAATCGTTCTCTTTGCGGTCTTTGAAAACCATTAAATAACAAAGCCTGTGCTCAAAGAACCTAATTTTATTATCACTGTATAAGATCCTGGTCAGATGAGTTTTTATCTACGGTGCGGAGACCTAGTCATTGTCCATTAGATAGTATGCAGAAGAGCTTTATCGGTTTCAGCATAAAATGTTTGGATTGATTATTGCTCAAGTATGTCTGTTGAAAAAGACTCAACGACGAATTCTACGGGAAATTACTTCGGTAATTGGGTTGTGCAGAGCCCGTAGAATATATAAGCACACTCCGTTGGAGTTCGCAGAAGAACTGACAATTGAGTGAACAGAAAAAATTGCCGAGTCCAAATTAACAGTCTGGGAAGACATGTTGGTTGAGGAACAGACTCAACCAGAACTGTGGAACAAAGAAAAAGAAAAACAACTTTTTTTTTAATTGAAGCTGGTTAATCAACTTCCGATTTAAAGAAGTTAAGCTATAAAGAAAACAACGTAAGTGGTGTAGATCGATACGTTAGACATTCTCCGTGCATGTCGATAAATTTAAAACTTAGATACGGACAAATGTACTGTCCCACAGGCAATTTTTCCCGCCTATAGGTTAATATAGGAGTGTAGTCCATGCGGATAATATGAAAAGGTTCTGCAATCTATTGTATACAAAGCTATAATCTCAGGTCTGGGAGAATCATTTCAGAATACACCAATGCAGGTGTACGTTCATGGGTTTCGATTTGTTGCCTGAAGGTTGGGTAAGTAAGCGAACTCATTCTCATAAGTTAGACCCATGCAAAATGCAAAAGATACATATCAATATTGGTATGTCCCATTGAGCATTAGTACTGGGGTTATCTTGACATCTATCAAAAGTACACAATTAGCCTTCTCAAGTTAAAGAAGTTTAATCATTGACACACTGACCTATTAAGCCCCTAATTAGATTTGCAATTTTAGAAGTTTCATTCCCCCCAAACATTGAAGAACAAATTCCAAAAGGTCTACATCAAAGAAATACCTACTTCAATTAATCTATGCAAATCATTAAGGTATACAAAATGGACAGAGACAGAGAGAAATCCAATTAATTCCGCAATCATTCAAAACTTTAGTCATCATCGGTGCGGCGGGTATGGGTGTTTGTGTTATGGTTGCTATAAGATATGAAGTTGTCATCACAAGGATAATAATCACACACAAGCATCAGCACACGATTTAAACACAAATTTAACCCAAATGAAGTTACAAATTACCCATTAAAATTCCAGACAACCATCCTTGATGTGGCACGTCCTCGTCTTTCATGCAAACACAGCCACAGAAAGAAAATAAATAAAATAGAACAAAAAATATGTACACATTTGCATGTCTATCTATAACTTACAGCCTTGAAGGAATATATATAGAGGAGCTACGGATTTTATATGAAATAATCACCAACAACGCGTTTAGGATATTTATGCCTTCTAAACACGCGACAATCTATCTCAACAACTTCGTTTTTTCCCCCTCCTTGTTATTCTTCTACCAACTGAGCACCCTCTCTTGGACTCATTTTCAACATTGTCGTGTGTCAATTTATTTTATCCCGTTTAGTTGAGGGTTTTGATATTTTTTTTTTCCTCTACTGGGTCTCTTTCCTTTCAATAAATAAATAGCGAATTCCGCTTCGTTTACTTCCTTATAATGTGTTCTGATTTATTGCCATCGTCTGTGAGCAACTTCCAGACAGTCCTTTATAAATAGGATCCCCCAACCAAACCAAAACCTCAAACTTTCGAGGTCTTTTAATGGAATTCAAATCGAAGTTAATGAGAAACCAAGACCAAGTTGCGGAAAGGAAAGGCAATAAGGAAAGCGGGCAATAAGTGTTGGGCAATTTTGTATATCAAAACCAGCAAAAAGAAAAAAAAAAGGCAACTAAGTCGCCGTCGCAAATCGCACAAATCTCTTTATAAGCTGCCTGCCTTTGCTTTTTCTAGCCATGGTGGCATTAAGTTTGCATTTTATTCATGAATAAACAGCAAACTAAAAACAAACGCTCAGCAAGAGGATAATCTTCCAACCTCTTTCCTTTGGTATAAAATCCTGGCACTGTCACAAGTCCTTCAGAGACTATAAACTGCTTTACATGTCTAGATCCTAGCTTCACTATACTATTATTTTTTTTTATTATGTTGTGTGTCCTAAACTTCCTGTCCCCACCTTCGTTGTTATTGTCGTCAACGTGCCAATAGTTTTTATGTTATCACTGCATTTCGCTTTTCATCCCAGCTACTTGCTGCTAGTTTATGGCGCAGAAAAACCAAAAAAGGAAGAGGATTTCTTTTTCCCGTCATAAGAGGACGAAGGAACAGGAAACACACACAAAAAAATATTTAACTTGGCGAAAACTGAAAAACTTTTCTCGTCATGTATTTTGAAGCAATTGAAAAGTTTTTACTAGCTAGAAGCTCTTTTTCTGGAGGTTTCTTTATTTCGAAAGACCGACGACAGCAGCAACGGTTCATTTTACAGGAGGGTTCCGTTAGGTGTTTTTTTTTTATTGTTTTCTTTACTTAACTTGTCTCATCTTTTACTTTTCTCTGGTAAGCTAGGCACTCCTTGGGAGTCTTAAAAATAAAATTTGCTTTGCGACAGTTGCTTGAACAGTTAAGGACTAAAAAAAGGCGTACCGTCGTAAACGCGCGCGACAGACGGAAGTAAACTTCAAGTAATTTGAGATACTTTTTCCGCCGTCTCTGTCTTTTTTTTCCAGCCACAACAAGCCACCTTATCTTCCTGCCGCCATTGTTATTTTGTCGGAGGTTTTTTGAAGAAAAACTTTTCAAATATCTGCGGTTGTTATAGAGGTGGAAACTTTGATAGTAAATTTCACAAAAAAAAAAAAACAATAAAACTTTTTTGTTTGTTTATGCAACCACATCACCCTGCTGTAACGCTTTATATACATATATATATATAAAAAAAAACAATGCATTTCAAGAAGCTTGAAACAACCTTTTACTTTTGCCTTTGAATAAAAGTTTTCACTTTGAATATTCAAAGTTTTTTTTGTTGTTACGACAGATTTAAGGTCGAAGTTGTTATTGTTGTTGGTATTTTGACACCTCATTTGTTGAATCTATTGGTTTTGTCGAACACAACATGAAGCTAGCACTTTTTTACTTTTTTTTATTATAGAAAAAAAAAAAAAGAAAACCGATTAATCCAATATGCATGGATAAAGTCTTATTTATGAAAGTCTGTTGTTAATTTTTTTGTCAACTTTTAACACACCCGAAGGGAAAATAGGAAACTCCCTTGTGGGCAGGTTGAAAAAGTATTCACAAGTGGTCCGAAATGGAAGGAAAAGAGAGTGAGATAGAAGAGGAATTAAAAAAAAGCTTGTATACTGGTTAAGTGAATTCGTGTAAATTTGATAATGAAGCCATTTAGGGGTAACAAAGGGTTGTGCTGGAATATATACCTCCGAAACAGTAGAAAAAACATGCAAATTAGAGAGGTTTGTTTTTTAGGAACTATTGCAGTGGAAGGGTGAGAGTTTAAAGTTTTTAATTGAGGAGGAAATTTTATGGAGTCAAGCTTTAAACTTTAGGTATCAGGTATTATTATCAAAATATATATTATCAAAACGTATTTTGATAAGTACAAAATTATATATGTACTTTAGATTTAGGTGCTTTATAGAACTATGTACTTAGCATACGTAAATGTGCCAGATGTTGTTTAATTATCATGACTTGGGTGTTTGTCAAATAAACCATGAAATTAAAGTCAACAATAACTTCATGTTATTTGATCAGCCAGCTTTTAGTATAGATAATAGAGTCATTTAAATGATAACATATTCAGCTGGTTAAACTTAAACGTATTAAGTTGTATACCTTTTCTACATCAAAAAGATTTGTAGATAAATATTTTCACAAATATTATAGTCGAAACATATTTCAGTCTTTGCTGCCAGCTTTCAAAACACAAGCACGTCATTCGAAGTCTTAGTTATATGTTATCAATGCTGATTAAAAAGTATTCGTATTCGTCAAATTTGTAGATCCGATAACTTAAATTGAAAATACTATGGTTCAGTCAAAGATAGGCTTATGGCCAATTTCTCTAAATACTTTAAAATATTTATTGGGTTGTTAAATCTTAAAATGGCATTTTTCAATTTATCCAACCACTTACAGTTTTAAAAGAGCCAATAAACTGAGGTCCCATTTTGTTAAAAACACATTTCAAAGGCGTCTTAAAACAAGACAAAGAGAAAGTTGAAATTCTTCAATTGAGCCATTTTTCCTCTCGATTGCTCTTATGAAAGAGACCCATGTGTGGTGAATAAAAATCCGATTTTGGCATCAAGTTTCCTCATTTTTAAAAATTCCTCATAATGTTGGTGCACATCATTTTAAGTTAAAATGCCAATAAATTTTACTACTCCGTTAACTAACATGGTTTAAGGTGTATTTTAGTTAAACTGGGAATTAGACATTTTAAGAAATTTCATTGAAATATTGAGCGTATAACTAGAAATGGATATCTGGTCATTTGAAGCGTTCTAGTTTCAGAAAGAGTCGGAAATGCATTTAAAAACTAAAATTAATGATTTGAGAAGTAACATTTCAGAAAATATGTGAACAATATCGAGTGAGAAATTTTATTCTATAGACATTTCAGACAATTGTTCGATTTAGGACGGAATTCATAGTAATCATTCAAAACCAGGAAATTCTTCCTCACTCCTTTTGAATTTCGATTTTACTAACATGAAAGTGTTTATTTATGTTTTGGTACTAAGGAAACGCTCAAGTTATTGTTTGAGCATTCCCTGAAACACTCAAGCAGCATCAAGTTTCCTGAGACGTTCACTTGCGAATATTTCTATTTTCGACCTTAAAATAAGAAATTGCACAAAATATGAATGTACGAAATCAAAAGGGTTTTAATTTTTCATCAAACAAATGCACACATAGAGACTTATTTTTACAAACACTATATTACAGATTGATGTCAAATGACAGATCGTGTAAAGGTCACTTTAGTTTGAGAATTAATGACCTTATTAAGGTCATTGATATTTATCAAACAACAAATTGATCAAGAGCAATTTATTGTTAGTATTTCGAAATGGTAAAAATTAACTTTCTACACATCTGTCAAATTTCAAAGTGTCAAAGAAAAATGTATTGTTTTCCGATGACAGTTCACCAAGAATATTCCACAAACGTCGAAATAAAGTTTGTACATATCTGTCAAACTGCAGTGTCACAGTGCAATTTATTGTTTTCCCTTGATGACAGTTAGCACTGAATATTCCGTAAACGTCTAACTAGAAAGTATGGTTTGACAACCGATTATATAGAAACGTGAGTTATTTGAGATCCAGTCATCAGAACGCTTCTTTTACTTTGAGATTTTTCAATTTTGTAAAAGTACGTTTAAATTCAATAACTCAACATCTTTACTTTCCAAGAATTTACATTGTCCAGACGTATAAAAATAGAACGGAAGTCAAAAATTAAATCCTCATAAATAATCATAAACCAAAAAAATCCCTACAAATAAAACTCCCACAATATTTAATTGTCACCTCGATTTGACTTCTATAAATGTAATCTATCTACCTTTCTACCAAATGTAATAAGATCTCCTAGAAGTGCTACTTAATACCTTCTATAAAATAAGTAAGTAATCTCTTTGTCTCTGTTTATAGAAAAAAAAAATGAAACAACAGACTTATTCCAGGAATTGAACCAGCTTATTCGGAACATAAATTAACCTGGTGTCACTTCATGCAAACAACAATAACAAAATCTATAGAAAAGATACATTAATTGGTTGGCTGGTGTGGTTGTGTGGTTTCACTTACAAATTTATCACTCTCTTAGCTTTTTGTGTGTCTTAACATTCTTATAAGTATAACCAACCCAACCCAACCCTAACCCAGAGAATACACAATTAAGTTACACAAATTTGTTGTGCTCCACAGATTCTTAAATAATTCAAATAAATTAAAAAAAAATGTTTGCCACTATTAGATAATTTATTTTAATGAACGATTAAACAAGAATTTACAGCTTGCATAGCTGAGTAGGCTATCTGTTAAATGTGGCATGAAGCGGTCGGTGAAGACGGACGAATGCGGTGCGGTGGCAATATGGGAACCACAAACCGCACGACTGCCGACAATCTTGTTATAAACACCGCGTGTGGTTTGTTTCATGAAAATTGTACCCTGTGTAATTAACAAATTAATATAATTAAATGTTGAAAGGGGTGAGGGATGCATTGAATATATGTATCACAAAGTCGGTCGGTCGGTCGCTTGAAAGGAGAATGTAATCGATTTTCTATGTTTTCTTCTAACATAAGAAATATCTATCCTCATTTTTGCGTGAGAAAACATCCCACAGATTTTTCTATGAAAGGACAAGGAAGAACTAATAATAAAAAAAAAAACTTAAGAAAAGGATTATCCTTCTTTACACAGACTAGAACGTAGATGACGGTATGTTACAACACAGTACATATTACACAAGTTTCGGGAATAAGTTACGAAGCATGAAAAGCTTAGATAAGACATGTGTATCCTTCCGGACTAGAAAGAAGAAGAAACAACGGTAATATGTGCATAGTGCGAGTTCGTGGAACAAGAAAAAAAAAATAAATAAATTGCCGAACAAAGTGGAAAGACACAAGAAATAAAGGAAAAGACAATACTTCAAAAAAGAGTGAAAATGTTTACGTACACTCTAAGAAGAAGATGTCGACCAGCAAGGAATTTACAACCGCTACCGCATCCTTTTACCCAGAGAACACACAGACTTCTTTTTCGTTTTCCTTGTTGCACATGTGACACTTCTCAATGTGAATCTCGAGGATATACCCCGTGGTCGTGGACGTTGTCGTCGAAATAAGATTTATATCCGGGATAGAAGTAGAACATTTATGCACGTACAACATGCACGTTAAGAAGAAGAGCTACATAGCTTTAATGCAGAAGCAGGAATTGCGAGCTGTGACTATATTATATCTCAGCTCTCTATAGATGAATTGGATTTCGCTTGATTGGGCAGTAGGAAACCTAATATAATAAATGTAAAATTAAATCAATTAATTATACAAGAGCAATTTATCGTATACGTGTTGTTTTTTTTTTGGCTTGACGGACCAAATTGCAGAATAAAGTAGAATGGACACATTTTTTGGTATTAGATAAAGTTGAGAAATTGATAAAATAAGGGACAAGAAAGAATTTTAAATTTATTCGTAATCGTAGAGCAGGTAATTTTATTCAAATGACTTTTATTTTAGAAAAAACCGATTAGGAGATTATTTGATTTCTAGAATTGTTGAACTACAGAATTCACTTTTTTCGGTCTTATTGGATTGAAATGAAAGCAAGGACATTCTAATCTTTGAAGTTCTTTGAAACTTTTTCAATTTTTTTTATATTACGGACTTCATTAAAGTTCAATTGACTTCTCTTTGCAGAAGAAACCGTTTTAGAGATATTCGAGTTCTAGAATTGTAATCTTACAGACATTTTGTATCCTTTTCGTATTAAAATGAAAGCAAAGTAGCTTTTGTGCTTTCTTCCAACCTATTTACATTTTTCAGTTCTATATAAACCTCACAATTCTGATGTCTTCTATTTGCAGAAAAAACCGTTTCGCAGATAATTCTATTTTTAGAACTTTATGATTACAAAACTCACTAGTTTAGTCCTTCAAGTTCTTCGATGCTTTTTTGTTTAGCCCATTATATGGATCACAGTGATTGCGATTCTCTCTTTGGGGAATAAACCGTTTCGCAGACATTTCTAAATGACTTTTATTTCTAGAAGAAACCGTTTCGCAGACCATTCAATTTTTAGAACTGTACAATTATAAAACTTACTCCTTTGATATTAATCGCATTGTAATGGAAGCAACGTAACTAGAACTTATTTAATTTTTTTTTATATAATAAACCTCAAAGTTTAAATGCTTTCTGATTGCTGAATAAACCGTTTCAAAGATAAGTCAATTTCTAGAATTCTAAAATTGAAGTTCTTCGATTTGAAGTTCTTTTATTTGGAATTGTTATTATTATTTTATTATGGAAATATGGAGATGAAATCTGTGGAGTTCTTCAAGGTTATTTCAATTCATTTATATTATGGACTTCAAGGTTTCTCTGAATTCTCTTTGCAGAAAAGAAGCCGTTTCGATTTCTATAATTGTAATATTACAGAAATCAATTTTTTTTATCGTTATCGCATTAAAATAAAAGCAAAGAAGCTTTTGTTCTGCTAACCTATTTTAATTTTTTTTAATTTAACATGAACCCCAAACTTCAAATGAATTTTCTTTGGAGAAGAACCCGTTTCGCAGACATAAAGATTATAAGAATCACTTCTTAATATTATTCGCATTAAAATGAAGGCAAAGTAACTCTACCCCTTCCGTTGAAGTTCTTCAAAACTTTTTCGATTTGTCTTTATAATGGACCTCAAGTTTCTTCATCTTCTTTTTGCAGAAGAAACCGATTCGGTGATAATTCGATTTCTAAATAAATATTACAGAAATATTACAGTATTCTCTTCTTCGATCGCATTGAGGTTCAGTAGATATAAAGATTGAATTTCTTCTAACAAATTTCAAGTTTTCTATATTGTGGATTTCAAAGTTACAATAACATTTCTTTGCAAATGATTCGTTTGGGAGATATTTCAATTTCTAGAATTGTAAGATTACAGAACTCATTTCTTTGATATAATTATTGCATTGAAATGTATGAGCAAAGACACTCTAATGTTTGAAGTTCTTTGAATGTTTTCCATGTTTCTCCAAAGGTTCTGAGACTTTTCTTTGCAGAAGAAACCGTTTCGGAAACGATTCAATTTCTTAAATTAAAATATTACAGAATTCTCGTCCTTGATACCTGTCGCATTGAAATGGAAGCAAAACACAACAACTCTTATGTTTGAAGTTCTTTGAACCTGTTCTCTTTTTTCTGGGGATTCATTGTGGACGAAGCGAACGTATCACAGTAGTTGAATCTTTTGGACAGCAGCCAAAATACTAATTCAAAACTTTTTATCTTCTCTTTTCCTATTTTTTTCTCAAATAATTTTAAAATGGATTGCCCATTTAATTGCATTAAAATGTACTTCCTCTTCTCGTCTTTCCAAAACATACAAAATGATGTCGTATCCCCTGTCGTGATTACACACACTAAAACACAATAAGTCTCATAAATCTTCAATTGGCAGAGAATCCCTCTTGTTTTTTTTTATATCTTCATACTTATAACCCTCCATAAAATATCCCTCAAATATCGATACAAAAGCACCATTTTATTACACCAATATCGCGTTGGCAGGATATACCAAAGTAGCAAAAAAAAAAAAAATACTTGGCCAAGCGATTTTGCGATTATCGAGATATCTACTCTCAATGTTCCGGAGCCAAATACAAGGATATATCCAATATTGAGAAACTGTAAATGTTAAACTGTCCCTTGGACCCCTTCGGGCATTCCAGAAATGACCATAATGGTTAGAGACATATATATATACATATTGAAGGTACACAGGAAAAATAATATAAAAACTTCGATTGCTTTTGCAAGCTGTTTCGACTATCATACTCCTAATTCGACACAAAGGACCAAAATGTGGGAAGGTTGTTAGACGAAGGAAGACCAACAGGAGAGTTTTTAGACAGCCAAAGCAAAAAAAAAAACCCAACCAGAAAGGAGGGAAATATGAAAATAAAAATAAATTCTAACAAATTGACAAAGCTATACGGCTACTCCTTCTGATGCTCAATTCTATGAACATTTTTATGTTTTTTGTGCTCTAAAACTTTTTTTTGAAATTTGAGGTTTTTTTTTTTTTTTTGTCCTTCGAAAAGGACTTTTCTTTCATTGTCCTCCCTAGGGGGATAGAAAGTCTCAATAAATTTCTTTGGTCATCGTATATCTTCTTCTGTTGGCAGTCTGGACGCGAACGTGCATGGGCACTTAAAGAAAATAAAGGGGAAAAAAATACACTAAATTTACAAGGACTAAAGAAATCTGTTTTGTATTGAGGCATAAAAAATGGAACAAAAATGACGAAGTAAAAAAAAATGGGGTTCATGAGGGGTTGATGTCGACTAAAATGTTCGAAGAGAAAATAAACTAAGACATATTTGAATACATGACTTTTCTATTTCTATTGAAATAGGTAGTGCATTACAAAACAATGTGTCCAATTGTGTGCCATTGGTCTATTACTCACTTGGGCTTGGAACGAAAGTAATTTCCTATAGTGCGGTCGTATTTATATCTACTTTTCTACATATGTATATGTATGTACTTTATATCAGCTTCTAAGGGAAGCAATTTGCATTGATTAAAGAGGAGGGTGAACGTTATAGAAGTGAGAACATGTGTCTTTTTTGTGCATGTAAGTCTAATGTTGAAATGGGGGGACATTTAAAGGTATTTAGATCTTTTTAGGAATGGGGGAGTATAAATCGGTAGGGGCATTAATTAGCCTTTTTGTTTGACTATTAGGAATGAGTTGCTGGTATTTTAGAAATAAAAGTAACGAGAGTTTTTGTTATAAAGATGCATAGGTAGTTATATAAAAAATAACAACTTTGACCGCTTTAAAATTGAATGAATATAAGACTTTATTTATCTCAAATTCCAAATTAAGTTTTAGAATTCTTCTCGATTAGCCATGTTTTATGATCGGAGATGAACTAAATGGATCACCAATTTACCTACAAACACAACAAGATCATTTGTTCTATTGGGTTCAATTGTCGTGGTCAAAAATTTTACTTCGAATCTTATCAGCAGAGCATTGAATTTGACCATTTTTATATGTTTTTCTTTCTGTTCCTGTCTGTTGCCACATTTGAAAATCAATAGGAACTTGTTAATTTGATTTCGCTTTTCATCGATTGTTTTGATTGGGTACCTTAAACTCTTGCAGCAATTACGAAATGTTTTTCTTTCCTTATCTATTTTATTAGGTCAGAAGAGTTGTCACAATTCAGCAGACAATAAATTCAATTCATTTGCGGTGACAGATAGAACTAAATACTCTTTATAGATACGTCAAGTCATTTTTCTTTATAAGCTCAGAGCAGTATGCAGAGCGCTGTCAAAAATAAATCTGTTTCATTTTTAGCTCCGACATATTGAAGCGCTCAACTTGTGTTTCTTTTTTCGATCAGAGATTACTTGGAAGGCGTTCAGAATAAAACCATGGAGTAGATGGAGCAGGAAGTATAGGACGACAAACTTCATGGTTTTGATATGACAGTTAGGTGTCACATGTGTTTAATAAATAAATCATAGCGCTCGAAGCGTACCCTGCTCGAAATGCTCAGACTCAACTTAATGCTTTGCTCAGAGCTAAAAAAAAAGAATAACGGTACACATTTTTTTTTCTAAAAGCTTCAAAAATTATCAATAGGTGACTTAGATGTCAACGAAACAACATCTGAAAAATCCTTTGATTTCAATTTTTTTTCTTTTTTGTTTTTCTTGGAAAAAATTTGGTTTTAGTACGTTGCGGTGACATGTTGAACTAAATAATCTGCATACGTCAAAATATAGTTTGTTTTCTATCTATCAAGCTTAAAAATGTTAAAATCTATTAAATGATGGCAAGCAAGGAAGGCAATGGAATAAAAAAACGTCAACAAAAGTTATTTTTTTTTTAATGGTTAATAGGCGTTTTCGATGTCGATCTTGATGTCGGTTTTCCGCCATTTCCGCTATTTCGAAAATGAAATATTTTTAAATTGATGTCCAAACTTTTTGGGCGACTAACAGATACTTCGATCATATAATTGATATTAGCTAAGAAGGTAAGTATAGGCATATATGATGTGGCAACACTGACATCAAAAGTGGTGCCACTGTAATTTTGTGTTTCATCAGGTGGCCACAACGATACCGTTAGTTTATCGTAGTTGTATCTAAAAATAAGGCCAATCAGGCAATGTAATGCTGCAGACTAGAACTAGCCGCGAACTCTGCGAACAAAAAAGAAGACAAAAAAAAACATGAGATTTCTCAGGAAGAAGAAATATCACAAGAAGCAAGCGGTCGAGTCTATTGATGCTCGAAAGTTCTATTAAACGGAGAAAAGATTTACTCAAAGCAAAAATTCCACAACAGAGAAGCTGTCGAGATGTAAGAATATGGCAAATACAAAGTCAATGTTGAGGATCTGGAAAAAATGCTTTTTTAGACTACTAACGGCGAAGATAGCCAACATTTCACGGCAATGCAGTACACACAATCTATACAACGATGATGATTGATGACCAACATTTCATTCACATGACGAATATGAAACGCAAGTTTAGAAATAAGAAAATAATTCATACCTTTCAACGTAGAGTAGAGATTGCACTAACTAGAGATTGAATTAAATGTTACCCCAACCCAATGCACTCCAAACACTAGTTCATTATAAAAATCAGCTATCAGAATATGAGATAATACATATTTCCTCAAAAAAAGTTCCAGCATCATAATAAAAATTAATTTTTAAATAAATTGCAAAAACAAACAAGAAAAAAAAAACTCACCTTATCATCGTCTCCTTCACTATCACACTGTAAATACAAAAATAAAAATGAACCATCTTTAGTATAAATTCATAAATAAACAAGAATAATATTAATAATAATAATAATGATAATAAAAAAAAGCTCCAAAAAGACAACAAAAGCAGAAGAAAAATTATGTGTCCTTATGTTTTTGTGGTTTCATCAAGGACATGTCTATCATATCAGATTAGAAAAAAACATTCATTTATTCTTTTTTGTATCTTTTTTTTTTAGATCATGTGGGGGTGGATAAGTATTTCGTTGAAGTACCCCCTCTGAATTTAACCTCTTTATGTTCATAAAAAATTGTCTTGAAAATATCTCGAAATTTACCCCCACAATAAGTGTTGACACACTCTCAATAAAAAATAAGAACAAACCAAAAATACAAAACAGAACAAAAAAAAGAAATGAAATGAAACAAAATCAATTGTAATAACCATAATCGTAACCGTAAAAACTAAAAGGATACGCCTGAGCAAGGACAAATGGAATTATAGCATTCGGTATAATATATATATATTGATAGTCGACAACAACGACAGAAAGACCATTGCCGTCATCATCAGATAATCTCATTCACAATGCAAACGATTGATTTAAGTACCAAACCGAAGCAAATCGTTATATCAGAGACACACACCATTCCTCTCTTCCATCAGGACCAGGAGACTATAAGTAGGTAAAGTCTATATAGATATTTGTATGGATAAGGTTTAAAGGTTTGTCATTGTCGTCAATCGTTGCCCAACTGAGAGTGGGATAATAAAACGTTAAAAAAACAAAAAAAAAAAAAAACAGACTAATAGTCGAATGGAACGTGAAGAATGTTGATGGTAGTGTGAGACCGTATGGTTTGGGCCACACAGATAAAATGACCGGAAAAAAATTCAATAGGACATTTATTCAAATGTGAATGGTTATTGAAGAAAAGTTTCATTTTAGCATGAGACTGCCATTTTGACTAAATTATTTTGTTTTTTACTGTTTTTTTGAAAGAATAAGCGAAAGAAAAATAAAAATAAATTAAATCAATTTAATACTTACGATATATCCTTTTCCGGAACTGCATCTACTGCTTGCCTGTTGATTGAGAAGAGAATTTAAAATAATTAAATCAATCGAATTGTGTATGTGACAAACAACTTACATCACTTAATCGATCTCTGGAGCTATCCGCATCTCTTGGTGCAACTGAAGATGTTGTTAACCTTTCCGAAGCTCTTCCACTATCATCAGACGTACCAGCATCTTGAGCGAGTGTAATTGAATTCTGAAAAATTGAAATAAAAAATACAAATTTAATATTTTATTTGTTTGACTTTTTGTAAAAAAAAAAAAATCATATAAAATCACAAGTATTAAGGATATAAGGTGATCAAATTAAACAACAACATGAAGATATCAGAAATTTTAAACCTCATTGAATGTTTTAATGGGTTGGATTAGAAATTCTTTTTGGAGTTAAAATTCATTTGTTAAAATTCTGCTTTCAAAAATTCGGTTTTGCTATTTAATTCTGCAAATAATAAAAAAAACCGTGTGCTTGCACATTTTCCAAATATATTTTTTCTTTATTATTTGCAGAGTTTCGATGATCAGAATCAGAGATTACTCTTAATTTGGAAAAGCAGAATTGTAATTTTAAAAGCAGACCCGCTCCTTGTTTTTAGCCATCAAATCGATTTACAATGAATCGCTGATATTAAAAACTTAAATATGTAATTGTTTATTGTTGATGCTGCATTGAAACTAGGAAGAAAGACGTCGCGTTGTGTCGTGCAGCACATTAAGAACAAGAACATATAAATGGGGTTGTTGAAGCAAATAATATAAATGTCTCTAATCTAGATAACTATCACTTAGCGAATGAAAAATAATGCGAAAAAGTTATCCAAGTCAATTTTAATATCACAGTGATACACATACACAAGCTTATATGTATGTATTGAAGCAAGGATTCACATTAGATAGAACAAAACTGATTGGAACAGACACACATTTTGTTTATGGTCTTTCATTTTTAAATAAGAACTCATTTCAGTTTGTCTTCTCAAATACAGCATAATAAATAAAGCAAATAAAGCATTTTAAGCAATAAATCATATTAGGCACAAGTGAAAAAAAACAGTTTAAGACATAATTAGGCGCGAAATTCATGAGAACAACAAAAAATATAAAACGAGCAATAGAACCCTTTTTGGTATTACTTTATTCGGTTTGTATATAAAAGAGTTTTTGCTTTTTTTTTTTGTTTTATTTGTTGGAAAGCTAGCATTAAAAACAATCAGGGCAAACCAAATTGAGGGATCATGTTCTAGTTAAAAGAGCGTTAGATTAAATTTAAAGAGCAAATAAACATAATATCACAAATTTATTTAAAGTTCGCACTGATTGGTGTGAAATTACATCGAAAAATGTGAAATTAATATCACACTGATTTTCGGTTGAATTTTTGTTGAAATTTTTTGAACGACATATCAATCGATTTAAAAATAATTCAATAAACTAATGCTAAAGGTATGGATAGAATGAAGAAATTTGAAATCATACTGAGGTCGAAAAATAAAAACCGCAATATCACAAACTTAAAAGGGAAGTAAGTTAATCCAAATTATAAAGATAATTAACAAATGATTACCTATCGATTAAGTATAAAAATGAATCAGCCAACATTGGTTTGTGAAAAAATCCAGGAGCTCGATGTAAACCCAATTTTGTTTCAGATATTCGATACTTGATGTTCCCTGAGATGGGACTTAAATCTATATAGAAGTAATCGATATTTTTTACGTTTTCAGTCATTCAAGGGACTAATTAGAAATGTGAAGGACAAAGTTTAGTGACTTTTTTTTTCGCAGTAAAATGCATTGCTTGAAAATATTTATCTATTTCAAAACAATTATGTGTTATTAGAAAGTAAAATGAAAGTTTTTTTTAGTGTGAGAGCTGAAATAGAAGAACGGCAATGATTTTTTGATGTTAAAACGGGATTCTGACATGCCAGGGGACTGAGAATCAAAGCCTTTAAAGAATTTAATTTAGATTTATATTTATAAGACAAAATCAGAATGAATGAAAGCAATGAATGAATGCAATATAAATATTGACCAACCTTCAGCCAACATTGGTTTGAGAAAAATTGGGTTTGAGAAACAAACTAGCGTAACACAAACGGTTTTATATGTGAATTCAAAGTTTACAAATTATTATTATCTAACGGATTAAATTAAAATATGACCCTTCCTACATTATTAAGTAAAAAGTGGCTGTCAAAATCATTTTCATGGATAAATTAGACACTTAATATTGATTTCCGATCGATTCAGTATAAAGTGAATTCTTCTACCTTTTGAAAACCAAGAAATTCACCGAATTGTCAATGCACCATGCTGCTAATCAAACACCATACGAATTCACCTCAGCATCATGAATAAAAAACATTAATTGTTAAATCCATATTGCACCGTCATTTAAATTAAGTGTGGTGATGGTGAATTTTATTTAGTTTTTCTACTTTTTCTAGAAAACTAACACCCCGATTTTGCCGTTGTGATGTGTCAAAGTCACAAATTTCAGGTCACAACACAAAATAGACATATGTGCGTTGTGACCTGCTCTGAAGGAGATCACACTTTCGATTGTTTTTGTGATTCTAAAAAGTTGTGATTGAGTGGCTGAATTTGAAAACGTAATACAATCTATTTCACCTCTTCGTGTCAGACTTTGGGACTTGTGAGGTATCACTAAGCTGTAAGTTATAACAAATGTTTTTATTTATATATTCAGGGGTCACAAATAATGTCTGATGCATTGATCAAAAAATATGTTGGCTGACTGGCACTTTTTATTTAATTTGTTAATAATTTTTAAAACTATTGACTAGCAAATCTTTTTATTTGTGTCACAAACTTTTTTTAAGTCACAAACGATTGGCAAACATTTTTACCCCATTAAAAAAGCCTTCTCACTGCATTCCTGGACTATTAATATTTATTTCCCGTCTTACACATTTCCTCTAATTTATGTTATAAGTATTATTAGCCTGACATTATAAGTGTCAACTAGAAAATATTGAACGAGATCATATTTGGCTAACTACCCAATTCAATGTCAGAGTTCTCTTTTAGTCTTCAATAAATGATATAATAACTATAGTTACCAAATTGGTAACTCTTTCTAAGGAGAGATTATCAAAATAATTGTTTCGGATTTCATTTATCAAATTAATTATAATTTAATCTCTAAATAACTTTTGGCAACAATAGAATTTATGTACAAGAATATCTTTGAAAAAATGTAAAACCACTTGGTAGAAGTCTTAATAAATAATCCAATTACCAAGAAATTTATAATCTAATCAACTAACTCTTCTTACAACAATCCAAAATACCTATTACCCAAGTATAATAACCATAAACCACATTTCTGAATAAACAATACCTAAAATCAAATAAAAACGACATCCAAATTCCATTAACTAATTCGTGTGCATTATTCCCTGAACCCAACTATAGTATAATATTCTCCTTCCATCCGTTTTGAGATTTGCATAGAGAAATATAATCCGTTCTAATGAAATTGTTAACAAAATAATGCATTTGCCAAAACACAGAAATTGCAACAGGAGTTTCTCTCTGCCTACATATTGAAATAATTTCCCAAGTACACACACGAATGAGAATAATAAATATCCCTTTGCTGGATGAATAACAATCACATACCAAAACGACGACGACCAAATCTATGGCTCCTTCGACATGGGTTATAATAATACGAATTCCACAATTGAATCAATCGTGCACATCCGGCTGCACGAAGTCTTTTCTGAGGAAAGAGAAGGAGAAGAATTCCCTCTTCTTAGCAAATCCAATTCGAGAAACAACATATTAACCCAAAACGGCAAGCAAGTCAGGAGGAAGCAAAGTGAAGAGGATTGAATTGAATTGGTAAGTGATACGATGTTGCAACCTTATTCAATAAACATTATAACCTAAGAAGAAGCACACCATGTTTATCCATCCGTAAATCTGACCAGGTGGAAACTTGTTTTAATGCCACATAATTCTCTTCTGGAAAAAGTATCTTTTTGCCAGCCACTGGATTTAATAGCTTGATATAATGTACTTATCAGAAGGCTAAGTGCGCGTCACATTAATCCATCTGAACTTAATCATAACTTTATCAAGTCATGTGTTTGTGTGGGGGCTGTGATGGTCTTCTGTTGGGCCATGGGAATGACCTTTAATGCGGTTAAATGTGGCAAAAGGAATATAAATTACAACGTCACAGCAAGCTTTAGTCGTTTTTGTCACATGTTGTCTACCACGAGTTACTATCTGCACACGACACATCGACTAAGAGCAAGACCCAGACTGCTCTTTACTTGCTGCTGTTTTCCTTTTAACCCCTTAAACGAAAAGGAAGACTGTGAAAGTTCATGCTCCCAAGGAGCATGTTGAACACCAAATCCAATTGATTAGAGAAGATCGAAAGCGGCATCAATGGCCGCCTCAAAAGCATCTGCACTTTTCATGTGCCGACATCGACACCGTAGTCGTCGTCCTCGTCGTAGTTGTAGCCAGTTATCCATGCATGCTGTTGCCACCGTCGAAGATGACGATGCCATGTAACCAGATAGCATATCTATACTGGCTGACTCAAGTTGGAGGCATGCAAAAGAACAGCTTTCCTCCGACACGATGTTGATGATGACAGCGACAAAGAAGAAGGAACTGCGAAAAAAAAACCATCCCGTGGCATCCTTCCTGCTGAGGGGCTCCTCCACTTTGTACGTCATGCCATTGGGATCTTCCTGTGTGTTCAGTGTGCGCACGCTTGAACTGCAAATCTTAATGGCCGAATTGACCCATGGAAACATGAGGGGTTCAGTTTGTAATTCAACAGGAAAAGAGAGGGCACAGAATGACGGGAGAAAAAACATGAGAAGGCAACAAAAACAACACACTATACCAGATGACGCACACTCAGTGAAGAGTTTGTAGTACCACAGAATAGCACCGTAACAAGAAGAAAAAAACAACAACAAAATAATATAGACAAGGGGGAGCTGTTGCTGATACTGCTGCCATCTCTGAATTGTTGCACACAAACTATGTGCTAAACTTCAGACGAGTTGATGCGAATCGAAAAGCTTTTTTTAACACAGAAAGTTTCTCTGAACAAAAGTTGGGTTAGGTTATGGTGCGTTAATGGAAAAGCCATTCGGAAACTTGTTTTGTAACCATGATTCAGTTTAAAACAAGTCGTTGGGTTGGAAGGTTGTTGGAATAACATTTGTTTGAGGAATTCGTTATCTGAGAAGATTAAATTTATGTTGATGTTAGATTCAGTCAAGAAAGAAATTATCGTGATATCCATATTCGGAATGAAGGTTTCTCCGATTTCGTCGTTGAAGAATTTTAACTAAAAAAAAAATATTGGAATTTAAGAAAAGTATAATCGTGAAGTCAGTTAGTTTTGTAAAATGAAATTAATTTTTGGACATATTTTAAAAGTGACACTTAGTTTTTGTAAAGCAAGCACAATGGTCAAGGTTTTGACTCAGTAAAACGTATCTTCTGATTTCCGAAGTATTGAACGACCGTAGGAAGTATTGGAAGATATGTTGACATCCAATGTAGACTTAACAACTTATAGCAGGGAAATGTGTCGATAACTGCAGGTGAACGGAGAATCAGTCGGTCTAAGGATCTTTGACAAAAATAAAAGGAACAAATTATGTTCCTTGACTGCTCAACTATTAAAGTGTCATTTATTAAACGCCAATCGATAAAGTCGAACAGTTTCTTATCCTCGGAAGTTTGAACAACTTCTATAAGCTACGCAGCTAGCTAAAGGCCTTATTGCGAGTGTCGTTTTTGTATCGATAAACGACTTTTGTCGATAGTCGAACATCGAAAATTTAATTTGGTATTGCGAATCTGAATCACATTTTTTCTGATCGACTGCTTAAAAAGTGCTTAATTTTCTCACCAAATGTATGTTGATTTTCTTTTAAATATCTAAAATAACAATTGTTTCAACACAGAGCAATATAATAATAAATAAAAGAAAATAAAACACATTTGGGTTGGGTTAACAATCACTGAAACACATCAAGATAATCTTTATTTACCTAACATTATAGTATTACTCCTATAACTATTTCAAACATTCGTTCGATTTACTGATGAAAATTTGTTTGCTATCCGTCAAATGCCAAAATATAGGAATGACTGAAACATATGACAGTGATAAAACTGCAAAACAAAAAAGCCCATACGTTTGTAAGAAATGTCCCGACAAAATTCCCAACGATAAAATATTACAAGAGAACAAAGGAAAATCTTCGTGTCATTTCACAGACACACTGCAAACAAGGTGCCTTGTAGCTGATAGTTAGTGTAATATAGATACTCAACGCTTATTTTTAAGCATTGCATGTGATAGGACTGCGTTATAATTGCATCATAAGAAAATTCAGCCAGTGTTACACATTTTTTTATGATTTCCGTCACATTTCCAAGATTTCTTAAGTTTTCTGTTTTAATTTATCTATTAATTGGAAATACTTCTTGACTCAATTTAAGACTAAAAAGTATTTTTTTCCTACATGTACTATCACTGGCACTACCCCAAATGCCAAAATATAAGGTTTATTCACAATAAGCGTTTTCGTTATTCACAGTAATAGATATCTCTGTCGATCAAGTTACACAATACCAAAACGAAAATTTATCGATGCTTTCGACTTTTATCGCATCGAAAGTTAAACGACACTCGCAATAAGGGCCTAAAACTTTTTTAAAGCAGTTCAAAATTTGTGCTGTTGAAAACTGGAAAGACTCGAGCAATATCGTGAGAAAGGTGAAGGTTTTTAGTTAAACGTTGTCTGTGGATCATATCGATAATTTTTTTGTCACAAATATTTGGCGAAATCTTGAAAGCTATTTCGAATTTTTGAAAGCTATTTCGGCTGCAAATTCTTCATACACAAATGTCTGGCGTTTTTTTTCCTGTAAAAAAAAGCAAAAGCAAAACTTTTCTGACAATATTTCTGAAATTTCAGTGTTTTATCAAAAATAAATTGGTGTTCTGGGTTCTGGAAATTGTACAATTGTAGTAATGTCTAACATAGTCTTTTGTGAATTGTTTTTTATATGGTTTTATAAATTTTAAAAAATAAAAAAAAAAAGTGCTGCCAGACGAAATTAAAAATCTAACAACATTTTTTCTTTTATAAAATTCCAGCTGAAAATATTTTAGCTTTAGGTATGGATTCTGACGTTTCAAAAATAAAAAAAAAATACCTCACAATCATACTTAATGGGCTGTGAGCGCCATCTTAAGTAAGTAAGTAAGAAAGAAAGCAAGCAGGTAAATAAGTAAGTAAGTAAGTAAGTAAGTAAGTAATTAATTAAGTAAGTATGTAAGTAAGTAAGTAAGTAAGTAATTAATTAAGTAAGTATGTAAGTAAGTAAGGAAGGAAGTAAGTAAGTAAGTAAGTAAGGAGGTAGATGGATAAATGAACTGGAATATAAACGTCCAATAAGTGATGTCTTGCCACTTTGACAGTTTTTGGAATTGAAATTCTGGAAATTCAGTTCGGTACCTACTTGGAATAAATAAGTCTGGATACACTGTTCCAGTAGATTTCCACAAGAAGGGCACGAGACACTGGAAACGACAATATAATTCATGTGTTCTTTTCATCAGAAATTTTAAAAAGAGAAGCCACAGTCAGACTCCTAATAACGCAGTGTATTTCGAGTATAAAAGCTCTTGCAGTAATGAAAGCCAGAATGACCCCGATGATGGTAATACCGTAAGACGATATTACTATTTTAATTAGCAGCCAAGCAGATATAAAAACAATTTATGTTATTGAAATAAAATCTAAACTTGGGAAAAGCTGTTGCAAAGAGTCAAAGGGGGAGAAGGACATAATACCAAAAACCCAAAGGACCGAAAACCCAAAAGACGGAAAGGCCAAAATCCCGAAATTAAGATTGAATTTTGTTTTGAATTTTTTTATTTTTTTTAATAAATTAATTGAACATAAGATTCTATATTAACATCATTGGTGCAGGGAAATAACTTTGTTGGGAAATATTAAACGGAAATAACCAATTTGAATGAAAAATAACTTAACTATTTTGTGGGAAATTATTTCACTGCTGTGGGTGAAATTACATCTTTTTAACCAAAATACACAAAATATTGCATACCCAAAATTGAACCCACCCCAAATCTTATAGTGTGTTGAGGCAAAAGTGGCCCACCAGATACTGTGAATCAAGAAAAATGTGATTCAAAACAAAGAGTTTTCAAGAAATTGATTTCGGAACGCTCATTCAAATAAATTTTTAAATGTTTGCTTCTTTCAACATGTAACGTTTTTTCAAATGTTTTCGTTTTCTTTCAAAAGTAAGGAAAACCCAAAGGGCCGAAAAAGTTTTCCCAAAGTCCCGAAAAATTATATAAAATCAAAAATTTGAGCAAATTTTTAATTTTATGTTTCGGGAAAACTTTTTCGGTCTTTTGGGTTTTCGGTCTTTTGGATTTTGTTTTCGGGATTTTTGACAGCACAATCAGCCCTATCGGGATGTCTGTTCGGAAATAGTTCCGATCGAAAATCTAATTGAGATCGAGGTATCCGTATCTTAACAGTATAAATAAAAACAATAAAATAAACGCACTTATTTGACATTTAACAGCAGCAACTTTAAGTTCATACACTGAAAAACATTCTGATAATTATCAATAATTAGTGTGGCTTTTTATCTGGGAGCATAAGAGTTTAGTTATATCGTAAGTTACTTCGATCTGTGTATCGAAACGGATATCTTCATGTTAAATTCTCCGAATTCGTACATATCGGACCAAATTTTCTTAATAGCTGAATACAAAATGAGAAATGAAAAAGTTGACGAATTGGCAAATCGTTTAATCGTTTAACCACTGAGATTTCTAAAAATCTCATTGTTCAGTAACATTCTTTTCAGATTTCAGTATTGCAACGGCCAACGGGCCTTAAAGACTATTTTACTTGAGAACAAAGTCCTTCTAACAAATTGGAACAAACTGCTTCCATATATCGATATACGCATATATTGTGATCGAAAGAATTTTCAATCATTCTCAACAGATCTTAGGAATCAGTTATGAAGGGCGGGCTAGGAAATCAATTTGGAAATAATTTTGGAAGCCAAATACTTTTTGTGAAAAAAAAAACAAAAACTTATTAATTTGAAGAACTTAAAAATATTATTGGCGCAAATTTTTAAACGGTTTAGCATCATACATAATATGTTTTGTAACCTAGTATGATGCTAAATATGTTCTAGTATGATGCTAAATCGGTTAAAAATTTGCGCCATTGTTTCTTAATAGTTTATTTAATATATTTTCTAATTTTTCTTTAATGCGCACATTAAATAACTTCTTAATAACTTGCTGGCCAACCTGACACTCCATTTGAGTTTGATTTTCCTAAGGCTCTTTCCTAATCTTTCAAAATACATAAACAAACAAAATCTCTTCAAAACTCCCTTTGTTCCTATAGACAAGGTAAGTTAAAGCAAATACAAGCTATCGAACATCTACATTGATTAAGTTTGATATAATGTTTCCCACGAGAAGGGGAATCACAAATCTTCTCCACCCGCCAACCATAAAACCACCAAAGTAGCTATCCGAAGAGGAAAACATTTTTCCACTTCATTTAGCCATCATTGGCATCAATCAATGATGACATCCAAGGAAAATAACCAGACAAATGACGATAGACCGACCAAGACCAAAATGGACGTCCTTTCGTCCCTCTCATCTATCCCCAATAGAACATAAGCGTTGAGAGCTCAGCTGAGCTTAGAGTTTAACCTTATGGCGAAAAATCTCAACGAACGACATACAAAAGCAGGAAAATATCATGAAAAATCATCGCATTTAACGCTTCAAATCGCAGAGCTATAATACGAGTAAAGTCCAGGAGGGCCCAAGGAGTGGTGTTCCATTCGGAGGTGGTGTGGGCGGAAAATTGCTATTAATATGCTTGTTTCTGTTTCGAACTGAATAATAAACAAACAACCACAGCAGCAGCAGCAGCAGCAACAGCAGCAGCATCAAGCAAGCAACATCTACAATACCACAAACACACAAGGCTGTATACGTTCAGAAACAAAAAAAAAAAAAAAATAAAAAGAAAAGTGTATCTTTTTTTTTATGACTCTGTTGGGGAAATCAAATTAAATGGGATTTTGTGTGGAGGATATCGTGCGGTACTTTATGGCGGGAAAATATTAGCCAATAACTTTTATATTTTTTTTTTCTGTGTATGATGATGATGCTTCTGCTGAGTTCGATGCTGTTGATTTTGATGCTTCGAATGCAATCGCGCATGGTGGTTTATTTGACTTTCGTTTGAAGGAATTTTATTTGTTTAATACATTTTGTGTGGAATTGTGAATTAAGTTAATTTATTGGATTTTTCTATTATATCTACCGGAAAGTAAATCGATTTAAGATTTACGACTTGAAAGTTATTTCATATAATAAATGGATAAAAAGAAGATTGTTGTTTTGGGTTGTTATTGCAAAGGGAGTGGTGTAGAAAGATTTGATTTTTGTGTTTGAAGTTTTACTATTATGTAGATGTTAATATTTGAGTTGAATAAATGAGGTCGAGGAGGTAATTTAATTGTTGAGAAGGCATTAAATATAAGGGAAATAATCATCTATTGAAAAACCATAAAAATAAATAAGTTTATTTATTTTCTCATAAAAGATTCAGTAGTGGGTAAACAAAAGTTTTTTTTTTGTAGTTGATTTATGGGAACATGTTTTAGTCGATTAGAAACACAGATTAATTATATTTTTTTTTGTCTTCTCAAATTCATTTGTCAACCGACTGTTCGACTAGATCATTTGATCTTTTGTTATGAAATAAGCGGTTACTAAAAACAAATACGGTATTGCCCGATGATGGCAATACCGTAAGACGATATTACTATTTTAATTAGCAGCCAAGCAGATATAAAAACAATTTATGTTATTGAAATAAAATCTAAACTTGGGAAAAGCTGTTGCAAAGAGTCAAAGGGGGACTGTTCGACTAGATCATTTGATCTTTTGTTATGAAATAAGCGGTTACTAAAAACAAATAAAGTGAGTTTATTAAAAAAATTGAAACCGTATGATCGGCCGACTATTTAGTCAAACTTTCGCTTAAAATAATTTAAAAGATTGACATGTCAGCTTCATGTGTTGCTAGTTCTGCACGAAACAAATTATTGTAACTGTTTAATCGGCCGACTATTAGGTCAGAGCTTAAAATCAAAAAAAACATTTTTAAAACCTGGTGGGTTGCTATTTCTACAATTTACCACCACCTTAACTGGACAGCTAAAAGACTATGACATCTTTTTGTTTGATAATGGCAGGATTCGAGTTCAGGACCACTGCCTCGGAAGCTTGACACATAAAAGAGTACCTTTACATTTATATTTTTTTTTTTCTTAGAATAATAAATTAAAATTAAAACGATTAAATCGTCGACTAATTGTTAAGTTGAACAAAAAAAAAAAAATATATTGATTGATAGAAAAGTTAAGCCACATAATATGTGGTTGAATTTTAAAATTAAAATATTTTGTATTTTAATCCAAAACTTAACAATTGGTCGATAGTTTAATCAATTTTAATAAAAAAAAAATCATACCCATGGCATTGTGCATTATGCTGATATCATGATAAAATTAATTATTAAATTTCGTTTGTTCTTTAAGATTAATTAGTCGGCCGATTGTGTAGTTCGATCAAGTTTTAGTTTTAATAATAAAAAATACATAAATTCAATATTTGCTTAGTTAGCATTGTTTTCAAAATGAGAATGAAATTTTATCTAAAACTAAACAATTTCTAAATAGTTTAATCGCACTTATAACGATTTGAATTTCTTGTGAAATAATACATAAAACTATTATGTACTCTCATTGAAACATAGAATTTTCTAAACAGTCAAAACTGTATGATCGGCCGACTATTTAGTTAGAGCCCTTCATGTTATTAATATTGGAATTTATAAAATATTTACAAATATATAGGTACATAGTTGAAACTGAATAATCGGCCCACAATTAAGTCAGAAATTAAAGTTTTTCTAAATCATCATAATAATTTCAATAAATTTAATTGATAAAATTTTCGACCGATTATTTTGTTATTATACATATAAGTTCACTCACTTTTAAATCAAATAGTTAAAAGTAACAAATTGTTGCAAATCAAACTATTTGAACTAACTAATTTATTGATTCGAACCACACATAAACTTTTATAGTGAACCAAATAACAGACCGTCAACATATCCAATGAGTTAATATTTTGTAGAAAAGATAGTCGATGAAGTAATTCATCACATTTGACGCATATATTAGTAGTCTTTCCTTACAACTAATTCTTATTTAAATTAATTCATATTTAATTGTTAACTTTTTATGGTCTTTAAAGACTACAATGAACATTCTATATACGAATTTATCGATCTGATACAAAATATCTCTGTTTATGGTCGGCCAAACTATTTGATTGCACATAGTTGTAACTTTACCATTTGATTTTTCAAAAAACAAATACTTTTTAGATACAAATAAAAAAGATAGCTTTGAAATCTAAATTTAATTATCGTCTGACTGTTTGGTCTTATTGGGATTTAATTCTTCCCAATCCTTAAGCTGTAACTTTAAATAAATGCAGAGTTTAAGAACCAAAAATGGTGTGATTGACCTAAATTTTGCAACATTTTAATTTGCACTTTTTTGGCAGACTTACTGTCAATTTATCTGCTCTAATCAATCGTCTGTCATTTTGATTATTTTTAATTGTCTACTTCACACTGCCAGCGTTAAGAAATCATTTTTAAATTCACTCGTAGAATTCAAACATTCTGACGAAAGATTTGATTAAAAATATATTTTTATTTTTTTTTTTAATGACAACTGACATTTCAATTAAACTGATTTTCCAAAAAAGTCGCAACCAAGTTTTTTTTTATTATACAAACCTCTATAAACACAAATTGATGGTCAAACTTCCAAACAGGGTCATGTTCGCTTTATTTATTTTTAATAAAGATCAAAATTTTGTGGCATGATTTTTACTGAATTGACTTATCACAATTCACAATATGTCGTCGTCAAAAGCAATACGTCAATTTGCCTGCCACTCAAGTGTGATGAATTCTCCATTGGCATACTAATGTTTTATCGTCGTTGTCGGTCGTCGTTTAAAGAAGAGACGCTTTCTTATAACTAATTCCATACAACATGAACAAACAAAACAAAAAAAAAAACGCCTGAATTTAATGAGCTTGTCATGATAAATTAAATAAAAAAAATAAAATTTAATTCATGATATAACATCAGAAGAATTCTATTTGATTTAACATTTTTAAATAAGAGAATTATTTTTAATTTTTGCAACAAGTCGATGACAGCTTATGTTCTTATGCTAAATTGAGTGGTTTTCTTTTCTTTTTTTGGCTAATTTTAAATTCGCAAATTCACACCACACTAAAATATAAGTATAAAATAAAAAAGAATGTATGAAAACTTTCAGCGGATGTGTTGCTGCCAAAATAAGACTAATTTTATTGCCTAGCATTTAGTGGTTATAAATTTTAACGACTTAAAAAGTTTTATGAGTCTCTTTTGCAAGAACAAAGTGGGCGAGCCAAAGCGTGAGTATAATTTTGAACAAAATTTGTGGTCTCCATGGATAGGAATATTAAAGTGGGTATGATGTTAATAGTTTCAACATGAACTAAATGGGTGTATTGATTTTAATGAGATTTGGGTAGTGAAACTGAACCATAACGATGAAGTTAGTTTCTCTCACTTGACTTCTATAGGTGTGATAAATTTCAGTTTTTAAGTTTGTTTTATGTAAAACAAAGACTTTTAAGCGAAAAATCAAAAATTGCTGGAATTTAAAGTGAATTTCTGGTTTTGATGGTGATCTCTTTATTGAAAAAAAAAAAATCAACACAAAGAAATGCCATCAGACGAATGTTAATACATGTGTAAGATTGAATGGTTTTAAGATAGACTATTGAAAACGAATAATTGAGATTGTCAGCAATCCTTACTTCAAAGTAGACACCAATTTTTTTATCATTCATTTACATGAGAATATTATGCCCTGAATTGAATATACGTAATTCTGGTATATTTTTTGGCGTTCACATTGATTTTCTATATTCAGAAATGTGTAGTGAATTTAAAGGTGTATAATTGTCCGTACCAACACATATATCATAAGATTTTTTTGGGATACTGTTCTTGTGACACATCATCCGAGATTGTCATATTTATGTCTTCATTACTGGAAGGTACCTCCAGTCCTATAGAACTAACAACCTACACAAGAGAATTGGTTGAGGGAGCTAGTCACTAGGACTTGATTAGAATGAAGCTAAGAATGAGCGCCTTATGTTTAATTTTAATCTTCATTCTGATGGCAAGTAAATGTTATCATCAATAAAAAAAAAAACACTTGTCAAGATTTTGGGGCGTTTGAACAATTCTTAAACACTTAAACACTGGTTTTCTTAAACCCTATGAATATTGAAAGGTGTGGTGGATTTCTGCCTTGAGGTTGTCCTTAAAACGTAAATTAAATTGTTGTCATTCTCATAATAAGAACATGCTTTGTTTTCAGTTCTTCAAACTTAAGTTAAGCATTTTATTTGAGTGTGGTGAATATGAGATTCCCTTTGAAAAACGATATAAATACCAAAGAAATATTCAAATTCTGATATATTTTTATATTTAGAGTGGATAATAAATTTATGCATAGATGTGTATATATGTATTCCCAAAAAAAAGTAAATGTCTGCATTCTAATTCGCGTTGGCTTTATAAAGTTTTTTTGGTTTGTTATTATATTACACCAATAAGACACTACCTAGTGTGGTGAATTTAGGAAATTATTATTTCTTGCACTTGAATAAATTTATTATTTCTATGAATCTTAAAACCACTAGCAAAAGTTTCATGAAAATTTGAGCTTCATGTGGTGAATTAATATTTATCTTCAACTCGTGGTGTATATAGTAAAATATTTTCACTTTATGGTTTGGATACATGAAATTAAATCTCATTGAAATGATAATTGATGATTATAAATTCCTAATCCCTAGTCTTACTGACAGGTGTGGTGAATATCTTTATTTTCTTTAGCTTGTAACTTGACCATGAAATTTCCATTGTGAATCGTACATGAAATTCCATAGGTACCTTCAAAGTTCTTAAAACTCTTCTCAATTACTTTATATTCACATTAAATCTTTACAAAATTCAAAGTCAATAAAATTAACATCAATCAACCTCTGCCCTCAATATGACTAACTTTAACTATCATCGTTTTTTAAATTTAAATGCTACATTGCTAAACCCAAGAGAGTAAATTAAACTATTTTAATTAAATTTATTCCCAATCAAAAAAGGTTTCCTATAATTCCTTCAATCTTTGGGGCACAACTCCTTCTTTACACATATTTGCGCAATCATAAAACTTTTCAAGCTCACGTTATAATACTTTTCATTGTATAGGTAACTTTTCCATTTTCCAAGAAGTCTACTTATATACCCTCTTCCTCCGAAAAGGAAGAAAAGCATGTACAGAACATATATTCCCTTATTCCCAAAGGTTGTTGTCGTTGTCGATGTCAGTATATTTCTTCTTCAACCCTACTCCCATCTTTTTTTTTTTTTTTTTTTCTATAAAAGGGTGGATTATAACAAAGTTTTCAAATGAGAAGATTATATCATTAAAAGTTTTTCCGAAAATTATTATTTAACAACTTATAGCTTCCCCATATTGTGTATGGGTTTGTTTTTAAATACACATATTTGTTAAGTCTGTTGCCTTGGATACATGAGGATATGAAAAGGGAGGGTATGGGTAGGTTGTGGTTTCTTTTACACTTCTGAAGTTCTTCCATTCAACCGTAATAAAAATTGATTCTTAAATGAATACATTGTAAGGGTCACAAGATTACAAATAAAGTTTACTTAATCGATATGTAGTTAGATATCGATACTATAGTTTTCTAATAAAAAGTTCTTTCAGAAGAGTTTTGAGAGGGTAACTTAGGATATAGTGTTAATTCTGTAATTCTGTAGTGTAGTAAAGGATTTCTTTAACATAAATGGTGCCGTAGCTTTACCAAATTCGACAAACTAAACCAAAACTCAAAAAAGTTTGTTGCTTCATTAGCACTCAAATGAAACTGGAGACTTCAGGCAATTCTTTTTAAAACACTGCGATGCGTTTTGCCCAAGTATGAAAGGTGGACTTCTCAGTAAGGCCGTTCACACTTTCCTTAAACGCACAAATTACTTTGGTCTATAGAAGTGATCATATAACACACAAATGAAAAAAATCTGCGAATTATATGCATTTAATGAAAACTTTGGTTAAAGTCTGACCTTAACATGAAAATATCCGTGGTCAGGAAGCAAGGAATTAATTAAGACTTTGATGTAAGTTTTCTTTAAATGTTTATAACTCGCGGTTTTTTTTTTAGTTTTTCTCAAATGTATATAATTCGCAGACTTTTTTTTCATTTGCGTATTATAGTCACTTTCAAAATGATTTTTGCGTCTAAGGAAATTGTGAACGGCTAACCATTCATACTTGGGCGAAACGGAGTAAAAGCTACTTCACTTATATTTGTAAATTCCCTGCAATTGTTCTTTTAAACACTAAAAAAATTATCCGTTACTTCGTTTATGAACAAACTTTTCAGCAGACAATTGGCCAAATCAACAGAAAATTAACCTTCGACACATGTCCTAAAAAAATCTACATTACATTTTGTTTGTGCAAGAATTTCTTTTTCTATTTCTGCGTCGTCTCTTGTTAAAACCTTTTAGCTTTACTGAAAAGTTTATCCTGGTATTATCTGTATTTAAAAAGCATATCCAACATCTCCACTTCATGTTCTATTCTAATCCTTTCATTCTATCTTTGAATTCATTTTTTTCCCAAGCTATAAAAGTTTAAGTTTAAATCCTCAAAACAGATTAAAAAAAAAAACACACACACATCCTCTAGAGGTGTTGTGATCCTTCTAAAATCAAATTTAAATCCATCACACCTTTTACTCTTATGGAAACCCAAAAAGATACAAAATCATCCTCTAACAACATGCCTAACAATTTTGTAGGCATTTCTGTTGACATATTTTCCCTTCAAATTGTACATATTTATGTCACTCACTCACTCACTAAAATTCACATAGAATAACAGATAACTCTGTATTTTTATATATAACACTTCTCACAATTTTCATCACATATCGTCGGGAGCCACTCGTCCGTCTGTTGTCGTCGCCGCCGCCTTGCCGCTTCCAGGCATCATTTCACACCATATATCACACATAGAACGTGCTGCTACTTCTGCTTCCACTATTCTTCTATACGTGAAACACGTTTTCTCATATATAAATGTGGAAAATCTGTTTGTGCCCAACCCCACCCCCCAGCTCTATACTGTTGTACCATATCACATCACATCACTGCATGCATCCATCATTCATCTGAATCTCTCGGATGCACATTTTAGCATATTATTGTGCGCTTCTGCACGGCTAATACATTTAACATGCCAGCATGAGTTTTTGGCATTCGTTGTCGTCAGAGTCAGAGTTTGTAGGTGAAGTGTGTCGTGTTGTGTCGTGCCACCCTGTTATCGACCGAACCAGAGAGGTTTACACGAAAATAAAGGTTTCCGTATTCTGCAACCTCCCCCTGCTGATGATTTTATTCCTCTTTGGTGGTGATGCACGTGTAAACGAGATGTGTACGGGGTTAAAATCTGTTGTTAGGTTATCCATCAGCTCGGTTCGGTTTAGCGATGAATGAGTATGAGGCAGTGCATATAAGGCGCATCTGCCTTTTGTTGAAATTTTACATTTAAATTACGGCATCCATCCCGCCAAACAGTGGATGTGCAGTGCACTTATGATCGGCATAGGGGCACCCCCAAGGGCTGCACAATGACTGATGAAAAATTAAATACAAAAGGTTAAAGTAATCATTTTGTTTGTTGTTGCTGTTTCTTCAGCATGGCTTTGTTGCTGTTATTCCTGAGTGAGGTTGTTTGAGTGTGTGTGGGTTTGTGGATAGCGGTGTAACAGGAGTTAAGCGGTTTTTACATACATATAAACTTAAATGGAGTGAGTTAATGCTTCTAAATTTGAATGCGAGAATATCAATTTAAGTAATGATGCACACTGCACTGCACATTGAAAATGGTGGTAATGGAATTTTTTTTCGTTTTTGTTACCTGATTGGCAGTGTCGGGTTGGGAATAAATTGGTGGGTTTCACATCGGCACTTAAGGGTTCTGATGCAATAATTATTGAGCTTTCACTTAACGACGATGAAGTCGATTTGAAGGTTGATACCAATAACAAGAGGCATGTGCGAGTAAAAGTGGGTACCTGTGTAACGTTTGCCTTGAACTTTGCAGATTTTCATTAAGCACAATGGATTTATTTTTTGCAAGAACCTAACTTCGGAGATTTCCATTTGTTGTATGATTATAATTGCAATATGTCGTTTGTTGAATTTCTACATTTTTTGAATTAATTGTTTACATTTCGAATGACTTAAGCCCATATTATGCTTTTAGATATGCCAGACATCCAATACAATGGACGGTGTCGCTGGTTATATCGAGGGAGACATTATAAATCTAGAAAAACTCACCAGCCGCCACCGCGCCGCCGGCAATTGTTTTGCATCACAAGGTAGGTATTAACATTAAGCCATCTTGACAAATGGAAATGAAAAGCCATTAAAAAATATATAATTAACGATGAAAAGGATACCCAGAATAACGAGTGAAATAAGACCCATTTTTGCAAACACCCGTTCAGTTCAGACAGAATGATTATTTTAATCTAATGACTTTAAGCAAGACAATCCAATTTACTTTGATCGCAGAGGTTTATGTACGAAATATATTTCCTGAGCTTTTTTAATATAAGAAGCCTTGAATTATTAATATTTCAGTCAACTTGAGGTGTTCTCTTATGGCTTCCAGTATGACGTTGTGTAACGCCAAACGTAAAATGCATCTTTTCTTTATAGTTGTCACCCATAAGAAATATTAATTCTAACCAGATTTTGAAGCCAGGAAATTGAGTTGCTCATATATGGAGACTTCTACCCACTTCCAGAGAAGTAAAGTTTACACGCATACATTCGTCGCAGAGGATTGATTGTAAGCTTTAAATGCTCAAGAGTTAGGCCACACTCAGATCATTATATAGTGAAGTAATTGCTTCTGGTAATATTGTTAACAATATAAATTACAATTATTAGTAATTGAAATAGAAAGAATTAAAATTACATGTATAGGTAATTTAAATTGAAAATAATTGATTTACAGTAATGCAGTTTTCAATCGAATACCTAAACAAAAAATTCAAATACCTAATTGAAAAAGTAATTGACTAAAAGCTTAGTATTTATTACTTTGTCAGTAATTAATTACTTTAGTTGTATGTTCAAAACATAAATATAATAATTATGTTATCATTAATTTACATTTTAGTGTAATAATTACTATAGAAAACATATCATTACAAGAAACACTATTTTGGCAATCATTACTTTTAAATTTCAATTTAAAATTCAAAAAAAGTAATGGATGCGATTTAATTACAAATATAATTATTAGTGTTTTATGCAATAAAAAAAAAATTCAGTGACAATTTCAAGTAATTTTAATTTTAAATTATAAATTAATTGTAATAGCTGATAATAGCTTTTATTTTTTTTATTTTTCCCCATTTATTCAAAAAAATTATTTCCATTCAGGTCCAGATTTGATGACCATTTGGGTTCGCTGTATAGCATATACCTTCACTCATGCATGAACTTCCGGCGATGAACCGGATATTCTCTTGAGATCTTCAAGACCATGAAACTTGTTGTCATATAGATTAGTGACTTGCAAACCATAAAAAAGGAGTCTGTAACGGTAATCGATACAAAGAGTCAAACGAGATTTGGTGACCTGTAAATGCAGCCGTCAGAATTTCGGTTGTGGCTCGAGCAGTATGCGCCATTTCTCATTGTAATCAAATGTTCTCATCATCATCATCGGCTCGACAACCGGGGTCCGGTCCTGGCCTCCTTCAACAAGTCTCTCCACCTATCCCGGTCTCGAGCCGACGCCATCAAATGTTCTCTAGTTTCAATTAAAAAATTGTGGAAGAAGAAAGTCGTTGAGCATGGCTTTGTAGCGTTCGCCATCCACAGTCACGGAGTTTTTGAAAAAATACGACCGGATGGTGCCTCCAGCGTAATTAGCACACCATGGAGTAACTTTGAGCGAGTGAGTGTAATAGCTTTTCATGGCTTATACGAACATTGATGGTGTCCCAGAAACGAAAATGTCTTTAAAAACACTCCGACTTACGACTGATTTCGTGGGACGTCGCGGTCGTCTAATCGAACGATTCTCGGGGGTCCTCTACGAATACGATGGATATAGCTATGATATTCTAAATTCTAAGCAGGACGGCTGTTCCAGATCGGGCCAGACCCAGCAGCATGTCGTGTTGTCTCAAACTCTTTAAGGCGGCGTAAATTTCGTAGGTTTTGTTTAGTTGACCTCGAAAGACTGGAAACACGTCAACATCATCGACTAATTATTCTGGCAAAAAATCTAAAACGGTTATTCCGCGTTCTTTAGAAATATTTAGGTAGGTACAGCGATTTATTTCTGATTGACGTGAATTCGGTCTGTTTAATGCACACATTTCAAAGTAGAAATGTCATTTGCCGCCATTTGCAAAATGTATAGCATCTTCCGATAGGGTGATGATTTGTATAACGACAAAGGAACCAAGTAGATGGCAAACTAGACAAAATTCACCAAGTGACCAGAAAAAGTACTAACATACAGGAGTTTATATGTGTTTGCTTACAATAATAAAAAAAAACATGCTCGGCATTACATCGTATTGGGTAAAAATTTAAAATTTAAAATCCCTTTATCTGGAGATAAGATTCCACAACATAAAATAAACACTCTCTTACCAGCAAATGGAATAGAAATTGAATAAACTTAAAATAACATAAATACTTTTCGAACATCTGTCAACTCATATAATTCCACTTATGTACACATCATACACAAACACAACACTTATCACTCCACCTCTTAACAAAATATTGTACTTTCTCCGATCTGACGACACTGCGTGATGCTTGCTCCATCGTCAACCTTACCGTCATCGTTCTCTCATTCTACGAAAATGTAAGTAACTACCAAAGGATTTGTAAATTTACTCCATTTAACCAATTTTAAGGTGAAAATCTTACAAATCTCGTTACAACAGCAATATACATACATAGGAGGGTTTACCATTCCATTTGCAGGAAGATTAGGCAACGAACGTGCGCGCAACACCCGCCTTCACCGTGAGAGGAAGGAAGCAGGAAATAAAATGGAAAAACTTTTTTTTTTTTGTTGTCATTCATTCTTTACGACATTTAGACATCATAATGTGACACAGAATGTGGCATTGACTAAGCATAAGTAGTTTTTGCTCATTCTTTGGAATTTTGCAAGCCCCCCAAAACACAAAATTACCCACCACCCTCTAAACTGAGGGTTATGATGGTTACCAGACACACATACACACACAAACCTTTCTAACCAGAAAACCCATTTAAAAATGTGAGCTTACGCCTTTGACACCGTTGTAAATACCCCAACGTTGCTGTTCTTAACTATACTGCTGCCACCGCTGTACAATGAACAGCAGAGCAGTCCATATAATAAATATACGAGGAATTTTACGAGTGCTTTATTGTGAGCGTTGGGTAGTTGTATACAGTCTTCGTACAGTATAACGGTGAGTACACAATACAACTTGGAATACCTAGCTAACACTGCTTGTTGGAAACTTGGCAGTGCTGCTGTCGCTGAAATGACAGGAATTGTGCGAAATCTACACTGAGCTGAGTATATTAGAGAGCCCATTAGCAGAAATATCCTGCAATTACTGGAGAATGATGATTTTTTTTTTTGTTCACCACGATGACTGGAAGTTTCTTTCGATCTTTTGGTCGGTTCTAACAGTGCCTATACCATGAGTATAGTGTGTGCGTTGAATTGTAAGTGGTTTTTGTAGGGTCTTTTCACGGCTGCTTTATTTGATAAGTACACGCGCAAGTACAAGTGGATGATAGAAGTAGATGCACAAGTGTGTAGTGCAGATGGAGTGGTACATAGCTGCGGGTAAGTTTTTAAGGCTGTGATGTATTTTTTTTTTTCTGAAAGTAGGAGTTATTTCGAATATGCCACAGCGGCGGCAGCGACGTCTTTATAGTTATAATGTAATGGCAGTTAATTGACTAGGAAATGACATGATAATCTACTTCAGAAATTTCATTTGACGATGGGGCGAGACGCACCAAATATCTTATAAGTGTTTTTTTTATGATTCTATAAGCAACTTGAATAGATACTCTGATTTTACAGTTTTTTTTATTAATTGGGAAAAATGTTTCTTGTGACAGACAATTTGTCAGCTGAAAGTTGAAATATTGGACAATGTTAAAAAGATCGGAACCTCATAGACCTCCGACGCTCCAGTTCATCAGCCAAACAACACGATTGTGTTGAGAGTGTTGTCATCAGGAAACAATTAAGCGGATTAAAAGTTTTAAGCAGAGCATCGTGGATAAGACTAAGCAAGATAGTCGGAGACAAATCGTAGCCTTGGGGACGCCAAAATTTATCTTTCAGAATTAAGACTTCAAAACATCAAATGAGACATTCATTAAACGGTCCGAAAGGTGATTTCTAATTTCAACGAATAAGAAATTAATCAAAACCGATGACCATTCATTTTTGATGAGAGAGCTTGATGCAAAACTCTATCAATTGCATAATAGGTCGATAATATGAGGAGAAATAAGATTCACCTTTTTTATAGACGGGCTGGACAAATGCGTTCTTATAGTACAAGAAAAGTCATGACAATATTCTCGTCAGCTTCGAAGTACGTAGCCACGAACTGTGCTGCAAACAAATTTCCATTGTGAACTAACGACGAGGGTCTTTTTTGAGACGAGCTACGGAAGAGAAGACAAACGATTTGTTACCAATTTGGGACATATAAGAGTATTTTTTGCCGTATTTTTTTGGTCGTTAAAGGTCTTTCAAGCTTGTTGGAAATTTTTTCGGTTTTCCACATTGAGATTGGCTTCGGAGACCATCTTTAACTACTTAGACGATGTTTACATTGGACTCACTCATCCGAAGCATTTTGACGTACATCCAGTCCGCCGTGTTCAGACACAAAGGATTCACGAAACCACGGGAAAAAAAATATATGAAATGAGCCTAAAGGTGTTTACAATTCATATAGGCTCATGCTTAATTGAAATTTCCAATCAAAAGTGACCAAATTTTCTGAAAACTTTCAAAATATTAGTGCAAAAAGTGAAAAAAAAATTTAAATTACAAATGCCAGAATAGCGAATGTCAAAATGCATCTATAAGAATTTTAAAAAATCTAAAAATCTGGACGCAAAACCCGGTTCACTTTTTAATAACGAAGTGGGAAGGAGACAGAACATATAGACGTCAAAATGCGTCGGGTAAGTACATCCAATGTGAACATCATCTTACTCCACTACCTTGTCAATAAAGTTGTCAACTACTTTTGATATAATGTACTTTGTAGCTAAAAATTGCATTTTAGCTTTATGAGCTGCCATCGTAAAAGCCTATTGAATTCCTAATTCGTAACGACTAATGAATTATCAGAACAAACTCAAAATCGTCTTCCATCATAAAAGTTCTCAAAACTAACAGTTCCAAATCAGCTTTTTACTAAAGAAAGGTTTGTCGTTTAGAGTGAAAAAGTCGGTAAATACAGATATGCATAAAGATATATAATATTTCAAACAGTACTACCATTGTTTTTTTTAATTTCTTGAATCCTAACAACTTTAAAGCATTCGGCAGTCATCCCTTCATTATTTGTTCAAAATTGTAAGCACCAAAGTAATTTGCCACAAGAGCAGGTATGCGATCAGGCATAGAAACACAATCATTCGGGTTCTTCAAAAGACGAACCCGAATGAACACAAACAAAAAATCAATACAAAAACATTATCAATGATGCACGTGTTGTACAAAACAATAGCCTATTTAAAACATCATAAGGACTGACTTTGAAATTCACCAAACCAATACAATTTCGGGTTAAATTACACATCAATCTCAACTCAATACACAGATTAAGGAAGTCTTTAGAAAATAATGAACAAAAGAATTGAATGAAAAAAAAAAAAAAAAAAAACAAATGTCTACTTACATGTGTTGCATGAGTGGTTATCAGTTCAATATTTGTGTTTGCACTCTCCACATGACTTATCGTATTTATGTTGTTGCAGCTCGCCACTGTAACAGCTAATGCTCCTCCAGCTGTCACTTTGACATTTGTGCAATTAACTGTTGATTCAGCTACAGTCTCCATACTTGTATTGCTTAAACTATCCACTGACATAGCAGTCACGTTTGTGCTCGCACTATTAATAGAAACACTGTTTCCATCGCTAATATTAGCAACAACATTGTTATTGTTGCTGTTGCTGTTACTATTACCACCGGCAGTAATGTCACTATTATTTAACAATGTTGACGAAGATGTATCCATTGGTGTTATTGGTGTTGTTGGTGTTGTTTCAACAGCAACAACAACACCATTACTATTACTTTCATTGTTGTTGTTGTTGTTATTGTTGTTATTATTACTACTATTGTTGTTGTTATTGTTGATGTTTAATGTGTTGCTTATACTGTTTACATTTAGAATTACATTATTACTTGCACTATTGTTGTTTTCGCTACTATTACGATTGTTATTATTATTATTTAAATTTTGATTTTTATTATTATTACTATGTACTAGATTACTATTTTGATAGTTGTTGTTCCAATGTTGATCACGACTATTTGCCACCACTAGATCTTTTTCAATACCGGGTAAATTTAATGCAACTGCTCCAACTAAATTTGTAATTCCTCTCACTGGATGTGGTTGTCCTGTATCGATTATTTTCGGTAGTTTGACGTCTTCTATGCAATACGTGCTGGTGAGTTCTTCGAGTGCCGATAAACGTTTTTCTTTTCGTTTTTGGCCCAATTTTATAGCAAACTAGAAAGAAAAGAAAATAGAATATTTTATTCATTGAAATCTATTAGTTTATAGAAAAATGAGATATTTACAAAATGCTAAAATCATATAATTGTTTATAGGGTTGCCTATGCTAAATGTTCGCGCTTTTTATGTCCTTCTATCATTTCCGACGCTACTTAAAGGAATGTCAATTAATACCAGCAGAAGTCTTTGTTTCACAAAAAAATGGACAACTTTTGAACATTTTTGACGTCATTCTAATAATTTTGAATAGACGATGATGATGAGTGGTAGTTAATTTATATAGATAACCAAGGGAGAAGAAAATAAGACCCAGTATTACCACTTGTGGTTAGCTCTGATATAGCAAGCAGTAAATTTAGTTTAAATTGTTTTTGGAAATGATCCAAATCCAAAACTTCTTTGAGACGGAAGTCGTTGGAAATGTAAATGTTCGGAGAATTGTGTTATTTTTTCGATAAATTAATTCTGAGCACTTTCGGAACACAGGCAAAAAAAAAAAAGGCGCACAGCGGTAACACTAGTTCGATTCCACAGCCGGTGTGGATAACATTCTTTTCTTTTCAGCATAGACACCTTCTATAACTTCTGATGAACGCAGCTGTCATGGATTTAAATAACAACCACTTTGTTTTCAATCGTCTTTGCTAAAATAATTCTTTTCTATCTTTCTGGTTATTCTTAATATATAATGCCATGAAACACTTGTTGCATGTTAAAAGGCAATTTACTTTACAGACACATAGTTAAAATATCATTATTATTATTTTAATGCAGACGCAGTTATATATTTGTTAATTATCAAACCGATCGATGTCAGAGGGTTTAAGAATTTAACAATGTTTTAATGTTTTTGGGACACAAGTGTATATCTAATTGTATAAGCAAATACTTAAACACTTGTTGCGATTTTTAAAGGTTATGCGATTCGACTTTTTTAATCATTAATCTTTTTTATTAAATGTTTCGCTACTTCTTAGAAGCACTTTCTTGTCTAGGGACTCGTCCACGCAGTGAGCGGCGGTATATAGGTCGCCGCTCAAGAACTTCCTGGCCACAACCATACAGTTTCATGTGTTTTAATCTTTGTTCGCCGCTCAGAGCAACGTCGCTCAATCGCTCTGACAATAACCGCTCATTGCGAGCCCGAGGCCTAAGACTAAATTTTCTGCAAGATTTGCAGGTTACCATTACCACTTTAAAATTTAAAAAGTTTAGCTATTGGATTAATTTTCGTGAATTTGTCGTGCAACTAAAAAATTTTTCGCGCGAAGAAAAAGGATTAAATGCAAAACAAAAATTAAAAAGGATAACGGAAATAACTGTCGCTTTTTTGTCGTAAAACGTCATGAAACTAAAAAATTTGTCGCACAATTAATGTGTATTTTAAATTTGGGCTTTTTGATCCTAGGTTTTTAAAGCAATTAAAAGACTAATTCGTTAATTTTCCCGAACAATTTTTTTTATTAAATAACCCCGAAAGACTAACAGCCTAATTTATAAACTCATTTGACGATTGAGTAAAGTTACGCGGCCTTTACTATGTCTTTACTCAAGAAAGCCTTATTTATAAAAAAAAATTAAGAAAGTTAGAGGCCGACTAAGGTAAAATTACCTCATGGGTAGATTAGAGTTCATATTGGCATCAAAATGTCAGTTTTACACCAAATAATCGAAAAGTTATTTTAAATTAATTTCCAAAACATTTACAATAAGTGTTCTTGTGTATTAAAACTAAATGTGTTTGACAATTTTCGAAGATTTCTATTAAGATAAGATACATTCGGGTTTTAAATAATAAACTTAAATAAACAAATATAAAATACAGATTTTAAACAAAAAAATGTGAATTTTTATTTCAACTATTATTTTATTCCACTCCATCCCATAACGCTGTAACAGCTTATGTACCTACTTTCTCCTTCTAACACAGTGAAAATTGCTTGGTTAAATTAACTTTATCATAACCAGAGTTGTAGATGGGACTCTAGTAACTAATATGAATTAAAAAATCTTAATAAATTAGAATTTACTCGACAGTGAGTAAAGGCTGAGTATATGGTTTGACGTTGCGTAACTAATAAACCGTTCAATGGCATTTTAGCGAAATCTAATAAATAAGGCTGTAATTTTTTAGTCAAGTAGGGCTTGCTACCCCAGAAAAGTTATTAAATCTAATCGAAAATAAAAAAGAATGATGCAATCAATTAATTTAGTTTTGCCGTGAATTTGTCGTGCGACAATTTTTTAATAATTTTATTATTTTGTATTATCCAATTGTTACTTTAGAATTTTCAGAGTGGTAACGCTAACTTGACGGACATTATTATTTTAGTGAAGATTTAGGATTTTGAAAAATGACGTTGGTGAGACCTTTACCGTCAACAGGTTAATGGTAATCAGTTTTTGACCTAAATTAAACGCTAAATAAATGTGGTTCCAACAGAAGGCCCTATGTGTCACACAGCCGAACATTACGATAGACAATCTGTACCAGCGATTTGGGGACATGTTTTTCCCCTTGTTTAACTTTTCTTGTTGTGGTTTATACTCCTTAATCATTGAAACGTCCTTATCGTTTTAAAAAAACTAACATTAACACTAAATGATGTGTCATTTTCTTGGTAATTCTTTGTTCATTTATGTAAATTGAAGCTTAAGCTCTTTTTAAATAAGATCTAAAGTTAAAAAAAAAAAAACAGAAGTAATGATATGTCAAAAAATCATTAACATCATTAATAGCTTCGATTCATATGTATCTTAATCTAGAAGCACACTATCTACATCCCAACGGATATAGAGCATTCCAAAACCCTAAACAAATAAAACATTTCTTAAACAAATAAACGAAATATATGTCAAGTACACAAATATTTAAATACCCTTGATTGTTTGTCGAATTCAATTTCAATTCCACACGTCTGTCTTTCTGTCTTCTTTATCTCTCAGTCTATATGGAGATACAAGATACATTATTATTATTATTACCGTTATTATATGGTCGGGTTTTACTTTTGAGCTTATGATATCTCTGATGTATGTAGTATGTTGTTCATATAATATGTATGTACGTTGAGGTATTTATTTCTATCTGATATGCTCTTCGGATAGATAGTCTCAACTTTAACAATTACAGTGCGGTATTATGTTTGACAGGTAATCCAACAGCGATTAATTTTATCTTGTTGAACCCGAAAGAAGGGGGATCAGTTCCTCGTTTTAGTTTTCGGTTTAGTTTTTCCCCCTTGTGAGGCTTGTGAGGGATGGAAAGAGGTATAAACAGAAGAAGGGAATAGAGTGGATTAATATATGACTGCGCATAGTTCATGAATGTGTAAGCTCCAACAGTGTGGCGGCGGCAGCGACTGGCGAGAAGCCAGGTACACATTATGTTGTCGCCATCGTTATAAGATGATGTCGATCGCAGTTTGAGGAGATATGGTGGAGGAGATGCTGGAGGAGGTGGCTGATATGGTGGCGAGGATAGAAATACCAAGGAGGCAATGTGTATTTGGATGGTGTTACATTTTGGTATCAAGTGGTTTACACTATGCCATATATGGGGAGGAGACGGGGGGATAATCTTTCGCTCGACATGATGTGGAATTCTCGAGTTGTAATAGTTGTTTGTGGAAATATTTAATACGTATGAATATTGTATATGTAAACATCGATAGATGTAGAAACTTGAGAAGTTTGTTGGAATTTTCATCCACATTTGTGTCATGTGAATTTCGATTAACTGTCGTGCCTAGTAGTGGTTTGTCTACATTTTGTCTAAAAAAAATGTGTATGACAAGCAGTTGCACATTAATAGAGTAATAAATTTTTTCCAATTAGCAAAAAAGAATATGTATTTTTTATTATCTTTTTTTCTTTTTTTATATTTTAGCTGTCAGTTACGAACGATGGGGTATTATAGTTTTCTTTATATGAGAGGTTAAAAGTGGTAGGTTTTGGAATTATGAATGACGTTAATGATGACAAATGTTTCGCGATTTTTGTAAGTCAAACCTGTCGATAGAGTCAAAGAATAATACGCGTTAAGCTCACATTAGGTGATAAGGAGAAATACATTAAATATGGAAAAAGAAATGTCCGTCAAGTTTAACTTTTGGATTAACTACGGTAAATTTGTCATGCGACTAAAAAGTTTGCCGCGACATTTTTTTTAAATAATCCATTAAAATAAACAAAGTTGGCAATAAGTATAAGGATCAAATTCAATGGAAAATTAAAAAAAGGATAACGCAAATAATTTCGTTTTTGTTTTTTGTCGTGCAACAAAAAAATTTGTCGAGCTATGTGCTAACTGGACAGCAAAATTACTACCGGGGCTGTTATAAAAAAGAACTTAGCACGAAAATTTTTTTAGTTGCACAAACCAATTTTTTAGTTGCATGACAATTTTACTACAAAAAAAGGAAATTACTTGCGGCAAGCCCTCAGGTTTTAGATTGTTCCATGTCTGAGGCCAACTGAATGCTGGGACCTTTGCTGAGACCGTGTCAGGTCAGCCTCTCTTTTATTCCACTAGCATGGAACATCATCATCGCTTCATATGATAATGGAATGCCTTAAAAGGCAAGCTCATCAACTTATTTCCCAAAATGTCATTACTCATTAAGCCCCGGCAGCTAGAGAAGAGTGGGCGATGGGTTTGATAACAGCCGTCCTATTAATGAGTAAGTATAGCTCTGTTGCGATTTTGATTAAATAGCACCAAATACTCACACATTTTTGGGGAAAGTGGTCAGTCACCTCTCGTTCATAAGTGTATACATTGGTACAGTAGGTAAGTATAATAGAACAACTAAACGGCGCACAAAAACGTGTTTTCTTGTATGCATAGTCATACCAGGCGCAATGTTGGTGAAAGAACTTTGAGCCAGCCGCGCCTCGGTGTGAGCTGCATGAGTCTTCCTCATTTCGGACGAAAGTACCCATCTGCTGTGCAAAAGTACTCCACAGCTTGGGTCCATTTGTAAAAGGCAGACACAAAAACCATATACATACATTACACGAACATACATATATGGTGAATCTTTATGTTTAAGGATATTTCTGGTAATTTTGAAACAAACATTTCTTCTCCAACATTGCTATTCAAGAGAAAAAACAACTTTATATCCTCATTTATTTCTATTCAAATATAGACTTTTCTGATTAAATCCTCCGACTTATTAATTTTCTATTGTAACCTTATCTCCATTATACATAATCCCTCTGACATCCAACACTCTTGTCAAATGAGCCTGACAACAATGTGTATTTAAAATTCATACACATTTGGTTATCCGGTTTCTGGCGAAACAATAGAAATGCAAATCACAAGTCGTTTCAAAGTTTGTTATCCATAAAAAAGGGTCCATGTAAAATATATGATAATAACAAAAGAATGCGTATCTACTATGACAGGCTACATAAATTGCCTCTTTAAGTCCCTAAATTTGTCATTTTTGCTTCTTGAATTTTTATGCAAATCATAATATATTCACAAACAAAACAAAAAAAAAAGGCAAACAAGAAAACACCCGAAAGATACACACGCGTCCAAGTCCATGTACTATAAATAATCTCCTTGACAAAATCTGCTTTATGCCAAAAGTGAAGATGAAAAAAAAAAAACATTATCTTCGGTCAATAAAATTAAATCCCAAGAGAAAGTGTCAAGTCAGCAAGATACTGCGATCTGCGACTTGCGACTTATAACATGTTTCGCGCCTCAAGCAGAGCCATTTCAGTCAATTGAGTGAAAACATAAGCCCTTTCGTTTAAGTATGTGCGAAAATGCATAACAAAAGTCAACATACTTCTGGCGCGGCGCGACCGTTTGTCGTCATCGCACACAACAGATCAAGCAACAAAAAAAAAAAAAAAAAAAAAAAAAAAAAAAAAAGAAGACGTACTTTAGCTTCTTTATTTGCCTTCCAGACTTACACACTTCACTTACTCATCTTTTTTGCCGACTTGATTTTTTTTTTTCTGTTGGTAATCGAATTATAAAAAAAATCAGACTTTTGCATTATTTATTTTTTGTTTTATTTGAGCGTGTCGCGCGGTTCCATCATTGCATGCATGACATTGCGAGACCCCCTTCAACACATTTTTTTTTTTTGCTTTTACGTGGCTTCATGTGTGAGAACAGCTTAATAACCTTGTTATGTGCCTGCCTACCCATTCATATGCCTGTTTAAACATTTTAGTTTACACAAGAGAAAACATACAAAATGATGAAGATAACGATCTGTTTGGAAGGGAATGTATAGCACCCTATCGTGTTGTTAAAAATGTTATCGTTCCAGTTACCTGTTTATAAAGATTTTTGGAAAACAGGTTGACACGATTTATGGTTGACAGTTGTTTGACATTTATTAAATAATTTAAACGATATAAAAAATGTTCAACTATGTTTTAGATAAAATTGTATGCAAATGTGACTTTTATTATATTATCGGTCTCTCGTTGTGACTATTTTGTCATAAATTTAATTGAATTAAAAACGCTTGCCGCCAGAACAAATTATTACTTATACTAGAAAGAAATATTTAATAATAATGCGCATAAATGAAGGCAGGACTAGAATCTCAATATTTATTATTGTTTTTTGAAAATGCTAATGACTTCAACTGGGACTATAACTCTCCACCACTACACCCTAAAAGTCCGAGGGGTTTGTCACGAATGAAATCACTTGACCACTCATACTTGCAATCATTTGAAATCACGTTGAAATCCGGTGCAATCACTATTTCACTTGATGAAATTAAAATCGATTTCAAATGATTTCTTGCAATCATTAAAAATATTTTAAATCACTTTAAGTTTTTTTGCAATCATGCAATCAAAAATGCCTCGATAAAATCACGAATTGAAATCATAGTGAAATCACTTGAATTAATTTACAATAATTGAAAATCAGTAAATTCATTTGAAATCAATGCAATCACAAAATTTTTAAATCAATTTAAATACTGCTTGAAATCACTTGAAATCATAAGAAGTCATTTGAAATATTGCAATCAATGAACCACCAAACTGTCTAGTGACAAACCCCTCGTAAAAATCTGCTTGTGAGGTTTGGCGAGTTGACCTTAGAAAACGTCAATAAGCCTCTCGTTTTGTTGATTGTTTCATGTCGTCTGAGTCCAACTAAACGCTGATGAAGTTGCATTTGTTTGTTATAGGAGTTATTAGGACCCCGCCTCTTGACTGGATCGCAATACTTTGTTTAAGATGGTATCTGAGAAGTGAAAGCCTCCTGTGAGTAACATGAAAGTAACATGCGTTGCCCCAGTGGACGAAGGGCCTAAAGCAAAACAGTTGTCTCATTTGTAATAACTTAGGACAAATAGCCACATCTAGACCTTGTGCAGCATTTGATGCGTTTCAGGTAATTTTTGATGACTTTAAATCAAATCTCGGTAGTTACCTCGGTTGTAACTTAACTGATGTTCGTGTTTAACTGCTTCCAAGTTTCGAGTGTTTTTCTAGACGCGATTCTTAAGAAAACCCAAATAACCCAAATAGTCAAAAACGGTTAAATCGAGAGGTCTTGTCGCCTAAAATAAGCCTTTAGTCGGGAGTATGTAAGAAGACTCCAAAATCCCTCCAACAATCCCCGGTATACAGGGGCTTGCTTCTCCTACCATGGAGTTTGGCGTATATATCTTATCAAGGGCATAATGGACAGCACAGAATATGTCAAAATACTTGACGAGGTCATGTTGCCGAATGCTGATAAGAAAATGGCGTTAGTTTGGATATACCGGCAGGATAATGACCAAAAATTAGTAAAATCATGGTTGGAAGGAAAAAGAATATCCATTTTGGGGTGACCCGCACAATCGCCTGACCTTAACCCCATCGAAAATTGTGAGGAGATGTTAAAAATGCTGTCTATGAGGCAAAACCTGTGGAAATGTGAAAGAAAAATCATCAGTTTTTACGGAATTGGTGTTTCAACCAAACAACTGTACGATCATTTTAATGCGTTAAACAGTGGTATTAGTAGGTAGTTTAGAACTAACATTCGATCGACGATTGAATCACGTGTTATAAAAGATAGCCAACTGTCAAACATTCAGGGCTGCCAATATGTAAAACTCGAATGGAATCAACTTTCATAACATGCTGCAGAAGCAGCAAGCAAGTGAAATAGCAAGCTGTAATTTTTTTTTTAGTTTTGGCAACTGTCAAAAAACATCTGCTGTTTGTGCTACAACTACCGCTGCTCATTGTAGCCGCGAATAGAATTGACGTTTTTTTAACTTTGACAGCTCTGCGTTTTGCTCCTTCAACTGCTCCGTATTGTGTTCAGGCAGTTAATTGTCAAATCTAATCTTTACAACAAACGCTTTCAGTCAAATCAACGCGACTGTAAAAAAAAACCTTAATGTAGTAAGTACGCGTATTTAGAACAATAAATAGAAATTACTAAATTATAAATAACATGCCATTGTGCATACGGCACAAGACTTTAATAATGTGTCAATTCATTACATCTGTCAAAAAAATATTACGTGATTGTCATAATCATTTGATGGTATAAAGGTGACTCCATATTAATCAACTATAACGCAGCTTAAATTTTAATTAAATCATTAGTGTTTCCTAATAACGAATGTTAAATTTTTAATAATTCAAAGTTACCTACTACAAAGTCTCTAATTATAGTTCTTTGCAATGAAGTGTAGACTTAAATCAGTTAAGAGAAGTATCACTTTTTTAAGTGGCTATAATCAATAATTCGTTAGATTATTATCAATAAAAATTGATTTACCCTATCCGGAGTGAGGGTTTGAAAACCTAACCTTTCAGTTAATATTTTAAGTGAAAATTTACATTTTATTGTTGCCCAGTTTGTAGGTAGGTAGGTATGTTGATTTTGTTATATTATTTTTCTCCCAATAGAGTGCTTATATTAACCGTTTTTTGTTTTGTTGACATTATGAAAGGGGCAGATTATTTATTTCTCCTTAGAGAATCATTCTAAAGGTAGGCATTACCACACGGGGTCATTCCTTTGTAATGACATTTTTATTTTCTTGATAGCCAAATAAAAGGTGACCCAAAAAAAAAATACTTTTCCTGACATTTCCTGTATCAGTTTCCTCCCGAACCGAGTACGTACGACCGGTCTTACGTGATTTTCTGTGTTTTTTCCTTTCTTTTTCTATTTTCAAGTTTTCTTTTTGTTGGAAAATCTCCCCTTGGTTAGTTTACTCTTTATATCCTTTTTTCTAAGATATCCCGTTTCCTATCTAAAAAACAAAAACTAAAAATTCACACACAGTCATCCTGTCGTCATTTTTATTTCCTCCTTTCGGTACTTATGATTCCTTTCGTTCATATCACACAGCTGGTCTGGTAGTGGTATTTTTGCTACGAATGGAATACTTAAAAAGAATCATAAAACTAATAGAATAAAAAGTCTTCGTTTTGACACAACATGGTGTGAATTTAGAGAGAGTGAGATGGAAACTCAACTCTGTTTGTTGTGCTGCTGCGCCTGCTCGGAATTTTTATTTGTTTATAGCAGCAGTTGGTATCATTTTATGTTTTCTATCTTCAAAGTTGGTACAACTGAACTTGAAAAGAGATTCAGAAAATTGAAATTCAGAATGGGGCGCAATGAAAAGACGAGAAAATTTGATTTCATCCGATGATGGTTGGTTTGGTGGTGGAGTTGAAGTTGAAGATCTCACTTTAATATCTCAGATACATTCATTCGTTTTGTTTGTTTTGTTGGTACCAAAGTAGATACCTATATCGTCTTTGGAAACAAGAAAAAAAAATGCAATATTTGTCGAGGGTATTATTTGCTTTGTATTTTTTTTTTTTAATTTGCTACTTGAGAAGTTTTGTTCTTCAATTTGTAAGAAGAACATCTTCAATGTTTTCTTTCTTATCTTTCTTTTTACTTGTCATCTATTTTTTTTTAAATTTTGTTTGCTCTGATTTCTTCATTTTATTAGGTGTAGATATGACGTCACATTTATTCACTCTCAAGGCAAACAAAATATTATATTGTTAGAACTGTTATCTACAAGCGGTAGCCACTTAAGTTTTGGGTGGTTTCTTATTTACTTTTAATAAATTACCAATTAATCATAATCGAGATAAGAGGAATATTTTGAGAGGCAAAAGCGAGAAATTATATTGTTGGGAAAGGCTTATGGCACTGATGGTGTTGTTGATTATTATGTTGAATATTTGATAAGAACGTAGGTAAATAGGTAAATAGCTTTGCAGGTTGGTAGGTAGGTAGGCAGATAGCTGCACATGACAGGTTACCTACCAACCTGTAGATACATACCTACATAGGTAGGTTTATTTTTCAGGAATCTGTGGCAGGTTTTTATTTGAAAGGACCGATTTTATCTAACCATTAGAATGTTGGTATGATATTTAAATGAGTGATGGTGTGTGTGATGCTGATGATGTTAATTACGGAACACCTCTATTTTCGAAACAAATTGGCTTTATTTTGATTGAGTGTGAAGGGATAAGTACAAAATTTTTCATTTCACTTTTCACAGAAACTTTTCATTTTATCACTTCATGAACTCGCATATTGCGATTATCGAACTTATTATGATAAATGGCTGTCAATGTGTGTACTAGATAAATGATACACCCAGAGAAAAGACCACGCAGGTAGGTACCTATCTACAATCAGAGAAAACTTTTTTTGAGTTATGTACGTGGGTAGGTATAGATTTAAAAATAATTTATTTAGTTTTAAAATTAAAGTTTGAGACAAAAAATTGAGAACGAAGCATAGTTAAATTAAATAGGTATACCTAGGTCCTTGAGCAGGTACGATACATTAAATATTAATTTGCTTTTTTTCTTCTCAGTGTAAGATCTGTCAGCGCGTTTTTACTGCTTTTCACAGAACGATTTGCCTTTTATAAGATATTTATCATTAGACTGTTCTGGTTTTCGTTCGGAATTGAATTCGTAAGCGAATAGATCTTCACACAGTTTTACAATAGGTGTTCTACGTTTCGTTCATATAAAACAACCTATTTAAACGCAATTCATTTTACAGGTCGGGAATTGAGCCCCAGGATAATAATAAGGAGTCAGATCTGGAGAAGATTCGGGTAATAAACTTACAAACTTAGCTTTCTCCCGAAATAGTACTCGCAGTCGCAACAATCCATCAACACGATTGAATTGAATTTCTTGACCAAGTCAAATGACGTTATCCTGGAAACTGGTCTTTCTTTATTTCGGTAACTATTAGGCCTACAGAGACAATTTGTAGCCAATGCAGTCTGCTTAAATACCGTAATAAAAAGGTAATTTTTTTTGACATAGTTGCCTTCGGCGCTCGAGGTAAAAACTTGGATTATTCATAAGGCCAACATCACAAGGGTGCAAAAAATCAGAAATCCTGGATTTGAGGTACTGGACTAAGAGGGCTCTACAGAGTATTGCGAAAAAAAAGTTCGAAAACTATTGAGTCTACAGAGACAAATAAAGTCTCATATTGTAGCAAATTTCTTCTTTCATCTTTAGCTCGCTCTAGAGGTCTGGGTGTTTTTTTTGCGTCAAGTAATAAGCATCTCATGTTACGTATACCAAGTCTTTGAAGATCTCCTTCAACTTGGTCACTGAACCGAAGAAGAGGTCTGCCTCTGATCTGGCTTAGAAGACCCTACGACCTGGAGCATGTGTCGGTGTCCATTCGCTCTACATGGCCCATAAGACCAGGATGAACAATTTTTTTTTACAGCGTCTCCTTGGTTCTTCTCAAAAGGGCTTTATTCCTCAATCGCTTACTTAGCCCAAAGAAACAGCGATTAGCTAGAGTTTTTTTTTATTTCTGCGCTTATTTTGTTTGTGGGGTTCACAGCAGTGCCAAGGTAAATAAATTCATTGGCTACCTCGACATTATACTCAAATGTTCACTTTCTGATCAAGTCTTTGGTGGGATCCGACTTTTACTGCTGAAAGCATATAATTCGTCTTATCCTCGTTAACAACAAGGCCCATTTGCAAGCTTTCCGACTCGAAGTTTGCGAAATCGCGAGTTACTGCTCGCTTGTTTCTTCCTATCACATCTATGTCATCAGCATACCCGAGATATTGTGTCGATTTGTTAAAGATAGTACCTGATGTATTTGCTTGGGCGTTGTGTTCTACCTTCTCAAGCACAATATTAAAGCAGCTAAATGGAAGTTAATCTCTTTGTCGCAGATTTCTGGTGGCGTTGGAGGTTTCAGTAGGTATAATCCCTCCCAATTTTGACGGACCAGCGAGCATTCGCCAGTCATCCTAATAAGTCTTATCAGTTTCATTTCAGTTGGTTAAAAAAGCCTCTCAAGATGCTTAACATCGCCTGCGTGTCTACCACGGTATTCTCTCCGCTTTATTTACAGGCTCCAGGGCGAGTTGTTCCTCCTGATCTGGCTTTATTTACCCTTCTGTAAAAGCTAGGCACATGTTTCCTGTCGTATAGCATCTTTAAATCTCCTTGACCTTATGCTGCTCATGTTCTATATTCTTCCTTGTAAGCAGGCGTTTTTCGTCCCTTCTTCTGTCTACATATATGTAGCTTCGGAGACGCTCTTGTTTTTCTCTATGTTGGCTTTATTTGCTTGGTCACACTCAGAGTCAAACTAGGAATTATTCGGGGGTGGTTGCGAGAGTCCTAGGACCTACGATGCAGCGCTTTTGATAGCTTGTTGACATTACTGCCAGTGGTCTTGAAGGCTCATATCGTGGGGTTTCTTGCACGCTCTAGAAATACTCGGTCGGCATAGGTTTTGGCTGTGTCTTGGCATTGTGTTGCGTTCGGCGCTCGAGGTCACAAACTTGGATTATTCATAAGGCTCTTATCATAAACAAGTCTGCAAAAAATAAGCGTGAAACATCGGATTTCACGCTCATAATTCATTAATTTTTTTCATTCATAAAGAACTCATAAGTTTATGAACTTTTATTGTTGTGAAAATCTAATTTTTTTTTAGTTCTGAACGGTTAAATTGCATCTCATTTGAAAAAGAGACGCTCTAAAAAGCTTATTTATATTGAGATGATACCGCAAGGGAATCATGGGCTATTACCCTCACAGAACACTGCTCCTACCCATCGTTATTTCTTCACTGTCATTCATTACTATGTGCCAGAATCACCTCTCAAAAGTTCAAAAAAAAAATTCCAGCAGCAACTTTATCAAAAAGTGTCAACCATCGTAATGTATTTCGTTGGAATTTGATAAGCTATTTAATTGTATCATTTCAATGAACTTGCTATGAGTGTCAAAAACCCGGAACAACCCACTTAATCACAGTTCAACACTTTTCCCCCAGCAGAAAAGTTAGAAAAAAAAAATAAAAATAAAACTCCAAATAAACCACCTTAAATACCGTTAACACCCTGAGAAAAAAAAATTATACTATAAAACTTGAATTCCTTTGACACTCAGTGTTCAGTTGAATATCATTAACTTTGTGTCAACTCCCACGCACAAACAAAACGCGCGACACAGTCTGGTCCCAAAACAATTACCCCAAATTAAATTAAAGATGAACTCAATGAACAAAACCAATGTTCACAACATACAACACAACAAACACAAAGAGAAGCCCCCAAATGTAACCCTATATTCCAACTAACCATAGTCTCTCCATCGTGTGTTCTGTTGCTCTGCGCCGCGCCACCACCGCCGTTGCCCGTTCTACCATCACCATCGACCGACCGTGTCCAAACACCACACAAATTCCTGGCGCACAGAATCAACAATCCAGAGACGTGGCCACATTCATCGTGTTCCGATAAAAATCTCATTTCTGTTGGTTACTTTTTTTTTTTGTGTGTTTGGTTTGTTGTTGTTTTTGTCGGCATGTCCGTCCGTCTTTCAGTCGGTCTTTTCGTTGCTGCTCCATTACCACATTCGTCTTTTTTTTTTTGCAGCCTCAAGTTGTAGGTGTCGTTGTCGTTGTCGTCGGTGGCAGGCGGGTGCGAAATAATAATAATAACACCGAGGAAATAAAGAAACTCACCACACACTTCCTCTTCTAAGCCCCTATTACACTAGGGACAAACTGGAAAGTAGAGAATTATGTTTTGACATGACACACACAGCAGAGGGCACAGAGCACATTAGTCCCTAATCTCAATATAATCCGAGTGGATATTAGCACTTTACTCGGATGGCAAACAACAACGAAAACACTTAGCGCCATCCAACGCCCGCCGCGCAATGCCGTTGCCGTGCGCCGTCGGGTGTCGCGTCTCGTTTGCCACGAACTATTTACTTAATTGCGGGTAAATAATGGAAGGAAAGGGAAGGGCGAAAAAGGAGAATTATGTTGTGTTGCCTTGAAAGATGTTCTTGTTGCTATTGCTGGTGATAGATACAACAAGAAAATTTAATAAAACAGCAGATTCTACCAACTTAAACTAACAAGGATACATTTTATCAGGCAACACCTAATTACTGCATTTTATCTACAAGAAACATTGTTCGTCAATTATGCGAGATTATAAATTTATAGGGGTGCGTAAAACTGCATATATGGAAATCAAGTGTGTCACACATTACTCGTCGAAAGATCTGCTTATCGAAATGTAACGATGAGTAATTTTATATGTGTTAGGCTTCTAAAAATTCAATGAGAAACCTTTTGCTTGATAAGAGGCATCCTACTTTATCACATATTTATTTTTAAATAATTTATCGCCTCTTATAGCAAGTTAAAATAAGTTTGAGATCCATGGAGTTGAAAAAGTTATTTTAAACAAGATATTATATTAGAGCATTTTTCAGGAGGAATACACAAATTTCACAAATTTCGTCAAAATTTCTGTCAATTACAATATCTTAATATTCCAGTCCTGTTATATGGGGCAGAAGCATGTAAGAATTCGGACAAAGATTCTTAAAGGAGTGAAAGGAGAAGCAAATTCAACAACGAGTTTTACAGACTATACAGCATTTACCGGATTAAAACGCTGAAAACACAGCGGTGGAGCGTATGGACATCAACGCACGAGCACGTTGAGGCGGTTGTCCATCCTGAGCAGTAAGTGCCATTTCAATTTAAGAAAGCAAGTACATCTGTCAATTTACTTCGAACATATCTTTTGAAAGCTAAAGGTTTTGTAAAAAGATGGTCCAAAGAGTTTCAAGACCCTTATGTTACCCTATCTTTATACAATTGTTTTGTTCGTCCGCATCTGGAATACGCATCGCAGGTATGGACTCCGTTCTATGATGTTCATAGATCTAGGATAGAGGCAGTTCAGCATAATTTTGTTCGTTTTGCCTTAAAAGGTCTTCCCTGGACAGATCCTTATAACCTTCCACCTTATGAACACCGAATTCAGCTTCTACACATTCAGTCCTTGTTACAGAGGCGTGTAAATAACGATATAGTTTTTATCCACCAACTTCTTTCGGGCGCATTAGATGCACCTGATCTACTTACTTGTGTTGGACTCAATTATCGTGGGGGTGCTCACCATCTGCGTAGCCTTGAGCTCCTACATTGTCCACACCATCGGACTAATTATGGTATAAATGAGCCGCTTACCCGCATGTGCAGGCTTTTCAATTTAAATTCTAAAATGATTGATTTTAATGACAATAAAATAAATCTTAAGAACGTACTTAAAACCAGTGCTCCACGCTTTTAGTTCATGTTTTATGTATTTTGTATTGTTAAATTATATGTTTTATTGTATTATAGTGCTTGTGTTATTGTAGTCATTTGTTTTACATTACTAACAACTAACACCAGCACTAAGTGATGAACCAGTGGAACACATATAAATTAGCTGAAGCTTGCTCTAAGCTCCTTATGAACAGGATCTGATAGTGTAAAAAAAAAAAAAAAAAAAGTCAACACCAAGTTAGTGCTTTCTCATAGCAAACGCGTTTAACCGATAGTCTTCTTCTCTTCCGACGATGCTTTGATCGTCGTTAAGACCACAACTTTCATACTTCACCGATCTCAATACATCCACACTTCAAAAACCTCCATTTAGGGTTGGCCGGGTTGACGGGTTGAAAACATCTGAAAGACTCAATGTTTTGGATTTGCAAGTCTGAGGCCAACTTTTTCAGAAGTTTCAACATCGACCTTTCTTTCTTTGCGATTACTAGGTACATTTGCTAGAAGTTATTCACTTAATATGATAAAGTGAATAATTACGATTAAAAACCAATATTCTAAGAACTTAAGAAATAGGATTTAACATCTGACTTATATGTATGGGGCAGAAGAAGAAGATTCAGTAAATTCAGTCAATTTCCTCCAGCCTAGCTCGAACGAGGAGAAGTACTCTTTTCTAATGATAAACAAAACCCTTTTAAAGACATAGAGAACTTCGCATACAAATAAAGATGGTTCAAGGAAGCAATCGCAACTACACACAATCCATAATTAAGACAATGGTCCTGCACACACGGAATAAATTCATGCGGTAGAAAACTGGTTTTGTAAAAGATGAAATTTTGTTGAACAGTTTGAAACGGACTAATATCTTAGTTAATGTTTACATTTTTCCTCCACCTGTGTGTCTTTGAAACCGTATGAATTAATCCCGTATACGAAGGCCAAATCGCTCAATATTGTTATACGACATAGGGGGTTTCAAACTTAACTGCATGCATGACAAGCGTGGCAAGATGTGTTCAGTTTTGATACAAGCGGCTATTTGGGTGACGATATGGTGCTTGACAGCATGCTTGACTATTGTGAACGCAAATGAGTGTGAGCTGTCAAACGTTCATCATGCCGCTCTTGGCATGTATGCAGTTGACTGTGAATCCCTTTTATAACTCATAGTATGAATCTTTCCACCTTTTAACTGTTTTCTCGTTCTTTTCTTCATTTGTGTGATTTCTTTTTTTTCGCTCTATAAATGTACATACATATGTGGGAAGCGCAATGAATCCACTTGATCAACCTATCCTAAGTTCCATCATATCTGTAAAACAACAAAAATTTTGTGCTTTCTGATAACTTTTTGCAGACCAACCGTCAAAATCAAGTCCGAAAACATCTGACAAACATGGTAAGAGCAAATAAATTCTTTCTAATAAAAGTTTGTAATGAATAGTCCACAAAAACAGTTTATCCAACTCATCAAAAAATGGTGATAAACCTTACAAATGTTCACAAATGGCTGAAAAATATACGGTGTTGCTGCTATATAAAAGGATTGTGGTTCGAATCCTACCTGAGATTAATAAAAATAGAGAATATGAAAAATCTAAAAAATCTATTGTGAATTGGCCTAAGGCACTTCACGCCTAAAATCACCTAATATCCCATTACTAAAAGCACCACAACTTTAAGATACAACGATAAGCAGAAAAGTGTCTTCGAGTCTATTTCCCCCTTTTTTTTTGTCAGAATGAAGGTAAAAACGTGGTTTTAAATAAAGTTGAGTTTTTGAATTGCATAGAATATCTACTATTAGAAGTCTTTCGGCCACGCTGCATTTGAATACTTTTGGAGATCGTTTGTTGCGAGGTTAGTAAATTTCTGAGAAGATAGTAAATGTTATAGGGCCTTACTTTTAATCAAATTTAGTAACAGCTTAAAAAAAATTTCTACACTTTAGACAAAATTTGCACCGAAATGTTCGTAAAGTGTGGAGATTTGTATTTAAGCTGTTACTAAATTTGATTATTTGTAGGGCCAATAGAGTCTTACAAACTACAATAAGGGAAGGTTTTTCCAACTGCTTTCTGAGTATTTCAGGAAAGAAGGATATATTGACTGATGATAATAATAGCAAAACAATCTTTCGAAGAAAAACATCGAGGTAAACTGGATTGATGGACGCTCTCAAAACACCTCTCGGCGAATCAAGGCAGATGGATGAATATTGCTGCTGCCCTATGTTCCAGATAGAGTTGAAGTGCTCCTTAACCAGCCCGAACCACACTATAACACAATTTAATGTATGCAGATGTGTTTCTCTGTGCAGCTCTGCATCATTAAGCTTTGCGTGCAGCAATTTTGTACATTTGTTTTAGACATAAACATAATGCATAACCTCATGGGATATTCATTCCATTACTATTAATGGGGCTTCTACAGGCGAACACAACTTCTTGCTTTGTCAGTTTTTACAGACGTCAGACTTAAAAACCAATCTAACTTTTTTTAATTTGATGTAATATAATTATACACCACACCAACGACCAAATATCACTTGATATAATCTACTGCAATCACCAAATTGTTCCTTACGTACATTATTTTAACTTAAAACTTTAATACCTATGTAATTATATGTTGTAATAAATATTTACCTGACCCTCATGATTAATTTACGTATATCACAGAATAACTCTTCCGTAGCTAAGCTGTTAACGACCGACGTTAAAGGGTGTCCAGTTCACCAACACTGATTACTAAATCCCGGCAAAACATTAAACAATTAGTATCCTTAGGAGTTTGAGAAAATATTTAATTTTCTCCACGCTAAACGATATACCCTACGGGGCACAAATGCTAAGGAGCTAAATTGAAAACCAAAATGTAACAGATACATCTACACCTAGGTAGGGAGTTACTTCCATCTTTACAGACACTCTGCTATCTATATAGAAAAATATATAAAAAAAAAAAAAACACCCCAAAGGCACCATCATCATCATAGCTTCATTATCATCATCGTCCTCTAACACATTTAACACTGGAAGGAAACCCCTTTTTATGTGATGGTGGTTGGTTTAGTTCTTCTTTCTAACAAAACACTAAACTATATATTATAATCCTTCTGCTTCCACTCACCATTTACAAATAAAAAAAAAAGATATTTAGACCTCTTGTCAAATTAGCCTCGAAGCCCCAAAAATGGTTAACAAAAAGCCCGCAAATAACCGATCCTAAACAACATAAATTCTAAATAGCCACATGAATAGTGTTGTTGTTTTGTTAGAGAGGAGCTAGAAAGTGGAAACTGCTTTTGCTTGCCTTGCCTTGCCATGCCAGTCTTGCCACACAAGAGGGAGAAACTGAGGAAATGAATGAATGAAAACCAGGAACAATGAACACACACAAAAAAAAAATCATAAAAATACCAAACGAAAGCTATAATCATAAATACAAAAAAAAAAAAAAAAAAAAAAAAACAAGAATAAAAATGAACCGAGCAACATAGCGCAGCGGTGGGCAGACGTAAATGGAGATGAAAAGACAAAAAAAATAAAATTGTAGAAAAATGGGAACGAGGACAATCCGAAATAATAATGAAATCATTGTCATTTGGTGAGATGAATATGATGGGTTGAGGGGGAGGGAGGCAGAGCCAGAAAAAAGAGAGATTATTTCCTTAAGGAGTTGTGTCCCATAAACATATGTACAACATCTACCGCCACCACACCGCATTCCAACTTTAGTAGAAAGAATCCAATTTGACGATGCTGAAGTTGAAGAAGAAGACTCTATACAAAGGAAAAACCAGAGAAAAGGTTAGCAGGGAAGTAGAAACTGAAGTACCACCAGCAGCAGCAGCACCCAACCAACCCCACCCGCAAGCGCAATATAGGGTGTTTCATTTAAGAGAAAGATTGAACTTAGAACATTATTTGATCGCTCATAAAATAGCTTAGTTACTTTGTCGGAGCGGAAAAGCAATTTCAGCAAGATTGCTCACCAAAGTGAAAAAATTGTTCTCTAACTCTTTTCAGTCAATCGATTTCTTTGCGAAAAAAAATTTAAGAAAAAAACTAAGCGAGGATCGTATTCACATTACTATTCAATACTGACGGCTATTAAAATATTATGATTTTTAACTATTTTTACGTGACAAAAGATAACTAAGTTTTTAGACAGATTTCCTTTCCTGAGAAATGTTTTGTTCTTTTTAAGTACATACATAGGTATATGTTTATATGGTACATTGACTTTATTTTCATTGCACAACAATTGCAATACATCTCGCAATACATTGAATAAAATTAAATTATTGCAATAAAATTAATAATTGCCATACAATGAAATTATTAAGTTAAATTAAATAATTATATAAAATTAGGTAATTAAGTGCAAGAAAATCAGTTGCAAAAAATTAATAATTGGAATAAAACAAAATTGATTTATTAAAATAAAACTAAATACAGTCAAAATCGCTTATAACGAACTCGATGGGACTCTTCGTTCGTTATAACCGATGTCGTTATAACCGATTTTTACTGTAATTGAAATAAAATTAAATAAATATCTACAGTAAAATAAGAATTTTAATAAAATTAAATAATAACTTTAAAATTAAATAATAACAATAAAATTAAATAATTCCAAGAAAATTCAGAATTGCAATGCAATGAAATAATTAAATAAAATTAAAAAAATTGGAAATTAATTGCAAGAAAATCAAACAGTTGCAAAAAAAATTAAATAATTGAAATAAAATTAAATAAATATATACAGTAAAATAAGAATTTTAATAAAATTAAATAATTGCAATAAAATTAAATAATTCCAAGAAAATTTAGAATTGCAATGCAATGAAATAATTAAATAAAATTAAATAATTGAATAAAATTTGGTAATTAATTGCAAGAAAATCAAGCAGTTGCAAAAAAATTAAATAATTGTTATAAAATGAAGTAACAGCAATAAAATTAATAGTTGCAATAAAATTATATAATTGCAAATAAAATTAAATGTAATTATTGTTTAATGGTCATTTAATTGTTGTTTGTTAAAAAATAGCGCTTATTTTTAATTTCGGATTCAGCAAATACTTAAAGCCCTCTATTTCTTCTGAAATTAAAAGGATAATAATTATTCAGTGATTTGAATATTATCTGTTCGGAAAAATATTTGTAAGCGGAGTTTTACATCAATTCATATTATATGGATTGTGTTTTAATGGATTTAAGACAAGGATCAACTTTCCCGTCAAGTTTTCCTTCAAAATTTTATATGGATCAATATAAGATTCTTAGCTTGGCTTAAATTAACTTAAATTCAAATAGTTTTTATAGTAAGTTCCGCCCTTCCGGCCTAGTCTACATTTATTAATGAATTGTGAATTAATGAATAATAAGTTTGGCTCATTCCTTCATAAAAAATATGTCGCTTTTGGAATCAACAAAAATGCGCTTTGGTGATCTCGCAGAACTTGGTCCATCGATAAAATACGCGTTTTTTTTAAGGAATTATCATGGCTCTTTCGCCAAAACTGCATGTTATAAAATATTGTTGACACAATAGTTAAGTTAACTACTTCTTAGTTAAAGTTGTGTGTTTCGATTTTTCGGAACTGATTCCAAAGACTTCCGAAAGTAACAAGAAATTCGCTACATTAAGGATGAAAAGTAATGCGATATCTGTTTTTTTTTGTAATTTTTTCAAAATTCTATGTTCGTGATTGTTGTAAATCGTATGGAGTTCTTGAGAGCCAAACTAACATTTTATTTTTGTTCGATTTTTCCTGTCGTATCGTCTAACCGCTGACTGAGTGTTGCTTGTTGTCAAAAACGTCCATCACATTTTTGTTTCGCGATTGACAACTTTAATGTCTACCAAGCTCACCGAAAAAAGCACCCTGTTCAGCTGGAGACTAACACATTTTTTTTTTGTATCTTTTTTTTGTTTTTTTTGCTTAGGTAAGCTTTTCTAGTGCCAGATTTGTAGAAGGACTTTCCCTTGATTTCTTTTTTTGTTCCTTTTTTTGTGCCTGTTTCTATTTTGTGAAAGCCTCGTGTTTGTGCTCGTCCTACACTTTTCTGCATCCTCCTCCTGGCACATATTCATAGTGTTGTATAGAGGATTTTTTATATATGTACATTTTAGAGATCAGAAAAAAATGACGAGGGAACCGAAAAAAAAGGGGGGTCGTGGGTAATGTGCTTGATTTTCATAGAGCAGTTTTGTCAACTATATTGATAGTGTACTCCCTTTATTGAGGATTGCAGAGGAGGAGTAAGACGAAAGCCAACAAGATAAAAAAAAACTATTCTAAATCCCCCCTTCATCATTATCATTGCAAAGCCTGAGTGGGTGAAGGTTCAGTGAACTACAAGCAAAGAAATTCATCTTACATTCGCTTTATATGGGCGAATGAACGAATAGAATCCAAATAGTGTGACTGACGGAAGTATGAGGGATGTAGCAACCTGAATTAATTTTGGCCTGTAAATCCAAACAGCAGCCATTTATTGATATATCATGTTTGCAATGTTATTGCGCTGTCAGTTTATTATAGAAGAGGGGGTGATATAGAAGGATGTTAAAAGGGGGTGGAATGTAACTAAGTAGATTCAACTTCAATATACATACACATGTATATACACTAATATCATCTTTTCTATAGAATTGCAATATGGGTTAAAAGTAAATATCTATATAAAGGCATAGACAGATATTATTGTGTGTGTTTTTGCAGGCATTTATGTAAGTGTTGCTGATATAGTATATTCGACGACAGGATGGGCGGCGGTAAATTTGATTTTTCCTTTCAAATGGTTGTGTATATTTCGTTTTAAAGAGTGTCCCATCAGTATAGTTAATTTCAAATAAAAATATAATGGAAATTGATATGATGGAGGAATTTTCGGTGTGAAATGTGGAGGACTACAAGGTTGAGGGTTGAATGCTTTATTTTTTTTTTTTTTTATTGTTATTGTTAATCAAAGGAATACAAAGAAAAAGTCTACGAAACATTATTCCATGTGTGTCAAATTAGCATTACCACTTTCAATTTTCAGAAGATCAATTGTCGTGAATTCGTCGTTAATTAGTCGTGCAACTAAAAAAATTGTCGCGCCACTAACACCCCAGAAAAAGAATTAAATGTAATCGAAAATTAAAAAGGACAATGGAAATAATTGTAGCTTTTTTGTCGTAAATAACTTATGCAACTAAAAAATTTGTCGCTCAATTATTTTTTTTGAAATATGTAATCCCAAAAAACTAATTTTTCGTGCAACTTAAAAATAACCCCTGGCAATGCTAACTTAACAGTCAAGTTAGCAAAAAAAAATTAGCGCGATAAAATTTTTTAGTCGCACGACATGTTGACGACAAGAAAACTGAAATTATTTGCGTTATCCTTTTTTCAATTCGATTAGATTTGATCCTTTCTCTACGGTGGTAAGCCTTACTTGACAAATTAGTTTTTTTGGGTTATTTCAAAAAATAATTGAGGGAAAAATTTTTTAGTTGCATAAGTTATATACGACAAAAAAACGACCATTATTTCCATTATCCTTTTTTAATTTTCGACTAGACTTAATCCTTTTTCTAAGGTAGTAATTTTCTAAAATAGTGGTCGACGAATTTTTTAGTTGCACGACAAATTTATAAAGATAGTTAAACTTTTGAAAATTGAAAGTGGTAATGCTAACTCTTGACACACATCGTTTTTACTATGAAGATAAGTTACGGATTAAATCACATAGAAGGGTGAATCAGTTGTGATATCATTAGCAGCAAGAAATTAAATAGATTCTTAAATACAATAAAAAAGATCTGTAGGTAACCTCTGAAAAAGATTTAATTGTATCTGGTATCAAGAGCAACAGAATAGGGGGGAGCGTGATATGCAAATAGAAAGGTAACAAGGACAAAATTAATAAAATTGTTTGGTGGTTTGTTTTTGTAAGAGATTAGTTTTTCGCACAGACACAGTTCTTCCAGTGACAGTTAACTTGACACCTTCATTTTCAGTTTTGAATCGAACAACGCATAATAAATTTAATAAGAAGCATTGTACATTTCGTATTGAAGAATCTGTTGCCGATAATGTATTAGTTACTCAATCTATTCGCCATCTTGGACAAAAATTAAAACCCTGCTTGAAAAAAAGATTTTGCGGAAAAATCTTGGTTAACGAGCATAAAGATTCACCTAAAACTAAACTCTTATGTGTGTTGTACGTTCAGTGATTGCAAAAACGAAACTCCACAAATTTATCAATCATTCAATTTCTGGATTCGGTTTTTTATAAGTTTGGCTTGTGTGGGAAAATAAGTTCCCGGGATCGAGATTCGTCGAGGGATCTTGTTCCCGTTAGTGAAAAATAAATACACTTTAAGATAGTGGAAGTGGACATTGTTCCCGTCCGAAATTGGAAAGAATTTCACTTTGCAATAGGAACTAAGAAAACATTCTACTAGCTTTCAACATTTAAAGTCGGGACAAAATTGTAAACTTCGGTACATAGGAAATGGTTGAGCGAAGATGAAGTTTCACTTGAAGTCCGAACTTAAAAGTAAGCATTATCATAAATAACGCTAGTAGTTCATTCGGAATTCCCTGTCAGGTGTGGAACTCTACCGAAGTATCAATTTGATATCGAACTATAAAGGCTGTTTGAGTTCCATGTGAGATCCGTTCTTGCTGTACGGCAGTAAAAAGTAGAAATGCTCCACCAACATTTCAGGCAAGTGACAAGCTTGCGTTACATCTTGAAGATGGTTTTGAACAAACTATTTTCAATAATTATTTGTGGCATACAATTAATATTAATAATAATAATAATAATAATATTTTAACTATGTGTCTGTAATGCACTTTGCCTTTTTAAATGCAACAAGTGTTGCACGACACTAGTTAGAAGGAATAGAAAGATAGGAAAGAATTGTTTTGGTACAATGGAGAGACCTAGTTAATTTTAATTTTTCATTGCATAACCTCATGGACGACCGACGTCCAGCATAAGCTCGGAGGTATGCTGAAAAGAAAAAAAAATGTTTTTTTACCCGAGTGAGGATTGAACCTGCACTCCCTGGGCTAACAAGCAAGCAGTCTATCCATTGTATCTTTGCCGCCCACAAGTGGAAAAATAAAAGTTAATATTCACAAATCAAACAAGGAAAATGGCTTTGGATTGGGCTTCCTTTCATACAATAAGATTTGCAGATGACAAAACAGTGAAACAGTGCTTCGAAAGGACTCCTCAAGGTATAAAGCCGTTTGACAGGCCTAAAACAATTTGATGGACAAATGTTATGACGGAAGATTAGTAGCAGAATTTGCAATCATGGTCACAGCTAAGGTATCATCAGGCAGCAAACAAAGCGAAATGATGGGACATGGTTGCCGCAAAGACTTGTACGAATTCTACCGAAACAAAAGAAAAAGTTAAAGAAACATCTGATTTGATACATTTGAATTTACCTGATGCGGGCATCCACAAAATACTTAGTCTAAGAAGAAAAACTATAAACACGATGGGAGACAAACATTTGTTGGGTATATTGGTGGCAACTTTGGACCCCTACTTTAAAATCAAAGGATTGCTGAATACTTCAGTGTCACCTTTCAGTCTCAAAGTAGTTTCAGTTTACGACTTTTAAGAAGATTTTTGGAGAAGCTATTTCGAAATATTTTGAAATTTATATTCTATCTAAAATGATGGCGTTATTCTGTTCGACCAAAAAAAGATAGGGGTGAAAGTCGGCTTGGCGACATTTTTGCTTAGAAGTTCGTCATTTTACAGGTCAATAAATTTTTTTTTCGATATTTTAATGTCCGAAAAAATCGATGAAATTCGACATTTAGTACCTACAATCGACATATTTTTGTGTAACGTAACCCAAATTCAGCCATAAGCTTAAGTGTTAAACGACTAAGCAGAGAATCAACTCATAAAAACCGCTTTAAACTATTTCGAGCATCCAAAGGTTCTCTATAACTAAGAAACAGATGTCTAGGGATTTTTCCAACTTAAAATTCTTGGCCAACAACTAAATCAGGTTAAAACCACTTAAAAAAGAAAAGTTTTTCTTCTTCATCAAGTAAGTCCATTTAACCAATAATAAAACAGAAAGTTTTGACCGCGAAATCCTTCAGATCAATAACGATGCTATCTTCATATCAGAGATTAGATAAAAGAAAATGTGACAAGAATAGATATCACAATCTGAAAAAAGTTCTCAAAGTAGGTTGGTACAGGTATCCATAAATACCTATATATATCCACGCAATCATTTTTATGCTGTGTTTTTTGTGAAAACTTTTTCCAGCAACTTTGGACATGAGTGCGTTTTGTCAAAAATGAAATCTATCAAGAATGGCAAATAAAAAAACATACTTTGAAAACTCTTCAAAAATCTTCATAATTTGTGTGTCAAAATAATTTCCGAAGAAAAGAAGAAAAAAAGGCAACAGGGAGGTGTGTGCTATTTGAACAACAAGACAATCAAGTAGTGTGTAGACCAAAGAAATAAAGACACAAGCACTCCCCATCGATGATATTAAATGAAATTCCAAAACAAAACTTATTCTCGCATAAAAAACACAACTTGAAGGGTGAGATATATAAAAAACAAAAAAAAAAAAACGTTAAAGGGGATATAAAAACGGAAGGAAACCGGAAGGAAGGACACACGGAACAAACGGAAAATCAAGAAATGAGAAAAGTTTGCCCTTAACAACCACACAGGACACATAAAATTCCAACCATCCACATATAATATAGCGCGTTCTATACCATATTTACTGCAGACACACACAGAAATTCAGAAAATCCTTTTTCGTCCTTTACCTTTCCTTTTACAACACTTTCCCCCGCTACTGCTGCCGCCGCGCCACCACCTTCGCCGCTGACGAGACGATCGAAGCTTTAGAACCAACAAACAACTACAAACCAAGATAGATATCTCTGGCACATCGCATTTTGTCGACGACATCATCTGGCATTTCACTCCTCCGCAACAGCATCATGCCAACAACGCCCCCTGCCGGATCTTCATACCGAAACTGAGAGAGTTCTCCACAGGATCCGAGAATCTGGATGGTGGTGTATGAAATAATAATGTTTTCCTGGCGCTTCTTCCTTTTTTTTTTAAATTTATTTTTTGTGTATTTCTTGAATTGTTCCGTGCCGGCGATGTATGTATTTGCCAGTATAGTAGCGCTGTGGCAGCAGTGGTGGTGGTGTGGTGTAGCTTAAGGAAAAGTGGATTACAAGAGGACAGAGATGGTCGACGAGGACGATGCTAGATTGTCATTGTTGTTGTTGTTTGTTGCATGAAACTTTTGTATGCTTTTATCATTTACCTATACACACGGTAAAAGGTGGTTTAAATATTTCTCGCATGCCCCACGCTGCATACTGTGAGGCAAGTTGTGCATATATGCAAAAGTGCTGATACGATAATGGAGGAGACAAATTTTGCACTTGAACTGGAATGGATTAGGTTGAGGGATCATCTTAACTCAATGTAACAACATACATTATGCATGTATATTGTATATGTACCATCATAGAAGATGACAAATATTTTTTGTTTAAGGATTTTGTTGAAATTCGATAGTGTCTACAATTTACATAATACTTGTCAAATTTGACATATGCGCAAATAAGCTGTACCTGTCACAAGTTAAAATATGGTTGATGTGAAGTGAGAATCAATAAAATCTGTCAGATTAGATTCTTAACAGGGACAAGAGATAAAACTTAAAACAATTTATATTAGATTGAAATGGAAGATTAATTGTTCGGAAACAAATTTGACTGATGACACTTTTTGTTATATACGATGGTTTGCTACTGTCAGCATCGGTAATATGATTTGAAAATATTTGAACAGTTATAACAAGTGAAATAAAATAATCGAGGCCACATGGTATTTTAGATAAAAATAAATAAATACATTTTGTGACACCGACAGTTTCGAAGAACCACGGCCTAATGATTTACAAACTCACAACCAATCCTTTTGTGTACCTTGATAGTTTTACAGGATTAGATTGGAGGGGACCTAAATTTTTTTATCGAATCCGTACGATTAAGGTGGATACACTTTTCATGACAATATTAACTCTTTGAGGATTTGTCACATCCTTGCAAGAGGCAGTGCCCCTGAAAAAGCATTAGGTGCACTCAGGGCTCGAACCCAGACCTTCGACGTAATTGTCCGACACACTAACCACTACATTTTAGACATGGGTGAGTTCAAATCAAGCCTTAAAGAGCCTGTGGGAATGAAAACTCAAGCCTCGCTACAAAACTATCTTTGTGTTAGAGTCAAACTATGGCCGAAACTTACATTTCAGGACTCCCATTCTATAACGGGGGTTCAAAATATATAGGTAACTTATCGGGACATGCTTTAAAGTTTGCAAATATCACTTTCCTGATATTTGTGCCGTAAATAAATGCCGAATGCACATTGACAAGTGATGGACCGCTATACATACTTCTGGTTGTTTCGTTACGCAATATGTAGTTCATCAGTCATTTTGACACAATTTGATTTCAACCTTACGCCTAAAAAAGACTGGAACTAAAGACTCGTAATAATTCTTTCGAAGATCCGCTGTGTCAGATGATGTTCAATTTCGACCAGACTAAAAACACGGCTAACACTAATAAGCGATACAGTCATAATCAAGGAGTTTTCTCTATTTGCTAAACGAGTTGCTAAATAAAGAAATTTTCTTTCTTTGAGGTTTCTTGAAGTCAAGGCTTTATGAATACAATTGATTGTTAATTGTTAAATAAGGAATTTCAATAACAACACTAGACATTTTGAATGAATATTGTTATACAAATTCAAAACCAGAGATAAATCAGATCCGAGAACTTCATTTCGAAACTACAAAGATTGATTGATGAGATGATTTGAGTTGTAATCAAAAACATTAGAAAACATATGTTTTTCTCTTTCTAGCTAGAAGTTTTCTTTTTGACGAGTCGAAGAATAGTCATATTTTGTTAGTTCTGTTTGTTTCACTCATCGGAAAAACTGGTTTAATCTGTTATAAAGCGTAGATTCATTTCAAAATGAAAATTGTGCAATTTCGTAAATGATTTTAGAGAATTTGCTGAAATTGCGCAATTTTATTTGGATTGGAACACTGCATTTATGTGAAAAATAATTTAACAGATCGATCAAACAGATTTTATTATTTCACCACATTTGGAACAAGCCATTTTATGTCAAAAACATTCTGTTGTTGAAAATTTAAAATGTCCTAAACAAATTTTTATAGAAAACGTTTAAACCTAATAGTATAAGGTAATCCGAATGGAAGAAACGGTGTGAATAGCACCAATCGTCTATATTACCTCATTTTAACATATGGTGAACAAAACAATGCCTGTCAAATATTTTAAATTAGAACAAGCTAATCCAAAAAAGGAAAGCTGATTAGGATCCTAGTCATCAGTTAGAGAAAAATTTCGCAGCATGCATGGATGACTTTCAAAATATATAGTATCAAAAGAAATTAAAACCACCACTTAAAAATATCAAACTCTGTCTTCGTCTTTTCATTAGGTTAATACACATGAATACTCATAGTTTAAGACAAAATATCTCCCTCTTTGATCTACTTTCAAATGTAACTAGGTCAACAAGAAATAAAATAAAAAAGTTCGCTAATAGCAAAAAAAAATACAAGACGTTCCTGTCTATTAACGAACTCGCACAAATGTGTCAAATGTCAAGTGGCTTAAGACAAATTCTTCCTTTAAATTATAATTTTTATGACAGCAAGGGTAACCACACACAAATGGATTCAACTTTTTTGTTTTCTTTATTTTCAAAAAAAAAAAAAAAAAAAAAAAGGGAATCATCATTTTGCTACTCATACTAATTCTACCAACTTCCATGTCGTTAAACAGCTTTTACAGCATTGTTTCCTAAATCGACCACCCGGGGGCTCTCTTCTTAAGCTTGTTATAAACTTGTTTAGATGTGAGCACGTTTATATTATTTCATTGCTATGCGATGACCCTTCGGTATCACCATAGCTTACGACAGAAAACAAAAAAAAAACACACATAAACATTCACTCTTCTGAAGCAAAAGGGTTTTGTTTTGAGAATTTGTGGGGATTTTATTGCGTGTGAAGTTGAAAAATTCATAAAAGTGAGGAGGAGTGAAGAGATATAATCATAATGTGTATTGATAGGCGTAATAATATACGTCAAAAAGTAAATACCAAATAGGCACGTCATTATAATAGCCTATTTTGGCTTACGATTGCCTTCTACTTTGTGTAATAAATCAGTTTGTTTTTTTTTCTTTCTGCTCGTGCCTTAATTTATAGGCGGAAACTGAAGGGGTTTCACGCTGTTGAAAATGATTTGGTTTTTACTAAATACCGTTTCGTGTTTGATGGGTATAACTATATGTGTATATCTTTAAATAAATGATAGATCAAAATTAAGTAATTTCCCCCTTGATTTTCCACAGAATACTCTTAAATCAATCTATTATTCATTCAGCTACTAAAACATGATTTCTCTGCAACGTAACATAAGCTAATATATTATCAAATTGTTTGTGTGTGTTCCAACCATGCATGCGAGTCGTCCTTTATACTCTGCTTTACAAAGTACCTATACAGAGTATGTCTATACTATATTATTTGTGGTGCGCACAGCTTCCTTTAGTCAAAAGATGAATAAAACATACGACTTGATGGTTGTATTACATGCATCACTGCCATTACCACCTGCCATTGAATGTCATTCAGCAGCGACCAAACTGACATTTAGTGAAAGAAAGAGCGAGAAGATACAAAAACAACAACAACAACAAAAAATGTTGTTCATGCCTTTTTGACGTTGTTGTCAGGAAAAAGGCATAGATACACAAGATATACAACACCGACGACATGATGCGATGGACAAATGGAAAACATATTGGATTGCCAGACAAGAGAGCAAGACAAAAAAAAATAAAGGAAATAAAAGAATTGCTTGCCCTGACTGAATTGCTTTCTTGCAATCTGTCAAAGAATATTTTAACAACCTTAAGTGTTTGGTCAGATTTGATTAAGTAATGGAACAGTTGCTTTGAGCTGAAAAGAGGTAAATTGCAATACAGTATTATGGTAACACGCAATAATATTGTCAAAAATAAAATAATAAAAAATACATTGTAGGAAAACAATTTGAAAGGCTTTGGTCATCATACGTCACAAGTTGATTGAGGTAATTTTAACTCTCCTTTGTCCGATTTTTTGTTTGTATTTTTGTTTATTGTGGTAAGGTGCTCCGAGGAATGAGAAAACATATTTATATATAGGATTTCATGCTTGTGGCCAATTAAATTGCTATAGCGTGTCAAAACCGGAAATTTTCAAGTTGGCAAAAAGATTATTATTAACCGTATAAAAGAGTGCAGTATAAGAGGATACTCCAAAGGAGATGAGTGTGTCTGAACGAAATGAATGATGGAACCGCAGGGAAATACGCACACATATGTTTTTATTTTTGTATTTTATTTTTTGGCGCAATAAACAGTTGAAGAGGTGCTAATTGTTTACAGACGGATCGCAGGATAACACTTTTATGTGAAGAATAAAGTTAAATAAGTGAAGCTACTCACTTTAATTGGATTTGTAATTGTTTTACGAGCTGTGAGTGAAGTTAAAAATTATTACATAAGAGGGTTTACATTCTATGATATCAGAATCGATCTCTAACATAAGAATCCATATTTGTTTCTTCGATATTATTTAAGAAATGCTTTAATACAGCCTCTGGAACAAGTAAGTGGTATAATCCAAACAATGAAAACGGCGAAAAATTTTTCGCACATTCTATGATTATAAAAATTAGCCTGTTTACAATGAATTGGCTCCGGATTGAGGGGTACATATCAGAAGTAACATATTTGGTAAAAAAGTATTTTTTTTGTAGGCATGAATGAGTGTTTTTTATTTCACCCCTTAACATCTGATTGAAGCAAGTAGATTGATCGATCGATCACTTTCAAAAGCATGACAAGCTTTCCTTAGCATATATTCAGCATCTATTCTCCTGCGTTAAAGCATTGCTATAGGCGGTGCATGAAAATAAGTGCCTGGGAACTAGAATTCACTGAGGGACCTAAATGAGAGATTAACCAACTATTTTATTGTAGGAATTTTGTTTGTCATATGCAAGATGGGAAATAAATTCCCAAAAACATTCTTTCAACAATTTTCATTGTTAACAACATTTAATTGACCTCTTTTGCCAGCGAGTTTAATTTATTCTCTGCGTTCAATCCAGCTAACGCAACTTTGTTGATCCGCAATTTGTGTCCAACTCTAACTTATGAATATAATGGAGAATTTGGTTACCCCTCCCTATTACGAATCAATGTCTGCTCTGTTTCCATTGCAAAGCAGACTTATTTTTTACTATGTTTGGTAACAAACTACATCTTTTAATAGGGACTTCGTTCTCGAGAACTTATTTTCCCGCACCGATAGTCTTACTAACTTTTTTGTTAGATTTTCCTTGAAACTTTGTCTTTTCTTGAGATGTTGCAACTCTAGATAACTCTCAGCTTATTCCAAACCAACCGTGTTGAGGTCAAAACATCGTCACAAAATAAAGTTAAAATAATCGAGTCAACAAAATGTATCTATCTATCTATAAATACTGAAAAATCCATATGTTGTTCCTCCAATATAAAGTCTTTTCTATTTTCATGATGATTTTCCTTTTTGCATCTAAAACTGTATCCTTTTTTTCTATTTTTGCACATTCTCATAGTATGTATAGATTCGTTTCTGGCTGGCTGTGTGCGCGGATATAATCTCGATATAAAAACAAGTCTAAAAGAGATTCTTTTCATGTAAAAAAGTTTTCTCGTTTTTTTTTTTACATAAATTTGTATGTAGTTACCCTCTTTACGTTTATTTACATTACGTAACACAATGACAACAAAGAAAAAGAAAAAGAAAAAAGGTAATAATGTTTTGTATGCAGTTGAATGAATGCATGATTTTGACATATACACAGTCCTTAAAAGGGTAAATGTAGACAAATTGTGTTTGCAAGGATCCGTTTTTATTATTTATTTAAATACGTGAATTCAAAGGAATTATTTATAACGTATAATATAATTTAAGAACAAATAGTAAGTGATAACTGAACTAAAGCGGTTTGTTACTGTAGAATTTAATAATCCTAGAAATATGTTCTTAAACAAGAAGATATCTTTTTTAAATAACTTTTGTTTTCACTGAATTCACAGTAAATTTTCATTGAGAAAGGTGATATAAAATTTAGTTCATTTATATAGAAAGTTTTCTTAGGGTTTATGCACGGGAGACATGGTACGCCTGAGTGTGAAAATTCTAGAAACCGACTTCATCAGTTCATCGCTGCTGAAGAACCTCATCTTCCCGATATCATTTTAATCTTTCAGTTGTGAATACAATTGAAAAAGATCACAGTCAGTTTAATAAAATTACAATTTAATTCTTTTCTTCCGAAGATGACAATGATCCCGACTGGAACCACATCTTTCCCCATTCCCAAACAGTTCAGTCTCATTTTCGATACCAGAAGAGTGATTCTCCAAAGAAATTATGTTTTAAAAACAACTGGCCAAAAAAAACCCTTAGGGTAAGAATCCGAAGTATATGATCTCATTCACAAAAGTCGAATATCACCGTTCGCTTGGTCCGAAAGTGACCACTGATAAATTTCACTTCTATGTGATTTGTCTACTTGGGAACTGTTGTAATCAATAAACTGCAATAATCATCACCGAAGAAATGAACCTCAAATTAATTCAATTGAGAAATAAATACCTATCGAGAAAAAACCTAGGAGATATGGCTGAAATAAGTAAAAAAATCAATCGCTTCAGCCAAGAAAAAGCAAGTCCCTGCCTCCTTGTATTTTTATTAAACATCTTTTGGTTTGCTAGCAATTAAATCGCAAATGAAAACACCTCAAAAGCTCCGAAGAGAAACTTCAACTCTAGCAAAGATTACAAAAATATTAGATCAAAAAAACAGATGTTCACAAAAGGTTTGAAAATACGAGATGAAACATTTTTGAGGCAACTCTTCCTCTAAGCCGTGCTCCAAGTTCGACCCGACCGCCCGAACCAAAAATACAGGAAAAAAATAAACAAACTGATATCCGTAACAATCGATTCAAGAAAATGTTTTTTTTATTTTCTTTGTCACCCGAATACAGGCAAACAATGATAACGATTTCCAATAATTGCGCACCGAAAATCACCGAGATGTTCGTGCGCGGCAATGTTCGTAACTCTGTTCCTCAATATTCATAGATGTTGAAATAAGATTCCAGGTAAAAAGCCGACACACAGGTCACATAGTTGGCTCGAATCTAGAACAATTTAGGACTCAATTGTTTAACAGCTTTTTCTAGACAGATATACTATTAATGTTAAAATGGGAGTTTTAACAGAGCACTATCAGTGGCAGATGACCACCGTCAAATGTCAAATGGAAAAAGCCAGGGAGGTCATTCCGTAACTTTAAAAACGATAATGGTGCAGACGATAGTAGTGAACGAGATCGTCTTCAATTCATCGTCCAGACGATGATCGTTTTCAAAGTTATGTGAAGCGAAGCTTTCGTCAAAACGATATCGTCTGGGGATAATCGAGTTACGGAATGACCCCCAGGCGACCGACAAGATCTAATCACTAAAAAAGTCATTGAAATTATCTATCATTGCTCAAGCTGGCAAAAAAAAATCTCGTTTATAAATTAATGTAATGCTTTTAAGTGTTGTTTTAAAAAAGTCCGTTCCAGTTACTGTGCATTAATGTTTAAAATTCTCTGTTTAAAAAGCTAAACATTTTTGATCTTCCCATAAAGACCTCATAATATTATTCTTATGGTTCCCATAGAAAATTTTAAGAAAGCAACCAAGTGGGGTAATCAATTATCACTATTTGTTTACTGTTATAATACAAACTTAAGCACTCCAAGACAACCTACTCAATAGACACTACAAGACAGTTAGAGAGTCTACTCAACTTCAACGCTAACTAGCATCAAATTATTTATTTTATCAATACCTTATAGGTTTGTAAATATTTACAAAAAAAAAAAAACAAACAAAAAAAACACTTTCTATAAATTATCTGCCCATTGGTTCCCACATTAATAAATTCATGTCTATCAAAACACATCAGTAATTCCCTACAGTCTATCAGATAATGATAAAAATGTTTTGTTATAAAAAAAAAATCAACTTAAAACAACACTCAAAAAGCATTACATTGATTTATAAAACAAACGTTTTAACGTTAATGTGTACAATTTTGTTTTGAAATCACCTCGTATTAATGATCTCCGTTGGTGCTCATTTATCTATGACTAATGTCTAACCGGCAGATAGTCGTTTTTGTTTTTATTGCCACAACACGAAGGCAAATAAATAATTGTTCTATGATTTAATTTAAAAGAAAAAAAATTGTGTTAATTGTTAATTTAATGGGCTTCTAGGTCGAAAGTTATCACCTTGAAAAAAAAAGAGTGTAATCTTCCTATTAAGGCTCTAATTGCTTAAGGTGGCAATTTTATGTAAAGTAACTCGAGGCAGATGCAAATCATGGTAATTTACATTCGAAAAGAGAACCCAGATGATAACTCAATTATTCGTAGTTCCTTTAATAAAATAAAAATCACAGTAAACGTCTGGAATTTAATCTCATCTTAAGTAAATGTTAATTAAGAACGATCGGTGTTTAAAATAGTTCCGTCACAAGAGTGTTTGAAGGTTACACACATCACGACACCTTATAAAAAAAACGCAGAACGTTTAAAAACATTTTTATACACACCTTTAAGAGGCCCTTTAAGTAGCAAATTTATGCTAAAATTAGTTTACTCGATTTATATATAGAAATAGTAGTTTATACATAAAAATGTTTGTTTAGGTTTTAGTTAGTTTTTGCTATAAAGTGCTGCCAAATCAATAAATTAAATTTTACTGACAGGTGGAATTTGTTTATCTCTCCTGTCATCGATGTGTGTGCAGGTTTGCTTAATTTAAATTAAAATAAACACATAAGAGGTGTTGTCGTTACGAATTTCACCGGTGCGACGGCAACGAAAGGAAAACGTTTTGTATTTATTTTCTTTCTTACTGCACATATGAACAAATATCTATATATAAATATTTTTGATCGCATTTTTATTTGTTTATTTGCAATGAGCGCATCATTTGTTCATACTTTTTTGTATGATTTTGACATAATTTAACTTCTGTTTGAGATGTCAGATTTTTGATTATCAGTATGTAGATTGTTTGAAGTAAAGTGTAAACACTTTGACAGAAGTATGTTTATTTGGAATTTCACATGCAATTTTTAATTTTAAAAAGGATGTAAATAGAATAAGATGAGTAAATAATTGTTTTTATTATTTTTATAGTAAAAATCAGTTTTACGAGGTTTTCTAATAGATATTGGTGGATTGCGATGAAAATTTATCTTTATCGTCAATTGCAAGACTTGGGATGAGACCAATCAAACAAAGTCCACCAAGTGCATTGAGAGCCGGTGACATCTTCGATCCATATTTTTTTGAAAACGTCACTAAATTGAATGATATGAATATCAACGACATGTGGTTTCAACAGAATGGAGCTATTTCTTACACAGCTTATGCCACACCGCACACTCTATATTCGTGACTTGTGGTAGGACTAACTCCAGAAGCAATTTGAACCATTTAGTTTTTTGCTTGTATTCTTTCCTGATGACCAGAGTTTTTATATTAAAAAAAAAAAACTGCTCCACAAAAAAAAAAAAAATCAGTCGGATCTATGTGGCAGACTCATCAAAAATTGGGTATCTCTCGGATGCCACCCAGCAAAACCATTTGAATTTGATTTACTGAAATTTAACATCTACCGTCCCTATTATTGAAAACCCTCTTACTTAATCAAACTCAAAATCAGAAAAGAAAGTTTCATTTGCTGGAATTCCTTTTGCACTAATTCCAAGCTAAACAACAAAACTTTGTATCCAGTGATGCACATTAAATCAAATTAACAAATGAATGCGTCTTGAGTGATGGTTAATTTTTAAAGCATACAAATAAAAAATAATAACTACAAAATGATAACCGACCCTGACCTTATTCATAGAAGTATAGATAGGATCGCCAGTAGTGTATTTTTTTTTTAAATTCAAGTGCGGTATGCACAAATACAAATGATTATTTTTTTTTTGCTTTAAGTGACTGATAAGTAGGTCAGGGCAGTTATCTTGGGTGAAGCTTTTAATTTGACATGCTTGAAATTACTAAAAAAAAAATGACGTAGGATCAGAAGTGCTAATTTAATGTTTATTTTACTTTCCAGAAGCATGACAAAGCCAACATTGATAAGTATAAAGTTCATAGACTTGCAGAATAAAAGTGTCAATTGAAATTAGACACAAATTAGACAAAAGTGATAACGATAATAAAAATTAAGCTTAACTGCGTAGGTATTCATGGAAATATAATAATACTAACGTTACGAGAACTTGGTGTGCAAAATTCTTCACAGGAAGAAAGGGTGATACGACAAAAGTTCGAAAAGATCTTTGAAAGGGTATTGGATGGACGTGTTGGTCTCAGTCGAAATCGCTATCATCGTCAGAAGAGGAGAAGTTATGTTTTCATTCAGGAATATTTGACTCCATCGAAATCTAATGACTAGTAAATCTTTGTAGTGAAGGACTTCGTTTACCTACTGATAATATTATGCCAGCTATAAAACCAAAACAAACCTATTGGTATTTCTATTGCTAATCTCAATTATCTTAGAAGGCAATTGGGTAATTAAAATTATCACCACGGGTGGTTAGGTGATAATGTATCAACTGGTTCGATGTCTGGCTTATGTGAAATAAATAGAGACCTACACTCCAAGCTGGATATTGTAAGTAACCCCTGTGGTAACACGACTTGATCAAGTGGAGCTAGATTTCAAACAAAATTGGAGTGATATCGATTGAGTCACTGATTTCTACCCACGTGGCATAAGAAGTCAATTTTATAACTTCTGTCTAGTACTAAACCGGGTTTATAATAATTGAATGAATATTTAACCGAAAACGCGCATTGAACTCGTTTTATGAGTTTTTTGATTTAAATTAATGAGTTTGTTATTCAAATAAATAAATTAATCTAATTGGCTTTTAAAAGACAATTAGTTTTGCAATTTATCTGTCAATTTGATATCTTATTTATATTAAGTCTTATAAAAATGCTGTTCTACAACTCTATATTTTACGTTACACACAGTTAATAATTATTTTGAAAAGTATTAGAACACTTAATTTTTTTGCTGGACATTTAATTGCCACTCAATCAGCTTCTAATTATGTACTTATCAGACCTGTATTCGGCTTACTCTAAGGATACCTATGAACAATAATTACATTCAACTCAATTCAATATAAAAAACGATTTTGTATTCACTTGTCTGATTTAAATTAAATGGCAAACAAATATAAAAATCAATCGATATCTTTAAAGTAATAACTTACCTCCAAATCCTCATACGTCTTAAACTCAAGAATAGCAAATCCATCGATAATCTCTTCCTCGAGCACCGGTGATTTTGGCAATTTCCTTCGCACCGGCGGTGGTGGACGTGGCGGCGGCTTGTCTCTTGGCAAAAGCAATGTTGACGACGATGATGTTGACAACAGATCCTCATCCAAACTTTCGCCCTCCGAATCACTGGGTGCTGCCATCAGGCCCGTATGCCCCTCTGGCGAATTTGGTGGATTTAACAACAACGATGCAATACTATCCGTTGGTGGGATTAGATTGCCTCCACTGCTGCCATTACTGTTGCTTGTTGTGAGATTTCCACTGGAATTGTTGCTGTCATCGCCTACACTGCCGGCTCCAACACTACAGACGCGATTATCGCGTTCTGCTTGCATACGTTGGGCGCGCTCGCGGCGACGCTTTTGTTGGCGTTGCTGTTTGGCGTTTAGGCAATTGCCATTTGTTGCATGATGTGGCGGGATGCTGCCATCAGCTGTGCTGCTAGTTAATTCAGGATCTGAATCGCCAAAATCATTGATAGCGTTGTTGATGTTATTGTTATTATTGGCAGCACTATTCGAGATGGCGGTGATAGTCGATGTTGGTGATGGAGGTGGCAATTGCAAGTGATAGGGGAATGTTGTTGTTGTAGCTGTTGTTATACTGCTTGATGAGTTATGTGGCGCAGGTGGTGGTAAAGATAATTGATCATGAGATTGTTGCTGTTGTTGTTGTTGTTGCTGCTGGTGCATTTGCAACGTTTGTGTATGATTCGGTGTTGGTTTCATCGCTGAAAGATTATTTTTTAATGAACATTGTCATTTTTTTGTTGAAGCTCATTGCTGATTCTTTGAAGCAGATAATTCGTTTAGTTGAAAAATTTGAATCAGCTGACGATAGCGACGTTTAACAACAAATCGACTACATTCCAACGCATTCATATACTGAAAGCAAAACAAAAAAGAAGATAAAAACAATTATGTTATAATCAAGAATAACAGTAGCAAAATAAACAAATTACAAAATTCTGATTTTATTAGATAAGATAGCAAAATTGTGAGTTGAGTGTGTCTACTGCCTGAGTGGAAGAGCTGTGGGCAGTTATTTGAATTTAAAATGGTTGGCTTGGTTATACTTAATTTGCTGCATGAAAAGTGAGTGTGTTGGCTGTTGTATTGTTACTGATTCATTTAACATAAGCAATCAATCATATTTATTTGTTTTAGTGGATTACACTATTTGATTAATTCTGGATTCATTCGGTACACTTTTTATCATTCTCCGCAGCAATAAATTGAGAAGAGTATCATTCGACGCAAGACATTTGCAGTGAGTCACCGATCGCGCAACGCATGTTTGCGGTAGAGTAAGGTTTAAATAGATTCAATGGATTCATCGATTAAAAATAAAAATATATTTGGTAAAACATACAGCTCCGAAGAACCATTGTCCAATCCGATCGACTTACGTGAGATGCACTTTTCATGACAGTGATACTCTTAGAGGATTTGTCACTTCCTCGCAAGAGGCAGTGCCCCTGAAAAAAAACAATAGGTATACTTTGGGTTCGAACCCAGACCTCCAGCGTAATAGTCCGACACATTAGCCACTACCACAGAGATTCATCGATTAACTGTCTCTAAAAGCTGAATTTCCTTAATAATATTCGGCGAAATACGAAAAAACTTGAAACGATATATTAGGTTAAGGTGGTTGTAAGGAAAACGGATTATTATACCACATGAAAAAAAGCGAGGGATTAACTCTTTAGTTAAACCAGTGGGAGTATTATTTAAGAACTAAATGACTCTCGTAATTTATTACAAGGGCATTACCGTTATTTATGAAGCAATAATTCTCTTATAGGACGAATGTAGAAAGAGCTCAAGAAAGAGTTTGTTATGTATATGTAATAAATAACGATAAAGCACAATCTTTGCCTCTTAAAATCAATTTAAGATTTTAACAACATAGAACTCTTTTTAAAAGACTGAACTTTTAGAGACGAGTTATAGAAAGCAATGTTAAAGTTATTTGGAAAAAACGTTGCTGCTCCTTTCGCTCGATAGAAGCGCCAACAAACCTGTTGATGTTAAAAAAGGTCTAAGTCAAAATGACACAACCTATTTAAGATCGTTCTTGATGAAATTAGGTACATGGAATCAGTTATTCAACACCCCTAACAATTTGCTTAAGCATTCAACATAGATAATCGGCAGAAAGATTTGAGTAGCGGTTGGTGCATGTGCCAGTATTAACTAGCTGCCAATGAAAAAAAAGCAAAATACAGTAAAAGCTCTTGGGACTTGCGAACCGATCCGATAAGTAGACAATTTCCATAAGCGGGCCAATCATTAAGGCCATGGTTAGAAATAAGTTGAGCCTATAGACATGAACTCACTAGCCCTAAAAGACAAGTGGTAAAACGACCTCAGCCAACTTATTGTACATTTCTTTGGGTTAAGAAGGCAATTGAAGATCAAAGCCATCTTTTGAGTGTCCCTGTATGAGACACCTATCACTCCGGTCATGATGTATGGTGCAGAGACATGGACACTATCAAAGGTGAATGAGAACGAATTCTGGGCGTAATTTATTGTCTAGTCTGCATAAATGGCGAATAGAGAAGAAGATACAACAACAAACGAAATGTAGATGCTGTACAGCATCTTGTCACAAAAGTGAAAAGCCAACGACAAATGTTGGTTGGGTCACATAGAGCGAATAGACACTAATGCTGATTCCCGGAAGGTCTTTGAATCCAATCCCGCAGAACGGAGCGGTATATGAGGACAGCGTAACAGGGTAGGTAACAGGTGGCGCACGAAAGTGGAAAAGGATCTAAAAAAAACTTGACGTGCAAAACTGGATACAGCTAGCTAGAGAACGATCCTTCTCGAAGAAGATTATTGGTTGAGGTCCTGTCTCCCTCAGACTGTAGCAATACATTAAAAAGAGGAAAATTAACTAAGTAAGAATAACTGGATATGGCTAGCTAGGAATCAAAGCTGGTTGCAGAGGCATTTCGATTGAGAACGTAGTCCATCAAGATCTGCATGCGCCATCTAAAGTAAGTAAGTAAGCTTCTGTTATACCTATCTTGTTATGAAATTATTAAGATAATAATCTTAAATGTTATTCTTATAAAAAAAAACCAACACATCCTTTACTTCCAATTAACTTTTCAATACCTACTCCTGCCCCCAATAAAGTTATATTCCCAAAGTGACATCAATTTTAAACTAAGCACAGTTCTGTTCTAATCCTTAATCAGCTGTATCACCGAGAGTTTTTATTCTTTACAAGAAAAATAATGAAAAAAATACCACCCCCTGAGTGGGTATTGTAAGGATTTGAAAAACATGGCGGCTACTAGCAGCCAATCCAAACATGTAACAAAAAAAAATAATAAAGTTCAAATCACCCACTTTCTAAAATAACATGAACAAATTTAAAAGCTTTTTAGAAAACAAAATCCTTTCAATTGACGTAAATAATTAAATGCATAATTTATTATTTTTTGACGCAGTTGTGAAAATTTGCCACTAGTATTTAATTCAAGGACAATCTGGAAAAAAAAAAACACTGCACACAAATGTTGATTTTATAAAACTAGGTACCTCTTGAATTCCTTTTCTCATCAAAAATTAAAGAAAATTAATTTATACAAAATCATTAATTTGGAAAGGGGTCAACTTATTTATCCAGTTGGGTATTTTTATCAAATTATTGAAGTCTTTTTGATTTTTACATAAATTTTCTGATTGAATTTTTTTCTTCTATTTAAGCGCTCTAGAATGCCATTCTTTTGGATTCAGATTCAGCACACACAAACTCACAAAAATTAAAATTGAAAATAACAATTGCGCATGATCTACAATATTTATACACACACCTTTTAGATGAACTTTTTTTCCTTCCTTTGATTATTTTCTCCGAGAAAATTTATATATTTTCCTGATATAATTTTCAATAGACTTTGATAATCCTTTGATAATAACAATATTTTATCCGTTTTTTTTTTATTTTATTTTATTCTTAATTTTAGGATGAATAAAATACGATAAATTATAGACGAACGCAACAACGACAAGGATGACACCGAAAACGAAGACGAACCGACATGTTTTTTTCGCGTTTCCTTTTTTTCCCGACGGACCTTTCTATTCACTCACTACGACGAAACATTCCGAGGATAACGATAAACCACATATACACACAAAATTTTTGTAAGATAATAAAATCACTTGTGGGTTGTTGTATATTTATTTACCATACAATTTGGTAAATTATTTTATTCAATTTTTAGAATAACATTCATTTTATTTAATGATTCTCGGAGAATTTTTATCCTTTTTTTCCAATGAAGATTTTTTGTGTGTGAATTGAAATCAAGACAAAACGACACAGAAGATTACACATATATAATGCTGTCTCCCTCTCTAAACAAACACGCACACACTGCACATTGCCAGGAGTTGAATAAATTTTTTTTAATTCAACTTTTCGAGTTGAATTTGTGATATTTTAATAAATTTTAACAAAATTTTGTTATCCAAAAATATGAATACATTTTGCATTTTTCAAAATTTGTTACATTCACGCACTTTATTTTCATCACAAATCATATTCAACACATTTTGAGGGAAAACAGAAACAACGAACCGGTGTGTATGGGGAAAACAACGTCGACGAAAAGCGACGGACGAAGTGAGTTTATTAACCGCGAATTAACACACACAATCACACAAACGACGACAAAAATCGAAAGACAAAAAACTTACGGAAATATGTGTTTTTTTTTTCTTCTTCCACTTTTTTTTTTTTTTGTATTATTTATTTATTAATTACAATGTTTTTTTTTTCTTCTTTGATCACCACTATCCTTCTCAAGGATTTGTATTTCACCTCGCGAACAATAAATTGTCAAGTGGAATTGTCTAATTATGCAGATTGCAGATTATAGATACATTTTTCGTAATTTAGTGAAATTCTTGTTCACCATTTAATATTTGCACAGACTTTTTCTTTCTTAGATCACCACTGTTCTCTGGTTGCACTTTATCTAGACTTCGAGGGGTGTTGGTGGGGCTAGGTACTTTTGGGGAAATCAATTTTTAGCCACCATCATTCAAGAGTCAACATTGATTTTCGAATTTGAAATTTTTGTATTCGAGATTTTTCACAGAAGAGATAAATTCCTTATAAGCTTCTGAAATTGAAATTTTTTTTATGTTGAATTTATACACAAAAATGAGTGTGTGTGTGTGATGTATTTTGTAGTATTTTGCAATCTTGTGGATACATAGATTGTTCTGCCCAACGCAGTTGAAAAAAAAATTATTGTTTTCACTGTTTTTTATGAGAATTGACATAAATGTTTGCAAAACATTTGTCTTTTGTTCGTTTTGAGTAAAACAAACGTCAATTTTTTAATTAATTTCTTTTCTATTTCACCACACACGGAGGTAAATGGAAAAAATAAAACTTCACTTTAATTTTTGTGTAATATTTTTGTTATATGCGGTTATTCTGATCTCTTCTCTAGATATATCTTTCCCATTCACTTGAACACACATAGAGAAAATGCAGATCAAATGAAACAGAAATACGGCGACGACGATGGCGAACTACACGACACAACGACGACGACGAAGAAGAAGAAGACGACGACACGACAATGAAACGGTGGTGGTGGTGAATATGTAAAAAACAAAAATCACCACATTCAGCGCGACGACGAACGACTACGTACCACAGCAATGAGAAAAAGAAGACACACAAGCAAAAAAGAGAAGGAAAAAAAACTCATGAAACGAGCAAATGAATAATTTTTTTTCCTTGGAAATTGAACACGAATAAATTTTTTTTCAATCACAATTTTTCCATTGAAATTCAAATGTAATTGATTAAGTTTTTACACAAATGTATTCGTAATTAGTTAATTTATTCACTTTTATAAGTTTTTTGTAAGCTTTTAAATGTTTTACCGATGAAAACATTGAAAAATCGACGAGCGAATTTAACGAACACACATCACACTCCAGTGGTAAATTCTCTCCTCTAGTTGAAGATTATTTCATTTTTCAATTTTCCTCCCTTTCTGTATTAAATAGAGTTGATCTATTCTTTCAATTTTCTCTATCTCGTTTTGTCAAATTATAGGGGTTTGTGTGAATGTTGGCAGAATAGCAGCTGGCCATGAATGATGGTATCTCTTTTTCTCTTATATATTTCATAAAACAGACATCATTATTTGCATCGCTTTTTAACAGTGATGACAACATTTAGGGATGAACATTTTCATCTGCTCATTTTCTTTTATAAAGTGGAAGTGATGCCAACATTCATATAGTGAAAATAGAAGAATGACAATGGATATGGAACGCAATGTGTAAATTGTGGATTTATTTTTTTTTTTCAATTCTTTTTTTATTTTGAATGACGGGCGTCACCACGTAGAAGAAGAAATGAAGAAGAATTTCTATAAAGAAACGTAAGTGAGGTGAGGTGGTGTGGTAGGTAGTGCACTTCTCGTGTGAGTTCATCATTTTTTTTTTTTTTACATACTTATATTTATTCATGCTTTTTCATTTGAGTTTGCTTTGCGATTGTTATTCTTTGAATTGGTTTTGTTGGGGTTTGATTTGTTTTTTTTTTATTTTGAATAGGTAATATTGTGGTGGTGCATGTGCAATGCATTGTACATTATGTTGCGGTTATTATTTTGATCTAAATTCAAGGTAAAGGATTTTTAAATATTTGATATGAGTTGAGTGTGACATAAATACCTAGTAGGGAATCGTTTGATTTCTAGGTAGGTACCAACCTGTAACAGAGTTATTTTTACTCTAGTTTTGTTATTTTTAATAATAAGGTAGCTATGTATGTAGGTAGGTACCTACCTAGTCGGGTGGGCAGCAGCAAGTGGGAACCTATTTAGGTACCAGGAGGGTGCCTGCTGACAATTTTACAAATTTGTCACACTTTTCTGAAAATTTGAAAAAGGTTTGTTGCACCTATTCCCAAATATCTTCAGTTCTCGAAAAATAGTTATTTTAGTTGTTTCTTGAGATTCCTTTTTGAGACTTTGATACCTACCTAGTTCAATGTCAAACTTCACAATCACCATTCATTTGACATCAAAAAAATTGCAATAATTTTTCCCTCATTTATTGTACAGCAATAAATTGAACTCAATCATTTGAGAATTCATGAATATTCATTCCATTCTTTTGCATTCTTTGCAATCTTTTACGTTCTTTTGCATTGTTTGCATTCCTTAGCATTCTTTTCCATTCATTTGCATTCCTTGCAATCATTTGAGAAATAATTCGTCAATTTTGAAGAAGTAAACGAACATAGCTATCAAGTTGGGCCGGAAGTTGGTAGTACGCAAATGTGGCTATTATTAAGTCTGTTCCATAATGGTCGGATGCGAACGCAAGCATATTTCAAATGTATTTGGCTGGCTGTCAAACATACGTACGTAGTCTGTGGCCGCTTTTGACGTACTACATATGGACAATGGACTGCCAGTCGGTTGAAATTTTAATACAAACAACCAAAGAAAGTTATAAAAGAGTGGCATCATCTCGTAGTCTTAAATACGTGTATTAACTTCACCATTAAAATTTAAATGAAAACTATAACATATTCACATGTAAGCATTGTATATACAATTCTATAGTATTTTCATGCTGAATAATCACCTCCTGGCCATCTTAAGAAACTTATGAATAACACATTTTTAAGTTCGTGTGTTTACTAGTTGTCTATTCTGTAACCCGTAAACATATATGATTTTTGTTTTGCTTACGACTCTTGTCAAGGAAATATTATGGATTTAAGAGCCAATAAAATACATTATATATTATTAATTTGTTTCGTAGACGACTATTGTTAGGGTAACAGAATAGAAACTTAGTAAATGTAAGAACCTCCAAATGTGCAGTTCACAACTTTGTTTAGATGGCGCTGCTCCATGGTTGTACTATAGAAATTTATATACAATGATGTAAGTAAGTCATGGCCATGTGGAGTGGATTTGTTTTGTAAAATAAAAGTAGGTAGTTTGATAAAAATGTCCACCAAGATAAATTTCAAATGTAGGTATAAATACCTAATTAATTAAAAAAATCATATCACTGCTACGCAGATTCCCCACTACGATATGATGCCGCCACTAGTTTTGTTGGAACACGCGTGAAGTTGTCTACTGGCGGTTCATAGTATACGTCAATACTCAATGGTGACCCATATAGGTATTGCTTGGGCTGCCACATCTAAAAGGATTTACTTGTATAGGTATATACTTAATAATATATTATGTATTCAGTCACTGTCAACTACTACCAAATTAACACTTTGGTGACATTTTCAGACAATTTTCAGAGTATCCCGGCTGCTGATCCTGTGAAGTTTGGTAGGGATCAGCTGAAGAAAAAAAATATGGCCTGGCAACGCCAGTAACGAATTCAAGTTTTAATGACGGTCAGCTTACCGTGATAACACGATTTCAAGAGCATTCATAAAAATAATTTTCATAAAAAGTTCAAAGTTTTTTTGTGAAAAAATAAAAATCACTTATACAGGGTGAGTCATGAGCAATGCGACAAAATGCTAGGGCGTGTAGGTTGCGTTGAGACAAGAAAAAAATCGTATGGGAGGGGGGGGGTCTATTCCCCTCCGTTTAGCCGGGAGGGGCAATTTTCGAAAAAACTGACTTAAAATGGGAAAAAAATTATTTAAAATCAACGGCTTCATTCACAATGCTGTGCGATACGTTTTTGAAAAGCCAATAACTTTTTCTTTCATTCTGTGTTTAAATAAATCTATTCTAAGAAATAGTTTTTGAAATATTAATTTTCAAAGTCAAAATTTTGAAAAAAAAAATTGAAAAAAGAATTTCAAATTCATTTTTTTCAAAATTTTACGTAATTAAGTGCTAATTTTAATTTCAAAATTCAATGCTGTTATTAATTTTAAGTCAAAAACAGAAAACCGGATGCCAAAATGTATCTTAGTTTTTGAGAAATTAAAAAAAAATTAAAAGTAAAACTTGTAAGTAAAGTAAAAAGTTAATTCGTTTTTTTTTATTATTTGATTAAAATCGGATGGTATGTAAAAAAAAATAAAAAAGGGATAATTCCCTAATTAATAATTGACCTGAGCAGTTCAAATTTGGGAAAACCAAAAAAAAAAGTGTTTTTCTTGGAAAAAAATACTTCTAGTTTTTCTTAATTTCTCAAAAACTAAGACACATTTTGGCATCCGGTTTCCTGTTTTTGACTAAAAATTAATAAAAGCATTGAATTTTGAAATTAAAATTAGCACTTAATTACGTAAAATTTTGAAAAAAATGAATTTGACTTTGAAAATTAATATTTCAAAAACTATTTCCTAGAATAGATTTATTTAACCACAGAATGTAAGAAAAAGTTATTGGCTTTTCAAAAACGTATCGCACAGCATTGTGAATGAAGCCGTTGATTTTAAATAATTTTTTTCCCATTTTAAGTCAGTTTTTTCGAAAATTGCCCCTCCCGGCTAAACGGAGGGGAATAGACCCCCCCTCCCATACGATTTTTTTCTTGTCTCAACGCAACCTACACGCCCTAGCATTTTGTCGCATTGCTCATGACTCACCCTGTATAGGTACATATATATGTATAGGAATGTACAGAGCATCTGATTTATAAAAAAAAAAAAATAAAACATTTATAAATGCAATTGTTACATTGTACTATTCGTAACTACTAGAATGTCAGTTTTATTACTTGACCAATCTTTATTCCGTCAATTTTCATTGAATTTTTGAACAACAACAACTTGAATGGAGGCGGAACAAAACAGCATACTTAAAGGCGCTTAGAAAAATGCTGATGCTCTAATTGCGTTTGAGAAACAAACATCACACCTCGACCTGTGAAGTCAGCGGTCATAAGCGGTGGAATGCGTAGTGCATACGGACACTGGCGGACTAAGGGGTAGTTCAATACAGCTAGCTTACACCCCTCCACCCTAAAAAACATTAACATTCATTTAAAGGTGCTTTCGAGCTTATGTTTCAGTGAATGTTTCGATTACATCGTTAAAATCTATATATTTTATGTGCTCCTTTCGAGAGTTAAAGCCAAATTAATTTACTTGTGCATTTATTTTGTGCAATGTGCAAAATAGTAGTTTTGCTGTTGCTGTGGCACCCCCTAGAAGCCTGCCACCCGTGGTGGACCGCATTCCTTCCCCTATCCCAACTCGACCTTCGATACCTACATATGTAATAAGTTGCACATTCTTTCAATCTTTCCTGGACAAACTATAGCACATTACTAATTAAGAAAACTTTTATAAAATATAAAAAGCTCATATGAAGCATGAACAAAAAATTAACGCCCAAATTCTCAATTGGCTATGTAAGCCTGTAAGTGGATTGAAATGTTTGTGCTCGGAAATTTAGAGAAAACAAATATTTACAATTGCACATTTAGGCAACGGTCTAGTCGTAGTGGGAGGTATTTATTTCCATGACCTTATAATAAATGTCTGTGTGTCCCTCTTCAAAAGGATTTGTGGGCCAGTTATAGATATCAGAAAAACGTATCAGTAAAAATTTTCTTTTCCAATTTTAAGGCAAATTATCCGACAATGTTAAAGTTAAATGGTATTACAAAGAAGGTAATGAACAGTAGAATTTTTCTATTAAAAAAAAATAAATCACGAAATATTAACACTTTTGTATTTTCAATGATCATTGAAATCACATTGAGTTATTTTTTTTTTAATGGAAAAATTATACTATTCATTACCTTCTTTTTAATACCATTTAACTTTAACATTGTCGGATAATTTGCCCTATAATTGAAATAATTGATAGCTATAACTGGCTTTTAAGGAATTCTGTTTAATTGGGATTTCAAATTAAGTGGCTTCTAATAAGAACAATTGTACCTATGCACTCTGTTGACAGCGACAGCTCAACGTTCACAATGTGTTCTATGGGTTAGGCCCTTTACTAGCCAATTTGCAAAACGCTCTAACTGAATTTCAGATACCTATTAAATTTTTAGAGTTTATTATGCAATATCTGCTAAACTCTGTTAGAGAGCTCTAATTAAAAGCTCTAGTGTATTCTGTCTGAGTCTTCCCTGAAATTAGATAACTGCATGAGTTATCATCTTCTTCTTCTTTTCCGAGGATGTTATGATTTCGAATGGTATTTGAAAGCAATCTCTACAACGACTTACAACATCATTAAACATCGCTGTTAAAAACTTACAATGTAATCAACACATAGGCTCGATCTTTTTAAGGACTGGCACATACTTTAACACTAATTTCCAACGACGTCAAAATGACGTGACTAATCTCTAATAAAGTCCTAACAAACAAGAAGACCAAAATTTAATTAAATGCCCCCAGAAGATGTTTTTCAAATCAGCAATCACCGAAAGAGAATCTTATTTTTCTAATAAAAAAAAATATAATCCCCAGGATTTCAAAAGAACAATGAAGCTTTAAAAAATCAATTTAAGCAAGGCGAAGGTGCTTTTCCAACAACAAATTACCATTATTCTACATGAAAGGAAAACCCAATATTCATGATGATGACAAAAGAAAACCCGCATGTAACCTAAACACTAAAACTTGTTGGCAAGGATGGCTCGTCATTATGAGTAAATTTCATTTACAGATTCAATCTGTTTCTTTTTTGTTCTTTCATTTTATTTTTCTTCATCTAACACCACCACCCTATATTTCGATGCGAATGAGACTGAGAGACACGCAGTAGTTCCTTTTTCCAGTCCCAACCCAATCCCAAATGATAAACGGAACAATATCTGCAGGCAGTAAATTGGTCCTCATTGAAAATTCCATAAAATTTACATAACAATGAGGCATTTGCTTCGTCGTGATGGTGTGGTTCGCTAGCCAACTTAATCCCTATACAACTATGTATATCTATGGCACATCAGCCTGTTGTCAGACTTTGAAATAAATTCCAACCCCATGCAGCATAGTAATAAATAAGAAATAAAAAAAATCCTATAGTTTGTACACCTCAGATATTCTGTTTATTTCAGTATAGAAAACAATTTAAATTCACATAACCAGATTACGTTCCACAGCCGGCATCATTTGCTGTCCACTGCTGCTGCTGTTAGCTATTGCCTGAATAACCAGCTCTTTATCGGCCACAATATAAAATGAATTTGCTATAAACAGCATCCCTCCGAGAAGCTGCACAAATATACGATGGACAGCAGGGCATATTTCATGGCTTCGAATTAGTGAACAAGTTTTATGTCCATGTTGACGGGCGACTGATTTTCGATCCACTTTGCCTATAATTTTTCATACAGAAGTCCCACTAGGTACGGACTTCCTGCATCGCCGAAGGCATGAATGATTGCAATTTGAAAGGCTTCAGCTATGGACCGGACCTCTGGAACTACAACTGAAAGCAAAATATCCGCAAAACCGTCCAAGTGACATTCATTAATATATCTCCCAGAAACACGCAAGAATAGGTTATCACAATGGATTTGTTGGCGGTGAAAATTGATTGAGCGATAAGCGGATTGCTTATAATAATAATAAGCCCAACACCACAGATAATTGGATCGGCGATAGCTGGATAATTTCGTATTAGCTTCGGAGAGAGAAATGCACCAATAGCAACTGCAATAAGACACGTTAATATTACAAAAGTGACAAAAAGTTAAATGCCACTTGGTCGAGTTGTATATGTTTTTCTCCAGGAATCAAACGAAATCCAGAGTGCAGATATATCGGTCCCCGTCCGAGAAGAACGATCACCCAAGTATCCGAAAATTGGGGCACAATCTGCATTAAATCCTGCAATCTCGAAGTTTCAAACGCAGTCTCGTGCATGAAGCCTTTGGAAATTATTGAAGTCGTTTTTAATTCGATATCTCCTTTTTGACTATCATCGATTCCAATCTTTCCAGTCAATTGACATAAAATGTTATTTCGAAAACGTTTAAGATCTCGAAAATGGAAAGGTAATACCAAACGTCTATTTCATTCTCAAAAAAGATTCGCTTTGTTTTCCGGAATCCATGATCGAATAACATTATCAGAGATCTTATAACACTATAAGAAGAAAACTGTCTTCCAATCTTCTCAGTCAAGTTTTACCTCAATTTCTCAGAATCAATATTTTCGATAGTAAATTTTTGACTACACATATACATAGCTACGAGCTACGACTTGTCAAATTATCGAATTCGAAGCGAAAAAGACATTTTCCTTCCAATTATGTCAGTCAGTTGTCACTAAATGTCATTTGAAATAGATGAGAGTGAAAGTAGCAAAACAAACCTAAATTTCACCACTAAAAGATTTTCTTCTTAATCCCTGTAAACAGTACACTAATCCTTGTAATGTTGTATGTTTCTTCTCAGAAATGTTTGGAAATCATCACTTTCCAATTAAAACAGATTCGGGCAGACATCAATAGGTGTCACTGATGGAATTATCTTCCCGAAAGCTGATAGAATCGTTTGTATTTGTCAGCAAAGCAGTAATCAAAAATAATTTCTGCCATTGAAAATAAATCGAATATTGTACCTATCTTAAACCAAACTACAAACAGAACTGATTCCAATTTAATAATCGGAAAATTGTTCCCACATTTTAACAAAGAAAGAACAAATTGAGTATGAATGAACAAAGAGTCTCTGCGTCCCCTTCGGTGATTATCTCATATTACTTCCCATTACTGCCTAAGTATCTACCTACTCAACCACTTGCGAAAAACATTCGATTACGCTTTGGGATTGGGATGGCTTGAGTATGAATATAAATTTCCTCTAAAGTTTGGTATTTTTTTTTTCTGGAAAAGTATGTAATGTTATGTAAAAGTGCAACCATTAAATCAAAAACCATAAATTGAATTGATGACCCAGTCCTCCAGCTGCAAATACATTTGTACCCAAGAATGTTTCGAATGGTTTTTGAATGATTAAAACAGCAGTTAGGCTCCATATTTCAATTTACATTGAGAAGTGTTTGAATGAAACAACAGAAGTTTGCAAAAAAGAATAATTAAGTTAAGGAAATTATATTAAGGCATATAAGAAGTTATGTTAGTGACAGTCACAGATGAACGCAGCTAAGATACATTATCATCCTTTTCTATCCTAGAGTCCAGTCACCTTTTCACTAAAACAGGTCAAACAAGTTCAAACCAGTTTTAAAAATTTTCTTTTGGTGAGGAAAAAAGTCTACCACGTATTTTTGCGAGCATGAAAAGTTATTAACAAATTATACGAAAAATAGGGTTATTTTTAAATGAATTATTTTTTTTAAATAAAAAAAGTAAGTACGCCACCTTGTAGAACTGTAAATTTTCAACAAAAAACAATCAATGACTTGGTACTTTGGACTTACCGATAAGTAATTATGGACGTTTTACATGATTACTTTTTTAAATTGCTAAAAAATTAAATATTTTTTTTCGGTTATTTGCAGTGCAGTTAAAATTCTGTAAACATTTCCATGTATTTCCAGGCTCTACAGAAAAATCATATCGAAGAATCAGATTTTTAGAACCGACATTGTTTAAACTATATGATTTTTAAATGATTAAAAATAGTTTTTTACCTGTTTTTGGTTTTTTGCGGTTCGATCTACCCAATCATCCGTTCATACGGATTAAACTATATTTTTCATATTAAGAATTTAATTACAAACAAAATATATTAATATGATTTTTTTGTACGACTAAGTATATTTTTTTTTTTATATCAGCCCAAATTCAAAAATTATAGCACAAAGGAGGGGGCGAAATTCAATTTTTTCCAAATTTCTCGGAAACAATGAACTTTTTGCGATATGCTAATATGATTCTTTACATAAACGTCTAAACAATTTTTACCGTACCATCAATCAATTTCGTGAAAAAAGTGTTAACATATTACACGAAATGTAGAGAATCATATTAGCTACATTTTTTGCCTTAACGTTTTTTTCGCAAAAAGTTCATAGTTTCCGAGAAATTTGGAAAAAAAATAATTTCGGCCCCTTCCCCCCCCTCCATAAAAATTTTTACTACGGGCCAAATGATGGGTACTTTTAAGGATTTGCTTAAAACATCAAAACAAAGGTCTCCAGCAAAATTCAGCTTTGTAGGAATTTTTTCAAATTAAAACTCTAATTTTCCTGGGCTTTAATCGAATTTTATTTTTTTGAATTTTTTTGTTTCTTGTTTTTATGAGGATTTATGTTTCGTTTTTTTAAATATCGGAAAGCTATCTGGTTTTCAATAATTGATTGGAAATTAATAAAAGTAAAAGCACTGAATCGTGATCGAATAAAAGGTACTCAAAAAGTTATTTCTTTAATGATGATGCCAAAATAAAAAAAAAAACTTAACGGGATTCTTGTGCAATAATTTTTAAGTTTGGGCTGAAATAAAAAAAAAAAAATAAAAAAAATCGTCGTACAAAACAAATTGTCTTAATTGTTTTTGTTTGAAATTCAATTCTAAATATAAAAAGTATAGTTTGATCCGTATGAATGGACGTTTAGATAGATGGAACCGGCAAAAAACAAAAACAGGAAAAAACCAATAAACCTTTTTATAGAGTCTAGAAATACATGAACATTTTTTAACTACACTGCAAATAGCCGAAAAAAATATTTTATTTTTTAGTAATTTAAAAAAGTGGTAACCATGAAAAAAGTCCATAAATAGTTAACGGTAAGTTCAAAGTATCTACCAAGTCATTGTTTTTTGTTGAAAATTAACAGTTCTACAAGATGGCGTAACTTACAGTTTTTATTTAAAAAAAAAATATAATAAAAAAAACCATTTGAAAAAAAAACACTATTTTTTGTAATTTGTTAATAACTTTATATGCTTGCAAAACTACGTGGTAGACTTTTTTTCCCATTTTTATTTTTAAAACTGGTTTCAACTGGTAATTAATTTGTGACAGTTTGAAATCTCAGGTGACTGGACTACCGACTACCTATCCTTTAAAATAAAAAGTCATGCCTTCAACTTATTTTTTACATGCACAATTTTCAACTGATTCACACCCTGCACCTGTTCTTAATAGTAAAATATTGGCGAGATTCAGCTCGGATCTTACAGTTTATTGTATGCTTATTCAATCCCATTTTCTGTCCCTTGATTTCTGACACACTGTTAAAAACAAAATCAAAAACGGTCAAGGATTTTAATAAACCTTACATCTACTTATTTCTAAAATGTATAGGTGTTTCATGCCATTCGTTTGAGTTCACACTATAGTCAAGCATGCCCACAAGCACCATATCGTCAGCTTCTGGATCACCCTAGTAGAAATTATAGAATTTAAGTAACGTACCTCGGTATAATCAGAATTCAGAATGGGGCATATTCGTATAGCTGTTTAAGCTGTAAATAACTAAATCGTCCTAGGTAAAGATCTACTAAGTTGACACAAAAGTAGCCTTCACACTTTTTAAAAATCTCTTCATTAAAACTATGAACAAATTGTTTGAAAGAATCATTTCATCTTAATTTTATTAATCCACTAACAAAAAAAAAAGATTCGATCATTATCCCTTAACCAAGTCATAAATTCCCTTCTGCATTCATATCGAATGCCAAAGCCTTATTATTCATCATAAAACGTGTGCACATTAATAAGGTATTCATTCGCTCAATCTTTGATATCAAAATACCCATAAAATAGTTAATTTCCACTCAGAGAAGATAAATCAGTTGTGTTTTGTGTTTGAGAAATTCCTTTCATCGAAAAAATATACCTAGCTATATACCTCCAGCGCGAGAGCAAACGAGCAGAAGCACATGAAAAAACGTTGCTGAAGCTTATGCTCAGACTCAGACTCAGTCATCGTCATCTCATCAGTCATCAGTTATCGAGGTAAGCAGGGTAAAATCGATGAAATTGGATTTTCCCCCTTCTTTTTTCATTTTCAACAACCTCGAGCACGTCTTCGTCCTTCTCTTCATCTTTCATCTTCAACGTATCGTCTGCATTCCCTTTCAATCGCTGAAATCTTCTATACTTAAGGTGGTATCATCAAAAGGACATAAATCAATCACAGAGAGGTGAACCGCTTTCCACTTGTTCGGCTTCTTCGGTTTAATGTGCAAAGGACATTTTCAATTCTATACAGCGCAGCGCAACGTCTGTATCTGTATCTGAATATCTATCTGCTACTGGGTATGCTGCTTGGCAGCAACAAAACAGACTCCGACAAAATATCTCCTTCAGATCTTTCCGTGTTTCATTAATAATTCATTGCGCAATTTTTCTTTCATTGCACCTTTCATTAAGGATGACCCTCGTGTCGTTGTCGACGACTTTACTCGACAAAGTTGTCGTTGTGTCTTCTTCGTCATCACCATAGTGAGTAGCGGATATAGGGGACTTTGTACAGTAAAATGTTAAACGGGGAGGAAAATAAAAATGAAAACAAAAAAAAAAGATATAGGAGGCACATCAAAAAAAAAAACGGAATAAAAAAATTATAAAAATTCCCGTTGAGTGAATAAATTATCATAAATTTTGCATAGGGGATTAAAAAAATATATTTAACGGGGAACATTAACAGTAATCCGAGCGAGGGGGATAAAGCAGATGGACACAAACGTTATGTTTCGCAGTTGAGATAATGCAAATAGGTGGGGAAAGAGGCGCCTCGAACTCGCATGTCAAACACGAGCTGATTTGGACCTTACGATTGTAGAGATAAGTTTTTTGAAATCTGTTAAGTGGCAGGGATTTCGATTCTAAGAAATACATTATTTAACTTGAGATAAGAAAAAAGGGAGAGGACATTTGGATAATTTTTTTGTTGGAAGGAATTTAAAGTCTGGATTTGAAAGTAATTTTTGTCGAATTACATTTTTATATACCTATCTTGTTACCCTTTTAAACAAGGATATCTCTATTGACATATGCGATAATAACAAAACATTGTTTAAAAGCCAGCGCCAGCATTTATCTAACGGGTGGCCAGAAATGTCAATTGCCTGCCTGAGCCGATGTCAAACTTAATTGTTTATTTCTGCTAAAACACCATCATTCGACGATACACGTTCCATATAATGCGCATGAGATAGCATGGCCTACTGTAAAAATCAAACGAACTGTTTCGTCATGTTTATACAAACATGATGCATGCATATAATGAACATGTGAAAATCACTTGTTTTTAGTTTATTCTAATTGTGTTAAAAAGGAATAATTTGATGTTAAATTTATTGATTTATTTATGAAATGGATAATTTAATTCAAATTCGTAGTCTCTTTTGGTAAAATGCAATAAATTTTTTTTTCAGATTGTTAAATGCCCACAGCTCTGTCAAATGTACATATGTAGAGCGGTTTAAATCGCACAGCTCATGCGGAGCTCATGTTTAACGAAACTCAACGAAATGCGTATAATCTGATCACATCTGATTTTGACAGTAGCTCATGCTTACACATGCGCATTATAGTTGGGCCTTAAGCCTTACGAAACAAACAAATTAGGCTACACCAATATTCAGTTTCCCTCAGATATGGAAAAGTCCAAACCAACATACATCACTAGATGAAACGGTGAAATGGGATAGTTAAAAGAATGTAAACGACTTTTGAAAGAACTTTAAAGAACTCAAGAAGTTAAAAGTACTGCATTCTTTTTACTTTAAGTTTTCGACTGCTCTAAAAGATAATTTTAGTAAAAACTTCAAAATTAACTGGGATTTTATTTTGTAAGCTAAAGTTGCGGTTAAGGTACTGGTAGGTATTAAGAATGGGAATGCATTCTGAAAAATAAGATAAAAGACTTTGACTTCAAGTCATATGCAATACCAAAATACTTCATTCTTTTACACCTCCGATTCATAAAACCATACGAGCTACATATAAGTGCATATTCGCCTCTTTTTTCTTTCTTTTTAATTTCTGGGCAATATTCCTGCTGAAACTTTGGCTTTCTATGTCTTCAATCAAATATAAACATATAGTATAATTTGCTTATATTTTTATATTATTTTTGTTTTTAATATTCTTTTTTAATTTCTCTTTAATTTTTCTCAAAATGTATGTACTATTGTATATAAAACTTAAAAAATTTATGCTAATTAAAAAATCAAAATTGTAATTAATTATTCAGCTAGTTTTAAACAGTTTTTATAACAATCTGTAATAGTGAAGAAAATATTGTAACTTTACTCTTTTTGATACTCTAAAAGATTTAAATCTTAATGTGTCTTTGTCAAATATATTATTCGAAATAAATGAAAATGAAATGAAACCTCGCCCATTGCAGCACATTTTCAATGAGCAAGTCGACATTTGTTGATACTAGGGTGATAGGTACAATCAACGCATGCTCTGGCCACTTCTTTCAGCTTACGTATGTATGTATGTATATGTTTGTAGAATTTGCATAAGCCACTTACTTACTTACATCCAAAACTGTTTACACTAGTAAATTGTTTGGATTTTACTCACACGGGCAAATTTACAAATGTAATCCTGGCCTTAAGACAGAAAGAACAAGGAGATGGAGAGTGAAGTCAATTGAACTTCTTTCCCCAAAAAGAATTTCAATTGTTCAATATTTGTTTCTGTAATTTAGTTTGTGTCATTAAATAAACAACCTCAAATCACGACTAAATATCGTTCAGGTTTTGCAGCGACTCAAAATTCACATACATAACTGAAAATGAAATTCCACTGCATACCTTTTGGCGAAAACATTAACGTACCTAATTTCAAATTTATTACAACTGTCTGTAAATTGATTATCTAATATGGCGTTAAATTACATTTTCATGTTCATATGCTTCTTGTTTTATTTCCCATATACCTACAACAATATTAATAAAAACAGTAGCTTAAATATAAATCAACAAACAGAAACACAAATCCCTTTCTCGCACCATTCTTTCAAATTGAATTTTCTTGCGATGACAACAAACGATAACGTGACACAACATTCACTTAATAATCATAATAATCTGATACGAATCCGCATACCTATAGTATAGGTATTACCTTCGGGATCGGGTTACGACGACTACGACGAAGAGACCCATTGACGTGAAATGTCAAAGCAATTACACTCGATAGCTTCGAAAGCAGTCGCATTGCATAACAATCACCCCGGCCATTTAGACCAAGATACACAATTTATTTATCCCTTCTCGCTCTCGTGGGCGTCAAATGTCTACAAAACGACTCACCCCTATTCCTATTTATATTCTTCATTTACAGACCCTCACTTCTTCGCTTTGTGATCCCCTGGCCCTTTGTGGGGCAAATGCCACAACTCTCTGTTCCAGTTGTTTATCTATCTATAAAGTGCTTCGTTGCCAATCGATAATATTCCCGACAACGACGACACCAAGGCGTATACCGTTCTTCACACACACGAAATATATCTACACCCACACACAACCAAAAGTGTCCTTCCGTATACCTATCTACATATTTGTATCGCTGTATCTATGTTCACTGTTCAGTTATCTTTCATTGCTCTTGCAGGATTCACACAAATTGGATATTTCTCATATCGTATCCATAAACTAAAGGTGAGACCTGATTGTGTCCTTTGCTGTTGTCGTCGCCGTTTCGGCAAAATCTCACAGTGCAGCGCAGAGCTTCGCACTGACAAACGGTAGAAGCGTTCAATCTCCGGCTTAAGCCCCCCAAACATTGGTCATACGGCAGTCAGCTAAACTATACGACAGACAGGATATCCGGATAAAAGGGTGAGAGGACTATTGTGAGACACCAAAAGCCATGCCACGCAATGACGGTGATAACGCCGATCGACATGTGTCGTTGTTGTCATCCACAACGATGACTCCAACAACCAGGAGAGAAGAAAATTCTAACAGCATCAGGAGGACAGCGAGGACGAACACCGTCGGAATGATATTAACCTGCTTAATTGGATTAGTTCTGTCAGGATATGCGACGTATGTTGAAATCCAAGTGGAAAAGGATGATGACTTTCGGGCGATGTGTGATATCAGTGAAAAAATTAGCTGCACGAAGGTCTTCGCATCCAGGTGAGTTAGGAGCACCACCCCTCAACATTATGTATAGTGCATGTCCTTTAAAATTATTTTTGTGTGTGGATTATTATTATTTTTTTTTTTTGTGTTTTGAAGTTGACTTTGTGTGTGTCTGTCGGTTTTGGTTGTCCTTGCTTATTTAATCCTATGAAATCGAAACGCTTTGAATTCGAATGACATTAAAACGACCCTCTCAGTATTGTGTTTGACAGGATATACGTACCTATACACACAAGTCTAAGGGTGAGTCAATATAAAAGGGCCCGGACACAGGCAACCCCAAAGTTAATTGATATTTATTGAGAAGTGTTTCGGTAATGTCACTATAGAAATGTGATGTGTGCGTGGCGTGCCCTTAAATATTATATAAGCAAAGCAACATGAACCGTATAGATACACCGTTAAACGTGTTTATCTGTATTTTTGTTTGTTTTTGTTTTATATACATACCTACCTATTTGCAGATATGGCAAGGGTTTCGGAATAATCGGTTGGATTTTGGGGGAAGAATCGCTGCTTAACACGCCTAATGGAGAACTTGGAATCGTATTCTATATTATAATTGGCATTTTGAGTGAGTATTTAACAGTCTATCTATGGCAATTATGTGGTTTTGTGGATAAGTAGGTAGATATTTGGAATATTGGAATGGGTTTTGATGTTATATCACGGGAAATAATTATTTGAAGAGTTATTTGTGGTTTGACCATACCTCTCTGCGTAGGTATGTATAAAATAGCTAAACAGGTGTTCTAACTTATTGTTATCTAGATGCGCTATTATCATTAAACCTATATTTATATATTTTTTTATGTTTTTTGTAACGATAATTTTTATGGTGGACACCTCATATAGGTATAAGATAACTTACAGCCTTTTCACACCCGATTTTTCAAAAAAAGAACTTAGGTACAATTTGCACCCAAAACAAACACACCGAATGAAACAGCGCTCAATCAAATGTCAAGAATGACATCATCTAAAAATTGGGCAATTAATTCAAGCACACAAATTATCAAAACTGACAGAAAAATTTCGAAGGCAATTTCGCGGGATCAAATGTACCACAGTTAAACTCACCCTTGTGGTGGAAAAAACTTGTCTACATACATTTCATTTTAGAATTATTTCCTAGAATTAAAAAAAAAAAACACAAGTGACAACAAGTGACACAAGTGTTTACATTAGACCCACTATATGTGTTTCGTTTTCATACCAAAGGAAGAGTATTCTTAGACTTTTTAAAATTCCTAGGATTCATTTTGACATTTGCGACTTAACCTATTTTTTCGCCTTTTGCTTCAATGTTTTGTAAATTTTCACGAATTTGGTCATATATTATTTGGAATTTCAAATAAATTATGAGCTCATGAGGTATAAATTAAATACAAAAAGGCAATGATTAAATCAAAGGGATTTAATCATTTGTGTTCACACTACAATGTGTTAAAATATCGTCAAAATAAGTCGGTTAAGTGAGTCCAATAGAAACATCGTCAATTATTTGTTGACAACTAAAGTTACGGTTCAAATGAGTCCGTATAGATGTAAAGAACTGTTCACATATCTTAGAATACAATATAAAAGAGGTAAATCTCAATTAATCCATGTTTTGAATCAGCCTTATCAGGAATTCCGCGAGAAACATTTATCAATTTTTCTTTTATTTCAAATACCGATTTCTTAAATAAAGGAAAAATTCCATGGGAAAAAAGATTCCCTAATACTCCAATCAAAAGTAAAATTATTAAACCTCTGTTTATCTTCGGATACACCAAAACACATCTTCACTTCGATTAAAAAATATTTTACTAATCAGTAATGGCAATAATATCTTTAATTATCCATCGAATGTACATACAAATAAATACATACATAAGTATGGATGTACTTATGTTTTTTTTTTTGTAAAAAAAATCCATAAATAAAAAACCTCCAAAATTAATTGGTAACATAAAAAATTACGGTTCACACAGAATGAAAGTGGTTCACACAAATTAGCCATGTAGATTTAAAACAAATTACAAATTTTCAATATGTTAAGTACTTAACGAGATTCATGTGTATGGCTAGTCTCGAGATTAAAAAGAAGATTACGAGAGAATTTCTCTAAATCACGATTAAATGTTCGGCTGGAAACTGATATCTACATTATAAGTGGCTTAAAAATCAGCCAGTAACTTTTAACTTTAAAACTTTCTATCTTACGCCTAAAAATAGACTGTAAAATATGTGAAAACTAACGAAAACTTTAGTGCATACTTTTGTTCGTATTTTGATCTTTGATGCCCATTGCTCTTGTCATACTCCATACATGACATCATTGATTTAAATAAATATCTACCAGAATTTATAATTCTTTTTTAAATGAGATGAAAAAGTTGGTTGAGTTGATTGAATTGTAAACTCTCTTTCGTATAAAGAAATATAGTATACCTAAACTCTTCTTAACGAAATTTAATAACTCCCAATGCATTGATGAGACGTCTATGGCATAGTTACTTAATAACAATTTACTGTAGATGTAGCCAACTTTAAGTTAGAAAAAAAAATATTAAAATAAATCCCCAAAGTTTTGATACTTACGTGACAGCTGTTAAACTTCTCACAGTAAACTTAATTTAATGGTCCCCAAAGTGTAAAAAGGTATCTTACTTGTCCTAAGACGATACCTTGATATTAAATCCTTTTGTTTAACGATGTATACATACATTCTACATACCCATTTACATCTCCACCCACTTTACCATAGCTTAAAAGCACTATTTTCACATGTTGCTGATGACAGCATAAAAACAAACTTAAAATAACTCGTGAAGACAACAAAGTATTCTTCGTCGCGCAGACAGAATGAACTGAACGTGAACATGCTTTTAGAAAATACGACCTAACCCATAGTATAGACACAGACATGGTCTCCTATATCAATAAAGACAACTAAATTATCCTGCATGAGGATATTGTGTGGTGTGGGTGGTTGGATATTGGATGTCTCTCACACATTCCATATAGTGCATAATATCTATATCTATATCAATATCTATATACATTTGTGATGGTTGTGCTTCATATGTACATTGTACATACCTATGTATAAAAGATTATTGTCTTCCACAAATGACACGTTTTCAGTCAGTCCTTTAAGCGTTCTAATGACATAGAGTTACAAAAATATTGAGTTGTTTTAGTCTAGTCTTTTATTAAAGCTTTCAAATAATTTATTGTTGAATTTGTAGGAGTGTTTTAAGTTGCATGTTGTATTATTTATTTTGTAAAAAAGTTATAGGTTATATGCCACTACCCACGGCCTTAACAAATTACTGAATATTTAATTGATCAACTAGAAAATTGAATCTTGTATTTTTGAAAATAATTTTAGAAAAAAATGAGGTGGGTCGTGGGCGATATTAACCAAAGCGAATAATTGATTTTATCAGTGTAAACAAATTACTTGAGCGAATCGTTTACTGATATGCAATCCTTTTTGAAAGTAGAATTCCTCAAGCACGAAAGTTTGTTTCGTTAAGGGCCCAAACCATAGAAAGCGTTGCGTGCGTTTCGTTGTCGCTTTCAGCTGAATGCAATATTAAATACACAGGCCCTTATGAGACCCATATAAGAAGCGTTTTGTCTATTAGTGGTTTCTCATAAGAGCCTGTGTATTTGATGTTGCACTCCGTTGAAGGGGAACACTAAACGCACGCAACGCGTTCTATGGGTTTTGCCCTTTAGGATTTTAACTACTTTATGATTTAATTTGGAGTTGAAATGGTCATAATATACTAAAGGTTTCCACGAAGTGATACAACCAGCATGTTAAGGATGTTAATTTTTTTTTAAAGGATCTCGAATCTTTTTGACTGTCTAAAAACTTAGCAGGACCAGGAAATAATAGAACTGGTTCAAATTTGAAGGGATCGAACATCACAGTTCCCTCTTAAATTTTAAACAGGAATTCTTCCACTTTGCTTTTGTATCGAAAAACTAGAATGATTTTTCTAATTTCTTGCTTAATTTTGTTTTATTATAGAATAAGCTAGATTAACTCTTTGTAATAAACCCTTATTTAACAGTTTATTCTCAGTCGCCATCGAAGAATCAAGTGATTGTTGCAAGGATCTAGGATCTTCACATATCATTATGTGATGAATTTATAGCCATCAAAGAATAACTGAAACTTTTAAGTACAGGTTGTTTTATTTTTAACCACACCTTATCTATAATAACTCTAACAAATAGCAAAGGGCTTTAGACGTGTGTATCAACTTAGGTTAAGAAATCTTCGTTGAATTCTGCGGCGCATCTTACCTTTATTTTTTACTTACTGTTTGTGGGTACATGTCGATGATCATCACTTAGTTCAATGAGAGTTTTGAGCAATCTTAACCCGAGGTCTCCCATAACCTTTGCAGTACCTCTTATGGTCCAATCGCATTTTCTTTGAGGAGAACATAAATTGATCGACTCTGATGCGAGAGACTTCTTTGCAATTAGATGCTGTTATTGAATAGATAAAAGCCTGGGAAGCTGTTCATTTAAAAACCTAACAAGATACTCTTACCGATATTTGAAGAATTTTTCCGTCATCATCAAAGAGTTAAAACCATATCCTGTTTTCTGGGTGGCAATTCAGATAATTTAGAATGGGCATGACGAAGTTTTGAAGATTTAATTGGATAATTGAAGACCAGCTTCCGATACATGATCTTTCTACTCTGTTCTTTGAATTGAGGAAATGTCATCTCTGTTTATTTCATTGCAACTTCTGTAAAACACTGCATTTTCAATTAAATTATCAGTGGGCGCATCTGGTAAAGCTTTAAAAAGCGTTTTTCTAGTTTCAATGCTTTAGCTTCATCACTACGCCACCATGATTCTTTGATTGAGGTATGTTCAAATTGACTACTCTATTATATATTTTTTCTCGCAGCTATCCTCTATATCCACACTACTACATCTTTCTTCGTTTGCAATACCATGTTGAATTTCTATATCCACCGTCAACTTCATTTTATTAATAAAGGTTCTTTCAATAAGAGGTGTTATTTTGATATTCAAGGACCCAATCACAAAGACACGACGTTGTTGATGATCAGCCGGCTTGAGTTTTTGTGTTAACTGAGACCCAAGTCTTTATGCAAAATACGGTGTAATGACGTTTGTGGAATGCCTAATTCCAAAGAACGACGAGGAATGAACAAACCTGGGTTTTCTTCAACACTTTGGGATACAACAGCAATACTCTCAGTTGTTCTTGAGCGACGTGCACGGCTTTTATTCTTCACATCACTAACTTGTCCCAACAGCTCGAATTTGTCCACCAATTTCTTTATTGCGGTCCGACAAGGTGCTTCACGACGACCCAAAAATGTTTTAGTTTTACGAACCGTCTCTGCCAAATTTTCACCATTTTTATAGTGAATTTCAATGCGTTGTTAAAGCGTGTATCGTTCCATTTTTATTAATGGCGTAGTTTCTACTTGTCAAATGTCAAAAAATGACAGCTTCAAAAGTGACAGCTACCGATATAGCGGGCTATTCAAAATAACACCTCTTATTGGATAACCCTTTATTTTTGATTACAGTGGTATTTCAGTAATTTGTTAAAGCTCGCCCTAAACTCTATAACATTTTTGTATTTATTGCTTCGCGCTTGAGATACTGCGGGCGATAGTAAAGATTTGGGGGAGTGCGTATCGATGAGCGTGTATATTTGGCCATGTAATTTAAAAGACATCTTCTTTTAAAAAGTATATATGAAATGACTTAACATCATCTATAGGAAGTTTTTACACTTAATTTGTCTATTATTTCCCACATGAGTCTCCCCATTCATCCTTTATAAAGGCAAATGTCTTTATTATTCTTATCTTATTTCCTCAATTCATCTATTTTACAAAGTTATCATATTCAAATACAAAATTACTTTTTTTTTCAGGTTTCATAGATGGTGTCTTCTCGTCAAAAATTCAATTCTTTCTAGCCATCTTGTCCAATTGCATGTCAATCTATCTGGCGTACTTACTTTACTTTGTTCTTGACAATTTATGCGTAGTTTGCGTGGGAACTTATGGCGTGAATTTAATTTTACTTATCCTAACATGGCAACGATTAAAATCATTTGAAACCGCAGTAGCACAAGTCGATGCTGCAAAACTAGATTAGAATTCAACATTTGTTACCCGTCGTTGTCGTTGTCGTCGCCAATGTTCAATTCTATTTTTCTCTTTGTTTGAATATGAAAACAAACAAAAAAAAATAAATATGGTTAAACAACAGATAAATGTTTTAAATAAATTAATTATAAATTTTTACCACGTTTCTCCCACATGGCCTGATTGACATCTTACAACCATATTTTTCTACATGTAAGTACCATAATATGCCTTCCTACTGCACGTCCTATCCTCCTATAATTATTATTGTTTAGCTTTGATGTTCACCAAGTCGATGATGTTGCGAATGCGGTTCACCTTGACGCAATGACATAACCAGATGCTGCGGTTTTATGGCGCTTTTCGCAGCATTTTCATTCCGTTTGTGTAGCAGCTGGATTTTGAAAATATCTATAGTAACTTTATGAGTGATGATCAATAACTAAAGTAACTTAAGCGTTTTGAATCGACAAAAAAAAAAAATTAATTTAATCATACGAGTTTGTGATGTCAGCAGTCTTACTGTAATCTCGTTAATTTTGTCAATAAGTTTAACTTTTACTGACTGTGGACCCAAAACGATATGTTTGGATAGGAATCTTGGTGCTTATGGTCAAATTCGGAAACTTGAATTCTTAATTATAGCCGCAGTTGGATATCAGAAATGCGATAATGACATGGTGACCTTAGACAGAATGGTGAGTAGAGTATTGAAGGTTGTTTTATTTTGAGTTTAAACATCATCTGTAGATCATTAATTAGTGAATATAATTTGAAAAAAGACATCGCACAACAATTAACACCAGCCATTTTACTATATGTACATATATATGTACATACATACCATACAAAAATATGTGTACCCAAATTATTTAAAAATACAAATAAGGTTCTTAATACGAAATCAGAATTGCATCTGAGGCTCGATCTGAGGTTGATTGACTCGCGACGAAATTGATTCTGTTCGTTTTACCAAAATTTGTAAAAATAACGTTCTCGAATTTTGTTATATTTATTTATATGGCATTTATTATTGCATCCCATTTTACGTTACGCTTATTATTGGTTACGAATAACATTGGTTTTCCAAATGATGTTGTTGCAGTTTCTAATTTGCAATGTTCGTTTATATACATAATTGTTTTTTTCTCATTTCGTTGTTTTGTTGATTTGGATTAACCAGATGAAACAAAAGTGTTGTTTTATTTTAACTATGCACATATCTCTGTTATGTTGTTCACGTAGGAACAAAATTGAAAAAAAAAACTATTTTCAAAAAACTTGAAAAAACAAAAGGTTAAGAAAAAAAAAGATTAAAAGTCAGAAACTTGAAATTTGCCTTTTGCCAATATATTTTAGGATATATTCTACTCTACTAATAAAATTAATAAAATTTCTCAATCGAATTTACCTTATAGTCTTTAAATGGTATTTTTCAATTGCACCAACCACTTTCAGTTTTAAAAAAGCCAATAAACTAGATAAACCCATTTTGTTTCAAATAAATTTTAAAGGCATCTTAAAAGTGCAAAACAATGAATAACGTTGAAATTTTGAGATTGATATGCTCGTTTACTCTAATACTATATTTCCACCAAGCATCTAATCTTGATTTGACCAGATTTATCCATAATCTCCTTTTAATTCTAATCTTCCTGATTAAAAATAAATCTTTTATAAATCTCTTGCAAATTACTTAACAAGCACCCTTTTAGGTCTGACTGCTTTTATTTTAAATGTCATTTAAGATGTTAACCAACAATGAATTTGTCAATAAATTTTGTAAATATTTTTCATTTTTGTTAATTTTTTTCCAAATAAAATAGGTACTTTAATTGCATTATTTCGACGGAATATTAAATATTTTTGTGAAATAAGTGCATTTTATAGTAGTAATTACAAAATTTCTGAACGAAATGTTGCTGTGCTTTGAAGTTGTAAAACCTCTTGTCAAGTTAATCACTTTGTAAATCTTTTTGACCATTGAAAACGCTACTAAATCTTTTTCTCTCAAATCAGGGTTTTATTTTTGGTGAAAAAATAGCATATAGAAAGAGACGCAAGTGTGGTGAATAAAAAACCGAAGTTGGCACCACGTTCCTCATTTTTTAAAAATTCACCTCCTAATGTTGGTGCAACCCATTTTAAGTTAAAATGGAAATGCGCTTAAGTGTATTTTGGTGCAACTGGGCATTAATGTTTTGTTATGACAGATGTTCAAAAGCACAAATAAATATTCACCATAATACGGTGAGTATTTTGTGACATTCTTTGCGACTTTTCGGGCAGAATATTGAAAATATTTTCGAGTCGCAACAATCCCCACAAAAATCAATGGAAGAAACTTATGACACTTAATAAAAGAATTGAAGAAAAACATTAAACGTTACACACTCGATCTTAGTTTTAGTTACGACTCTCAGCCCCAGAGAACTTTTTTGTTTGTTGTTGTTGGCTTTAAAGTGGAAAAATTAACTACCTTCTAATAAGAAAGAGTGCCAAATTGGCCGATGGAATTCAAAATCTTGCTTTGCTTTATTTCTTGCTTTAATATTTTTTTAACTGTACCCGATGAAAATAAGTAAAACGCATATACCTACATTTTTTCCACACCACTGGTCAATTGCAACCCATCTTGTCTTTTGTAAATAGACGCTTCGGAAATATGACGACAACCATTTTTGTTTGTGAATTTTTTTTTGTAGAAGTGTGACACTGTCCCTTTCAAATAGTGCATGGAGCATGGACATTTACTTAAATTAAATGACAAAAGTCACCAACTAACTCACTAACATTTTCTTCAAATTTAACGCTCATGTCCATATAGTTATATACACACATACGTATCACGCAACTGACCTAGCCATTGATCAGCAAGTTTATTTTATTCCAATGAAATTGCCATAAATTCACTAAAAGTGACGTGACGTTGCTGAATATCAAAATATGTACCAAAATTTGGGCATTTAAAATTATCAAAACTCAAAAGCAAATACCACCGGAAATCCTCATTTTCTAAACGCATATTTCGTTAAACTGACTCATTTCATTCTTAACATTGCAGTAGGTACGTAGAAAAAGCAAACCAACCTCTTTGATCATTCTTGAAATCCGACATCAAAGTAATCTATCATGGTAATTCCACATGATGTCACGAATGAGAGATAATTTTGTTAGTAAAACTTGATGATGACGATGAGTAACTGCGAAAACTACAAAACATTTCAAACGTGACTTTACTAATAATTCATACAAAATGGGTCAACTTTATACTTTCACTTTGCAACTTAATCAACTTCGGGAACCTAAATCCCCTGAGGAACTATAATAAAAAAGAATAATTATAATGTGCCAAAATAAAAAGTTTATTCAACCAATAACGATCTTTGACAGATAATAATATAAATTGGCAGGTTGCTGTTGATTCATGATTTTGAATACAATTTTGGTTTTATAAATCTATACAATGAACCAAAAGTTGTTGAGAGATAAATGTATATACGAACTCGCGCTTATGATCCTGACGGAGTTTGTTTACCTAACAAGTGTAGGCGTTCAAAGGCAGTTAATTTTGTATCCGTGCTGTGCCTGTTTTATATAAGCTTTCTATAAGAGCATAATTTATTGAGGCTAAGAATTTTCTAATTTATTTTTCGTTGACTGCCACAATACCTTAAATTCGTTTAATGCTGATGTTGGCGGTTTCAATTCTAAGCACGATTCTGTGTCGATTGGAAAAGAGATTAGTTCTTGGAATTTTGGAGGGAGATCCATTAATTATCACTATAAGGCGATCGAGATTAAGCAATTCCAATCATCAAGGCTAAAATAAAGGTAGGTTAGGTAGATATTTTTGAATGTTACAAAAAGATTAAATAAAGATAAAGATTTGCGTTATTTCACAAGATTAGAATATTTGTTGACACCTTTTTAGAAGAATGGTAATAAAAATTTACTAAAAGGTAATAGGTACAGGTGGGTAAAAAAAAACTGATGGAGTTAACTGCAATTTTTCTACAATTAGAGTCCAGTCGCGACAGGTAGTTTCAGATATAAAAAGTTTGGAATACATTGAAACTGCTGGAGGCTTCGCGCGAAATTTTAAGTCTTGTAATTTAATTAAACGAACAATTTGCAAAAAAGAATTGAATGCCAAATAAAAAATAGGTTAAACTAAATTATCAACAAATAGCAAAAGAACTAAATGCCAAGTAAGAAAAGTGAAACGCAAAACAACACTGCGATATAAAAAATTGGTAAACTTTAAAAAGCTTATCAATCAAGAACTAATTGAAAATGGCCAAATGAAAAATGAAATTATTATTCAGTGACTCTGGCAGAGAATTCGAAATGGGAAGCATTCCCCAATACCTACTTCATTTTAAATGCCTAAATGTCAATCTAGACATTATGTCCATGGACCTAATGAATATTTCTTTATCGGTCAAAATGTCCATGGACATTGTGTCTTTTTAAAGCAGCCATAATGTTCAAAGACATTATGTCTGCGGAACTTATGTCATCCCACCTAGAAAAACTGCTTCGGGTTAATGTTTTTAGGTCACCCTGTGTCTAAATGGGATTATATCTTTGCATAAATGATTGATGTTAGTTATACGAAAACAAAATACATAATCGGTCAAGTTTTTAAAGCCACGACATATGTAAGACACAAGAAATAGAATATCGTGGGTTCAACAAAAACCAAAAGACTGTATCAAAAAAGTTTCGAAATATATATGTAGTTGTTTTGCTAAGCAATTAGACTAAAACCAAACAATAATTATAACCACAATTATTTCAAAATCTGTATCCGAATTCTTTAAGATACCATATCAGCGGAAATAGAAAAAATTCTAACAAACTTGCCTATCTAACGATCTCATCAGTTTCCAACCGCAACCACACACAGTTCTACCCAACCTAGCTAGACCTACCTAACCTACCCGCTTTTATTTTTAGCTCCCAATCCCAATACAAAGATTCATCGACGAGACGGCGCGCGATCGCAAAGTCGGACGCCAGATTTGTTTATAAATTTAAAAAATCGCATAAAATATTTACTAAAAAGAGAGCTGTGCGGAATGCTAATTCACCGCCTAGTTGTGGATCGTAAGTGTAAGCTTTTCTTACAATTGAAAGAAAAGCTCACCACAACTGACGTGATAAAAAAAAAAAAACAATATACACAACTACCATACCCATCTACATGTTTTGCTTTGTTTGGCAAAATCGATTTCAACAGATACTGGCACAAATGAGCGACGACAACAACAACAACAACGCATGACGAAGAAAATATCAGATACAAGTTGAACTAAGCTTGGCTTTGTTTTACGGATCTACCTGTTGTGTTGGTTGTTCAAGTCCAGTTCAGCTACTGCTCCCCGAAAAAAGTATCTGTATGTAATGTAAGATGAGATTTGGATTATTTTGTTTTTCAGTGTGTGGAATGTATCTGGTGTTTTCGTTGTTTTTTACGTTGTTTGCTGAATTTTCTGTGGGTTGTAAGAATTTTGATATTGTGATTTGGAACCACAATTTGCGCGCCCGCTTTTTTATGATCAATGTTTTTGTCTTTGCAAAGATAGAAATACAGGCAGAGAAGAAGAAAAATAAAAGATATTTTTACAAAAATCCAGAGCTCGCACTTGACTCTGACTGGAGATCGCGCGCTGTTTTGTGGTTGTGGACCATATTCAGTGTTTGTATCAGCACAGGTAGATCAGTCGTGACGCGATTTTTGCACGGTCTACACGATATGAGAAGTTCGTCTTTCTTCTGAACTCTTGTAGTTGATTTTATTTCAATTATTTGTTGCTGTCTGTCTTTAGATGACATTGAATTGTGATACTTAAATGAATTTCTAGAATCGAAAATAACTTATAACCCCGCCGCCTTCGTAATCCGTGAAGGTCTTGCCTTAAATTCTTCACCTGCCAATCGGAAATACCTTTAAAACGACCAGCTGTTTCGCAATCAACTGTGTAATTGTTATAAATAGTTGTATCTCTGTAAGATACTAACTACAACTCGTGCTACTATTTTGCTGTAATTTTGTTTGTTTAGAGTATTTCTACATTTTTGCGTGTTACGCGCTAGTGGCTTATGCGTCAGCATTATTTTTTGTACTCATAGTAAACGAGGTTTTGCGTTTGATTAATGTGCACCAGTGCTGCACACTGTGAGGAAATGTGAGAAGTGGATTCATCCTAATCAGGGGCTAAATAATGATGTCAAATCAATTTATTATTGGCATATGTTAGTGCTATAGGTTGTGTGTTGTGACGTGCGATTATAGGAATCAAGTCATTTAAATAAAATAATAAAGTGTTGGGCGCCAATTAATAGTGGATAATGTGTTAAATTATGTGCTAAAATTTACCTTCTGTGATGTGTTGAATTTTGTTTGTCCCTAAAGTCGTTTTTTTTTACTAAAGTTGCTGAAATACCTTGTAAATTTTCTTGTTTATTTTGGGAATATTGCTACATTTATGACCCTCGACCACATGGTTTGAGCTCATCGAATTGCTAACTGGTTTTTGTGGTGTATTTTTGGTAAGTTTTTTTTTTTTTAAGTGATTTTGTTTGTTTAAAAACTGAGGATTAAATATTGGATTTAATGGCGTTGTTTGGATTTAGTTTGTTTTTGTACACATCCGGAAGATTATTGGAACACAAGCTTGGCTTTAACGACAAAAAGATCGAGGAGGGTGTGTAAATGACTGAAATGCCAGAACATAATAAAATTCAAATAAGATATAAAATACCCAAAAAATTTATTAGCATGCAAAATTGCAAACATCTATGTCAATATAATTTTATGAATGCTTTCTCAAAAATAAAGAGTGAATAGTTTCTCACAAAATTTTGTAGTGAAAATGATTGATTTTCTTCTGCGGGGCATTCTCAGACAAATTTCTAATAAATCATGAAGCATTTTAAGTGAATCAGATGAATGATTAATGTTGTGAAGTATTAAAGAGATAGATTGGGATTATATTTATCTAAAGTGTTGAGTTACTCAATGTAATGAACATTAAGACAATAGTTTTTTTTATAGTTTTCATAACGTTTAAAATAAAAAGATCAATAAAAAACTATGATAAAAGTTTAAGTAGGTATCTCTATAAGTATCGGGATTTGATGAATCAGATAATACCCATTTATAACTTGCAAAGTCAGTATGATTTTTTTTTAAACTATGCATCGATCGTTTAGTTTGAAAAGAAAAACTATGGAAATATTTATGGAATTGTGCAAAAGTGAAAAGTGAAAATGTTTTGATTGAAAGTAAAAATTATTAAAATCACCCTTTAACGCGGGTGGGGTGATTCTACAAATATGGAATTTTAAATGTCCTTTGATAATATTTTAGAAACCATTCAACATGATTTTTTTATATTTATAAATTTGATCTTAATCTACATGTCCAAACAAAATTGTGCAAATATCATTTTTGCTTTCAAAAATGCAGGTAAAATAAGGCAAGTTATGCATTCGTGTAGAAACAACAAATTTGAGATAATAATCAAAAATGACATTGCGATAATATAAAAGTGGGTCCGGAAATTCTGTCTGTCTGTCAGTCTGGTTGTATAAGTACGTACCTACAGCCCAAACGGCTGAACCGATTTGTTTCAAATTTGTTATGTATGTTTCATTGACCATTGCCTATGGGAAAAATTGAAGTTTTTATTCTAAGTACAACGGTACCTGTCATATAACGAAAATCCAATTTTGATAAAATTTCGCATTAGTGATTTGTTGCCAAAGACAAAGTCTTTCCTCAGAAAAAAATTTACGAAAAAAGATTTTAAACGGTCTGTCATAGAACCGTTTTCTTTATACCGTGTCTATCTCGTAAATTAATTTACCGTTTTTGATGAAATTTGATATTCTGATAAGTCCTGCAAAGCGTGATAAATATTAAATAAAAAAATTTCGAATAAAGTATTTTTATGAAATTTCTTTTTTTTTGAAAATGCAAAATGTTTTTTTTTCGATTAAAAATTAGTCAAATCAATTTTCAAGTCGTTAGCAAAAAGGTAACTTGCTATAAGAGCAATTTTACTTGTCAAAAAAAAAACATAATTTTTTTAGGAGCTTTTTGAATGGGTCTCAATCTATTTTTGTCCAGTCAATAAAGGGGTTGTAGAGTGCGTGAGCAGGGACCTATATCTAAATCCATTCCTTTGGAATATTGTTCAGGCTGCTTAAGTAGTCGACATACTAAAAGTCCTGACGTCTGGGTGGTGAGCCGGATGAGGGGAGGCGTATTATAAGCTCCCCTTTGAGGTTTACGCTTATACCAAGGAAATGGTCCGTTAGAGGGAAAAATTCTCTGAGACTAAATTAAAGCCCATAAAATTTCCCATAATTTCTGTTATAATCAGGTTTTCCCAATTCTCAGCGGTTCTTAAGCTATTCATTGACTGGGACTATAGACATTATGTATGTAGAGTTTATGAAGTAATATTTAACTTTTGATTTTGTTCCAAATTATAAAAATGGAGGGTTTTAGGGGTTAATAGCCAGAAGATGTTGTATTTTCTTGTGTTGCATTTTATCATTTTGCTTTTTATTGCGCTTGTCAAATTTTTGTTTACCAAAAGCTCCTTTCGCTGAGGATTCGTTTCCTAAAATTTTATTACGCATTTTTAAACTCTAATTTTTATCAAATTCTTGCTAAACAACAAATTGCAATTTAAAACTTTTGCAGAAAGGTCAATTTGCGAGGTTATTCAAAAACCAAAAGAAAATTTGTTCGTCATTTTGTTTTTCACTTGTTGAAAAAGATTTTTTAGACGAATTCTGACTCTGGGCATAATTCATACAGCCGTCACTCAAGTTAAGGAAATGCTTAAGTGAGCTCCCGATCACACTAGAGTTTCACTTGAGAAAAAGTTCGACTTGAGAGACGATGATGACTATGAATTCCACACTTAAACCTTTATTCAAGATCAAAAGTTTTATTTTAGCATTTATTTAGATCTTTAAGTTATTTCCATATTTTTTGAAGACGATATCAGTCGCGTGGGCAATGCCATAATTCAAGACCAATTGGGTTATTTTTATGTTGATTTTAACTATATCAAAACAGCGACGCAATGTTGGATCTTAACTTTTTTCATTTTTGAATATTTTCTTATGTTTTAGTATTCCGAAAATAAAAAAAAAATACCGACATCGTTTGTCGTTATCGTCAATTTTCTGTCAATACATTTTTTTAAGCAAAATTTTATTAAGGTAGCGAAAAATGTCAGCCTCACTGAAAGTGACATTTTTTATGGTTACATTTCTGACAATACGGTTATCTCAGAAAATGGTACCATATTAAAATTCGTGTGTACCTAGTCATAATTAAACTCCCCAGTATGTTTATTCCACCCCAAAAATTATGAGTATTTTATTGGCAAAAGGATATAGAAGAATAAATACTTGAATATAAACAGTGTAAATCATATACCTATACTCTCTTGATTGGTATTTATCCCTGAACGAGGTTTTCGTAAAATAAAATAATTTCAAAACTATTTGTAAAGCAGTTAAGAGTAATGAATCCAACACAACATTATTCGAAAATTCAGAAAACATTCATTTGCATAAATTCCATAAATGTTTTGGTACATCATTTTGCACTCATTCCACAGTTTTAGTGGTAGTGAATCAACAGTGGATTTGAATAGAATTACAAATAAAATAAAATTTTACAAAAAACTTTAAACCTAATTTTTTTCAAATTGTTTTGTGTACATGCGTAGAAATTTCTTTATCGATGGAGTTTCATACATAATTGGTTCAATGACTTTTTTGATAAAAAACACACTTAAAGATATTTTAAGATATCGGATATCAGTCAATTGGGCACTGCCACGCACTGTATAGCCATCGTTGCTAGTGTTTATGATATTTTAAACTTTTCCAATTACATTTTTAATCGTTTTTGGCGGAAACTTCGGGCGATAAGTGCTCAGACTCTTGGGATATATTCTCTATGAAAGCTTTCAGGGTCTACCACTTGTTCGGGGCTTCCAATAGTCTTTAAGAAGACAAATCAGGCAATCTTTCTGTCCATTGCGCAAACAATACATTAGGCGACTCTAAAATGCATCCATTAGGCTATATGTCGCATTAGCTGTTTATGCATTTGAATGGTCCTGTGGGATTTTGTGTCACTCATCCAGTTATAATAATATTGTATTGTCACCCACGGCATCGTCGAAAAATAAGACTCTATGACACGTGCATCATAAATGGAGCACTGTGCTGTCAATCTGATGTAATTATTTTTGACAATATTTTAAAACAACAAAAAAAAAGTAGAAGTCTCCATTTTCTTATATTTTTTTTAAATACTCGTGTTTCCATGTCAATTGCCCCACTGTGCAACCAGGGGGTAAAAATACTTGCTGTTACATCTCTCTCACCCCAACACTTACATACTTTCATATATCCAACAAATCCAGTACTTGATTTCATTGTTTGGCTGTGAGCAGTATTATTCACTTACTATGAAATGAATGCAAAATAAAAACAATTTTTTTACTGAATATATAATTCGACAAAAAAAATATTTTAAAATTCATTCACTAGAAGGAGGTGGAGTAAAAATTAAATTCAAGCAAACAACAAACTTGGTTCGATAACTTAAATGGGTATGAAGGGGGACAACAAGCAACAAGTGTTCCGCACAACCCCCACATGCTCAATAAAAATGACGACAACGACGGTCGAGACTCGAGATAACGACCGACCGACGACAACGCACGGACGAATAACCATCAATGAGTATAAAAAGACTAAACAAACGCAAATGCGAGTGGGTCGCGTGAGTTCGGAATTAAATTATGTCCGCATTTAGATTAAAAAATTATTCCGAATGATTTTATTTGTGTCTGCAACAGGCCCATTTAAAGAAGTTGTTCTTGTTATGTTTTTGAAATGTGTGTAGTGTTTTTAATATTAATTTATGTAGCGCAACAAAGTCTGTAAGCGATTATATTATTATTGTATACTTGACTTTAAGTGAGTTTTAAAAGAAGTGGACATTACAAGGACGATTAAGTTATTTTTATGGATTGATAGTTACAAAGGCGGGGGCACAATAATAATGAAATCATAAACTTGTAGGCCTATAGTAGAATTGTCTGAGATTAAATTGAAATATACCTACTCATTATACCAAACAAAGTTTGATTTCCTTATTTTAAACCCATAAAATGAGTTAAACTTATATTCAAAAGTTAAACTATTAAATTTACATTTTTAGATTTATGACATTTTATAACTTTCGAAGATTATAGTTTGTAGATCTCAACTCTTGCAATACCTCCTGAAATATTAAAAATAAATAAATAGCAAAAATAGATGATTGGTTGTCAGATATTATTTATGTGATATCCGGTGTTCCACAATGAAGCCATTTAAGGACGCTTCTCTTTCCTTTATTTATAAATGATACTCCGTCAATTTTTAATTTTTTTTTCCTAAACGGTCATAATGTCCATGGATATTGTATTTAAAGCAGATATAATATCACACCCTGAGGAATATTAAGTGCGAATTTTGACCGAAAAAAATCTTAATTGCATCTTAATATCTAAAGCTTTCAGGCTTTACTGATGTAGATAACTTTATTTTTAAATTTTGTGAAATATATACTAAGTTCACCTTCACCTGGACCTGTCACGAAATGAAAACTACTAAACTACTATTTGACATTTTGAGGTTTCACATCAGATATGGCCGAACATTGACTAAAAAGTTCTTAATTGCCTCTTCAGTCTTTGTGATTTTAATAATGTAGACTACAATTTTAGTGACATATTTAGTGTGTACAAGCTGTCACCTGTCACGAAATAAAAAACATCTGTTTAAGCTTTTGCCACATTATGGATGAATATGGACGAACATAATTTTGCTTTGGGGGAATATTTAGTGAGAAGTTTACCCGCAAAGCCTTTAATAAGATCTTGACACTTTATAACTTCCCTGATGTAAACGTTCTTAGTTTTCCAATTTGGTAAATATTTGGTGTGAACTGTCATCTATCACAAAATGAAAAGCACTGGTTAGTTTTTGATACTTGGAAGTTTTACAGGTATATATAGGAACTAAATTTCAAACATTTAAAGCGAACCGAAAAGAATTAATTGTCTTTTGTTACTTTTGTGATTTTCCTGATGTAAACAAACTTAATTATGAAATTTATGCAAATATTTAGTGCAAACTATCATAAGCCACGAAATGAAAAACCTTAAATTATCTTTTGACACTATGTGATGCTTTGACAGATATGGAGGAACTAAATTTTGACATTTACGGAATATTTAGTTCGAACTTTGCCTCCTGTCCCTTTGGAAGTTTGTAAAATATTTAGTGTAAACTGTCATCTGTCAACTCTAGACTATCTTTTGACACTTTGTGGTTTGACAGATATGAATGAATTCAATTGTGAGATTTGAGAAATATTTTGACAAAACACACATTTTAACATATTTTTTTCATAAAACTTTAGTTTTCTTTAAATTATATAGAATTTTGTCAAGAATGTTATTATCTCTGGAGCGATATTTCATTTTCAAATATCGGTACCCGGCGGGCGATGCTGGGCCTTACTCAAAATATTGTTGTTGCCATAGATTCAAGGTCACACTTCTTTCTACAACTTGAGCGAAAATGTCAAACCTCTCATAAAGCCTAATCTACTTGAAATATTTGCAGGTGTAAAATTAACCAGTCTCACTTTAGTCGAAATCCATTCGTCATTCATTAATCGTCATGTTCAATCACATAACAATCTGTTTAATTTTTTTTACCCCACATTATCTTTCCTAATGATGATGGTATCAGTCTTGTCTTCATGCCAGACGTTTTAGTCGTCATCGTCGTCGCATGCCTGTCAACTTTATTTTGTACGACCTTACAGCCATCACGTCAGTCCGTCATATTGTAAAAGAATAACCACGACGACAAGACTCGTGCCAAATTGTAATTGCCTCCGTTGATGGGGCTCCTCCGCCTACCTGCTCTTGTTCCTTCTTTTCGCCATCCGGTCTACAAATAATAATAATTTCTCCACACAGCCACCAGTCCAGTAGTCTTTTGACTACTCTTTGCCCACCCCCTTCCTTCCTGAATCAATTGACATTGCCAACCCAAGAGACGTCAGAATAATCCATAAATGCAATCATTCAGTCGAACGTCCGTCGGTGGCTCCATCTATCCATCCATCTTCCTCTCAGCGTACATATTTTACAAATCACCTACACACGACGTATGTTGCTTCCAGTCGTTCTCGTCGTCATAGTCGTCGGTCGTGCCACATTTAGTACACGCCAAGTGACAACTCTGCGAAACTAGCTAGATGCGTCACTTTGACCATACATGGTCTGGGGCGCGAGCTCACACAAGGACGTGGACGTGATGCGATTTCCATGGCAGCTTAATCGCTTATTTATTTGTTTTTATTTATTGCCAGGCGACCAAACGACCGACCGGACTGGTAGATGGGGCTGAAGGAAGTCGTGTGGTGTGGTGGTGACTACGACTAGTCGGACATGCTGAATTGCTGACTCTGTGTGGATATTGCATTCCCCTGGCCTTCCTGTTGACTTGTGCTGGCTTCCTATAGATCCGGCGCGCACTGTTGTTGTCGCAGTGGTATTGTATAGTGTTGTGCAATGTTCTCGCACTTGTTGAGGGTAAAGTGGGTTGATAGATGGTTTTTGGCTAGCTATATGGGAAGGGAAACTCGATGGCAAGGCAAGTGGAGCTGCAGTGGATGACGGAGCTGAGTTGTTGTAGTGGTTTTGATTGAGGTTTTGCTTATGAATGGCGAATGAGTGGTGGTTGATGAAATGACTTCCATAAGTCGATTAAAACCCTCTTTGCACTTTATATGCACGATGCACCAGGCCTCGCGCCTGGTGAGGCGTGTATACGTCTGCTGTCTTACCTACCCGCTGGCTAGAGCGTTTTAGTGCTCTGCCAGCAGGTCATTATAATTTTTTAATTTAGTATTTTTTTTTTGTTGTATGCAAACCATGAAAAATAAAATTCAATGAATGTGCGGTTGAGCTTTTGCAGCTCTTGAAACTTAAAAGGGAGGTTTTCGCTATAGTAGTTGTGTGGGGGATTGGAATTTTTTGTGGAATTTATGATGAAACAAGTAGTTGTTTGCTTAAAGGGTGATAAAATAGGATATGCGCGGGTGAAAATGTCGTTTAGCATTTTAACGAGGGCATATTCCTTCAAGGATTAAAGGAGGAGTTTAGATATTAATAGTGCATATTATGTTAGGTGCGATAACATTTATAATTGGTTTTCTATATTATAAGGAGAAGAAATCTATATCCAGTTCTATATAGTCGTATATCCACCAGGTTTCTGAGTCATGCTGAGCAGTATAAAGAATGTAAGGTATTCTCGTTTTCCATATGGTTAGATCCTGAGAACTTCGTCGCTTGATGGGATGGGAAGAGGAGCATTAAGGGACTTGAGGATTAATTGCTTTCATTACTTCTACGCATCATCATGTTCGATTTCTGGCAATTTACTCGAGAAATACTTTCATCAAAAACGACAAAAGGAAATCCAAACGATAAAAGACAAAATATCCCATCAACTCATTTACCTCGTGCCACCGCCTTTTTCCCCAAAAATGTTGATCATGGACAAAAATGGTCATTCGAGCATGGACAATTTTCTGTGATAACTTCCCAACTTTAGATAAAGTAAACATTTGATTTGATCAATAATGCCAATAATACTTACTTTTGATCTTTAATTGCAGCACTTTCATAAATAGAAATCGAAGCTCGAGAATCCTTAAACGATTTCTTGTTCCGTCATGAAACACTTGAAAAAATGGTACAGAATTGTTCCTTCTATGCTTCAGGTTCTGTCAAAGGCAATCTAAAAAGCTAAGAAAACGCTTTTCTGAAACACTGAGCACTGAAACATTTATAAAGTCTCAATGTTAGTTCGGAGCTATGGAGATGGTTGTAGAATAGACAAAAAGGGAAAAGTGATACTTCTCAGGAATTATTTTCATTCTTTCAAAAATAATTTCTGAGTTATTTGTCGACACACGGGACGATCGTAAAAATGAAAGTAAAATGACGAGCTTCATACTTGTCCCAAAAAATATTCCCAAGCTATCATTTAGCTATCCGAAAAGCAATTATACCGTTCAGTATTATAATCTCAACAGGTGGGTAACAGGATTATCCAAAATTTCAATATATCTCACAAAAAATCTATATAGGTAATGAGGATGACGTTTCGTTTGTTATAAAAAAAGGGAACCAGAAGAACTATGGCAACATTATGCGGGGCACTGTTCTTCAATTTTTTGACCACATATACTTATTTCTTTATACTGTCAGTCGTAAAACAAAATGGAATTAATTGTGGCAATTTATTAGGTCTAATATTTTATAAATTGTCCAAAGAAATTCCTCCAATTAACAAAATCTATGATTGAACTCAGCATACGAGTAATTCGTGAGCCTTTTGGCCCAATTTAGCTTCCTTAACCTATGATCCACACACCACTATCTCGTTGTCATCTGATCTTTGACAAAGAAAACAAGACCAAAAGTAAGGTTTATTCCAGCAATTCCGTTAGCCAGTCCAACGGACTCCTGCTGCACAAACAATAGAATGACAATCAAATCAATTGTTGTAAAACGCAATAGCTATCTGCTGCTTTAGGGCATTTTGGTGATATGCTGCAGTAAGTGTCCCATACTATCGTTTCTTTAGCCAACGAACTTCACATAACAACAACACAAAGTAACAACTTCTATGCCCAATAGCGCTGCCATTTGTGTTAATAATCTTTAAGTTTACGACAATTCGTGCTTTGAGCCTTAATTCAGCAGACTAATGCGCATATACATAGATGGCTACAATTTTCAGCCATGTGAAGGCATTTAACCTGCTTCAACAGACGCGCCACCATGATAGCCTAATGCAAGTTAAGCTGAAAGATCGGTGGACGACACTTCACGTTCCATGCCAGTTGATATCCAAGGGATATATTTCCTTTATCGACCGCAAAATTCAATATAAAAAAGCTCTTTAGCGTACTGATGTTGAAATTGGAGGCCATAGTTAAATGGAACAGCAGGTTAACAACAACTATAACTACTGACGATGAAAACGCGACGTCCAACGTCGTAATTCGATTACATCGATTTGGATCGTGTAAATTTCGTTGGACTTGTTGCTCGTGATTCTGTTTGACTTTCTTTAGAGAAGTATAGAAGTGTAAGGTTTGTAATAGACACATTGTTGCCTTTATATGATTTTGAATAATTTTTTATAAATATAAAGAGAAACAGTATGCATAAGTTTTATTAATTACGACTCAAAAAAAGATTTTCGTCATTCTATACTACTGCTATGTATAAAGCGTGAATTTTTGCTTTTAACATATGTTGTTTTAGGAGACTAAAGTATGCTTATTCAGCTCCATGTTTGATTTTGGCTTCGTTTGCTTAACTCGTTGTAATAAAGAGTCAACAACGGTCTATTTGGCCTTGGGGGCTGAAGCCTGTATGAGAATCGACTTACAAGTTCGAGTTCGATTTTTGTAGGCACGTTTCCAAAAATAAAAATACATAAAAATATATGTACCAGCTAAAGAATTCTATAAAAAATTCAAAAATTGTTTTCTCAAATTAAAGCATTGCCAATGTTAAGAAAACAAAGAAAAATATAATATTTATTTGTCCTATCGGTACCGCTCATACAAAAATCATGCCAGTCATGATTCATCTTGTCATCTTCCGCTTCCTCTACCTCATGTTAACCATTTCCATATCAACGATCTTCATCCATAATCCATAGACATACAAATTAAATTCTCCTTGTAAATTTAATAATCAACACAATACGAAGATGCTATAACTTATACAAAAGACAATTCTACTTTGATATATTTGTGAATTTAACAAATCATGTGTTAAGTAAAACATTATTTTATTGGAAGAAGCTTTAATTTTCGCAAATAATGACACATGTCATTTGCAAATTTTATAGCATCTTCCTTTAAAGAAATATAAACATTAAAAGTGTCTGACACAGTCATGCCCTTAATTTTAATTAATTAATTAATTTTAATTAATTTTAAATTGCAACAATTCGCTGTCTGTGTTTAATTATTTAAATATTTATATGCTTTAATATTGGTCTAGTTTTCTTAATCAATATTATAAAACAAATAAGCTTTAAAGTCAATAATTGTGTTTCATACTTAATTTTTCTTCGGACTAGAAAGATACAAATTTAGCAGAAAATATGTGGGAAGATCGTTCAGCAAAAAAGTAAACTTGGCGACGTTAATCTGTTCAATTTAAACTTTTTATTTTTGACTTATGGAGCCATATGCCCATTACTGCCATCGTCAATTAATGATCTTCTTTGCGTGTGTAGGCCTTTAAATCGAGGAAAGTGTTCCACGTCGAGTTATTTTTTGCAGTCTTCTACATATACGAGTATGCTTGAGTGTAAGTTTATTAAGAAGGCGTTTGTAAATAATATTTATTGGAACTCCATGAGCAGTAAGCACTGAGCGTGGGTCAGTTTTTTTGTGCGTGAGGAGATTTTTATATTTCCTTCCACTTAAAAAAAATATATGTACAATCATAATTTGACAGTACTACCGCTGTACAAATATGCTTAGTATTTATCCCACGCATATGCAATTCAAGAGAAACGTCAAATTAAATTATTATCTCTCATAACTCGTTTAAAGCTCGTTTATTCGTTACCCCCAATGAATTAAATTAAATCTGAATAACAAATAAATTGAATACATAAAATGTCAGTGAGACATCTGGGTGCGGTTATTGTTTAACAATGATTCATCAAACGTCAGATAACAAGAAGAACCATTTAAATGTCATTTAACTTAAAATGTAAACCTCACTGAGTGCTTGTTTGGAAAAGAAAATGAAATGAATTTCCATTTTGTTGACCTTTCTGACAGGTTGTCTTTACCTGACCTTGTCACTAAACGCACAACAATTCAGAGAGACACACATATCACGCATATGTTAAGACATGAACCAAATGAAGAAATTGGTAACGTTGACGTTCAAGGCAAGAGACTTGAAAACTTGAATAAAGTATACTCAAAAGTTTATATTTTTGTTATTTATTCTAGTGATTAGGTCATCACCCACTAGTTGATTGTCATCCATAAGATTGACAGACAAACACTATCGAAATGTTGTGTATATATGTATCTATTATCTCAGGTAAACGAAGACAAGAAACAGGGAAATCCAATAACGAGAACCATTTATGTGCCGACATGTAAATTAGTTTTCATGAATCTGGAATGTCTTTTGCAATTTTAGTCAGTGACATTGACTTGCCGGAAGGTTACTCGTTTAACAGGCTATTAATAGGTTGATGCACTAATGAGGTGTGCTGAGGCTTCTACACATTATGACTTTTTTTTAGTCAATGATCTTGAGAAGACTATTTTTGTTCAAACAGCTGTTTGTTTGTTCAGTTTGTCGAGAGTTTATAAGTATGTGGTGTGGGTGCTAAGTTTTGATACTACTTGGCCTCTTTAAGATTAAGAAGAATGACATTTGTATATACTTTTTATTATTTTTTTTATTTCATTTTATTTGAAATTTATAGTTATAAGCTCTCAATGGTTTGCGAGTTTGCCCTTGTTGAATCCTGCGCAATTTCATTTGGTTTTCGCACCTATTAAGAAAATACTTTGATAACATACTGACAAACATTTCGGTTTCGATAAAATTTCTATATGGCTAGCTTCTATAAAGCTTCTGCTGAGATATAACCACTTACTTTTCCCAACATTTTTGTAAGAATTAAGTGGTTTTTAGACGTTTTCAATAAAACTACTTTCTTCAGGAAAACTCTGCTGTGCCAGAGCTTACAGATCAGATGAACATAAACACTGCATCGATGTAGGAGTTTCTCAAAATTGAGAGTGACGAAATGAAAATCTCTTAAAGTTAAGTAAAACTGTGATGCAGTTGATGTCGTCACCACAAGATAACTCGCTTTTGATAGAAAGATCCAAAGTATTTAATCCTTTCGCACTTGTGAAGTACTTTTTCATTCAAATAAATGAATCCTCATAAAGAGGAATGTGTAGATTAGATATTTTTAACAAGGATTTGGTGACGAATTTGCATTTAGCTGAAGATATGGGACTGCAAATGAGGTAGGTAATTCAAAAAATATAGCCAATCATGGTTGAAGTGAATTTAAATAGGTATAATAAATTGCAATTTCCTCATACTTCAAAAATGTAAAATCCCATGAATGAACTCTAGTTGAGTATTACTATAATAGCGGCATTGTGCGGTATAAAGTAAAGTGTATAATTATTCAAAAAAGCATAGCTACATTATACAAAACTCAACCATTTGTTTTAATTAAACTGCAAAATATGCAATATAGAAGCTATTCTGAATCTATTAACATTTATTTCATGCCAACATAAATACATACCTAAATACTTTTTCCGTTTACAAAGGTTTAAGATAATTTTATGAATCAAACAAATACGAAACTCGTAATATCGTATATATATTCAAAATTGTAAACCAACATTTGTATCGTAAAATGTTGCTTTGAATAATCTTATGTCGTAAAATGTTGCTAAAGAAAATTAAAATAAATCCTTAGAGTATGCAATTGTAAATTATTTTCGAAGAGAGTAGCTCGCGTTGTATCATTATAAATAACATATTTCTAGGAAAACTTAAACTTATTTTTACTATTTAATCGGCGCAATTGAAACAACCTCTTTATTATATGAGCACAATTTCTGCACTTAAGATAGAGAATAGAGATACCTATTTATTTTAATAAGTACAGTTGTCAAAACAAAAAAATAATTGAAACAAGCGCATACATGACGAGTCGAAAACAATCAAATGCATGATTGGGTCGCACGAATTTCCTCTTGTTGCAAACTATGGGACTACAAAAATTTTGATCCATGAAATTATGTATCATCATATTTTTTATTTTATGTATGTAGTTTAGCTAAAAGCTTTAAATGCCATATTATTGCCTGTTAAATTTGGACAATGTGGCGTATACGTTCTATTTTTTTTCTTACACTAATGAAATTAAATAAAAGTCGCAGTGAAAAAAGCGTATAAAAAAGAAAAACTAAAAAATACAAACATTTGTTTTTACATATTATTAATAACTGAAGTTTAAATTTGGAATATTTCTTTATCATCAATTTTAAATCGCAGACTTTTTAAAATTGATCAAAATCGTTAGGGCGGTTCACAAGAAATTTAATAAGTAGAGTGGGGAAATGGGTATTCGAAATTTTATCAATTTTTTATTTTAGCAATGAATGACGATCAGGAAAATAGTGTTTCTTATAATAATTACTTTATATAGAGTCATTTTTATAAAAATGAATTATTAGTCACTATGAGTGCAGCATTCAATGTTATTTTTGATGCTAAATATCAAAAACCCTTTCATTTTTAAACCAGCATTAAAAATAGTTTTGATATCTTAAGAAATCGCCAAATGTCGCCAAATTTTCGACATTAAAAAGTGTTTCAATGAAAAATTGTAAATAATTAAAACACATCTTCCGAAAATAATTTCGAATGCGCTTTAAATAGTAATTTCATAGTAAAATATCACACGTACTTGCTTTAGTTTTCTAGGTTCCAGTGAACTTTACTTGATTATCTAGATTCAATTATACAATTCATCTGCCTCATATTATGATGCATGTTTAAATTAAAATATAAACAAAATCCAGACTCATCAAAATCCATAGTAAATGCAATTAATACAAATTTGTGTCCCTATTCTCCCTCTTGTGTGTTTATGTAATTAAATTGATCTGTTTTTTCAGAGCCCTTATTACTCTTACTTACTCTATTTTTATTTATTATACCAACATAAATCCACTGTTTCATTGCAGAGATTAAACAAAAGCTTTACTGGATAATGATATTATACTGAATATTTTATGCCAATAAACATGACCGATACAGTACAGCCTCTTGCCACCAAAAATTACATTAAACGTGCCATAACACCCAGCAGTATCAGTCCATTGGCGGTGCGAAAATTCGAAGGATTACCATTGGAGGCACCAACAAAGAATGTGGTGAGTATGCAAATATTTTTTTTTTATATATAATTATTCCCAACAAAAAAAAAAAAAACATTCACGCAGCTATTATCAGGATTTTATTTGTCCAACTAATAAATAAATTTGCAACACAAATTTTATTTTACAAAAAAAAAAAAAATGTCGATGGTAGACCTTAAGTGGAATTAAATTCACTTTCAAATGAAAATTGAAACATTTGATATAAGTTTGCTTGTTGTCGCTGAAAGGAAAACCCATCCATCTAGAGCTTATCCCGAGTACAATCGCGTATAAACTTAAGGCATCCAAATAAAGCATGGAGACGGCGCCGAAATGGCCATTTTCCATTATCCGCATGGCGCAGAGTTAACCGGACTTTATGGAGCCACGCGTTGTCTCTACCGGACTCGATATCATTTTGAGAAGATCTCGCTCAACACGCACCAGAGAGAAGACATATAGAAACGACGACAACGACAATAATGACGAGAAATATATACATATAAATAAAAGATACAAAAATACTTTTTTGAAACCTGCTAAAGACTGCTGCGAGACTCTGAAAAAGCTGGTTATGAGTTCCCACGATTTTTTGCTGGTCGAGCGAGCTTGCGTGCAAGACTATAATGTACAACTGATTTCGTTTTGCCGGCTTACGATTGTAGATAGGTACATGGTTCAAGTGAACCATTTATGAAAGAAGTCTATTTTGGAGTTGGAAATAGTAATAGACCACCGCAACCGTATGATATGCTTTGAGTCTGGGGAGTTGCAGTTAATAGACTTCAAGGAGGAGATTCGTTCGTCGTTTTAAGAGGAGATGATGGAAAATGTGTAACAACATCCACTGCGAGCCTACAATTTATTTATGAATGATGAAATGTTGCGATAAAGTGTGTTGGTTGTTTGATTTCTGTGTAGAGCAGCACAAGGTCGGAAATGAATCACTGCATTGCGGTTTAGTATTTCATCGAGCAAAAAGCAAGATGCTCCACCACCGATTAGAGTGTTTTGATTGAGCATAAAGTTGGTGTAATCGCAGATTTAAAATAAGTGCATGAAAACTAGGTGAATCAGTTTTGCGAACTTTGTGAACTATGAAAAGAAGAAACAATGGTTAGGTACATTTTTAGATTAGAATTAAGAATCCCATAAAAAGCGTAGATATATGTATATTGTATATGAAAAACGTGGGATGATAGAAGTACAGATTTTGTTTTCATGATTCTATTTGTATTCTGGGTCGAATCAATTATAGGTTTGAGCTCATTTTGGTTTTGATTACGTACCGACAAACAATTCTCAGTACATAATTGGAGTTTTTGTGTAAAATGTATGATTCATCATCATTCTGTTATTGAAATATCTTTTTCCAACATTAAAATTAGATTTCCGAAATTTTAAATTTCATTTACGTATTTAAATTTTTTTAATTTTTTACCATTAATATTACTGAAGTAAACTGGAAATATTATATGTATGAACGTTTTGTGTTTTCTTTAAATCCTTTAGGTGTTCATTGTTTCAGAATTTTCTTTTCCAAGAATTTCTTGTTCTGATTGCTGAAGGATCCACTTTATGCCTTCCATAGGCCTTTCATGATTTGACACAAGCTATAAATCATTGTTTCAAAACTATAAATGTCAAATAAATTAATGTGAAATATATGTATTATACGATACCGAAACTTCACTATTGAAAGTATTTAACACAATTAACAGCGGAACATAGATCACTGTTCTTTAAAATTCACTATGCAGACAATTCATTGTGCAGAACTTACTGGTGCACACTGATAAAGGGCAATGCACCAGTATTGTATATTACAACCGAATAAAATTTCAACCGAATACAAACCCCAGTAGAATTCCCACTGGTAAAGTTCAGGATCTAAACCACTTTTCAGAACATTTAGAACTTTTCAAAATAGTTCACCACAGTGAATTTCCCACCATGCATCAATGCGTCACAGTGAAATGTCCATCATAAAGTTCATTGTGTACAACAGCCATCAGTTAAGGGAACACAGTAAATTAGCCGTCTATATTAAAGATTCTCTGTTTCTTGATTATATAAAAATATTTTTTAGTTTTTAGAACGAACCCTCTCATTTACTAAACTAGATACTTAGGTACGTAAATCAACATAACAAAAATCCAAAATGAATTCCTAGTTAGATTCCATATTGCAAAAAACCAATCCATCTTGCAGATATTTATTATATTTACTAATTGACAGAAGAAAAATAATCATAATGTCCCTTAAATGGTCACGATATATCCAGCAATCCAGCTGTGAGACCATAAATGTCATTTTCATGCAGCACGACAAACAGACATTCAACTTTATTAAATCAAAAGATCTTTCAAGCCTTTGTTTATTATCTGTCATCGGCATTATGAATCGACAAACATACGCCTTTTCCCCCCATCATTCTTGAGATTAATTAGAAAATTACGAAGTTAAACAGTGAATTGATTTGTTTGACCAAATTAAGATGATGGCGACATTTGGGCGGCAAAATGCTGATGCTTATCAAATCTCACATATTTAGCCATTCACTACAATGGTCGGCTGTTACACGCCTACCCACATAATGTCTTTTCTGAAGAATGTTTTTCCTTTCCAAGAAGCATGAAGATATTGTACGTTTGATGTGACTGACACCCACAAATGACATTTCGAAAGTGTGTGCCTGCTGTGGTGCACACTTTCATTGACAGATCAGTCATTTGGCAATACAACAAACTTAAGATTGCATCGGACATAGTTTTCACTATTATTTCTGTCCTTCTTGTGTGATAGGGGCGACGATAGTTCACCTACTGTACGAGGTGCATACGGTAATAAAGTAATACTGACCTTTGCCAACAATAGTTTTTCTTTTTGTCTTCTTGGTACTTTGTGTAATCGCCCCACAAATGGGCATATTTAGTGTCTTAAATGTTAATTGGGTCAACATAGGAGGCCAACGCGGGTTCATTGTGACTTTGTGAGTTCGCTTGTTTGTTTTTACGACCCATTGTGTTCAAGGCATTTGTGATATAGTCTTGGGATTGTGCATTCGACGCTAATACACCTTAAGTACATCTTATGGATGTTTTTTATGTCTTTTGTTGTACCTACTTCTGGGGGATTTTGTGTTCTACTTTTCTTTTCTATATTTTATTTAATCCAAAACAATAGGGTCTATTATATTTAATGGTGATTTGAAATTCGCTGTTAATTATTTTAAACTTAGTTTAAGTTGGCTTTCGTTAGCATTAACTTTTTGATAATATTGACTATCAGAAGAAATATTTGTTGGTTTAGTTTAGTATCAGCCTTATTGTGTTACTTTTACTTCAACTTTATTTTATTTGATTTATTGTTCGATGTGATTACACAATCTGTCAAATTCACAGCGTAACCACCTGTCATTTCTTATAGTTTTGGTAGTAGACGTTTAGGATTTTAAGAGTGGACATTTAGATTAAGCACTAAATATCCCGAAATATAATTTCACCACAAAGCAATAAATATTTGTAAGACGTTATGGAAGAACTTAATTTTGACGTTTGTGGAATAATTACTGCTAACTGTCACTGTTAGCAGAGTCGCAGTTAGTTAGTGGAGTCGTGCTAGAGATTCAGCGATGATATTTAATACGTTTATATGACCGGATTCATGGATCGGATTCAATCTGAATCGAAATTTCGATCCAGTTATTGTCTACACCGGATCGAATCGGATTGAATAAATATGGGAAAAAACAAAACAATACAAATTTACCGCAAACCGCCTAGAAAGAGAACCAAAACTGCAACACTCACATAAACAAAAACTTGATTCTTCAATTCTTCCATCTATAGGTATATGTATATGTAATGCATGTTTTTGATTCGATCCAGCTTGCACAAACTAATTCAATTCGAACCGCGTTTATATGGACTTAAATCCTGATTCAATTCAGATTTAATTCTCCATGTAAACGTAGTAATTATGACTCAAATTTAACAGTCCTCTTTTCTGTATACTATAGAAATGATAATTGTCAAATGCATTCTTCAAAATAACATACGCAATAAAGTGAGATATAGAAGAAACTGCAGAAATGTCAAAAAGAATCACCGACAATTTTACCCAAGATTAATATACAAGGGAGCTCAATAGCCATCTCATTTTTTTTACTTTTCTTTCTCTTTTTCACTAATGTAGTTTGAAAAGAGTAGAGCTGAGGGCTTTTGAGTAATTGTGAAGAACTCAAGAACTTGAGCTTGCTTTTTTTTTGTCACGATGAGTGGCAAGAAACGAGTGTGATGGCAGGCACAGACAATACTGTGTCTTACCATGCAATTAAATAGTATAAAGCAAGTATAAATTTGACTTGCAATTAGCTTAGTCCATATTGCCATGAACCTTTACTTTAGAGTTTAGAGGTTGTTAAACCATTTGCTCTCCTCGATTGGCATTTGCTTGCAGAATGATACTTTGATGTGTGTGAATACCTTGCGTCATATTTGTCTTTTTGTATTTCATCGTTAAGTCGTTCGATTTCTCGTTCAGTTTTAGTGATTGACATCTGCTAGCTTAGATTTGATTCTCTTCTCTCGAAGTAGTTTCTGCTGACATTCATCAGAATATGTTTCGAATTCTAGGACTTATTGATTGATTCTCAAAAATAATAAAGACTCAATTTTTTTAAACTGATTTTCGACATTGCATTTTTGATTTGATAATCTTAAAAACTTGAAAAGCTGACAAAGCATGCAACAAGTCGTCCAATATTACCAAAGAGTTATACACTTTTACATAGCATCACAAAATAGAATAGAAAAACAAAACAAACTTAGCACCACATTTTTACTGACTCCCCAAATAAGTTAACAGTCTCAAGACAATACCCTCATTCATCATTCAATCTTAAGTCACCACCCAAAGCTAACCATCACGTTTAACGTTCCTACTTGAACTCATATTTCACTTTCACTTTTTCTCACATCGACATGACCATAATGGGGGTGCCCTCATAGTTTTTTTTAAGTTGACTTGTTCCCTTAACACAAAAGCCCATAAAGTACATTATTTGACTAAACAAAATAAAAAGGTTTTAATACCTGACATCACCCTATTGCATTGTCAAACAAAACAACTTTGCCGCTGTCATGTCAGCTAGAAAATAAAATGAACCCAACTCCAACATGACGAACAATTTTATATTTCTGATCTCGCTTGACCCGCGTGCAATCCTCGCGGCTGCATTGAGATGTTAATAAGGTGCGATAAATCCATCGCTTAAATCAAAATATTCATAACTGCGCTACCATTTATTTTGGTTACCGCCGCCGCCGCTGCTGCCACCCATTAACCAAAAAACAAAACAATTCCGTTTGTTGTTCCAGAACTTCCCCGCCAGTCAGCCGTCTTTTGTTTTGGTTGTCTTTTGAATTTGGTCATGCACCACACCAACTGACGTAACAAAAATGGATAGAAAAAAAAAACAACTTCAGGGCGTGATCTGAGTCAACAAGATTGCTTGCGGAGGTAAATACCTTCGTCGAGCTACAGCACAAGGGAGTCACCACAAAACAAAACGGCCATTTAAGGTGGCTTACTGAAAACTGATTTATGCATTCATTATGGGATGACGACTGTGAAGCGTCTACGTTTTTCATCGTTTCTAGAACGTCGAACGGATTTTCAACGTCAAGCAATCGGTTGACTGATCGGCGAACTCTATCGATGAGGTAAATTAAATTTTGCGCGGTGACCTAAGTTATTGACGTTTTCTCGCCACAACAGCGCATGTGCAGCCACCTCCACCTTTTCACTATACAGTACAGGGTTTGTACTCGACTCGGGCTTGAACTATCGGTACCTGTCATTGAAGCTGCCATAATCAGAGACTTGGGTGTAGCGTGCACATGTAATAAACATATGGGCTTGGCGCATGGCACATTTTTTTATACAACTCATAGCACAGATTTTCGCAGAGATAAACTGAGGGAGGACGGACGAAATGATTCAATATTTCATTACAAATGGTTATCGCTTCCTTTGTGTGATGAGAAGAAGGAGATCTTAGTTTTTTTTTTAGTCCAGCAGGGAAATTGGAAGAACAAGAGACTCATCTAAGCAAGCTTAAGGTGGAGTTGCGCATTATAGTTCATTATAAGCTCGTTGATGTGCAACGGCTGCGCGGGAACATATTTATAGTTATGGTAAACAACTAAAGTCGAGGTTGTGGGAAAATTACAATTTTTCACTTTACTATCTCAATCGGATAAAAAAATGGGGGGATATTATTTTGTGTTCAACACTTTGTCAGAAAAGAGGCTTGAAGAGGTGCAACACAAAATTAATGAGGAGGCGCAACTGTGTTAAATATTAAGAGCAATCAAAGGTTAAAAATTAAAAGGGCTTCATAGCTGCTGTTAACTTGTTGTTACCAAAATATTGTCAGATTTTCAGCTTAGGAATTTATGGTGTTTGTTGATCAGAGGTCATGAATAATTTATAAAGGGGTTTCAATAGGGACTTCCAGACATATTGTTCAAGTTATGCCTCTATCAAATTGGCTTTATTTTATAAAGTCTATTTTTCCAAATTATTCAACAACATGTGCAAATGATAAAATTGTTTTATGAATGTGGCTGTGGGTCTTCTTCAGCAATATTTTTTTCGACTCGAATTTACTGAATTTGGCTGATTAATTGCTCTTTTCTGTGGAAACTTGTGAATTTTGTTTGTTAATACAAAGGAATGATTTCTCACATTTTTGGCTTGAATTTCGGGCACTATGAAACGCTTTTAATGTCTAAATATATTGTTCACCAATTAACAGCATAAAGTAAAGGTTCAATAAACATTAGAAATATTATGTCTTTATCAAGTATTTTTTTTAATTTTCGTGGATGGCTTGCGACCTTGTGAGGTGTGCGCACGAGAGAGCTCTGGATCCGATGGATCTAGCGTTAGTCGTTAATTCATCTTGGGCTATTCAGCGGGCACCACATTGAAATGATGGAAATTGAAGACAACAAACTCAGAATCAAAAGAGCTAATGGAAAGGATATTATATGTATAAGGCTCAGCTTTTTCATTTTGACAGATGCGCAGAACCAAAAAAAAAATAAAACTTACTTAGGTACTTACTTAAGGTGGCACTATAGTCCGGGGTGTACTTAAGCCTCAATTAACAACCCAATACAGCCAGCTCTAATCCATAATCCATATCTACCATAAAATAAATCTTATATAGTGAAAGTGTGTTGCAACGGATATTTTGAAATAATTTTATCAATAATTGCAAATCTTGTTGCAAACTAAAACTATGGAGACTTCATTGATGTTTCCTTCTTGCATTCATATCTAAGTACTATAAAACTATTACAATAGTGACAGATCACATGATAGAGACCATTATCATTATTTAAATTTCAATTCAGTTCCCACAAATTCTAAAATATTCCAAAAGCAAAGATCAAAGAAATGCCTATCTGGCATCTTCTATAGTTTATGATTCTTGCTTTCATTCAATAATAAAGCTTCTTTAAAATTTCAATGTTTTCTTCCATTCAGAAGGCGGATACAGCACCATAAATATAATAAAACAAATTCACCGATAATAATTTGTCGATTATTCCATTCGATTAAACATATAATCTACCATCACAATAAATCCTTTCTTTTAATTTTTGGGGTCATACACATTGGGACTATACATAGACATACCCAAGTAGCCCCAAGCCACCTTTAAACTACCACCTGCCATACATAATATCATTTACAATCACAAGAAAAATAAAATTCTATCTTGGTAGGTAGATACTAGATACACAAATAAAAATCGTGCGTTCACAATTTTTCTTAAGTAGAATTTCAACTATTTCTTATAATTCCCACCATCAACATAAAAAATCAAACACTTGATTAATATTTGCATATACCTAATATGCATGCATATGTGCACTTGTTGTATTCTTGCTCAACATAAAACGATACAAGATAGGTTTTTCTATGATAGTCAAATATTGTATCTATATCTATCTGTATCTTAATGTGTGCGGATATTAACTAAACCACATTCATTCAGTTAGTTCTCAAGCTTTTTTCAAATCTATTTGATTTAGAGTTGAGACAAAAAGCTCTTAAATTAAGTTGGATAAAGAACGTTAAACATTAAACAAAATCTGAAAAAAAGTAAAAAGGTGGCTCACTTAGTATTGAGTGTGTGTCATGTCTAATCTGATGACATGAGCATGTAGGATAAGCATATGGGTCACAGGTAGGTCTCTTGTTGAAAAATATAAATAACAACGACAATAATTGTAGATCGTTTATTTACTGCTCATTACAGTGCCCTGGTTGTGCACGACGACGACGACGATAGCGATGGCGACGACGAATGCATTTTCCACCTCCCTTACCTTAAGCGGTGTTTTTGTTTTTTATATTTTCCCGCATTTTCTTTTGCTTTTTAAGTACCAACTATTACCGTTTAGAAAAACCCTCTAAACTAACACTCCAAAACGAAGGAAAACCGACAGATATAGACAAAAAAAATTCAGTACTACTCAGCAGTCAGCATGATGCCTATTTTTGTATCTACGTATTTAAGTATCTAACTTGAAGAGCTCTGAGCAAAGTTTTGCCATTTTCTGTTGTCTGTTGTGTGTCTGTAATTGTGTATTCATTCACTTTGAGGCTTTTTTGAGAGGCAACACTGACTTTGGCTGGCTGGAAATATACTAGATACTCTCATAGAAAACTTCACTGTACGCTACTTTGCAATGTATAGTGTATTTATAACTATGGTTTTTTTTTTATATTTATCTTTCGCGTTACCTCCCTGAGTATACTGACTGCTGCTTTGCAAGAGCTTAGACTACTAAAAGAGTGAAATAGGTGAACACTTTGCAATCAAAAACACAAGGAACAAGGCGGTAGGGTGGGTATATTAGTTATAGTGTAATGCATCGTGCCATTTTCCGTTTCCTTCGAAATTGCAAAAAAAAGAGCAGTTTTCTTACACTAATGTGTATTAGTTTTTTGTTTGTTTATATTATTTGTATCTTTTACCAGCAGCAACAGTTTTAAGTTCAGCAGCTTAGATAGAGTGAAGAAATTCCAAAGCGCACCGAGACTACTGCTGCGGACACACCGCGCCAAAAAGCACAGTAAAGTGTTTTCCTTCGATTTTGTTGTTAGTTTAATATTATTTTTCTTCTTGAAAAGTCAGTTCAGGTGTAACTGCTCAAAAGAGTTAACGTGCGCATCACGTCGTCGTCGTTGTCGGTTTTATTTTTTTTTGTCTGTTATTAATGGTCGTTGCGTTGTATATATTCTCTTATCGTGTGAGAGATTTTAGATATTTTTTTTTTTCAAATAATTAAATTAAAAAAAAAATTAATTGGTCGAAAAATTATAATTTGTACCAAATAGCCGTGAGGCAGGGTTGACTGTTTACTCATTCAAAGAATATTCCAGTGGTATAAATTTAAAAATTGTAACTGAAAAGTGATCCTTTTTTAATAAGATTTTAGTTAATTTTATTTCGAATAAAATTTAAAAAAAAAAACTGAAAAAACTGGTCTAAAAAAGTTGAAATTTAAATAAAAATGTGAATAAAGAAAATTGTTTTCCACCAATGGCAACATTTTGGATAAACACAAATCAACTAGTAATTAGTCTAAAAAGTGTATGATACAAGTGTTCCTATAGAAATTTTTTTTTTTAACTTTTGCGATTTGTGTTTTCAAATTTAAAACTATTTTATGTTGTTCTGTAAGAAAACACCAATAATGGGAGAATTAATTCCCCAGAAAAATTGAATGAAACCCCTTTTAGTCCCTTTTGGTGATCCAAATCAATTGGTATAAAACTGTATAATCGCTTTCCGTTTTCGTGAGAATTAAAAAAAACAAATTGTCCTTGCTGATCAAAATTTAAAAAAAAGTGTTATTTAAATTTTAGTAAAGCAAATTCAACTGGTCTAAACTATACCAACTGCCAATAAAAACATATTTGAAAATTAATACATAAAAATAATAGAAACAAAAATAAGAATAAAAAAAAGTTAAAATAATCCTATAACTCAATTGGTCTTAAATTGTAGCACAGCAATATTGACTGGTCTAAACACATAAAAAACGTGAATATGAACTTAATTCCTCCGGAGTATATGCAAATTCAATAAAGACTTCGATCAAATTTCGAAAACTGGTATACAATTGTTCGGCAGTGTGAAAATTCATCTAATCTGTGAATTAAATCAATTTGAAACAAATAAAACCCAACACCTTTTAAAAATAGATTCTCAAATTGAATTCCTCAAAAAACAAATCTAATAAAAAAATCAACAATATTGAAGCTTTCAAAGTTATGTAAGTTGTTTGGCGATGTGCATCACTTCTATTGCTATTCATTGAGCTGATGACTGCCGGAACACAGGCGATAGAGATATAATAGAATCCGTGTGCATATTGGGGATCATGAAATAAAACAAATCGTCAGTGTTTGTTTTTTTGTTGTTATTTATTTCTGCCACAATAAGTTACAGAGGGAAGAATAATAACAATGATGTCAACAAAAATCGTTATTTTGTTATTTAACTTATTTTAAAATGTGCACATTGTGTGGTTGGTCGAATAGTTTGTATGCCGTAAAGAAAGATTCGGTTGTTTGTCTTTATTTCTACGACTTTTTTTTTATATTTTTTTTTTCGTAAGCTGATTGATTTTTGTAGTCTGACAAAAGTTGTATTGTCACGATTCGACATTGAGTTCATGTTCATGCTTTAATCTGAAACCATTGGACAGTTGGTATAATTGAAGTTGATTTTTTATGTTCTCTTTGACTTAAATATAGTTTAAATGTATTTTCCAAGGATTGCAATAATTTTGCAATGTTAATGGCTTTGGGTGTGAGGACATTTAAAATAAAGCAAGAAATATTATATGGACTTGCTCATGACAGGGTTGATGTGGCCATTTGTGCTGCCACCCTTTTAAGTTGTGGGTGATGCCGCATTTGTTTAAATTCGAAGTAGTTCACGATTGATTTAATTTTTTTTTTGTTTGTGTCATCATTATTTAACGTTTTTATATTTGTTGCTTCGTTGGCCATCACGTATACCTATCTGGTTGATTAATTCAATGAATAAAATAATAATTTACTCTGTCCAGTCAATCGGACAATGTTTTTCTGAGTATGGATTGTATCATATCGGGTGACTACTAATTGATGAGTTTTGGTGGAACTTTTTAATGATTATTTGTATAGGGGGTAATAATGAGATCTGTTGAATCTTTTTTGTTTCGTTTTGTTTTTTGGTAATTTTTATGAGTGGGTATATGACGCAGTTACTATCAGCGTTAAAACTTATATTTTACAAAAAAAAATAAAGTAGGGATAATAGTTTTTGAAAGAGTTATATTATAGTTATTATAATCCTATTGGGCCAAAATTTTGCCAAAAGGTTAAAGTGTGATTTTGAATTATTTAAAAATTAAAAATAAGAATTTTCGAAAAAACGACCAGCACCATCTATTGAGTAATTGGAATTGCCTAGATATGTCTTAATATTTTTTTTGTACGATCAATAGTTTAGGCGTGCGAGCGCCGCAAAGTGTGCTCCAATACTAACATTAGCAAAAATAAAATATTTTTCAAACCGGCTTCAGTGCAAAATCCAAAATTACAAAATGCCGAATTGAAAAATCCTTAATAACAATATCCCGAACAACGAAATCTCGAATTACAAAATCCCGAATTACAAAATCCCGAATTACTTAGTACACTCAAAATAATTTCCTGGCACTATGAATCAAAAATTCTGTAAGATTCTATCGGACAAACAGATAATAGATTCCCTCAGGCTTGCTGATTAATTGAACCAGTAAATCCTGGTAGATCGCAATTTCCCCTCCGAAAATAATTTCATCAGATTTCCTGATAAAATAAATCAGTATCCTGGTACGATCTAACTGCTACCAGGAATAATGGTAGTATATTAATCAGGAATATTTTTTTGTGTTTCCTGGTAAAATGTACCCTTTTTCCTGGCAAATATTATCAGGAGGGAAGTTAATAATCAGTATATAACAAGCTCTTTATATCAAGAATTATTTTTTTCTACCAGTAGTCTGGTACAATATACCAGGATAACAGAGGATTTTTCTGGTACCTGCTACCAGGATAATGGTAGTATTTATCAGGAATATTATTTTCCTGGTAAAATGAACCAGCATTCTGGTAACAGATACCAGAAAGTTTTATACTTTTCCTGTTTCCTGCTACCAGGATAATGGTAGCATTTATTTATATAAATAGAATTTAAGTTTTTATTTCTAATCGTAAACATTTATTATCTATACACCTAAGTGGAGGTCCTGTCGTCTGACAGGCACCTGTGTCAGCAGTCTTCTTAAATTACAGTATCGGGTTTCCCGCTTCGCGTGTTCAAGGGATTTTAACTCCCTTTCTGTAGTCAGTCCCTCTCACGCAACTTCGTTGCTGCGCTTAGGCTTTGTCGTATTTTTTGAGGAGTGATTTTGAAAAAAAAAATCTAACAAAAAACTTCGTTATTGGCAACAAATCAGTCACACAAAATTTTATCAAAATCGATTGTATTTTTTTCAAGAAAAATTGGATTTTCTGTAGCGTTTATATGACAGGTACAGTTAATAAGGTGATTTTAAAAATTTATTTTTAACGTAAAACTTCATTGTCGGAAAAAAATCAGTCACACTAAATTTCACCAAAATCGAATTTCTTTTTTCGTGTTCTCTATCATCGTAATGTCATGTTTGATTGTTATCTCAAAACCTTTTTTCTTACGAATACAAAACTTGCCTTATATGTAAGTACCTATAATCGCAAGTAATAAGGCATCACCACTGTTATGTTGTGGTTGTCCTTTACAAAACTGATTATAAATACAAATTTTCTCTCGTAATAATTAATTTTAAAAACTTCAAAACCTTAAAGAATAATTGTCATTAACCGCTACACATAAATACGCTTCCCATCAATTAACCTCTCGAAACAATTAGAAAACTATTTGAAGGTATCTCTAATTCTCTACCACTTCTACCTCTACTCCAAAGCAACTTAAAAGTCTAATGACATAATTAAGACCAACTTTGCTACCAATTATATCTATCAGTAAAAATCAGTCACATGAACTGCTGCAAACAGTTCACTCTACTATATCGGATGGCAGGGAATTTAAAGTAATTATAAACGAGTATAAACCTTCACCGAAAGAAAAAAAAACTCTTCCTAGCTACAAAGACTGAATTGAAACTCACTTTAAAAAAAAAAAAAATAATAAAAAAAAACCTTTATTATCGTAATTTGCGTTGAACTTTGTTTGTCACTGAACAAAAGTGAAGCGGAAAATAATTCCAACAGTCCTTCTCTGATGTTGATGTACAGAAATCAGATCAAGGTATAAACTTTGAATGTAAAAATCGATATCGTTCCAAAAGATACTTATGAGCTCTCCTCCAAAAGGCTGACCGTAGATATAGGTATTATATGAAAGCCCTGATGAGCACCGTGAGATCTAGGCCGTGTGCGGTTTTGAATTTATATTTTCTATAACCGACCGCGGAATCGCAAAAATGAAATCGAGAGCGAACCCTCATAGCCTATATAGATTCTTTTGTAAAGGCAGTTTCAATAGATAGATATTAGGTATAACTTCTCAGCTGCGGGATTCAGATTCGGAAAAGTTCAATTATTATCATTTTTCCTTCTTCTCATGGCAGCTCTCTGCCTCGCCTAAGCTGTGGTTTCCCACCATGTCTGAGGTCTTGCTTCTGGCATATGTTTGGCATAATATTTCTGAATCTCCTCCCTTTGCTCCCCTTTCTTGATACTCACGATTATGAATGAATTAGACGGGCAATTAGCACCTAGCGCGATGTGGCTGTGTTATGTTATCCAATGCGGGGTGGGCAGAGATTAAAGCAAACAACACGTAAAAAATATCCAAAATACACAAATGAAAGGAACCTAGAGAGAGAGAGGTTCGTAGTAACTTGGAGGAAAGGTGGTGGCAGCAAGGCGGCATGTCGTTATAGGCTTGCATAAAAACGGAAGCTCTAAATGCATTTGCGGAACACCACCCATACATCATGGCGCTGGCGTTGTTGCTGCTCATCATGACTGGGAATGGAATAAATTTGCGGCCTAGTGACCAGATATACTGATGGACGGCAGCAATCGCGCAAAAGAGTTGGCCGAGAAGAAGGAGGACATGGAGCAGAATCATCCATCCGAAGTTAGTCGGTTTGTGTGTCGGAGGCCATTGCGTGATTATGCAATGGTGCATTGTTTGAGCTTTTTTGTGTTGTTTTTTGTTTTTGTTGCTGTTGCTGTGAGTATGTATCACATTATTCGCGATGGTGATTTTGCAATGTGATTTTCGTTTGATGTTCGTTTGCTTCATCTGACAGACACAGACAGACAGGGGAGAACGGTCTATGTCTATTTGGTCACTTGCACCTCTGGAATGACCAACTTTAAATGGATTTTTGAATCGTCTCTCTATGCTCGAGAGAGTTGGTTTAGAAAAGAGGTAGACGTGTTGCATTTGTGCAATTGACGTTAAGTGTATGCCATCGGGACAGGCACGTTTTATCTTAACGAATCAATTTACCAATAATTCATGTCGGTGGTGCATCTCATGTTTGATATTTCCATGCGTAATTAGATATCTTTCTTTGTGGTCATGTGAAAGCAAAAAGAGCTTCATGGGAACTTCTGTACTTTATTTTTTTGTATTTTTTATTGTGCAAGAAATCAGTTTAAAATACTTTGAAACATTTTAACTGTTTTTTTTTATATTGAGCGCGCACTAAAGGGGAATACCCTTATAATGATTAAACACAGTGCGAGCAATTAGGAAAGGAGGATAGGATTAGAAAGGAGAAACCGATGCACATTGTTTTGAATGTCTGCACACTGTAATGAGTGGGAAATACTGTGTCTGGTAAAGCATTTCACATTCGCGTAGTGCGGCTAAAGAAAGAATCTCTGTACTTAACAGTACGTCCGAAATTGGGATCAAGGGTAAACTGATGGGCATTCCAAGCAGTACGGGTATTACGGTTGAATTGTTTAAGGGGAGGAATGCAACTGGCTATTTCACTAGAGTATTGTTTATAAAAATAACGATGAGACAATGACATCCATGAGACCTTGCGGCGGTGTTCAAGAGAAGCAAATGTCTCGGTGAGAGAACGATCTTATATCATTTTTAGAGCTCTTTTTTCAATTCTATCCAGAAGACTCAAGTACGTTATTGGGGCTCCAGCCAAAATATGACAGTTATACTCAAGTTTGGGATGAATAAAAGCTTTGTAAATTGTAGCCAGATCAGAAGGGGTAAAAAACTTCTTGCATCGTCGGAGAAAACCTAAACACATAGCAGCATTTTTGGCGATGTCAAATATGTGATCACTCCACAGCAAGTGGTTTGTGATGCACATACCTAGGACCGATAGTTGTTCAATCTCCTCGATGCAAGTAGCACCCATGGATAGTGGCATTGGGGGAGGGTTACGCTTTTGCGACAGTAGACAGCATTGAGTTTTCGAAGCATTAAATTCTGCACGGTTTTTAAATCCCCATTGAACAATGCTGTCAAGATCAGAAATTAATGAGCTTATCATATTATTTTATTTTATTATTTTGATTATTGAATCCTCTTTGGTTTCTTGTAAACCTTTTTTTTTAATATTTTGTGTACAGTTAGTTATTTATTTTGAATAAAATGCACTTCAATTTAAGATCGATAACATTGATAACATAAAAAAAAAATTGCATGTGTGTATGTACGTTGCTAAAAAGCACTTTATAAAAGAATCAAAAGTTTTAATTTTCAACAGAGATTTTATTTGAATTTTTTTATTAAATTTGCAGCACTATTTTTAATGATAGCCATGTAAAATGGAGTTGGGGTCGAAATTCTGACGGTGTTAACATACTTTTTGTCAAAATTCTGCTTTCGAATTTTTAAATTCTGCTTTCCTAAATTCTGCTTATCTAAATTCTGCTTACCAAAACAGGTTAGAAAAATGTTAAAAAGGGCACGCTTTTTTTTACTTGCGATTATAGATAATAGGCTATATTCACACCAAATCAAAATATAAATTTATAGAAACAACTTATTTAATTAAATTTTTTTATCCATTCTTCAATTTTGTGAACAAAAACTAAATATGTTTATTGACTTTAGAATTGTTTTTTTTTAACTATTTTCTTTTATCAATTAAAATTAGCGGCACAAGAATCGACATGGAAAAAAACTTTTTAGATTTGTTTTGTTCAAATTCAGCAACTAAGTTGAATGCTCAAAAGGTATGTTTGCTTTACACGAATTTCTTTTGCAAGTATGTATAAATTTTGAGGAGATTTCGTTATCTACTTGATTTCGAAATCTAAAAATGTATGGGAAATCTACTCGATTTTGAAATCTAGATTTTGCTTTGGTGTGAATAGCCCCTAAGTCAAGTTATGAATTCTGTCAGTCTGTTAGTTTGTCAGTCTGTCAGTCTGTCAGTCTGTCAGTCTGTCAGTCTGTCAGTCTGTCAGTCTGTCAGTCTGTCAGTCTGTCAGTCTGTCAGTCTGTCAGTCTGTCAGTCTGTCAGTCTGTCAGTCTGTCAGTCTGTCAGTCTGTCAGTCTGTCAGTCTGTCAGTCTGTCAGTCTGTCAGTCTGTCTGTCTGTCTGTCTGTCGGTCTGTCAGTCTGTCAGTCTGTTTGTCATTCGCATCTGCAGCCTAAACGGTTAGGCCGATACCCTTTAAACTTGGTATATGGTATAACTTTTTAGGGTCAGCGTCAGGGGGTTTTTGCAATTTCGTTTCTAGGCCTTAAACTAACGGTACCTGCCATATTACGTTTTTTTTTTCAAATTTTGACTTTCTCGTTAACGATTGATCTCATCTTTACCAAATTATATTTCTAAAAAGACTTAGATAAGACAAACGATAATGGCGTACTTTATTTTTTAATAACATTTCTTAAAAAATTAGATGAATTAAACAAATTTTTAAATTTTTTTTTTTTTTTTTTAATTTAAATTTAGATTTTTTTCTTAAAAACTATTTTGGCATGCAAATTATTAATCAGCTTAAATTGGCATAAGTACTTCAAATTTTTCATAAAAATATTTTAAAAAAGTTGTTTAAAAAAAATCGATTGTTTTGAAAACAGAACCTATGATTATGGTAAAAAAAAATCTTAAATATATTGTAATATTTAAAAATTACTGTCGTACCACGATTTTTTCGAAAAACTCTGGTTCGTTATAAATTAGTTTTCAAAGAAATTTTTTTTTTGTATTCATTAATTTTTTTTTAATATTGCATTTTAAATTTTGAAAGAAGTTAAAAATTTTTTTCATATACACAAATTGAAAGACTACAACATCCAAGAGAATTACGATCGACCCAGTTGTCCGTTTTTGCTGTTAAGCCCTAGCTCACTTGTTAGGTATAAAAGCAAATTTGTGCGACCCCATCCGTGTCTTCTTTTTTCTTTATTATTTGCAGAATTTCAGAGCGTACTCCTACTTAAGAGATTAATAGGAATGTAGTATACTGTATACTATTGTTCGTAAAAAGAAGTTTTGTTATAAAATACATAACTACTTGATTTTATTTGTTGACCATAATTAAATTGTTGTTTTATATATATAAGTAAATTGAACAAAAAACAAAAAGCAGAATTTTTTGGCAGAATTTTTAGAAGCAGAATAAAGAAAAAGCAAAATTTGTTAATAGATCATTTATGATTAAAAATTACGTTTCTATTTTTCTCTGAGTGTACAAAATAGACTCAGGTAAGTTACAGGAGCTCAAATTTTGAAATAGAGTCAAGCTATCTAATAAAATGCAACCTCAGATCCCAGCTGTTTTCGCTGTATGGAGCTTAACTAATTTTTCCATGGTAATTCTTGATATGAATACAACAGCTGATTTGATTTTAGTAAGTTGAGTTGCGTTTTGACAATACCAGTTCGGTTTGATTTTCATTTTTGCGGTTTTTTTTCTATTTGTGTGGTATTATCAGATAACATGTTTCCTTTTTGCTAATCCTATATAGTTTTTATAAAGAATATTTTAGATCTTGCTATAAATGATCTCGATCCTTCATGTAGTCAATTTGTAGGTAATTGGTGCATTTGCTGCAGTAGATAGAACTGACGCTTTCAAAAGAAACAACAATTTGATGTAACATCTGCTTCTTTGTTGCCTCATTCACATCACCGAATTCACTATATCTATTATGCAAACATGCAAAAGCCAGTAATTTATTTGCAACGTGCTTTAATTGTTATTATTTTGTCTTGTATTATAATAATATATGTTCGTGTTGAATGCAGTTAGTTTCCTTGAGTATAAAAATAAAAATAATCGCTTCCATAAATTATCTACCATTGTGCGCCACCATATATACCAAGTAAGTCGTATCTTTAGCAAATTCATTGTTAGACAACAACCATTGCTGTGACTATTTCAAGAGTGAGAAACAATTAACACAGAAGATGTTGCATTACATCTTTTTTCAAAAAAAAAAAAAAAAAAATTAAAGAAAAGAGAGTAACTTCTATATAGATCTACCATTCTGCAAAAGGGTGACGAAGCTAAACGCGACGACAGCGACACAAAACACTCGGAGCGCGAAGAAAATAATGTATGAAGGAACCGTTACAATTGGCGTTTTGTCGCATTGTGGTAAAAAGATTTTTCTGCAGATGACTATCATCCTCATCACCTGCAGCACCTAGCATCTAACTGTGTATAGAAGAAAACAAAAAACATCTTTTAACGCGCAACAGATCTCAATCTCAAGGGCATTGCTAAGATTTTCTTTTTGCCAACAGAGTTAGATATCAAGTTTCCATCACAACATCATATATACACACTCCTTTTTGGTTTCCACGCGAACACGTCTTGAGCCAGCTTAATTGAATTTAGTTCAGCATTTACACGATCAATCTGAGTGCCAAATTGCGCGAAGGTGAAGTTGGCTCTTTATTCACATCAAACAAACTTCCATGTTTCACGATGTACCGAATCGACTATTTACACCGAGTAAAATATTCTCGTACAGATATAGACGGAATTTGGCATGTTGGGAGTCAATTTATAGCGCAAAGGTGATAAGTTATGCTATTTTGTTGCGCAAATAAGACCCAAACAGCATCCCATTAAGACGATTGTAGTTGGCTCTAGGTTAAATTACTAATTCTGTTTTTTTTTTTTTTTTTAAGATACCCGCACATGGCCGTGAGAATGATAATTGTGTGAATGAAAATTTGTCGTAAGTTTTTGTTAACTTAACTAACTAGGTACTTGTATATGTGCATATTATGTTAATGAAATTATAAGAAATGAGCTTTGACATTGTCATTCGTGATGCGGCTTCCCAAAATGTTTGTGAAAGTCGCCAAGTAAGGTAAAATAGGTAAGTCGAATCATTTGAATCGAAATTGTTTGAAATATTATATTGAGTTACTCAAACTGAATACGATTCAATCAATATTCAATCAGTGAAGCTGAGTTTTTAAAGAAAATCATGTCTTCACTGCTGTTCAACAAAGAACGATAAATGCAATATTGCTTATTTGCTGATTATACCAAGAATTTTGTAATTTTTTCAAGTCAAGCTACACAGAAAGAAATTTCTAAAAAGAAATCATGAGGTAAGCCCAAGAAACACACATATTATTTGAATTTTTTTCGAGTACGTAACGGCTTTTTCGTAAACGTCAATTTAAACAAATGCGTTACTTTAAATTTTAACAGCAATTAACTTTAAACTTGGTTCTTCTTTAAAAGCTTGAACAGACTGAATTTAATATTTGTTTTATGAAAAAATGGTACGCATACTTTGCAGTTCGTATGTTTAAAGACGCCATCCTATATCTCTAATATCTAGTTAAAACAAATTCCGAAAAAGCTGCATTTTGGAAAAAAGTTAACATTCAGTTTTTTACAAATTTCCTAGAAATAACTAAGAATTTTTTTAAAAAAAATGTTAAAAAACAAATTGTATATAGATAATGTAATTCTCTTCAAAAGATTTACATTTTTGATCGTAATGAGTATTTATATTGTAGTTTAGTTTTTTATGTCGTTTAGCTAAAATCTTTAACTTCCATCTTGTGTTCAATTTAATCAATGGAGTATACCATATACCAAATTTATATAAAATTCGTTCAGCCGTTATCAGTTTAAAGTCAAATTTACATTTTAAGTCAAAATCCAGATATGCAGTTATATTAACATCTCTGTACATACAACGTTCACAAAATTTTATCAAAATCGTAAAAGCCGTTTTCAAGAAAATTTTGAAAAACAAAACTGAATTCAGGCATCCCACAAGGATGCCACATTGATTCTTTATTCTTAATTTGTATCAATAATGATCTTTAAGCTCAGCAACACTATCACGTATTGCTAGTTATTATTTATATATTTCCTAATTTTGATCTTTACGGGAATATATATATCTCTACTTGAGTAATAATATAAGTAAATCGATATATAGAATGTTATCGGAACCAACATGTCACTGTTGAATTCAATTCTTAACTGAATCGAAATATATTGGAATACTTTATAAATCCAATTTCGTTCACATCACTTTTTACCAAATTGATTTGGACTCCTGGATCTAAAGTCTTCCGTATTTCTTTATTAGAAGCGAAGATGGAACTAAATGTTAATAATGACTTTCTACAAAAAATTTCGACGATAGATCTGCTAGAATTGACATTAGCCAAATATAACGACATACGACAATGTATTAATTCATAAATATATGCACTCAAAAAAATGTAAACAAAATGGAAAACCTATAATAAACTACCAGGCAAATACTCATATTCGCCTTGCATGATTAGTTATTATTCTACAAAAAAAAATCCTTGAAAATGCGATTAATTTTCATGTTGACTCTATCTGCTATCTCTATCGTCTATAATAATCTGCAGCATATTTTGCGTGTCACACGCGATTTTTGAGTAAATTCAATTAGAAAATCTGGAATATGATTTTTATTTAATTTTTTTTTATTCTTAAAATAAAATAGAGATAAAAAACATTAAACAAATTAAAAAAAATAATCTCTAAAACATCCATCACGGACTAATGAAACACTTACAAAATAAATGTGGGTGTAGTATGAGTGTCAGAAGTTGTGCAATAATAACTTTTTTGCATTTCAAAAACAAACCGACAACATAATAAGAAAATACAAATATATTTATATAAATCAAAGAAGAAAGAAATTTTAATTCCTTTTCAAATGATCGAATGGTGGTGATTTTATTATTGACACGATCGACAACTAATGGCTGTGATGGAGGATCAAATGAGAGTACATCAACAACATCCACCGGTGTTACCGCAATTCCAACGGCTGCCTATAGAGCATACCAAAAACAACAGGATTTTAATAATCATAAGCTACAACAACAGCACCTACAAAATCACCAACAACAATCTGCATTATCTAGTCATCATTATAAATATTCGGCTGAAAATCTGGGACTACCCTCCACAAGGTACGCCCATGATCGAGGCTCAACCCAAACAGCAACTCATAAGAAACCCTACAAAGTCACCTTTGATTTTGACACAACATCTCCCTACAGACACCATCCTGAGGAGGATAGTCCTCCTGCTGTTCAGTGTCATCCTTCATCACATCTGCCATCATCTCCATTGCCCCCACCACTGCCAAAAAGTCTACCACCAAATGTTCAACCCTCCGGTTATCCATCAACAATCAATGCTCTACCAAAGCCACCACGACGAAAACACCACCGCAATACAGCGGCTCCTACTGAACGGCAATATTATAATCCTGCGCTACCAACGATATCATCCCTGCTGGAACAGCCGTTACTCAATTCTAATACCATTACTAACACAAAAGACTATGTTCGTCACGTGACCCGTGTTAATTTTTACGATGTTGATTGTTTACAGGTGGATTATGGAAACGATGATGACGACAGCTGCGATACCGAAGCAATTACCAAAGAAGGTGAGTTTTTTTTTTACTTATGTTTTGTTTTTAATTCAAATCCATTTAATTTAACAATAATTACCTCTCATATAATATAATCAGATCTAATGAAATATTTAAGTACCCATATATTTAGCTGTCCGACAATTCAAGTTCAAAAGTTTTAATCTGCTCTGATTGCAAGGTGATTAGGAGAGAAAAATGATTGCTGGCAGCACTGAACCGCGGCAGCATTCAGAGTCAGACGACTAAAGTTCAATCCATAATTACGGCTCATAATTACAATAATGTTTGCCATTTTGTGATGTAAGAAGTTAATTGCTGTGAACGAATAACAACACACCACATTGTTGTAACAGTAATAGCACCAACAACAGACAACAATTTCCGGGTACACTTGGTAGTGTTATCCGGTAAGCACTTTGTATTACTTTGGGCTTTCGAACTGAAATTGGGTGTTAGAGAGAGACTCCAACGACGACAATGACGACGCGACGTTTAGGGAGGTACTCAGCTTAAATGGGTAGAAGAGAATAATTAGTTCAACGGTTTTTTGTGGTGTGTTGCTGGAGTCGCAAAGGGAAATTTTTGTGTATCGATCGAAATGTAGCTAGAGTATGGATATGGATAGTGTGCATATATTAATTGCAAGTATACGTGATTAAATTTAGATTTTTTAGTTGTGATAATGTTTGTTTTGCTTGCCTTGCTTTTAAGCTTTTGATCGAAATCGTATCTAGCCAGACCGGACTTGAGTTTTTTTTTTATTGTGTTCTATATAAGGGTTCGATATTATATCCACATAATGATTTAGGTTTGTGAACAAAGTTGTAAGAATTTATTTACAAGTTTCTGCAATAAAGGACTTGTTCAGCTAAGTTTGTCAAATCTTTGTTTGAAATGATTCTGTGACGCTTACCTCAGACAACTACCATTGTTTGATATAAAAGTAAAAACGAAATTACAAAACAGACATCGGTATAGATATTTACTCACTCTGATTAGACCCTGATTACAGCAGTTCTTTTTTTCGTACTTGACATGTTTAGTATTTCTGACAGGTAGGTACACGTACTATGGTGATTAGACCGTTCGTTGTTATTTGCCCGCTTGTATTCGTGATTTTGACGTCTTCAGAAGTTCAATGGTTGAAAAAAATAATAATTATTGTTAAATATTATTGCTAATAAAACAGTTACAAAATTCATTAATCTTAATAACTCAATTTCGTTCTCCGGCTTCAAACAAGAACCATCAATGTTCAACCATAAAAGTCTTAAAATTTCGTTACTTCGTTCCTCCTTCGTTTCTACACCCTTCACTTAAAATCTCAAAAAGACGTATGACAAAACGTACGGAAAAAAGACTGCTGTCATCAGGGTCTTACTTACTGATTTATTTTGGCATTTCGTTTAGGTTTATAGCAGAATGAAGGAATACAAGATTACGACAATTTGGCATTTTCACTTTGTTTTTTTTTTTTTTTGTTTTTCACTTGCAAAGAGTGTTACTTATAGGTTGGGGTAAAGTCATTACAACTTTACGAGAACCGCCACTAGTGGCAAAAAAAAACAACAAAAAATAGAAAAAAAACAGGTGTCATAATCTTGTATTCTTTCATTCATAGGTTTATTGGATTGATAATACAATGAACCGCATCATAACCTTTGTATGGCGAGTCTCGTGAATAAATCTATCCCGACTGGATAAAAGACAAAGAGAACGTTGAAAACGTACCATATGATTATAGTAATCTACTTTTATTTAGTCCACTGTTCTTCTTGTGGTGAATAAAAAGTCTCATTCCATCAAGGCACGGTATAACTTTTCTTTTCATTAAAAAACCATCGTTAAATGTTGGTGAAGCAGATACAATTATTACATATCTATAAAAACTACTACTCCCATAACTATAATAATTTGAAGTTATTTTGGTGCCACTGGCCATTAAATAATCATTATTCAAGAATAATTTTTAGTAACCGTTAGTCTAGTTGTTAAAGCTAAAGTAAAATACGTATTGACAAGGTGTTTCATGTCTACTGATGGGTACAAATGAGTATCTACCAGGACGAAATGTTACATTTCGCACTAATGTCCAGTTGCACCAAAAACCGTTTAAGGTATCGGCATTTTAACTTTATCTTTTTTGCACCAACATTAGGCGGTGAACTAATAATATAAATACAAAAATGTATACCAACACTGGACTTATGTATTCACCACTCTTGGTATTTTTCATTAGAGTACATGAAATGATAACATAATAACATATCAATCGAAAACTTTCAACGCTAACTTTACTTTAATGTGAAAGACGCTTTTAAACAAAATGGAACTTTAGTTTATTATGGTCTTTTCAAAAGTGAAGTTTGTTGAAGCAATAAGAAAATGGCATTTTAAGATTTAGCGACCGAATAAGTGCTTGAAAGTGTTTAGGTTTAGAGCAATGCATATAAAAGTTATTAAGTCCACTCAAAACTAAAAAAAAGCTTAATCTATTACTTGATTAAATTTTCTTAATGCATTTCTTCAATACGAATTTGTATTATTATCTCGGTTATCATTAATAAATCGTCTTTAATAAAATAACTATATAAGATCTATGTTTTTGACGAAACTATAACCACACTCTTCTGCATCTCTTAAAATTCGTTTAAAAGACTGTTCTACCAAATTGTAATTCAAAATTATTTAATTGAAAAAAAATATCCATATTTATATATCTATAAAATATTCGCCAAGCTTTTTATATTACCATGGCACCACTTCATCAATATTTCATACTTGTTTACTCATGCATGTTAACTTCGTCGTTTGTTTCCTTTCAACATCCCACTTCAGATATTAAATGGCTATAAATAAAAAAGTTGTTGAGAAAATCTTTATTTAGTGACTAAATTTATTAATAAAAACACTCTCCTTGAACTTCACAACATCATCATAGCCAGGCCAAGAGTTATAATAGTATTCAGTATTCCTCCACCACCGAGCCTTTGCCTTGCGCGCAATTTTCTCCTACCATCACAAAAAAAAAACTATTAAAATCACTTCTCCCCTATACTCAAACGTTGTGCGGTGATTTGGTGCTTAACACGTATTTGTGGATTATGGTAATAAGCTGAAGCGAAGTCACCCACCCACAAACTACAAGTCTACAACAGAGCCAACGAAAATGACAAATTTTTATGTCACTTTACATCAACGTCCTCAGCGAGGCTCTGTCATGTCATTTTATTAAGCACGTGCCACCGAAGTGGAATAATGCAAATAATGTCACCGACCTGTCATCAGGTGTGTTATGTTGCACTTTGCTTGGGTGTTGTGTGCATAAATAATTCAATTTAACCTAGAACTCTGTTTACCTGTCACAATATTATACCAATTAATTTGCAAAGTGCATCACTCATCGTTCTTCTCACGCTTCAATTTCCACACGAGATCATGAAAATGAAAACAAAAATTAAAGTAGTTTCTACATGATCAACATATACAACTTGGTTTTCGTAACCTAAGACGCCACAGTAGCTTTATTACTGACCAGTTTTTGATCTTGGTCTTTTAATGGAAGCAGAGCATCTGGAGCCTTTTGCATGTTGTGATTGCAAAATTATATATAAGATACCTACAAGTACCAAGTCTTAAATACCTGCGCCAACGAGCATTCTCACAACCATAACGACGTCGACGTTAGGTCGGCTTACATATTGCGTAATCCACGATTACCGCAATCAACCGTTTTCGACGTTTCCACCGTCTTCGGCTTCGTCTTGTGCTTTACCGTACTTTGTCTCCCTATATCATTGCGCCTGCGTACACACCCCCTACAAAAAATAAGTACATTCAACTAACTATACCTACTTACATACATATAACCATGAGCACGACACCGTCCAAGATACCGACACGACTGCGACAGTCCAATGGCTAAGAACACTCTGAGATTTAAACTTATTCCGACTCCGAGTTCAACAACTGGTTTAATTACCAACCTCTCTGCCAAAACAAAAACTCGTTCAGTTCAGTGGAGTGGTCTCCTTCAGAGACTCAGGTGCATTCAGTGAGTAATTAACTACATCGTTAATTTGGCGGAAAGCATAACAAAATAAGAGAATCGAACAAGAGTGAAATAAATTTGTCGACCTTTTTCTAAGAGAGGTTTTAAAAAAGCTATATTGAAGGCAACTAGATGATGAGATCGGAATAAGTATGACAAGACAATTTATTATAAATAAAAGCTTTCAATAAAAGTTTCAGATTAATGTTTAATTAACCAACAGTAACAGTCATTATTATAATAATTTTCTTGTAAGCTCGACTTTAGCTTATTGAAAGAATGGGAGCTTTTTTCAAAACAGTAGCTTAAAAGTTTAACAGAAAAATGCCTAAAAGTATACCTTCATAAATTATTTTCTGGAAATCACATATTTTCACAATGATTTTAAAGGCGTCAAATATTGTATAAAAGTGTAATACAGGGTGGATAAAAATTTGACAGACTGTTTGAGGCATATTCATAGGTACTGTTTAAGCCGTTTAAAAAAAAACTCAAGATTTTCCTATTTAAATTACATTGTTTAAATCCAGTCTAAGCAAAACAATATTTTAAAAACAACTATGAATATGCTCTTTGTGTTTTTTCAGAAAGTTTTTCCTTTTTTTTAAAGCCAGAAATCTTTCCTTTTGTTTTATCTTCTTCTTTATATAAAAAAATTCTGGTGTACGTGTGTTCGTAATTCTCTTACTCCTAAACAGTTCTACCAATTTTAATGAAATTCGTTTCATATACCTATGCAGTTATCCGAATGGTTCTTAGTTATAGTTGGACTCTCAGTAGGTGGCGGTGTTGTGGAGATCCAGAGTTGTTTTGTTTTCCTTACATACGGTTCCACCAATTTTGATGAACTTAGTTTTTCATACTCATGAAGTTATCTGAATGGTTTTTAGCTATAGTTGACCCTAATAGGTGGCGGTGGTCTCGCCATGCAGAGTATTTTTGTTTTCTTTAAATACAAAAGAACAGTTATGCGTGCGAAATTTTAAATTTCTCATAGGGTTATCTGCATAGTTCTTAGCTATAATTGCACTCAGTAGATGGCGTTGTTGTACACATAGCCCTAACTATCAAAATGAAGCTTGGGTTTTCAGTTCTACAGTTAAATTAAATAGCAAAAAAACTAAAAAATCTGTGCAATGCTTTTTTATTATGAAAACAATCAAATCCACTACAATACACGATAAAAAAACATAACATTTCCCAAATTTAGTTTTTGGGCGGAGAATATATTAAAATTGATAGCAGCGCACTTTGAATTTTAACAGTTGGCGCCACGTGTACTTTTTTAATTTACACCTTAATTAACTACATAAACTACCGCATTAACTTTTTTGGATTTTAAAAAATTGTATTTTCACGAAAAGTAGTATTTTTGCCATATTGACTACGAGAATTTAATCGCCATCTCTGCCATCTCTGGTTGTTTGGTTATGGTTGGTTGATTTTCTTCTTCCCGTTCCCGAAAAAAACTTTTTTGTGCAGAACTGCGGTGAAGCAAGCACATGGCAGTCATGGCACATCATTGCATTAACATGCATTGGGGGATTTAGATTATGCTTTTTCCGACTAACAAAATCCTACCAACATAAATCCCGTCAATGGCCGCTCCAATACATTAACAAAAAGTCATCTTTAGCAGATAGTTAGTGATATCCAGTGAAAAGCTGGGACGGTTCGTTTGTATATAATTAAACAAAAGTTTTGATAAAATTTGGATCCAATTGGTAGCGATGTTGAGGAAATATTTACGAAAATAATAATTTCTGTATATAATTTTCATATCACCAATAACATTTTTTTAATCTAAATTTTAATAAAAATGGGAAAATACAGAACAACGTCTGTCGGGTCAGCTAGTTCTTTAATAAAGTTTTTTATGAAAAATTTTTAAAAAATTAATTTTCAAATTAAATATTTCTTGGGAGTATATTCGACGTTTGGTCATCCGCTTTTCTGTTTTTGGCTCAAAATTAATAAGAGTACCTATTGAATTTTGAAAACAAAAATTATATTCAATAAATTAAATTAAAAATTAATTTTTTAAAAACAATTTTTTTTTTTTTTTTTGCAGAAGAATGGATTACGAAAAAGAAAACTGAATTAACAACAACACGACAAATAGAAACTAGAGTAAAACGACAAGTGGTGCTTGAAGATGGAAAAGTTATTGAAGATTCAGGCCCAATTGTATCAACCAATACTACCGAAGATACTGATAAACAAGAAACTGAAACAACTGAGGTATGTATTGAATCTTGATTTACATGAGGACTCTTTCCAGTGATCATAACTCTTAAAATTAAATAATTTCTGTTCAAAATTGACAGTTTATAATAGAAAAACGTTTTCTTTCACAATAATTTGAAAAAACTTCTATTTTAGTTTTGTTCTGTTTTATTTATAAATGTAATATCGAAATTTTCCAGCGACGTGACTTAGGAAGTCCTAAACCTTTAGCTGGTGCCCTACCAATTGAAGCTGATAAAGATGAAGTTGACAATGTGAAGGGAAATCAACTGGATGTAGTAAATGGAAAACTTGATAATTTTGGAGGAACTGTGATTCAAAAATTCGTACCACGTCCTGCTGATGGTTTAGTACGAGAAATCAACGAAAAATGTGTTGTTTCACGGGAAGAAATTAAAGATCGACTGGAGACTGAAGATGTTCGCCATTTAGGAGATTTTTCTGATGAGGTAAGTTTGAAAACTTTTTATCTTTTGAAGAAAACGAGATTTGTTGATTATTTTCCCTTCAAATCCTTATAAGTAAGTGCCTATGCCCTATTTTGTCTTGATAATAGAAATACGCGTCATCTTTTAAGAAACACTTTAACCAGGCTACTCACTAAGCTATACTCTTGCACTTTAATCAGTTTTAAAAGCCGCCTTACATTCAAGACCAACAGGAAACTACAATGCCCGTTGTTTTCATCGGCTCTCTAATCAGTATCTTCAATAAAATAGTGATCCATTTGCCACTAGCCGATTAATAACTTTTCACACTGCAACACGCGTGATGCTTACAACAAAAAAAAAACATAATAATCCAAAACGAAAATGAACTAAGAATGCCGCACAATGCCCCATAATAATGGTCCAAACGCGATACATCAGGAGAAAAGATGAAAAATTGATGAGGGCATCTACTCTAATTACGCCCTAGGCGAATGCCATTATTAGAACAACGACTTTTCAGGCTTTATATAGTTTAACGTTTGGCTCAGACGGCCTCTATTCTTCGATCCGACATTTTAGCCAAGTTGAATAATTGGGTTTGGGTATATTCGTATATATTTTCACGAAACCCCAATAATATTTTGCTTGCCGTTCGAATACAATAAAACAAAATTTAATAATCAAACCCGGTTATTGTAGGTACACCACACAGGTTTTGCCCGCTACCGCCACCAATAGGCGATGGTTCAATGCTAAAATGTTGCAAAATAATAGACGAAAAAAAAAAAATAGCAATATCTACGTGAACAATAGATACAGTTTGTTGTATTTGTATCCGAAGCATTTGCGGATGGCTCAACTGCCGGATTTCATGGCTAAAAGATACGATGTCCAAGTCCATTTAGGTATAGAATATAGGAACTCTTTTGGGATCGCCATATAGAAGTGCTTTAGTGTTATTACAAATTACTTTAACCAATGACTTGAATGGACTTTGAGTTCAGTTGCGTTTGTATTATTATTTTATAGACTTGATTTCGAAATGATTGTTAGAATATCTATGAACGATGATGTTAATGCCAGATACAGATCTAATGGGCCGCCAAGATGTTGTTAAGAGATCGTATATAACTTGAATATAATATGTCGGTAATAGAAGGGTAATATAGCGTGAAGATTAGATGTTTCCGGTTGGCACTATATAATTTAGATTTTATGCAATATTGGTTTTCGATTTGAAAGGTTTTTTTTTTATATAGATAAACCAATGAATAGAACAAAAAATTAACAAAAACAAGGAAGCTTGTTTGAAATGATATATTTATATTCACCGATATGTCACTTAATTGGAAGACTTTTTTTTGGCTCATTTAATGTTCTTTATTTTTATCTTTATTTTCAATTTATGTAGACATTACAACAACTCTATATAGCTTCATCCTTTCTTATTCGCCGTGGGCTTATTGGCTTCCGGGATATATAAATACTGAAACTTCATGTGAATGTATTAGTTACTGGTGCTTCAAAATCAAATGGGTTTATTTGTACAAAACTCTTTTTTTTTTAGAAACACAGCCATCTTGAATTTTCCGATCTACCATTAGAAATGTGGGACTTCCAAAGATGCTAAATTTTTGAGGCATGGAGATTTTAATCAAATTTCTGAAAGTTAATTTTACACCAAAAATAAAACCAGGTTTTAATTTAAGAAATTAAAATAAAGATTATGGTTCAAAAAGTCTACATGGACTATTTATAATAAAATTTTATTATGTAGCTCGATATTTGAATATGATAACGGGTAAGTCCTGGGGTCAGATTCATCTTTGTGAAAAACTTTTAAAGCAAATTGTTCGCACATACGAAAAAGTTTAATCGTTTTTCATACCTGTTTTGTTTAAGCATTTCACAATTATCAGAAACAGCCACTTCATAACCTTGTTCACTACACGTTGCATAGCCATAGTAAACAAATATAAAAAATTGATCTTGAATAAAAATTGCCCTCGAATTTCGGCCGAATTTTTATAGTGAAAAACAAAATTGGAAAAACTGTACCCCAAAAATAAAACGTTACAACCGGCTAGGTGAAAAATCACCCAAAAACAAATCTCCGAAAACTTAAAGGCCATGCAAAAAATTGCACAAAATGTAAAAATTAAAAATTGCAAAAAGATTTTAGGTGAACTTGAATAATAAAAAAGTCATTGCAAAATTGCTCAAAAATTTAATTTAGTTATAGCTCAACTTTACGTTGTTTTATTAAAATAATCACAAAACGCAACATCGCCCAAAATGTATAAATACGAATTTACCCGAAAACCCATTTGGGTCTTCATTTATTTTTGGGCACGTTGGGCGGACATCTGCACTGCGTCGCCCATGCCATCCTCCTTGCTGCTGTGGTCAAAACTCCATTCAAGAAGTCGATTTTGAACTTTTTCATACAAAAAGTAGATGAAAACTGGGCTCAGTGCGTACATAGGTGAGATAGATACCAAATGAAAGCTGGTATTGAGCTCTATAAGAATGCCAAACGTTTTCGAAATTGGTGTTAAAGATAAATGAGCTTGAACTTTAAGATCCAAAAGTTGGACAATTCAGAAGATTTTTTCGAAACAAATGTTCATAGCTTCCGAAATACCTATAACACCTAGAAAAATAATTTAAGTACCAAATAAAAAATCATAAAATACATGTTCAACAATACCAATGTGAAGCCCGTATAGTTTTCAGGAGCCCGTAGTAATCTTATATACGTAATCTTATATAAAACACAAAAAATGTTTTTACCTGCCTATGTCCGTTATTGACTTTAATACAAACAAATCAGCCTCAAAGCGGTTTCATTAGACAGGCAATCATGCAAAGATGGTTTAAGACGAATAAAACCATCCATTGGACAAAGTAGTTCCAATAATGAAGTGGATTTTTTACTTTTTTGTACAAAAAGGAGATGTCCCAGTTTTTAATGAAAATCGGCCACAATGTGATCATTGTAATTGAGATATATAGACAAATATACTAAATGAGAACTGGTATTGAGCTCTATAAGATTTCCTTTTTTTTTTCAATTAAATATACAAAATGTATTTCTTTTTCAGCGTAGTAGCACACGCAGGGTATCCGCTAGTGTTTTATAATTCATAAAATCATAACTCTTATATTCATTCTAAACTAGTCACCAACATTGTTAACTTCTTCTGGTTTTCATGCTAAATATACATAAATCGGTTCATTCAATGAAACTTAAATTCAAATTAAGTTTTCATAAACATAAGTACATCCATAAATGTTTTTTTTTTTTGGTATAGGTACATATATTTTAAGTCTTCAGACGTTTAAGTTGATATTGACTACTGAGAGGTTTTCAAGATTCAATATCATGAAAAGTTCTTCTTTTCTGCCTTTCATCAAAAGCCCGTTACTTTCAGCAAAGTTGCCTTGATTAATGTTTATATTCTTTCGCTGGTCGTTAGCCCTTTTTATTTATTTTTTTTGTTTTTTTTTCGCATTTCTTAAGTTAACTTGTTTTAACAGAAATAAAGAAGATTTTTTTTTTTGGTAATTGGATACATCAGGTTTTTCATATTCTGGTTCCTTTTCGGCTTTCGCTTTCATATGAGAAAAGAAAATCTGAGAATCAAAAGTTATTCCAGAAAAAAAAAAAACGCTTATAAAGTCACCACAACAAGAAAACGAAATTATTTATATATTCGGCCTTTTAGCAGAGAATTTGCATTAAGACAGCATGTGCTGAGATTTGAGATGATTTTTATGGGAAAAAAACATTTCGTGGGATGGTTTTGAATTCAAAGACAGAACGGAGAACGCAGTTTTGTAACGTATTCTGTATAACATGTGGTATGAAGCCGTATTACACATGCGTGTGACTTTGAACTTTTTATACGAAACTGTAATGAGATGCAAGGTGTTGCATTTAGGTATATACCTATTGTTCTTGAATGATGGTTGTTTTTGTCTACATTATGATGAATCGAAGAGTATAATTTACGAAATAAAAGAAATCGGAAAATATTTCATTTCCGCTTATTCAAATGAAGATTTTTATAGTTGTAACAGAGGATGGCTATTTGGTAGGTATCTTTACATACTGTATTGCTCTTTGTAAAAAAATAAGGATTGAGAGTTAAAATAATCTAAGACGTTTTACATCGGATACATTCTGTTTAACTTAAAATTTAGTGCTTCTAAAATGCGAAATATAGTTTTTATTTATTACCAAAAGTAACTACAAATAACCAATAATATTACAAACATCCAAATGATTATTTATTATTATTACAATGTAAATAAATTTGCATTATGCGTCATTCAATTTACAGCACCAGCTACCAGTGGCTTAAGGCTGTAATCACATTCAAATGATTTCAGGTTTGTTTGATGGAATTGTTGGTCCCATTTTTCAGAAATCGAGTTGCTTTTATTGAAGAGAGAATTAATGTTTTATTGAATGTTTAATTTGATTTGGAGCAATGGCATTAATTTTTCAATTTGCATGATTTGGTAGCTAAAATTACACGATAATAAAGAAACTCACTGATTTAGCTTACAAACTTTTGTTCGTATATTGATGTGCGTTTCAAATGCGATGGAACTGTGAAAAGCTGTTTATTATAAATTATTTATGTTGGTCGCAGTATGAGGGGTTCTCGTTGAGCACATGTGACCACAGACAATAAAACTATATAATATATATACAGACATTAAAGTTATGCTTACACATAGTAATATAATTGTTGTTTGTGTTGTGATCTTAAATGCGTTTAGTTAAATGGTTCACGAAAATTGGTGTGTTCATTTAAATAGAGTTATGTTATTATTGAAAAAGAAATTGAAAGAAAGTCTTGTTCTAGTATACATATAGATAAAGGAAATAATTTTGAATAGTATTTCTTTTCTTTTAATATATTTATAAAGAAAGTCGACGAACCATGATAACAGAGAACAGACAAGATTTGGTGTGAAGTTTAAAGCAGCACACAATAAAACGGGTTTTTTTTTCTTTTTACTTGCGATTGTAGGTTCTACCTATAAGTCAAGTTATGCATTCGTAAAAAAAAAGTTTTGAGAGAACAATCAAACATGACAACACGATGGCAGAGAAGTCGAAAAATGTAGGTCCGACAGTTCTGTATGTCTGTCTGACTGTCTGAAGGTATCGACACCTGGAAGCCTGAGCGGTTAAGCCAATCTTCTTCAAAATTGGTACAAACTATTATTAGAGAAACATTCCCGGACCTTTATCTTAATTTTGACCAAGGTATAAAAATAACGGTACCTACCATATAAGCGTAACCGATAAATCCATTTTTCTCAAAAAAATACCATCAATTTCGATAAAATTTTATATGAGTGCATTTTTGCCAATGATGTCCGTCATGTAATTTTTTTTTAGAATCAGCTTATAAACAGTACTTGGCATATAACCGTTATTTATTTTTCCTACTATCTTTTGAACGGCTGCATCGATTTTGACCACATTTAATTTTCAGAAACTACTGCTAAATTTGAATAATACTGCAAAAAAAAATTGAAATTGAAAAGTAATTTTTGAGAAAGTTTTTGTTTTGGAAAAACAAATATGTAATTCTAATATTCTCGAAAAAAATACGATCGATTCCGATAAAATTTTACATGAGTTTATATAAAAAATTTTGATGACGGACATCACCATTGGAAAAAACTAATGGTGAAGTCCGTCATCAAAATTTTTTAAGAATCAGCTTATTCCCGGTACTTGCCTTATAACCGCTATTTATTAATCCGACTATCTTTTTAACGGCTGCATCAATTTCGACCAAACTTCTGCTAGACTTGAATAAACTGCATAAAAAATTTAAAAAAATAGGAATTTTTGAAATTTTTTTTTTTGAAAAACTGATTTTTCTTGAAATGCTTTTTACCGACAGTGACATCTTCATAAAAATCTTTTTGTTTTTTAAACTAAATTTAATGTCAAAATGATTGACCGTACATGAAATGTGTGCATGTTCTTTTATTATACCCTCTGATTCAGAACGTGAATGTATTTCGCGCTAGAGATCTGATCCGGATTAAATAAGACGGCATACAAAAAATTTAGTTAATATTACAAAAAATCTAGATGTCAAACCACTAGATAATTTTTAAACTCCGTTTTCTTGAAAAACCTTAAATTCGTGTGTATAAATTTTTCCGATTCTTCAACTGCACTGAATAATAAAGGCAAATGTACACTTGTCCTAACTCGTTGAATTTTGTCAGTGATGAGTTCTATTTTTGTCTAGCTTTTTAGTAATTTTATCAGAATTAATTGTATTTTTCCTTCCACAAATGTCTTTTAAAAATCAGCGATGGAGCCCCTTTGTGACTGCTGGGGGCTTTTACCAGGGCAGTGTAATCGAAAATTAGGAGATGGAAAAGCCATTGAAACGCAACAGATTCTACCTTCATGCTTAATAAATATAACCTTAATATTATTGCAAGTATCAACGGCATACAAAAATAACACTTTAATTTTTTTTATTTTTTAATAGGTAAAATAATATATTTATATTAAAAACAATGCTTAAGCCAAAAAAATCTCTGCGAAATTGTCTTATAATTATTTAGTTTTAAAGGCTAAAAAGCATTCTAAAAAACTAGTATGTAAAACCTCTTAACTTAATTAACACCTTGCATCTCGTGACTTAAGTATATCAACATCTATAATAATCGTGAAGAAAAAAATCTAACTTACCACTTGCTACTTATATACTTCAAGATGATTTTGTAAGACTTCAACAAGGTCCAATACCAACTAAATATTTTAACCAATAATATTTTACTCCCGAAAAATAGTAATTGCTTTTTCTCGATACTTTCAATACTTAACTCACATATCTTTCTCCACTGTACCATAACACCTCATTAACATACCATGACTCCTTGCACTCTTACAGGTTATTAGACATAACTCGAATGCAAAACAACAACGAAAATATAATAATTTTTCAGGTGGGCCTCATGCAAGGTTTACATAGCAGCTTACACAAAAATAAGCAAATTTTCCCGTCCAGTACATTCAGTTTGCAACTAGCTACATAAAAAAAAAATATCCTATTGACCAGATTTTTTTGCAATGCTGTGGGCATTATCCAATTGTACCTATATACGCTCTTCAAAGAGCATCTTAGCTCAGTTTAATATCCCCAAAAAGCCGGTTCTTCGCCAATCTCTCCCCAACCATCTAAGCCAAAGAGAACATAAAGAGCACCACCTTATTGCACTTTACAATCGCTCATTTCGAGTTTGAAAGCCTACAAAAACCAGATATTAACAATCGAATCCAACAAAACAAAAAAGTATCTTCACAATACTGGCTTAAAAGAAGTGCGGTTTCTATACAACCCACTGAAAACCAACTATCATAAAAGAATTCAAAGTAAAAGGCATAGAGTATCGGCTACTACTGCCGGCTCTGAAACTTCTTACCATTGTTGGAGTATAGGCATATAATACTTCTCTAACTATAAGCCAGACTTTGGGTGGTGGTAAAATAACCACAACTCCATCTCAGCAGAAGTCAATTATGAGTGCACCACCAGAGCTAAAAGAGTCTCAGTTATTATGGCTGCTTAAGATTTTCAGATTCTCCAGCTTTAGTTGGGCTATAGCGTGCCACCTGACTGGATGGATTTTTGTTCAATTTCTGCGTGTTTGGTTAGTTAAGAGTCTTCGGTTAGATACGATGTCACAGAGTAGAATGTCTAACGTTAGTGCTGTTTTATTATGATCGTGTCTTTTAAACATAGTTTTTCTCATTTGATATTATTTATGCATATTTTTTTTTTTTTTTGTGTTTTTGTAAGTTGTCGCGTTTTTCGCAAGTCGACTTTTCTTGCACAGTTTTGTGTATAGCTGTGTGTGTATTATAACTTGTTCCGTAGAGTGTTAACTTTCGGTGCCTTCTTCTATATTTTTTTTTTTTGTTAAAAAATAAAACTTTCAATTGTAATAAATGAAAAATGAGTGAAATTTCTTGTTTATAAAATTGCAGAGAAGTGGGGGTGCTCGTTGAGAAAATAACAGCTTATAGATATTTGTGAAACCTGGGTGGGTCGAAAATAAGTGGTTTACCTTTGAGTAGGAATCTTAAGTGATGATCCCTGGAAAGTTGCAACTGCCTTAGTCTTAAGGTCGTTTAGTTATATCTTGTGGATTGTATGTGGATCGTATTCGCTATAACAGCAATATACTGTAAATTAATCGGAAAAATCCTTCGTAAAAGGTCATTTGACTAAAATTACTCACAACTATTTAACGTTTCTCATATTGTTGTGGTTAGAAAATAATATCAAATTTATCTTTCCGATTGCAAATGGGAAAAAAGTGAAAATCGTATTTGAGATATAAATAACCTTAATTCAAGTGTTGTGGTTTTTTTTTTTGTTTTGTGGTGCAGAAAAGTAAATTAAGTCAGTGGAATTGTTTCGACAAGTGTACTTTAGTATCTAATTACATTAACAGTTTGTGTTCAACCAGAAGTGACCATCTAACCAGCAAATGGATATCAGTGCGATGAGATAGTGCGATTATTTCTCTGAAGGTAAACTTGAAACATAAAAGATTCTTTGTAACGTTGATGTTTTCTTCTTTCTCTATCCTATATAAAGAGAGAAAATATAGATGCTTTTGTGTGGCATTTTTTAACAGGAAATCTTTCATCATTATTGGAGGGAGAAGACTCAGAAAACAATTAAGGCTTCCTTCATGATGGCAGATGAAGGGGAGATGAACTTCTTGTTCTGTAAACCGAAAAAAAAAGATGTTTTGTAATTGTTTCTTTTTTTGACGACGATGATGATGGAGCCTGTGAGTTCTTCTTGGGTTAAGAAGCCACAGAAATTAATCTGTATTTTTTGTTTTGTAATTCCTTGTTCTAACTGTGTCATGAGCGTGTTTTCATCATAGTTTGTGAACTTAAGGGGCAATATGGTCATGTTTTATGGCTTTGATGTACTTCTGCGATCCTCTTTATAACGATGAAATTTCATCATCATGGAAGATGACCATTTTATATCCCAAAGATTAAATTGCGTTTTACTTGTTAGATTTTCTTCTCTTTAAACATTTTTTTTTTAATTTCGAGTATGAATTTATTTGAATTGGGGTTGAGAAGAAAGTTATGCAACGAGTTTTGTCTCCGGCTAGCTTAATGGAAAGTTTACTACTTTACACAGATATAGCTTGGTGACTTTACGTACTTACGAGTCTTATGTACATCCTCCCCGCAGTGCGTCACACCGCATAATTTAAATCTATTTTGTGGAAATAAGTTGAAAAGTTCATAGTTAAGGTAGATACATATACCTACCTATTTGTATATACTTGTTGTAAGTTTAATGGCTTTTTTGAGAAGAAAAGTTGAGAAGAACTTTTAGCTTATAATCTGAGTGAAGTTTTAATTTGTTCATTTAAACCTTATGACTGGAATGAGTATTTTTTCAAACAAATTTATTACCACAAGAAATATGAACATTGAATATACGTTATACGACAGGATATAGATGTTTTTTGTGTTGCTAGAAATGTATCTTATATTCGTTAGAGGTTTACTAAATTTTGCCGAAGTTTGTTTTCTGATTTACTAAAAGGAAGATAACATTAATCATTTGTATGAGAGCGTAAGTTAAATTTTTAAATTAGTCGTATAAAAAAGAAGAAAAGACTTCCATGATCGCACATCTTCAACCTTTTGGATGTACTGAGACTGAGAATATATTATTATGTGTATATATAGTTTTTTTCTTACAATTTTAATTTATTCATGATTTTAAATTTGATTGATGATGGTGTCAGTTAAGCTTGGTGAGAAACTTGAAATAAAGGTCTTTTTTGGCACAAATAGATTCAGTTAAAGTGATTGTGAATTTATACGAGCTCTTTTTGAAATAGAAAAACATCCGAATATATTTCCATAGTGACATAAATATGATTGTTGATCAATCTTGTCAAACAATCTCCCGGTATTTCATTGCGATTATTGTCAATGATGCGAAGATGAAGAGAGACAAAAACATTGTCTGAGAAAGTTTGGTTCGGCCATTCTGTCATTGTTCTCTTTTACACCTTACAAAGCGAATTTTGTACACCCATGCGTCCGAATTTTTTTTTAAACAATTACTTTGCTTAATGCCCAGTGTACCATATTCGATTCACGGCCGGGTTTTCAGTACTCATGTATCACATATGATCATATCATACTGTTCCCTTGCAAAGTGATCAAAACAGGTGAAAAAAAAACTTTCATGTTCATATCAGTAAGGTTTCAATTATTGCAAAAGGTAGTTTTTGTTTTAGAATTTAGTTTTAACTAAATTTTTAACAGGTGTCTAATAAATTTTTCATGATTTTTATTTTCGTTGGCACTAAGTGATTTTTGCATTTAGGAGGCAACGCGATCCCTAACTTGGCGTTCCATCAAGTAGGTATGTTCTTGGTCTTATATATCAAGCTCCACTTATTTAAAACCACCAACAAGTTGTCCATAGTTTGTTGCATTGATCTTGAATTTGTAACGGTTAGCCATCTGTCTTACTTAAGTGGTGATTGTTTTGAACCTTAATACATTTTCACGCCATCTATTTTACTATCAACACCCAACTTCTTCAAAGTGACTTAATTTCTTAATTACTCTTTGTTATATGTACAAACAGCTTAAAGAACTTTTTAATTGTCTAAATTCAGTTCCGGAGTTTTTATTTAAACTTTTGTTAGGTACTAAATTTTAATTTAAGGTCATATCATACTATACCTTAGAACTTAGTTGACTTTGAAAATAATATATATTTTTCTAAATTAACTCGCTTTTATATTGTGACTTTGTCGTCGTTTTTTTTAAAAGGCCTTTTTGATACAACATACATACTTTTAGAAATAGGAAACTTTCTTCGAATGAAATCAATGATGACTCCATCCTATGAATACTATCCAATTAAAGCAATACTTTTTTTTGAGCGAATTCAGTCTTAACTCGCCCAAGTGTTAAGGATTGTTCATATGAGAGGGACCAACGAAGAAACGAATGAACGAACAATTGAGATTTTAAACATTTTCACAAATCTTTTCTTGACTAAAACAACACCAATAATTGAAACAGAATGTATTTTAAAAGATATTAAGTTTTTAAAATATGCACTTTAATTCCTTTAAATAAGTAAAAGGTTAATGCCACTAATTCGCCTTGCACATACCATCCAGTGTTGTAGAGCTAGTTGAGATGAGTTTTTCAGCAAAAGTCCCCGCCTCTAAGTGTTAAGTAATCCCTGCAAACAAAGTTGCCATAACAAAAGGCGCTTGCTACAAGCCGTTAATGAAAAATTAAAATTTTAATAAAAAGAAACCTTTAAAATATACGTGTTAACATTACATTTTTTTTTATTTTTTCTTAATTTGTTTTTTTTTTAACAGTTATAATTACTGACCAAAAAATTTTTGAATTTTGTATATAATTAAATTTTCCGTACTTTGAGATATTTTTCAAGCTTCTGTCGCGAGTACTTTACGAAAAAATATTTTTCTCTATAAACAAGTTTTTTTTTAATATAATCGTTTAAATATAAAACATTATATATTTATTGAAGGATACTTTGGACAGACCTAAAATATTTTGTTTTTACGCAGAATTAAATTATCCATAGGCCAGCATATATTTTTTTTTACATAATTTCGTCGAATAAGACAAATTTTGAGCCAAATTTGAAAAAAGAAAAAAAAATTTTTAAACAATATTTTTCACAGTCTTTGAAACAATTTCACTCTGCGTAATTTGAGCACTATTTGTAAATTTTTAAGAAGGATTAGGAAGCATAATACGAAAAAAACATAAGAAGAAAATTAAGAGCAATTAAAAATTGCGAATTATCATTCAAATTGCTTATTTGCATTTAATCAACTCCTACAAGTATGCCACTGTGTATAGTATTTAAATTTCAATAAAAAATCTTGCATACTATCAAAACTGCAACCCACCCCAAATCCTATATAGTGAGGTCAGGCAGAGGGATTGCGGGGACAGCAACACCCCCCCCCCCCGTATAAAGTAAATTTTATATATTTTGTTCTTTTTCTCGTCTTTTAAAAGGAAGGGAACATTTAATTGCTCATAACTTATAATAATTTGTTTAACCATATAAACAGACATTTGAAGGAAATATTCGAAATATTCGAAAATTTCAATACTTAATTGTTTTGTATCAAAATATGATTGTTTAAACTTAAAGAATGTTTAGTCCTCAATATTTTTGTTAATGGCACAACTGTCTGGAAAGCTTTACTTTATATAAGCTTTCGAGAGATTTTTAAAATAATTAAAGAATAGACGCTTATATAGATTACGCCCTTGATCAAGGAATTACTTAAGAGATAAGTTAAAAATACTATACTTAATACAACTTCGGACGTACAGTGAAGGTGGTAGAGACATTCTTTCTCTAGCTGCATATGCATTGTGTAATTTGCAATGCTTTATACGGATCAATGTTTCCCTCTAATTGTGATATGCTAAGGTAATGAAAACCATTTATGTTAAATCATTGTAAAGGTATTCATAAAGCCATTAGTGCGCGCACATTATAACAATAAATTTAATATGCCGTTTTATAGACAGAATTAGAATAGAATTTAACTAGTATTAGTGTTTTGAAAAATGAAAATATGAATTCTATTAATTTAATAAAACATTAAAAATCAATTGAATCTTATCTGAACAAATCTGAAATAGGTATATTAAGTTATTAAAATAGAATTTTCGCAAACGAGTTCTTATAAGAAAACCCCAAAAACCGCGCTTACAGTGGGAAAACTTTTCTTCATCTTAAAATAAAATTTTAATTTAATTGAAAAATTACCGAACCCTGTATATTACCACACTTTTTCTACTATACTTTCTTTCACTCTCTCGTTTAAATATAGTTTTCCTCACCTTTACTACTTTTCTCTCTAAGGAAACAAATAAATAAATAATTATAATATTTGTCACACTTTACTGATCCACATTTTCTGCAAGTGCGGTATCATATTATGAGTATGACACTATTTCCTCCTTCACTTCTCTTCTTAATATTCTTCATCAATCATACATAATTACGCAATCAAAATGCGTATCTATTGCACGCTATTATTACAAATACAATGCAATATTACGACAAAAATAACTTCATACACCTCAATCTAGAGACGAGTCTTACACCATACGAAAAATTCCATCCCTAATAAACCATTGCGCGAATTATATCAGATTACCTCGAATTGAAATGAATACCTCCGTAAACAAATAATATAGGTACCTTACATTTATTTATAAAAAAAAAATTATGCAATCAAAATAAATATAAAAGAAAAGAAAAAAATTGTCTAGGAAATGAATCACACTGACTGACTCAAAGAAGTTGTTTTTTTTTTCGTCTTCTGCTTTGCAGAATCCCAGGAAAGGGCGTTTGATGGTTTTTCCTCTATTTTCCAGTATCTTGACTTGACTTTCAGCATCATCATCATCCAAGTAGACTTTATCCCGTTACACTGTCTATCTGTCCGTCCGAGTCCAATACTATACATGGCTTAGTGTGATTATACCCGCAGCGCGGATTATAACATAGATTGATCGCTGAACTGTGAAATGCATACCTAATGTGCTTTCCTGGCTTTGGCAGTCTATATGTGTGCACTTTGTTGTCTTTTTTCCCTAAAGTAGTCGTTTCGGTAATGTTGCTTGGGAGCATGAAACAAAAATCAGCAAAATGGAACCAGGACGCGACTCTCTTACAAATGGAATTACAATATCTTAAGTTTAAAGTTGTTGACCACCTTTTGTTAAAATTAAATCTTTGCAATTCGTTCATTGTGGTCTTGCGAGAAATTCGATTGCTAATCTTGGGTAGTTACTGTCTAATTTTTTTTTTTTATTTTATATATTTTTGTAATTTTGTAACAGTATGACACTTTGGAAATAAAGTTAAATCAAAGGAAAAAAAACTGCGGGTACAACAAGTCGAACAGCTTTATCAATATAAAAGTTCCGTGGGTATCTCTTGGATTTTTAATGCAATTTTTTTTGAATTTAATTTTTCAAATGTTTGGCTTAAATTTAATTGACGTCTTATAGGGACAAAAATAATAAAGTGGGGACAATATCGCACCAGCTTAGTAAAAACAGGACTAGAGTAGCACCTCTATATAGTAGAGCAACAGTTGAAACTAGTTTAAGCAATCTAATAGTGGGATTAAATCTCGTATTGTTGATAACATAATATTTTTGCAGCTGTTATTGTTTTTAGATTGTAATTTTTTTTATAGGTACTTTGGGGCTGAACTGGACATATGCCAACCATAAATGAACAGGAGTTTTTCGAACTGGCCGTAAGGATTTGATGTTTTTTTTTGTATTTTTTTTTTCCTGGAATAATTACTGTCATGCTATATGTTGACCAGGTGTCGCTAGTGGGCATAAATACCAGTTGAATTGAACTGGTGATAGGACATGTTGTTAAAAACAACATGCACATTTTTTAATTCAACTTTTTACTTGAGTCATATTCAAGTTTTATGGTATTATGTTCCTTTCTCCTTCAAAGCAGACTTGTGACAAATGATTTAGTGATATGATAGTAAATTTCTTTTAGTTGATTAAAATTTAATTAATCTTTTAAAAAAAGTTGTAGTCTACGATTAAATTTGTGTATGTACGATGTTCCTACTTTCATGTGTATTTATATCAAGGTGGAAGCCAATTTATAATTTTATCTATCTGGGCAACTATAAAGTAGCGAATTCTGCACCCACGACCGACATCTGCAAAGCTAAAGTCATCAGATAATTAGAAAACAACATTTATTGTTGGCTTCTGGAAGATTATGAGTTTTTGAAAAATGTTTTTTAATTCTGGATGGATTCAATGTTATTAAGTTGAAATGACCAATTTGATGTTGACATTGGTAATGTAGTCTATTATAATAGAATGTTTGAACAACAACAAAAAACTTAAAGGTGCTACCACCAATTTTTAAACGAATTTTATTTACTCGTTTTTACGAATGTTATTATTCGTTTTTTTTCATTCTTAGCTATTATAATAGACATTACGTATATTTTAAGGTAAAGATTCTTCGTATGACAGCAGGAGAGATAAGGCTTAATCAAATAAGAAGTAAGAAGATCCGAAATCCAAATACATATACAAAATATCAACTGATACTGTCATGTACAGGAGACACACTAAGATTCTATATTATACGACGTTCCCTAACAATTGCAAAAAGGAGCAGGATCAAACTTTTAGAAACAAACAAATGCAACGACATGTTGGACATTCAGAACCCTCAGTACCCTCAGACATAAAACATTTCATAGCCAGAAATCAGGAAACTTGTCGAATTTTCCTAAGGTCGACCCGGTGAACCCCACAAGAGATCTGTAGTTTTAGTGTGAAACTTGTCGGAACCGTCGAAAAAGAAGAAGAATAATGTATCGTATGAGCTTTTGACAACGGCAAACGAAGCATGAATATTTATCAAGAATGTGCTAATTTTCACTTGCGATTATAGTAAGGAAAGTTATGCATTCGTAAAAAAAAAAGTTTTGACATAACAATCAAACATGACATTACGATGATATAGAAGACGAAGAAAGTATAGGTCCGACAATTCCGTTTGTCTGCCACTGCCTGTCTGTATGTATCGCCACCTGCAGCCTTAATGGTTGGGTCGATTTTTGTAAACTTGGTACAAACTATTTTTCAGAGAAGTATCCTCGGACGTTTTTTGTATTTTTGACTTATAGGTATAAAAATAACCTTGGTATGGTATAACCTACCATATACGCGTAATCAATAATTCCATTTTTCTTGAAAAAAATACGATCAATTTCAGTAAAATTTTATATGAGTGAGTTTTTGCTCATAGTGTGTCCTTCATCTTAATTTTTTTTTTCAGAATCGGCTTATTAACGGTACCTGCCATAGAACCGTTATTTATAATTCCATCGATTTTCTTTTGAACGGCTGCGGCTGTACCGACTACGAAATTTAATATTCTAAAACTAATGCTAATCTTGAATAGTACTGCAAGAAAAAAAAAAGTAATTTTGGAAGAAGTTTTTTTTTGCCAAAAATTGATAATTCTAATTTTCGTCAATGGTAATGTCCTTCATCAGATTTTTTTTCAGAATCAGCTTATTGACGGTACCCTGCCACAGAACCGTTTTTTTATACTTCGACTATATTTTGAACGGCTGCACAGGTTTTAACTAAATTTAATATTTTGAAACTACTGAGACAAAAAATTGAAAGAAAAAGTAATTTTTGAAAAAAATCCGAAGATTCTATTTTTCTCGTTAAAAGTACAATTTATTTTGGTAAAATTTCATGTAAGTAATTGAATTTTTTCCGACGTTGATGTCTAAAATATTTTGGTTTTTTATAAAAAAAAACTGGTCAAATGAATTTTGCAGTCTTCAACACGAAAGTAACTTGCCTCAAGAGCAAATTTGTGCTACCCAGTCGTGCCCTTTATTTGAAACAGAGATGATTTTACTACAACGAATATTCGAAAAAATACGATCGATTTTGATAAAATTTTATATAAGTGATTCGTTTAAAACGGTGTTGTTTTTTATCCATTTTTTTTTTTTAAAGAAGATTATATAAGATTATCTGCTATAGAACCATACTTTTTGATAAAGATTATCTATTAAACTAATACACTGATTTTGACGATATTTAATATCTTAAAAATTTAGCTAAGATTAATTAATACTGCAATCGAAAATCCGATCAATTTTCATAAAATTTTCTATGAGTGATTTGTTGCCAAGGGTGTTGGATCTCATCGGAAAAACATATTCGAAAAAACTTCAAAATTAGTTCGACCTATGTAGTTTTGCATTTAATTATATAGGGTGTCCGGTATACGGTGCACCAAAATGCTATAGCAAGTAGGTTCAATTAAAACAAAGAAAAAATCGTATTGGTGGCCGGGGTTTATTTCCCCCTGTTTAGGCGGGAGGGGCAATTTTCTAAAAAGTTGGCTAACTTCAGAAAAAAAAATTATTTAAAAAAAACGGTAAAACTTTGAGGTCTTTTTTTTTAAATAAAGTTGGTTTGAATAGTGTTTGAATAATTAATTTTTAAACTCAAAATTTTTAATTTTTTTTTAACTAATTTTTTTCCATTTTTTTTGTAATTAGGAGTAAATTTCGTTTCAAAATTCAAAGTTTTTGTTAATTTTTAGTCAAAGACTGAAAGAACGGATGCTTAAATAATGTTCTGTACTTTTTGAGACAACTACAAATAACAAAATGCACCTCTTGTAAAAAAGGGAATTTTTGTGGTTCTCGGAGGTGGCTGGACTTTTATGTAATTTAATAAATATCAAAATATTTAGCTTCTCTTTTATTAGTTTTTAAATAATAAAAAAGTTGCACGCATACAATAAAATAAAAAAGTATTGAATAAATGCTATTCTCACGTTTTTTTCACTCCTGAAAATCGAACTGTCAATTTTGTTTATTATGGCGTATTGGGCGGGGCGGCGCGTCGTCACGCGTCTATGTGATGATGATTACTATCGGTTTTCAGACTGGAAATTTAAAATAAGTGATGATACCGTTTTTTGGGACATCTTTCAGCACAAAGTCCTTCGGTTTCACGATCTTAAAAAAGAGCTAAAAGGTGCCAGAATTGCATTTCCGTAAATTCTTCTCGGGAGTAGTTAGACATCGTGATGTTTTGGCTAGTAACTATTCAAATTCAAAAACCATCTTTAATAAACATTCCTTACCTTTAATTTCTTTTAAAGTATAGCACAAATTTTGTATTTAAGTTAAAAAAAAAAAAAAAAAAAAACATGTATGTAGGTCCCATGTTTTATGTTAGATCCTTGGATTAAATTCCACAAAAGCAAGTTTATGCGTCCCAGTCGTGCCTTTTCTTTCTACTGAATACAGAATGAGAACAAACATAATCAAATCGAAGAGTACAATTTGGTTCGATTAAAACAGATTTTGCCACTATAAATAACATTGACATTTTGAAAAATCTAGAAAACAAATGCATTAACTCAAGAACTTGATTCAGCACTATTAACCTTTCTGTTATTTTATTTATAAAATATCGATCAGCAACAAAAAGTTGTCGCAAATCAGCTTTCAATCTAGTTTGTTGTTTCTAAACAGACTAAAATAATCCCAAATTAATCTTTTCGCACGATTAACTGATATAAAAATGACTCACTTGCATTTTAAGTGTGTCAGCTTTTCAGTTGATGGCTGCCTTAACCTCATCTAACCTATACCTACCCATCTTCAAGTTAAGCCAGACACCCTAAACATTAAATTATTATCTTCAGATTAAAAATGCAATCTTAATTGTTTTTCTTGTTTCTCATCGAAGGTTTCACCTTTTTCGTGTTCTACTTGTTAAAATCGGTTTGTTTTCCTGTCAGACCAGACCACTCAACCTTTATTTTAATTAAATCAAACATAAATGTTCGTCTAACAAAATTATTTTTCTTTCTTTTTATTAAATTCCGGTTTCTAAATAGCTATTTATAATTATTATTATAATATTGTGTTTAGCACGCGAATTCACAAATCCATCCATTAATCAATTTTAAGATTGGCTAATATGAGAATAACTGTATTTGTACAATAGCGCCATGCTTAGCACTAAAATGGCAATAAAATTTTCTTTTTACACATAAAACCGCTTCAAAAAAAAAAAAAAAAAAAAAAAAAACAAACAAATAAATGGACTCACACTCAACTCCAAAAATCTGTCACGCTCGATAAATTTGCACGTCAAGGCCGTTTCAGGCTCTGATATGTATGTCTCGTTTACGACTTTCGATTTCAACATCAAAACTGAGGGCGCTCACATGTCGCGCGGGTGGTTGTGGTAAATAAAACGGTTACTAATTCACCGTCTGCTAAATACGAAATAAGTTTACCTCGATTGTCATCTTTTCTGTCATAAATGATAAATCAGAATAAATATTTTATTTTTGGTTTTTACGAGATGTCTGGATTGCGATTGTTGCTTCATAAATAATTACTAACGCCTTCCGCTACAGGATGTCATCTCTGGTGAGTTCTGATTTCTGATATGATTACGTTGACAGTTGATTAACAAATGTATGATTTGATAAACTTCAACAAGTCAGTTAAACTCAGTGAAATTGCAATCGTTACAGTTGTCAATCTATATGTACTCGTAAAAGAATGTAGGTAGTGGGTTTAAAGAACCCAAAAAGCCCACATCCATGGCCGTGATAGAAAACGGTTATGCAAAAATGTCTGCAAAAAAGAAGGGCAAGAGGGTGCTTGCAAAAATATATACGACTGTGTGTTTGGTGCAGACGTAGAGAGAAATATCACAAGACCCACGTTAACGGCCTAGAACAAGTCCCGTGCCCAGCACATGTCATTCAATCGAAGAGCGATACTGCAAGGGTTTTCAGCAATCGCGAGAACCCACGAGAATTGTGGATTATTTAGTGCATTTGCGTGTGTTGATGTTTGTTGTAATACGACGAGCGACGTTGAGAAGTTAAGATGTTGGAATGAGACATATACATCGGTGGTCGTGTCATTGACTACTTGAAAGATAGTGTAGTCGTGGAAGCGTGCTATATAACTGAATAAGAAAGACAAAATAAAATTAAGAAATATATGGATATGTATGTATATTGTACATTGTATTAAAGTTTTAATCCAGTCACATAAGGTTTTAAGATTGAAACATTGAAGATGAAATCCATAGGACAATCGCAATTTGTCATCGTTGTCAACAATATTGTGAAGAACTTTTGCAAGAATAGTTTTCGGTCTTTGCATTGCAAAGAAGAACTCGAGCGGTGGTTGTTCAAAAAGGTTAGCGTTATGGATAAAGTGTAAGTGAGACATGTAATTGCTGAAAACAACTATAGAGAGTTAGTCAAATGAAAAAAGCTAAAATTAACAACTGATGTCATTTATGTGAAGCTGGAAGACATTCAAATGTGAATGAGGTAAATTAATATACATATGTATATACATCTGATGGCCCATTCTCCAGGTTTTTTGGAAGCAATTCGATAACATATGGTATGATTAGAAAAAAGGTTACTGAGGTTTTCAGATGCACTCAGCCCCCTCAGATCTATTCCAGGCATTTATTTCAACGAAACAGTGTTTTCCCATTGCGAACAGTTTTAATACCTTCTTCTTCTTCTTCTTCTGCTGATTCAAATCATAGCAAAGAAAAACAGTTGAAAGAGTACATTCAATTATTTTTATTTACGTACAAAATTGAAAATCAGATAAATCTAAAGACAAAACAAAAGAGCTGAGCATCAAACTTTATTTTTAGCGATACAACTTACGAAGATTAGTTTAGTATTTAAAAATAGAGTTTTTGGTTACTGTGGTTTTGACAAACGTTATCATAACCATTATAATATAAATCAAATTTTATAAATTAAAATTTTGTTGTGTCCAAATATCAGTAAGCTTTACAAATGCCTCAAAAACAACTCTTGATATAAATACACTACAACCTTGTTTCAATTTATTGTCTCTTTGTTTTCAAAATTAGCAAACAAATCTCACTAAATATCTACTTTCATTAATATGAGACAACTTTTATCAACTTAACTCAATCAAAAAAGAAAAATAAATAACCAAACAAAAAAAAAAACACAATTAAATTAATTAGTTGACCCTCAGTTAACGAGAGCCAGCTTTCAGAGGCTTGTCCACTTATTATATACCAGAAAAAAAAAGAAAAACAACAATAAAATCACTTTAAATTGCATTGCATAACTGACAAAGTCATGAAGCTGAATTGAGATCAAACAAAACAAAAATAAAATGAAAAATCGAAAACACTTCGTCATGTGAAGCTCAATATATTACAAATCTGACCCTGAAAATACTATTAGACATAAACACAAAAAAAAAAAAAAAAAACAAACAAACACATCATAATTTGAGAAATCGATGAAAACAAAAGTCCACAAGTGTCAGTCTGAACAATGTCATTAAAAGAACAAATGATAAACAAAAACATCATTTTCAATAGATCTCACTTTATCGAAGGAAAGTGAAAACAAAACAAACAAAATGGCCGACTGACAAATATTAATGACTTCGAATGCGAATAAAAATTGTCACAAGTCGAAATAAAGATTATGTCTCCTATAAGCATTCCGAATGACATATAAGTTGCCATATCATCTAATTGTCACCACATATTCGATATGAAAGAAAGTTTCAACGCTAGCATTTTAATCTAAGCCTACACAAGTAAATTATTATAACACCGTCCCGTCCAGGTCATAAACGTAACTTTGATCTATCTCTCTACTTACATTGTTTACTTACCACGGTGTAATTACAGTAAGTGAGTGTGCCATACACACTTTCGATTATTAATGCATAAAGAACTTGATGATGTGGATTGTGTTTCCATTGGGATTGCTATTGTTTTGGAAGCTACCACCATAAGCTGACTACATGACTTAAAAAGATCTCAACGTCTATATTGAGAAAGACGCTATATGGAAACAATGCACATTGACGTGATATGCATCAGTATATATGATGGAATAAGCCTAATGATGATGATGAAAGGAAAAGACACAGTTCCAATAACAACATAGCAACAACAACAGCAACAAAAAAGAAGAGTGATCCACAATAACAATTGACTTTCTCAAAAACATATTAGATCTTCTTTGTTAAATATGGACTCAGCCATAAAGAAAAGCATTCACATTCCTCATATTTTAAGCTCTCAAAGAAAATAGTTTTAACAATTTTTGGCAAAATAACAGAGAACACAAGAAAGCCGGGAATTTTTCGTTTCTTGTTTTGTTTTTAGTGGATTTGTATCACGATAAGCATTCTCTTGATTATAATGGAGGTACAGATGGAGGGTATTACCAACACTTTGGGTATAATTGAAGATGAAAGTTATATGAAGAAAAACTTCTATAAGTACAGCTTTGAAACTAGGTTAATGTTGGCCAATTATTTTGGTAGAAAAATATAATACAGTGCTCTCTGCATAAAATTTAATGGTTTTAAATTAAGCTTTTGACTGTAAATTGAGTATTTTATGTTTCATGGGTTTCTAAATAGTGGGTTTCAAAAGTCGACTTTTCTATAAAAAAAAAAAAACAATTTTTTTTGTATGTGGCTCATTCCTTTTGAGTCAGCTTAATGTACCAAATGTATATTTTAGCATGATAGAGGGCAAAAGTAATTTAAAAATGTTAAACATTTAATGAGCAATTAATAAGTTATTAAATGGTACTTTGATTACATAAGAAAGGAGATATTAACATCCGTCATATAAAGATTTAATCATAATATCACATTAATTAAGTTTTGTTGAAGCTTTGGATAGATTATGCATACAATCGATTGATGACAACTGACAAATTATAATGACATCAATTTACATTTAAATCTCATAAATCTTTAATAGAGTAAATTGATAGAATTACAATCTGTGTTTTTATTGATGTTTTATTTTTGTGTTAGATAACTAAGTGCTTTATTTCAGACACATATTTTATTTTTTTATGTTCAAAATGCTTTTCCATTGAATGCTTTCAATATTTTTGTTTTAGAGACTATTCAATTCTTTTGTTGGAGAAATCATACATGAAGATTTGAATGTGTAGGAAAGAATTATCTTATAAAACCTCACATACATAAATATTGTTAAGTCTTTTAGTTGCTATAATATTATAAGAAGGTAGCTCGGAAGGTAGCTACAAATCTCGATCAATAAATTCAACATGGCGAGCCGTTTCGACATCAAAACAGTGCAGAAGTGCACTGTTAGAAACTTTTTTTGGTACTTCGTTTTTATTTTCGGGTATAGGAAAAACTACTACAAGAACTACTCTAGAAGGAGACTTCCATGGTTCGAACGTCGGACTCTTATTGATTTTGTTACCTCTGATTGTTGTTTTCTTCTGAAAGTTGTTTAAGGTTGTCTGCTTTTATATTATTCCATTGAATGTTTCAAATCTTAATTTAATTATTAATGGTTAATAAGAAAAAGGCATTTTTACAATTTGTGGTTTGACATGAAAGAACTTGATATTTTCGCTTAATTTGAGAAAACACAAATTGATGGTTGCGGCAAGTGGAGTTCAAGTCGTACATGGGTGTTCGGCCATAGTTGTTCCACGGCCATAGTTGTTCGATGTAGCAACTTTCAACGCCATCTGTGTATCATAATTTTAAAAATTAAAAATGATTATAAAAGTGAGCTTATAGGCGTTTTATTTTACGCTATGTAACACTTTATATACTATACAGAAAGTAGTTTAATTAATTAAACATAAATAAAAATAAAAGTCGCAAACTCAAAAGTTGACATTACATTTGCAATTCAAAGTTTTCGGATTTATGAATTTATTGGAATTCCCTGCTCAACAACAATTATTAGTGCAAACTTCTAATTATGAAATCATAGAACCGATTTTAGTTTCCAAGAAACTTTTTTTTTACGTTGAGCACCAAGTGGTTTAATTTCTTTGTTCAACTTTCAATAAAAATCCGATTTATAATTACGTATAATATTCACACCTACATTCATATATCGCAAGAAAACCATTAGGTGCGCTTGAACATGTAAATTCCAATAATGACATTCACAATGTTGCTGTTTGGTTTTCTTTTAAATGACAAAACACATGTTTAATATTTGAAAAAAAAAAAAATCATGTTCTATTCTTTGCTATATATAATATTCCACACAACAACGTCTACGACCTAATATTTCCAAGGTTCTTTAAATGTCCATAGAACCACCGAACTTATATTTTTGCTACTTTGTATGACTATACCTTTCTTAGTAATAACTCAATTTGATTGTATTTTCTGCCGTTCTTCTTCGTTGAACCTCAATTAGCATAATTAATATAAATTCTCAAGACTTCATTAGCTTCTTCTTTTCAACTGAAAAAATACCAAGAAGTTCCAACCGTATCCAGATTTAATCAACAAATTTTGGAATTTCATACACACGCATGGATTGCATACAAAAACGATTTTTAAACTATACTGATTTCACAATCGGTTATGATTTTTTTTATTTTTATTTTCTGTATTTAAGTTCAATATGCCGAACTGTCTTAAAATGAACAATAAAGTAGAATCTGATTGTTCGTCAATGTTCTCGTCGTCGTCGCCGTCATCGTCGACTTTTCAGACCGAAGAGGATGATGAATTCTTTATGTGCATCGCATCCTTTACGTTGGAACTGAAAAGCGGTTGAGATAATATGGCAATAAAATTCCATAAATTTGCGACGTGAGAATCTTTAAAAGCACGTTCACTATATATATACTTCGTTGTTGTTGTCGTCATTGGCTTCGACTATTTCTTCTTTTTGTTCACTCAGTTGTGAAGTATCTATACTATATTCAAATTTAGCTTTTTTCCAACTTCAATTCAACTCTTTCATTTTTTTTTTTGTACTTATTATTTTTTCATTCGTTTTTCTACGGAAATTCTTCATTGGTTTTTATGTCTTTATGGTGGACGCATGAGGTGCACTCTTAAGATAGAAGAGAATTTATGTTTAAAACCAGTAAGATAGATACTTACAAACTACCCACAGCCACAGAATAGAGTAAGGATTTAATGCCCTTTAAGACTTGCGAGTCTTCTTTAGTTCTACGCGCGTTTAATAATGCTGGGCTGGCGCTGTAAAGATATATCTTAATTTTTATGTGAACTTCAACACTATTAATAACATTAATTGAGGAAGTCAGACGCATTATAACAATTGATCAAAAATATTTCGAGGAAGAGAATTTGTCGTAATTATACACGTTTTATGAAGATGAAGTTGATTGTTCGGGAAAAAGTTACTCATTAAGCATAATCTTTAATCTATGGTTTTTTTTTTCAAATGAAAACAAAATGGAAACACAAACCTTTAAAGTTCACTAGGAGTTAAAAATAAAAAAAAATTGAAAATTGATCTTCTGTCAAAGATATTTCATCATCAATCTTCGATAAATGTGACGATGAAAGAAGAAACATCGAACCGGCGAATAAAGCAATTAAGTAATTAAACCCTTGGTTGATTTTGCTTCTTAGATTTTATTTATTGAACAAGTTTTTCAACGTGTGTTTTAAGAAAGCAATTAATTTTTTTTTTGAGTTATGATCGCATGGAATTATTGCCTTTAAGAAAAGAATTTATAAGATTCTATTCATGAGATAATCTGTGAAAGGAATTCCAAAGATGGAAGAAATATAGAAACAAAATGATGCACTAGAATTGAACCTTGTGGAACACCTATTGCTGAACATTCAATAGTTCCTATGGAAACAAGGTTTTAATTAAAAGAATATCGGTAAAGAATGAAAATCACAATTTTTCGATTGGAGTTTTAAAGATTTTGTAAAATTTGAAAATAAAATATCTAGTATTGAAAAAATTTAAATTTGAGCAAAATTCGTATAACTGCGATGAAAACTAATGGGACATCAGGAAGGACAAAGCTGCTTAGAAAAAAACATGAACATTTTTTTTTTAAATTGTTACAACATCTTAATATTTTTCATGGTTGTTTCGGTAAGGCTTTCGGATTGGATAAGCTTTACCAAAGTAACAGCTTCTTTAACCAACTTTAACCTTTGAAAGTACTTTGTTTGAAAAATTGTGCAAATAGATCAAGAAGTTAAGTTGATGAAGATCTCTCTGATTGACAACATTCTAAAACAACTTGCTTACGGTTGATAAATTTCCAGTTGAGCTGATTGAAACAACAACAATAAGACATGATCTTCATAAAATTTTTATATTTTTACTTTCTGAGAACATGTTTCCGTTTTCTGCTAGCAGATCATTGTTATTGAACTTCTTAAAATTAAGTTTCTTAACGTTTATTTTTGTACGAGCTTATACCCTTGTTTACCTTGGTCGTAATGTTATCCTTCTCAGTTTGCAATATATGCTTAAAGGAAAGGCAAAAGTTAGTGACCGATGAAGTTGGCCTTACTTACACACAAATACAGATGAATACACGCAGCCCAACGTTTTGTTTTATATTCGTCTTAATATTGACAGTGGATAATAAAATTCATAAAATCAGGAAGCAAATTCAAGCAATTAACTTATATGTTGCCTGAAATCCTAACCCAAGTCAAGAACTAAAAAAGAGGTTAATCCGATTTAACTTTGAAAATTCTTGACATCCAACTGTGCAACATGTGCCGGAACATCTATACACGCCGCTAACATTCGTTCAAACAATCACTTGTTCTAATGCACGATTTAAGGAGTGTAAATGTATCTATAGGTATATTCCCTTAAATTCTCTTCTGACCTCTACCAACTACAATCGATTGTACCTAACTTTTTTGATTAAAGTTGCTGGAGCACCCATGAAGACAGCCCCCCCTCATGCTCTTCTGGTATGACTTCACCCCATATATTTATGCGGTTTTTATTTGCAACTCCATCCAGAGAACATCATCTTATCAGTTCGATCTTCAACCGCGAAATACATTTCAAGAATCAGGTTAACCTTCACCAGGAGCACTCTTTTTGCATTCCCGCTTACAATGAGGGACAATAAAAACATGTTTCTATACGACTATACAAGTCGGTGCGAGATAAAGTTTCCTATATATACCAAGTTGCCCCAGGAAGAACAACTATTACTATTTTTACATCTCTTAATGTTTTCGGAGAGCGGTTGTGCAGCGGTGCGCGGTGTATCGTGCCGCCAATGAAGCCTTTTCCGGCTTTTATATAGATGCTTATAAGATGCATCTCGTGCATTGGACTTGAACTATATACAAAGTTGTTAACCGGTCCGTGGACGCGCACATGCAATTAAAAACCGCACCCGTGCTACAGAAGAATGGGCTCACCTCTAAGCTTCCAGCTGATGCTCTACACCACGTCTCTTTCGTCGTCAATATCGTCGTCGTTGTTATAGTCCGTCGTAATGGAGAGTTCCACAAAGATTCACTATCAACAACTGAGAGAGCTCTTTTGCGGCAATCAATTACTCAATGAGGAAGTCATGATGATAATATTAATAGAAGGCGCGTGATCTGAGGCTAACGGTTAAGAGTTAAAGCTATGTTTATATAGGGTATAGTTGTGTCTTTGCTGCTATACATCAAAGCCATAGCAATTGCTGTTGCGGTGGATCCTATGGCGGTTTTTTCTATTCCTCATATCCATGCCAATGAACAGCACATTTCAATAGTTGTTGTTCAAGGCCTGGATAACAAGATCGAAGCTTCATTTCTGATCTAGGTCCCTCTGGTTATTTTTTCGATGTTTCATTATTAAGAGGTCAGATTTCTGTTTTTTTTTTTTTTTTTTTTTTGATTTGCAGAAATTTAGTTTTCTTTGTTTCAAGTATATAGAAGAGCGATACCATGTACCTATTATTTTGCAGGGCTAATTAGGGTGCAGTATAAGCTAAAATAAATCATTGGTTTCGTATAATGGATAGTTTTTGTTTTTTGTTTTATTTATTTATTTATTCATTATTCAGATCTTAACATGATCATAAAGACTAATATAATTCACAATAAGAGATCAAGAATAGGTAGTGATAAATTATATTTACAAGTAAATAATGTTATAATCACTTCAGAAGTTATATGTAATTCTTAAAAAAATAATTGCATATAAGTGGATTTGTTATCATGACAATTCAATCATGTTCATTAAAGTACCAGTACATCAAAATAACAAACGTGTGTATAATCAATGTATCTACGGATACATTCACTTTATATTCAGATTAACTCTGCTTAAAGTGCATCAAGCTCACAGTACTAACATGTCTAACAACATGTGTGATAACATTTCATGCGACTGTCAAATTTGTAGTTTAGTTGTCCTAATAAAAATGACATAGCTTAATTTCGGTGTTGCAAAAATGCAAAATATTTCAAATATTAGGTACATGAGTCATCAAATAGTCATGTATATACAAACATGATGAATAACTATAATGGCATTATGACTATCTGTCAAAACTATTTGTTTTTAGTTTCATTTATTTGTGCTTAAAATGCATAATTTATTGACAAGTTTATGAATTTAGGCCGTGTGCCAATAGTGGTTTAATTGTATCCCGTGGCTAGATAATAACACTAGTGTGGTGAATATAAACTTCAAAAAATTTATCCAGTGCATCAATGGATAATTTTCTATGCTTATGAAGGAGTAAGAGAGACAGTCGGAGTGATGTGTTTGTTTTGATTGTTGAATTGTTTTGACATGCATTTATTTTTATTTATTTATGTATTAATGTCGAATTTCTCGCTTTTGTTTTTGTGAATTTTTAATCACCTTATAAAGTAGTTACATTATTTTCTTAAACAAAATAAAATTTATGTAAGCCACAATCATTAAGTAATAAATAATAAGTAAATTAGTTTTTGAAATTTTGTGTTTATTAAACTAGTTTTTAGCTAGTTTCAACAACGAAAAATTAAACCGTGTATAGATATCGAGAAAATAATAACTTATTAAACTTTTATTTATAAATTTACCTCAAAACAATCTTATACATTTCTCCGTAGTAAAAGTAATAAGGGGAATCTTTCAATTCTTGTGAGGAAATTTAAAAAGCGAACATGTGTTGAAAAAGCGGGTTTGACTGTACATTTCTTGGCAATAACATAAAACACGAAATAGATTGGAAGTCGTTATCATCATCGTCATCGATAGAACATAAAAATCGGGTGGTTCTGATCGATTCCTTAGCAGATCATATTTAAATCTTGGCTGATAACAAAATGAAGAAGGACGTACTTTCTCTTTATGACTTTTATTAAAATTCGCTCTCAGACCGGATCTTGAAATTTGAATTTCAATATTTAACCACAACTCACAATAATGTTTTCTTAAGAATATAAATTGAGCCATCAAAAAGCTGTCAGCAACAAGTTGCCAATATGATACGGGCAGCACCTTATAATGGAAATGACATCAATTGTAACTCTATATCCAAACCATGACAAGAGTAAGTGTCCATTTTTAGGCCACGGTATACACTTCTTGAGTGGACACTTACAAGATCACTTTCATGACCTTAACTGGTGCTTGGAAGTAATAAAAATCGATGACGGCCTTCACTTATGTATTATGAGACAAAACAAAGAAGTATGTAGGTATTATGTAGGTATGTGGTACATATTATGCGTCCAGTGTGAAACTACCTTGAGCACCTAACGAGTGCTTGATGTCGTTATGCTGGCCATTGTAAGATTTGTTGTTTTTGTTTAATTACATATATACATATCTACAATTATTATTGATTAATTCACCATGACTAATGTTTTTATTTAATAATAACTGTCTGGTAGATAGTCCGGAAATATAGTGCGCGACTTCTCTTAATATGGAAGTTGCTGTTGAAACTATTCTATGTATTGATTCTATTCTATTCTATCAAATTGTCACTTTGACAGAGAGTAAAAGTCTCTTATTAATAATCCGCATTCAGAACATTCAACTAACATTTTTAAAATGAATAAATAACTGGAAAATAACGTATGAAATTTGACACTGAAACCTGATATTTGCGCATGACAATCACTTGCCGATGGCGACATAGTTCACTTTTTCAGGTGATTTTGCAAAAGCCGCAGACATTATTTTGCGGTGCTTGAGGAATTCCTTCTTTAGTGGCATTAGATTTGTGGCAAGCAACGTTAGATTCATAAACTAAACATACAGGGCTCCGGCTCAACCACGCAACCATTATTAATGGTGTCGGCCAAAGTGTGATGCAAAGTAGTTGGTGTGAATGGAAAGGATTTATTATTTTATAAAAATCTTCATTCTGAATTTTAATTATTGTAAGGCTTAAAGCTACACTGTTAAACAAGTCAAAATTTTCTAAGCTTTTCACTTTTTGAATTGATGATAATAATGTGAATAGGTATTACCATTATGGCATTTGTAAAGAAAATCAAACTCTGGATATAAGACAAAGACATGACATTGCAATATAGAGGTTTCAGAACATTCATAATTCAACACGAATTAGGAATTTTTATTTTAGGTCTAAAAAAATTTGTACATACATATTTCATAAGCCCATATTTATCTTTGTCTCGAAAATGACTATTTTAGTTAAATTTAATATCCCTCTAAAATATAGTAAAAGGACGACTAGATTAAAGAAACTTGCTCGTGTAGTTAATTAGGGGATTACAAAAAATTTTATTTGAGGTTGGATTGTTTTAAATTTTTTTCAAGTCAATTTTTCGGTTTTGTGAAGCTGAAAAATTAACTTATTGCATTTCATAAATGTTTGCAGTACAAAAAGGTTGCTATTTAAGATCTATACCTATCTAAAATGCTTGATATGGCTTAAACTATTAAAAGATACTTTGGCTTTTACTAGTAGGTGGAAATTCAACCTATGGGAAGTTGTTAAAAGTTGATAGGAAATTCAACTTATGGGTAGTTGTTCCAAGTTTGAAAGTTTAGCATCCATATATGTATATAACTTCTTAACCCGGAACGTGATTCACATTTCAAGGTTTGGTCTCTCGAAACACCAAGTGGTCTTAAAAGCAAAAAATAAACTTAAGTTCTTCCTGAGTTTCTTCGCCCATATTTCTGTTCTATTCAGTTTCTTAACATTTAAGTCAAATATTTTAAAATTCAAGTTAAGTACTTAAACTTAATCACATTTTTATAATTTGTCAGGCCTATGTCAATGCCGTCAACAGTGGTGCCGAAAACATCGAATCAATTCTCTATTCTCCAGAAAGTCAAAAACAATTGGTACCAACAGGGCCGCGCATTGTTAAGCAATCGACAAAAGGGCACAAAACAATTGACACAGAGGACATCCAACAACGGTCTTTAGCTCAAGCCGATGGTACTTTAGTCACCGAAAAGAAAAACACAACAGAACACGAAGAAATTTTTGACGAAGAACTGCCTGAAAAAGACGACAATTCTACAGGAAGCAAGGAGAAGATTTTCACCACCGTAAGGATTTTACAAGTAATTTTTCATAACACTATTTCTTTTGAATTTTATCTTCCAGGAATCATCCCAAAGGTTCTTAAAGCAACGTGACGAACAAAATGTTGAGTTTGTAGTTGATGGTAAGGTTATAAGCAAAGAGATGCGCTACGCTGCTGAAACCGAGCAAATGGAGCGTGATGGGGCTCCTGATCGACCTGGTGACTGGGATAGTTTGTCAGCAAGAATTCGCAAAGCTAGAAGAGCACCAAAGACTTTGTTGCAACAGCAAAAAGGTAGTGTCAATATCAATAATTTTACTAAGAAATCCTATTTTAACCCATTTTTGTTCTGCGTTAACTTCCCTCACAGAGGCGGCTCTGCTATCTGATCGGAAGGATGCACTTACCAAACGACCTTTAGACTTTGATCGTGAAGAAGAGACTCGCAAAGGTGAGACCATGAAGTGGCTTGAGTCACATTTCGGTAGTGAATCGACAGCATCGAATGACTCCCGAGATGATTACCAAGAAATCGAACCAACCAAGAAGACTTATTTCAATGTGACCATCAAGTCAAATCCGACCACACCGCCAAATGTTGTACCAGTAAATCCTGGATTAATAAATAGTGCTAGCAAGCCGGCTAGAGTTATCGTTGCAGACCACGAACCAGAAAAGGCTAAGAGTTATTTTCAAGGAATCTCTAACTGGGCCGATCGCAAAGAGTCAACTCCGAAGCACTTTGCGACGAAAGCTTTTCGTGATGAATTGCAGGGCACATTAGATAGTCGAAATCGTGTAAAACAAAGTGCCTCGAGGGAAGATTTGTCGACATATTATCCAAAAGAGAGTGCAGCGAGAAATGAGACCTATGTTACGCGTGAAGACATCCTCCAGCAAAAGAGGCAGTACAATTCCCGAAGTGATTTACGATATCGCAGCAGCTCCCGTGAAGATCTGGTAGACATGAAAAATATTCGGTCACAGAAGGAAGACTTGGGTTATCTGAGTGGGTCCAGAACTGATGTACGTTACCATAGACCGGAATCTAATGATGAAAATATACGTAACTTAAAAAATGTAAAAAACGCTAGCTATCTGAAGCGAGAGGATTCTGGCTATGTAAAGGACTCTAGCGAAGATGTTACTTCTTCAAATTTACGATGTGACGTTGAGGATGATGCTAGAATAGGTCCGGAGAAATATCGGTCAGGAATGATGGTGCAAGACGACTCAGCCTATGTCTCGTCACCTACTTATTTCAATGACAATCGCCTTCCGAAGACCCCGGAATACGCTCTGAGACCTCCATCCCCGGAGATTGTGACCCGTGATGCAACTTTGTCTCGGCCTGCTGTCCCACAGCGCCGACGCGGTGTAGAAAAAAAGGTTCGTCAACAACCAGCTCCCGTTCCAGCACCAGCATTCCACCATCGAAACGAACCACCTCCAGACTATTCACCACCGCCGCAGAGTCGTTCGGCGTCACCAGCACAAACCCGTTACAATGCACCACCTCCACCGACTAGTTCACCCTACACCAACACAGCTAACATACCAACTGCCAACGGGGTATCATCGCGGAAACCGAACCAACGTACGCGTTTCGCATCTGAGTCATCTTCGGCGAGCCAGCAAATGCGTCCATCAATGTCGACCCAAACCACACAAACATCACCGCCATCTGCCGGTGTGAACACCAAACAATCATCGACAAAAGTCGGTCAGGCGATTGGAAATTCTTTTCGTAAATTGGTTGGCAAAATACGATCGGCAAGTGCTGAACGAAAATTCAGAATGAAGTCAAAAAGCAAAAGCCGCGACAAATCTCCCATCAATGGTGGAACTCCATCGCCAAATAGTGCAGGAATGTCTACATATCAGCAATACAATGTTATCGATAGTCATATTGGAGGTGGCAATGGTGGTGGTGGGCAAGCAGGTAGTAGTACTGTGACAACAACTTCCTCCACACAGCCAACGAACACACATCACAACCAGCTTCAGCAGCGCAACTCAGCGCCTATCAATCGAGAATCGAGCGTCGTCAGTAGTTCAACAGCAGTTGGTCGAGACAGCAGGCCAACCCAAACGGCTAATGGTAATCAATACAGCAATTCGGCAGACAATAGACGCGGTTCATCAGATTTAGACGTTATGGGGAATCCCAAACAGCGATACTACTTGGGAGAAGATCCCTACTCCGGCGGGCTTTTCGGAAAGGAAAATAAGTACGATGCAGGAGCAGCTCGAAGAGCTCGCGAAACTCGAGATACTTTGGACTCCAGCTACCCGCGGGAAAACACTGGACCAGTAATTGTAGCAGTGCCACCCCCAGCCAGCCAGTACCATCGATCACGTCGTGCTGGCTCGTCAGATGAAAACAGAGAAATCTACGTGCAAAGGTGAGGCTCCTCGCACCCACTTTAACCATAAACTAATTAAATTCCTTTGTGTACCTAATAACCATAAAAATAAAATATTGTTTAACAAATAGCCAGCCTTACTTATATGATCACAAGCAAGCCCGATGTGATCGAGCGTTGAAGGTCAGTGAGTATGCTAATAGGATGTTTTTTTTCGATACGTAGATACATATTATCAACTATATTTCCAAAGGTAGTATCTGTGCGTGTAATTGTGGTTAAGTTTAGGCAGAGGGTAAGGGACGTTGCCAACGACAACAGCGACGTGCGCCAGTTGCGGAGACATTGTTGACATTTTAATTGAACGTAATCGACTCTAAACGAGTTTGGAAATTTTTGTCGCAAAGTGAACAAAAGTGAACACAGGTGCTTCGATTGTATTGATTTGTGGGGAATGCATTTTGGATGCGCAACAAAGTGACGACTTTTGTGTGTGATAGATGTTTGATGACTGATCAAGCGGTGATCGACCAAAAAATTAAAAAAAAAAGGTGTGCCACTCCAAACGATGTTGGTCAGTTGCAATAGATATTTGAAAGGCAGCTCAATATATACATAGATGTATACTTATTTTTGTTTACAAATTTAGTTAGAATCAACATTTAGCCATCTTTGAGTCAATGATAGAATGCAACAGTGTTATCGTTTTGTGTTAGATCAAAGTCCAAATTAGATAAACAACTAACTCTATGTTTAAAAAACCGGTGAATGACCATTTGGATGACACATTTTTTGTTGTTTTCATTAGATTAAAATATCAAAAGTGGTTTTTATTTGTAATGCCAGCAATTGTGAACGAGAACGCTTTGATTTAATTTAGTTTTTTAATGATTTTGCTTTTGAGTGCATTAGCATTTGTGCAAGTCATATAAAGGAATCATGAATCATCAGAGGTCTTTTAAATTCAAGTTGTTTGACAGATTTATTAATCTATTGCTGATTCTTTTTTGGTCACACATCAAAAACGTTCATTTATACACGATCTAATTGGATTTGTTAGAAAAATTGTAGATGTTTTAATTAAACATTAACATTAAAAATGTTAATTAAAATAAGAAGTTCCAGAAGTATGTTTCCTAATAATGTCCGTCCTAATAAATTGTCGAGCTGTCTGTCGTATGGTTACAGACAATAAAACTCTAAGCATCTTATTGCACATCAACTACAATATGAAAATGAATTTTTCCTTATGTCGGGAGACCGAACAAATCACCTCTACGCATCCATAAAAAGATCGGCGTTAACATTCACTTCTTCATAAAAGTATAGCTTTTGTGGCAGAATCTTCTCCCTTTTCAGAAAAAAATGCTTTTACTTATGTTTATATAATGTTAACTATTTGTTTTAATTTTCTTGTCGTTTTAGAAACATCACATCAAATACTCTCGGCAGGTTTCAAAAAAATAATCATCGCATCGGTTCAACACCCGACTTAAACTATGACTACCGCAGTGCTCACACTCTTCCCCGTAAATTGGACTCGCATCGGACACCAACCACACAACCTCAACATCATTCATCCAAAATCAATGTTTCAATTGTTAATCAACTAAAACCGCCACAGAATACAGGTCCTGCCAAACCAGCTCGAACATACAAAACTCTCAACCGGAGCAAAAGTTTCAATGTATACGGTTTAAACGGCACCAATGATCCTAGTCCCATCTATATAGAAAAGTTAACGAAAAATAATTACTCCAATAATAGCGCAATTGGCAGCAGCAACATGTACAAGTCAAATCCCCATCTCTATGTGCCTGAGAATGCACCTTTGCAAAGTGGTTTAAAGAGTCCATCTATAGTCAATCTTATAAGTCGAAGTCAGAAAGATCTGACAAGGATTGATGAGACTGATCGGCGCTACACGACTAACCCTGGTGAAAGGAGATTTTCATCAACAACGGCAACAGGGAACAACTATACAAGTGGCAGCGACAGCAAACGGAACGTATTCTTGGATGGACTTAGAGACCAAGCACCTGATCTCTATAAGACCCTTCACGGAGATGAACCAGATGTCGTTTCACCACCGAGAAACGTTTATAAGTATTCCCGATTAGCAGGGAGAGATGCAAATGCCTCTCCTTTAGGAGGTGGATCTAGGTCTCCAGCTGTAGAATTAATCAGGCGAGGTAGTTCCAGCACTGAAGATTACTCCGAGACCTATAAGTACAGCACTCGATCGGATGATCCCAATCGACCTTTAGTCACCGATACCGTTCAAACTTTCTCCAAAAAGACTATTCCTTCTAAGGACGGTCGCGGTCTCGAGACGATTCAGTCTTCAGAAAGACAGAGTGTGACCAAGAGCCACCAGTATCGTAGTGATCCAATGCCAAAGTACATGGACGAGCAAAAGCGTCGTAACTTTGGCAATGTTGGAGGTTCGACCATCATCGAAGTTCGACGAAAGTAGGTCGGTCTTCAGAAAAACTATTCATACAAACAAAAGTTAAGCATTTTGAAGAAATTCAAGGAAGCATTCAAAATCAAACCGAAAGCAGAAGAATTCAAAATTTCCTGGCTTTAATTTCATTTGACGTTGTTAGCAAATAAAAATCAAAAGCCGATATTTAAAATGTCCCATTAATATATGGGTATATCTTACTCGAGTTTTATATTTATGTTTTGGAATTTGTGCGTGTAGTTTGTTTGTACTTGCTTGGATTGATCAATAATGATCTTTCTTATGTGATTGGTTAAAATAATACTTAACTTAAATGTTTGCCATTTGTACTTTAAACAGTTTTTGTTGTAATAATTGATTTGTTTAATTCTCTTCTAATACATAATGACCCATCGATCGCCATACATTGTATTCATTCTGATATAACGTAGCCATTATAAATCTTTAATCCAAATTTTACTAACTATAAAAGCCTAAACCGCACCTTAGACAAATAAATGGAAATGATCAGCACCAGCGCTAACAAAAATACCAAGTTTATGTATTGAATAAACTCTACCCCTAATAACCAGTCGTAATTTTAAGATTTTTTTTAAAAACAATTTGACAATCCTAATTTGTGTAATCCATTTTTTGTATTAGGAAATATAAATAAATTTAACAACTTAATGGTAGTATCAATTATTTTTGTTTTTAATAAATTTATCAATAGACTTTCATTTATTTTAGAATTTAATTTAAAATAAATATTTAACCAATATTTCTAATTCGTAGAAAAAAAAGTTTTCTTGTATTTAAATTTTAGAAACAATGCAAACAAATTATTGAAATAAAACAAAAATATTTAATAATTTACTTTAAGAAAAATTTATTAATAAAAATAAAAATAAATAAAGTGCCAAAACATTGTGTCTATGAGATTTCTTTAATTTTATCAGTTAACTTAAACATTTCAATATTTCAATATCGCAATTTCAACGAAATTGCGTTCAAATTACATTTTGTAACAAATCATACTGTTATGCCGAACAAACAGAACCAACAAAATGAGGATATTCCTCGTCTTGTCAAAGTAATAAATTAAGGCTCGCATACGCCAGAAAGAAAAAAAAAACATTTATGTTAAAGACAAGTAAAATTTTCTGCGATATTTTCATAAACACCCTTAAAAAACACTTTATTAAAAGCCAAACATTCGAAACCAGGCATAAACTATTTGATTTCTATGAATTAATAACAGTATTTTGACAAAAACACGTCATCATTTCTTTTTTTCGCCTTATTGGTAAAATATATTTGTTCAGCTCTATAAAATGGTTTCTTTCACTGTAGAACACTATATGTTCGTTAGGACCTATAATATTAGATGTGTTTTGTTGAGAATTTTACGTTAAAATGCCAATAAATTTTATTACTCCGTTAACTAATGTCGAATTCCTTGGAAATAAAAAGATGACTTTTTTCGGACTAAAGTTGCTTTTTTTTGTGAAAATCATGATCCATGGACAAGAAAAAGTTGCTTTTTTTCCTCTCAGATCGATTTGACAGCAAGATTCACACGTATTTGCACACAAACTTAACAGATTTGATTCCTTCTGTCAGACGTACCTTTTTAATTGTGTAGTGTGGTTTATTTTAATAGAGATTTTCAGAATAAAAATAAATAAAACAGTATATTGGGCATGAATTTTCTTGTGAATAATGGCATTTGAGAATAAATTGACTTATAGTGAATTGTTTACATCGCATATATAAAATATACACAATACAATCACAAAAAAAGCAACTTCGTTGTTTCAACATCCATGGAAAGGAAAAAAAGTCAAATTTTCCGATTAAACCTGAAAAAATCAAAGGAATTCGACATAAAATGCTTTTAAGGGCCAATTTTTCATTCGTCAGTTAAACAGTCAGTTAGCTATGAGAAGAATAAAATTAACTGACTGTTTAAGAGTCTGATAACACTGTCGGATTTTTCAAGCAATAAAAAAGAGTCAGTTAACTATTCCACGGAATAACAAAGTTAACTACATCTAACTTCCCAGTGTGAGAGTGAGAAAATCCCTTAGTTTTTTATAAAGTTATGCGATCGAGTGGGATAGACATACGACTTTGAAATCAAATGTCATTTTCAATTGTTTACTTAAAAAAAAACATCTAGCTTTCAAATTTTTGATTTGTACATGGGTACAATTAATTGCTGCAACAACTCGAGGAAATCTTGTCAGTTGATAAAATTCTTGTTGAGTAGCTTTTATTTCACTCAGTTTTTTTTTTCTTTTATCAAAGGTAATAGATACTCGACATTTTTTTTTTCTCAAACGAAATCTTCTCCGAAAGTCGTTGTCTTCCCATTCTTCAAAATGATCTGGTCTTTTCCTCACAATTCTTGGTTTTTGGAAACTTGGCATATTGAAGCCAGTTCAATTTCTTTTTCCATTATAAAATCTTCTAAAATATCAAAAAACTCCATCGCAGACAAATTATTTTACTTTTCTAAAATGCAATAAAAGGTACTTTTTTGACAGTTCAACAATTTATTCCTAGGAATAACTTTCTTAACTGTCTGTGAAACGAACAAATAACAAATAAGAGTATTTTGGCGAAACTGAGCATTAAATTACATTGTTTTGACGGTATATTACAAGTGCATTCAAATTTCTAAACGAAATGTTGCTGTTTTTTGAAGTTGTTAAACCACTTGTCAAGTTTATCATTTTATAAATCTATTTGGTCGGTGGAAACGCTTCCCTTCTTCTCTCAAATCATGGTTTTATTTTTAATAAAACCACCGCCATCCTGCAGTTTGCACATCGCATTAGGATTTTTTAAATCCGATTTGGTACCCGCTGGATATGTTCATTTTACTTAGTTTGTTTCATCTACGCACCACTAGATGAATAGCCACATTTGTCTAAACTTAGCGAAAAAGAAAGGGACAACTCTATCATTTCTACCCGCCATTTTTCTGACGCCATATTCTTTGACAGCTGCTTTGGAGTGGGGACAAATCGCAAAAACCGTGAAAAGAAAAGCCGTGCTCGCAATTTTTTTTTATAAATTTGTTTCATCAAATTAAACTACTGTAGTATTATAAATCAATAAAAGATACCACATACATTTTTTCATCAAAATTCTGCTATTATTTTATTGCTTGCAGAAGTTTATTAATTGTACTTGAAGTTCATCACAAATTATTAAAAAAAAAATGTCGGGCATTGCTGTGGCTCGACTTGGTGAGGAAAGAAAAGCGTGGCGTAAGGATCACCCATTTGTGAGTTTTTTGTGTTGTTCATTTCTATTTTATTTTATTAATTAAAATCTTTAATTCATGTTTCTATTAACTTAATATAGGGCTTCGTAGCTAGGCCAACAAAGAATCCCGATGGTACACTAAACCTTATGATCTGGGAATGTGCAATTCCCGGAAAGAAAGGGGTAAGTTGCATTTTGTTTTATCTTCATATCAATTTATGTAGCTAACTAGTTATTTTTTTATTCTCTTATTTTGTCTTTAAATCGGAAATTACATAAAAAAAAACCAAGTTAAACCAAAATACGAATCGAAAGTAAATTTCATACTTTCCGCTGATATTTTTTCGATTTTGTTTTGAAATTTCAAGGAGAACGGGTTTATCGTAGTTTTAATGTTTCTTTTTTTTTTTATTTTTGATCGCTTGTGAAATAAAAAAGCTGAGTATGCATTTAAAATAAAAAGATACTGAAATTTCAACTTTTCTTGGGTTAAAAATGAGTGACTTGCGTGATAAAGTTTGGCGCGTGGTCGATTTATTTTTTTTCTCGAATGCTACTCTATTTTAAGTTTTAAGTTATCAGTTTGGCAATTATTCATGTGAAAATTTACATCCGAAAATTTAAGCCTTGGGTGTATTTCTTAACTATCCACCGCATTGTTCACTATTTTTACAACTAAAACTTTGTTTAAAAAAGAAAAATACATAATTTTAAAGTAAGTAGTTAGGTCACTAGGTACCTACTACAATCCTTGTTTGATGAAAAAGGGTTTATATTAAATATGCGCGGACAAAATGCCTTCAATGTGTCAGACTTCTTATCCGAGCTTTAAGTTTTTCAAATTTAAAGCAGCGAATTCAACTAAACCCCCGGGGTTTTTAGATCAACTAAATGATTGTGCGATTGTATAATTTATGTTTTTACAAAGCTACATACATGCTAGCAAAAATAATGTCAAGGTTCACACGTAATATCAGTTAGTGTTTTTGGTACACATTCATCACACTAATAGACATTAGTATCTACGACAAAATGTAAAAACAAATACCTACATACCTACGTTTATCGATTGCTCAACGTCAACATCCTTGTCAAGCAAAGCTCTTTTGTTATAACTGATGCTGATGATGATGACTCATGCTGAACCTGCAGACAATATTGCGGCGCGCGGTTCGGTTAATGAAGATGAATCGTGTTAACTCATGTTTTTTTTTTGCAGTGTTTCGATGTTTGAAAATATGTTATTTATATTCACACATGTTATTCCGAATACTTCAGTTTGATAAACTATTTTGGAGCTCTGTTTATAAACGTTTTTTTACCGTTTCACTGTAAATAAAAAATCTGTTGTACCAATTTAAAGGTAAAAATTTAACAAGTCTACTTAATGTATGTAGATGTTTTAATACTGCATCTATTCGGTATTAAATAAATCAGTTTGGAATAAAAAACATCAATAGGAAATGTATGATTTTATTATGCATTTCAGTTTGCAGCACTACCTTCGGGTTTGGACTGCAATGCATCAAACTGTTTGTGACAGTAGACAGTATGTAGAACCACTTTGATACTCATTTACAGTTACAATACCCGTTTAGTACAATAGTTTCTAAGGGCTTCCAAGAATCCACTTATCTTTCAAATCTGAAAAGATTTGTCACTAAGATGTGGGATAGTTCTTCATTCTATGTCATCAAACAAGTTTTTTCCAAAGTTTTGTTTCGTAGGTACTAAGCCCCGTAACGATTGTGAGCGGCTGCCGCGCGGGTCGTTACACTTCCAGGCTGCGTGAGGTGATTAGCACAATGATAGCTAAAAAAAACAATTGTAACTGTTGTCATTTCACATGCAGGTAGGTAAAATGGCGGTTTCGCAGAACAACTGTTCCGAAGAAACCCAATAAGCGCCAAAAAGCGCCGTTTTGATACCATAACTCGTTTGACATATTGTGTTATATAGTAGTAGTGACTGTTAAGCTAAGGGGATCAGATTTTGGTTTGTGCCCGCAGTCCCAAGGGAAGAACTTAGCTCACACTGTGTGCTGGGTGGTTCCATTGGGACTGAGAGCCGGCCAAATAACTTAACACTAGATCTATATGAGGCTAGGCCCGTTCAAAGGCAAGGCATACCTACCAGGTATAAATCAGTGCTCTGATGCTATCGCCGAACATAGAGTAAGTGCTAGTCCCAAAAGCCAGTTCCAGAAACTTCAGAAGTGAAAGTTGAAATAATTCACATGTTGTTGACATAATCTAGAACTACCACACACAGGCATAGAAAATACATTTAAATTACATAAAATACTTTTTTTAATTTTAGTCATCAAATCAACAAAAAAATATTTATTTTACCACATTAGTTTGCTGCAAATCGAACATAAATGGTTAAATTAAGAACTATTACATTTATTCACAAAAATCTTAGTAGATACATAATTTCAATTAATTTACTTAAAAATGTGACAAGGACAACAATGTTTTTCACAAATGTCACTAAATGTCACTGAGAAATTGAACAAAATTGAACTAGTAAATCGATCACATTAAGCAGACGGGGCCATTTAAAATACCAACGTCCATACAGATTATCGATCTTCGTCCAATTTTTGTCGTGGTTTTTTTTTTTTTTTTTTGAACTTCACATGTCTCTCAGCGGTATTGCCTAAATCGGGGTTAGTCAATCAGCTTTCGTTACAACTAGAACTTTCGCTGTGAATCGGGGCGCCCAGAATTTAAATGGGAGATTTTGCTGCGTGCTCTTTTTGCTGCAGGTTCTTGCATATATGTAGAAGTAGTTTCTACCCGCTATCGGTGTTAAATCAATCACTGGTCGATTTGGATTTTTATTAACGCTTTAAGGTATGTAGCTTTTGTTAGCAGCTTTTCACCAATCCAAGTTTCCGTATGTCGGTATACCTACAGTATCCGTTCTGATTTTTTTATTGAATTAAGATAGGAGTACGTACGCAATACTTCTGGCAATTGAGAGCGGTTGCGGATACATGTGAACAGCTTTTGGATAGTTTAAAAGATATGCATTTAGATTGATGGTAGACTGAATTGTTGATTGGTTCTCTTTTTTTGCTAAGAGAATTAACTCTTAATTTTTGAGGGTTGATTCCAAGGCCACGGTTTTGGGCCCATGTACTCATTGTATTAATAGCTCATTGGAAAAAATCACTGATGGTGTCGAGGAAATTCCCGTTTTTCATACTTTCGCGCTGTTATTAAGCAATATGAAAACCTCATTTACAACCAATATGTAAGATGTCCTCCCTAGGAGTTTATATCTTGAGAACGGCATTTTAAAGCTGTATTCACTATACTGACCAGATCTTATAATCAATACGTACTTTTTCACTACTGGAACTTCACATCTGAATCCCTACATTTGATGATAGTTAGTTATCAAAATCAGCTACAAAAAAAACACTTAAAAAAAAGTATTGTTTAATAAATCACTTTTTTCTTTGATTTCAGACTCCATGGGAAGGTGGTTTGTACAAACTACGCATGATTTTCAAAGATGACTACCCAACAAGTCCTCCGAAGTGTAAATTCGAGCCGCCACTTTTCCATCCAAATGTATATCCATCTGGAACGGTTTGCTTATCACTTTTGGATGAAGAAAAAGACTGGCGTCCTGCAATTACCATTAAACAGATTCTTTTAGGAATTCAAGACCTACTCAACGAGCCTAACATTAAGGATCCCGCGCAGGCTGAAGCATATACAATTTACTGGTAAGTGTTTTTTTTATCTTTTTATATTATTCTATCAAAATTATAACAAAAACATAATTTTCAGTCAAAATCGCTTGGAATATGAGAAACGTGTCCGAGCACAAGCCAGAGCTATGGCTGCTACAGAATAAAAATATATTTTAACAATCAAGATACATTTAATTTCAGGAGTATTTCTTTAATGTTAAAAGCACTACTCTAAAGCAAACATATTAAATTTATAAATAAATAAATAAAAAAAAAAAAACAAAATACTGATACATAATTATAATTCTTGACGTTTAACTTGTACTGACAACCATACAACTAAAACTGAAACCATTTAATTGAAGCTTTTTATAAGACACAACGTAAACAGTTGATGATTCTTGTAAAAATAGAATGGTTAATTTATTTATTTTCATCATTTGAACGAAATAAAAATACATTTATATAAATATTCCGATAAACAAAAATTATTATTTGAATGCAATGTCAGAAAAATGTTTTGTCTATTTTTTACTTTCAAATAAAAACTTAAGATTTATTCATGTATCCAAAAAGTTGATTTGTATTTTTCATTACAATAGTATTATCGTTATTAGTCAAATCTTGTGATGATGTGGTTAGATAACTGGGTCATCTTTTATTATCCGAAAATTCTCCTTAGCTGGAAAAGAAGACTGTTGAAATATATACGGTTCACAATGTATACAAAAGTATGAAGGTAAATTAACGGTAGCTGTGATTCTACAAACATGATGCTAGAAGTGACAAAGCTTGATCGAAGCTGTTATTTTCATTTACAAAGAATAGACGCTAATGTCTAAAAGGCTTTATCATACGACGTTTTGTTACAATCGCCAAATCGAAATGCTTTGTTTTGTTTTGGTTTTATTTTTTTATATTTTGACAGTAATTATTTAAAAAATTGTATATTAAGAGGGTTGCAACAAGTTTTCTTGCCAAATTTTTCCCAAATATGACAAAAAACAAAGCTAAGGTACACATAACTAACATCATCAAATGCTATTCCGAATTCTCACCATTTAAAAAAAAAAAATACAAATAAGTTGAAAAAAAAATCAAATCTTTTCAGCAGTCATACAAAAATTGGAACACTCAAATGCAACGACGACATCATTTAGTTACCCTGAGACAAGTGATCATATAAAATTGAAAGCCTTGCTGACCTCTGAATTTAATCCAGGTAATTTCACAAGACCCTTAAGAATGAAGCGATTGAGAAGGAGAATCGTGGTCCAATCGTCAACATAAAAACTATTACATGTATGTAGCAGGAGAATCGTGGTCCAATCATCAACAGAAAAATTATATATGTACATATATTTACATATACATGTACATATGTATGTGAGTATGAGATTTTGTCAACTTAACAGCATGTAATTTTACATGAGAGTGCGTATTCATAAGAGCTCACCACATGTGTGCACTCGATGTACACGTTCTAGAACACATCTATGTGACTCAAAGGAGTTGACTTTATGAATCATGAGCATGACGAACTTGTTGGTTATTTTTTATACAGCAAAAATGTTTTACACATACTTGTGGTCCAACAATGAGCAATATGTTTAATGTGAGCACTTTGTTTTGCTTTAAAGAATATCGAATCGAACGTGCGACTCAAAGCGATTGTTTGGAAAGTTCAAGATGTCCAAATAATAGGAAAACGAGCTTAAACGTTCGAATAGAGCAACATCTTTCACTTTTGATGTTAACATACCCGTGAGTGGAAATGTCTAAAAAGTGTTATCTCGCAATATATCCATTCATTCTCTACTTAGTTCATTGTACAATATGGGAGAAATTAATGTCATGTCTACTATGTAAATTATGCTGGATTTACTTGCTTATTTGACGCTACGGGAAGTGGATTACATGCTTTTACGTACCTCAAGTTGGCAGAAATCTTTAACCTGATCTCTTTATCGAATAAGATGGGATAGGTCCTGCACCTGCCTTTAAATGTCTCACGCGAGCGTTTGTTCCACTGGACACACTATCCTCAAGACCCAATTCAATAAGTTGCGGTAAGAAAGAAAATCGTTTAAAACCTTTATGTATAGCACATTCACATTACTTATGCTCTACTGGATAAGTGTGTCCGACTCCCACGTTATAAGTTTTGGAGTTCAAACCATACTCAATAATCCTTTAATGTTATCATTCGTCTTGAAAATTGTAGTTCCACATCAGTCCTATAGAACTAACAATGCACACAAATAAGATGAGTGTGCTCTCAATACTCTTGTTTCTCGTCATGTTGTGCCAAACAGTAAATACATTTTTTTATATGTCATATGCTCGTTGCACACATTTAGCGAGGACTAATTCTTAAGCTTAAATTTATACAAAAATAAATTCATTAAATTTTTTTTTTATAAAATTTATTTCAATGAGAGAATTAAATTTGTAAATGATTTCTCACGACATAATAATTTATATTTATGTTTTGCATATTTGCTGGACGAAAAAAAAAATTAAATACCTTCTATTCAGTGAAAATAATAAAATATGTTCTTAGCTGAGGTATTATTTAATTTGAATTCTTCAAAATAAGTTAATTGCACACTTAAAATAATGAAAAAGACAAAATAAATTTATATTAATTTGAGAAACAAAAATAATAAACAAGCAGGAACACATAATTTATATTTATATACACAACACGTCTCGAAGAATCGAGATAACTTATGAAACAGCTTAATCTTATGAGAGCTGTTTGATGTAATCTGAATTGAAGTAGAGAACTGTTATGGTAATGTCATCTCGATAGAGACGAACTACATCCTGTGGCAGGGACAAGTAATATGCTATCTTAGAGTGTTCAATGCCACAGTCTGTGCCACCGAGAGCATTGCGTATAAGATGAGTTGCTGCATTTTGATCAAGTGGTTTCTTTTGAATCATCAATGATCTGGAAAGAAGAAAAAAGTAGTAAAATTTTTTTTTTATATTTTTAGAAATAATGGGTGGAAACTGAAAACAACAAAATTTAAATCTGAAAACGATACACCGACATATATTTTAAACTCAAGGAAAAAAAATAAACCAAATCTGACGTTTTTTTGTGTTTCTCTGTATAACATTTACAAACTTAAACAAGGTAACAACCAAGTAGTATTATGCCCCTTCAATCAAAAAATCTTACCCTTTGAAAAGAACAAAAATATTTATATTCATATTCATTTTGCATCTAAACTTACCTTCGTTTTGCAACAATAGTTGCAACGTCATCCAGCGTTACATCGTCTTCGGGAATTTTAAGTGATTCCAAGAACTTTCTTGAAGACATATGCTCTCCAACCAGACTAATGACCTCGTTTGGTGAAAGAAAATCCCACAGTCCATCGCTGGCTATGACTAGAAATTTGTCATCAGCTGTTAGCTGATGTTGTATTATGTCGGGCATCGCCGTTAAGTAAGGTGGAGTGTGGTAATTTGGTGGCATATGGTTCTCACCGTATTTGGCAACGACGTACTTTTGCATAATTTCGTTACTCCATTTGTAGCGGAAATCACCGAAAGCACGCAATGGCGCCAATTGACTTAGTAAACGATCATTACGAATAACAGTATCGATTTCATCTCGGGGATGTTCGGACATGATTCGCTTCACTTCACTCAAATTATCCGAATTGTGTTCGTAGGAGAGCTTCTTCGACATCCATTGGCCATTTTCAGTTTGGTAGCCGAGAACAGCGCCACAATCGCCAGTGCCGGCCACACTCAACTCACGTCCTTCTACATGAGCAACACATGCAACGGCTCCTGATGGAACAAACCCATAAATTACCGAATTCTTTAATAAAAAAAAAGAGTAAAATCAACTAACCTGACATAGCTACAGCCATTATTGTCTGCAGGTCGCTATGTTCAAGTGCCTCATTGGACATATCAGCATCTAATTGCAAGCACGCTTTTTCCATTGCCTCTGACGTCGTCAATTCCGTGTTGACAATGTCTTTTACATAACGCGTAAAGCTATTTTCGTAGATTTGATTGATTTCCTTTACAAAATCTTGCTAGAGATTGAGAATTTATTACAATTTACCTAAAACTGATTGAAACACACAACTTACCGAATCACTATAGCAATTAAGAAACGATTTACTGTTACATCCTTTGGCTATCTCTTCGCGTAATGTTTTTCGATCAACAAGTCCAGCGGCGATATAACGCAATAGTCTTTTGGAGATAACTTGCGAGCACTCCGCACCGGCGTGTCCATCGAAGATTCCACAAATGAAGGCTGATACGATTGAACTAGATAAGATAGATCAATCAAGATACAAAAAAAACAACTTACCATTTTTATGAATGAAACTAGCTTCAGTGCGAGAATCCTCGACTGGTTTGTTAGATGACAATTGATTTGACTCGTACCCAATGAGAGGACCACCTTCTCCATCAGTGAATAATTGCGATATTTCATTCTCGCGAAGTATTAGGTTGACCTTCGTTCAGAGGTCAGCATAGAAGCAGCGACAAAACGATGATTTTTATAGAAAAAAAGCACAATGCCATTGGGTCTAGGAATTGTTATTAGATAGAGGACACACAAAAGTGCGGATTACTTACATCATAGGGTGTTAATTGATGAGACGGTAGCCATCGATTTGCTGTTATGGACAAATCTCTTCGATGTGCTGTTGTGGCGAAGGTGGTGAAGCGAATATTGTAGATCGCATTTCTCAGCTGAAATGCTAACATCGGGGAAGGAGTAATTGAATTTGTCTTTGTTGGATGTGATGATACTAAAGTTGTGGTGCTGATTTGGAAATTTGATTCATGTAATGTTATGAAATGAAGTTATGCTTATTATTTTTAAAACGTGATTCAGGATAAGTTCGTAGGGAGCTAAAATTACCTGGATTTATTTTTTTTTGCTTTTTATGGGAGCTGTCAATTTTTTTAAAATTATCAAGTGACATTTGCAAATTTGACAGAATTAGGGTGAATACATATTTAGATAGTCGGTAAGCTAGTTTTCTGTTGAAAAAAGCAGCGTCATTCAAAGGCACTGTTTGGATTGAGACTTTTCCGGCCTTGTGAGGGTTGAGGAGTGTAAAGAAGCCCAGGAATCGATAAAGCGAGACAAATCATTGAAAGTTTGCTGGATTTTTAATGTGCTGCTTGCACACTGAGACAGTCGTTTAGGTTTGTCTATGTTCGTTTGTGTGCGAAGAACCAAAGAAAAAATTATTTTATTATTTATTACAAGATTGCATCGATTTTCGGGATCAGTCGTGTTTTCATTAATTTCTTTTGCTACATATACGTGGAAAATCGGTCAATGAAAATTCTGGGATCATGACGTTATCTCGAATAACAAACATCTCGAATGTCAAAAATCTCGAAAAAACAAATATTTAATCTTGAATGCGAAAATGCCGAACGCACAAAAATCTCACATAAACAAAAATTTCAAATAACTATATCTCGAAAAAAATCTGGAAAAAAAAATTTATTCGTGATTTTGAAATCAGCTGCATCAAGAAATAATTTTCCTACATAGCAGGCTGTTTTAATTTCAATTCTCACGGGAAATATAATTTTTGTATGAACTACAATGCTTTGCTCTTTCTCTTGTCCGAAACTATAATGACGGACTTGAATCCAATACAAACATGCAATTTACTTCGTATAAATTAGAGTTCAATTCTCAAAAACAAACGGCAAATAATGAAAAAAAGAATTGAACTGCAAATATTGCTCTTACAAAAACTTAGGACTAGTTGTACACTGGTGGTTCAAGTTTTTAACCCACCGATTTTGACAGAAAATCAGTGGTTTACAAATTTGAACCGCGTTGAACCACGATTGTACCGAAAGTGAGTAAGACTCCCTCAGCAGCTCATTCGTCGGATTCCCTAATAGGGGTGATAGTGAAAACGCTTATACAAAAAATTCATCAGATCGATTTTGTTAATTTTAGTTTCATTGCAAACGTTATGTTGCACGATACGGATTTGCGAACAATAGTGTTGTAGCTGTTGTCATCTCATGCTAAAACATAGTTGATGATCAAAATTATTTGCGTGTATATATACCATTTTAGGTAAATTCAAATTCATCATTTTATGATGGTTTTTAGACTGGGAAATTTGAGACCGGACTGACGAGAGTTCGTAGGCGAGAGGGATGAAGGGTCAGTACTCTCGTGAGGCAGCTTCAAATTATAAACATCAGAAGCGTGATAACTGTTCCAATTCCAAATTTAAGTTTTTTCCTCTTTTTTTTCATTATCTGCTTGACTGTCGATGTGTTAACATCGCAGTATTTTCATAACTAAGCCAAATGCAGAGTGATAGAAAATGAATTTTTGGAAAAATTAAACAAACAGAAAAGCATTAATAATAATTTATGGATGTTATCTTCTTTTATAAAATGCAAAAAATTCACTTCGTACAACTGTCTCACTTCACGAAAATTCCACCGCTTGAAGTGAGGCGTCCTCAATTGAGGACCTGTGTAATCACGAGAGTACTCACCACGCCAGACTCAAATTTTCCAGTCTAAACACGGTCTATGATACACAAATCTCTCCATATAAAACAACATAAAACTTCCTTATCTACTGCACTCTGTTCTGTAAACACCTCAATTTTATTCAATCTCCTCTTCCAACTTTCGTACTAGATCAACGGCTGCATCAAAAACCCTCCTTTCATCTATTACATTCGAAAAAATAATGTACACCTGTTTCTGTCATAATTTTCGAGGGTGTTTATATTTTTTCTCTAATAATATTTTATAGAAAACTAATTTAAATCAATTGAATTTGCAAATAAAACTATAGTAAATCAAATATCCAACATTTTCCCAATAATTATTAATAGTTTTCAAGTGTTTTAAGTGCAACCGCGAGTATAAAAAAATGATTTAATAAAAATATATTTCGTGTGTGAATTTTCCCCCATTTCATTTTCATTTTCCTTTTTTTTTCTTTTTGTCGTCGTCCACCCACAAAAATTTATAAATTTATATCAAGATGTTTACCATTCGAGGTAATTTTATAAATTATATGAAAAAAGTGAAGTGTAGTTTTGAGAAAATATGTTTTAAGAATCAAAGTACATTCGTTGAGTCGCCCAGTTTCGAAACATCTCGCAGCTGAAATCTGGTTTTTTTTTGTTCTTAGCCTGGCAGTTGGCGTAATGTGAAAGCTGGATAGAAAGTTTTTCAGTGCATGCCATTCCTCTACCCCCGCGCCCTTGACTAACAAGCAACTATCAGTTAGTTGAGCACTCGATTACACCAACAACACCTTTGCGTAGCAGCAGCAGCTCCCCTTTTGTTCGTTACCATCCCTTCTTCCGAATCGTGATTTTTTTTTTCGATGTAAATTTTCTTTATAATTTATTTTATTTTTGTTGTTGCTTGTTCCTGCAGTTTGTCAATTCTAAATTATTTGTGTCAAAATGCATAATTAATGTTGCAATGTGGTGTGCTACTGTACTGTTAACGGTTTTGTTCGTAATAATATTTGTGGTTAAAAACCAAATCATATTGAATGCAATTCCCTTTGCATTCGAGGTGATCATTTGGTAGAACGGATGCTACTTAAACCAGGCGACCAACGATAGCTAACAGTTTAGTCAGAGTTTACACTATGGAATTTATGGAACTTATGTCTATTTACATTCATTTCATTTCTTTTAAAGCGGATGGTGATTGTTCTGACGTTCTGTTTCTGTGAAATATATTTTTTGTATTTAGTTCAGGGTCATGCTATGTGTTGTATGATGTTGATGTATAATAGAGAAAGGTGGTGCTATCGTTATTGAGGTTGGAGCTTTAAAAAATGCTTAATTATTAAAAGTAAACACGTAGCTATACTTAGGAAGGGAACAAATAAAACAATTATTATAATGAACTTTGCCTATTTTCACGTTTTTTTCCTGTATTGTGGGAATTAAGCAAGGATCAACTCTTTAGAAATTAATTGCGAAAAATGTCCGAATGATTATCTTTTTTCACAATTTTGTAATTTAGTTTTACACCAAGTGGAAGGGCATGACAAACCTTCAACTCATGAGATTCAGATAGATGTAGCAGTAGCTGTTATTACAAAAATATATGAACTGTCGCCCGAATTTTAATCAATTTTGGTATAACTGCCACCAGTACTATAACTGTTCAAAGAATGAGTTTGTTTTATGAACATAATATGTATTCTTAGAAGGCTTTCTAGTGTAGTAGTCCTAACCTCGATAATAGACTAAGTTACTATTTTCGACATGTCTGGTCGTAATAAAACTCTAAAAAGTCAGTCAAACAATCATGTTTAGTATGCTTTGGAATAAAAATAATTTTAATACCTACCAAGTCAAGGATTGACACTAAGTAGGTAGTCTTCAATAAATTGATGGGCATTTGGGGCGCTCTCACTCACATAACAAGATTACAGAAACCATGTTGATGGAAATTAAAGCTGGGATCGCTGAAAAAAGATTGCAGAAAACTTTTCAAACCGAGACTGGGACCTATGAAAAATATCTCAAAATGTATGAAATAAAAAACACCTGAGAAAGAGTTATGTGATAATATAGAAAACACTTGTGAAGCTGCTAGGTACACCTAGGTTAAGAAAAATCTTACAATATCAAGCCTAGATATCTAAAAACAGCTAGGGGCTCTTGAACCTGCGAAGAATTGCTTACTTTGCTACTAGAACCTTCTTTTGTAGCTAATTTCCAAAACATACATTATGTTGCATTGCATTGCAATAAAGCAACATCCAAACAAACACAAAAAACAAACTGTGCAAACTACATATGTATATATATATGTATATATATATATATATATATATATATATATATGTATATATATATATATATGTATATATATATGTATATATATATATATATACCCTTAATATGTAGAGAAGTCAATGTTCTCTTTATACCCAAGCGGAAAAGGTTCCCATGTAAACCCGAAAGAGCTAAGACCGCTCAGAACGATCATCGTTCCTTCTTAAATAAAATTCTAGAAAAATTGATTATGTTAGTGCTATAAGCCCCAATCTCGGGTCTCTACAACGATTATTATGATAGCAAATCGATAGAAACCGCTGGTACTTATTGTCGAAAATTCCCTGCATAGTAAATTTTGGTCGCAGTTCTTGACACTGAAGGTGCTTTTAATAACGTTAGCAACCTTGCAATCACAACAACGCTAAAACATCTCAACGCAAACTACTTACTGAGCGAATTGAAAAACCTCTTTTTAGAGAGTACAATTATTAACTCATCCTTAGTCGGCAGAGGCACACCACAAGGATGTGTTTAGTGAACCTGGAAGAAGATGTTTCGAAAGCGATAGCATATGCTGACGACGTTGCCATTGCGTTGCAAAAAAGCATGTACAAATTTTTACTAAATTAAAATTGCTCTTTACACGGTGTCTCCACGATCTAAATTTTATAGAATGCAAGATAGCATTCTATTAAAATTGCTATGGAGATTGGAGACCCAAATAAAGTAACAGATGGTAATCTATGAAATCTTGCTCGTGGAGACACCGTGTAAAGGATTGAAGGCATCTCTTATTTGCCTTCGTCTTCTGACAGTTTCTAAAACTAAACTTCTTGCGTTTTCCTCTTCAGATTCAGAAAAAACCATACATCAATTGTATCCATTTTTGTTTTGAGTTTTCTAATTTTGTACAAAAATATACTATTTTATTGAAAATCTTCTTTAACAATCATCGTTGCTTTTGCGATCGCTGATCGACAACCGTAATAGGGGCCTATATTCATCCAGCCAACTTATGCCTTACTCTCTGCCAAAGGTTTAAATAACACATAGCAATATTTTTCTTCGATGAACACAGTGATCTGACAACAATGTAGAGATTTACTTTCTCCATCGCTTCATTACAAGTTCGAACTGGGTTTGTTGAAGAATTATTACCTAGCTTTTTAATTAAGATTAAGCAAGTTATGAATTCGTGAAAAAAATTAGATAACAATCAAACATTACATTACGGTGATAGCGAAGTCGATAACGTTGGGTCTCAAGTCAGTGTTTTTGCTGTCATCCTGTCAGTATACATATAAACGATACTTTTTCTATAAAATTTCTTTTCAATTGGTTTCTCAAAATACTAATCCCGTGCGACCAAGTCAAGCGTTTTATTTTATGTGGTATCATAGACCTATTGGTCAGCCGTTTTCCTAATACCCACCTAAAGTTAATGTAACCTTACCTTTCTTTCCAGTCAGTCCTAATTTGGACTTTCAATTGTCCAAAGAGATAGCGATTAGCAAAATAGTTTTATTTCAAAGATGGGATTGCTATAGCAAAATACATCAAAGCCAAGATTAACTAAGTCCAAGACACCAAATTACAGTGGTGCATCATTATGTTTAGAGGGTAAGTCTGCATCCTTTTGAAATTTGACAAAGGCATCAATAAAATTTTGTCAGTTAGGCCCACATATCTTGTCATTAGAAGCGAACTAAATTTTGTTTTATTCGTAATAAAAAAAAATTGAATGCGCAAGTGTTATCTTTCGATTCGCTATTCATATTGTCAGTATTAATCATATCAGTACGAATACCTTGTTAGGCTGGGTCTTTCGTCTTTTCCGGCGAAGTTATTGATCTCGAATGAGACTTGTTTCTCGAAAAAAGGTTATTGTGTATACACCTTTACTCGAGAAAACCATATCCTTACAATCATCATCTATCTATCTCTTGGTGTTTCGAGATATTATTCTCGAAGAATATTCGAGATGTTTTTCAGTCGCTTGTTATCATTAATTAAAAACTAAATTTGTATTTGTATTTTTTTGTATTTATTTATTAGTAACATAAGTATTTTTAAAACATTACATTTTTTGAAATAATACTTAGTGAACAAGGTTAACATAAAATGAAATTGTGGCTATTCATATTTTTAAGGAAAAAAAAGAAAAATTCTAAATAAAACTATATTATAAAGGTCATGTTAAGGTTCATGAAGTAGAAATTTTGAAAATAAGGAAAACGAAATTACAGAAATGAGAAAAATTAAATTAAAAGTAGTGAAGTTAAGGAATAATGTTATTAGCACCTAAAATAGTTATCCAGGGCAGTTTTAAACGCGTTGCAGTTGTTGATTCTCCTCACATTGGCAGGTAATGAGTTCCACAGACCAACAGCGTACACGAAAAGTTGTCGCTTGGATACATTATACTTATGGGTTGGTACAATAAGTACTCTGCTTCTTTGCGACTGAGGAAAAACGAGTTTTTCATATAAATAATCAGGGGTCTCCGTTTGTACCAGATTGAATAAAAAAATTAACACCTTTCTGTCAAGATAGCTTTGAAATGACATGCCATAGAAGCAATTCGCGTAGTTCGAAATGTGATCAAACCTACGAAGAGAGTAAACGAAACGTATAACGTTGTTAAATACCACTCGTATTTTGCTTTGGCTCGTACTGTCTAAATCACAGAAAATCAAACTACCATATGTTAAGATTGGAAGAACAAGCGTTTTTACCAGAGTAGATTTAACCCTTATTGGGAGGCAGCCACCACTGAGGTAGAGAGACCTGAGTGCACCGTAAGTTTTGCCAATAGTGCATGATAGGTGATCGCCCCAGGTTAAGGTTTGGTTGAAAATTATGCCCAAGTTTATAACCTTTTCAACATAGGGAAGCATTGAGCCGCCAAGTTCGATGCTGGGAAAATAGGAAGTGTCAATCGCATTTTTATTAATAACAATTGCTTGACTTTTTTTGGGGTTAAGTCGCAGTTGGTTTTCTTCGGCCCACTTAAAAACCCTCTCCAGATCAGAATTAATGCGAAACGTAGCATCCTCGACCATACCTATTCGATAACTGAGATACAATTGGACATCATCAGCGTACATCAATACCTTACAAAACTTAAGAATCTCAGGAAGATCATTTATAAATAATGAGAAAAGAAGAGGGCCAAGGATTGACCCCTGAGGAACACCAGCATTGGTTGGAAGAAAATCTGAGAGTTGGGAGTTAATACACACGGCCTGAGTCCTTCCTGTAAGGTATTTTTGAATGAGAGTCACTGCAGTACCTTCAAAAAAATATTTAGATTTTAGTTTCTTCAACAAAAAACCATGAGGTACTGAGTCAAAGGCCTTTGAAAAATCGAGCAACACCAGCGTGGATGCATGTTCATTATCTATTTCTTGGCGAATGTCATCTACAAGTTTTAAAAGATTTGAAGTGTGTGACAAAGCAAATTAAAAGTATTTTTCAAGTTTTCATCAGGGAAAAATGGGATTCCAATAAGAATTGCGTCAGATGCCAAACTTTTAAGATTCATGTTTTCAATTTGATTTTTTAGAGACAAAAGTTCTTCATTTATGTTGTGTTCCTGTATACTATTTTGTGAAGAACTTGCAATTGGTTCTTGTAATTGAATTTTGATTTTGTTTAGTTCGTTGTTTAATGTGTTCAGGCTTGTGCAGGAGTTTTCTAATGCCGTGACGCGATCGTGAAGTTGGTTGACTTCGTTACTTATTTGTTCGAATCTGAGCGATATTTTATTTTCAACAGAGATAATTTTACTGGTCAAATTATCTTCGACGGCGGATAATCTAGATAAAATTGACTAACTTTGTGTTTCAAGTTTTTCGAGAATTCTATTGTAGCTATTGCTTGGTGTAGTTGTTGTTGCTATTGGTGGGGTGGATGTTTTTGTTAAAGTTGACTGTTTCAATATTGTTGCTGGTGTTGTTTTTGTTGCTGACTCAACTTGCGATGGTTTGAGTGTTGGTGATGGAGAGCCATTAGGAGATTTTTGTACTATATTTTTAAGGCGAGTATTATGTGTTCTTGGGTCCATGATTGTATTTGTGTCCGAACGGGTACAACGGAATAAATTTATATACTTTTAATAAGAAAATTATAAAAGTTTTGGAGTTGAAAAGTTAACTTTGACTTAAAATTGAATCTCGGTTTAAAGATTTGTACACACTTTCAATGTCTTGTTTTTAAACTTGTTGTGGTTAGAAATAACAAAAAAAAAAGGTTAAAAAGAGCAAAAAAAGCGAAAAAAAACTGCAGCACTATTAAAACACGTCTGTTCAAAAACACATGCCGTGAGTATATGTGTTTCTTCTTTATAGTAATTAATAAAGCTTGTTGTTTTTTTTTATAAAAGTAAACCGACTAATTATTTCAATACATAACAAAGGTCTTCTTGACGATTGTAAAGGAACATCGTAAGATAGTGGCTTTGGACAGGATTTTTAGGATCTTTCCTTTGTTAATGACACTATAAATCCCTAGTACTTTGTTATAACGTTCAACATTTTTGAACCGTATGCAAGTGCTGCGAGTGGAACTGTAGCATAGTATTTTTTCTTATTAAGGAAATTTTTGGGTCACAGAAGATTGCAGAGTTGTCCGTTCACCTACGCTGATGGCTAGAGAAATCAATTAGTAGTATTTTTGTCTTTTGGCCCCGTATATTTTGAATATTTAGACAGATTTTCCATTTACCTGCTTTGATGGACACATCTCGTTTAACTCGATTGCTACAAAAGAGATATCATCGGAATAGTACAAGGTGGATGAGCTTTTGATGCGGTAATCATTGCATGCGTATTTTTCTTCAAACTTTTAGTGATTTTTACAAAAAGTGTGTTATACGTTATTTAAAGAAATTTAAATTTCAGCCCTTTTTGAATTAAGCATTTCGAAAAAGATCTCATTTCAAGTGTTAACAACAAAATCGTTCTATCCAGTCCTGCATTTCATTTAAAATTGATGCATGCTTTTGAGCAATGTGCTTTTAAAACTAACACTTATCTCTATTTGCTTAAGCCTTTAATTTCTCCTATTCCATAATTTTATTTTGTTTACTTTCAGTAATCTTTTGACGACATGAACAATATTCGCTAATCAATCAGGCGGAAGGGGGTTGCAGAAGAAGTTTGGACACAAACACAATATTATCCATTCTGCATCTGAATCTCTTACCGCCGACGCTCACGATACAATAAAAAACAAAAACCTCTTGCATCGGCGTTGAAGAAGAGGATACAAAAAATCTCAAAATAAGAAAGCGATTTAAACTATTTAAAATGGGAGCCACAACATCCTCAGACTACCCAATGCCATCGACCTCGGGAATGCAGTCGACTTCGTCTGGTCTTGGCGGCAGTGGTGGTCCCAGCGGTGGTCCTCATTTCCGTGAACAGAGACGTAAGCGAGTGACTGGATTTGCAACACTTAAAAGAAAATTCATTCGACGTCGTCGCTCCTCGAAAGCCTGTGACCATGCGAGAGTATTGCGAGACTTTGTTTCGGATTGGAGTCCATTAGAATTGGCCGCTCTTTGTGAAGAATACGAGGCTTTGGCTGCACTAAAAGATCTTTCTGTTCAGGCTGAGCTTGCACGGCCACCAGCGACAACCTTCAAGCAAGATCTGGCCAATCTATTTGACATGAAAACATGTACCGATTGTGATCTAGTTTTCCGTGGAACCATTTTCCCCGTACATAGGTCGATTCTTTCATCAAGATGTTCGTATTTTCGTGATCTATTGGCAGGTTGTCCGGGTTTCGGAGCACGCATCTGCCTTGAGCTGCCATCATCGCCAATCGACGTACAAATGTTCTCATCACTGTTGCGGTATTTATACACCGGTGATCTTTGTCCCCACGATCCGAGTATCGACATAAATCTTTTAAGACAACTGGGCGACGATTTTGGGACTCCAAATCCTTTAGAACACGATCTGAGATATTTACTGGAGACGGGAGACTATGCCGACGCAGCGCTGGTCTTCACCTCGGAAGGTAATGACTATCACCGCCCTGATTCAGGCAGTTCAGAGTACGGCTTCCGACCGAAGCTGGAGCTGCCTTGCCACAAAGCCATTTTGAGTGCTCGATCGCCTTTCTTTCGTAATCTCATTCAGCGGCGGACGCGAAACGTTGATGAATACACGGAACGGGCTCTGCACGTACCGACGCGCATAGTGCTAGACGAAACTGTGATCCCGAAGAGATATGCTCGTGTGCTGCTGCATGCAATTTACTTGGACACTGTTGATTTGTCGCTGATCTTGAGAGGGGCTGGCAGTGGCAATAGTGCAGGTAGTCTTGGAGAAGTACATGCACTCACTCACACTGGTCGAGCGCGACCCACTCCGCTGGAAGAAGCAATGGAGTTGTATCAAATTGGTCGATTCCTGGAGTTGGATATTTTGGCCCAAGGATGCGAAGATCTGATACTTGAGTGGCTGTCGCTGGATACGCTGCCAACTGTTTTAAAATGGGGCAACCAACCACATGGTTCCGCTTGGGTGTTTCGGCAAGCGTGTCAGTATTTACGTGAAGAATTCTCTGCGGTCATATCATCACCAGTGTTGCATCAGTTGGATAAGACGCAGTTGATCTGCGCTCTCCAAAGCAACTTTTTGCAAGCTTCCGAGCTAGAAGTTCTCCAAGCTGTCCTCAAGTGGGGCGAGCAAGAACTAATTCGTCGTATGGAAGATCGTGAACCAAATCTGTTAAGTCACACAGCGCATTCCGTTACGCAAAAGGGTGTAAAGAAGCGCGACCTAAGCGATGTTGAATTGCGGGAGATTTTGTCGGAATTACTGCCCCTGGTGCGAATGGATCATGTGCTTCCGCCAAATAGTGATATTCTTTGCCAGGCCATCCGAAGAGGTCTCGTTAGTACACCACCATCACACATGATTGGCGATGAACGTGAGAATCTACGTGTGAATGCTTGGATTCGTGGTGGCAAGAACCAAGGCCTCTTCGTACGACCCCGTCTTTTCATGCCGTACTTTGAGGAGGTAAAGGCTCTCCTTGAAGATCGAATGGCAGCTTCGCACCACGTTGAGCTGCTTCGCATACGACGATCACGACACTTGCCCGATATACCAGATACTCTGTACATGGTCTCCCGAATGAATGCGGCTGGTAGCGGTGGCGTAGGGGCTCCATCCGGACCGGATAACATTGATATGTTAGCTGCAGCGGCTGCCATTCCCCCACCCGACGGACCCACAATGACGGCAATGTTCAAACGAGAGCACAAATTACGACAGTCGCCCACATGCCAACGGGCACTGCTCCTTCCACTCTCTTCCAAGCACGAAATCAATCGGCAGATTCGACTGCGAGTGGTGCGTGAGTTTAATTTGCCTGATCCTGTGTCAGAGTTGTTAGAAAACACATTGAGCAGTCAAGGCGGACAGGATGAAGTTGCTGCCAATAACACGACACAGACTGATGACATCGACGACGATGATCAGACACCACCGCCATCTCCGGCGTTGGCTGGCGGCAATGATGCCACCTCAGTACAAAATAATTTACCATGTTACAGTCGAAACATGACATTTCCGCGACAGCATTTGAGTGTTGGTTCTTCTCATCATGGCTCTGGTGCTGTTGGAGGAGGAATCGGTGGCGGTGGAAGTAGCTATGGTTCAAGACATTCTTCGGGACATCGAGTTGATTTGCCCGCATTGATAACCGAAGGTGATTATCGGCAATTCGCTCCGATGAATGATGGCGGCGTCGATGGAGCCAATGGTGGGTGTGAAGGCGGGCATTTATCGGATATGATGCCTGATGTTGCAATGGCAACAGCTTCTCTAGGACAACTGCATTTGGCTGGGGAGCCACCGGATAGCTTGCAGCTAGATTTAGGGGATGGACCAAGTCACATAATGGGCGCAGCTGGACCAATCGGATTGCGAGGATTGCAGGTAAGTCATTTTTAATCCTGTCATGTAACTATTATTATTTTAGGGAATTAAATCACTTTAGCTTTTGTTCAAGGGGGAATGATCCATATATTAATTGCTTATTTAGCTAAAAACAAAAACTTCAAACACCACGATTTATTCTATTGAACTTTGACAATTACGCCTGATTGATTTGTTCCCACAACGTCGAAGTCATGATTTTATAATCTCGGACGTTTCGGAAAATTCACTTCCAATTTCGACAACGCATGAAGCACTTTTTATAGCTTATGTTGTTGGCTAATGCATCCCCTCATGACGGGTTTCTCTTAAAAAAATTAGATAAGTGTTACATGTCAGTTTCAGCATGATCAATTAAATGCAAATTTGATCGACTTAGGCCCAGTTTTTCAGAGTTCAATCAGCTAAATTTGTGAGTTAACTCTGACTTGATTGGGGATCTCAAACTGACTAAAAACTGTGTTTCCATCAAAGATAAATCGAGGTTAATCTAAAGATTTTTCAATCAATACAAAAAGTGGATTATAAGCTTTTGTACTTCTTTTTATTAGGTAACACAAATAATGTTTTTTTTTTAAATTCATTTAGCATCAGCTGCCGCCGAGCAACTACCACCATTTTATGCAGCGTTCAGATTCTCCATTTGACGTTCTACGTCAAGGCCAACCATCACCAGCACCGCCGCAGGGGACATATAATTCAGGACCACCCAGATATTTATAGAGTTTGAGAGTGGCCCCCGATGAGGGCCTTTATTTTAGCATGCCTTTTTGAAAAATAAAAAAAAAATGTTATGAATAATTTTAAAGAAAACAAAAAAAAAATTTCAAATTCAAGCTAAAATAAAGCGAACAAAAGAAACAAACTAAATTTATAAATATTATACATATAAAATAAAACAAACAAAAAAATTACGTTAAAAATTAATTGTATTTAAATTATAAACAAAACGAAAAATAATATTTATTAAATTGAAAAAAAAAAAAAACATTAAATATTAACAAATATTACATATACACTATAAACATACATATATACATATAAATATAGAAATATGATTATATTTGAATAAAATAAAACAAATCTGATCAAAATTCAAAGCGCACGGTGTTATAAAAAAAAAGAAAACAAAAAAATTAATAACATTGCAAAATAAAGAAAAAAGAAATGTATTTTTAAAAACAAAATTGTTGAATGTATTTTCTTTTTATTTATTTTGTAATAAAGGATCTCCTTTTGTAAAAAAAAAACACAAATCAAACAAAAATTATAAGTTTCAAATTTTTTTCTTATTGCGCAAATTTGTTTGCATTTGAATGGTGAACTTTAGAAACTATAATATATTAAAATTAAAGGAAACAAAATTCAAAGACATTACATTTCATAAGATAAACAATTATGTATGTGCGAATGACAGAAACAAATAAAAACAAAAAAAAACGAAAAACGATAATTTATGTTTTCGCCCGACCGAAATGGTTAATAATAAAAACAAAAATTAATATTAAAACATTTAAAAAGTGCAATACGATTTTTGCCAAGCAGAATTTATGCTTTTTTCAAATTTATCTCTCAAACTAAATGACACTTTTGAAAGGTCTCTCTTTTAATTATTAAAAATATCAAAGATATTTTGTGCATTGGTTGTATTCTCAGTACTGATTAATTTAAATACATCATCTCACACTAACTTTCATATCTAATAATGTTTTTTTTTTATAATTTATCAAAATTGTTTTTTCTGAGTTATGGTTATTATAATTTTTTGTTAGTTATGATAGCGTGATAATTACATAAGATGTAAGTTAGGTTCAATCATTCAAACCAATCTTTATCGAAACATTCACTTTACGCGCTTCTTTTGATAAATTTCTTTTACGATTTTATTAATGTTGATGATCAAGGGTGTAATTCAAAGTCGTCACTTAACTTAAAATATTTCTTAGGTCTACGTCTCAGGAGACTTTTAGCCACTTGTGCTTGGGGATAACGGTAGTTCGCATTCATTAAACCAAAACTTAAGGTTATGCTTTGGTTTTCTTCACTTAAGTGAAATCGATAGTCAAGTTGTGATCGGGATATACCAAGCATTTACTTGATGAATTATTAATGTTGATTTTAACTTTTAATTTTAAATGAAAGACATTCTTATATTTTTCCAATATTCGTTGAGGCATAAGCAACTTTTTAATAATAATAATATTTTAACTATGTGTCTGGAGGGCACATTGCCTTTTAAATGCAACAGGTGTTGCAACACTAGTTAGGAGGAATAGAAAGATAGGAAAGAATTGTTTTGGTATAAAAGATAGAGAGCTAGTTTTTTTTTATTTTTCATTGCATTCAGTTGCAACTATGTATGCCGTAAATGTATTATCTATAACAGTATGCAAATATTTTCACAGCTCAACATTGCTGCTAGCCACCAGTCCAATAAAACCAAGTCACAACTGCATAATTAACAAAAAAATAATTTTTACACATTGATCTCGTTAAAATTCTAATTCTTGGCAAAAAGACAAGGATTTTTTTTACAGTTAATTGTCTTCTTATGGTAATCCAGAAGAGGATAGCTCTACAGTATCAGAAAGCAGAATATCAAATATTATCAGAATATCAAATATTTATTTTCTCCGTATTAAAATATCGGAGAAAATTTGCTGAAGTTGTCCCTCGGGAAACCCAGCATACAAATAAACAAACCTCACAGCCCAGATCTGTAGGTGAAGTGGAAATGTTGTGTTCACATTTAAGATATCATAACATCGTCGGAAAAGAAAAAGAAGAAGACTGCATACAAATTCTAATTCGGGTTCTCTTAATTCTTCTTCTTTCCGACGATGGCACCACAACTTTTAGCAAGGCGCAAAGTAAAAAATAATATGGCCGAAGACTTAGCCAAGTTAACTAAGATCAAATTACATGCAATTTCAGTTAAACTTTGTTTTAGTTTCGAGTAACCAGGACTATAATTTTGCTCTTATTATAATTTTTAAATTCGATGCTGAAACGATTTTTTTAAGTAAAAATTACTATTGGTTTTTATTATCGACTCAACTTTCTATCATGCATTACTCAAGATACTCATATCTTAACAAAGTTTCTAATAATTATTTATCTTTTATCTTCGAATCTCATTTTATACTAATTTTAATTCATTTAAATTATTTATAAAAAAATAAATCATAAATACATTTTTTTTGAACATTTAATCCGGAAAACTAAAAAAAGACAACGATATACGGAAAAATATATCTTTTACTTTATCATAAATTTTAAATTAACAACATTCAAATAACAACCAATCCATTCATGATGCACAACGACCATGAGTGAAAAAAAACTGATAAACATGTTTTTTTTGTATTTATCAAATTAACAAAGAAAAAAATGATACATACAAATAAAATGAAAATAATAATTTATTCTTCTTTAAGTATACCTACTCATTACATCAAAATAAAAAAGAGAAAACAACATAAATACGCCACAACAAACATTTATTATAAATAAAAAAATATAGTTATACAAAAAAATAATAATAAAACCATCAAAGTTTTTAGTGTAAAATATTAATTATTAATAACAAAAAACAAAAACAAAAATATTATTTTTCTTCCCCAAAATAGACTGCTAAGTTTTACATTTATAATTTTAAATAATAAATTAATTGTGTTAATAGTTTTTAAACCATATATATATACATATATATATACTACATATATATCAATATAATCAATAGTTCTAAATAAAGTGAAGAATTTAGTTGTTTTTTTGTGTAATTTACAATAAACGTATTATAACAAAAAACCAACTAAACAAATCTTTTTATTTCTTATTTTATATAAAAAAAAAGTTTTATTAATTATTATTTATATCTATATAATTTTCATATCAATTTTAATTAATTTATTAATTTATTCAATAAAGAAATAATAATATATAAATATATATATTTATCATACATACATTGCAGAAAAAAAGATACAGAAATCCTTACCGTTATCGCAAATTTGTAAAATTTGATTTGCAAAAATTAATAGATAAAACAAAAGAGAGTAATTTATTGTAAGAAAAAATTAATGTGACAGAGGATTTAGTATTTATGAACAAGAAAATAAATAAAACACAAATCAAGCATTATAAATTATTAATTAAACAAAATATAAAACATTAATAAAAATACAACTCTTCGAAGTGTTGAATTAAAAATTTAAAACGCTTTTATCATCTGATATGTATGAGTATGTAGATTGTATTTCTTTGTTTGGCATACAGTCCGAGGTGAATTTGTGCCTTCGCATATCTATTTAATCAGTCATTTTAAAGAGGTAATCGTCTTGATTCACATCAAATTTTTTTTAGATTTTCTTCTGTTTCTGCACGTCTATGGACTTCAACTCGTTTAAATCGAAGCAATCTACTGCGTCCACTCAAAGCTGTCGTTTTCTTTGTCGTGTCGCTTTTTACGATAAACGACAACGGAAATAAATAGGCATGAATAACACATTTTCAAAAACTTATATTTTGTTTGGTTACATTTATTTTTGTTTCATATTATTTTGTTATGAACAAAAAGCATCAGAGAAATTTAGGGATAAAGACATCAAGTTCTGCTTAATTTTTTCTGAGAAATGTATTGTAAATTCGCATTAAAGTATACTTTTCATAAAACCACAATTCACCATTCTGAACCCACACTGCAACTTTTAAAAGATTTTTTTGAATATGTGGTCGTTCTACAGCAGGTGGTCATTGGCACACATACCGAGAATGGTAAAATATTTAAGTTTTTGGATACAATTGCGACTCATTGATAGAGGCATTGGGGGTAAGTAAAGAGTTTTCGTAGCATTAAATTCCACGAGGTTGTTAGTTCCCCGTTGAACAATGCTGTCAAGGTCGCAGCTTAAATACCTAATCATACTTTACCACTCCAATTCCACAGCCACAAAACTAGGCAGTGAATTAGGAACCAAATATGAAAAGCTGAAAGTGCTATTGTCAGTAAAACAATTAAGCGGATAAGAAATTTCACACATAAGATCATTGATAAAAATTAAGAAAAGTGTTATAGAAAAAACGTAGGCCTAGGGCACACCAGCATTTTATATTGAAGATTTCAGAATTGAAACCACGATCCAAAACTACTTATATTGAATGGTCCGAAAGAAAATTTTTAATCCAACGAACAAGAAATTCATCAATACCGAGAAAGCATGCATTTTCGAAAGAAGTCAAACTGTATAAAATGCTTTTGAAATATCAACAAAATACGAAATATATAATGAAATATAACAAATTACCAAGAATGTGAACTTCCTTTGACATTGAAATATTTTTTGCCGTAATTTATGTCCATGTAGAAATTTGGTTCTTCGAATAGGACCATTGCAGGTATTTCTAGCTTGTTTAAACTTATTCCAGTTTTCATCATAAGGGTTGGGTTTGTAACATCAGAAACTTACTGCTGTTCAAATTTAGGCTACGATAAATAGAACATGTACCTATGAATTAAATGCTTACTGATAGTAAATTTAAACCACATAAAACTAAAGAATGAGTTCGAGATTTAGAATCAGTATTTTCTCATACTTGGCAAAACCCAAGTGCCAAAACAACTGGTCTGTTAACAACAGTAAAAGAACCTACACAGAACAAATATCCGATCTTAGTTCCCGAAAATTGAACATAAATTATAAAATAAAAAAAAATTAAACATAATCTAAACTGAGAATTTAGAATTTGTGGGTGAATGTTTTGGAAAAACAAATGGGCTTGGCTACTTTTTCTTAGTTCAATGCAGCATCCCAAAGTGAAGAGGTAAGGTAGAAGAGTTGTGCCCACTTTCGAGGTGCATTAAACTTTTTGGTAAAAGAAAAAGAAGACAGTGTACAACTCTCTTCAAAGTCAAATAGGAAACAACTAATCAGTGACCACATCAACCTATTCGCAATTTTCTGAAAAAGTGGATGTGCAAGAAAAGAACATAAGAGATCCAGTTTCATGATAAATGCAAAAGCTGCAGAGTATGCTCCAATGTCATAAAACACGTAGCTGAAGTTTTCTGTTCAATCTTCTCTCGACAGTGTGCCTTATAAAATCACATTTACTTTGTGAATCAGAAAGCAGACATCATAAGTTTCAATATTGCCTGAAAAACATCTTATCTAGAATCAAAAACAAAAGCAATTCAAACTCTGATTACTCTAAATGGCATACATTTCATCACGTGCGATGGTCGTTGTTACTCATTAATTTCGTTTACTTTTTCACATTTAAGTTAAATAAAAAAAACATTTCCTCCAGCAAAAGAAAATTACACCAAGGTTTTGTACTTGTTCAAATACCATAAACTGAGAGCCACTTGAGCTGACTCTGCAAAATCAAATTTTTGTTGGCAAACAACATTTTTTACTCCATCAATATTATTAATGCATTCATTGTGATTTTCAGCAACATGTTTCGGAAACACAATTTCACATTCTAACTCACCCTGAGCGAAGCCATTTGAAAACGAACTGGTAACGTAATTTAGCACTTACCTTTTTGTCACCATATTTCCATTTGGTTTGTAGAAATGTAGGCACAATGAATATTGGCAAGACAAACATAAAACGTTGACTCTAAAGAGTCGTAGCCGGCCTGGTCGAGATTATTAGCTATTAGTTCGATTTGAACAGCCCGACTGAAAGGTTGAACGTGACATCGTCAAGTTAAAGATTTAAGTCGGTAAAAGTGTTTATTTTAAGATTTTAAAAATATATGTAAATAAACAAAACAAAAATTATTCTCACACCATATTGGAGATTGATTTTCTTTTCAAATATCTAATAATCATTTATTAGATTCTATTATAAGCATCAAATTAATTATACAACAAGATATGCAGGAAATTTGCATAGCGGTTTTTGTGTTTATGTGCATTGCAGTGAATTACTCGCAAGCAAATTCAAGCATACGCACTTCTTCCGGATCGGACAATAGTGCAAGTGAATTTATTGATGAAAACTCGCACTCAGATAAATTAACAGTTCAGCATGGACGAATACTACGCATTGATGAGTTTGAACGATTTGCTAAAAGTTTACATCTAGTGCAAGACGAACGATGCAAGCTAGACTTGAATGCAACTCTATGGGGTGTAGTTCGTGAAGAACAATGGGCCGTTGCTAGTAAGTATTGAAACATTTATTATTTTTAGAACTAGAATATAGTGTGAAATGATTGTTTAAACAAGGACTTGTGAATTCCGAAACTTACTATTGCTAGATTTTGAGGGGCAAATATTTGTTACCATACAAAATAGGCAAAATAGATTTCTAGAATAAAATAGTTTAAATTAAATAATACGCATACGCCACAGTGTTTTACATTGTTATTTTTTAAATTAAAATAATAGGAACATAGAATATTGTTAATTATTTTTTGATTTATTAATTAATTGATGGTAGATGCTTGTGAAAGTGATACGAAATGTAAATATCATGCAATAGGTACAATAGTTTGTGTTAAGTTATTCAACAAAACTATGTATTTGCAAATAGATAAATATTATAGTTTAAAGATATTCATAAGGTATAATTTATACTCGTTGCACAGGTTTGTTCTTGAAAAGAAGTGTACTGCCGGTATTAACTGAGCATTGATTAATTATTATCAATAATACCTGCATGTTTGATGCACATTATTTATTTACACTAGTTGGTCTGAACGGTTTTGCTTAGGTACGATGCTTAGAAATATATTTTGATATGAAGTTTTAATTTTTCAAATATAAAAAGTAAATTAATAAATTGACATTTTGGATATTTAAATTAAAGCAGAATATTAAAATTTGTAAACAAAGTTTTTGATGGATACATATTTCTTTCAAACAAAACAATTATTTTGAAAAACAAATAATTGAAAATTTGAATTTTCTATTAGAAATAAAGTAAAAGGCACGACTGGGTCGCACAAACTTTGCTCTCGTGTGGCAAGTTACATAAAAACTTAAAAGAACTTTCCGCGAAATATATGCAATTGTTTCTAAAATTGTTTTCAAATATGTAATTAACTAAGAAATAATAAAAAAAAAATAACTTCGAAAATTGAAATCGTGGTATGACAGTAATTTTAATATATTAAAATACATTTGAATTTTTTTTTTACCAAAATGGTGAGGCCAGTTTTTTAAACAATTTTTCAACTATTTTAAAATATTTTTACAAACAAATTTTAGTATTTTTTTTAGTGAAAATTAATAATTTTCATTCGAAAATCAAAATCAAAATAAATTCATGAATGGGTTTTCAAAATATTAAATTTTCAAAAATTAAATTTGTTTATGTAATTTATAGGAATTTTTTTTTGGAAAGTTTGAAAAAATTAAGTACGCCATTATCACGTGGCTACCTACCCCTTTTAAGAAATAAAATTTAGTTAAGACCCGCAGAGTCATTAACGAGAAAGTCAAAATTTAAAAAAACCGTTATATGGCAGGTACCGTGTAAACTCATTTTTATGAATAACGGTTTCAATAGTCTAAAAGGGTTCTAATGGCAAATCACTCATGTCAAGTTTTTTCAAATCGTTAGAGCCGTTCTCGAGAGAAAGAAGTTCTCGATAACCGTTGTACGGCAGGTACTGTAATTTTTAGGTCTAGAACAAAAATTCGAAAACTGGTGAAGCTTACCTTAAAAACAAAATTGACCATATTGACCAAGTTTAAAGGATATACATATGTAGGTCCAACATGTATTAGGCTGCAGGTGCGAATGACAAACTGTTAGACAGACAGACAGACAAACAGACATAATTTCCAGACCCACTTTTTTCGACTTCGCTATCATCGTAATGTCATTTTTGATTGTTATCTCAATTTTTTTTTACACGAATTCATAACTTGCCTTATAATATAGGTACCTATAATCGCAAGTAAAAATCCGATGTAAATTTTGACTGAAAACTTTTAACACAGTTATTGATTAAAGTGAGTTACCGATTAGTTTACAAAGTCGGTTTGCTTTGAGCACCCTTTAAATTATCACTAAATGTAAAAATCCAACCGATCAGTTAAGTTAAGAAAATACAATTTGTATTTGATTTTTTTTAACAACTTTTTCTTGCGAACTATAGGCAGTATTTGTTTCAATGTTGTTAAGTACTAAAACAAATGCGAATTTTTAAAATTATAATATGTAGTGTGAAGGTGTTACTTAAACGAAGACTTGTTAATTCCTGATATCCCGTTGTTTTAATGTGAAGTGTATTTTAAATCATAGTTACATCGTATTATTTTAATGTATTATTCTAAGTTGGTCTAATTTTTAATACTAATACTGTATGAACAAAAGAATATCATTTAGAAAAATGTTTAAAATGCTTTCAGTTTCCACTTTGATATATTAATATATTCGTGAAAATCTGCTTGTCGTTGTATGCATATCATCTGTTCAAGATTGATTATGAATAAATATTACGTATACGCCACAGTGTATTTTAGCAAGTTCATTCATTAATAACTAATTTGTTTTAGGAAACGGATGGAAGTTAAAAAAGGCTTTCGAGTAGGCGAGTTGTTAATTATCATTAAAAGCAATAAGTGCTGCCATGAATATAGACAAGAGTTAGTAAGTAATGACTTAAGATTTTGGTCATGTAAAAAGTGAGAAACAATTTTAAACTATTTTCAGTACGTTTTAGTTTAAGGTTTTTGAATAGAATTAATTTCTTTCAGGTAGTAACATTTATCTGCTCCCTCTGAGCTAGACAAAGCCTATTTAAATATATATGACAGTTTTGGTTTTAGCAAAGTCGTCTGAGGTTTCTTAGAGCTTTGTTGAAAATCCTATAGTTTTTACTTATATTGAACTTATATTTCCCTGCACAGTTAGGAAAAGGGAATCATTCAAAAGTTCTTCTTTTTCAAAGTTATCATAATTGTTCAGACCGATTTTGATAGTTCCAATGCTAGATAAAATTTCTTCCTCAAAAAGGACAAGATCGGCTAATTGACCGGTGGTGATTCAGTAATCTTTTAACGGCCTTTTGTTCTGAGCATAGCGAAACCGTGACTTGGCAAGATCCATCGATTTCAATGCTCTTCTTTTTTCGAATTCAACTACAATTTAATTTTATGTTGTGTTTTTACTGATTTAAAATATCATTGTAATTAGACCGACGTAATTTTATTACAAGACAAACATTTTCACAAAACCTCGGTAGTGATTAAAAAAAAACGGATGTCTAATGATTTCATGTCTATAAGATCGTTTGCTACAAAAAATGAATAACCTTGACAGTGCTTACCTCAATGCGTGTAAAAATTAAATAAAAACAACGCAACTTCACTTACAGTTAGAGCATAGCTTAGTCATTAAGAGTAGTTAAGTTATCATCACTTTATAATTGCGCACGATTGGCAAGTGATAAAGATACATACATAGTTCAAATGCACGCATGCTTAACACTAGTGTGTTATAATGATATATATTACCAACATCAGTCAGGTCAAACAACTCTTAGAGTTTTTACTGCAAAGGTTTTAAAAGCACGCACGTAGGTTAGGTATATATGTATGTATAACAATTACTGCGCCAATTATTATGACACAGTGTAAAATGAGTTAAGGTTTTTTCTGGTTAAAATTTAAGAAGATTGGATGAGATTCATAATTAAAAATGCATTGCTTCATGTTAACAAGAAAGATGATTATAAATCATCAGGAAGTACAAAAGCCCTGCTTTAGCAGAACGCCAACCAGAATCTAAACCGAAAGTGAAGTTCTAAGCAAATATTTTGCTTTGTATTGTTTTTGTAATATAACAAGCAAACAATCAATTCTATCACTGCTATTGATTTTTTATTTTTTAGTGCAGATTTTTCGAAACACGATCCAGTTTAGCTTCTGCAAAATCATTTGATACTCTTGAATGAATAAATGAAAATAAATAGAGGAGTTTTTTGCACGGCGACCTATTTATAGCTCTATTGTGCTCCCTTAACTATAGGACTGGAATATTGACTCATTAAAACAGCTCTTCCTGCATTATGGTCCGGCGTTTCTTCTTGGTCGTCACAGAAGCTGCATAATACTCTTGGAGTATTGATGTTGTTGAAATCAAAAAAGAAAGAATATCATATGTATTTCCTATCGAAAAGCTCTTTATATTTTGTTTCAACGATAGGCGGCTAAAGCAAACCTCCCACTACCCCGCCATTTTTTGTGTTGATACTGAATAGCGAACCATATTCATATTCATTTATAATATTAGATGGTTTGCAAGAAAAAAGTCTCTACCAAACTGACATAAAATTCACAACTGAGAACCTTAATTGAGATGAATTAATTTGTATATTTTACTAAGTACTTAAATATGGAAGTTATATACCTACATTTCTTTAAATATAAGCTAAACATTATTATTTTATTTGAGCCAGAAAATCTTTTACAATTTTTCGATACAAATTTTATAATATTTAATAGGTAGTCACTAAGTTTCTATTAACATAAAATAATTACATATGTATTCTGTATCTAGCACATTGCAAAACTGTAACGGTTAATTATCTTCTGCTTACCCATCATTAAGTGTTTTAAATTGCAAGTTTGCCACATATGCGTTGCAAAATTGCACAATAAGCGTGCTGTTAAAATGATGAAGATGATAATGTCATTATAGTTCAATATTTGATCTATTCAGTTATTGGCATAGAACGAATATAATTAAAAATTCAGTGGTTTTAATTTTTATTGAACCACTTTAAGCTTACAAACTGTGTTTTGATATCTAATTAAACAAAGTTATAGATATGTAATGAACTATTATTACATAGTTCATAACAAAAAATAATTTTATATAATAACAATAACAACTAAGTGTTGCAAGTTGTTAATTTGTATTTTATTTTAGAAGAGTTGGAGAAATTAAAAGAAATTAAAACAAAAAGTAAGGTTTAAGTGCCTTTATTTCTCCGATTTGTTTCGACCAAGAAAAAATCCCTCATATAAAATTAAAAAAAAAAAATTGATAGGATTTTTCTCGAAAAAAATAGAATTAAAAAAACTAACTTTTTAGAAAATACTTTTTTCAAAATTTTTGATCGCAGTATTAATTAAATTTAAAATTTCTTTTACCATATAAAATTTCGTCAAAATCGGTTAAGCCGTTTAAAATATAATCGCTTTCGAAAAAGTACCGTTCTATGGCAGTAAACGTTAATAATCATCTCCGGAAAAAAAATTTAGATGAAAGACATCACCATAGGCAACAAATCGCTTATATTATATTATATTCTTCCTCCCAACGCTTCAATTACAAGGTTACATTAAATGATTCACTTAACATTTCTTTGGCAAATTTAAAAAATGTATTTGCTCTAAACTATTTAGAACCAACTTCTTCGCAATCTACAATTAAGGTAACCATATAAGCGAATTTATATGCTTCCGCTTTTTTTTTTATTTCCATAACGGAGCATACAATATACATATGTATTCTATTTTTTATTATTAAGAGCAAAAAACTAACACAATAAATATTTGCATATCTTTTAATTTGTTATTTCCTCTAATATGGTAATTTTAAGAGCTTTATATTGCGGTAGTCATAACAATACTTAGAATAATCTTAAAAATCAGAATCAGATCACAAAAAATTCAGTGAACGTTGAATAGTAAAGCCTAATAAGACTAAACAAAGGTTAGTCTCTTTAATTGGGTAATATTGGCAAGTTCAGTGTCACGCTATCTGATCGATGAGTGGGTAAGTCAAATTTCGTTGGAAAGTTAGGTAAACAAAACATTTCCTACATTATAAACACATCGATAGGCATAGTTTGACATGGTGTTAAAGTTTAAAGTTCTAACAAAACTTTAAAGAGTAAAAGATTAGTCGAGACAACATTAAAAATAAATGCAAGCGGGTAGCTTGGACTGGGCAGGCAGAAGTTATAATCATGAAATCTACAACATCAGTTATACAGTGGAAAATCTTTCATTTTTTTGCAATCTGACCAAAAACATGTCTCATTAGAATTAAGAAATCATACCACAATATTTAAATATATCAAAGAATAAATTATCTCAATGATATTGATGATATCCACGGACATTACATTACACTCAATCCGACGGATTCCATGATAGGGGAAATACAAAAAATTGTACTAGCTTTCGACGTATTGTCACTTGCAAACTTAACAAACAATCACTATTTGTTAAATACATACATACTACAAGCTTATTTTTTATCAAAAGAAAATATTCAAATTCATTTGAATAAATCAATACAAAACAAAAATAATAAGATTTATTTAAAATTCAAAAACAAAAATAACACTCATATGTTATTTTAAGAATGTTTAACTATTTATATCAACTATATTTATTTATGCAACGTCATAAGTGGAAACTTTTATTTTTGTTATAAACATAAGATAATGGTAGGGGAGGCGACCGTAAGTTTACCTACCTCATCGCGTCTTTTGGAAAAATGAACACTTACCGATAGGTTAATCCCATGAATGAAAGAATACAAGATTACGACACTTGTTTTTTTTCAGCTTTTTGTTGTTGTATTTTTTTCAATTGTGACGTAAGCACCAACAGAAAAACAATTAAATGGTGGAATCTTGTTATAAATTTACCCAAATCAAAGGGAAAAAGAGTGCAGGGTGATAACGTCACAAGTGAAAATTACGTCACAAGTGAAACAACAACAAAGTGAAAATGCCGAAGTGTCGTAATCTTATATTCTTTCATTCATGGGTTAACCCTAACATTTGCAAAACCGATGGTCGGACAAACTTTTTCTAGTACGTTTAGTCACATTAAAGAAACTAAACAATAATCAACTTTCAAGACGAATCAAATTCTACAATAGTAGTTCATCCACAATAAGCAATTCGTATCAAATGATCGTCTGTTTTTTTCGGAATAATTGAACATGGTGTTACGCGCCATAAGAGCAACTTAAAGGTCAATTCTGAATGGTACACCAGCCTCTGTTTGTCAAAAGTGTTGACAGAATCCAACCTTTCAAAAAGTCAGATATGAAATATCATATTTTATCGGCATGGATGCATGGTTTGTTTTTGAAAACATGCTGAAATAGAATCTGTTTAAAATAATAATGTTGTTGAAACATAATTTCAGTCTTAAAAAAAAAAAAAACATTCCTCAGTATTCTCGCATTCAAGACAACAACTTTCAAGATAGGTGTGAATTTTGAAAATTCTCTTGCAAATATTTAACTGACACATATCACAATATTCCATGGAAATTTCCTGGTCAGTCAATCCCATCACAACAAACTGCGCACAAATCATCATCTTATTTTGTTGTTCGTATAAAGATTAGCATGCAAAAGGTGCAATCCTGCCATTAACAATCATGTCGTATGCAATTTATCACTTGCAATAATGAACACCTTATTTATACAAGTCACATCTTAAAATTTCGAAGTTCGACCCAATTTTTGTTGGTACATATTATATTGCATGAATAACCTTGTATAAAATCTATAAATTTGATTTTGATTGGTTTTCAATTTTATTAGTTCAGATTTTCGATTTAAATATAACAAGTTGCAGATATTCGTCTGTATATTCGATAGGAAAGAAAGAACTATCTCGATGATGATAACACCAGATTTTATAACAAAAAAAAAATCTGTGTTTTGAATTCATTAAAAGTATAGACATCAAAAATGCTATTGCTTTACGATTCGCACGAATTTTTGTATAATTATTCGATATGAATTCAGAAAGCGTTTCATGCATTAAGTATAGCGTGCTTTTGAATTTTTGCTACAAACCGTAAACAAGACCTCACATGAAGTGGTAGGTTCACATCGATCTTAACGCAAATTCTAATCATAACGTATCTCGAAATAGCCAAAATATTTTCAAAACAAAAACATCTTATATACATAACACTGCGATACTTTTTAGAACAATAGACATGTCCCATAATACAATTTTTGAGTCCGGGAAGTTAGAATTAAGTTGTTCAGAGTAATATTACCTACGCATTGCATGTTAATTGCCTCCTAATCCACAAAAACAAAATCGACCAAACTTCAAGATTGTTAAATTGTTGTAATTTAAAATCGAACATTGATTAATTCACATTATAGGATCGATAGAAACGTGATTGGGTGACTGCAGATGATAATCTATCGTCGAGCTTTTCTAGTGTTTGCCTGCGATCGATACTCACTTATTGTTTACGCCTGATTGGCATTTTAATTGTTTTCTTTAAATAAATTTATAAAATGTTGTGCCTATCAAAACAGTTAGTTCAAACTGACGTCACTAACTGGTAAATCACGTTTTAATTGACTGTTGCACATTCCTATTTGGCCTGGCCGGTAAGCGGCAGTATTATGTTGCCGCCACTATCGCATCGATGACAAGGTAAATGGCATATTAGGTATGTGGATGTTGATCGTGAAAATACTATCTTTGTTTATCAACTTTGTAAAAATTAAATTGAATCAGGAAAAATCCCCTTCATTTATCGATGTAAGGTTTTTCCGAAAGAATATGAGACGGACAAATGTGGTGGATTACAAAATATTATATTGGAGCTTGAGAAATTTCATGCATGCATTTTTGCAAATGGTGTCAATAATATTGTAATAGATTAACAATTTTTATGGCGGAAGTGTTCTGCATACGGAAAGATTTTCAGAGGAGATGGGGCGCCAATCAAAAGTGATGTTGATTTTATTTGCATACAAATTTGAATTGAATCAAGCACTTTGTATACATTGAAGTGCAACATTTTCTATAAATGGCATATGCGAATGCGGTATAGAATAAAATGAAAAGGCTTTTTGTTTGACTAGGGAAATAGTTATAGGGTGTAAATCGGTGTTAATCGTGATTTAAAATCGATCAAAATAAAGATGTTTTCTTATTTTTTCAAATGGCAATTATCCATTTTTTTTTTTGGGATACTGTACGCCTACCTATACTTATAAATGCGTGCTTCATGCAAAATTAATCTTTTATTTATGGAAAATTAAAAATTTCTTGTCGTGTTTAATAAACTTCATAACCATGAACAAAATGCAAACCCCCCCCCCCCCCATGAGCAATTCCTGCGCATGGGCCTGCGTAACACAAAGCTTCGACAAGAGTGTCACAATTAAATATGACAAGTAATATTTTGTATTTCTTTCCTTCTGTTAGAGAATGCGAAGAGTGTCAAGAAATACTTGTCGACCTACATATACTAACGATTTTAAGACTGATGATTTAAATATTTCATACGGAAAACCTTGAAAAGTTAATTGCTCTACTGTGTTGACAGATAGGTTGAATTCCTAAACATAAAAAAGCGCATCATTACTATATTATTATGCTTTTATTATACATTGCATTACTAACTTACAACTGCAAAGCATCATTTGTAGCATCAAACATGTTTGTTATGCAAAGCTTGCTTTTATTTGCGCATCGCATGGGGTAGAACTGCGTTAAGAAATGGTTTGCATTGAATCACTAGAAAAATGTTGCGTTTCGGAACGATTAACGACGCAGTATTGCTGCAGTAGGTACTGCGTTTAGGAATTCAGCCATATTTCAAAATACTTTGTTAATTATTATGAAGTCTCTAAAGCAAAATTAAGTCTTTTTCCTCTTATGAAGCTTTAAATTGGAGTCTTGATTCGGTATTTTATTATGAAGGCAGAAGTTACCAGAAATATAATTACCTCATGAGGAAAACAAAAGTGAAATAATACAATAAAGTTAACTCACTTCGACTAATGTAAGTGCTTTTTATGTCAGGTATTATTGCGCAGTTATTCTATAAACGCAAACTTGTTCATTGTTATAATTAAGTTGACAAAATATTCAACAAAAAAAAATGTAACAGTTTGCGGAGATCGCTATCGTTTGATTCCCCAATTTTACCATAAACTTTTTTAAACTGTTTCAATCAAATGTATTTTATTTATTTAATTCTAACTGGTTTTGTTAAACTATTTACAGTTGCACCATTTAACAGGTGAATTTATATCAACAATCATAAAAAGAACAACATTAACATTTTTTTCTGTTTGCTTCTTGTGAGACATTAGAATATCAAGTAAGTTGTTACAATTATTATAAACCCGACATTCAACCATTTCAGAAAAAGTGAATCTGTTATAAAAAAGGCACTTATTTTGAACTCATAAAATTGAGACGACATATGACCAATTAATTTGAATATGTTCATATCTTCAAATAAATAATGCAATTTAATTGTTTGTTAACTTTGAAACCCAAAAAAAAAAAAAAATATTGTATTAATTTCCTTCATTATAAAATTAGTATCTTCTGAGACAGACAGATATTGCATGGTGTATGACAGGTATATTGTATAACCAGTTCTTTTACATCCTTAAAAATTATTGGGCTTAGTTAATAACTTACTGATCAGTGATAACAAACACTGCTTACTCACTTTTTCTTAATGACCTTAAAGAATTTGCAATTTTAATGATTTAAATTAACAAATCCATTTGTGATAAATGTAATTAAAAGGTACATAGGAAGAAAGTACATTTGAGTGTTTAAAGAAAAACATTATACTGTAATTAATTAATTTTACTGTAATAAAGGGTCATTCAATTCTGGGTCCAGAATTGATATTCCCGAATCGATCACATAGTCAAACGGAACTGTCATCGAAGACTATTTAAACTAATAATAAATAATAGTATAATGTTTAAGGTTTGCGATTAAACAAAATTATTGATATTATGTAGTAGGCACGTTCCCACTAAAAGTGGAAAAAATTCCTATATATGTGGAGCAGATTCCCGTGGAGTATTTTCCCTGCAGCTAAAACGACGAGTGCGTGATTCGATTCCAGCAATAAGCCAAATCAAAGAAATTGTTTACGAATTAACATGGGTTATAACATTCTAATAGACGAGCATTATTCAAAGAAGTCTGGTAATATGCCTGGACGTCGCTGAATAACTATAAATCGTGCATAGACATTTTATTTATACCGTAAACATTGAGTTAATATATTATTATTCTTTATATGTTTTGATTATGTCTTCAGAAGTTCAAAACCTTTTAGGTGCGCCATTGTTACATCGGTCTTTATTCACATAAAATCATATTTAACCAAAAAATTATTACAAGCCTCAAACCTTCAGTTAAACATCAATATTATGAAACTAACATTTGAATGATTCATTAACTTTGGATTCTCCAAATTCACATTATTCTATTCTCTTCTCCCACGCATATTAATAGAATCTAATGCCCAAAATCTAAATTGAGTAAACAATTTTCGAATGTGTCAACACGTCGAAGAAGTGTTCTTTAAGCGAATCTGACGTAGGATAATAAAAAAATTTAACTCAAACGTAAGATACCTACGGAAAATTTTGTTCTTTACAAACGTTCTAAGCATGATAATTTATTTTTTCTTTTGCCTTATAAAAGCATTTTTCTTTAAGTCGTAAATTCTCTTACATTAATAAAACCAGAGTTTTTTTTTATTATTTTTTTTAAAGAACAAACTGACCATAAACATTATTTCACAATCGCAAATTATTTTTTTATGATTAATCTTAAATCTAATTAATATTCTGATCAGAAAACTCTTAGGAAAAAGTGAGTGACAAGTTGGTATACTGGGAATTATAATGTCACAGTTGGATTTACCGCCCCAAAGTTATGCGCAAATTTTGTAGTGATTATTTTCTGTTTGCCTTATTGCGATAAAATCAAACGGAAAATATCAATCAATCAGTATGATGTTAATTAATTAACTTTTGTATTCCCGAGAGATAAACGAAGTGCTTATAAATCTTTCATTATTCAACACAGCAAAAACAAAATCATCTTAGGTACTTTGCGATATTATGAAATGAATGCAATATTATAAAATTATTATGGCAGGTACCGTTATTTTAGGAGCTAGAATATTGATAAAAATTAAGTTCAGATTCATCCAATTTAAAAATATTAAGTACATACCTGTTTGAAGAAAATCAAGCTAATGGTAATGCTGTTAGTATTACATTATGAGAACGAACGAACCTGATGGAACTGTCGGACCCACTTGTTTCGTTTCGGGAGAGGGTAGCAACCTTTAGGCATCTTTTTCTTTTATCGGACAGCGACAAAGATGAAACTTCACATAAATATTGAACACTTTATTATTTCGTTGGATCAGGTCTCCGTTAGAAGAATCTTCGGTCAATTTTCGGCCAATTCAATTACTAAATAAATTTTAAATTATATATTTGAACTTGAATTACTTTTTTTAGTGTACGATGCCTCAGTCAAAGGATCATCTGGCGTGGAAAGCGGTTTGGTTTATCAATTTGGTCACTATGATCAATGTGTTGATCTCAACAAGCAAGTGAACACACATCATGTTCCAATAACATCTAAATATTGTCTAGCAGAAGTAACTTTGGATGGACTTGCAATCCAGAAATTAGCTTCTAGAAAAATATGGGTAACTATTTGACAGCAATTGTTTTTTTTATATTTTATTTCATATACATTTTTACTTCAGTCTAAAACTGCAACCACTGTTCATTGGGGTACATGTGTGCCAGCTTCTTGTAATGCCAATGATGTAGAAATATTTTTAGAAAATTTTCTTCAAAAATCTGTTATCGTTGACGAAAAAATGTGTCAAGTGGCAGCACATGAAATTCATGTGACAAAGAATATGATGATTTATGCGTAAGTTCATAATTTAACTTGTTAAACTAAAATAAAAAACACCTCAACATTATTTGTCTCTAGATTTATACTGATGTTCTTTGTATCACTGGCTTTGGCAAGTACCCTTTACCATATTTATCAAATCTATGTATACAGAAATGAAACCAAGAGAAAAACACGAAGCGTAGTTGATGAAGCCTTAAAAGCTTTTTCAATAATTGGTACATCCATATTATGATCGCCCAACTTTCTTCACATTTACGAATTTTTTTTTTATGTTTAGAAAATCTCAATAAATTGGGCCAAGGCAGTAGAAACGAAATTGGTTTGAACGCGATCAATGGAGTTAAAGCCCTCGCAATGATATTCATTCTAGGCGGACATGCTTTGTCTTTCATTTACAGTGGACCAGTATACAATTCGGGTTTCATGGCTGAGGTATGTTCATCATAACATTTATGTATTTATTCGAAAGTTTTAATCAATCTTACCTTTTTCAGAACTTATTACAAGTACAAAATGCAGTGTTGACAAATTCTCTGCTTTTCGTTGATATTTTCCTGTTTTTGAGTGGATTCCTGTTCTGCCACGTTCTTCTTATCACACTGAAAAAGCGTCGTGGCAATGTTAATGTAGCTGTTATCTATGTTGGACGTTATATCCGTTTGACACCATCTTATATGGCTGTGCTTGGTTTTTACATGACTTGGTTTGTTGCTGTTGGAAGTGGTCCTATTTGGGAAAGCAAAATTGGATTAGAACAAGAACGATGTCTGCAATCATGGTGGTTGAACATTTTATACATTAACAACTATTTCGGAACTGAGAATTTGGTAAGTTCAAAAGAGTCAACGAATTCAAATGTATTTACTAAATTATTTTATAATTACAGTGCATGTTCCAATCGTGGTATTTGTCTGTGGATACACAACTTTTCTTTTTGGCACCGATATGCATATTTTCTCTGCACAAATCTCGTAAATATGGATTGCAGTTTCTACTTATTGTGTTAGCTATTTCTGCTGCTATTCCATTCACCATCTCCTACGTGTACAAACTTGATCCAACTCTTATGGTCTATGCAGAGTGAGTTTTAAAATACAATATACTTTAAAATTATAAAAAAAATGTATACAAATATTTTAGTGAAGTGGAAGACTTTGCCAGCAACACTTTTTACACTGGATCCTATGTTAAGACACACATGAGAGCAACTGACTATGTTCTTGGAATTCTAGCTGGATTCATTGTGCATCTTATGCAAGAAAAGAAGTAACGCAGTTTTAGATATAAAAATATATAAAAATAAACTTACCATTACATTATTTTCAGAACGAAAATACCTAAAATCTATGTAAAAATCTTTTGGGTGGCTTCAGTTATAGTTGGCTTGACTTCAATGTTTTCCATAACTAGATTCTACACAAGTCCTTTTACAGTTCTTGAAAGTTCCTTGTACTCGGCGTTCCACAAAGTTGGCTGGGGTCTTTCCATTGGATGGTTGGTAATTGCAGTGACTACAGGACATGCTGTATATCTTGAGAAGTTCCTAAGTAGTCGAGTGTTTGCTCCAATTAGTCGCTTAACATTTGGTGCTTATTTATGCAATGGAATTGTAGAACTATATCATGCGGGTGATTTGAGATTTCCTCATTACTTAACCAGAGTTGATATGGTAAGTTTGATGAGACCCATTTGAAAAGTATTTATTTAAAAATTTCGTTCTTTAGTTTCATAAAGCAATAATGCACTCGTTCGAAACTTTTGTGTTGGCCCTCTTTGTGTGTCTACTCTTTGAATCTCCAATACATGCTCTGGAAAGGATACTCATCCGAACATTTGATAAGCCTTCTCAGCCAAAAGAAATTAGCTCAACACCCAGCACATCAGAAGAAGAAATAGCGTAGTATCGGTTTGACCGGTTAAGTGATATTTTTTTTTAAATTCGGGTGATAGTTCTTTGGTCCTATAGTTAATAAGGTAAAGTCCAAAAAAAAAGCCAAGAATAAGATTACTTCAGGTCAAGAGGAAAAGATTGCTTAAAAAAATTTGATCCTTGCCTTTTACTAATTGAGTCTGAAAAACAGTCCTTAGTTGAATCAATGATGTTCTTAATTAAGAGTTTAGGTTAAGAATGAGAGTGAGTTCGTTTTATTATTATATTATTTCTTTAAGACTTTTGTATATAATAGTTATTATTTTCATATTAAAAGTGTTAATATTAAATCGGTATAATGTCTTTTTCTTTATTTCATTCATCATCTGTAGTAGTTGGACGTCGTCTTCGATAGCCGATTGGGGTCGGTGTTTCCAAAGTAACTGTTGGTGGCGGTGGTGAAGGAGTTGGGGGTGTTGGTGATGGGTTTGATTCAGTTTCTGGAGTGATAGGTCTATGAATGACTTCATCTTCTTCGGCGATTTCTTCTTCTTCTTCTTCAATTTCGATTTCTTCTTCTGGCTCTGACTTTTGTTCAATTTCTGGTTCAGCCGAAGAATTGCTAAAAATAAAAAAAAAAACATTCCATTGCCAGAAAGCAGAAGTTAATCAATATTTCTTAGTAGATAATTACCTACATTTTAATCCTGAGTTAGTAAGTTAATAAAGAGGTACCTACATACAAAAGAATGTGAAACGAGATAGGTATCTTACCTAGGTACATGGTATTGAAAGTAGTGTTACCTAATTCGGTTAACTCTATGTCTACGGATAACACTTCGCAAACCAAGAGGAAGACAAATTTTAAAATTTATTTGATTAGGTATACCGGTATACGGTATCTTATAAAGTTGGATTTTTAAAGTGAAACTTCTTTAGTATCTTTTGTAACTTTTATCTTTTGTAAAAAATACAATATTATACAATATTTTATATTTTCCCAACTCTCGTCTCGTCTCCTAGAATTGTACAAATGTACATACCTGTGCGTGTGCATGTCTGTATATTATTATTACCAATTTATCATAGTCGAATCGACAAAAATTAAATAAAAACTACCCTCTAGTGATTTGTTTTGTTTCTCTATTCACATTCAGTTTTTGCACACAATTTGATAAGTAGAAGTAAATTTGTTATGAATGTTATCGCTTCTCGGCCTTATGGCTAAGATCAAAGTGTAGTATCTGTTCTTATCAGCTTAACATCTGATAGATCCCCCATCGGGGGACAACAAATGTTAAACTGATTTTTGGAATTAGACGGAGTGCTAGGGGCTTGCTCCACCTCTGTCGCGGGTTGGCCCGGTATTGCAGTACCGCCGGGATCGGCCCATATTAATAAATTAAAGTTATTGTAGAAATTAATCTTTCTGTTGGAAATCGTATGGGTTGTATATTTTTTATACAATACAGCTTTTTTTCACAAGTTGGGCTTGCCGCGGAGGAATGAAGTCGAAAAAAGGTCATCAGAAAAAATACGCAAAGCAAACATTTTGTGATAAACAATATAACGTATAAATTAAAAGGTATTAAAAACTCATTGCTAAGTTGAGTTGTGTCTGTACTTCGTTTGGATAGCGGAGCCCTTAGGCTAAGGCAGGGTTACCTCTGAAAATTTTCAAATAGTGTGCAAAAAGAGCAAAAAAAGTGTCCCGTTGTTGTGTCAATATACACAACAAAATTAAATAATTTTTTTGTATTAAACGTAAAACAAAATAAAAACATATTTTACTTCAAGTAAAAAGGTACATTCACTCAATTCAGGTAACATGTTGTTATTAAATGACTAAGGGCTAGTTGTACAATCGTGGTTCAAGTTTAACCCACCGATTTTGGCAGATTATCTATGAAAAGTGGTTTAAAAATTTGAGCCACTTTGAACCACGATTATACAACTGGCTCTTAGTAATTTTATTTAAATTAATTAAAAAAAAAACATACGATATTATCACATTTTATATTATAACTTTTTGTTATTTTGTTGTCTATACTTTTATGAGTTTAGTAGAAGGCACCCATTCATCTACCTCCTTTAAAACGTTTAAGGACGAAAGCATTGAATGGCATGTTTCAATTTTTAACTTATTTCAGTCTATTTTTCATGAGGGTAAGTTTTAAAAATACTCTTTTAGCGCACTACCTGGTATGTGGCAAAGTCAATAGTTTTCTTACAAACTCGTACAAATTTGAATAAAGAAATTCGTTCAAGTGGTTTTTTATATTTCCTACTTTGAACCAGAATTGTTGTATATTTTGTATTTTGAAAAAATCTTCAAAACAAGGATCATTTGCTTTTAGCTCCAAAGCTTTATACTCGTCGATTACTTTCTCTGGATTTGAAAACAGGTTTTCATAGGTTCAGAAACTATATGGGAACAGTTGAATTCAATTCCCAGTTTAATTATTTCTGGGTCCAAAAATCGTAGTACAGATAACTTATTATCATTTACATTATTCTGAAGATAGAAAGAGAATGAATGATATATATATATATATATTTTATGATAGTGTTAAAAGGCTGAGTTCAGAGTTGAAATATTTGTTTCGAACAATTTGTTTGTTTAGTTTAAAAAGTGTCCAAAAAGTGTCCAGATTTGTAAAAGGTGTCCAAAAGCGAGTATTTTTAAAAAGAGGTGTCCTGGTGTCCGAGCGACTTAAAAGGTGTCCCGACACTAAGGTGTCCCGAAGGTAACCCTGCCTTAAGGGTTCCAAATATTCTAGATCATGTCTTTCAAATACATTTGCTGCAGTTACAGCATTGCAACAATGCAAGTATCCACATTCAGTTTGCTCGAAGCGAGAAAATTTTAATTACAATAGAAAAGAATATAAATGAGGGTAGGAGGGAGATCTTTGAGACCTCCAAGATTGCGTTTTTCACAATTTCCTCAAAACTTTTTTCACGAATTTTGAATTCTGGCATCTTGTATTCCTCAATTGCGAATTAAAGGTATCGATATGTTTTTTACATTTTTAGGATTCATAAAATTTCTGCAATGTTCGTTTATTAAATAAGTTAAATTAATTGCTTGGAAAGATTTTATTTTAGTGTGCGTAAGAAATAATGCTGGAAAACTAACCACTGCTCAACCATTTGCGAGGCAACAACTTTAAACGAAAGCTACCTTGTTGAACTCAGTTTTGAAAGTTTGTGTTCCGGAATATCGAAACAGCCTGAAGATCTTTAGAATCACCTTAGCACAAAATTTGAAAAAAAAAAATAAAATTAGAAACATTTCTACACAATCGCTCTACTTCCATTTTAAACAATTTTAAGCCAATGTTTGTCTGAAAATTTCAATCGATTAGGAGTCCATGTATGTATAGAAAATAGAACGTCTGTTATAAAGTAATATTATGAAGGCACAACACAGGCTCTGTGAGAATGCGAATTACTTCTGTTATGCACGATAACTTATATTTAATTGGAATATTAAAATTTTTCTGTAGCGAATAGATAAAAATAGAACACCATACAACGCGACCAGGTAGTGTGGCATAATAGTTAGATTTTATATAAAAAGCATATGAAACAGATTATAAATGTACTGTAAAACGAGCTGTAAAATGAAAACAAATCCGAACTAACCTTAAAGTTGATTCGATAGTCGCTCTGATTCCATTGACCAAATGTGTATTAAATCTCACAACATATTCATGTTCCTTTTCATCCATATCAACGTTATTCCAATGATCATCTTCCGGTGGCTCTGGTGTTTCTGATGTTGGCATTGGACTATCTGAAGTCATTTCAGCTACACCTTCGGAAATCTCTTCGGACAGATCTAATTCCACATCGTCATGAAGATCCGATTCTTGGATTGTTTTTTCGGCGAACAGCTTTTTTATTATGATCAGTCGGACATTTTGAAATGGTACATCAATAAGAAATGCCAAAAACGTTGAACACAAAACAATGGTGCCCAGTTCTAAAATGTTAACCTAAAGAATTAAAAATAATTATTTGAATCTTCTTTATAAAATAGATAAAGTCTTACAAGATCACTGATGTGATATTTATTTGAATCTTTTACTCCAGCTATTGTATAAATTACCACAGTGAAGCTGACTAGCTGCATTGGAAATGAAATTCGACTCAAAAATAACAAAGGTTTGGATGTTAATAGAGTTGAAAAAATAGATCCTTCTTTAGGTGTCATAAAAACAATCCAAATGATCGCTAATCCTAATACAAGCGGCGACCATGAAGCATAAGATGCTGCCTCTGAAGAGTTGTAAATGAAATCTGAACGCATTCCGGACGAGGGATACCAAAAACACCACCCTATGCCGCTCACAGCAATCAACCATCCAATTTTGGCCAAACCAGAAGGGATTTTTAAGTTTCCATCTGTGGATCGGTGTAAAATTCCAGCTCCGATTCCGATAAGGTATGGCGTTGCACGAGCAATCGGAGAGGAATAAAGAATGTTGGCAGTTCGATAGAATTTACTAACACTATCAACAAACAAAACATAAGATACATCTTTTTATCAATTCATAACTTACTTCATTCCATGAAACATAATGGCTGAAAGATGCTCTAAGTTCGTTCTTGAAAATCTTGCAGCAACTGACATCGCTTGAAATGCTCCATAGGCAAAAAATCCAGCATCGGCGTCCGTGTAATAAAGCCAAACTATCAATGGTCCAAGAATATAAAGCTGCAACTCTAATGCCAATTGAATTGTAATTGGAGAACACTGTCAATGGAAAAATCTAAAAACCAGATCAATTTTTATGATGAAAATGTTTGACTTACGGTTTCTTCAAAATCGATTGCATTCTGTGTACCAAACAAAACTCTCCACATATTATGTTCACATAATCTTGCATTCTGTCCAATAAGTTTATTCCATAAAGGACCAGCACCCAGATGTGGTAGAATCCAAGTTTGGAATAATATAACAGCATAGATCGTCGGTAGATATCGTAGAATTTTCGCAAATATTCTCTTTATAACTCCAATGTATGTCTTAGATTCCATTTCTTCAGAAAGTTGATAACCTGATAGGAATCCACTTATTATCAATAGTATATCAGTGTATATCATTGGCGATCGAAACACCACACTAAATGGTTGATCAACAGTTCTAACCAATTTGTCTCGATTTGTAATTGGTAAATGACCAATCATCATATACTTTAGGCAGACATAAAGCATAAAAGTCGAGAGGATCTTAAGAAGATGAAATATAGGAAATTGCATGTCAAGACGATCTTCTGATAAAAGCTCATTTAGAGATCGTTTGGGAGAAAATGAATGAAATATTTCCGTCATAATAACATGATTGGAGCTTTCAACTTGTTCTGTTTCAGGTTGTGTTTCTGGTTCTTCTTCAACTTGGTCTATTTTGGTTTCTTCAGATGTTTCATCAGTTGATGACTTCAAAAATCCATTAAGATACGTTGAAACTTTTGTCCAGTTCTCAGAAATATAAGCAGCTGCACAAATTATCCAAAATGAAGCCAAATAGCACCTACAAACATAAACATACATGATCAAATCATAATAAAAGAACTGTTTGGATTGGGTAAGTTAATTGGAGTTGAGTCGAGTTTAACTTTTTTTCAAATGGTAAAACTTGTCGAGTGCTTTTGAAATACCAGGCACAATAATCTTACTTTCTACAAAGCAATGACAAAATTGCTTCCACTTTTCTCTGAGATAAGCCATCGAATCACCAGTGGACTTGTTGCTAAGAAACTTAACTGCCGAACATAAGCAAGCTTTCGTTCGTTAAGACATTTATTAAGATCATAGGAGAGAAGGGAACTTCGATCGGTCAATAATTAGATAAATACTATCCGAAAGAGTGGATTTGTGTATATTGAGATCTTTGAGTACTCTTCTAACTGTACGAGTGTGAAAGAAAATCCGTCCCATAAAACCAACTACGCTCTCAAGTATAGAAGGAGTTATAATACTTGGTTGCGAGAGCCGAGTAATTAGCGAAGTGTGCTGCTAATACATAAGATTTTCCTTGCTAACCAAAGGGTAACAAGACATAATTATGTAGGAAACAAAAGTTGAAAAAATAATATATTTATAAGCCTAAACTGGATGAAGACTGGTAAAGTTTGAAATTAATCACTTTGTTCGTAGTGATCGGTTTGGATCAAAATTGTCAAAAGGCTGACCACAAAACAACAAGCGGTATCTTTATCATATGATTTTCTGTTTAATTTCGAGCAGAATTAGCTCCAAAGTGAAAGGAGCATATGGCTACGGTGTTATGTTTAAGCTTAAAAATTAATTGTCTTATACTTACACAGCAAAAGTAAATTTGTCATCCTTTTTGAATAATTTAGTAAAGCGTCTGCTTGTTTTCACAAAACAATCATTTTCCGATACCTCCACACGAAACTCGACCCCAGTATTGTTGTACGGCCTTAAATTGGTTTCTATCATGTCTTGTACAACATTAGCAGAGCAAGCATTTGGGATGCAAACTCCCCAATTAGCAATAGCATATCTTGGAATAAAGTGACTTGGCTAAACATTTAAAAATCAATAGGGGAACCAACAAGTAGTACTCAAATATTTACATTTCCTAAATGGCTCCGCCACAGACCTCTTCCTTGTGCCAGATGCACTGGAACCTTAAGTTCATCTACTTTTGCTTGTGTTTCAATATGTGCCAAGCAATACTTTCCACGAATCCGTATTGATATATCAGACGTGACCTTCACTAAAGTTTTAGCATGAGTGCACATTTCAAAATCACCAAGTTGGTTTATATTTCCGCGTAATAATCCCGATGTTATTTTTCCTGTTGAATCAAGCACTAAAAAGAAGACATAAAAATTATAAAAAACAGCAAATAGAACAAATAACTCACTTTGAAGTGTCCAAATCTTGTTGCCGCGTAATTGGCGATGAAAAATTTGCATCTGTTGCTTACATTCAATATCACTGACATGTGATGCGTTTACAACAAAACCCGGCACTGTATGTAGCAACGATTCGAAATGATCCTGACTCATTGGCTCTGCTCCCGACGAATACATATTTGATGAATCTTCACTTCGAGGCAGATTGATCTTCTTTTCTGGTTTTCCGATGGGAAAAAGCGAGTTAAATGGCCAACGATTTAAGTATGACATCCAATCGATGCCAGAAGGAGGTTTTGGTTCCGGAACTGGTTTCTTAAAGCTACTGCTAAACGATTGAATCCAATCAATGATCCCATTTGATTTCTCCACTGTCGGCGGAGGCTGAGGCTTGGCCGGTACATCATTTCCTCCTCCAAATAACCCACCAAACATTGAAGAAAATAATCCTTTAGATGAATCTTTATTAGCTGGCGTTTTTTTCTCTTTCTCGTAGTCCTCTCCGTATTCATCCACACTTGTTCTCTGAGCAGCCTTTATTTTACTCCCATCTGATTTGCGAGCCTTTGCAAATTTGAACTCATCATCCGAATCATCGTCTTCTTCTTCGTCTTCTGTTCCGACACCATCATCATCCTCAGATGGAACTACTCGTACAAGCTTCCGGAATTCAAATTTTTTTGGTGCTTTCGCTTTAACAGCCCTAATCTTCTCGCTAGGACCTGTCTCATCGTCGTCAACACTTTGTACACCAAATTCATGCGATAAAAGTGGAAAAATGAACAAAACAAGAAGAATCGCCAAACAGAGGCACTTCATCGATGATGTAAACATCAATTTGCAACACAAAAAACTCTCTATTTTTTATTAAGAAAATGTTGGGGAAAGCACAATTAAAAACAATTTTCTTCCTCTGCTCCACGGTTACAAATTGTAACTTTCCAATTCGAAATTCGATTTTGTTAAACAAAATTTGCTGCGAAAATATATACAAACACCAAAGAAGGAAGGAATTTTCACAATTTAATTTTGCAAATGTCCAAAAAAAAAACTTATGAAAAACTAGAAAAGAAAAATTTCAAATTTGCAGAATAATACATGTTCTGCCTATGATCGCGTATTCTCGTTGACTGAGAGCTTAATTTCGCTCATGAGAAAAACCACGATCGGTCGTTAGGTATTTTTAGAATAGCGTCCTAAGCAATCGTGTATTTTGGGTTTCCAGCTGTTTTTAAAAAAACACACGTTATTTTTTGTTAGACCAAAGAGCGGATAAAATAACGCATGAGCATTAAGCAAACTAATGTTGTTTGTTTTGATTTTTCGTCTATAGAAACACTTTGGCAAGCAAAGTGGATTATTTAGAAAGTGGTTTGAAATGGTTTTTGCCTGGGATAATATTGAACTATGTGGATTGTGGAATTCAGTTGCCAAGAAGTTTATGTAATACGAAGGGAACATTTTGAATAAGAAATTCTCTCAAGTCAATTGTTATAAAATTATCTTGTAAGGAAGTTTTTAAAAGCAGTAACATAATAAATACATTTGATCTTTCGGCCTTCCTCGGTGAATCGCATCACCAGTTGGTCCCTGTTTTGCTCTAGCTGTCAACTTTAAAAAGCCCTTTGATAGGGTAAATCGCGAATACATATGTAGTTTGATGTATTCTTTTCTGGGAATCGTTTAACAACGAAAATGTTAAGTTCACTACAATGGCTCTCAAATGACTTTGAAGTGCAATAGGAATAGACGATATTCTGACGGCCAATGTAGGAGATTCTGAGAAAAAATTGAATACAATGGAGACCGCATTAAAAGATGTGCGTAGAAACTGTACGGAGAAACTGACGGCATAACAATCAACGTCAAAAAGACACAAATTATTCATACTGGTCGATCAACACTTCAACGTATCGTTCTGCAGCAAACATCAACAGAGAAGATCGAAAATTTCAACTACCTCCTGTAAATAAGCAAAGCTCGGAATGTTTTCGGTATCTTATCTCGAGTTTGGAAATCTAGCAACTCCTGCCTGCACAACAAGTTGCTTCTCATCCAATGTTAAATCCGTGCTACTGTAGTCATGTAAAACCTCAAAGGTCTCAGTCGATATAACAAATGCATTTGATAATCGTTGTAGAGTAAAATCAATCAAAAAGGAAATGAAACAAAAAAATTGTTCACACAGAGAATTCAATTAACATTACTGAATCATAGATATTCGACACTATTGAAATAATAAAATTTTTAAACACTGTTTGCTGGTTACTAGAAATACAATCGAGTGTTGACTGTATTTTAATTTTTAACTTAAAAAAACTGTAGAATTTATTTAAACATAAAAGCATTTATTTATGATTCTTTATAATTGAACGTACTTTAGGATAATATCCGATTTTTATTAGATAATATTGGTAAAAAAAACTTTGAACTTAGTAGAAAGTTTATAAACTTATATAAAAAATTGTCTTTAAAATATACTCAGAACGTATCGAGTAACTTTCGTTTCGTGCGCACGTTAGTGTTAGTAAATGTTTGTTAAAAGAAAATTAATGATAAAATCCATTTCTGCTTTGTTACTCAAAATTTTCTTCAATTTTTTTTTAGCAGTTATCATTTTTTTGATTGTACTTTGATTAAAATATGATGTAAGTTATGTTATAAAATATGTTAAAACTTAAAAGTAAACACAAAATAAACAAAAAAATCAAAAAGGGTTTGTAGCTTAAATAAACTTAAAAAATATATGTAATAATATAATAAAAACAGAATAATATAATAAAAAGGAAGTTGCTAGCATTTTCAAAGACGTGCTTTTTTAAAACTTTAGAGTTCTTTTTTAAAAACAAAATAACATAAAAATAACTTTATGCAAACAAAAATAACAACATTTAAAATGACATAGGCTTATTAAACTAAACAAAAACAAACAAAATAATAAAAACAATTAAAATAAAATCAATTCACAACAAAAGTTTACATCCTTACTTTTTTTTAATTATCCAGATTCATTTTTGGAGCCGAAGGAACTTGTTTAATGGAATCGGAATAAGAAACAGCCGAAATCCACATAGGAGGCGTCATAACTGTTTGACCGGGAGAACAGAGGTTTGCTGCACCAAAAACTACTTGCTGCAGAACATGGTTCGATGCAAATCTCGATTGGGTTAGCGAGAGGGGTAAAAGTGTTATGCCCATATATGGCAATCCATTGTGACCGCAGTCCAAAGCGGTAAGATCCCACGGCTTGTATTCTCGACTTCGGAAAGAACAATTAGTGCCAGTTGCTCGATAGCATAGAGCCAATACGATTTGGGTGTCATTTAAATTGTATTTTAATGGTGGTTTGTTTCTGTACTTCGGCATTATTGTTCCAAAGATTCGTTGGGTGAAAATAAAATCAGTAAGAAATGTGTATTGTACATGAACAAGGAAACTTTGTTGGTAGAGCTGAAGTAGTCGTTGTTCTGTGGATTTGGAGAGCATTCCACATGCCCAGCTAAGTTCAATTACTTCCATTAAATCGAGCTTAAATTCACTTGGAACTCCATGTGATGCAACAAATGACATATGAGGAATTGGATTAACAGCCCCAACTAAAAACGAAACTATAGTTGATGAAAATGAACTAAACCAAACGAAAATGTTCAAAAACTTACGCAAGTGAGCAGAATCCCTTTGAACCCAGAAAACATAGTTGCAGTCGGGAAATCCACCAATCTTATCTATCAATGTTACCACTACCTCGCATAAACGTGAATGTATATCTACGAGCTCTTTTGTTTGAAGAGTTAAGATTATGAAACGAAGATGGCATTCAGCGTTGCGGAGCAAAACTGCAGCATATTGAATGTTTTCTAATTCAAAGAATGTTCCAAAAATAATCACTGGAATGCACCAATTATTGGCGATGCATTTTAGTCGTAGGAGAGCATCGAAATCCGAATTACGCATGCGATGGAGAGATTGTCTGAAAAATTAAAGCAAAATTTATAACTAACGAGGAAATTTATGATCACTGCATCACTGCAGGAATTATGTCTAATATCAAACTTAATAGGTACATCGCCAACTGTTCATATAAAAGAGATTCCCTAGATCAATTTATAATTTGTGCGATTATTTCAATTTTTAAGGCTCATTGTTTGTGCCCTTCGATATTGCTTCCCCTATTGCAAATTGCCGGACTTATTTTGCTTTTCCTTTTAGATACATATATGTATTTGTATGGACAAATGCGCCATATACATTTATGTCCTGCAGTTACATACTATGTACAGATATACACTTTATTTCAACTGAATAAGCTCAAACATTTGTCCATTTTTGTTAAACCTTGTGCGTTTATGTACCATTCTATGAAGCTTTGTCAAAAAAAAAGAATAAAATAGAATGATTTAAAATGCAACTAGCGCTATTTTGAAAAAATCGTTTTTTTTTTTTTTAGCGGTAGGTACCTATAACGATTTTGAAATTTTTTGTTCGTTAACTCATACCATTAAGTTTACACACATAGAGGAATCTAGATGGTTTCAAACTCACCGAAGTAGATGTCGCTAAATGACCATATCGAGTAATTATTATTTCCCTAGTTCTCTGTAACGAAGAATACTTGACCCGAACCAAACAAAATTCTTCTGCATACATTTGTATTTGTTTTTTTTTATTTCTCTTGTCTTTTAACTCGAATATAATTGCTACAAGAGTAAAAAAAAACCAAGTCGATAGTAACGACATCCTACGAGCAAAGTTTGAAGCTTACACATGATTTCTCTATGTGTATAAACTCAATGATCATACATTCAGTAAAGAAAATTTTCTGCATACCAACTATGATTTTGGTTTGAATCTTTGTAAGATATGGATTTAGATCTTTAAAAAAAAATTAGTACGATTTTTTCGCATATTCCGTTTGTACTTTAAACCTTCAGGTAACTTGCCACAAGAGCAAGTTAGTGCGACCCATTTAAGCCCTTTATTTTAATAAGCTAATCCGCACAGACAGACCGAGGCGACGGACGGCATGCCGGAACCTACTTTCTTAGGCTTCTCTATCATCACAATGTTAGGTTTGATTAAACCCTCAATTTTTTTTACACGAAACCAATAACCAATACTTGCCCTATTGAGCAAAACTAGCGTCCGTTAAATTAAGCATCGAAAATTAAGTTTCGACGTTTCAATAGAAACTCCACTCATTCGTCAAACTATTCCCTTTTGAGGTGAAAATAACTATTTGAGGCGCGATTGGGTCTGGCCGTCTGGTGTCCGGGTCAGGTCACAAATCAAAATTCGAAATCGACGAGGATGATTTGTTGAGTGAAGTGGACTTATGAATGAATATTGTTATGATGATGCCTGAAAAATAAGTATTCCTACTGGATGGAAGTTTGTTTTAGTTTGGAATTCATAAGATATGAAAAGATAGAAAAAAATTTAAAAATAACTCATACATATATTATAAACAGAATTTAAATGTGATGTGAATAATTTATCAAAAAGGGTAACCACTCAGAAGTCGTTTTATCCTTTATACCGAGCGATCATCGACGACATGCTATCAATGCGAACAAGTCGCCAGATAACAGTCAAACCTCACGCTATAGATAAAACGATATGCCTCTTCATCGCAGGTTTACAGGTTTTGCATCTAAAGTATAACATCTTAAAATGTTGGTGACCTTTTTTGTTACTATATGTAAGCTATTGTTGAATGGGCTTTAGGTCAAATGAAACAAATATTTTGTTTGTCACGACGTTTCGTCCATGTGTATATGGACATCATCAGGTGAACAATGGTTTCTATATTAGCATTGATATATATGTTAACAAATATTTACAAATTATTCACAGTACAGATATTACTTACAATAATTATTGTTACATTTATATCAAATAATTTATTTATTTTTGGGTCTACACTGTATAAAGTTTAACTGACAAGTAACATGTCCGACAAATATAACACGAATAATTATATAAACATAACGCACAGAGATCATATTGCAGAACTTTTTCTTTTCCTCTTCTTCACCAAGTGCTTGTAGTGTGGGCTGACGTCTTCCATATCGGTTCTATGAAATCGACAAATACAGCTTCACAACTCTACACCAACCTTAAAACAAAAATAGACAAAATGGAACATTCAAATTTAATTTACAAAATTAATTGTAATGGCAACTCAGACGAAGATTGTAACCAAATCTACATAACTAAACAAAAACTTAAAAGTAGACTCGCAGTGAAATTATTTAATATAAATGTAACAATAATTATTGTAAGTAAAGTAATATCTGTACTGTGAATAATTTGTAAATATTTGTTAACATATATATCAATGCTAATATAGAAACCTGGAAACGTCGTGACAAACAAAATATTTGTTTCATTTGACCTAAAGCCCATTCAACAATAACATATCTAAAGTATAACTTCAAAAGTAAAGGAAGACTGACTACAGAAATGATCCTGTGAAGTATAGTCTTAACTTTAACACATCAAATCACTTCTATAACTCAGTTTTTGTGCAATAAGTGAATGTAAATTATGAAAAAAAAAAAAAAAAAAACAAAAATGATACTTGAATCATATTGTGTAAGTGTACGTTAGGTGGTAGGTAGAGTAGAGTATCACATAGCACATAGGTAATAGCTCAGATGGTTATAAACACGTTATCGTATGCAAAAAAAAAATGCTGGTGGCTGTTCTAGTTTTTAAGTTATTTTAAGTAGTTTTAATTAGATATGATGTAGTTTAAGTTAGTTTTAATTTAGTTTTAATTAGTTTTATTAGGTAAAGGGTAGCTTTAAGTTTTACAAAAAATTAAAAAATGATATAGAAAATGAGTTTTTTTTTTAATAATTTTCTCGTTAGTTTTTAAGTAATCATGAATTCTAATAATAAGTTATTTTCCGTCGAAAGACATTTTTTAAGTATAGTCATAGTTTAATTTAGAGCGCCCGCATGGGACCAGTAAGTTAGTTAAGTTAATATGGTAAGCTAGTTGTTTAAGATTTTTTGTCTAGCATTAAGATAGATATAAGGAAATGAAAAAATAAAAATGAATTAAAAATGAAAATGAAATGTATCGGTTCTCGTCCGATCACCGAAATTAAGCAGCGTCGGGCGCGGTTAGTACTTAGATGGAGGACCGCTTGGGAACACCGCGTGTTGGCATTGCTCACTTTTTGCAAATATTGTTCCGAAACCTTGGTAAACAAAACACGTCTTGTAATAGGTATATTTTAAGAAAATTACTTGCACATATCTTTTTTACTTGCTTCCAAAAAAAAAAAGAACATCAACAAATAATGGTTTAATTTTGATTTATCTCTGTTTAACAGAAAAATATTACTTGCATCATTTTGAGAACTATAATTTCTTGCTTTAAAATCTATAAGTGCTATTTTAAATTTTGATTGGACTTCAACGTCGAAGAAAACGACGATTTGAAATTATTGATTCCATTTTCTTTGTTTACTTTCGAAAATCGTAATAGTTTGACAAGGTGTTCGAACAGTCAAGGATTTGTGATAGTTCCTACCTTTGTGAACTTATTATTTAATAGACTTGCAGCTGTAGGTAATTAAATTGTATTTAGGTAACCCCTCTAAGGCCAATTTAAGACCAATTTTATAAATAACGAATCGAACTTTTGACTCAAAGCGAATGTTTGGCAAATACCAGATGTCGTAGTGTAAGAAAATCTAACTTCAGAGTCCTAATAGGGAAACATCTTCTATACCCCACTGTCATCTTCACAAATTTAAATACGACTATCATCCGCAAAAAGATTTAAACTGCAATATGTAAAACATTTCTGTTTATATATAACCCTAGTTGAACTTCGTTTAATAAGCAGTATAAGTAAGTCTGTATGTTTCGACACTTTAAGTTTTAAGCCTAAACGGATTGTATGATTTTCTTAGAACTTTTTGGAATAATGCAAGGGGCACGTCTGAGTGAGCTTTTAGCTCCATGACATTTTTAAATTAATTTGTTTTACACCGCAAATCGCTCTTTAAAGGTAGTTATTTGGCATTTATAAATACAAAAACACATTTTGTAAGAAGAAAATAGACATCCTAAAAATATAAAAAAAGGTTAAACAAAAAAAAAAAAATCAACAAAATATATAGAGCAAATCGTGAATATCTTCTATCTACATATATCTAAAATGAGTAACTCTCCGTTCGAGAAAGGAAAACACTAAGCATAGAACCAACAGAAAGACGGGCAGCCAGGCTTGAGTCTTTTTGCTGTGTAGACTGTAACAGTTCATCCTAATCAAGATACTTTGTTTCCTTCGCATGTTGTTGGTAAATATGCCTGGTTCTAGATTTTTCCAGCAAATAAAAATTGATAAGGGTGACACATATACAGAAATCCTTGCTAGAAATAAATATTTTAACGTGCCTGTATTAGGTGAAAATGTACTCATCCCTCGAATTTCCATGATCCCGACAGATATACACCCTTTCAATTTAAAATATTGTAATTCCCAATGGGATTGTCGTTCCAAATCATAATCAATTAAGCTCAAAGTTGATAGAATTGTGCTTTAGATTTAGATTCAGATTGCTTATTGAAAGTTGTATGTTGCGTCTTCCTGTGTCGGGAAAACACTTAGCCAATGTATATAAAATATTCACATCATCATCATCGGCTTCACAACCGGGGTCCGGTCCTGGCCTCCTTCAACAAGTCTCTCCACCTATCCCGGTCTCGAGGCGACGCCATCCAGTTGCGCACCCCAAGGCTCCGGGCGTCCTGGTCTACGCCATCTCTCCAGCGCAAGCATGGTCTACCACGCTGTCGTCTGCCATAGAATGTACCACAAAGAACTTTCCGAGCAGGTTTCTCTTCGCTCATGCGAGCAAAATTAAACTTCTATGAAGTGTATGCTTTGTTTTGAACCTTATTTCTCGTCCATGCAACAACAATTTACCACTGATAAGCGTGGCAGGGCTAGTGATAAATAAATCAAATTAACAATGATTCCTCAAACCTAGAAACGAAATTTTCCGTCGTCTCTAAAAACACAAAACAAATAAAAAGAACAGAAATCCATTTTATAATAATAATAACCACAAAATAACTATCGTTTCATTTATGTCTTGGAGCTGCGAACCACAAAACGGAAAGAAGAGCTAAAAATTTCGTTTATATTTCGTATGGGATTTTTCATTTCACTTGGGCTGCGTACTAGACTTAAATGAGGAAACTTTAGTTGGTGCACGCCTCCACATCCACACATATAATCAGTCGTCAGGCAAAATCAAAAGGATTTTGATTCTTCGTCAAACAAATGCACGCATACGGACTTATTTTTACAAACACTTTATTACAGATTGATGTCCAATGACTCAAGGTCAAGCTCGCTTATCAAAGCAAACTTTCGAATATTTCGGCGAGGTTCAAGGCACATTGGAAGACCAAGAGGAAGGCCAACTGTAATAGTAGGAGCCCGGTTTTACAAAGTTGGAACGTTGTCTCTGGTTTATGTTGCACATAAATATTTGAGTTTGAGTAGACCGCTGTAGGCGAATCAAGACAGATGGAGGGATCTTGATAGTTGAAGTCGGTAAGATATATTATTTTGTGCGCTACTCTATGACGTCTAACAAGGATTCTGCTAAAATAAGTTTGTCGATATGTTGAGAGACCGTTTGTCAGAAGCTCAAAGTAACATATAAACATAAATATTAAAGCTTAGCTTATACAACCAAATCCGGTGAGTCGTTAAGTCTATAACTGATAATACGTGCAGATAGAACAGACAGAAAATTTAGACCGTCTACGATAAATCCGGATAGTGTTTTTGTGTCACTATCTAAAGTTTAGTTTTTTTTTTATGTTTTTTAAGCTATAAGTAAACATAAAAGAAAAAAAAATTAACTTACTGCGCCGATGGCTTTGCCCACTCAATGACAAACTTGCTATCACCAACTTTTGATCCTTGCAACTTTTGCAGAACAGTTTCGGCCGCTTGGCGACAAGTGAAATCCACAAAGGCATTTGTTCGTACTTTTGAGATCTTTCTTACGGTCGTCCTCGGGACATGTTTAACAATCACATCAATTAGATCTCGATTGTTCAGTTTTAGATCGACATTCCGAACGAAAAGCGTTTTGTTCTAAAAAAAAAAAAAAAATAATAAAAAATCGAGTAACAAACATTTCAAAATGGCTGTTTTTTAATTAATTCCTTACGGATAGGGTGTTGTCTACGGTTTCTGAATTCGCCCATACGATTTTTAGGTCATTTCCCCAGAGTCGTACGATTCCAGGACAAGTGTTCTTTTTTGCCTCGAGTGCTTCATTGTGGGTGGCAAAATTAACAAATACATAACCATGATTTTGGTCTTGTCCTCTAAGTGGACCTTTCGAATGGATTCTTTGCATTGCGGGGAAGATTGTTTTTAGCTCGTTTTCAATTTCTTCCTCTGATAAATGTTTAGGGATGTTGCTCACAAAGAGCCTACATTTCTCACATGAATTTACAATGTCCAGAGTTTTGCCCGGTTCAATGAAATGATGATTAAGGACCTCCATTGCGCAACAGGCGTCTTCTTCGTTGGTGTATCTGACATATGCGTATCCTCGGATTCCCTGAACAAAATCTATTGGTACACGAAACTGGTATATCTTACCGAAACGTATAAATGGTTCTAGAATTTTATCTTCGCTCATTGTCTTTGGGATGCGTCGAATATATAACTCGCAGGCGCTATTTGGAGGCGGCCCTACCCAATCCTCGGGTGGACCATATACCTTGCGACCATTTGTTTGCATTAACGAATATACAACGGGAGAATACTCGATATTTTTGCTACTTGATGATGGCAAAGGAATTTCCGAGAATTGTTCTTCCGGATGAGGAGGCAAATAATGAGTCTGCAATAACATTGGTGGATTTGCTGGACAGTAATACATATTGTACATGATGCAAAATATAATAAAACATAAAATTAACACAATAACTATATTTTTTACGAACAAATTCACTTTAAATAAAAATTCTTTTTGAACAAGATATACGTTGGCCAACAAAACAAAGGAAAGTAAAATGTTGCCGACAAATTACCCGTTATCTGGCGGCAAGTGATGCCAAGACTCATTTTAGCAACGAAAAACAGAATACCAAAATACAGTGATGTTATAAATTCTTTCGAAATCGAATATAACAAAAGTGCAAAATTAATCGAACAAGAGAAAATTACTTTGAATAATAAATAATACAAAATCAACAATAAATACACGAAGTTTATATTTTAAACTAAACGTAAATTTATTTGTTTGTCTTGAAAATTGAGGACTTAACTAAAGTTGTTTATTATATTTTCAGGGATCCGATCGTGTAACTCTAAAACGATTGAATGATCGTCATTTTAACGTTGCTATTTCTATAGCTGGACATCATATGCAAAACAAACACGACGATCGGTCAATCGTTTTTATTATATTTATTTTTCCAGGTGAAGGGGATTTTATATAATTAAAAATTTTTCGTGGGATCTCCGACCACGCTAAATAATATTGAATTCATCACTACGTTTTTAGTCACTGAACGAGAATTGCCTTTTTGAACCAAGTTATTAAGGTAAAAGCAATGCATGAAAGAGAATATGAAAACTGTTTTCAATTAATTTCTTCGCAGAACCAGAATTGGCACTTAGAATTTGATTTCGTTTATTGGATTAATTTACCGTTTTCACTTTGGTGCATTTAAGTGCCTCACTTCGAGCCCACTCGATAGTGGGTTATTACATCTTGGTTCTTGAGTTTTAGATTTTTTGAACATTATGTGAGGAATTCCGGGCTAAAATTTCTTTTGCACTCACATATGTTCGCAAAGATGGAAACCTGCAAACCTCAAGAGCCAAGGTATAATAGCCTCCATAGTAAAATGCTGGTGCTGCAACTCATACAAAAAGTAATAGAAATTAATTTACTGTTTACATCATGTGGAGTAACAGTAAACAAAAAGTTAATAACGCTTAAATATTAAAATTTGGCCAACTTTGAAACAGAAGTTTAATGTGGATTTCCATGGTACTTCTCAAATTGCTCGCATTTTTGTCGTTGTCATGGACCATGTTTCCACCTGTAGAACGTATTGTGTTTCCACGTAAAGAACTTACTCTGTATATTTCGTTCTTTCCTATGTGATATTATTTTTTTTTAAATGGCGGCAAATGAAATATTTGTTTTGCATCTAACAGCGATGACTAGAAAATGTATGCAAAATACTATAATTCCTCCCTTCCATGATGTGTATTCCACAACTACTTAATAGAAGCGACAATATTTTGGCACGCACACTACAAAAAGAGAGCAACGCGAAAGAGAACGTCAAGCGTTCTTTACTCAAATCCTTATAACATTTTTGATTTTTTCTCTTCAAGTTACCCCTCTCACCATCACTAATCATAATTTTCTACACGATTTATTCACGTGGAAACATGGACATAGAAATTGAAACGAGATTGTTTTGTTTGTGTCAGCGTATGAGCTTTTAAATAATGTCAGATTTGAGCCCGGCGGTCAATCACAATCGTGATAATCTCGCGGGATGCAAACCTCAAACTGATATTTGTCAAATCTGTTTGAGTGTGTGCTATATGAACAAAAATTATTTCTTATCACTCAGCCTTAGTTTATCCAAGTCCTGCACCTATTTTTATTTTGTACTAGATTCCGAAAACTTTGTCAAATGGCACACAAAAACTAAACAAACCCTTCCAACCAGTTTTGTTCTGTAACACATAATAGAATTTCCAATTCGCCATGGAATAATGGAATTTGTTAATTCGTTTTGTTTCTGGCCCTGTGGCTGTGTGTGAATTCGGCTGTACCATACAGGCAACAAACACGGTAATGTGTTTGTTGCCTGTAAAACTGTAATTTAGTTTTTCAAATAAATTTCTTATTTATTTCGTGAATACTTATAATTGGATTTCTTAAACATGTTCTCCATTAAAAAATAACAATAAAGTAGTTATTGTTGGTCCACTGAATAATTGGACTGACAAAGTGCCCACTTCGCAGTTGACGATCAATCGTTTGCCAAACGATTTCAATGAAACCGATTTCAAGCATTTGACTTCACGGTTCGGAATCGTTTACCAGTTGCGTTTAATGATAAATACTTGTACGTGCAAGTCTCGCGGTCGCGGATATTTACGTAATACAATAGAAATTGATAGTCTGGCTGTTATGGAAACGTTGAATTGCAAAATACTTTTACTTTCTGTATCAATAACTCAACGTTAATCACTGTTTCTAATTATCAATTATTGTAATTCACTGATTTAAATTAAAAAAATGGACTCTTGACGTATGGTAGTTATATGGTAATAGTGGTGTTTAATATACCACTACAGATAAATTCTCAAAAGTTCAATTTCAGTTTTCGAACAAGATGCTTCATGAAAAGTGTCATTTTGAGTAAGGGTTGTCATAAAAATGTTTGAGGGTTAGTCTCCATTTTTGTGTATATTTTATAGTAAATAACGGCCAATTTCTCCACACACTTTTAAATATTTACTGGGTTGTTAAATCATAAAATGGCATTTTTTAACTGCACCATCAACCACTTTCAGTTTGCTCTCTCCGAAAGGCGTAAAAAATACCTAGGTGAATATTTCTTCGATCTATCAAATATACAAATCAATTGTCTAAATCTAAATCTAATTCTTCACATCATGCGAGCCAAATGGCTTCATCGTTTATGGGCTGGATAGCTTTGTGCCTGCAAATCCTATTTTATTCTGATATTTGCGGAGTATTCAGTTAGAATTGTCAATAGAGGCAATAAAATTGACATTTTGTAGTTTGACAGATTCTCACAATTCAATTCTGACATTTGCAGAGTTTTTATTGCCAACTGTCAGCGGTAAAAAAAAACTGCGGTATTGACCGACCTGAATAAATACACATCTCATAATTCTAAATGAACACTTACATACGATTACTCGAACTCTGCACTTGTTTTTGATTTTTGTCATAAAATACATTCTTTACTTATGTTTAACATCGGATCAACATTCCATTTACGAAAGTTTTCCCCTTGACTGAAGTTTTTCCAAATCGTCTTCTAATTAAATAACAATAAAAAATGCGGTTCGTAGATTAAAATTAAAAAGATTTTTATTTCACATTTTAAATATATTTCGTTAAAAAATGTTTTAAAAAAAAAGTTATTATTTGACTTGAACTTTGTCAAAGTAAGAGACAAATTTACATTACAGAAAATTACAGTTTTTTTTTTAATATTTACATAAATATTTTATTACTCAATTCAAAGAATATAGTTACAATACTTTTATACATAATATTATTGTACAACAAATTAAAACCAATATTTTTTTTATTAAAAACCCAATTGGAATATGTTTCGTTTTGGTCATGTTTAATTTGAAAAAAGTTTCTTTTTTTATTTTTCTAAATATAAAGAAATTTAATAACACCCGTCATTTGAAACATTATTTTTGTAATTATGTAGCTTAGTTTTCTTGTTTTTTGTTTTAATTTTATTTTTAATTCAATCAAATCCTCAGTGCTTGCAGTGCATTAAGTTGTCTTATTATTAATTTTAGTGAATGATTCATTTTTTTAAATAACTAGGTACATACATTAAAACAAAAAAAGTAAAAATGTTTAAAATTAACAAACAAACATTTTGAGGTTCCAGGAAAGCCAGAAATGCTTTTATTATCAATTCATATTACTTTTTTTGTTGGTATATTTGATAAAGTTACCAAATAAAGTATGTATGTACTTATAAAATATTTTAAATGTTATATCATACTTTTATATACAAAGACAAATTGTAATAAAATAGTGTGTTTTATATTCAGACTTTTTTATGTACTTAGAGTACTAAGTAGATTGTTTTGTTTCGTATTTTAAATCAAAAAAATATTATGTATTAGATTTATATTAATTTTATATAATAATTAAACTATCACCATTCATTTTAAAATTATTAATCAGGTGTCATAAGAATAAAATAGAAAACTCAAGAGGAATAGCAGAGCAAACCAAATCAATGAAGTAAGGAGAGAGAGCAATGAAAACTTTGTACAATCAAACAGAAATTTGTAACATGCAGTTAAACGTCAAAATCGTGATATGTCAATTTTTTTCTTATTAGTTTCATTATTAGGTTTGAAAAACAATTGTTATTAGAGGAGATTTCTAAAAGTTAAAAGGTAAACTTCTTTGCTTCAATTGAGAAACACTACGAAAAACACATCATTATTTGATGTCTCACAAATGCATTTGACGTTTCACAAATTCAAAACGGCACACAAACTTCAGGATCAATAAATTGTGTTTGATCGTTCATTTCTTATCTGTTTAGTAATTCCAGACTACTAAAGAAAAACGCTATATTGCCGGCAGCAAGCAGCACTGGCAAAGCTACAATAAAAAAGTAGTTCTTTGATGAAGCAGGACCGTCCAAAATGGTGTAGAATGAATTGTCAATTTTCCTTCAAGCATTTCCAAACCTCATTGAAGAACATATTGCCTTTATTGTTAATTCACGTGAGCACTGAACAGTATACAATTTGGAAAGCTTAGAAATGAAAAAAATAGAGATTCAGATTTCAGATAAAGAAAATTCAAGCAAAAAAGTCGAGCTTTGAAAACCCTAGTTTAGATTTTAAAGCAAAATTAAACTACAGTCAAATTTTGACACGATAAATAAAAAAAAAAATACAAATACAATTTAAATTTTTTTAAATAATGTTTTTATTATTATTAATAAATATTTTATTAGGAATTAAAGATATAAATTTATTTATATACATTGGATTTTTTTTAAATTTACACTTATATAGCTAAAATTCATAAGACTTTCGTTTCAGTGTAGATTTCTTTTTGTTGTTATTGAACTTAAAAAAAAAAAACACTATTCCTTTTTATAAAAAGTTATAGACGATGATTAAAAGAAGAAAGATACTTATTTAATATTTTATTTTTATTCTAATGAATTTTTTGTTAAACTATGTGGTTATTAAAATGAAAATTGGGACATTAAAATTATCTGTTTTTTTTTCTCTTATAATTAAGTTAATTTATTTTATTTAGTTTGGGTATTTTCCTTGGACCCGATGTTTACAGTTTCTTCAAATAGTAATTTTAGGTTATAACTTTTCTATCTAAGTATCTATAGATAGTTTCCAAAAATTGTTTTTGTTTTGCTTTTTTTACAAATTAAATTGCTTTAAGAATTAGGATACAATTATGTTTTTTTATTGAATTTATTGAAGAAAAATATCAATTTATTATCCGAATGAGTTTATTCGTTGTTTTTTTTTTAATAATAAAAAAAAATGTATTATTCAATAAAATTATTTGTTTGATGAATTATTTACAAATACTAGTAATATCTTTGAGAATTGGATTGTCATTTGCTATAATTTATTATTTAAAAATGTAGTTTTATTATCTTATAAGAAAATTGTTTTTCAAGAATACCAAAACACAACTTTTTTAACAATTTCTTGCACATTATGGGGGCTCTAAATATGCAATAAATTATTTGTGTAGTTATGTTTCTGGTAAGTCTTGTTTAATAATAATTTAAATTAATGAATTCATACATAATTACCGATACCTTAAGCTTAAATCCGTGATAGCATTTAATGGAACCACAGTTTTTAGCTACCAAATGTTTTGTTTTTTTAAATTTTATTGTATTAACAAGTTAGTATTTTTTTTTAATTTAAAATTAATATTGCAGTTGAATAGTTGTTTATTTTTTCTTTAAATTAATTAGTTTAATATATTAATAATTGACTTCATTCCAATGTTTATATTTAAATTCTACAAAGTATTTAATTTAAAGAGTAATGTCACAGTTTAATTATTGAAAATTATGACAAATTTATTTTTTTTTAATGTAAGTATTTCTACAAACCAATTTTTGTTTTTTTCTTTTTTTGAATGTGAATGAAAATACTTTATTTTTTGTTTAATATTTTATTAATTTCTATTCAAGTCTTGTAAAAAAATATATTTATACGTAGTTGCTTATAACTTTTCTATAATTTACATGATTTTTTTTCGAAAAAAAACACATTTATCACTTGAATTTTCAAAGATGTAATTTTTAGGGTAAAATATTTTGAGATTTATACAATTATTAGATAAATGTTTTGTTGTTTTAAATGAGAAGAAAAGTTTTGATTGTTATTAATTATTTTTTTTTGTAATTATAGAATTCTGATAAGTAAATTTAGTTACCTACGAGTTTTAGATTTCGTTGAGTATTTAAGTTTTGTTTCTTTTGAAGAAAAAGTGTCTAATTTTACAAGTTATTATTTTTTTTTTAATTTTAATATTATTATACTGATTGCAGCTGATATGCATAAAGATTATTAAATAAGCATAGCTGTACATTTTCTTATAATGAAAGAGTTTTCGATTTATTCATATAAAAAAATAATAATTTTGTTGAGAGTTTGAAAAATTTTACATGAAAACTGATTAAGTATTTTTTTTTTAAATTCAAACAGGATAAAATTCTTATCAATTGTAGTAAAAAAAAAATGCCGTTAAACTGCCTAAACTGCGTTTTCAAGTTATTATTTCTTTGTATTTTTACTAAATCTTATTTTTATTTGACTTGGGAAGTATTTTTGGCTGTAATTAAATAAGAATAGCCATACCGATAGATTGTGTGGTTTCAAAGATTAATTGTAAAAGCTCCCTGGATCTTCCTAGGTATTCATTGGGTCATGTGCAAAAAGTTGAGTTCAAGCTTTTACTCAGTTTTCTGATAAGAAAGTTTTCAGAAAAAGTGAATTAAAGATTGAACTCATCTTATTACACTCATATGTAGTATATTGTAGTTTTTTATTTGCATATTAAGCATAATACACACTGCAAAATTCTCAAAGTTATTTTAATGCGAGTCAGAATGACATGACCGACCAAAAATTTCTATTATGTCAAATTCTAAAGAATAAAATAATATTTGCGGCGGGATGTTTTTTTTTCTAACTTCCTTTTGCAAATCCTAGATAAAACAGAGATTGGGCAAAAGAAATGCATACATAAGCCTCCCAGTAATGAATTTGTTATCGCAGGGAAAACTTAAATAGCGCTATAGTGACAGTTTAACATTCTTAAAAGCCGTTTGACAAAACTTTTTTGTTTTTATTATTTATTTTACATTCTACTGTCAAATATGTCAGTTCGCAATTCCGTTACCACATTTTGATTCAATACATGCGTCTAATTTTCAATTTCATTCATAAGCTACCTCGAAAACTTTTAAGTGATTGTTTTAGAAACAATCATATAGTCAAAAGAAATAACATAACATGGCATTTGAATTTGAATGCACAGAAAATCTTTTTTTTTTTACTATAACTATTATTATTTGTAGACGAAAAATATGTAAGCAATTCTAGGAAAGGTCAATTTACATAATTCCAAAAGAACTGCAGAACCCATATTTTCAGGACTAACTATTATACGTATTGAGTAGAGTATCAAAAAAGAATCCATAGAAGAAAATTTGAACTACACTCTTAATACAAATATTCGGAAATATACCGATAAATCGAGAAACTATTGGTGTAAGTTTTGAGCCCTGAAAAAATGTTCTTCACTGATAGGACAGTCCATTAGGATTTTCCAAGCTGAAGTAAATGTTGCACTGGGTACCAAAACATGTTGGGGTAGAGGGACACAAGAAACTGAGGAAGCTCGAAAGACAGTGAATAAAACACCCTTAAAGACTTGAATCCTATTGTGAGCTAGGAGAACATTTGATTTAAAAAAAAATAAATTCAGAAGAGAAAGGAAAAAGATTAAAACACTGGACCTCCTAAAATTGAGATAGACTAAATCGTTAGCGGTTCGCACCTTGAGACCACCAGGAGGAAAGGCCGCAATAAAGGTGCAATAGTACACATAGAATAAAAACATGACGACAATCATCGTGTCCTAGAAAAGGAGGCACAATAGATTCAAATATCGAAGTTTTTTTCCTTTTAACTCATTCACGAACTATTTTTTTCTATACAAATAATATTGCTATATTTCTCCTCGAAGTATTTTTGATGTATTTGAACTTCAAGGTCATGGGATCAAGATATTGTTATCTAACTACATAATGCAGTAGTGAAATTCTCTTTTCAACCTTTTTGTTTATTGGAAAAACAGATGAGCGTATAATATCCTGTGCTAAATTTCAAAACTCTGTTTTCACATTATTACAAATTTCCTTCTTCTCAACTATAATAAGCATTTTAGTCTTAAATGTTAGTGAAATTGTAAAAGAAGTTAACATACTAAATACTCAAATATGTTGGGCGTGAACAATTCGAAAATTACATACAAAACTTTGGTCGATAATAAAATTCAAATTAAATTTCAAGAAACACTATAACAATAGCTGCAGTTTTCACTTTATCTCGTGCCTTTTGAGTCAAAAGACTTCCTAATATAGAAAGAGTCGATTAAATTTTTTCTAGTTCACCCGAACATGCAATGTAATTAAACAAACAAGGCAAAAGAATAATTGCTTTTGGAAGTACACACACTTCTTTTCTTCTGATTGATACTTAGAATACCGAAGGCCCTATACTGTAGTTATTGGGTTTTCAATTAACTTGAACTTGAACTTTTTTGTAATTTTATCCTGCAATAAATAGGAAAATCTTTGAATCACAGAGAATGCTATTATATTACAATAAACAAGATGTGTAACTTTGTGTCATTAATAATTACAAATTAAAAGAAAACCAAATTAGATACCGAAAGTGTACACAATTAGTTAATAAGTTATAGTTAGTCAATTGAAATCACATCAAAAATCATGCATTCGTATAATAAAAACAAGAATCAGCATTGAAAATTCTATTGAATCAGTATTTTACAACATATATTCCTGAATTAAAGTAACAAAATAGAAATTGTAAATTAATTTTTAATTTAAATACAATTTTCAATTAAGCTTCTAAGTGGCCAGATTAAAATAATTAAATTATATTGTTTTAATATTCAAACTTAAACTGCAGTGAGATTCAAAATTAAATTTTTGTTTTAATAAATTTGTCTTAATTTCAGTTTTAAGTTGCATATTGAGTATCACAATCTTTTCTTTTTATTAGTAGGTATAGGTGTATATTAATTTTAAAAAAGTTTTTAGAAAACATTTTTTTTTTTAAAATAATTTATATGTTTTGAAATTGAAATATGTATTAAAAGAAATTAATATTTAAAAGTGAGTTCTTTTTTTGTATTATGTAATTATATTTTATATGTTTTTTATTTGCTTAATTTTATATGAATAAATAGATTAAAATTAATAATAATAAATTTAAACTTTAAACCCTTATGATATAAATTGCTATTATTTAAATAAGAATACAAATAAATTAAATCAAAAACCAAAAAAAAAAAAACTATAATTAGACTTTTTCTTGTAAGTCCATAATATGTATAAATCTTTCTTGGCCTTAATATACAAGTGGTTATTAATTTTAAATTGGAATGTTTATTTTTGTTTGTTTTTTTTTACATGTTTTATTTAGTTACAATATTCCAAAGTTTTGCATTTGTAGAAGAAAATGGAAAAACAAAAAAAAAAAAAAATAGAAAATAAATTAACATACAAATAAAATTAAGTAATTATATTATAAATTAATACACATTGTGGTTAATGGAAAATGACGTGGGGGTGCTATTCGACTGTATACAGGTATGGAAAATAATTTTTTGGATAAGTTTTAAGGCTTTTACATAAATGGATAACTACAAATTTAATTTATAATGTTTCTAGCAATGCTATGAAGTTTAACTTTTGAAGCTTATTATTTTGTTTTTGTTTTTTTAAAGTGACTGTACAATTATCGCAAAGTCTTACTTTCAAGATAAGTGGCAATATCGCGTGCGTTATTATTGAATGCAACCATCATTGGCGTGCAACCGAGATCGTCACGCAATGAAAGATTTGCACCAGCGGCCACTAGCATCACAGAAATGTCGCGGCGTTTATTTTCAGCGGCCACATGGAGAGCGGTGCGTCCCCTGAAATTAAAATAAAAGAATAAAAGTTAATTATTACGAGTATTTCCAGATTTTTTCTTTTTCTTTTGATTCTCTTATTCTAAGATTGCTGAAAAGGGTGATATCGAAAAAAAGTTTGCTATAGCGAAAAGAAAAGTGATAACTTTTGTTATTAATTTCGATCTGTTTATGCAGACGGGAAATTCCATGACAGTCATGGATACGTTGGAGCTGCGTTAGTGCCTATATATTTAGCCAACTAAATGTATTGAAAGCAAATTTTAATATTTAAGACAAATGACATTCTACTATACTTTTTGCTTCTACGTTGAAGAATTAATATTTTCCCACAAGAGTTATCAAAGAATTCCATATCAATGTTGGTGTATCCCAAGGTAGCGTTTTAAGTCCCTTGCTTTTTTTTATTATACACAGATACTTGTTTATGTGCTTGAAGGTATTGCGAAAAATTCATTTGACTTTGAAAGGTGGTTTGTATGATGACATAATGTAGTTAGGCTACCATAATTCAATTAACATTGAGAAGTGGTACTTTTATTTACTAGAACTATGCCATCTTCTGTGACCGAAAATCGGTCTCTAAACTGAAAGGAAAGCTCTACACTGCAGTTATTCGTCAAGCGCGTATTACAAGTAAAAGTTTCCGAGGAAGCCTTCACGCCAAGAATATATAAGAAGGAGAAAAAGAAAAGAAGAAGAAGAAGAAGAAGAAGAAGAAAGGTGTCAACTCTGTCGAAATATGAAAAAGAAAGAATACAAAATGTTTCATATTTCACAAATGTTTCTTTTTGTGTGACCGCTTGAAAAAACATTTGTGAAATGTTTCGTGCTTTCCGTTTTGTCATCCACGTGAAATAAATTTAACTATCTTTCTACGTCATTTTCAAAATATTGAAAGTTTCCCATTGCGAATGAGAAACAGAGAAACATTTAAAAAAGGTTTTTCAAAACCAAAGAAGCATTATAAAACAGTTAAGAAACATTTCAGAAACGTTTTTTTACTTAATAAATGTTTTCATAATGTTTGGTCTAGATAGACTTTAAGGACCGTTTTGTAAGCAATTATTTACAAATTAAAAACTAAAAAAAATCATTGCACTGACAATCCAATTAATATTGTTAATAGTTGACTCAATAAATATTTACATTTTTAAAATTCAAACAAAACATTAAACATTAATAATACTTACTTAGTAGTTTCCGTCTTATTAATAACACTATGTGGTGCACACGATATTATATATTTAACAATGTCTTTGTGATTTAATTTGCATGCAATATGTAAAGCAGTTTGTCCTGTCGTATCTTCTGATTTTAATGAGAATCCTTGTTCATGTAATGCACGTAACTGTAAATAAAATGCAAACAGAAAAGCAAACAGAAAAAAAAATACACATTTAGTTAGTTGGTGTGTAATGTAAGTGTTACTTGGTTATACATAAATATACAATCATAAAATATAAAAAAAATCATAGAGTATAGATTTTATATAGAGTTAGGTAGGAGTAAATTTAAAAATAAATATTTAATTGCTAACTACCAAATTTATATCGCCACGTTGGGCTGCTAATAATACGGCATCGGAAGTTTTTTCCAGTACAGAGCTATAAAAAAATGAACAAATATGAACACAAAGAAAAATCGTATTAACACAATAGTTTCATTCTCTTTTTTTTTTGTTTATAAAATAAATTTAGTCCTTTGGTTAAGTGGAACATGCAATATTTGTTTATAGTAAATGAATCAAGCAATAAATTTCTATAGAAAGAAGGTTCGCAAATGAAAGCTACGCTGTGGGAGTAAATGCGCATTCTTTAGTTGCAACGTTAATAACAGTGACAGCAGACTATTTTAGAATTAAAACAACAAACCTATGAAAAAATCTCTTTTTGATTAAAAAGGGTCTTTGATTGTACGTTACGTAAAATTATATAGAAAGAAAAGTTTTTATGATAAAAGGACATGTTAATTTAACACAATAATTAGCAGGGAATGAAAACGCAGACTTCAATAGCAGCTTTCTCCTACATATGTAATTTAATTTCTTAGAAAAAAGGTGTTGGGGTCAAAATACTGTATGGGTCATAATACTGTATTTAAAATACTGAATCTCAAAATACTGTATTTCAAAATACTGTATGTTATCATAATACTGTATGATGAAAATACTGTAAGTTGAAATTCTGTGTTTCAAAATTCTGGTTGGTCAAAATTCTGTATCTCAAAATTCTGTATTTCATTTTCAAAACGATTTTATTTTTAAGCCTATTTACAGCATTTTGAAAAACAGAATTTTGAAAACAGAATACTTTTTTATTCATATAATTTTTCATTAGCATAATATTCTGATACTGAAATATTTCCCTAGAACAATAACATGTTTTACTATGATAATTCATAAGTCTTTGAATTAATTAAAACAAAAACAAAATTAATCGTGTCCTGTTCTTATTTTCTCTCCCTCAATTTCTTCTTCTTTATTGGTTTTATCTTTCTCACATTTTTACATGAATTGTTTTTATCATAATTCAGAATTGTGTGTAGAAACAATGGCACCAAACTAATTGATTTGTCAAAACTTCCTCGTGTTCAAGTATTTCGTTGGTGTTTAAAAGATTGTGCAAATTTAAGCGTTAAGTGCTTTTTTGTTTTAAAATTAATATATCGATTGTGGAGTAAAAAAAAATTGAGATACAGTGTTTTGCTCATACAGCATTTTGAGATGAAGAATTTTGAGATACAGTACTATGAGATACATAATATTAACCATACAGCATTTTCAGATGCAGTAATTTGAAATACAGAATATTAACCATATAGTATTATGACCATACAGTATCATACAGAATTTTGACCATACAGTATTTTACAATAAAGCATGGTCGATACGCTCCCATTAGAAATTTATATTTGCCTATTATGTAATCATTGAAAAAAATAACCAAAAATCCATATTTAGGTTGAAGTTGATCATTGAAAGAAAAACTGAAAGCTGAGAATAATGAAAAAACTGAATTTATTAGAAAAATAAACGTTGGGCGCCATTTCAACAAAAACGCAAATCCTCACTTAACTTCGATTTATAAACAAAACTAAATAGTTTATAAAAAACAACTTCTGTAAAAATCATACTACTGTCACATTTAGCCGAATGAAAAGCAGATGTTCAAAGCACGATTAAGATAGAAACATTAAAAAAAGTATACCTGAAGTTAAGGCAATCTTCGGTTAAGCTGAATAATCTTTGTCTGTTGCTGCATGCATTAAGTTTAAAGAAATGTTTTTTGTGTTTTTTTTTAAGAAATAAAAGATGATCAAATTTAAATAAATATAAAAATTGAAGTTAAGAGATATAAATTTCATTATATAATTAATTAAGAAATAAAATTTTAGAAAAGAAGAAAAAGAAAGAAAAATATAACTTTTTTTTTTGTTTTTAAACAAAATTTTACCTTTTGAATTTGTATTCAGCTTTTTTAATTTTAGTCCTCACTAGATGTGGTTAGTTAAGAAACACACATACATATATATCATTTGTAATATCGTTGAAACAATTAATAACCGAAAATCAAAATAATAATATATGAATAGTTAAGTTATTTAAATATTGATAATCGATATTATTTTTTTTTTTTTGAAAAATAAATATTATAATAAAAAATTCTTGTACATACATTTGTGGTTTGAACAAAGTTTGGTTGTGGTAAGATAAAAGTTAATTGCATGCTATACCATACTTTCTGTAGAGTTTCGGAATACGGTTTAGTCTTTGCGTTGAACACAAGTTTGGCAGCTACATACTTATATCCATGCAGGCCGAGTAAAGAAAACACAATAAATAAATAGTAATACTTACTTATGCTGGGCAAGGACTAAGCTGTATTCTGAAATCCTTATAAACAATTTATATTTGCAAGAAGTTATGTCTTAAAAATGGGATTTTCAGAAATTTTAACTTGTGTTTAAATATTTGTTTTTATTTTTTGTAAATTATATTTTTTTTTGTTTTTTTAAGAATTAATATAACATGCATTTAAGGAGACAAATATTATAATAAATACATTTGTAAGGTAAAGATATACATACATAGAATCAAATCTTGCTGATAGTTTAAAAAGGTAATTTTTTGAATTCAGTTAAGTAAAATAGTGCGCATACGCCATGTTGTACGAAATAATACAAACAGTGATTATCACATGCAGTACAATAACTGTATGTCAAGTTTAAAATTATTTTTTGCAATGCAATATTATCGAAATGATAGTTCAGTAATGGAACACAAACAACCTGTTTGCTTATACTTTAAAATTTTGATTGATTTTTAACTAATTAGAGGCAGCCGAACCAATATTCTCTCTCCGGTACAATGATTTATTTAGAATTATTAATTGAAACGTAATGGGAGAAAAGTAAAGAAACAACTTTAAGGTTTTGCTGCCTTGTCGAAGATTGACAAGTCTTACATAATTATTTAATTAATGGTTCTGTTTGTGGTGACGAATGGTTTTTTCCAATTTTATGAAAGTCGTGATCGAATTACGTAAGTTTACTTTACTGAATTCTTAAACGTTTCCCAAGAGATTTAAAATTATTTGTTATTGTGTGAGTATTTAACAAAAACATAAGCTAAGACAAACTAATATACGACAAGTTGTAACACAGAATGAAATTATTTCACAAAAAAACACGGGCAACGTGCACATGCAAATTAACAAAAAGGAATTTTACAATTGGAAATTTTTTTTATAAAAATGATAATGTAAGAACATTCTTTTACTACAAAACGGTTGCGTTGCCATACCCGTATTGGACGTACGTCCAGTCTGGTCAATATTACGACGTTCGTTCTCCTCCTGTCGCTGTTGGAAAGCTGAAAATGCACGTTCCTGATCCGGTGTCTGGGGTAATGTCGCACATTCCTGATCCAATACATAAACATCATCGGTTGCAATGTCAGTTATATAATGTAAGTGTTCTTGTGCCCGATCAATTCGAAAGAATCGTTCTGCTGTACAAGCTATGAAACAAAACAAAAATTAGGAATTCAGTTTTTAAATCATATAGAAAAAAAAATTACTTACAATCTACAAAACACCATTCTTGTGACATTTTTGGATAACTAGTTGATTCTTCAAAGTATTTGTTAATTGTATTCCGAACTTGTTCCAAATCAGAGACTGGATCTATCGCAACGTTACCCAAATTGACAGCAGTATTCTTAAGCATGTCCTTGTCATAATGATATTGCTCGTAATTAGGCATTGTTATACGGAGGATATTCATATGTAGTGGATCCAGACCAGCAGTTCTAAAGATATAAAGAAAAGAAGATTGAAAGTAATTACAAAGCTGTACGTTGCATGTGAGTCAGCTGCGTTATAGAGAAGTCATTATTTTTGTGAAGCTTACTTTAATATGTCATAAATTTTTCTTAAAGGGGTTTGCACTTTTTGAATACAGCTTGTGTCCATGACAGTGTGTTAGGCTTCGCAACTTACCAATGTGGGACACAAAAGACTATGCAAAATGCCACTGGCATTCCACACTTTATATTTTATATATGTAAAACCCAAGCTGTTGTCTTCATTTCAATTTAATTAAAAGCCAATCAAGTATGTCACCGTGCTGAAAGTTCAATTAAAAATCTGCAGACGTTGTCGTTAAACAGAATCGATAAGCCCTCCCAGTTCCCACAAACTAGTACCAGAAAGACTTGCATATATATGAAAACTTCTCTTTAAATCTCTCTCTCCCCCCCCCCCCACAACAAATGAGTTCATTAACTCAATTTATCTGTAAAGGAAAAAAAAAACTTACGCCACATTCACTCGTCCATGCTTTCGCTTGGCCAGCATTAACGCCTTGTTGAGCAGATCGATTTCGATTATCGACGGCTTTACACGACATGCCTCGCCATCGACTTGCATTGGCATCGTCTTCATAGTGACAATTTTTGCACTCTTGCATTGCACGATGCAAGTCCCATGGCCACCAGCCTGAAGGAATGGCAGCTGATACGTTGTAAGTCCAACAATTTCAAACATTCCATCGTCCGTTGCAGGAATACACTTTGTAAATGAATCATTCCATGGGTGGGTTCCACCACCGTAGCTGCAACGGAAAAGAAAAAAAAAACAACATTCAAATCGAATTCACATAATTTGCAACAGAATTAAAAAAATCAATTAGGACACTTACCTCGGAATATTGAGAACGAGTATTGCATGACAACGACATTCTTTTAGTTTTGGTGTATAATCAACACCATCGGCTTCTAGAGTCACCCAATCTGCTAGATTTCTATACTTCCGCAGGATCAAATCTTTGCCACCCATTTGGCCGTAATACATTTTGTTGCGGAGACGCGAGTTAAATCGCTCCGGATGAGCTTCACGTGCTTCGTGAAACTCTAAGGCAATATGAGCATCAACTCCGAAGGAAAAGTAATTATTGATAACATTCAGGGGCAAGTTGTCTTTGCCTTTTTCAGTTGGTTCGGCATCTGGATTTGGAGTACAACTAACCCTCCAGCGATCCATGAGAATGGTATTAGACATTCCGATTTCTCGAAGAATTTTACCAACAGGTTCGTCAGTGTAACCCTGTTAAGAAGATTTTTTTTTTTATAATAGAAATTGAAAAATGATTTTTTAGAACTTACGCCTCCCCATCCAAGAGCACGAGCTAAATCATTGCCCGTACCAAGTGGCAGGACACCAACAGCTGGTTGTGGTTGGATATTAATTTGATCCAAGACAGAAAGTACCCATCCGACTGTACCATCACCGCCGCATGCAAGAACTCGCAGCTGTGGAGCTTTTCGGAACATTTCCAACCTGAAAATGATAATGGAAAAATAAATTAAATTTTGAGTTAAAATAAGTTTCTGTGACTAAAAGCTAGATGTTAAAGGTATGAGGGATTATACAAACAAGAAGATAGGAACGAAAATCTGAAGGTTGGTTTTGGACAGAAAAATTCAATAAAAATAGTGACATCAATGGAATTGTCCAGAAACGAGAGATGTTTACGATCAAAACAACTGCAGAGATGAGCAGATGCAGTCAGTCTTAAGCTTCTACTCCATGAACTTCAAACTAGTGGAATGCGTAGAAAACTAAATACGCTGCACAGAAGAAACAATGACGCCCTTCTTTTTGGCAACCAGTCATTTTTTTTACTTAAGGTTTACCAAATAACCTTCTATGGGGTCAAAACCCCGTGAGGAGAAAAGAAATTAATTCTAAATGAATCGCTATTTAGAAGGGGCTTACAAAGACGAAACAAGTTAATTGGATACTGTATATAGGCTTCAAAGAAACAAACTAAATAAAATAAAATTGTTCAAGAAGTTATCAATTTATAACTAAACCGTTAAGGTCCAGTTTTCTTTTAAATTGTGATCGCAGTTTCAAGAATTTTTGAAAAAAACGTCATATGGGGCGAACACTTCATATAACCGAACTAAAAAGAAAATTCAAATCTCTCCTCTTTCGAAAAACAAAAAAGTACTACAAATTAATTTTAAAGAAACCCCGTCTCGTCGATCTGTTTAAAGTGTTGGTCGAAGGATCAGAAATGGACGCATATATATACGCACAGACAGTGGCCAAGTTATCCAGTGACTAAAATCAGAATTATAATGGATGGCGGAGGCCGTAACTGAGCGAATACAAGAAATTCAGATCTTGTGCTTATAATTTATAATTTTAAATTGATTTGTTTCGTTAAGTTTTCGATAGGTATTGCTTACAGACGTCAAACAGATAAAAAATTGACAGCCGACTGACTGCATTTATTTTTTTTAAGTGAGAATACTTCATCTAATTTGAGTAACGTTTTCATTTGAAAAATCGGAATAGAATGTTTTGTTGTCTTCTGACATTAGTTGTGTTCGAACATTTTAGTTGGTGTTGGCCTTTATATTTATGACAGTAGTATGAGGTGAATACAGAGACAGAAATTCATAATATAACTTGCTCTGGTCTGGAGGTCGTTAAATACTAAAATATAATTGTACAAATGATTTGCTAGAATATGTGGACTTTGCCTAACTAGAGCTGCAGCTTGAATTTTTGTCAAAATATTGAATACACATAAATTCAGTATTACGAACACACAACTTTTGTCTGTGCTGCAGAAGTTTATCAATTTTTGACGTTTCAAAATAAACGCGTCCGTTAAAAAGCAGATTTAATTTTACTTAATTGTGTTTCTATTGATAAATCAGCTGACATAAAATTTTAAAAAGCAGGACAGCTCAATTGTGGACACGCGAATAACGTTGCAGATGCAGTATGACACATTAAGTCTTATTGTTTAAGTTGTATTTAAAACAAACTCGATTTTATCTTATTTAAATTACATTGTTTGAGCAAACCGCTGTTTACAAACAACTTTGAATATATACCCCAATGGGGCAACTAACTTTAGACATGGAAAATGTAATGTTATATAATAAGTAATACTAACAATTACAGTCTTATTTATAAGAATTCCTTATTATGCATCTGCACGGATGAATAGTTTCCCAATGAATAAGCTATTATGTCGATCAAATATCAAACAATTTTGTTTAGCGACATCAGAAGTTCAGGTAAATGGAAGATAAATAAAGAAACGATCACGGTTGTTAATGAATTCGCTAAATATTGAAGAACCGGAAAATAAAAGAAATTCTGTTGATCTGTTGGTATAGAATTGTTTACCAGAGTGGTATGTAAGTAAAGACACAATCGGGATATTACTGGATATATAAACTTTATTTTTAGTTTAAGTTGGACATCATGGCGAAGATTTAGCATGATATTTACAAAATTAAAGCAGCCTTCTTCTTTGATATCATGTCATTTGCCGTTGGTATATAACTTGTTTAAATAATCGTTCTCGCAGAATATCCTTATCTCTTTATATATAGTTGTTTCCTTTTTTATTATAATTAAAGCCCACTCAAGAAGTTAGGACTATGGAGAGGATTCTTAAATCTCTTCTTTTACTCGTAAAATGCTTAATTCACTGTAGCATTATGCTAAGTCAATTAAAAATGTGTGCCATTGTTTTGAAGTAAAATTCTACTTTGACAATAGACCTATCATCACTTGAACTGATCAATAGAGCAAAAACTCGAGTTTTGAAAAACACAACCGACAAATTGACTATGGCCCCTATTACGGTTGTCAAATATCAAAACGATAATTGATGTTATTCAACAAAATTGATCCATCGGTATTATCGTTGTCAATTATCAAAATTTTTGATAAACTGTGAGCGCCACTCAGATTTCAGATCTATTGTGAATAGTTTTATTGACTAACTTGGTATTATCGTTGTCAAAAATATTGGTGTTTATCAAATTTTCAGTCAAACGCAAATTTGCTGTTGATAAATAATTTTGCTAGAACTAATTCGTTTTTTTATGTAAGAAAACGCAGTGTATTGTTTACTTTTATATTTATTTATACAATATACAATTAATACTATTCGGTTCACTTATTTTTATTAAAATTCAATTGCACAGACTGTTTTTCTTTTTGTTGTTTGAAAATATGAGGTACATGTATGTTCTTACATTGTACCTACATAATGCACATTTCCTTTGCCTGTTCCATTATTTCCACAAAATGTTTTATCACTTTTTTATTTCACTTTTTTACAACACAAATACCTATAATAATATAAAAAGAGCAATGATATTTACTTCATTTACTCGAAAATAAATTAAAAACAATAAAAAAACGCAATCCAATCACAAATGAAAAGAATATAATTCTGAAACGTCAAACAAAATGCCCGTTCACAAGAGAATTTTGTAAATCATTCACAATAGATCAAAAATTTATCAAACGACAATCATAATACCGAAATTTTGTTTGATTGATAAATGTTATCGTCTATCAAACAAATGATCTTTGACAACCGTAATAAGGGTGTATGAATAAACAAAAGAACGAAAACTGGGGATTAAAAAGTCAGAACTTTAAGTTATGGCTCATTATGTTTAAGTATAAAACAGAATAAATTAAGAAAACTTAACATGTTGACAAAGTCGTCAAGTGAAAATCAGAAAAACATACTCACCCCATTTTTGGACCACCTTGCGTTAAATCAAAAACTTGTCGTGGATTTAAAATCCATTGAAATTTCCCCAACAGCTTCACTCCCTTTTTAAATAAAATAAAAAAAAAATCATTCGATTTTTATAAAGAAAAAAACAATGTCAAGCTCAAAAAATCCACTTACCTGGTTGCCACCACTCTTCGGATTTATAAATACTATCACAGGTATTGCCTCAGGCGATGGAATTGGTTTCACAATAAAAGCCCTAGGTTCCTTCTCTTTCGGTTTCTTCTTGTTCGTTGGCTTGCGTTTATTATTTCTCAAAGAGGATTTAAAATTCCCCTTATTCGGTAGCTTAACGATCCACGATGGTGGCACAATAATCGGTTGGTAGTTTCCTGGAAAATACCAACAAAAAATTCAATATCATTTTTATAAAAGATGAAATTTTGAAATGTTTTTTTTTATTTTTTTTTGTTTATTGAAACGATTCTATCTTAAATGGGACGAGAGATTTGTACTGTTAAAAAGTAACGGGCAGTAAGCCAAACAATCTATTTGAAACGTGATGGGGATTTTGGATGGGATTACCATGGTTTTGTAGTTTAAGCATTGACATTTTAAGAGAAAAATTGAAAACACCGTGCAGAAGATAACAATATTCGCTACCACCATAGATAAAATTGTATCTTGCTGAAGATATTATAGCCTAGAGTCTGTATGTGAGATTCTTTTATACAGGAAATTGCTTGCTTTATGCAATCGAACAAGATGGTTTTTGGTAGATTTTATTTTATTTAATTAAAAACATGAAACCTTCCAGTTTTCTAAAAGCTTTTCAATTAATAACTGGCCAAGCAGATACTCTTTTCATAATTTCATTCATTATATTTGGAAAATTGCCAATAGTAACTTATTCATTGGGGAATGAGTATCGTTATATCTTCTGGTAAGAGCATCCAATGCCACTTTTATCATTTTGTAAGCTCTAATAATATGTCTTTCAATGTCTTGTGTAGCAGCCTTTTATGTGAATATGATAAATCCGAGTAAATGTACAGTGCTGTGTAATATTTTGTTTGTCAAATCTTTTTTAATCAGTAGATGTGTAATAACACATACTATTATTATACTTTTCGATACTTTCTTCGAATTTGGGATAGAGATCTATGAAAATATTTGTTTGCAAAGCAAAAAAAAAGGGGACGCATAAGTGCCTCTAATTTTTACTTGCTCTAGGCAAGTCTTGGATTCGGGCAAAAAAAAAAGTTTTGAGATAAAAATCAAACATGAAAAAACGATGATAGAGAAGACGAAAAAAGTGGGTCTTACGATTTCAACGATTTCACGTCTGTAATAAGGTTTAGAAGGTCTATCAAATAGTGAAAACCAAACCTTAAAGAAAATTCGTTTAACGGTACCTGCCATCGGTTATCTCTATAACGGCTGAAGCGATTTGAATTAAATTGAATGTTTTTGAACGACAACAACAACTTAAAGGCGCTACCACCAATTTTTAAAACGTTTAAAAATTGGTAGTAGCGCCTTTAAGTTGTTGTTGTTGTTCAAAAACATTCAATGAAAATTAATATAATGGTCTGTAATAAAAACTGACATTCTACAGTACGAATAGTACAATATAACAACAATAATGATTTGAATTAAATTCAATACTAAACTTTTCGTAGCTATTTCAAATAACATGTGCATCAATTTTTTTTTTTTAATATTTTTGTTAAGTTTTAAATAATTTTTAAAAAACGGTTTTTGTGAACTCAATATTTCAAAAACCTGTTGACAGATTTCTATAAAATTTAGTTTTAAGGTATAATTAATTAAGTTAGGAAATATTAAAAAAAAAATATTTTCGAAAAATCATTTTTAAAAAAATCGTTTTTTTCGCAAACCGCTCCAACGATTGTGAAATTTTTTTTTCGTTAACTCATATTTAATAAAGAAAATTTTCTGCATACTTCGATTTTGGTTTGAATCTGTGTAAGAAATGGGATTAAGAAGTTTTAATAAATTTTCATACGGTTTTTTAGTATATTCGTTTCGTTTATACTTAAAACTCTCAGGTAACTCGCCACAGGAGCAAGTATGTGCGACCCAGTCGTTCCCTTTATTTTTTTTTGGAAAAGCAATTAGTTAAAAAGCTTTCAAAATATTGGTCGAATAATTTTGAATGCGAATATTTTAAGTAAATTAGCGTTTCAAAATACAATAGACCCTGACTGAGGCAAATCAACAACTGTTATGTTTTCCTCAAGCAGAAGGGCAATTCTAAAAAAAAGCGGCGGATCGTTTTTGGTAGCTGATATGTATTTTTCTATTCGCCCTTTATAGCTTTTTAAAATCCGTCCAGAAATGCCCAATGCTACGAAAAATGAAGACTCAAAATGTTCTATAATTCAGATTTTATAATGAAGTTTCGAAAACAAAATAAATTCCAGAAATTCGAAAAAAAAAGATCAGACAGTTTTTTTTGCACACCTCTGTAGGTAATAGGAATGTTGTATGTATAACGATATGTGTCATGAAACTACATATTTGAAAAAGGAGCAGACATGATTTTGTAAGGAGAATTCAAACCCATGTTCCTTTTCTGCTTGTCGATGATGTTATCGATATCTACATGATATTATGATACATGTAGATTGTAGAAGCATGTAGTATAGATATGTTTTCAAAATAATTTTAATTGAATATTTTCATGAAGAAATTTCTAAAAGACGAAGATGTTAAAATTCTCACACGAGTAGACGATGTTAAAATTTGTCTATTTGTGTTCGAAATTCATTGGAAAAATACTATCTTAGTGTCGTTCTATTAGAAATTTCGGGCTTAAAGTGATAGAAATCTATTTAATATGTAAATTTAATTGATTTCAAGTTAAAATTGGAAGTAAAATACTTTAAGAGAGGTATAATGGTGTTTGTAAATTGCTTAAATTACATAAAGTAATTTCTTGTTTGTAATGGTGAGAGGATACAAATTATTTTAAGCACTTTAAAATATTTCTTTTTTTATAAATGTATATAATTATAAAAAGAAACACAGGTATACCAATTGAACAATTTTACATAATCCAACGTGATTCGAGGAACTAAAGGGCTGGAAAATAAATTCTACTCTTCGCAAATGATAATGAGTTTAAATTAAATGAGCTTGGTGTTGAGTCGAGGTTTTGGTGAAATACATGAGTTAAAATAGTGAATAGACAATTGAATCGGTGATTACAAAAACAACACGAGCGGCATTTTGACGATTGACAAATTTTTACTTTGAAATCTGATTAGACGTACTATACATCTAATCAGATTTTAAAGTCAACATTGCCATTGCGAACGCATCGTCCAAAAAATTAACTTTTTTGTTGAAAAATTCGCTTATGCAGTACACTCTGCGATTAGTTGCGAATTTTCCCACTAGATTTTGTGTTTTGTTTGTAACTACCTATACATATTTTATTCAAACACCAAGGGGTCAACTCTGATTCTGTGAAAAATTATATGAAATTATTTTCACCCTTTTACCATAAGTTCGATTCTCGTTCTGCAAAAATGTGTCACAAAATGTCAAATTCGCAATTTATTTTCAATTCAATCGTCCCATGCATTCTCAATAGCAAAAAAAAGAAAAGCAAAAATTATTCACCACAGCGAATGACGTTAAATTCACCTCAACGAGAATCGATGGCTACAAAAGTGAATCGAAAAGATAAAAACAATTCTTGAAAGCGAATGTGAAAACGATTTATTCGATTCACTTTTTCATAGAACCAGAATATTGGCCTTCAGCAATATTAAAACGTGGGACGGGACAAAAACAAACAATGTATGTACTTTGACTTTCATAGAAAGAGTCGGACACTCAGGTTTTAGGGTTCGTATCACGATATAAGATAGAGAGAGAAAACACACTTAAGTTTGTTGTGGAACATAATCTTCTCTCAATTCACGCGATTGCAAACGCTGTATGTGAACATGGTCTTAAAAATTGAAATATACGTTTTAAACGCTGTTACATTTTTTTTTGTTTTTTAAAATTGACTGCCACAATTCATATCAAAAATTATAAATTTGTTCAGTAGTTCTTATGTATGTCAAATCTCATTATCGAAGAAAAAATTTCAACTTAAGACTTCAAAAATAGAAATAGAAATTACAAAACTTACCTAACGAACATTCTTCACCGATGCGTTCCGCATTAAAGCATGCTTCCTTGTTATGATAGACATCTTTACACCACGCGCAAGATAATGCAACAATTTCCTTGGAACCAAACAGTTTTCCTTGCACAGCCTATGGATTAAATGAAAAGAAAAGAAGAACTTAACGTTATTATCATATAATTTTTGAAAGATTGCGAATGAATGTCATCCAAATTTTGAACTCTTCTCATCGTAAGTTATCAAAAGTTTGTTTCGTGACGTATTAAAAATGTGATTATTTTGAAATTTGAGTTTAACAAATGTCAATTAAAATCGAAGACGATCTATACATTGGACTCACTCCGCCAAATTGTTTTGACGTCTTTGAATGAGAAGCCGAAGTGAGAAAGAATTTATAGTTTTTTTTTATAAAACTAGCAGGGATTTGGTTTGTCATTTCCTATTCTGACACTTGTGATTTGTTCTGACTCTTTCTAAACTGAAATGTCGAACAAATCAAATTGAAAATGTGCGTTGATTTGGTTTATTTTTATACATTTTTGATTTACTTTATATAAGAGACCCAAAACAAAACAAAATGTAAACAAACGCAAAACCTGATTTTTATAACAAAACAATAATATTGTTCAATTGAATCATTCAGTTGACAGTTTCACAGTTTAAAAGGCCCAATCATAGTAGTCCAAAGCAAACGGAAGCTATAACTTTAATTTTACTTCAAGTTTTCTAAAGTGCCGTAAATTCCTTGAGTCGGTGGGATGTAAATGCAGAAAATTTATTTTGAGGTAGTTTGCGCTGCTTTGGAGCGATTTTTAAGAATGTTAACGGAAAGCTAACGAACCTGGGCCGTTGTATGATTACTTTTAGTTTTTTGTATTCGGTTAGTTTCGTACGATCCCGTACGCATCGTTTCTTCTATTGGTTGAGCCTTTAATGTTAAATCAAGTAAAAGTTTATTCATTCAGGGGATTAATTATTTTCATTTTAAATTCAATTAATTTACACTTCAACGTACATCATACCAATATTATATTTACGTTAGAACTGAAATTTTTCTAAAACAAACACTTTTGTTTTTCAATATTAAACGAAAAAAAAAACAAAGCAGACACAACAAAGAAAAACCATTTGATATTCAATAAGCCAATTCTCTAATCAGACAAAACTCACCAAAACGTTCACTAATTAATCTAAAAGCTACAAGCATTTACCTATTACCGTTAAGCAATCTAATTGATTATCAATTAATTTCTTAAATCCTACAAAGTATACAACCCAATAAATTAGCCAAATTCAATTGTCTTCTCCATCTGCCGCACACGTATCTAATTGTGCATCTATCTTAACACATTTCGTCTATTTGGAGAATATTTATTCAAAGAAAACAACTCAGTATCTTTGTTGAATTTACCGAAAGGGCAACAAACAAAATTATAGACAAGGATACATATACAGATGAATAAGTATATCTAAATCGTCTTGTTGAAGTTCTTTTATGTGGATTGGATATAGAGACTACACAAAAAGCCACTTCAAGTTTCTTTTTCCCCTAAGAGATTATAGGAGTAAGAATATTACTTGACCGAGCTTTCACGGTGGTTAAATAAATGGTATTAGTATGCATGTCCTTACAACAAAAGTTGGCTGTTAAGCGTATATATTGAGAATATTTCTAATTTATTTGTCTATTTCAAGTGCGGATTTTAATTAATTCAACAAAATATTTTATGTCTATGAACTCCGTTTCCTTTGTTCAACGATGCAATGCATCATACACAATAGGTCCTTGTGCTGGGTGAATTAATATATTATATTGTTTTCGTGAGAAGCATGATATTTATATAGTAATGTAACGCTACGCCAAACTTAATTGGATAATATTAATTTCATTTCATAAGGGAACAGAAAATAAGGTGTATTTCGAAGAAAATGATATATTGCAATTGCGGGAGCCAAGTGATTGTATTGGTTCTTGTTTTAAGTTACAACTATATAAACGAGTAATATATCATTTTACACTCTATCGAGGACTTACATAATTTAAATTTAATCTTTTTTCTTGAAATGATTTAACTCAGGATAACAAATTAAGGTTTTACTAGAATAAAACAGAATAGACGAACTTAAACTTAATTTTAAAGGGCCAAATGAAAGAAAAATAAAAGTTAAGTGGACAGGTTCGAAAAAGTGGGGTTGGATACGTGAAGAATAATCGGAAGTTAATGAAACTTTGGAATAATGTTTAAGGACTTTGTACAAAAAGAAGACCTTTCTTCGGTTTTTTCTCAATAACTTTTTTCCTTACGTCCTACGGCAAAAGCATTCCTCTATTTTTTAGAGTGTTAGATTTGCTGCAATTGTTTATACAAAATTGAATATTAAAACAGCTCGGTATGCTGATTTGTTACCTCAATATGGCGCTTTGAAATAAGGTAATCCCTCTCACATCCCTTTGCAGCCAACCTAAGATCGGGGACTTTTAGTATGTTTACCTCTTCGCTAGTACAAACAATGCTGCGTACCTACTTAGTTTTTCTGCCCTCGATTTTTCCACCTAGAATTATTCATTGACTAGCTGAATTTGATCTTTGGTTGAATCGACTAAGAATAAGAACTGAAAACATTTCAATTCTCAATAAGAGTTGATTAAAGTTATCACAAAAAAGTGCTTGTCGTTTTAATAATCAACTTTCAAGAAGCAAAAGTTATGATTTTGAATGTCAGCTATCACCTTACGCGATTCCACTACTGCTTTATTAATTTTGCGGCTATAGAGTTTGCTGTGTATTAATTTTGTTTGAAATCTTTCAAAATATTTAAAATGATAAAACATGCCGTTGTTCATAAATCAACTTTAATGTCATTTTATACCAAAATAAGATTTGAATAATCACCAAAATGTAGTGACATGTTACTTAAATTTTTCTGCCATCAACGAAAGTCGATTCATTTTTATTTTAAAGAAAGTTTTTGAGCATTGTACTACCCCAGGATTTGAAAAAAAAAATTTATTCACCACATCACCACTCGTTAAAGCTTACATCAGACATTAGAGTAAGGGAGAAGTAAAAGAGATAATGCATTGCACACTTTCTAAGTTATTATTTTGAATTTTCACCAGCTGTCATTTTAAAATATTTTTCTAATTTAATGTTTTTCTAAACTCGAACACTAGTTTATCAGTAAAATGAATAGTTTGTGAAATAGAATAGATTTAAGAGTGTTTGGAGCAACTAGACAACAAGTAACAAGAGTTACATTTTATTTCGAGTACTTTACTCGTACCACATCTACTAACTACTTATGTACTATAAAAAATAAAAACGCAAAACATGGTGTAATAAGGCCACAAAACATTAAAAATTGAATTTCATTCATATGGAGTGTTTCCATACTTAATAAAATTTAATTTGGCTATTTTTAGTCTTTTTATTGTTTTTATTTATCATCATTGTTTTAATGTTATAACCGAAATTTATAAAAAAAAAAACAACATGAAAAAAGAAAAAAATTGGGTTAAAATTAAAACTTACCTTTCCACATTGCTTGCATTTTCCTTTCTCAGCGCGACGATGCACCCAATGATGATGGGTTGTCGTTTGCTCTCTATATTGTCTTACACCTACGTCACGAAATGTTGGCTTACATGCTAATTGAGTCTTTTCATTGACGAGTGGAATGCAATTTTGATGAGCGATTAGTTGACATCCAGAGCATTTCATACGAGGACCGCTTTTCTGAAAGAACATGTTAAAAGAAGAAACTTATAAAATCCTTATTATTTTAAAAGAAAATTTTAAAAGTATTTTTTTCCACCCAAATTATCGTAACTGACATGAAGTTACCTTTACTCAATTGGCAAGGGAATGGTGATAACGATAAGTGTAACTGCGATAAGTACCGTTCAATCTAGAGTACATTATACAAATCTAAATGGAAAAACAACGCCATCGTTTGCTATGGTTGATATTTAAAAAGCATTTTGATAGACAACCACGAGATGAGGTTGCTATATATAGATAGGGCAACAAAAAGTTACAAGAACCTATTTACGTGCGATAAGATTTCACAAGGAGTCACTGAAGAAATCTTGATTGAATTTGGTGATACCCAAGGGAGCGTCTTTAGTTCTCAGCTCTTTGCAACAGTTCTTGAAAAACTGCTTAGGTAAAGATAATCGGACGAACTCGAAAGTTAATCAGTTATTTTTTGCTGAAGTTAGTGTTATCACATGTGAAAATACTACACGTTATCAAAATCGACTACTGTCGTTTACCCCTCGGAGATTTATATATTTCATCCATCAGGAAACACTTTTTAATAAAAACCCTTTTTACAGACGCTGAGAGACTGATATCATCAAAAATTAATGGTGTGTTTAAATAAAAGTTGGAAACCTTTACTCGGTTAGAGACATTATTCAATCGGAGAGTAGATATCTTGCATATCAAATCTAACGCAGTATGCTATGCAGCATGTAGGTCCAAGTATTTAGTCATTGCTTGACTGTGATTCAAACATGTCAAGCAAGGACTTAAAACCTGTACCTGCATGCTGCATTAGAAATTGTTGGATTTGAAAAATGCTCTGTAAATCTGAACATTGTCAGTTCAAAAAAGCTTACAGTGGCGTTATAGGGCGTATAAGGTTCCATTTTGTCAGCGATACTATATCTAAACTTAATGGTGCAAAATTTTAAAACATTTAAAACCCATTCTAAATCAACTTTAAAATGAGCGTCGTGTCTAAAAAATAAATTTAGAACGAGAGTCGGCTCTTTCTAAATTTTAAACGACATAAAGTATACTTTTACCTTAAAGAACTTATCTAACTTTAAAAGCAGCAAACCCCTTGTTTATCTTTTTAAAGTATACTTTATCGAGCTGTCATTTGTCATTTCATAACAAAAAAACATTTCATATCAAAAAAACAATAGAGTTCCATAAGCGATGCACGAGATGAAAACAACGAAGATCATGAAGGCGGAGAATTTGAAGATGAGAACGAAAACGAAGATGAGGAAGAAGACGATGAAAGTGGCCCTACAAGGACTCGACTTTTTCCAAACAAAGAAAAAAACATTTACACCAGCAACGCCTGCCATAAAGTCAGATTCACGTGGAAGTTTCAGCAGCTCAAGAAAAACAAATGCTGGAATTTCGAGCTCCGGAATAAATGGCAGTATAGCACACAAGGTGGTAATTGGTAAGAGATTCGGGCGTCCTAGTAAATCTTCACAGTTCGGAGGATTTGGCTCATCTTCAAGTTTTTCAGGATCTTCTTGTAATCGTCTTCAATCCTCAAGAATACAGGGATCTTCTTCAAACTACGGTGGTGGTGGATTCCCTAACTAACCTAGTGGTAGTTTCAGGGGCTCTTCAACCAATGTTCGCTCACACCAGTGCACTTATTTTATTAAAACCCGCAAAGCGTTTACCCCAATAATTAAAATATTTTATTTTACCAATTTATCTAAAAATTAATTCAAATGAATACGCGAAAACACTGACGTTTCTTTGACATTTGATAGACGTCATTCAATTTTAGGCCTGATCGTCGAAAATTTGCTTGCGTTACGTTACGTCAGGGTTACATTATTTGTCAGGGTTCTTTAAATTGTTTAAAATTGAGAAAAAAATTAGACTAGGCTTCAGGTTTAAAGAACTTCTTTATTTAGAGCCGGTTCTTTTGCTAAAATGAGTAGTGTTTAAAATTTTGCGCCAATATGTTTATTCTTTAACGGTTTTATATTTTTGTAACTTTTTTACTTCACTGATAAAATAACTTACCCGACACTCATTGTCCACACAGCACAAATCACCAGACGCCGATGATGGTTTCCAATAATGATCACCTTGAATAGCATTTTCCGTCCAATCTGGTATAATTCGTATCGTCCTTTTCACTGCAGTTTTTCTATAAAGGAGTAAAAAAAACACACACATGTTAAATCATTGTTATGTTATGAACAAACAAATAATGTCAACAAAAAATCCTCAACCAAATATTTAAAGATATTACCCCTAGGTTTACATTGAAGTTAGTAGAAAGCCTGCGTACCTAGCTGTAACTTAACTGCACGACGAATTTTGACGAAACTTCCCAGAAACACTTTCTGGGCAATACTAATAAGATTCTTGTGAAAATTTGACGGTTTGAAAGTTTCAGAGTCTAACATACACACAAAAATATAGATGGAGTATATGTACATTGTATTTGTACATACATATAATGTATTTAAAAGAAACCAAACCATTGGTTTATTTATTTTGACAGTGCTGTCATCCTTGATGATTGACAAAAGCACAATGATTTGAAATTTAATTGCTTCATCTTTCCTGAGTAGCTTTGGTTTCTATGGTTGTCGATTATGACGTTGTTTCTGAGATATTTATAAGTAAAGGATCTTATTGTTAATTAGATATTCAATTTGGAAAACGTCAACATAGTCAACACTATGTTATTGAACTCGTAAGTGATGGTCTTCTTCCGCTTATGTAATTAACTTTTGGAATGATGTATGATGTGGTTTTGTGTAAGAGAATGACACAATTTGCGGTTTATGCCACCATACATGAGCTAATCAATTCAAATCGGCACTGCCATTTCAAAATAAAGTGATTTTCAAGAAGGACGACTTATCTGAACTCATGGATACCCATAGCATATACATCTACACATAGTGCCATATAACAACACCACAATTGCACGTGCTCATAAACCAACAAACAACCTTCGAGTCGGTTGACCTGGCCAAAATTGGTCATTGCACTGCGGATACGGAAACCCATTTGTTTTTTGTTTGAATGGGCTTGTGCTGTAGTGCTTTAGTGCTTTTGTGGTGTGCACTATGCTACTAGCTGCAGGCATCATGTCAAATATCCTTTCCATGAACTGACATGACAATAATCAAGTGAAGAGAGGTGTTTTTTTTTTGTGTACACTCTTCTGGAGATTTTTTTTTTCAGCTCATGATGCATTGGATATAGATATATAGTAATTTTCATGAAACATGGAGTGGTGCATGTCAGCAAACACTCTGTTAGTTCAATTACATTTGACAAGCATTCGAGAGCGTTTCAGGGAAGAACAGATGGAGAGGTGAAATTATTTTCCCAGATGAAGCGCTCGAAGAGCATATGCAGGAGAAGTTTCTGCTTGATGATTATTATGATGATGGTTTATAGTTTTGTACACAATGGATACTTGTGTGTCGTGTGTTGGTGTCTCTTTTTTAACTTATGACGAATTTGGAAGTATTAGCAGTGTAATCCAGGGACGTACTTAGCCAAATAAGGCCTTCTACAGCATAAAATCTTAACCCAGAAAAAAATAACTCTTAAACCATTGGTGGTTAACGTGTTGTTTTTAACATAACAATTATTTTTAATTAAAATAATAAAACAGAGATCTATTAGATAATGTACATTTGATTTTAATGCATTGTATAAAAGCTTAACAATAAATTCACTTTCGAATGTATACAGTTTAAATTGAAATTAATGAAATTTGTTAACAAAGTTAGAATTGAAAAAACTGCAACCATACAGGAAGCGAAGCAGAACAACTATAGAACACAACAGAACGAGACCAAACACTTTTTTTGAGTGTTTTAAATTTCAAGCTAAATTATTAAAGCTTGGTTCAAGGAGGTCAGAACAGAACTGAGCAGAACAAAATATTCTAAGCAGAGCAAATAGATTTAGAACAGAATAAAATAACTAAAACAGAATTATAACTAAAGAATTATATCCAAAAAGATCAAATCAAAACAGAACAACCACCAATTTATGAGACTTTTCAGAATTTTGTTCTGACTCCGAAGAAAGTTAAAAAATCTTGTTTCGATATTGGTATTAGGAAAAGTTCGTAAAACAGAAATCAGAACAGTTCAGGATCGAATGGTATTATACTTTTATATTCGGAACATTTAAATTCATTCTAATTCTTCTTCTTTTCTGACGATGTAATGATCTGGAATGGAATCAGAGCTCTCCCACTTCAACACTTCACTGCAGACCGTTTGCAGGGTTCGTCGAGTTAACCTTAAAAAAGCGTAACGTCGGCTCGGTAAGTTTGTCGGTTATAAACTGCATTATTTCTGAGGCCAACTGAATGCTCGTTTCAAAATCGCTTCATTGAACACAGCTAAACTTATCCACTTGACACTTTTCAAACAAATTTCACAATCATTAATATTTATGTAATGATTTATCAGACTAAAACATACCGTATTTGTTTGTTCAATTTTATTCTGAGCTGTATTATTTAAGAGCCTTGCGCCTTTACAATTTTGTACACTACCAGCCCTTAACTACTGCAGTGCTATTCGGAATGAACTTATTCTGTGGGGGTATGAATTTAACTGAGTTCACTGGAAGAAGAAGCAATATTCACGGAAAAGTGCTTTTTATTAGCACAGGATGTGATTCAGTCTTTACAGTTTTTTTTTCTTCGACAAATTTTACAGAATTTAGATAAAGTTTCCAGAAAAAATTGAATGATTTTTATTTTAAAGAAAAAGGTGTGTTACTGAAAAAAAAATTAACAACTACATACATAATATTTGTTTTGAGTGTTTTTACAGTTTGGATTTCTAAGATGCTTTTGTTTTCAGATATGTAATTTATTTTTTTTCGTTGAAATAAAAATATTTAAGTTAGGCGTATTTTTTTGTAAATCGGAAACTATGCCAAAAATTATTAGGCTTTTTTTTCCAAAACAATTTTTTACGAAATTTTACCTGGAATAGTTTTTGTGAGCCAAAATATCCACTTAAATGAGAGTTAAGTGTCTTAAACTGCACCCTATGGCAATGGTATACAAACCAAGGTTAACATCAGGACGGGACTTTAAAATACAGAAAGTTTAAGTTTTTTGGGAAAATCTTATTACCTTCGGAGATGAAACGGAAATGTGAACGATCGTAGGAACTATTTTTCTGGATCTTCGAATCAATATGGTTTGAAAACGTCACAAAATTGTGCTAGTATACGCCCAAAAAAGTTATTAGTATCCCAGGAGCAAGTGGAAGGAGGACTGAGAAGGGGTTTTAGAATTTTTGTATAAAATAAATATTTAAGTATAAAAATATTATGGCACAATAGCTTCAAGACGAGCACTAAGGCAAAGAGTTTTAAACACTTAAACATTGTTTTTTTTGTATTGCTAATTAGATTGAGTGGGACATACAATTTACCACAAAATCCAAACGACGACACGAGATCCTCTTTATCACAACTAAAGTATGTATGTATTTGTTTGTATACGGAAACAAAACTATTATACTAGCAAAAGAAAAATTTTAATACAAAATAGAAAAATTCTGCGTTCAATTAGAATGAAACTTGAAAAAATTATCTTGTTATCTTGTTTTGTTTTGCATTGTGCAATATTTGAGCTTTTATTAAGACTCAAGTTTCTAGGTATTCGGGCAGTAAGTTTCAAATGGACTGCCAAATTGTATTAGTAAACTATTTTACATTTTGAAAACAATTTTTATTATTATGCCACACATCATGTTAAAACGTCATACATTCAGTGTTAGTTCTATTCATTATGCTGTGACCCGTTTTTTTTTTGGAATTAAAAAAATCTTACCTCTGCTTTCGCCAAGTTCCCACCGAATCATGTTTCCGCCTACGAAAGGCCGCCCTACGTTCGGTACCAATTGCCGAAAGTCGAGGAGCTATTGGAGTTTGTTGTTGAATAAGAGTTGCCGCATCCATTCGAAATCATAATCAGTAATTCACCGTTTGTATAAAAACAATTATTTGCATTTAATAATTTAATGCCGTCACTAATAATCTCACTTCAATTGTTTTTGTATTTTTTTATTTGACAAATTTAATAATCCCTCATTCAACATGTTTGTATTCTGATCACGACGGTTCAATGCAATAATAATTTTAATTATTTATTCTATTTCAATGGTTTTTGCAATCAAAAGTTTTTTTTCTGTATACGATTAATTTCAAACAAAAATGAATTATTTAATATCCATATGTGCAATAACTGTTCTCTTTGTTTTCATAATCAAATTAATTAATATTCAGTCACTTATAATGCTTCAGTAATGGTATTGAATTTTTCATTACCTTCTTATTCAATTTGTCGGATGCTTACGAAAACAAAAAAAAAAGTTTTCAATTTATTATTCGACCTTTTGTTCTTTCTCTACAAGTTACCCGAAGCCAATTGATTAACTGCGAATTATTTTTATTCAATAAAAGTCATAATTTTAATATAATAAAACGTATCTACAACCCATCCTCGGAAATGTTCAGGTCTTAGCATTATTATCTAAAACTCTGTGCAACTAAATTAGATATCGAGAATAAGATAAAAGGTTTACGTGTAATTTACTTTCCTAATGATATAATTACCTACCAACCGAATAAAAAAAACAATTATATATAGAAAAAAAAAGTGGATACGTGTTTCACTCTGGAATTTCGTAACGATTAAGCAGCCATTATCATTAGAAATGCTAGATAAAGCGTGACAAAAAAGCAACAAAGTCAGCATGAGGGTGGTGCAACCCATTTGCAACTATCCAAATTACCCACTGTGGATAGAAGTTGGACGACGGTTGTGTTTGTTTTTTATAGGGTTTAGGGGATCTCTTTCAAGCTTAAGAGGAGTGTTTGAGGTAATTTGTAGTCTGAATGAACAAAAAAACGATTTAATGTAAATTTTAAGAAATAATTACAGTTGATGAAACAATAATGGAAGAATAATTGAATAATTGCTTTACCAGGAAAAGTAACATGGCATATCGTTCTAATATGCTAAAGAAATTGATTTTTATGGTCAGCAGATTTTAACTATCTTAAAAGCATAAAAAGTGCTTCATTCTTTTGTATCAGATTATTTTTATGAGAGAAAAAGTGTATAGCTTAAGGTACAGCATTCTAATTGGTGTTTGAAAATGTTGATGTTCTTCAACATTACTATCGAATTCGCCACTGAAAAATGCGTTTCATATGAGATATTAAACTTACGATTTCCATTTTCAAACAAATGACTTTTCATTTTCCTAAAGATTACTTTTACATGTCGTCACTTGGTATAAAGTTATCAATTCATTGATTTCGAATGTGCTCTTGCTCATTTCCCTATAACTGCGAAAAACAATCTTTGAATGTAGGTACATACAAAAAAACAACACTGGTTTAACATTTTTCGGGCCGAAAAAAACATTTGCAAACGGTGGTAAGTGTCAGCTTTGTTTTGAGATTTGTGATTTTAAGTAAAATTCAGTTTTGGGCACAGATTATCTTATCTTCCAATGCAAACTGTATATTCAGTAATGGGTTAACTATAATGGATGGATTCAAACGGAAAAGTTAATATCAGAACCGATCTGTCAAATGAATAAGTTACCCATAGTGCACGAAAGTAAAAATCGTATGTAGTCAGCTGTCAAATTTCTGTCCCTTAAATACGGAGCGAAGCTTACATCCGTTAGGTACCTACACTTTTCGAAAATTGGTGAGCACAAGATACTATTTTCTTTTCCTCACTTAGTAAGACAAGTAAGATGAATTAATGCATTAGGCGGCCCACGTTGGGTAGATTAATTGAGATTAACACGTGAGAGAAAGGGCGCCGGAAGTCCTTGTAGTGATTTTTCCAACGAAAATATTGTTACTGTGAAAAGCGATACAGAAATATTACCAAAGGATTTATATTGCCTTAAATCGATGAAGTGGAACTGGAGTACATGTGGTTCTTAAAGCAAACGCTAAATTTTGAATAAAGCGTAATCGGTTTCTTGATTCGCCAGCAAAATAGCACATTTGATTCTTTTATTGTTTACAAAGTAATGGACGAAAGCTTAAAAAAACAAATGACAAAGTTAAGACATAGCCGAAGAACATCGGTGAATGTTTCAGTCAGTCTGAATTTTCGATAAAAAAAAATCTGATTTTTAGCAGCTTTCCCAAAACATTATTTAGGGCGGCCCCAAGTTTGTGTGACCAGTTTTTCAAACTGTTGAAAACATGCTTGAACGTGAAAGTACTATAGTTTGACCTTTGACAGAGTAAATCTGCCTCAACGGCTACCACAACAGATTTTCGACGTGAAAGGTGAAATAAGTAAGTAGTACCGTGCTTTCGTAATTCTTCTGCTCCTGAAGGGTTTGACCGATTTCAATGACAATACGCCTATGCTTTGACACACGACCGTATTTTTCCGCATTTACCTTTGTTCGCACATCTTGAGATGACTCATGAGAACTAAGAAAATCAATGAAATCAGAAGTCCCTTGAAGCTGAGCTATTATAGTTGGACTTTGTTTATGACACTACAATCTTTTTCTGAACAACATCGCTTGGTTTCGTTACTTATTTTTTTGCTTTTTATTAATAGCTATGTTTTATTTCATTAAATAAAAACCAATGGCGCTTGAGAAATATTATCCAGTCTGTAGCAATGTTTGATTCACAGAAATATATTGCATTCTTTTCCTTAAACTGTCTACATTTTTATGTGTTAATATTATCAATAAAATTTACTTAACACATTCGTTTGGAAAATTTCTACATGAGTTAATTCAAATATTTCAATATACATATGAACAAATCATTATTTATCATGACAGAAGAAAAATTGATTTCTAAAAGTCAAAAGAAAATTACAATTTCAACAACTTTAAAGAGAAAATAAAATATGATTACTTTGCATCCCTTATCCTTTAGAAGTGCAAATATAGAAATTCACTTCATCGTTTGCGGACATTTGTGATATGGAAATATTTTTTTCCGCACATATGATTACACACCAGAAGAGTTTTTTACTTTTTAAAGGAGCTGATTTGTGAATTCCTTCGACCTTGAGCTCGATAAAGTTTCTCTTTGGTTCTTGAATATCTCAAAATCGATAGCAAAGAATCTAAAAATATTTAGAAGTATTTTTTTTTTCTTTTAGTGGGTTTGAGAAGAATATTTATCTGATTTTCCTGGAAGGATACGAGTTCATGTGTATATAATTTTTGAAATACATTTTCGTAATAGAATGAACAAAAAATAAACATCCTTTGGAACTTAAAAAAAAAGGAGGCAAAACATACGAAAAACTTGGTTCCAAATCGTCAATACGTCTGACACTTTGTTTGTTTATTCAAATTCAAAGCACGTACAACGCACGTTTACCACCAATTTGATTCAATTGGACATAATTTGCGTATATACACATGGGAACTTCCTTCTTGTAAGTATACATTTTTGCGGGCTTTAAAGGAAATTGAAATGAAAAAAAAAAAAAAAAAAAGAAATTGAAGCTAATTGATTTAGGTTTAACTTCTGAAGTTGTAACTTTCTTAACGGAAAAATGACCCTCTGCAGAGAACTAACGAGTTGTATTTACTTTGGGGTAACTAATTAAATCAAAGAAAAGTTAAACAGCAGACAAAAATCTAAATTAAAGAGTAAACGAGATGGGAAATAAAACGTCAAATGGTTAATTGATGACAACTTAGGATTTGACTTAATACGTTTGTTTTCTAAAGCAATTTTCATACGACGATAATTATTGCCGATTTTAAGCGACGAAAATTACTGCGTCTTACTCAAGATGATTTTGTTGGCAAACTGCTGAAACGATTTTGACCGAAAATACTCTCGGGCAAATATCGTTTTAACTTGTGTTTTGATTTCATATAGGCTACATAAAAAAACACATTGATTCAAAAAAAACATACAGCTGAAGCTGAGCCTGAGCTGTCAATAAATTGTTCGGGATTTTAAGTGTTAGTATTTGCGTTTCCTTAACTTCCAATTCTGAGTAGGATCTAAACGTCAATGGAAGGTCAAATGTACAATTGGATTTTTGCACGTATCATTTATTGTTTTTCTGTTCCTTCATTCTAGAATAATTTGTTGAAGATTTATCAATACCTATGTTAAATCTGAATTAAACTTGGCGAAAAGTTCTGTTCAGTAAAAAGAAGAAAAAATAGCTCCCATTTATCAACTGACCATAATTATTACTTAATGACTCTTACTCTTAACGAAAATTTACTTAGTGTGTTTAGTTAAATGTTTTATGTAAAAACAACGTAATATCCACAGTTAGCTTTCATGCAAATTACTTTTTTAACAATTTAGCAAATACCATTTTCATGATATCAAAACTTCTTTTATATATAAAATAACTCTTTTTTTTTTTAACATCAAGCCACATTTAACTGCCAATAAAATTAAATTAGCCCATTAGACATTAAAAATAAAAACGACTAACTCACATTTTCTCAGAAGCCTAATGGAATATTACAACATTATTATCACCATAACCACTTAAGACCCGACCACACTACTGTGTACAAACAAATCCAAATACCCAAATTCAGGAAGGTTGCTAACGTTTTTCCAAATTGTTTGCGGCCATAAATGTCGTCATAAAATATATACCCAACCTACGCTAACTACTTCAGTTTGTTTTGGTACTTTTTGTGATTTCAAGTGAATTTTTTTTCGAAACTGGTAATGTTTCTTTTGTGATTCCAATTTCACCTGCGCAAATTTACTGTTGCTTGCCACCGGAAAACCTTTATTTTTCTCATTGTGTTGAAAGTTCCGGCACGTGTTTTGAAATACCAAGGAAAAGTTTTTGTGCGAGAAAACTTTCATTTCTTGATGACAACTCGTACTGCAACAAAAACTATACTTCAAGAATGTAGATGCGATGAAATTGAGATTAAAGTTAAAAAGCTAAAACACCTGTATCCTATATCTTTGGTTTCTTTAGAAAGAATGCTTTTTTGTTAAAACTCTTTCTAGAGGAGGATGTAATTTCTTAGTTATTGCAATGGATTTTAAGTTTTAATGTTTTCAATGTAAAAAAGTTTGAATGGTATCAGATGTGGATAAGGTGTAATGAAAGATTGCAGATTGAATTGGAGAACTTTTTTTTGTTTAAATTGTGTGCAGTAGCATATTGTTTAAGAAAAAAAAGATAGCGAATAGATGAATAGAAAAAGGAATTGTTTTTAAACAGAAATTATTTTTATTGTTAGAATGAACTTGATTCGATGGAGAATAAAAGCTGACTTTATCATCGGGAAAACTTTAGAGATCCAAGGCATTGTTAATTAAAAATACCTTCGTTCATCTTTTCAGTCCCAGGAATAGGATTTATTTTCATAAATACACCAACAAACAAAATGACAGTGAGAGCTTACTTTCAGGAACAATATTAAAGTTTCCACCATTGTATATACATTTCTATAGTATTTTCATGCTGAATAATCACCGCCTGGCCATCTTAAGAAACTTGTGATAAACACATTTTTAGGTTCGCGCATGGTTTCCACCTAGTTCAGATGCTTTTCTTTCTTTGAGAAAAAGTAAATAGGCATACGATTCTATTTCTACGCTTGCGAAGTTTTTGTGGTTTTTTCGATTTTTGACATAGTTGCTTTCGGCGCTCGACGTCAAAAACTTGGATTATTCATAAGGCCAACATCATATATAAGTCTGCAAAAAATCATAACTCCTGTATTTGAAGTACTGGACTAAGAGGGCTCTATACAGAGTCTATACGAAAAATATCAAAGTTCGAATAAATGATAAACTTTGAAAAGCTGTATCTCAAAAATAATTGAGTCTACTGAGACAAATAAAGTCTTATATTTTAGAAAACTTAGTTAACTTTAAAAACGGCTTAAAAAGGAACTGCAAAAAACTAATCTTTTAGGGTAATAATCGCCGAAATCTGAAAAAAATAATGGAGGTTTTTCGATTTTTGACAAAGTTGCGCTCGGAGCTCGAGGTCACAAACTTGGATGACCAATTAGGCTTACATCATAAATAAGTCTGCAAAAAATCAGAAAAATCGGATTTCACGCATATACACAGATGTATAATTTGACTAGACTATAAGTTTGAAGAACTTTGATTTGATTTGATTTGAAGAATTCCTGAGTCTACGAAGTTAGTAGTTTTTAATTTTCTTACTCATAATAATTTTCTAGTCTCATAATTTTTTTTTTTCTCATCTTAAATAAAAGCAGCTTGTCATTCTACCAGCAATAGTTCACTTCTTCAATTAAACATATTTAACTTTCTTCAATTAAATAAGAACATGATTATTAAGAAAAGTATTACCAATACCAGAAAAGGACTAAGTCTTTGAATGAAGGCAAACTAACATCTGTATTGCTAGAATTTTTCCACACCGTTAATCATATCAACTTTTTTAATTAATTGATTTTCATCGTCTAAATAATAGAGGAGTGTCCCACAAGGCTCAACATATATATTTCCTGTTAAATTATCAACAAGAGTAATGTTAATTCAACAGAATATCTCTACAATTAACGACATTATTATGTTAGTTTAAGTAAATTTACCGTTGAACAAATTCTTTTCTAACCTGAAAGCAATGTCAATCTTATAGTATATTTGCAAAAGTAAACAGATTATCTTGCAATAAAAAAAAAACAGCGTTCCAGAAATTTAGTTCTAATTTTAAACTGTATACGCACTAGTTACCAGATTATCCTATAAACACACAATAAGTAACCTTAAATCAGAGTCAATTTTTCAGTATATCTGTTCATTTGAACACAAGTAACAAGATTATCGTGTTAATTTAATTCAGTTTACCGTTGCACAAATTCCTGTTTTACCTGAAAGCAATGTTAGTCATTCAGTATTTATGTATAAGCACAATAGTTTCTGTTAATTTAAAAAAATTACCGTTCCAGAAATTCATAGTTTACCTGAAAGCAGTGTTAATTTTAAACTATATCTGTCCAAGTTACAAGAGTATCCTGTAAACACACAATACGCAACCTGAAATCAGAGTTAATTTCTCAGTATATCTGTTCATTTGAACACAAGTAACAAGGTTACCATCAGGTAAGCTTAGCATGGATACAGGTTTAATTTGACTGTACGTCATATCAAATATACAGGTGAGCATTGGTGAAATAACACCATGTTACTCCATGTTAGTTTTTAATGGAAAATCGGGTCATGTTTATAATACGCGGTACAGCTTTGAACCAACATTTGATAGTGTTAGTTATGAACGGTTTCATGTTGATTTAACAATTTACTTGTGTTGATTTCAAGCGATGTTTTGATCAGGTACCTTGTCAAAAAATTAACAGGAAAACACCGTTGTAATATAACAACACTGTAATTGGTTAATTTTTGGTTAATTTTACATGATTTTTTCTCTGACTGTACATATGACAAAACCAGAAGAAATGGAAAAAATATAATCAATAGAACGTTATTATTGAAGAATATAGAAACTAGATCGGTATAGAAATCTTAGAATTAAAATCAATAAGACGTTTTAGTTGAACAATCATATCAACACAATTGTTGGAAAATTGTATGGAATACTACCCCGACTTTGGTTATCACATTACAATAGCCTACAAAAACACGTAAGTGTTATAACAAAAGCTTTCATTATTCCTAATCTTAATTACAGCTTTTTTGCAGAAATTGTGATTTATAAAGTAGGAAGAAACTAACTATTTAAGAAGTTACCTTAATTAGAATTTGCCAACTCATTTACTTTCGTTACTCAAGTCATTCATCAGAACGAACGAACTTCACCAAACTTATCTATTTACTATAATGTATTTTTTACGCATACAACAATATCCTTTTCAAAAAAGGGACATGTTAAATAAAACCGAAAAATGCTGAACACCTGAAGAAGAAGCATCTTAATTTCATATCCTACTATAATAATTCAATTTTATTGCTTTACCTATTCAAACATTCAATATAAAATGATGAAATTCCAACGATGTTTCTTTGCTATTAAAGATGCGAAGAAGGTACATTTTGGCAATAAAACTAAAAAGGTAAACTTATAACAGTCCATTACGAACTAAGACAACCTTTACTTGCTGAAAATAATTCCCATTTTCACTATAGGTATAATAGAACAAACTTAATGAATTTGTTTTAGCAAAAGAACGTGAAAGAATTTTTAAATAAAATTTTCCAAATTATGCACACAACCAAACAATAAAAAAGGATCCAACATAAATACTTCATACTTAATATTCATATCATCTTCGAAATGAAAACATTCCATAACAAATTCTTAACTCAATTTGAGAACCAACAAAATAGGTAGACTACAAACCAATTCTACCGATTCACGTATGTAAGTGGAACTATTTACATATCCTCATCATATTATGGTGTGGTAGCATCTAATTTCTCAATCAAAACCTTAAGCTTCTAACAAGCAATAAAGCAAACAGAAACAAAGTCATTAAATCTTATAGCAAAGTTCAAAGTATCTAAACACACCATAAGAACCTAATACAGGTATTTCAGTGAATTCTCTTAACAAGATAAAAAATGTAACATTTAATTCCTTAAGGACTTCGAAATGAGTGGGTTTTCTAATACTTTGACGGGACCCACCCTTGTACCTGCACCTTGTATGGAAAAACAGAAGCACATTGGCTGTATGTCAGTGCTGTTAACGCGATGAGTTTGTATTTTTGTTCTGTGCTGATATTTGCGGAATTGCAAAGCTTTTTTTTTTCCCTTAATGAGATCTAAATATTTGCAGCACGTACTCAATACAATATGCGCAGTCAAAGCAGAAATGAAAGCAGGTATACCACAGCACAATATATACGAGGAACGCGAGCACAGAAAACTCCTGAGGAAACCCTAACAACTAACACCAACTGATTGTTTGACAACAACTCGTTAAAAGTCATGATCAGACGTGGGAATTTTCCAACGTAACTCAAATGACTCTTCGAATGAATTAAGCTTACAAGACGAACGTTATAGTTCTGTTTGACTTTAATTAGAAAAGCACTCCTTAAGGGTTGGGGAGTTCATTAACATACAATCCTTGATATTCGCCTCATAGAATTCAATTTGTTTAATGAACTGCAATAAGATTTGGAATGGATATGGAAATGCAGTTTTGCATTTTGCATTCAAAAGACACACCAGTGTTTGTACCAGAGGGATTAAGTTCGTTAAAGGGAGCGCAGAAATAGCTGCAGTTTCCTTTAGCATTAAGGCTGCATTTCAAAATATAAGCCTTAAATTACTCAAGGAGTAAAAAAAGCTTTCAAAAAAGAAAAACTTAAAGAGAAGAAATTTTGATAAAAGAAAAAGAAATAAAAGGGAAGAACTTGAAGCAAAAGAAGAACAGCTTAGCAGTAAAACCGAAATGCGCGGTTCTTCTAGGAGGTTTGAGTGTCGAAATTGGAAAAGAAATTACATCCAGAAAAAACGAACTTCGTAGAGGGGACAGTCAGTATACACTGCAATTCAACTGAATAAGCGTGATATTGACGGTTCTACAACGACAACTTCAGCCACGCGCTTTACGATCCCTTCTGACGGGCGTGGATTTTTTCTTCCACGTTTCAGTCCGATAAGTTGCGCTAAACGTTACATGTACAAAATTAATAGTATTTAAGATAGATAGACAAAGTATCTATACAAGTTTATAAGTCTTCAAAGTATCACAAAATTTCAACCAATTCGAAAATAACCGAGACTTAATAACAAAAGACTTACGTACTATACAAACCATAAACTTGGATGCAAAATGTTGTCTCAGTTGAGTGAGTCGAATATGAACATCGTCTTATATAATTAAGTCTTTTCAATTTGAAGTTAAGAAAAAGCAACGAAAATTTTGCAGGACCTTATCAAAAGAACAGACATTACAAATATGTATTATTAAAAAATCCCTACTAGTTTCATCTAAAAAACTTTAATCCATAAAAACGCCATTCGTTTTCTTTTTATTGCAGATGTACTGATGATAAAAGTATGAGTTTCAAGTGGTTTATCTAAAAAAATGCGTAAAAAAAAATGTTCAAACTCCTAAATGTTGCCTTTGGTAATGCGAATAAACTATAAGTTAATGCATGTTCAGGGGCGGATTAAACTCTTTTTTGCAGGTGTTTGAGTACAAAACCGATCATTTGTGAATGCGGAGATGAAATTGTAAAATTTTTTGAGAATTAGAAATAATTTTTGATTTCCTTTTTGCGCTTAACTGATTGAGTGGATATTAAAAAAGGACCTAACATTTTTGCTCAGAAAGTTCATTAACGGTGGCATATATTTTGTATAATATTTTGGTTAGTCATATTTTATTAATGAATGAATAATTTGAAACAACTTTTGGAACGACCCCTATTGTCACACTTTTATTCAAATTCACCCGTTGGAATGATGATGTATACATTTAACATTTTCAGTGGGGAACAATCACGTGCATGTTAATAGTCTTAGCGACTTTTAAATCTTTCAAAATTAATTTAAAACTGAAAAAAGAAGGCAGACCACAAAAAACTCTTGAAAATATGTGCACAAAAAGATACAAGATACTTAACCAAAAGTATATATCTAACAACAAACACTTATATCAGAGTAAACATTTCCCATTTCTATTTAATTTATTTACGATCTTAATAAAAAATAAAAATAAAAATTTGTTTTCCGTATTCCTCATGTCAACTGAAAAATGTCTTGAATTTCTTTTTTTTTTTTTTCAAATTGCAAAACCGAGTATGTTGTTCAAAATATTTTTGTTTACTCATAATTTTTTATATTTGTTTTGATAAAATTTATCACTTTTCATCCACAAGAGTCCAGCCTCTTTTTTTATGACTGGAGATGACATGTCATCAATTCTGTCCATCAAATGATTCTTCCGCAAACAAATTAAATAAACATCCGACAAACTGAAAAATAATAACTAAAATCATTGTCAACTTATGCAACAACAATGTTGCTTTAAATTTTCATTACCGTTAGACAGAAGATATAATAATTTCTGTTTAATTTGTAATATGATTTTGCAAATTTTGTACACCTTATTTCATTTTCAAAAATAGATTTAAACACACGTTACAGGTATAAAAACAAACATGTCGTCGATAAATATAAAACACACAAAATGGGCACTTATTTGCTGTATTTTTAGAGTCTCTGTCTCAAATGATTATGTGAAATAGACAGAGACACACGACAAAATTTGTCTCGATTTAGAATTTTTGATTTGCCAAAGGTGATCACTGAATTGGGAACAATAACCGCAACACTTTAAAGATTTTGTTTTTTTATTTGCATTTAAAATTTCGTTATTTTTTGTTATTGTTGTTGTTGATGTTGCTGCGAATGCACTCACTCACACTTAAATCAATTGTAATAAATGGTGGGTGATAGAAAAAGAACAACACTTGTTACACAATTAACGGGAAGCTGCTCATATTGCTCACATAAATTATTGTGAATTAATTTTTGTATGGCAAAGGGCTTAAAATGATTTTATCCCGAATAAACGACTATAATAATATAATTGAGCGAAATATTCCACAATTAACGGTTTCAACAAAATCAAAGAATTTGCGGCGAAATAGAAACACCTTAATCGATGTAAGTCTGGGGCGAGTAAAAGAACTATAACGACTGCAGTTTTAAGAGGCGACAGACATCCACAGCGCCATCAGCGATGATCATAACGCGAAGCGATACAGATTTTTTAATGTGTGTTTACAACGGCACTTTTCGTGGTTAGCTAGAACTGTCACTGTACACTAGAACTACACTTTCAAAGTAGTGAGTCGAACGTTTTATTTGCGGTGGCGGCGTTTCTTGACGCTTCTGTGAATGTGTAACAACTAACAAGTAGGTATAGTAAATGACGCACATGGAGGCTGCCATTAAATAGATTTAACAATGAGAGGGGAAGAAATTATAATTCATTCTGGCTGCTGTAGTATTGCTGCAATTGAATCATGACGTCAGCATTGTTCAATGCACTTTGATGGGGCGAGGTTGCAAGATGTCTATGATGAGATTGCTGCACTTTTGGGGGCAAATTTTTTTGAAATACAAATCATAGAGGTTATTAAATTTTCTTAGGAAATGTCCGTTTTATGGTTTTGGAGTGTAAGTGTAGAAGAAATGTGTGAAGAAAAAAAAATTATTGGATATTATCATCCATTGCATGCTCTAGTTTCTATAATAATAATTAGAAGATACTTGAGGATTTTGGCATTATATCATTTAACAAATATATCTATAAATACATTAGTTGGAAGAGGTGTGTCATTAAGAACCTCATTCAATTGAACTTTAAAATAGTATAACAAATCACTGTTTTTGAGTAATGGAATGCCAAAGATGCTTCATTGAATATTTTTTAGTAGTTAATTGATATTGTTATGATTTCAATGATTAAAAAAAATATAAAAAACCACAGATAAAAATATTTTACAATCTTAAGTCAATGTTTATACTCGTATATTTCTATAGTATTATCATGCTAAATGAAATAGTCACCGCTATTTAATAAAACTTGTGATTTAATGTCCGTCAATTTAGCATTACCACTTTGAAATTTCTAAGGTTTAACTAATGGATCGTGCAATTATTTTAGAAAATAGCCCCAGGTTGCTTACTCGGTGTTATTTAAAAAAAAATTAGCGCGACAAATTTTTTAGTTGCACGACAAATTTACGACAAAAAAAAAACTGAAATTATTTGCCTTATAATTTTTTTATTTTCGATTAGATTTGATGCTTTCTTGGGGGTGGTAAGCCTTACTTGATTAAAAAATTTGTTTTTTTGGGGTTATTTAAAAAAAAATTGCACGAAAAATATTTTAGCTGAATAACTTATTTACGACAAAAAATCGACAACTATTTCCGTTATCCTTTTTAATTTTCTGTTATAATTAATTCTTTTTCTGGGGTGGTAGTGCTAACTTGACTGTCAAGTTAGCAATAACAGGGGATACAAGTTTTTTAATTGCACGACAAATCGTTAGCGAAATAATTTAATGTTTCAGATAGAAGATCGTTAATACAAATTCGTAAGAGACGCGGAGACAAACGGAGCACATCAGAATTTATTTTGTAAATTTCAGAAGTGAGAAGAAACAAGAGGGGTTCGAAAGGATTTTTCTAATTCAAGACTGCATGAATGCATGTTCGATAAAATAGTTTAAAAAAGTTAAAATTAAAAATCTTGCACAAATTCTTCTTAGATTGAAACCATGGTCTCTGGCTGAAGTGAGCACCGTAGTTGAACCCAAAACACAATTTTCTCTGAGACTCTTATCCGAATATTCCAAGTTGCCGCTGAAGACCTCTTGTATGTTGAACAATGTTAAAAGATTGTAGATCGCGAAAACCTTTAATATGAAAAACTCGTAGACACTTGGCAAAGCCATTTTCTTGACACACCCCAGACTAAAAAAAAACATTTAAGAAATTTTTCATAAACATTTCAAAAATATTTCAAACACATTGTCATTGTCACGCGGATGACAAAATGAATAACACGAAAAATTTCAAAAACATTTCGAAAATGTTTTTTCAAGCTTCCACAAAAAAATAGACATTTTTGAAATATTTTTTTAAAAATTTTCGAAACATTTGTTAAATAATTTTTCTTGAAATTGTTCTGGAAATCTTGACACACTTAACGACACGTTATGTTTAGGTTGGGTTGTTAGTCGTAATGGACGTTGCCTGGACCTGAGTATTTTCAACAGCCGCACCTGTAACACTATACAACATATTGAATGTGTAATTCCCTGGTTTACACTTGATGACGATGAACTTTAAAATAGTGTTCTAAGATATTTGGGAGCAGATGGAACAGGTTCTCACCGTACTTTGTAATATTTAAATACATTTATCGATCATTTTTTACCATAGATTTTATTTCAATTTTTAGTATTTTAGTATTTTCTAGTTTTTTAGTATTTTCAAATATGAAAAATCAAATATTTAGATTTGTTTTAAAATCAATGATCAACATTATGGAATCATATTTTGTTTGGTGCTTTTTTTTAAATAATCCAATCAAGAATATTTTTGGTACCTCTAAATCAATAAAACCCACTATGTCTATATAAATTTTCTGATCCCTGTTCAAATAAACAAAAACCTTGTCAAACTTCAATATCAATTTAGTTTATCATTGGATTTTTAATTAATTTATCTCAAAAATTGTCAAATAACCCGATCAACCATAAAGAATTGAATTTCATTAGCCCACTAACTTTGTGTTGTTTGAACCGTCACATTGTCAAAACAATTTTTAAGAGAGGAAAAATGTTTTTGAAATTACCCAGAAGCATTTTCTTTTGTTTCGAATAAAAACACAACAACCTCACACATCAAACAAAATTACTTGATTGGCATGTATTTTGTGAATTTCAGACAATAGATGCAAATTCAAACGATGGATGTATGGTCAGGTACCCAGGCTCTTATAGCTAATAGGCTTATTCTTGTGAAACACAAACGAATTATACTTTCAGTTCTTGCCCACTATAGAAGCTTAAAGGCATTTAATTAAATTGATCGATCAAAAGTTTGATACTGAAATGTAAAACAATTTTGTGTTTTACTGTTGGTGTGGGCGAAATTGAGAAATAATGTTTCTATTTTGAAGATGATGATGTTGATATCTCTTGTAAACTCATCTTAGAATAAGAGAGTTTTTAGTCTTTACTGTTTTGATTTACGAGATTTTCGTTATCAGTGTGATAAGTTAAAAAAAGAATACAAACAAATTTTGTTCTTGAAAATATAAGATTTTTGAACATTTCTGAAAAACAAGGTAACGAAGTTTTTTTAATTTAAAATGCGTCATTGAAATCTGTTTTAATTCTTTTTACTTAGAAAGTACCATTACTTAGTCTCAAGCATTTGAATTGTATTCCTATAAAGATATTTCATTACATGGAACTAAATATTGATTACATTTACAATTCCGTTTACTTTTAAGGGTACAAGTAAAATATTCTTAGTAAATCGTAATACGTAACTCCAGTACCTGACTTTATATACATATTTTTTTTTTTTCATGACAATACTAATCTGAAGAGAAACAAAAGCAACAGCATCCCACTTATCCCATTCACAAAATATAATAATACAGCTTCTCTGAAATTTACTTTGGGTAAACTTTGTCACTGTTGTAAGATTACTTTTTGCGATTAGATTGTGTCAACACTTTAAGCACATCATTAAAAGACAAATGCGCACTTCTTAGGGTAATTTACATTTAGAAGACACAATCTTTTGGGTTAAGATGCGAAGATAAACAAAAATGATTTGTTTTGTTTTTTTTATAGGGAAACCCTTAAATTTGTTGTTATGAATCTGATAAAAACTTTTATCGTAAAATAAAACAAATTATGCTTAATGAATTTATATGACATATTCAAGTACTTTTTTGAGAATAATTTTGTTTGTGGGAAATTTATTATTGTCAGTCAAACATTTGAGAGCAGAGTGTGAAAAGTAAGTATTTGAAATTTAATATTTGCTTATATGAAAAGTGCTTTGTTCTCTTAAATGGCGCCCAAATGCGGGACTCCTTCTGTCAACAATCGAAATTCTTTTTAAATTTTTTGTATTAAATTATATATTTAAGGAAGTATCTTAAAACTTTAAGTAAATTTACCGTATAGCTACGACTTTTATTTGAATAAAAAAAAATCCTCAGGGAAAAACCTTAATAAAATAGGGAGTCGTAAAAATTCAATTCTTGAAAAAGTCCCATAAGTAGAAATGTTAAAAATGTAAGATGACTTCTTCAGAATCTACAATGAAACCCTTTTTCCTTTAACTTTTTTTTCTTTTTGTTAACCGAAATCTTTATCTTAAGTTCCTTAGGGTTTGTTCTCATAAATCATTTTGCTTGATTGTTTCAGGCGAAATAAAGTCTTTACATCCTTGTTCCATAAAAAGATATTATCTGCAACAATTTTATCCATACTAATGCGAATTAATCCCTTTTTGATTTTCTAAAAATTGAGTTTCATAGAATTTTCTACAGTGAATTAATCTTCTAATGGAACATGATTGGGCATATGAATGTGACAACTGAAACTTATATTCTTTCTTATGTACAGACTTACCTTTGATTCGAATATACACACACATGAGTTAACACAAATTACGCTCATTAATCTAAGAGTAAAGGATTCGCGTGAGTCACATAAGTTTAAAAAAAGGCTAACGTAGTTTGCGGCGGCGGCGGCAGCGACATTTCTAATCTCTTAAGTGCATGTGCGACGTGCGTGCTTATATTCGTCAAAAACTTTCTGTGTAATTAAAAAAAATCTTTTGGATTGGTTAATCCTGGATTATATTTCATTTTCACTAAAAAATACAAAGGAAAATCAACTAGCACATTTTAACTTCAAAGTGAAGTAAAGTTAAAAGTGCTCAAAACACAGTAGGACTTGTTTCGTTATTAATTGGAAAAAAATATTAAAATATTATAAATGTATTTATGTAATTTACATTTGATTCTGGTGGAATTTTTTGAAATATTTTATGTGTCTCTGACGATGTAAATGTTTCTGCGCGTGATTGAGGATGTTCAAAAAAATACTGTAGTTGCTTATAGAATAAATCATGGAAATGGACTGTGCAACATCACACTACATCAGAAGATGCTATTATTTTTGAAGTAGAATTGACACTGACGCGATTTGCAAAAATTACAGCATTGAAAGATATTATAAATGTCAAAGGAGAATTGCATTTGCCGCCATTCGTAAAAATTTCAAATTTCTTCCGATAGAATGATGTTTTACTTAACAAATTATTTGTATACCTAACAAATGACAAAGTAGGATTGAAATTTGATGCCATTAGCAAAAATTATAGCATCTTTCGGTAGGGTAATGCTGATAACTCACTTTTTATATGTCCGTAGCGAATCAGCGTCCCAACATATTTATATATAATACATCCTAGATTGTACTAAATTAATTCGCGATACCCACTTTATTCATATAACGCCCTTCTCCTGCCTTCGCTCAGAACTGTGCCACTATATAAATTATTATTGCAAATTTTTTTTTTTTTATTTCGTCTTTATTGTCCTATTTTATGTGCAACAATTTTGTAGTTTAACGAAAAGCGAAAAAAAAAAATACGTATAAGCCCGAGTGACCACAAATAGAAAAAAATCTTAATCAAGCCACAACTCTACAATTACAAAGACATATCAGTTACTTAAACGTTCAAATGTCTCCATCTCTAGGCAAAAAAAAAAAACAAGTCAATTTAAGAAAACATTTCAAACTTATGTTAGTTTTTCTTTTTATTTTCTCAAAAACTAAGACTTGCACTATAAAAAATCAATAAATCGAAACTCTGTCTCGACATAAAACTCAGTTTAGTTCTTAAATAAACTATGTAAACTCTCCCTTCCATGTAATCATAAAATTGATGTTAAACAAAAAGAAGACAAATCGATCCAAGGAGCAGTTTTGTAATTTTCTTTTGAAAATAAATAATTTTCATGCCTTTCTCCACAGGGGATCAAAGTGCTGTAAATAACCATAACATGTTTTGGGATGTCCCGATACGATTAAGGACTTTACAATTTACAACCATCAGAGAGAATTATAAAATTGACAAGACTCCATGGGATTGTCCTGTTTTGTGTGCAAGATGTTTTTCCTTTTATTTTATTTAACAAAGAAAAAACAAGTTAATAAGAAAATTTAAAACAAACCGGCCTTCTTCTTTTGTATTTGCTCAGGGAGTTATTGTAGCAGACGTTACCTTGAAGTTTAATTTGTTTTTATTGTTACCACATCTTCCATATTATACGTGTTTAATGGATATTAAATAAATTATCATACCTGTAAAGAAAATAAAAAAAAATTAATATTTAAAATTGAATTTAAATTAAAATAAAAAAAAAAAAATAAACATCGAAAATAAAAATAAAATATCAAATTTAGTTTGAAAGCAATTCCGATAACATGCCAAACAATTTGTTTTCGTCCTTTTACTTGAAACGATCATTCTTTATTAATTTGACTTTTTAATACTAACATTAAAAAGATTTTCTATTAGAAATGCACCGATATAAACAGCCTGTGGCAGACATGTTGTTTTGACAGTATCCGTCAAATTTGTTGTTTATTATGCAGTCACCGATGCCAAATTACCAATACAAGTTACACGATTAAATAACAATGGCCGCAGCATGGCCGCCACAGACTGTCAACATGGCCTGTCTTTTTGGAAAAACCTTTTTATATTTCCGGGTTAAAAGAGAAATCAAACTTATTTTTCTAACATAAAAGAAACGGTTAACTTAAAAAATTATTTTGGAGTAATGTTCGAGAACTAAGTTGCCGTGGAAAAAATATTAAGCTATTGGGACGCGACGTTATACAATATTATAACTCATCTTGTAGAAATGGTATTAGAGCTGAATTAAACAAAATAAAGTTTCAGTAAATTCCAAGTGAGGTTTCTTGTTGGATTTTAAACCACAAATCCTCGATATGGACTTCAAATCTGCATAGGCAAATTTAAAGTATTTCAATTTTTTTTTTTGGTTGAGGTTGTCGACTAAATTAATTTTTGTAAAACACACATTGTCAAAACAAAAACACTTTGTGAGAAATTGAGCGCTCAAACAATTGTCAAAAATAACAAATAAAAGAGAACTGTCAAAATACGTTATTTTAGCTATGTTCAATAAAACTTTTTTGAAGAAACTTTAACAGGTATTGTTAAATAAGGACATTTCAATTTAGTGGGGGCGCTAGCCCAAATTATGTGTGCCATTATATGTGCCCTCAGTTTTGTTATGGGGCTTTTTTAAGTACCCATAAGGATATACAAAACATTGGTCACACAACTTGTAAGAAGATTTGTATTGAAAACCTCAAGAACCAAAATACTATTTTTGTTAAATTCGTTAAAGTCACAATTTTGTTTAACCTTATATGTATGCTATTTAAAATATTAATCGATTTTATATCAAATTTCTGATATTACTCTAATAATTATAACTATAAACGTTTTAGTTAATTTATATCTTATTTGTGTTTTGCATTTCCTTTATCATTTTTCAATTTGTATCGTATATGAAGTGTCATATCAGACAGACGTCAGTATTGCCATTTCATTGTTCTTAAGTAAGCCCATTGTAAAACTTTTTGATGACATAAGGAATGTATCTTTCTTTTGTAGTCATACTAGACGTTACAAAAAAAAAATGGATTCTTCACAGACAATTCGACTTGCAGTATATTACAACTTACAAGGGAATATTTATTTTTGTTTATCTGAAGTTTTTTTTTGACTTAGAAGAGGTTTATGTGGGTATTTTATTATTGATGTAAAAAGTTTATTGTGCCCATAAGAACTTTACTATTGTTCGTTGAAGGGAATAACCTTAAAAAGGATTTAAGATAGTTCGATGTCTTGAACATCCGAGTGTCTATACTCTATAAGGACATTGATTTGTTTGGCTTTGCTTAAAGTGAGGTTTCCTGAGTAAATAAATAAGATTAAACTATGTATGTCTATACAAACATGAATACCAAAAATAGAATCTTATTTATTTGTAGACATAATTTGATAGAGAAGACATAAACGGATATGTCATGTGTGTTTTGTATTTATTTCTCTCTTTCTATTAGGTCAGGTACAAGTTCTATATATCTACTTCAACTTCAATCTATATTATGGATCCGTATAATATTCAATGTTATAAATGATTAATATAAGAAAAGTCCTTGCTAGATGTTGTAGATACACGAACTATGTGGTCGACCAAGAAAGAAGCTGTGAATCATGATTTATGATGCTTTCACTTTTGCGATAGCATTTGGAAATTGGTTAACCCACCACATCATAGACTTTGCCGATTTATTGGGCCCGCGAGAAATAAACATAAACTGATTGGATAAGAAATTATTTCTTGATGGTTTCGTATAAATCATTTAAGGATGTCAACTTGGCGATGATGGTTATGGAATGAAATTATTTTACGGATAACTTGTGATAATAAATAACAGATAAAAGCCTCAAGGTGGAAGCGATAAATCATGAGACAAGAAAAATTGGATTTTTTTCTATATAAATAGTTACAAGTGACCCATGAGAAATATGTAAACACAAAAAAAAAATATCATGATATAGAAAATTGAAGGAGTCGTGACTATTTCAATGATGAATGAATTTCATGATGGGTTAGTCGATTTTGGGTTTTTACGCTTAGTCTTTGGAGAATTAGTATTTGTAGTTCTGATATTTCAATAAGAACGGGAGTGGATCAATAAGTAATACCCTTGTTAGAAATGAAAATGATTCTGCTATTTGATCAACCCGTCTATAAATACACTTTTCTAACTTACTAACATGTGTTTGAAATTTAGTATGACGTCAGTGGTCTGACAGTGGACAGTAGTAGTGGACGAACTCTGTCAAGAACGTCACCATCTGTCTTCAAACATGAGAAGTACATATTAACGCATCACCGATAAAAAAACCATTGTATATTTACAAATTGCAGATAATTTTTTTTAAATTAGAGTGAATACAAAAGGACCCAAGATTCATCCGTGTGGTACACCAGTACTTTTTAAAAGGAAATTTAATAAACACTTATTTACAAAGTCTATCTGTGTTCTTCTGGTTTATTATTCCTGAATAAGTTTGACAACTGAATCTTAAAAAAAGAAATTGTTTTATAACTTTTAGAAACACAATAAAACAGCTGTTTTTTCTAATTCAAAACCGGTTGAAAAAAATGAGGAGGAAGCACAAATAATTGAAAGTTGCTTCCAAGTTGAGTGTATTTTGAATTTTTTTTTCTTATACTTAGGATTTTATGAGAGTACCAGATTAACGACTAAGCTGTATATACTTAATATGCATACACATTTGCTTTTACTTTATAAGCTTAAAATAATTACAAGAACAAAAAAATAACCTTGGAAACAAAATATCAAAACAAAAGTCTGATTACCTTTAGTCTATTCGTTTTTTCAAGCAAAATCCAATTATATATATTCTTTGTAATTCAACGTCAGTACTCTTAATCAAAGTACACTCTAAGGTAAACATAGGTACATCGGAAAATACCAATTCATCCTCCAGGGTCCATTAGGACATATGTACATACATAGTATGCATAATCTGAAATTCAATTCCTTGATTGAACTTGTAATACCCGATGCCAGTTTTTCGCCTTTTCTTCTTCCAGGATTGCAATTTATATACTCTGATTTTCATTTCCAAAAGTCCATGCAATTATCTTTTTGCTTTTCTCTAAATTATATATTAAATAGATCCCAAGTTAAGTATACTATATGGCACTTAACTACACAAAAGTACACAAGGAGTATTATAATAATGGAATTTTACTCTCTACCAGAGTTAGCTTGAGTGCACGCCGTACAAGATAGCCTGGACAAGGAATACAAAATCCTAAGTGATATTGCGAAATCATCAAATTTCCTTTTTTCAAAGAGGTGAGTTTAATGTTTGTTTTTGTTTTTGTATAGGTAATAATTTTGTTCACTTTATTTCTTTCATTTTGTCAGACGGAAAAGCTTAGGAAAAAGAGTTTCCTGAATTTGAATTGGTAAATTATTTGAAATCCTTCTATAGAGAATTTTTCATGGATAAATACAAAAAGATTTGATGTAATTAAAACAAAATATAACGTTATATCGTAGAATAGGAAACAAAAAATTGAAATAAAATGTAAAAACAATATTGAATATTCAATGAGTGATTTTTGAGTAAGAACACATGAACTTGCACATTGAATAAAGATATTTTTTAAATTATTTATAACTAACAATGCACAAGTAGTGCCCCGTGGCGTAGTGGTTAGTGTGTCGGAGGTGGCACTGCCTTTTGTGAGGAAGTGACAAATCCTCCAAGAGTATCATTGTAATGAAAAGTGCTTCTCACCTTAGTCGTTCGGATTCGACGTTAAATTGTAGGTCCTTTCCAATCATGTAGAACTAACAACGCACACAAAAAGATTGGTTGAGAGTTGTAAGTCACTAGGCCGTGGTTCTTCGGAGCTGTCAGTGCCAATAGATTAATTTTTTTGAACAAGTAATAGAAATAGAATTATTTACTTTGGTTCTAGAAACGAAGGGTGTATCCGACTTAAAAGTCAATAGGTTATACATTGGCAGAAGAATTTTTGACATATTTTAAGAAAATCTTATAAAACTTATTTAAGAATTATTCTATCTATTCTATTCCGCTTAGACGAGAAAAATTTTCTTGAAGAAATTTTCTTATACATATAAAAATATTCTGAAAAATGGCAACACATGTAATACTATTTTAATTTTATGTTTATGCAAAAAAATATCAAGTATCTTAGTTCAAAAGATTTTCAAAAAATTAAATTTCAAATTCGAAATTTTGACAAAATTAAACTATGTATACTTGAGTATAGGCAAAAAATTGAACAGTAAGACAGTTTAATCATTCTTAACCGTTTTGAAGTTACGATATCGATTTCAGTGGTTTAAATCTTAAATCCGGATTTAAATTATTCTTTTTTTCGTTTATTTTCATATAAAAATCATCTTTTCTGATTGTTTCTTCATTTATATTTCTTATATATGTGTTATTTTGTGTGAACAAACAATCGACCCTATTTTGTTAAAAATTCACGTGAATATTTTTATTCTGCTACCCGACGGAAAATGGATTGTTCCAAAAAGCGTATAAATTTAGATCAAAAATAAATTTTAACAATTTGATTCTTTTAAGAATCTTTAAAACAAATTTTGGTCAAGCTTTGAACTCAAAAAATAGAAGACTTTTGAAAATAAATAGTGAAACTGAGATCGAGTTTTACCAAATTAATAAATATGGTCTAGCATTTTTGGATTCCCTACGCTCATTTCTGAAATATATTTTTGATTTGATTTTTTCTTTATGTTGGTCCTTTGAGCCGGATTAAAATCTCAAGCACTAAAGCTAGGACTTTAAAAATGTTTCGTACCACCAGCCTAACAAAATTCAAAAGTAACGATGACGGTTAACTTTAACACATTATCTTCCAAGCGTTAAAGGAATTAAAATAGAACAAAGATTATATATCATATGTAAGCTCATTGGTTTTTTTTCAAATAAAGTCGATTCTTGTTTCGTATTGTGTAGTCACCTTTAAATTCTCATTTCAAATGCAAAAGCTACGATGGTATGAAATAACAATTCATGTCATCTTCTTAAATCTTTTTCAATCTTAAAATACCATCTAATCGCATCTATCTTACCACTTTCTTGGTTTAAATCTTTCTAAAACTCTTAAGTGAAACCTTATAAATTTTTTCTTCACAAAATCAAAATCCAATAATGCGAGTGATACGTTTTTCTTATGTCTGTGATATGAGAGAATGATCCTTTCACTCATAGTCAGGGCAACATTTTTCCTCGTTTTCTGTTCTTTTTTTACTCACATCCTAAGGACTTTATCTGTCTGGAAATATGGGAGTGTGGGTGAGTTCGTCGTGGATAAAATAGAAATTTCACTCTAATGAATACGTAATAATAAAAAATAACATTAACATGCGTCTCTGGGAAGTACGTTGCTATACCTAGGCTAGGAGATATTTTTTTTAATCCATGAATCTCCATTGCCACAGGGTTAAGTTTTTTTTGGGTTTTCGATTCCTTTTAAGTGAAAAAAACACAGGCAAAAGGTCACGCAATAAAAAGTAAGAACGAATTTATTCGAAGAATTTTATCATCTAAGTCACACATGACCTCCTTAAGAGTAAAATTATTCTAGTAGAAAAAAATGGCTACCAATTCATTGCAAATTATCACCAACGAAGGACTTTTCTGAAAAAGGTCTGAAAAAAAGTTAATAGTTCTACAGTTTTTTTTGTATCTTCTACTTTGCTGACAAACAAGTAAAATAGTGTATCCCCTTGACATAGCATTAACCTCGCGGCCAAGCGTCAACGACCCTGCAGACGGTGGTGCCTTAAATCGTTGGGACGTTGATTTCCATTAAAAAAAAAGTTCATCCGATGCTTTATCCTTTCGCTTTTGCATTGTAAATTCAATTAAAATTTATATAAATATTCATAGATAGTTATACGGTGGGACTTTGTTTTTCTAAAGTTAAGAGAAAATGGATGACAATGTCGGGTAAGTGATATGCGTGTTTTTATTTCGGTGTTTCAGCTTGTAACTTAGTTAGGTTGATGCAAATTGTTTTGGTGCAAGTTTATTTAAACAATTTTGTTGGGAAGTGCAATGAACAGGAAAGCTGGTTTTCTCGATGCAAATTGTTTTAATTTGTAAATTCCAAAAGAGGGGAAACATATTAAATCATTAGTGATACAAATTATTTCTGTTGTCATCGGACAAATGTTGTTTTCATAATTATATATAAAATTTAGAAAGAAAGTTTAAGACAGAAGTACTTAACATGCGATATTGGAATCATTAACAGAAGAAAATCAATCCTTTTATAAAAAAGAATTTTAAAATACACAGTTCAAGCTGTGAGACAAGTTAATAGATCCATCAGTTAGTACTTTATTATTCTCATATTAGTGTTAAGCTCCATGAGCACGAGAAAATATTATTGAATGACGGGGAAAATGATCAAGCAACCTTGGGATCTGAAATTGGTTGGAATCGAGACAACCCCCATATATCGTTTCAAGCCTCCTGTACTGATTGGGTTACCAGCTCATTTTATTAAGGACGCTGGAAATGATATGATAAGGAGCATACACTAGCTAACCTGTACATTGTACAATAGGGAGGGGATATAATATGTCCGACGAATAGATCTCCTCACAACCTTCTGTTCGATATTTAACAAAGAACATCTTAAGCAGTTTTAACCTTAATATAGTGCGGCTTCATGAATGTACAAAAAAGACTATAGGTAGATCGTACCACATCTATGATAATATTATACCCGTGTTATTTTGGAAAAGCTATCCGTAGTAAAGTAGGAATTTCCATACAAAAATCTCACTGCGGATCACTACCTATAAAAGAAGTAGTCAAATCTCACTACCGTGATTTTCGACCTTCATAATAGTTGTCATAAAAATTCAGATGACGTCGATTGGCATTTAGTTACGCTTTTTTCCTTATTTTCAAATGAAAATTTTTATCTGACAGTTCAGATGACAGCAAATTTAACTAAGTCAAGTTATTATTATGCATCGAGTCTACCAGCGTTTCGTCTTTTCTGTATTAAAACTTCGAAATTACAATAAATTAAAGAAATGAAAATGTTTACGGTTTTGTAAAATAATAAATTAATGTCGATATATAGGTACCACATAAAGAGGATTATGAAAAAGTGGTAAATGGTTAGAGTTTTTGTTGTTTTTTTTTAATTTTTTATGTAAATCCATAATACCGCCAGCTGTATTTAGAAAATTTAATGAAAATGGAATGGATAGAGAAGATTTTGGCAAGAAGTTATTTATTCACATTAAAAAAATAAATTGTGAAATAAAAATGCATGGAATTTTAGTGGTCCAACAATAATTTGAGGGTTTATAAAAATGATGTCGGAATTCTCATCGGAATAGCATGGTACAACTTTTTCGTAGAAATTTGGATTTCGTTTTCGAAACCAAACATTGTAGGATAATCAAACAAACTATTTCCTCTAAATAAATTATTGTACGTAAAAAGTACAGCTCCGACTGTCTTTGAAAATATTAATCCAAATAAAAAAAAATTGTTTTCTAGTCAACTTACAAATAATTAAATTTTCGAACTCCACAACACAAAAATTCTTTTTAAATTTGATCCAAGTAAAATCAGAAAGTAAACGCAAGAATTCGAAAGAAAGAAATTTTTTACTTTTCAGAGTTTTTTTAGCGTTTAACTTTACGTTTTCAAAACTTAATTTTCAGATCTGTCAAAAATTTTGCTGATGAACGTTGTTGGTACGAATAATAAATTCATGTATTTCGATAAGGGTATGTTCGTAAAAGTTGTAGTGGCTTTTAAAGTGTGATTTTGTTTTATGTTCGATTGCCCACAAACATGCTCAAATCTCGAAACAAATTATAATTCTTTGGAAAAGTTATACATATAGGAGGACATTAAGTTCATGTGCCATTTCCATCCCAAAATGGATTCTTGTTGCATTTTTCATTCCTCGAGTAAAACTAAGCAAACAGTATCTTGTCAAACCTGAAATTTAAGTTCTTTTTTTTGTTTTAAGAATTTGCACAGTTTTACGTTTTGTCATTTCATGGTTGGACAGATTCGAACGATTTTAATTTTGACATTTGATTAGCATTCAGTTTAACTGTCATCAGCAAATTATAGCATTGAAACGCACTATTTTCACAGTTTCTTTCAAATTCAATTCTGACATTTGCACAATATTTTGCACGAACTGTCATAAGAAAAATATCTCTTTGAACATTTCTAATTTGACAGATGTACAAATTTAATTTTGACATTTGCGGAATATTCAGACATCAGCAATCAGTAAATGTTTGACATTTACTCTTTTGACAGATTTTTAGGGCCAAATATGTAATTTGTAAATATTATAACTAAGGCTAAACCAAAATTGTTCAACAGGCATTTAAAAATCCAATTTCATTATTTGTAGAATATTTAGGGAATATTTGCGGCTTAATCAAAATTGGAATAAAATCTACTGATACCTTAAATACCAATATGTGTCGGGACTTTGTATTTCGGGACTGGACTACGAAGTTGGGATTTTAGCTATAGCTTATAAATTGATTTTTGAATACAGAAGCTTAGCTTATGAATTGATTTATTTTTTTTATTAAACATTCACCAATTAGCTTATGAATTATATTTTTTTCCTTATTTTCTGTTTGTTTCTTAATTCTAATTTGCTTCAACAGAGATAATTGTTGTCACATTTTCCACAGCGTCTATTTAAACGTATTCACGAATAGTTCAAATATTTCGAGAGTCCGGGCAAGAGGGGTTCTTGTCAAACATAAGTTTGGTTACTACTTTCTGACTACAATAATATTTATAGTCTAATTTTTAATATAATTCTCTTTTTAATTACGTCAGAAGTAATCATCTCCTTTTTTCCCTAGATGTATGGCAATGTAAAGCAAATTCATCTGTCAATATTTTGAAATTTGTTGTTTGCCTTTCGGTAAAAAATCAATTTTACCTTTTTTTGGCCGCAAAATAAGGAAAACAAAAACTTGATTTGAAAACTTTATTTAAAATTGTTTTAGATTTTATAGAAACATAAATTCAATTTTTACATAAACTCAATTTATACATAAATTCAATTTATACAGTCCACACAAAAGTAACGGTATAAAAGTCATTTGTAACAAGTGACGAAAAACTTTATTCAATTTAAGGATAGCAAAAGTTTTTGTTGTTTAACATCTTTTCAATATTGCACAGTTACACCAGATATTCTATGCTTTATGCAAAAAGTTTTTCTAGGACAATGACAAATGACACACGGGTAGAAATAGCAGTTCATATAATAAATTATGTATACAATGTTTGTGTACCAAACTTTAAGCGTAAAATTTCATTAGCGTACATATCGAGATTATAAAAACGTAACAAAGGTAAGTTTAGAGAGTTATTGTTGATTAATAAAATAAAGTAATTTACAACCAACGAAAAATCTAATTAGAATTTGGATTTTGTTGTTTATTTGTCAACAGATTTTTGAGGGACAATTTATGGTCTTCTAAAAAAGGATGAACGTATAAAGTAGCATGCATACACCATTTTACTAAGTAGTTTGTACCCAACACTAACAGCTTTTATTGCTCCCCTTTTTAATACAACAAATATAAAATAAAGACAAGTGTAAATGTAGTGTACTCTTTAAGTGTGAAAATTGGATTTGTACAAATCTTTTGAACTTCAGAATGTCCTTTCTTGTTCATAACAGCTCGCACTGAATATTCTTAAATGTCAAACGTGCATTAGTACAAATCTGTCAAACTACAAAGTGTCAAATTAATTTCTTGCTGATGACAGTTGGCACTCAGCCAACACATTTTGTCCAATCTGTCGTGTTCAGACGCAAAGTAAATTATCATACGATTATTCGAACTGTCAGATTCATCCGAACATTCAAAGGCACAGATTTGACGTTCAGGAACTACTGCACGAGTTGTTGTACTTATAACTTAAATTCAAATAATTGAACCAATTGTAACTTATTCGCGAAAATAAAATAAAATATTTAAATTGATAAGAAAGCGCTTCATGCGTTTTCAGTGCTGCTAAGTTCATAAATGGCGCTCAACGTGAAATACATTTTTTTTTCTTTAGGATGCCAAGCTTAGTCTATTTGAAAATGCCATTAAAATGAATTGGTTTTTCCAAAAACAGTCATATTTCAATTTCGTTTCTAAGATTTATTATACTAAATCTCTTCAAACGAACGTCTGTATTGAGAACTGTTAGCTTGTATATCTATTTCATAGTACAACGACTTCATAGAAATCTTTTTTCCCATATCAGGAAACGAAAATCCTTTTTTTTATTAACAAATCTTGGGACACAAAAAGTTCTTATTCAACCCGTGTAATGGAACTAAGAGAGTCTATTACCCAGCCTCTGATTCACCTCCATCCAAACATGCCTTCACAATATTTCAACATAACACCTTTTGTGATCATCAAAGCTGCTGTCATGTCACTGAAACTGAAATCTCCTTTTCCATTTCAATGACACATTCATGACACATTTCCCTTTTACCCTAATTTTTCCGGTCCTGTACGGGTCGGCCCATCAAAAGATTCATGTCTATTGTTATGTCATCCATGCTAACCCACATCCGTACAACGTCCCCGATGGGATGAGATGTTAAATACACACACAAGGAGTCACAGGCACATCACAAGCTATCATCATCTCATCCTGGGAAAAGATTGGCTTGACTGTCACCACCGGAGATAGAGGATCCAGACGGTTTTCCGAGGGTAAAGGAATATGTATTTTTAAGAAACATACACCAAACATACTTCATTTGCAAAAAAGGACTCTGACAAGGAGTCACAGTGTAAAACCATCGTCGTCGTTTTCATCATAAAAAAAACCTCACATCAATCAACATTGAAACAAAGAGGAAACCAAAAATAACACAACAACATCAACAATGATATAAAACATACCCATCAGCATAGATCCCGGATGAGCCGGTCAACGCCAGAGCCTTGTAACGAGCCTGTTCATCTGTCGGCAGGACAATGTCAACCGAACGCGACCTTGTAGCATTAATATTCGGCACCATCAGGAAGCATCCGTCACCACTAGGTTGGAGCTCTTCGGTTTTGCCAGTTGATGAAACCTTGGAGAAGCACGAGTCTACCGATGCGGCACGGTCCCGTTTGAGGTCGGGAACGGCCAAATAAATATCACGAACGACGAGTGCCGGTGCTGCCGGCATTGATGATGCCCCATCTGATGAGGCGGCTTGATTATGTTGCTGTTCCTCTTCCTGGGAGACATTTTCTAGGGAATTGCCCGTTGGCTCAACAAATATCGCCTCCTGGCGTGATATTGAACGACGACGTGTTCGCAGCTGAACCGGAGGCACTGATATGGATTCCTCGTCATCTGGCACCACTGAAATACATGGATCCGGGGGAGGGAGTTCTATTGAAGGCGACTGGGGCATAAATTCAATCGAGGGCGATTGCGGTGTTGTGGCTGACAAATACATTGAAGAGGAACTCGGCGAAACGGGTGGCGAGCCATGTTCGAAGGGGAACAACAACGGTGGTTCAAAGTCACCATTAGTCGGCGACAGGGTGAAGGTAATATTACACGGGGTAGTTGGTGGTGGTGGCACAAGAGTGTTCCCAAACTGAGGACTGCCATCGTCGACGCCTTCATCTTCACTGGTTGTGGCCGAGGGACTTCTTTGCCGGTCACCCTCATCATCCTCATCTTCACTACAACTCGTACTATAACTGAGTGATTTAAGCTCCCGGTGGTCGATGAAGAAGCGCTGCTCAGCACTAACCTGCTTCTCATACTCCACAAGGTACAAACAATGATAGCAGGGTGGTGGAGTTTTTGTATTGGAAGCCCTACGCGCACGAATGCGACGCGGCACATCTAAAAATGTCCCAGAATCATCACTGCCAGCCGAATCAAAACTTCTCGAACGCTGAGACTGTGACTGAGGCACTTGAAGGAGTCCCGTATCCGAAGAACGTTCATCGGCCGACGATGAGGATTGCTGTTTCAGCAAATGAGAAGTGGTGCGTTGAGTTTCTAGTTGCATTTCATCGAACGATGCTGAACGTACCTGTTTTGATTAGTTATGGAAATTTTTTATATTTTTTTTTTTTTATTCTCAAAAGAACGTTTGTGGATAAGAGAATACAAAAACAAACTGCGTCAAAAAATCGCATGCAAAGCTAAAATTAAATATGCATTAACATAAAGTAAACAAAACAAAGAAAAAAGGGTCCCCATAGAAGTCACAATACAAATAAAGGCTAAACAAATACCTATTGGGAAAATGCCATGCAATGGTACTATGAATAAATAAAGTTGTTTTATAGGGCACACTATCTCCAAAGCATGTGAAACTATAACGACTAGTGCAAAGCATGTGATGGCGCTATTTGTTTTAGGTTGTAAATGCTTCACTTTTAGTGACCAAATATGTAAGAATTTTCATTAAAACTTAACAGGCCTTTTTTTCTGCAAAAAACACGTCAGCTTTAAGGTTCAATGAATCATATATGATTCATTACATTCAATTATTTGCTTGAATGATAACCCAAAAGTTGCCAGTTTAATACTCACTCGGGTACAAAGCATTGTTTTTACTTGCGATTATAGGTAGATACTATGTTTTGTATTCGTAATAAAAAACTTTTGAGACATTAATCAAACATGACATTACGATGATAGGGAACACGAAAAAAGTAGGTCCGACAATTCTGTCTGTCCATCTGTCAGTCTGGATGTATCGACACCTACAGCCTAAACCGTTGGGCCGATTTTCTTCAAACTTGGTACTCTGTATTTTTAGAGTAACATGATCAGGCGTATTTTTAATTTTTATCATAGGTCTGAAAATAACGGTACCTGCCATATAAACGTAACAGATAATTCAATTTTTCTCGAAAAAAATTAGATCAATTTTTTGATAACGCTGATGTTCGCAAAAAAAAAATTTTGGAACCTAGATTTTTAACGGTATTTGCCATACAAGCGTTTTAGACAATTCCATTTTGTTCGTAAAAAATACGATCGATTTTTATAAAATTTCGTACAATGGATTTGTAGCCAAAGGTTGTGTTTTTCATTTTTTCAGAATAAGTTTACATATCAACAGTACCTGGTTAATTTATTTTCAAAATCACCTAACGATACCTGTCATATTAAACGCTACAGAAAATCCAATTTTTCTCGAAAAAAAATACGATGGATTTTGATAAAATTTTGTGTGACATTGCCATGACGGAGTTTTTCATTAGAATTTTTTTTCAAATTCACCGCATTAACGGTACCTGCCATATAAATTCTATAGAAAATCAGATTTTTCTCGAAAAAAATACCATCGATTTTGATTAGATTTTGTGTCACTGATTTTTTGCTAATAAGGAAGTTTTTTACTAGAATTTTTTTTCAAAATCACCTTATTAACGGTACCTGCCATAAAAATGCTATAGAAACTATTTTTACTTCCGATTATTTATTAAGTTTCTTGCTTAGTATCCTAAGCCAAAGGTTAGTAATCTTACACAAGATCAAGTTTGTCCGACCCAGTCGTGCCTTTTATTTTTTCAGCATACCTCCAAGCTTATGCTGGACGTCGCCCATGGGGTATGCAACGAAATTTAAAAATCAACTAGCTCTCTATCCATTGTACAAAAACAATTCTTTTCTATCTTTCCACTCCTTCTAACTAGTGTCGTGCAACACCTGCTGCATTTAAAAAGGCAATGTGCCTTACAGACAAATAGTTAAAATATTATTATTTACCCTTTCTGGTTTAGAAATGATTCTTGAAATGAAATCTTTATCAATCATACAGAACAATGTTTTATTGCACTTTCCACTATTTTCTCATAAGACTCTCACTAACATTTCTAGTTAGGAACAAACCTACAGGAGGACATAAAGAGTATCTCATACCCGATCAAAAAGTCCGAAAATAAAGAAGAACAAAGTACAAAATTTACCACAGCTACCAATAAATTTGAAAACATTTCACCTGAGGGATGGTATCTATTTAACGATTTACTTAAAACTATGTGTTTCACTGCGAATGTTTCAAAAACCCACATACCATTTAAGCACAACACTGACAAAACATTAAGGATCAAGGTAGTAAGTTGAAAATATTGTCCTCAAGTTGCTGGCTATTAGAAAACATAATGTAGCCATTAAAAAAAGGGAAAATCCTTTGACATATTTTCTCAATTAAATATGATTTTATCGTCTAAAATGTGTAACCAACAAATTCCCAGCACGCTATAAAAATATGTCCTGTATGAACATAATATTCAACATTATAGGTAACGTTGCATTAAAAAAAAAAAAAAAAACTACGCATGATAACCTAAAAAGACACACATTTATTGCATGTAAATATTTCACAGAACTTATGTATATAGTAAGGTATTTTTTTTTCAGAATTCAGAGGACTCATGGAGTCACGAACAGGACTAAAAATTCTGCAAAACCAGGAATTAAGAGTGGAAAAACAAGGATAGTGTTGGGTTGGAATAAAAGGTGGTTAAATCTGTAAAGAGAATGGGATGAATTAATTAAATATTTTTTTTCTCACTCTTTCAACAGCAGATAGCAAAACTTTTATACAAACATAAAAAATAAAGCAAGCCAACAGGACATAGAGCATAACGCTTTCATATTTGCATACATAAGTGTGATGCGGTATGGTGTGGTTTTTATGCACACACAACCAACATTGATCGACGGACAAACGTAGGAAGGACTACTGTCACTGTATGACTGATTGATGGTCGGATAGAATTGTACAATGTGCAGTGGGTGGAAATTTCGTGTGGTTATTATCCGTGTGGTTTTTGAATTTATTCAGATTTCCACTCTAATTGTTTGCAAAATTAATATAATGCAGATTGAGTGATTTTTTAAATTAAGAAACATATTATTCAATTTCAACCACAAAGATTTTTTACAAACATTGGATAAGGAAATAGCGGCATGTTGAAATGTATATACTGGCAAAATAAAACCTATTTAAACATTTAAGAATATTTTATGATTAATAATTACTGTCACACGTCACTTTAAGTTTTAGAAGATGTCTTCTAGAAACACAGAACCATTTCCTTTGAATTTCCTTAGATTTCTGTGTTACCAGAAACATATTGTGATGAGAAAACTTTAGTAGAATTGAAGAATGCCCAATTGAGCAAGACTTAATATTGAGACTGGCTTATTATGAGGGGACTATAGATTAAACGAGGCAGCAATTTGATAACGTAATATAATACAAGCAAGTTTTTGGTTTCCTTATTATTACTTGTTGGGATAACGTAGTTCTCACTTTTACAGTTTTTTTCGGTATCAGGAGTAATTTTTTAAAAAACAATAAATGACTGATAGTTGCGCGGAGAATGTTCTGTGATATTAACATGGGTAACCTAATCAAAAAGGGGTCTATACCTAACCTATCCCTAAGGTTCAATAAAAAGTGATCCCAAGCCTCGGAGCTAAAGGTCAACGACAACTGACTCAAATGTTAAGATTGTTAATCAGGCTATTCGTGATAATACGGACCTGTCGGTTCGTAAACGAGCAATTGTTTAAAATGTATTTAAGTAGTTTTAACATGACACACATTTACAAAACTCATTACTGGCATGAAATATTTCCTCTTCAATTTAAGGGTAAATTATTCAACAATGTTTGGTGTTAATTGGTATTTAAATAAAGCTAATGAATTAAATAATTTTTTCTATTAAAAAAAATATATAACGCAAATTGAGCTTAGTTCGCGAAATATAATAACTTTTAAGATTTCAATGATTGAAATCGATTTCAATGAAAAATTGACTTTAGTTCCAAAAAGAAGAACACAATTGTTCGACTGATGGTGTTCGATTTTCTACTGTTCACAGCTGTCAGTTTTCCGTTCAATTATAATTTTAATGATCAACTCTTATCTCAAAATGGTTTTTGTATGAAAAATGAATTTAATGATGACAAATTTCAATGATTGCGATTAAAATGATTGCAATTGAAAATTTTTAACATCAATGATAGATAGCTATATCTTATTCCTAAATTAAATTTGTTTCAGAAACAAAGTGGAAAATGATAATAAAATAAATATGGTCTTCTGGAGAAGACATGTTTGAAACTGTTAGTAGAAAAACTTGTTAAAATCAATGGCGCATATTCATAGAAATATTGTAAACTCAAATTCTTCTGAACTGGAGTCTATCGTTAACACTCAGGTTAGACACAGTTGTTATGCATAGATGTTTTGTCAGCTCAGTTTAGTAAAACACGAGTGGAACACTGGAACGTGTCCTATATTTGGGAGTGAGTGGGATAGATTGATTTTTTATTAAGTAAGATAAAGAAAGGTTGAAAACAATGCATGACAGGTTGAAAACAATACATTCCAGATGTTTACGATATTTTTTTATTGATAATTTTAGTCTAAGAACAGAAAATTATAAAATTTGAAGAATATCAAGTGAAAATTAAGAAAATGTCTGAAAAAATGCCGCTGTATTTAGTTTCTCGATCTCGATTATTTTATTGCACAATTATATCTTCATCTGCTTGAATAAAATACCTATATTCCGCTGAATATATGTCTTATTGTATGTAGGTAGATATTTGTAGAAATATTACTACCTATTTATGTATTTGGTTTTTTTGTTCGTAAAGTAGTAATTACCAACATTTTATTTGCAAGAAAAAAAAAAAAATAACTTGCGACCCTTAACAAATTATTTCATTTGTGTACCTATTTCTGACGTTTATCAGAGTTAAATACAACTTAAACATGGGTTCGGTCCAGTTTAAAGTTAGATTCGAGTTTTTCGTTTAGACTTGGGTTTAAATGTTCTATGCATATCAAAAACTCGAGTTAAGCTTAAAAACAACTTAATAAGAACTTGTCAAACATCTATGAATATGGCCCAATATGTTTAAACTGAAATATTGCGAGGGCCAACAATGACTGAAGTAAGAATTTCTAGTTGGACCATAAAATTACGATCAAGACAAATATTGTGTTCCATGATAATACCGAAAGATGGCAAAGTGATTCTGGAACTGAGATGTTAAATAAGACGATCTGTTGACAGCAGTGCAAAGAAGCAATGCAATGCGATAATAATAGCTTCTGTTTTCGAGAAAACTTTTCACCGCAAATGATGTTGAGGTGGCATCAGTTCGCAGTGCTTTTAACTCCAAGTAATTTTATTTATTCCTTTCAAGATGCCTTTTCTTTTGAGAGTGTTTTTGCTAGTAATTCACGAGAGTTTTTGAAGGGTTGCTATCTTTTAACGAGCTAATTTTTTTTAGATTTTAATACCGCAGATCATAGGTAGGTTTTTAAGTTGTTTTTCTAATATTAAATTTACAACCGTGTCCAATTAATTGATAAATTGTATATACATACATATAAATTGTAATACATATTTCTACAAGTGAAAGGTTAGAACAATTTTGTGATTGGCACTTCTGTTAATTTTGTTTATTTGAACTTTTCAATTCTGATTTGTTTGTTTCTCCAATGTTAACTGTTTTTACTTGTTAGTTCTTGACATTATAAAAACTATATTAAAATTTTGCAAACTAGTACACAAATCGTTCTAAATATTTACCTGTTTATTTGAGAGCAATTTCGCTTGTAAAGTTTCGAAAGTAATATTTTTGGGATTTCAATATCGTGAGTTTTCTGTTAGCTTTCATAAAAAAGTCCATTCGATATAATATTTCTTCCGCTAGTTGTAATGAGTGTAGCATGTTCACAAGTGAGACGTTGCAGCTGCTGTAATTGACACTGCTGATTCTCAAATAAACTTGTATCCTCCAGCTATTGGCTACTTTCAAAACACAAACTGTGTTGAAGAACTACGAACCAATCTCCGATTATTATCAAAATCTATCTGGACTTTCGAGTGACTTTAAATAGTTTAAACGTCGAATAATTTGAATTAAAGTTCTATGCAACAAATTATCAAAATTACTACACACGATGTTTTATAAAAATCCGTTCAATTCTTATGAACGCATTTTGGTGAACAGACTGACGGCTATTCTCAAGATCAGAAAGCCAGAGGGACGAATTTCTAAAAAATGAAACTTAATTTTTTGAGTTATTCTGTTCCTCTGTTATCTTAATATCAAATTTGACTTAATTCTTGTTTTTATTTTACAGAGAATCAATATTCTTATATCGAGAAAGAACGGATTTTTTGTACGACCAATTTGATATTTCATACCGCATATATAGGTATAATGCGCCGTAGCGTATCCGTGAGTGTGTCGGACTATCAAGCCGGAGGTTTGGGTTAAAGCCCTGAGTACACTTTTTCATTAGCAATGCCTCTTGCGAGGAAGTGACAAGTTCTCCAAGAATATCATTTTCATGAAAAGTGGATCTCACCTTTGTCGTTTGGATTCGACGGAAATTGTAGGTCCCCTTCGATCCTGTAGAACTAACAACGCACAAAGGATTGGTTGAGAGTGCAAGTCAGTAGCCCGTGGTTCTTCGGAGCTGTTGGTGCCACTTATATATATTTTTTTACCATATGTATTATTTTTACCTGGTTAGGACACATTTTGGAAATAGAAGTGTGCTTGTTTACTTTTAACACTCTCAAATACATACAAACAAATGCATAAATATTTATTCCGGTTAAACTTGATATCAATGGTGTCAATTTGTTGTTGATTCATAATAAATAAAGTTCAAACAATCTTCATTAGCATACCAGATTTCCTGTCAAATTAATCTGATAAATATCTACGATTATTGAAAAACCACACAAAATACCCATTTACTTTGGTAACAAGAAATCAAACACAAATATCAACAATAACATTCTCGAATTTAGTTAAATCAATACACATACATATCTTAATGTAATCAAATTTACATCATCGACACAAATATGTACATCAATAAGCACATCAATGACACAATAAAATATTAATACAAAAAAAGTATTGTTATGAAATCACAATTGTCATTCCGAAAATAGAACAAGAAGAAGAAGAAGAAGAAGAAAAAGGATATTTGAATACATAAACATTGAACAAGAAAACGCTTTAAAACATTTATGATAAAAAAAATTTGAAGTATAAAAACGACAACAAATAAATAAAACATAAGGAACAAGAAGAAGAAAAAACAAAATCACACTACATCCTGTGTCAAAATCAGGGATAATCTTGGTGCTTAAAAAAAAGTGCCAGAAGAAAAAAATTCAAGGAAAAAAACAATAAGCTAAGACAGGGAATTTAATTTTGCACACCTGTTTGGGTACTTCGAGACTATTTTGAGTTTTCATTTCGGCCCCAGTTGGTGTGCGTGACCTTGTGAAGGTGGTACGCAAGCGGTGCATTCTTCCAGCTAAATGTGGCTAGTCCGCCAACATTTGTTTTTTTTTGCTTTTAAGTCTTAATCCTTGATTCTCGATTTCGTCAGGTCGTATTCTGTTTTGATATTCTTCTTTGGATGCCCTCCCCACCCTCAGATGAAGGTGGTGAAGGCTACATGCAACCCCATCGTCTCCATCTTGTTTTCCAGTCCATTTTTCACGTTTTACTTTGCAAATGCAGAATCCAATTAAAACCGTTTCAAGTCCTTTTATATTGTTGTTTTTGACGAAATAGTTCCAATCCTTAGTTGGAAATTCTTGTTGTTGCTTCTAAAGAAAAAACAACACAATAAAAGAGACCCAAGAAGAAGAAGAAAGAGAAAAAAAAAACAACATTGAATTGAATTTGTTTTTTTACCCTCAGGGATTTTAAATGAATAACAGAAATAATAAGCCAAAGGATCAACCAAACAAGAGTTGGATACTTTATCTGAATTTAAATGGCAAAATTGTAAAACGACGAATGTGCTTCAATAACTTTTACTCCACACAAATACAGCCCTCATCACCTTAACAGTGAAACGTTCCACCTGTGCGAGGTATGGTCCTTTCTATTACTGTGGGTTTCTTTTTTTTTGTATCTTTTACTTTTATTTTTTATGTAAATGAGGATAAAATTTACATTTTAGCGTCAACTTCAGTTAAAACACTCAGTATCTTTTTGAAAATAATATGTGCAAAATTTCAGTGGGTGCTTAAAGAATGCACTCAAACGGCAGGTATTTATGTATACATGAATCAGGACTAAAAGGATATTTATTTTGTATATTTAAACTGCAAAGGTAAGTTGTTAATATTTTTTTTTTTACACAAGTTGAGCGTGTAGGATTTTATTTCTGATTATTGCCTTTGATGGTATAAATCAGCAACAAAATCTGTTGTAAATCCTCGATAATGTTTGAAAAAAAAAAAATGTGTTTAAAAATTTAGTTGTGAGATATATAAATAAAAAGCTTCAATGACGAACATGTTTGTATGCTATTGAGGAGCAATTGTATATGAATGAATGTCAAGGGCACAGGTAGGTCATACGAACTTGCTCTTGTTACAACTTTGTTTAATAATATAGTTGTTTTATGAATATGGAAACAAACAAAAAATATGCAGGGCACAGTTTTTTTTTTGACTGTCAAAATTAAAAAGTTTTTAAGAAAAACGAAAAACGCATTTTTTAAAATTTCTTTTATGTTTCCATAAATTTATTTTGCTTATATAATTTTTGTATAGAAATAACAATATACAAAATTAAAGTTATATAAATTTAAACATAAGTATAAGTTGTCAATTATTTATTAGAAATAGCGGTAGGGGGTGTTCGAATATAAAATTATGTCAAAATTAATGTAGCCGTTTGCGAGAAGGCTGGTATAATAAAACCGTTTTATCTAAGGTACCGTTTTACCCGTATGCACACACTATTGGTATGATGGTGTGGTGATACTGGCCTGGTGCTGGCGTAGAGTAGGTGTGGAGCGGATTAGTATTACGTATAAGTTATGGATTCGAAAAAAATGACAATGCCATTACGATGATAGAAAAGATAAAAAATGTATAGGTCCGTGCATATATATGGATGTATCCACACTAACACTTACAGGCTTAGTTGTTCGGCCGATTTACTTCAAACCTGGTACAAATTGTTTTAAGAGAAATATTACGGACGTTGTTTTTCTTTTTGATTTCGGTGTTACCTTTTGGGACGTTGCCCATGAGGTATGCAACAAAAATTAAAAAAAGTCGTAAAAATATAAACAAAAAAAAGTTGCTAGGGGACTGACATTGTGTTACCAAGGGACTGATAAAAAAACAATTATACCTTATAAAATATCACTTATTCAATTTAAAATATAACTTTTTATTTAAATTGCAGAAACAACTAATCGATGTCAGTATGATTGATCGTGTTTAGATAGCATTATCTTTTACCTAATGCTTGTTAAATACCTTTATGTTAAACATCAACATCACCGTTTAAAAGTTATGTTGGATCATCGTTTTAAGATTGCTTAGCAAAACCATCGGCAAAACGCGTTAAATGCATCATTTTCTTAAAATTTGTCAGATCTCTGGATAGAATTTTAGCTCCTTTTTTTTTATAAAATCGTCCGGGGACTAAGACCCATAGGACTTAGATTTTCACACTTTTCAAGCCAAAAAACATACTTGCGTATTATTTGAAAAATTTAAATTAAAAGTCTATATTATGGTTTTACTAAGCCTAATGCTAGAAAATATGCCTACTTCTATTGATTTTTTGTATGAAAACAACACTCACCAGAGGACTGACTAACTGAACGGACAGTTAACGACCTTCCTCACAAATGTCTTCTTCTCAAATGATTAAACAAATAAATGTAATATACAAACCCGGTTTTATTTCAACGAGACTCGATCTTTGACATTCCCTGAGATGGATATTAGATCTATATAGAAGTTATCGATATTTTTGACGTTTTCAATCTTCCAGGGGACTGATTAGAAATGTGAATGACAAAGTTTAATGATTATTGTTTGCAATAAAATCAGTTACTAAAAAAAATTTATCTATCTAATAATTTCGTTTTATTTAAGGTTACAAGGGTATAGAGCTCTTTTCAGTGTGAAAAAGGGCGATGATGCTTTGATGCCAGGGGACTGAGAATTAGACCATTTGAAGAATTTTTTGAGAAAAAAGCACAATTTTGTTTGAACATATAGATGTTGATCATACATAAATTTATATAAGAAAAAATCAGATTATATGAATACACTGGTTTCAAATATAATTTTCGGGACCATCGAAAATTCCTTTATTTGTAGAAAAAATTTCTCAACTTGATGAATCATAATTATATAATCATTTAATGTAAATGACTTATGACTCAGCAGTTGCACCAAAATAGAGTATAAACGATTTATTTTTTTTTTGTTTTCGGAGTCAAAATCGTCACACAATGCATTTGTAGTTAAAAAGTTTTTCAATGCTACCTCTGCATCGAATGAATATTTTGAATTGCTTAAACTTCAATCTTACAAAAGAATAAGTGAGAACATTATATTGATTGACACTTTCAACGTTCCCACTTTCAATTATTTTGACACTTCAAATATCTTTTCTTGATTATGAAGACTTATGTTGAAATAGAGCTCTTAAATTAAAACAACCCAAAAATTATTTAAAAAGTGTTTGGTGCAAAAGGGCATTACTTTTATTTTAAGACCAATTTGCACATATAACATTGGAAACGACAGCTCTGATAAACTTATTTTTAATGAATCTTTTTGGTGCCTAGCTAGTCGACGAAGATTACCAATTGTCTCTCGTAGACGAAATGCAATTTATCTTGAAAATTGATTATCTTTGTGCAAAATCTATTCTAAGGTATTTCGCTGTATTGAAACCCAACCCGATGAGCATGAAAGTCTTTCTGGAAAATTCGAGAAAGAAAATCATAAGTCTTCAGAAATTGTCGTTCCGCATTTTGTCACACAATTAAAATATGACGACTTTTTTATACTATCCATTTTTTAAAAATTGAAATATATAATGCATCACAATAAAAATGATGTTGTATCAAAATGTCAAAGTTCACTAATAAGCTCTAAACAAAAGTCAGTCAAAATTGTAGTTCATGCAAATGTAACACCACCAAAGAAAGAAAAGGAAAACCTTTTTGACCAACTAAACCTCATTGTGTAATTTGCTTTGCTTGCAAAACTAGTTCTTTCCAGTTGGTTTGCTTTGACTTCAAGATGTCCTGTTTGTATACAAAGTCTCAAAGTATAAACGTTTCTATAATTTTCCGAGGTCCTTTGTCGATTATGTCATTAACATGTTTTTTGTTTTTAATTTAAGTTCCCTCAAAGACAGAAAGCTACAAAGTTTAACAAAACGATTTTTGGTATCAAATAAAACAAAGTAGTTAGCTTGAGATCCTTGTTCCAAAAATAGCTTCCTAATTAACTATGTAAATCTCCATTTTGCAAAACGGCATCCTACAAAACACATAATTTTTTTGTTTCATACTTTCTCTGAGTTTAATAATTCATCCTACGATAGCAATGCAAATTAGGGTCAAAATTATAAGTGATGGGTCTGGATCTGCTGGACTGAGTTCCCTGACATCTTCATTCATCATTTAATGGGTTTTCCCAATTTTTTTTTTTTTTATTCCTTTTAATTCGTTGTCAAATAAAACGAAGTTGAACGAAGGGTTCATCCAAATAAAAAACATCTGGTCATGGGGCTTTTTAAGTTCTTAAAGTTGGATTAAATAATATATTCCTTTGCGGCAGATGTTGGGTTATGGAAAAGCGAGTCATGAGAAATGTATAAAGCAATCATTTCGGGTTCTGGCTACTTAAGGATTTGTAAGAGGCTTAGTGTCATACTTATAAACGGATCAAATGGATTGGGAGGAAAAATGGATGAAACTTGTTAGAAATCATAAAAAAAATAAATGTTAATTCATGCAGAATGAGGGCAATGAGGATTTCACATAGGAATTGTTGATTTAATGTCCTTTTGTATTGAATAAGACTAGTTCATCTTTTCAAGTATTAATAAGGTTACTATTCAGTTTCAAATGAAGATAGAGTATGTATCGTATCATATCCATCTTAATTTTAGATTCATTCCTTTTATGGAAAACAAAATCTATATTAATACAAGTTCGGACCAAATCAAGGACAGATGTGGGTTGTATTTTACTGAAACAAAAAAAAAACGTTTTTAGATTATTTTTCCAATAGGCCATTCAGATCCTTAACAACGTTTAACTTAAAGAGAATATACCAGTTGGCAGAGACTTTATAAAATGTTATAATTTTACATGGTTCGTAAGTCAGTCAGAAGTAGATATTCTAAAAAAATGTCAGGATTGTTGAGGGTTTGCGTTCACCGCCATATTGAAAAACGCGTTTTCTCAAATAACTTAAGAATGCTTAAAAGTTTTTTTAATGTTTTAAGACTTGTGTGTTTTCCGAGGTGTTTTCATGTTTTATTTTACGGAAAAAGTCAGTGTTTTTTTTTCTGGTGTGAACAGGCCCAGGTGTTGTTTTCCGTGTTTGTGTTTGGATTTAAAAATATAAAAGAATTTTCGGGGTGTGTTCAGATTAAAGAAACATTTCAGAAACATTTAAAAAATGTTTTAGAAAAATTTAAGAAACATTTATTACTATTAAATACTAGATGTTACCTGGCGAGTTGTTGCCGCAGACAAAATTAGGACGTATTAAAATCCCATATTGGGATAAAATTTTCCGAAAGGCTTTCTTTTTATTATTTAAATACTAGCCGAAAACGACTGTGTAAATAAATTGATTTTTTAAATTAAGTGTTCTTCTTAAAATTCTTAAATCAAAATTGGATCGTAACAAATAATTTTTTGTATAAAGGTAAATATTTCAAAAGACAAGAATTGATAGTTCTCTCATATCTATTACTGGTATTTAGTGTGGGACTTTAACACCAATAATTAAGCACTTAAAATTACAAGAATTGGAAATGCAACTTTGGTGTTGCTTGCCAGGTAAACCCTAGACTTATCTGACCAGAAATAAAATTTCCACGACCAAGTTTGACTTTATTCCCATTCAACAACGTTTTAATCCATACAAATAGCTCTAGTGATTGCTGAAATACAGACGGATGAAGATGTGTCTACTGAATATCGGAAAAATACTAAATAATCTGGTCAAAATTTGAAATTAATATAATTTATGTGCTTATCTCTGCTTAGCATATATTATCATAATATAATAACATCGCATTAGAAACATAGCATTAAAGAGACATACCATTAAAAACATCCCATTAACTGGTTTTTATTATAAATAGACAGAAGATGATTAAAAGGTGTAGATTTTGAGTCAATTCGTCGTCATATTATGTAAAACAATTTTCGATAAAGTGACCCCAGAGCCATCTAAGAGGTAATTAAAATTAAAAACCAGCTATCTGTGTACAAAATCCAGTCAAAATCAGTCCAACAGTTTTTGAACGGTTCCTATATACGAATATCCGGAAAAAAAGACCCGAGGAGCGCCACCTCAGGAGTAATACAAATATCCTATGTTACGCTCTTCAATATCAGCTTTCCAGAACCAGCGAAATTTCTGTCAACATCGATCCAGCCGTTTCTGACAGACAGACAGACAGACAGACATGCATCTTGTAAAATGTGTATATAAGAAAAGATTTCTAAAATATTTCTAAAATGATTTTCTGTTTTCTGTTTAGATACCATTGGTGACTCAGGAATAAAGTTAAGTAATTTTTGATGTGGAGGTGGGAAACACCAAACATTTCAAAAATGTTTCTTCAAGTGTCCACATCCATAGAAAGATTTAAAAAATATTTCTGAAACATTTTTAAAACAAATGGGAAATATTTTAGGAACGTTTTCTTTAAAAAAATATTTCTTATAAAAATGATTTTTTGGCCTGAGCAGACTTTTATTATTGGATTTTTATTCTCAAAAATAAATAATTTTTAAAAATCGGGTTTTAAACGTTGAAGTCAACTTATAGCTTTTGGGAGCTTTATATGTTAAGCCAATAAAGAACAATATTTATAAAACCAAGTATCAATTTTAAAATGCCCACTCTTAATTTATAGTTTTAATTAATAAAGGTGAACCTAATTAAAATTTTGTTAACTATACAAAATTAATTAACTATGAAATTTATTTCATAAACTGGCTTATTGAAAAAGCATACGTATACAATTACAGAATTATTAACACACCGCGAAACAATAAATTGCATGCAAATCGTAAACAGACCTAATTATCCACCTCAAATATAACAATGTCAAAAATGTTAATTAAAATTTAAATTCAAAACACCAAAATCAATAAAATTCATATAATAGTTGTCAATTTATAAAATAATGAACAAAATGTCAACAAAATTTACCCAAACCATGAACACGATTTCATTTCAATTCATAAATTCGTTTTGAAACCATTTATTTATAAAATAAGTAACCATAAACTCTGACAAAATGACAAAACCAAAAAGTTCAGCTACACGTGGTTGGAAAATACTATAATCACAATCAATGCAGGTCAATAATTTAACAATATTCGAAGGTAGAATATGTTTTTATTGAAAAACGATTGTCATCAATTGAATTCAGAAGGGAAGTTTCCTTTTGTTCACATACTGGAACAGGAAATATAGGATTTCAAAATGGGAGAACTCCATTGGGGATGCAAAATACACGTATAACCTAAGTTTAAATTTTGTATTTTATTTTATTGATTTTTTAGTTATAAATGATTCCATTGTTATGCATGTGTCAGTTGCAGTGAATTAATGTTCTCTGAAATACATTAATACGCAATTACTGTATTTTATATTTATCTAATGGAGAACTTCCGCCGGATGAATGAGATATAAGAAAAAAAATAAAATGTGCTTCTTTTGTACCTACAGAATAAATTTGAATGATGATTTTTTTTATAAGGATAAAATACACAAAAACAATACATTATTTATGTGCAGTTTTAAGTCATTAGTCTTAATAAAGATTTTTATACACAACACAATATGACATTTAAAATTTCATTAAAAACAGATAATATTTTTTACGATTTCACAATCAAACAATATGGAACAAGATATAAAAATACCATGATACAGGATATTAATTAATACCATCAATGTTCCAATGCAGTTTATGTATGTATTGCGATAAAAATAAAGTGAACTAATGGATTTATCTGTACTTCTGCTAAAATTGTCTGCTCCCCCTCCCACATACAATTGTCACCTGAAACTGAATCGGAAAACAGAAATGTGTCCTCCCCTTAGGGGTTGGATACCGAAATACATTTCATGGAAGAGTAATAATAATTATTATTTGATATTTTATCATTTTAATATAAGATTGAAGTTTCTAGAAATACGATATTTTATTTATTCTATCTGGCAATAAATTTGTATACGAAATATGTTGTATTGTGTTCAGTGGTGGATTGAGGTAAATTGGGCCATATATCATTTTTTAGATGCTGATGATGGGAGTATTTTGTTTTTATATGAATGCAACAATATTCTGTCCATATAGTCAAATTTGTATTACTTGTTTTATTTTTCGTTGACATGGAAAATATTTTTTTCGGAACTCATTACGACTACCAGATGAAACATCAATAGCAGCCAAACTAAGGGAGTACCTAAATAGGAATTCAATTCAACGAGATTCTCAGGTTCAACCCACATTCTCAGACTAACTTTAAAAAAACCAATTTTGCCTTTCATTGACTGCACCCATAAATTAAGAGAAGAAACGGACTAAGCCAACAGTCAAAAATCCTTATATATAAGCAGCTGCTCATACCGGTCATTAGCTAAGGCTTTCCTGTCTGGTACAAAATTTCCAAGACAGCTATGAAGGATTTAACACTACTATTCTCGGCTTATAAGCTATAGTAGAAGAGAGAAAAAGAGAGAAAAAAAAACAATTTTTCTTTTCAGTTTGTGTGTTGATGAATTGTTTTTAATTTTGTCGGACAATTAAAAAACGTACCTTAAATAAAATAATAGGTAATAAATAACAATAAATTTTTTTTAAATTAATTTATTTGTGTTTGATGTAATAGCATTTTTTACTAATCTGTCAAAACAAGCAAATCTATATATATTGAAGGCATAGTCTTGAGGTGTGAAAGAGGCGACTATTTGAAATTATGAGAACATAGCCACCTATTTCAACAGATAATGTAATAGATTTAGTAATAGAGCGGCGGCTGTTAGTAAAAGACATGTTCAACTTGGTTATTGGTAAGAAAACAAATTAATTAGTCTTTAAAAATTAAACCGCGTGTTTATAATTTTTGGTAAGGACCAAGGTACCTTGGGCCCGTTTGCTAGGTTAAACTTAATTCTTATGTTCGACATAAACTATTCTACGTTGTTACAAAAAAAAAATAAGTTCTACTTAGCTATGATTTAGTTTCATGATAGAAATCTCAGTCAAAATGTCAAATTTGTTTTACTATCTTTTATTTTTTGCTCTATTATTTGAAGTTTACCAATTTTTTCTTCTGAATTATAAAGCTTAATTCATCCGAAATTGACGTTTTATTGTTTTGTTTTTGTGTCTCCGATTATTATTGTGTGTGTTAAGTTTTGTTTAGTGTGAATTATATGGCAAAATATTTTTATATTTGTTTTTGGGCATCGAAATTAACAAAATATACTTATTTTTTAGCTTTATTCGATGCAAAAATATAAATTTTATGTAGTTTTAATAATTTTTTTTTGGAATTGAACTTTTTATAAGGAATTAATGTACCTCAAAAAAATCTTAAGTAAAACATAAGGTTTATGAGCTAATTTTTCTTCCCCTTAAATTAAGTTCAACCTAATCACATTTATGATTAACTTTGAAGTTGAACTTAAAAATTTAAGTTGTATTTAAGGCCTTATGTCGAGTTTGAGCTAACGGGCCTTAGTCCAATAGAAGGGTATTATTTATACTTTTTTTCTACGCTTACCCCGGGTCAGGGGGCGCTCCAAAAACTTGGCCCTCTTTCGAAGTGAGTCCATCCATGTAAATATGTCAATGAATATAAATTTCAAAGCATTTTGGTTTCACGCACAATATGAAACATTATTTTATAAATATTTAATGAATTGATTTATTATCATGATGGGCGAAAGATGAATGGGATATAATATACACATAAGCTAAATGCACTTCACTGTGTGAACACATTTTTAACTGTTAGAGAGGTTCAATTTATCATAGATTGAGTGTTGGTCAGTGATGAAAATTGATTGTAATATGAGTGTGTTTCAAGGTGTTTTCACCTCAACATGCAACAGAATTGATTGGATAATGCAAATATTTATGTGAAAGTGTAGTGAAAGGTTGTAGATTATTTAGATTCTGAATATTTGAAAATTTTTAGTTATAGCTGCGTTTTTAGTTTTTATGTTTGTACATTTATTTTACTGTATTGAGGTTACACTACACATGAATACATGCATAAGAAGCGATTTTGTTTAAGAAGACATTTTTGACAATTGTTAAAAAAATATTAGGTAGACATTTGGTCTAAAGCAGCCGAAATACAATTCATGGAAGAGTAATTATTATTATTTGATATTATATCATTTTAATGTCAGATTGAAGTTTCTAGAAATACAATATTTTAAATTTTAAATCTTAATTGTTTTAAATCTTGCAAAATCAAAGTTAAAAAATAGTCTCAACCACGTTTGGTTCGAAGACGGATAAAATTTAGCCTTTTCCTGTGTGAATTGCTTTAAAAAGGATTTTTCTAAGACACTACCGGCTGAAAATCCCTCAAATTAAAAAAAAAATCCCGGAAAGAAATAGATTTTCATTGTTCATGTTAAATAATTTCTTATACAAAATCGAACTTAAAAGATACAAAGTTAAAAATTCAGCCCAAAAAAATGTAACAAAATCTTAATTTTACTAATTTTTCTCGCCTTTGCAAAACAATTCCTATTATGAATAGTTTGGTTATTCATTTATATATGAACACTACTTTCCACAGAAAAAAAAATATTTCTATCGTATTCTATTTTCTAAAATGAGCAAAAATTTAAGGAAGTATTTTATATTAAATATTTTATATGTTATTATCAACGCATCATTACAAGGTATTCCATAAGACGGACACAACAACTACAAATACAATCTTCTTTATCTAGTTTGAAAAACGTAAAATTTTAACCCATTTTATTCACCACGCTAGTGTCAAAATTAGACCACATGGTAGAAAGTTTAACCAACATTTTAACAGAATTCAAATACGGCTTTAGAATTAACCAATATTTAATCCCATGCTTCAACTTAATATCGAAACCAAGCTTTGAAATCTTTATTATGGGGAATCAGTTATCTAACAAAAGGAGGAACAACGCAAAGTGAACGAAATATGTGTATGCTGTCCAACAAATATTGTCAATACTGTCAAGTAGAAGAGAGAAGATTTTCAAAAACCTTTATAAGATTTTAATGACTTTTTCTACCATTGTTGTTTATTTCATAAACTTCTATCAAATGTATCTGATAAAATACAAACTAGACAATCTAGAAGAACGCAGAATTGATATATCAAATCACATTCAAAATGTAATACCTTAACAAGAGTACCTATATCATAGCATGATAAAACTTTAATAATGGTATTGAAATAGTATTCCAGCTGCACACAAAATTTCGACTTAATTTTATATTATTTTCTTTTATTTATTTTATTTTATTTTCAATAAAAATGCTCCCCAAATATAAAGTAGCCAACTATATAAACGTTCCAAATTAGTTCTTTAAACAGACACATCATTATTTTAATGCAGCTTATAGCTCTTACTATAAAAGCCAATTTCAGGTCCATATGAATGCAAGAGCTCAAGAAAAAAAAGAACACAAAAATACGTAAAGATGATAAAATGTATTCGGCCCAATGAATGTGGAAAATTTTAAGGTAAGCTCCTTTCAACTTTTGCATACATCTTTACAATTGGCTTTCATTGTTCTTTTGCAAAACAAGGTGAAATGTTTTCCTCCATATTGTCCTTGTTTTGAAATACTTTCATACCCCACAAACACATACATACATTTAAAAGTAGTGTAAGCACCTGAATGCACTCAAAAACATAAAATATGCAAACATTTGTATAACACACATGCTAAACTTGCACGACGTATATCTTTACACATGCAAAAGTAGAATTTTTACCTCTGGAGGAATTATTGAGAAAAATCATAACAAAAGCGCATAGTCATGGAAAAGTTTTCCTTGTCTTTGTCCAAAACGACCAGAAAATGTCCTCTATTTTTTCTAGAAAAATAGTGTGTGGGTGAAGAGCGAAGATGAATTTTAGCTGCACTTTGTGGGGCAAGTATTTGTTTTTGAGTAAAAAAAAGGTTTTGATGAAACTTGAAATTTCGATGAGCGCAGTCGGTAGCACAGAAAAGAACATTTCAAGATTCGATTTACCGTACCGTTTGAGCTTCTTAAACCATTCGACTATATGAGTCTTATTCATTGTGACCAGGAAAGTCTACCGTCGTCAAAAAATACCTGGAAAAAACTGAAGAACAATACGTTGATACACAACAACTTTTCATCGATAAAGATGCTTTTGATAGGGTATTGCAAAACTACACTAGATAATACCTGCTGATGAGTAAAGGTTGTCAATAACATCATCGGGACCTACAGGTTCAATAACGGATTCTGCCATTGGACCTTTTCAATATAATTAAAAGCATCGTTCGAAGCTAGGATGTTAACCTACGAAGCAACATCTGTCAAAAGTCTTAAAATGTTATATCCTGCTGGCATTAATGTCTTTAGAAGAACAAGGCATGTTGGTTATAGTTTCGTTAGCATTCATTCGAAGCAGCCTCAGAAGGTCTTGACTCTTGTGGAAAATGAGGTAAAAACGAAGTATTTGCTGTCATCCAAGAATGCTGCACTCCAGCTAAATTTACCTTTAAACGTTATGAAGAAGAACTGCAATATCAAGTTTCATCAAGGATTTTGAATAGGTTACGGCTGAAGGATGCGTATTCAACGGCTGTGCTGATAAGCAGATGTGTGTTTTTTTTTTTCTTCGCCGAGGTAGAACCTGATGGATTTGCAACGAATTTCTTGTGCAGCATTTATTGCTGATAAGGCACCCCAAACATTGGTATGCCAATTAATTGCTCTTTTGTTCGTACATTAATTTTTTTAACTATAGGTTCTTCAAGAACTTGAATTCGTATGGTTACATATTTTTAAAGAATTCTTAAATGGTTTTTAAACTGGAGTTTTTTAAATCGTTGTAATTTCGTTTCCTTACAATTCTTCTTTAATCCATCAAACTTTTGTCTGAGGCATTAAATCTGTATTTTTTGATTCTTTAACACTCCAAAAAATGGTATTATTAATATCATACATCATACTTGTTGTTTTTAGACAAGTTTTATATTTCAGAATGACTCAGTAGGTTGTGCATTGGAACTAGTAAAGAATTATTAAAGAAGAATGCTATTCCGCTTTTAGAAGATTTTGGTGTTTCTAAAATATCTTGGAAATGGCTGTTGCAATTTTGATAAAAAAGAACACTAAGAGGATCCATTAAAACTTGATATTTGTGAAGAACCAGATGCAGAATAAACGTCGATAAGTCATGGAACTCCTTGATAATACGGAATTCTATTTTTTACGGAATACATAATCCGTTAGTCGTACGATCTTACTTTTAGTCTTTATTTTGGTATTTTCTTTTTTTTCTCAATTAATTTAAAATTTAATAATCTTATACATGGTAAGAGCATGCTTGTGCGACACAGTCGTGCAGTTAATTTATGTTTCTTATAAAGGCTTTTTATTTTACTCTGAAAATACCTATTGTTGAAATCTTTCCCCTTCCTTCCTTTAAATTTTTTTAAATACATATATAAGTTTTTATGTATATGCAGATGCTTATTATTTCCTAAACGTGTTGAGGAAAATTTTATTGAATTAATGTAGACATTGAGTATGTTAAGAGTGAGAAATTATATAAGCCCATCAAAACACGTGGAGAGTGTGTGCTGTTTATAACTTTGAAAAGCATATAAAATGTCTTGGATGGTTTTATAGTACGAATATTTATTTATTTATTTATTTATTTATTTATTTCATCTATCGAGTTTCATCTTACAGATTGCTTAAAACTATTAACATTATTACTAAGTTGTATTTTAAATACATTTATTTCTAGACTTAAATCTAAATTAAAATTTAGTTCATTATATAATTTCATATATCTTGAGAATGGTTCATTACAATTGTAATTATATCTATGTGAGGGAATATAAAACAATTTTCTGGATCTTATATTTCGGCCTGGAACATAGATACTCAGAAGATATAGCAAATCGGGGCATTTTAAATGGTAAGACAATATATCATAAACGAACATAACACAATTTACGAGCCGGCGTTTTTCCAAAGAAGCTAAACCAATAAGGGCACACCTGGTTGAGTAAGTTGGCATTTCAGGCAAATTCCATTTCAACTGTCTAACCAAAAATCTTTTTGAACCCTATCAATACGATTTTTTGAGACTGCGTAAAGTGGATCCCATACGACTGAAGCGTATTCCAAATGGGGGCGGACAAGTAAAGCATAAACAGCTTTGATTGCATAAGGACTAGAAAATTCGGAGCACTTCCTAGCATTGAGTTTGCTTTTGCTAAAGTAAAATCAATATGCAAGGAGAAATTTAGCTTAGCATCGAAAACTACCCCAAGATCTTTCACTTCCGAAAGTCTATTTAAAGCAGTGTTTGAAATATTATAATCATTTTGTTTACACTAATCAACTATTTTATTTATATTGCTTTGAACATTAAGACAATCATTCATAGATTTTATTCTAGTAAAAAATTTAAAATCGTCTGCAAACAATAAAACAGTTGTATGTTGCAGCATTGAAGGCAATTCATTTACATAAACAAGAAATAATAATGGTCCAAGATGGCTTCCTTGAGGAACACCAGATGAAGCATTTATCACTTTTGATGTAGAGTTCAAAATTTTTACCATTTGTCTTCTATCAAGCAAGTAAGTGAAGACCCACTCAAGAAGGGTTGAATGAAACCCGAAGAGTTTTAGTTTTTTTTAAAAGCTGCAATATACAAAGGCTATCAAATGCTCAAAGTCTGTAAAAATAGCATCCACTTCAAATCCTGATTCTAAGGCATAGCAAACATATTTTGTAAACAACGTTAAATTTGTAGTAGTTGACCTGCCACTTACAAATCCATGTTGACAAATTCTTTTATAAGGGGACTGATGATAGGAATTGGCACTCCTTGAAATAGCTATATCTCCAGCCAAGAATGGAAAAAACGAATAATAAAATTCGTAAAAACGAGTAAATAAAATTCGTTTAAAAATTGGTGGTAGAACCTTTAAGTTGTTGTTGTTGTTTAAACATTCAATGAAAAATTGACAGAATGGTCAGTAATAAAACTGACATTCAATAGTACAAATAGTACAATATAACAACGAAAATAATTTTTTTTGTTTTACAATTAGCTCAAAGAGTTTTGGTATCGCGGATAATTTAGAAATAGCGCGATAGTTTTTAATTTTATGCTTCTGTCCAGCCTTAAAAATATATATAAATTATAAATGAAAATTTCCAATCATCCAGAAAAATACCATTTGAAAGAGATATATTAAAAAAAATTTGAAGTGGTTTTGCTAAAGAAAATCATTTTTTAATCAAAAACGAAGGAATTCCATCTGGATCAGGATTTAAACTTGGATTAAGTTTTACAATTCCGTCTATTATATCTTCTATAGACAATGAAAGGTGTCCCAGATTCATATTTGAAACCGAAGTTCGATCACAAAAATTATCCGAAATAACTGCAGAAGAATGATCCTTGTACAAAGTCTCAAAAAATGATGCAAAAAAGTCGCATGTAGAAACTAAATTAGAATAAATAACGACGGACGGAATTTAAAAATGCATTTATGAAAACGAGTTTCGTTTATAAGAGTGTTAAATCCCAAATCTATGCAACTTCAAAGGAATTTATGTCAGTTTTAGATACAAAAACCAAACAAAGTTCAGATAACCCATATAACTTCTCCTCACACATTCAAACCCCAATAGTTGAAAAGTCCAAAGTTATGCCTCTGAATTTTCAAAACTTTCTTATAAAATTTCTTGTATTTGAATATTTTCTTATATACATATGAGCAGTCATATCCTTTAAGCCTTGTGTGCATTCTTAAAAGTTTTGAAAAGTTAAACTGAATTACACACATTGTTCATTAATGAAACTGACAGAACTTCATATTCTCAAAGTGCATAATTTAGTCGCCCACTAGTTTTTGCTTAAACGGCTTATTTGAAAAAAACTAAATAGAAAGTTGTTTATGAACAAGAAACTTTAAAGCCCACCATAGTTATGGGTTGGCTGAACTTGGCAAGTCTTGTCTAATTTATCGTATTTTTTGTTTTCTTCAGAATTGAACATATTTGCATATGTTGTTTCGCAGAACTCTTTTCCTTCTAATGTTTCAAATATAAAGAAGTATTTTACAGCAAAGTTAAAAGATTGTTAATGATAAGGTGTAGGTAAACATTAATAATGATTTCAACGTTTGCACGTCTTTTCAATAGAAGTCAATAAAGATATAAAATTCTTTTAGGAAATGCAATGGAATGGATCGGAATGGAGTGAAATTCAGAATTATTACATTTTAGAAATTTCTACTTTGGGAATAGAAGATTAATGCGAAAATTCTTGAACTTTTGCAAAGTTTAGCAAAGGGATGGATTGGATTGATAATGATTACTTTGATTCGCATAAATATTAAATTCCACAACGAAAAGTTAAGAAAAAAATGTTAAGAATCCGTTGAAGTTTGAACATTATTTATGTGAAAAGTACACGTGCTTAAAAGTATTTCGTAATTGAATCGGCCTGATTTTAAGCACACATCTTTCTATAGTCGCAGAAGAAAGCATTTCAAACAAAATTTCTGTGTCTGAAGATATACTATATATGTCATAGATATTTTTGGAAGACTTGAATTCATGTCGGGTAATGGATAATATTTGATGAGACAGTCGTCATCGGAAGGCAAATGCCGAACAACTTAATTGTCTTAGCGACTTGTAGAACAAATACAGAAATAGAATGGACGGAACGGTCAGAGCGGGTACTTCCGTAACTAAGTGAGGACAAGAAATTTGTATTCCTATTCGTGCTCTATACTTCTTTTACAAGTTTCGATAAGTTTTGCTTACTAACGTAAGCTGCGCTCACGTTCAGATCTAAAGGACGAAAATTTTACAGCTTACTGATTTCCTATAATTGTTACTTCTCTGCGCTATTGACTAATATATGTATAATATAGGCAGAATCATAATAAAATAAATAGTACAATAGTATAATGAGTTCGAAAAGAGCGTAAATTTCATAATCGGAAAAATACAGGCGCAGGGCCAGAAGTCCACGGGCCAAAAGTCCATAATGGACTTCTGACCCACTAGGGTGGGTCAGGAGTCCACAAATACATTATGGACTTATGACCCACCATGGTGGGTCTAAAGTACACAAGAAATTCTTGTGAACTTTTGGCCCATCGATTATGGACTTTTGACCCACTGAGGTGAGCCAATAGTCCATAATGGTGTACAAGTAGAGTTCTCAATTTATTTATTTTTTCGACTTAAATGAGTCGGAATTCTTTATTGTACTCTCCATGAAGGGTGATCATGATCAAAATTCTTGGGGCAAAATAAAAATAAAAAAATATTATGTTAGGATATTGAAAAACGAACAATAAAGTGTTCTTACGTTAGCAATTAGTGATTATTTGTGTAGCACATTCAGAGCACGTAAGTACCTACTTAGTATTTGTTAAGAATTACTTTTCCAAATTGCAATGAGGTATTTTGAATTTGATTTTTTAATTGATAAGTGTAGTAATTAATTAATATAATCAATTAAAAAATCGCGCGATTTTTTAATTGATTATATTAATTGATTACTACACTAATCAATTAAAAAATCAAATTCAAAATACCTCATTGCAATTTGGAAAAGTAATTCTAAACAACAAATACTAAGTAGGTACTTAAAAAATCGCGCGATTTTTTAATTGATTATATTATTTGATTACTACACTAATCAATTAAAAAATCAAATTCAAAATACCTCATTGCAATTTGGAAAAGTAATTCTAAACAACAAATACTAAGTAGGTACTTACGTGCTCTGAATGTGCTACACAAATAATCACTAATTGCTTCCATTCGCCTGATGGAAGAACGCTGAAGGTGCCATCAATAAAATAGTTCCTCTCAGATTCTATGATTTCATAATTGTTTTAGTTTTATTGTGGACTTGTGACCCACTTCTCCTTAAAAGTTATAAACTTGTGGCCCACTTTCTTGTGCACTTCTGACCCACTTGGGTGAGTCATAAGTCCATAATGTATTTGTGGACTTCTGACACACCCTAGTGGGTCAGAAGTCTATTATGGACTTTTGACCCGTGGACTTCTGGCCCTGCGGCAAAAATACATTGGTGAAAATTTTTGTTTGAGTTTACATTTGACCATTATGTTTTGCCTTCGTTTTTTATTGTTAGTCCTTAACGTGTTTATTTGACGGATCCGATAGGAACGTTTCGTTTCGTCCTGACAAAAGCATATATTTGTTTCCGTCCATTATAGTTGACCCTTAAGTCTCGATATCAGTTTTTCTGAGAAATCCCGAATTCAACTCATAGTTACCTCATTAATTTCTGAGCTAACTTTTGAGATCTCAAAATGAATGAAAACTCGAGGTTAATCTAACCCTGGGGTAATACACGTCTTTACGAATAGGAAAACAAACATTTTTAGGATGACGGCAAGACTGGTTCCAGTCGAGTATAATATTCAAAAGAACACTGTATAGCTCCCACTCATAAGCACATCGTTTAGAGCGTACATTTCTATACCATGGCTCCAAAGAAATGGTTTTTAACATTCATCAATTTATTCAACTAATTTGTTAACATTTATCCAAGAAAAAAAGAGCGCAATAAAAATAATAAATGACCGGATTTTTTCGGTAGAAACATATTTGTCAACTTATGCAAAATAAAAAAGAAGCTAATTTGATTACCATATAAAAGTGATTAGGTTAATATTTATCACCGTCACTCTAACCAACATCCGACAACCCTCAATAAACATTTCCTCCCCTTTTTTTTAATGATAAACAACCATGAAACACCGTTTTGATTTACCACAATCATTTTTTTTTAGAAAAAAATAAAAACGCTGACAGGAATAAATACACTCGGGCATAAAACGGAAACATTTCAAACAAACCCAACGCTGCATTAGTTGAATGAAGGAAAACATTTTGGTCAGTTGACGTTATTATAAAAATGGCGACGATAACTTTGATGGCGACTTCTTAAATACAAAAAATACTATATTATGGCACATAATTAATTACTTGCTTATGATTGCTTTCTTGAGTTTCATATTAAATCAAAATACAAAACACCAGGGGACACATTCTTGCTTGGCTTTATTTTCATGGAAACAATGAATTAAATCCTTTTGACCGAAACGACGAAATTATACACCTCCTACTCGGGTAAGCAATTATTTTGAGGATAGAAGTTTTATTTTATCACCGCAGTAAGCTAAGTTTCTTTATTTCTGGGAATTTCAAAAAAAGGAGTAAAATGATTAATTTTATTAATAAAATTAAGGAACGGAGAGTAATAAATTTAATTGAATATGCTGTTTAACGAGAGACCACTTAAGTAAGAGAGAATTTTGGAGTTATAACATTTATCTTCCTCATTTATTCAGTTAAGTTTAATTAAAAATAAATTTTCATTTTAATAACAAAGATTGAAACAGGTATATTTACAGATGCGAAAGGTATTTTTTAGATGCGATATACATTGTATTGTGTAATTGGAAACTTAAGCTTCATCAATTTATATGTTCATCAATTTTAATTGCTAGACATTTTTATCAGATGCAATCCTTGAGTTTATAAACATAGAGAAATCATCTTTTTCAAAAGTAAGTTTCAAATACTTCTCGTAGGATGTCGTTACTATCGACTTTTATTTAACTCTTGTAATAATTATTATTGAGTTAAAAAAGGCAAGAGAAATAACAAAAATCAAATACAAATTAATGTACGCCAGAAGAGTTTTGTTTGGTTCGGTTTGAGTGCTTTTCGTTACAGGGAATTAGGACAATAATAACTACTCCATATGCTTATTTACTGTCTGAAGAGAATGGTGTAGCCTATATATTGTCAACAACTGTCAACATGTAGCTCATAAAAGTAACAAGCTAGCCCACAATGGTTTAGCGCAGGATGATTTTTTTTCCAAGCTTGTGCTTTCTTTTTTGTTGTTTTTATAATTTGGATTCGGTAAATCCCACAAAATTGGATTGTTTTAAACTACCTCTTTCAATTCCAAGACTATATTTCCGACATTTTTTTTTGTTTTTATTTTTTGTTTCTCAAATGTCAAAAAGTAGCGCGTAGCGAACGCCAAAGTCTCATTTTTGGTTTTTTTCTAAGAAAATGAATATATTAATTTTATTTTCAGGAAAGAACGTTTAGGGGAAACTTGTAGGTTTAAAAATTTCCTATAAAAAATGAGTTCAAAAAATCAGATTTTAAATCAATTATTTTCCAACTCTTGGACAAACTCAATAACCTTTCAACAATAAGATTTTCTCTATGATCTAGTCTCGCACCAACTTTACAGAAACAAATAAAAGGCACGACTGGGTGGGACAAACTTGCTCTTGTGTAAGATTTCTAACCTTTGGCTTAGGATACTAAGCAAGAAGCTATAATAAATAATCGGAAGTAAAAATTGTTTCCATAGCGTTTTAATCCCAGCGAAAAACTTTTGCATCAAAAACAAATACAAAATTTTATCAAAATCGATCGTATTTTTTTCGAAAAAAATTGGATTGGAATTGAATTGAAAATTGAATAGGGAGATTTTGAAAATAAATTTCTAACGAAAATCTTCAATATTGGAAAAAAATCAGTTACACAAAATCTAATCAAAATCGATCGTATTTTTCTTCCAGAAAAATTTGATTTTCTGTAGAGTTTATATGACAGGTACCGTGAATAAGGTGATTTTGAAAATAGATTTCTAACGAAAAACTTCATTATTGGAAAAAAATCAGTCAAATTAAATTTTACCAAAATCGATCGTATATTTTACGAGAAAAATTGGATTGTCTTTAAGGCTTATTTGCAAGGTACCGTTAATATGTAAACTTATTCTGAAAAAATGAAAAACACAAATCCATTGTACGAAATTTTATAAAAATTGATAGTATTTTCAAAAAATCAGTCATGTTAAATTTTATCAAAATCGATCGTATTTTTTTCGAGAAAAAATTAATTATCTGTAACGTTTATATGGCAAATACCGTTTACATCCAGACTGACAGTCGGACAGACAGACAGACAAACGGACCTACTTTGTTCGTGTTCTCTATATCATCGTAATGTCATGTTTGATTGTCATCTCAAAACTTTTTTTTTTTACGAATACAAAACTTGCCTAACAGTACCTATAACTGCAAGTAAAACTCTAACACCTGATAAAATTACAGAAAACGCATTTCAATTACACATTTAGTTTTTCCTGAATTGAAGAAAACTCAAAAACTTTTCAAACATATCCAACTGTTTCAAAATTAAACATTTCAATTGAATTGCAAATAAAGATAATTGAACGCAGAAACTTCTATATTCTCTACGCATTTGAGTTCGCATGTTTTCATTCTCTGATGGTGAAAACGCAAGCCATCTCAAAATCGAAAATAACACGAACGCATACATCAACCCAAACCGCAATCGCCTGAAAGCATCGAAAACCATGTTTGATGGCATTATCCATGATGCATCAATGGCATCACTTGAAAATTTCCGATAAGACAACAATGGAGCACCGGAAATAGTATATACACTCTATTGAATGAAGCTTCTTGTGTGCGCATCCATCCAGAAACGATGTATTTTCAATCTTGGATGCAACGCAACACAATATTGTATCTATTACACAGCTATCATCTACAAACAGCCTGTCATTCGGAAAATGGAGAATGTATCTATCTATATTAGCTTTGGAAATTAATTGACTACTGAATAATACATGGACAAACATTGTTGCCAGAGATTAAGAACAACACAAGAATAATAACAGAGAACTGGAGGCACAGAACTTTGTGTGTTTATTTAGCGAAGTTGCGAGATTCCTTGTTGCTGGTTTATTTACAAAAGTAACCCAAATTTAGAAAGTTAAGTTATTTTTTTTTTGTTTTATTCTTTTGTATTATTTGTTGACACTCTTAACAGAAGAAGATACAATGTTTAGATAGAAATGGATATGGCTGAATGGAATATTTTCGGACGATGTTCATTATAGTTGTTGTTGTCCCTCCTTTGTGATGGGGGTTGAATAAATATTTCAAGACATCTTTGGATTGGTTTTCACTAAGGAAAGTTAAAAAAAACCAAACATAGTAGTGAATGTAGGCCTTTAGGGTAACATATAAAGAGTCATTAAATTTAATTGAAAGAACAAACATAAAACCAATTAAAATGTAAGGTTTTTGAAAGTGATTTTTGTAGGGATGCTGTCGACAGAAAAGTTATGTAAGACTATTATGTTGTTTTGCAGGGTTTGACATTTTTTTCTGTTGATAAATTTTGTTAAGCAACTATGAAAAAAAAGTTAATCCATCCTAGTTAGTCTCTAGAAATAAACAAGAAACTTTTAAAGGTTCTAAGTTTTCTGAATTTGAGTGTACTTTTACTATGAGGCTTTCCAAAATGCGTTCAACTTAATGGAAGATGGTATACATTTTGGAAATGGCGGCAACTTTAAGTTTTGTACTTATATTCGTCAAATAAAACGACACTGAATAAACTACGACTAAACTACGAGATGCGAATAGCGGAATACTTTTGACGTTATTCTTCAACGAAGCAGTGAATGATTAGCTCAATACAACTGAGCCATTTGAGCCATTTATTAATGAATTATAGTCGTCTTCGAACCGACCGAAAGTTGGCTTGCAGTTACGCTATTAAACGAGGATTTCGCATTAACAAGGGTACGATTGTAAAGTGATGCACAGTTGCGGTGCGCCAGGGGACGAGGGGTCTTAAGACTCTTAAAAAAGATAAACCCCATTAGTTTTCATAAATGTAAATGTGAAGTGAGGATTTGTCAGATGTAAGTATTGATTAAGGAAAAAAATTCATGAAGATACAGTTACGAAACGTGTATTTTTATATTAATAAATATACTTAATAAAATTGATTGTATTCCGAGTGTATTTGATTATTTATAACGTCAGTAAAATTGTCACCTTAAAAAAAAGTCTGTGAAATTCGTTCTCATTATCTAGACTCTACTGTAATTACTTAAACCAGACAATCTTACTCATCATAAGCTACACTTAATTATAATATGAACACTTTCTATCTGAGTGAATCCATTAATTCTAAGGATAACGTCACAACACAACACTCTCTGATGAGAAAGTCTTTTACGTTCTTCTTTTCCAATTAAAATAGAAACCATTTTGTGATAAACGTGTGACAAACAAATGTCACCCAGGTGGCTTAAGCTATTTTGAATATATTTCCAGACTAGGATGGTCAGTCATTTCAATTAATATTATTGTCCCCTAGATACGATGTATGATGGATTTTTCATTTGAGTATTTGAGCACATTTTAATCGAATGGAAATACATTAAAACAGTAGATATTTATTTAATAATTTTCAAATATTTTCGTATAAAATTAAATGTGAACTGGAATTAATTTGAGGAATCATTTATTTATGCTTAGTCATGTTCACAAGTGTATAACTGAATTAAATGGATTATTTTTTGAACTATTTGAAAACTTCCATTTTTAAATTTTGATTAAAATAGTCTTGTTTTTTATAATAGTTCCTCTTTTTAGAAACTTTTTTTTTATGTTTGCAGTCCTGCTTGCAAATAAAATTATTTATGTATTTTTTTTCAACCGAACCGGTTGGTAAACTTTCAGGGAAAAATGAATTTAGACTTTAGCTCTACAGTCACGCAACTACATTGCTTTTTTAAGTGAATGTCCAGTTGTCAGGAAGGCAACTTTGTCAAGAGTTTTTCTTAGAAAACGAAAATTTTTAAATAAATAAAAAAATATGGTATTTAAAAAATAAAAAAGAAATTATCGAAATTTAACAAAAGCCTTAAAAACTTGGAAATCGTATTTTAAAAGATGAAATTTTAAGAGACTTTTTAATTGGTGAAATGTGAAAAACTTCTCACCAACTATTTGTGGTTTATTAGTTTTTAAATGTAATAAACTTAATGGATAGATAAGTGAAAATATAATATACAATGAAATATTTAATGACTCCCTCGACAATTTAATTATTTATTGATAGTAAAGTTGTCCATAACGTTTTTCAATTTTTACAGTGGCATGTGGTTTGATTGCATTATGTGTGCTCCTTTTAACAATTTCTAAACTTAACTCTTAATAAATATTTGATTGGGATTATTTTAATAACAAAATGAGCAGCTGGCTATAACATGCGAAAGAAAACGGAAGTCAGAACTAAACCGCCAAGTTACGTCTATTATATTTCTGTTTTAAGTTGTTTCATTGGAAGTAAGGAAAATTATTTTTTTTAATCTATAATTTATGATTCTTAGAACGTTGACACTGTTTTTTACTTTCTCTATATAAGGCCATCTATGCGTTCGTACAAAAAAAGTGTTAAGATAACAATAAAACATGGCATTACGATGATGGAGAAGACAAAAAAAGTGTGTCCGACAATTCTGTCTGTCTGTCTGTCTTTCTGTCTGTCTGTCTGTCTGTCTGTCTGTATTGACATATACAGCCTAAGCCGCTGGACCGATTTGCTTCAAACTTTGTAGGTAGTGTTCTTAGGGTGATGTACCCGATCGTATTTTTAATTGGCTTTCTAGTCATACAATTTTTTCTCGAGAACAGCTCTAACGATTTCAACCAAATTTCACATATGTATGTAATTAAGCATAAAAGGTCTATCAGTAAGTGGGTATGAGATTTTGAGGAAAATTCGTTAAACGGTACCTGCATATAACTGTTTTTTTTTTTTAATTTGACTTTCTCGATGACGGCTTAAGACCGCTTATCTTAATAAAAAATAATATTGAAATTAAGATAGCTACGAAAAATAACATGGCACACCAACTTTCTTACTAAATGTATTTTATAAGTTATTTTTTTTAATTTTTATTTTATTGCTAATTCAATATTTTGAAAACCTGTTGACGGATATTTATAAAACTTGGGTTTAATATGTTATAAATTTAGTTCTTGCATACTTACTTTTTTTTTAATGTTTTCAAAAAATGATTTAAAGAAAACCGTTTTTGTTTACATAATTTGATATTTATTGAAGAAATACTTTGATTACGGTTTGAATCTTTATTAGATATAGATTTAGAACTTTTGACAAAATTTCATGTATTTTATTCGTTAATTTTTATTTTATCTTGTATTTTTTTTTTAAAAATTTTGTTGTTTGTGCAACCCAGTCGTGCCCTTTATATAATATGGACTGGACATGTATTAATTTATCTTTCAAAGTGGCTGGCAAAAGTATAAATAAAATTTCGCCCAACTTTGATTGCTAAAAACTTCACAAAAAAAAAATAATTATTCAATAAAAAAATGTATTCCTCAAAAGAGTGACAATCAAAAAGAACAAATCAAAAGATACATGAAATTCTGGATTAACATGATAAACTCAATGGTTACATTAATAACGGTTGTACCAATGGGTAAGTCCTCTAGCATATTTCAAGCGGAAGTAAACGCAATTAGAATATGTGCGCAGATAAACATCGAAAGGAACTACCGGAAACAGAATATAGCCATAATGTCAGACAGCCAAGCTGCACTCAAAGCACTAAATTCCAGTGTAATCAGCTCGAAGCTGGTTTTGGAGAGTGTAAACGAACTCAACAAATTATGCAAAAACAAAACTGTAACATTATACTTGGTCCCAGGACATGTTGGAGTTGAGGGAAATGAGGAAGTTGATGTTTTGGCTAAGGCAGGAGCAGTGGCACCCATGAGTGGGGAGGAAGCCTATTACGCGATAGGTGAAAATGTGATAAAAAATCAAATCAAAGCGGAAGAGGAGGCAAAAAGATCCAAAAACTGGAAAGAACTGCCTAAACTCAGACAAGCAAAAATGATTCTTGGGAACTATAACCAAAAACGATCTAAAGCTTGTATAAACCTGAGTAGAAACAAACTTAGAATCTTAACGGGTTTCCTCAGAGGTCACTGCAAACTTAAAAGACACCTAAACATCCTAGGTATATCCAGTAGTGCAACCTGCAGATTCTGTGACGACCAAGAAGAAACGCCAAATCACCTTCTAGGAAAGTGTGGGGCGATAATGCACAAAAGAATAAAACATCTGGGAAGATACCAGATAGAAGAGAGCGAATTACCCTCTCTACAAGTACTCCAGATACTATCATTCCTTAAAGATATTAAGATGGAGGAAGAGCTGTAGAATGAGTAAATCATCTAGCCCTAGTAAAGGGGGCACAATAGATCTAAAGGTCGCAGTGCACCACAACCCCTAAATCTATTCATTCATTCATTCAACGGTTGCACCAAAGTTAATCAATGGATGTTTACTGTAAATAAAGCCTTATAAACAAAATGGGATTTCAGTGTATTGCCTTTTTAAACTAAAAGTGGTTGATGCAATAGAAAATTGTCGTCACAAAATATTTTTTTTACAGTTAAGTTATAGAAAATAACAAAAGATAAGTCCGACCTGTGGTTAAGTAACGAAGTAAGGCGGGTTCTCATTTGTGATCATTACACCTTTCCATTTTTAGATAATATCGTGTAATTGGTTTCGAAACCATATTTTTTTAACGATTATTTTGAATAAATTGATTGCTACACGGTCTGGTGGTTTATTAATATAATCCACCAATTTTTATTTATTTTACTCTGAATCAATGGGAAATCGTATTTTGACCAATTAATTTTTGTGTGAATTTTGTGACACCATTAAGCTAAGTCGGCGTATATTTGTTGATGTAGCAAACAAATTTCCAGTAGTTTCAAAAATATTATAAAAAAATATATGCACTAAAAATTCACAAAAAAATGATACACAACATTTATTTTGTATTGATATCAAAACAATCATTACTGAGTGAATTTATGGCATCTTAACAACGGCTAGTTTGTCATTTTTAATGTAATGGAATATCAAAATAAGCCAATCAATAGTTTTGAAAAATAAATACAAAGATAGAATCATCATTAGAGTGTGATTAGCTTAACTATTATATAATTGTTTTTATTGGTGATTAAACATTTGTATAAGCTACCTACTTCCACATATCAAACAAAGCAAAGTTTTTATAGTGACCTCGGTATCATTTTGGGAGGACATAATAATTCAAGTTAAAGAATAATATTTGGCTTTTATGAAACTAGCTGCAAATTTGCAATGTCAATATTTGCCAACCACAAACACTATTCTTGTCCATGTTAATGTTCCTACTTACCTATTGTAACCTCGTTTGATTACTCATCATTTGGAAAATTGGTTTTCATTTTGTGTGGGTGATTTTTCAGTCAAAGAAGTCCTCTTAAACCCATTTGTACATCCTATTCAACATAACAGACATATTGCGCATATACTTTAATCATGTCCAGATCGATAGCTATAGATGTAGTTCAAGTACTGATTGGCCTTGTCCTTATTCATGTTGCATTTCAGGTAAGGTATTTCAATTTCAATGTGCCCTTCTATCAAATGAACAAGCCTTTGATTAGTTTATTTAATTAGATGTTTACTTGTGTTTTTCTTTTTCTTTTTTAACAGAATTGCTACAAAATCAAACTCCTAACAGCCAAATCAACAGAAACCGAATTCTATAAAACTCGAGTTAGACTGAACAAAAACAATACCATATCTACATATTCGACAGTTCTACGTGAGATACCTTTACCTATGTGGAGTTTTAAACTTTTACAAACTGGCGAAAAATATGCTAAAATTCATTACGATGGTAGCGTTAAGGCTTGTGATGTTAAAAAATTTTTAAAGCGAGTAAGATTTCTTCGAGAAATGTTTTTGAATTTATTTCAACCTGACAAAAGTAATATTTCTTTGAAATGTCCAATGCCAGTTGGAACTTATGTAATGGACAATTTGTTAATTCCGCCTGAGTCGAGTTTTTTGAGATTTCTTTATATGCCGAATACAATAATAACGCTTCGAGGAGGAGTTTCAGCATTGAAAGCTAACAACAAGAAGGAACAACTGTGTACGTTTGAATTTAATGGAACTATATCAAGAATTTGTTAAATTTACATTTATGTTGTAATGGAAAATACAAATATATTAAACTTTGTTCAGCTTTCTTTAAATTTACGGTCTGTTTTTTACATTTTTTTTCTCGAAATTATTATTTTATTTGGGATCGCATAAGCCGTGGTTCGGCCTGAAGTTTTTAGCCAGCTTAGTAAAATTGTACAGTCTTATCACAACAGACATGAATGATTTAACTGTAAATTGCGGCGGCGCGCTGCAATTGAGTTGTATAAAAATATTCTTCTCATAATACTTAGTCGCAGTGCTATGGGAAGTATTAGGATAAATTCAAATATTTTCCAGTATGTTTTTCACCCAAGATTAACTCCAACGTCTCTTGCCATAATTTTTGTTTTTCTGTTCGATTGAGTGATTAAACGCTTTGTAAATGAAATGTCACGAAAAGTCTGAAACGTCAAGTTCTTTCATATCGGCCAGACCACAAACTGTCAAAATGTAATTTAATGGAATTGTCTTTCTTTTTCTTTAAATGGAATATGAAAGTACAAAATTAGCTAAATTTTGACGAAAAGAAAAAAACATACGCAACGGATCGTTTATTTAAAAACACTTGCGAACTAAATTGTATTTTGTATCTTTGAAGTTTAAAAGATTACTTAAAAAAACATGAAGAATAGATAGCTTGTTGGATTTTATCTGAATTCTTTGTCTCCTGTCAAACGTAAAATACATTAATATAGAAAATTTTCAGTTTGATATTCAGAACAAACATTCTTGAAATATTATTAAACTACTAAATTGAATTTTGACACATATGTTCTGACAGATGTGGAATTAGTTGAAATTTCCGAATATAAAATCCGACCCGTCTAGGTGTCATATTTCCACAGCACCTGTTAATACCTATTCAAAGGTAAAAAGACAAAAATTCGATTGTTGCGGTAAGAGGGGGTTCGACTCGAACATGAATATAGAAGACCAGCAGTGCAACCGAGTTTTTAAGAAAAAATATTTTTCTAAAAACTATTTGCAATGCCATCATCATTTTTAATATTAAAAATGAGTTAAAAGTGAACATAGCCGTTTTATTTGTCTGCTGCGTAAGCACTTTAAGCCAAAACGCGCCCATATCTCAGCATTAAGATTGACTCATCAACACATGAGTATTATTGGTTTATAAAGTTTTCAGCACATTTCAAAAGTTAAGGCTCACTTCCTTAGTGATTTTGACCTCCTCCTTAAAAAAAAAGAGTCCATGGTTCGGAAACTTGGACATGGCGCATTGCATACGAAACTGTGACTGTGTGACTTTTGAAATGTAAAAAGGTTGCCTTGAAAATGTTTAAAAAGAAAACATACTTATCAACTTACGTCGATTTATCTAGTCATAGAATTCGAAGCCAATCAGGCATTTCATTCTTATTTCTTAAGTTAATACACATTCACATTTATATTCGCCCCATTATGGAGGAATGGGGAGAATATAAAATGAAATTGATGGAAGTGAAATATATATTTTGTTATTCTTGTAAAATTATTTTTAATAGTTTGGAAAAGTATAAAAAAATGTTATTGACAACGCTGGGCAAATTCTTTTATGGAATACCGTCACATTTCAAATTGAAACGATATTTTCGAGAACTTTCGAAAACTATGGTTCAAAATGGTTTGAGAATCAGATATTTAAGAATTGAGAGGTATAAATACCAGCGTCTTGAGCATTAGTCGTATTTCCCAAAATATGACACATAAGCAGCTCCTAATGACACAGAGCTATGCAAATGGCTGCAACTGTCAGTTTTGATTTGACATTTGTCTCGATTATTAGTTTGCTTTGAACGTTTGATTAACTTGAAGCAGTTAAGCATAAGAAAGTTTTGAGATAGCAGTCATGGTTATTCTGTCATTAAAAAAAGAAGAAAAAAGAAAATCTGGTTAAAATGTAGAGCAATCTTAAATTTATCAAATGTCAAGAAACGTTTATAATATTCAAGACAGGACATAAGATAAAAAAAATACACAGTATCTGCACTCCCTTCTCCTGTTGCCTCCTCAAAAAATAAACGACTTCCATCAGCACCCGAAGTGGTCATAATGTATTTTTCATATGTCAAATTTATTCATGTCCAAAGTCCATCATAAGCTTAGTGTTCTATTTCAATCATCTGAACCCCTCGAACTTAACACCGGTTAGTAACGGTGTCATTTATCTCGTATACGTGCACATTTTATCCATATTTTTTTTTATATTCTGGTCAGCTGCTTCTAGGACCAGGATATCTGAAGCACACACAGAGTTCCTCTTCCGTTGAACAACGTGTAAATAGAATTAGGTACATAAATGAAATTTCAAGGTATAACCGCATCGGATGGCACGTGTACACCATCAAGCACATGCTTTCCCTTTAAGCCAGGGAACCTAGACGTAAAAAGGACATAGTCATATCACACCATTACCTCCTGGATAAATGGAGATACAAACAAAAAAGAAGTGGCAATTCTTCGTTGCACGAATTCAAAGAATTCACACGAGCTTAATAGCTTCGTTTTAATATTTTGTTTTCCACCTGCAGATTCCATGGTTGGGTTGATGCAATATATAGCAACCAATTTTACCACATGACCACTGAAATATTCTATACATCAGGATGGGATATTTCGTAATTTAAAAGATACAAAGATGTTTCGGTGGAACGATAGGAAAGCAAATTCATCTTGAAGTTGTGAGGTTGGAAAAGATTAACAATAATCCAAGATTTTGTTTAGATAAAAACCACCTGAAACGCATGTTTTGAGAGGATACAAGATTTAGTGCAATTTGCTAAAAGCATTTGTGTAGTTTAAGTGTGCATTATATCATTCTTAAACAGAGTGCTACAAAATGTATCATAATTATACAGGATCCCGTAAAATGTATCATTCTAACGGAAGATGATTTTACATTGTGGCAGGCTTAATTAATGTAGTTCATACGGTCCATTATCATTTACCAAAGAAGCACAAACTTTTCTTAAATTTAACGTATACAATTCTCTTCATAGTTTTTATATAATTCTAAATCACGTTCTAAAACTAGTATAGTATCTAATTTAAGTTATAGTCTTACAAGTCTTTATTAAACTATTACAATAAGAGTTTCCTAACTCTGAAACTGGAGGATTCACTTAACTCAAAGCGACAAACAAAGCACTGCACACATAATTCACAACGAAATAGACTTGAAAGCTAAATTCACAGCGGAAAATAAATAACAACTTAATTCACAACGACATAGCGTTGGACACTAAATTCACAGCGAGAAAACACTTGACTGGAGTACTGGACACTTCATTCACAGCGAAATAGCGTTGGACAATAAATTAAATTCACAGCGAGAAAGCAGAAACCACTGGATACTTTATTCACAACAAAATACCTTTGGACACTAAATTCATAACGGAAAAGCAATGACAAGTTAACTCACAACGAAATAGCGTTGGACACTAAAATCACATAGCGTGAAAGCAATGGACACTTAATTCACAAAGAAATAGCGTTGGTTGGTCACTTACTAAATTCACAGCGAAAAAGCACTGGACACTTAATTCACAGCGAAATAGCAATGGACACTAAATTTTGCAGAAAGAAAACACTGGACGTGTAATAATTCACAACGAAATAACGTTTTCACTGCGGAAAAGTGATGACAAATTAATTCACAACGACGCGATGTAGCGTTGGGCACTAAATTCACAGCAAAAACTTAATTTACTACAAAATAGCGTTGGAATACAAGTTAAAATGACCCTAGATTGCATACCAAAAATCGCATAATCCGTTAGACTGATTTTCCGCAGGACAACCATGCAAGACTACTTCCATTTTACTATTAATTTATTATTAATAATAAAAAAAAAATTTAATATTAATTTGGACAAATTCTTTAGCTGATGCACACAAAACATTTTTGAGCTTAACATTGTGAGACGTCAAACCATAAATTACTCCCGCAAACCTGCCTCTTTACTCCAAAGACAATATTTTGGAAGTGTTGAACCTATTCTCTCCGTTCCTTCAATTTGCAACTTACGGTTGATAAATTTGGATGAAATTTCGTTCGTTTAGGGGGTTGTAAATAAGGCCAACTCCACACTTGACTTCATAAAACGCGGCTCAAAGGAATTATCTCTTCTTTGGTTACTATTATTTGAACACTACTTGAGTCGGCTTTTCTGATATCTGTCTCAAATTATTGGTTTTGGAAAATAACTTAAAACGAAAGTTCACAAAACATAAAGTATTTTGAATTCTGACGCAGAATTTGAATAGCTCAGAAGGAGCAGGTAGTTTTAAGTTGTATCTGCATTAAAAAAAAACAGAAAGAATAATATTTAGTTTTTCAAATTGTATTTCTGTTTTAATGTAAATATTTTTACAAAGTAATATTGCTACCGGCAAATAAAAGTTCTAGACACAAAACAACTTCAAAGAAAATCTAAAGATATAGCAACCCCTTTTTTTTGCATTAACCCTTAAGCGTGTTTTTTAAATATTCAACATTATTTCTGTATATAAATTTTTATATGTATATAGGTAAAATATTCTATAAAATTACAAAAACAAATCTAACATAAATCTGCTTTTTAGAATTAAAATTCACATCTGAATTCAATTACAAATGTTACCTTGAAGGCATAGATACACCATCAACATTAACATATACATAGAAATATATTTGTATCTTTCAAAATTCATGTTCAATGAATAACAAATTTATTTATTAGGAAAGGGAAATTTCAATACTAAATCCTAAAATTGTTAATTAATTGTATGTATGACTGGAGGAGCAGAAAAAGGATGAGGGTATGATGTCAAATTCTCATATAGATATAGACATTTTAGAAGGCTTTTAATTTTTTTATATCCTTCACGCTGTAAATTAATTTAATGACATTAAAAGTTCGTAACTCGTTAAGGCAATTGAGGTTTCATCCTTTCTCAGTTGAATTTTTTAATGAAATATGTTTCCAAAAAAGTGGTTGCTGATGAGCTAAATTCTTCCGAAACAAAATCCTAGTAAAGAAAATTTGACTGCTTTATGGAAGAATTGGAAATTTTTAAATGTTTAATTAATTAAGAATTAATTGCAAAGAAGGATTTTGGTAAGGGGATTTTTCTATAGTAGAAATAGCTCTATATACTCACAACTATGAAAAGAGGTTACAACTCATTAAAAATATAAGCCGTGCATTTATTTAATTGAATCTAATTTATCGATTTCCAGATTATTCAGCTCGTGATTTTAATATCAAGCCAATATGCTGCTCTCCGAAAAAGGAAATTACTATTAACAGTTTTAATCGGTTTTTCTGTGAACTAATTTAAATCATTTTAACTGTACACTACAGTTGTGATGCGCGGTAACGTATTTATTATGGATTAAGTGAAAATCCTTATCGGGGTCCAAACACTCAAATGATGATAATGTAATCATTCAACACGCCAGTTAAGTGGCTAATAGGAACACAAAATAGTTTTCTCAACAAAATTCGTAAGAAAATTGTCTTCTACTTCAACATCATCATCTTCCATCATCCTTCTCATTAGGGAACTCCGAGTCCTTTGCTAGTTTCTTCATCGCATCTATTATCGTAATCAAATTTACTTTGCCTGAATGGTTTCATTTTCATTTTAAATTAACCTAAACTAAGTTGGGTTCAGTTTAGTCCTAATATCCAATTTCGTGGTTTTGATGGAGGAACAACATTAAAGAATGTTCGCGAGAAGGAGAAGGACTCTCACCCACAATTATCTGGAAATCGTTGTATAAAGTGATGAGACTATAATTGCAATATCGACATGCCATCCATATAGAAATTCAATATTCACAAACAAGAGGAGACATTATTTCGATCCGTTATAGAAATTACAAGACTTGTATAATATATACATGCTATAATTCTTGGAGGTTCATCTTTAGTCTTGAATCATCTCTTCATTGTACAGTGCAGAATAGACCCTGAGACAAAAAAGACAACTAACTATGGGCGCTCGTCTCTAAAGGGCCCGATGATTTGAACAAAATTTACAAATTATAACTCTATGCTCCCCAAAAACTTCACTTTAAAATGTATCATATTTGATACACGGTACTTGGTTTTCGTACATATCATATATGTTTGATGAAAATACAAGATGCACGATCCCCCACGACCCCATACAAAATAGAAAATTGAAAATTGAAGCGAATCTTTTATTTAAAAAAAAATCTAAATGTAGATGTAGAGGTGTACTACGTCTAGAATTTTCTTTTTAAATAAAAGATTTTCAATTTAATGTCAATAAATGTTCACAGCAATTGATTTGATGTTATTTTTAGCGTCACAAAAAAAAAAAAAAAATTTTTAAATAAAATTATCTTTTGCATTTGAAACCTTATTTAACATAAATGATTTTTCTGGGACAAAAGTATTAAAAAAATTTTGAGAGTCAAGTTCGTTTTGTAAAAATACAAAATAAATTAAAATACAGAGAAGCGAAAATCTTGCCTGGGGAGATCTATTGATTTTTCGCAAATATATTCCCGAAATTGAATGGTAAACAAATTTCGCATAATGTTTTCTGCACCTGCAGTATTGAAATATTGAAATTAAATGTGTTAAGGGGACCCTTAGAATACTTCGAAAACGATGTTTAGTATATTTGCAATTTAAAAGTTCGATCAAAAAATGAAACAAATAACTTGTAGGCATTTAAAATTGTATTTTGTCATAAACTTAAAAAATAATATGCTTAAAAATGTGCGCCCGAAAACCAAGGCCGCTAACGTAACATAATCGGCCCCTCTTAATATCTTTTCTTTAAGTCCTTTGTCTTAAGACACAGACTGAATCTTAAAGGTGACAGCAAACAACAAAGAAGAAGAACAACAACAACAAAAAAAGCACTGAAATGGAAACTTTGCTTCACAGTAGGACAATCTAAATCAGCTTCAGCGCTCGATAATATTCCTTCAGTTCGTTCTTATAACCTTACTTTGAACGCTCACACTTAGCAAGAAATTTCTTGAGGGTGTTTTTTTTTATAACAAAAAAAAAATAAACACAAATTCGGAATCAAAAGCTTTTTGGAAGTAAGGAGAGAGTCGAAACGACAGTATATAATCGATGTGTCGATTCATTTTTCATGGAATCGTTTACATGGCCGATTGAGTGGAAATTTACCACCTAATAGATATTTTGATATTCTCTAGTCGTCTTTGAGGCAGTTTTAGTAGTTTAGTGAGAGATTTTGGCACGTTTGTGAAGTACAAAGGAAAGTAAGAGATGTTTTTTTTTCTTCCGTACAACTGTGCAAGACTTTTAGGTATTTGAGAAGAAAATTGTTCACACTTTGAGGGCTTTATAGAAAAACTACTTGGAGGGTTAGAAAGAATATTTTTTTTTTGTTTAGCAAAGAAGGATTTGTCATCTACCTACGTCTTGTATCGTTATGTATTTTTAAATCTCAAACGTCATTACATTAACATTTTAAATATATGACAAGGTATTTGAGAAAACAAAGATAAAAAATGAACAGTTGAGACTGCAAATTTAACCATAATTAAATGTTTACCTTAAGCCTCGTCTTTCAGCTTAGTAACCTATTGGTCTATCGATTTCTAATATTGGTATTGAACATTTGTATTCTTTTTTCTTCAATTTCATAAAATTTTATACATGTTTCCTCTAATGCTAAAAGTGAATGTAAATCGTAAGAGCAGAAAAAAAAAATTAAAATTAATCTGAAAGAAAATCTAGTATCGTTTCTGAATCTTGCTTGAAGTTTCAAAACAGAGCAGTGGCGGTGCGAAGCAAATACAATGGCACCGTCAATTTTTTCAGTGACAGCTTATCTGGTAATTGCAAAAACTGATTCTTTTAGTACACTTAAGGTCCTAGTTCCTTGCACTTCTACCCTACAACTTACCCTACAAAAAAGCTCTTTTTTATCCAAACTGGTTTTTGCTATCAATTATTGATTTATCGATAAACAACCCATCACTAACAATCAGGACAATGCCATCACTGTTACATAAAATGTCACTCCAATAATAATGCATCTGCACAAAACTTAAAAAGAAAGATGTAAATTTTAATCATTAAAGACGAAAAGACTACAGTCCTATAACATGTTGCTGTCAAAATTATTTATGCTCGTCTGCACCAAATTAGCTATAAAAGTATGTATGTAGTTCCATTTTCTTATTTATAGGCACTTAAAATTTATGTTTTTGAATTTCTTTCAATTTTAAAAAGTTTGGCGATGCAGAATTAAGACGTTTTCACATTATAAATGCAGTATAAGTTCCCATAATTAAGATAAACATTTGCATTTTCAGCCATAATTTCTAATCATTAACCATAATTTATGCATGAAAACCTGAGCATCTTCGTCTTTGCTCTTTGTAAAACAAATACAGTATTTCTATTGTGAATAAGAATACGAAGTGCAGAAACAAGTAAAGTCACAATAAGCCAACTAACAATGACAATTGTGTTACAAAAAGTTTACCCGCGTAATGGCGGCTTTACATGTACCTATCTCATATTTTTGATCTGCATGTTTCAACAAAAATAAAGAGAGGCAGATATATGTAGCTCAAACTTTAAGAGTTGCTTTAATTTTAATCTCTCAGCATTTTGTACAAAGATTTTAATTTTTCAAATATAATTTTATTTGAAAATTTCAAGATCTTTTGGCTTGAACGTCAGAAAAAGATGCTATAATCATGAATTATTAATTTGATCGTCTTCATTAAAATCTTGATTTTGATTTCCAAAATTATGATTGATATAAGTATTTCTATGTTCCGTCTCTATCAAATTAATATGATGTCTTGTATCCTTTTTCTGCAAGATAGATGAAAATCCACTATACCTAACTTCAAATACATAGCATCACCATCAGACAAAAAAAGAATATTTCTTAAGCTGGATGAACTAACACACTTAATTCAAAACAAAAATAATCTACAAGAAATATATTATTTCAAATTTAATAATTTATTTAATTTATCACTCAAAGAACTAAAATCAAAAGGAAGCTACGTTCCTATTGAAATAATTAAGGCTCCCTCATCATGAAATCTGACTGTTCATAATATTTGCATATCAAACTCACGCATAACTTATCAAATTGAATTTCAAATCAAGGACGAAGTGAAATTCATGATCCACACACACATGAAGTTCATATTTTGTCATGTTAACTTGACTTGACAGAATTATTTATTAAATTCAAATCAAAGTTTCCAGTTACGAATATGATTGTATGTTTACATTACTATAGGCATATCTAGATATGGATGTGTAAACAAAAGATACATATCATGACTAAATTATGTCGCAAAAAAGGGTCAAGCCTCAAAATGACTTAACCCCTTTTACAGAATAACTTTCGAGTTGGGGTAATCGTCTTGAGCTCTTTCTCTCAAATGAAAACTCATCATTAATACTTGATGTAATCGGAAAGAACAACAATTTCAAAGGTACACAATGATATAGGTATACCTTGAAAATTATTTGCCTTAGCACCTTTCTTACCATGACTCAGCATAAAGAAAGGGTTTGGGTTATCAAAAACCTTAACCGAGACAATAAATGACACTCCACCCAAACATCCTTAAGCAGAAAGAAAAAAAATAAAATAAGAAGAGGAAATTGCAATTCCCCTTCAAGTTGAGTGATTTTCTCTCCTTTTTTGTTAGGGATAATGGTTTAACCTGTGGGGGATTTTCGTTTTTTCTTGAAAGGAAACAAATTACCTTCCTCTTTCATATCTCCTTGTAACACTCTTTCTTAAATGATGGCAAAAAAAAAAAAAACAGGAAACAATTTTCGTGTCCAAGAAAAATTCATTTTCAAAAATGTCTGTATCCGTTTGGCCTTTCATCTTCGGATGACAGACAAGTAAACACATTATAAAAAGATGTGAACCAAACAACAAACCATATACCTTTACTCAGCCTTGAGGAACTGTTTTCATGGTGAATAGTCATAAAAGCCAAAACACCAGGTAATAACGATAGCTACGGATGGAGGGTTGGTAACTTAAAAATACATATTATTTACCTGACATTGGGTGGTAAACCATAAATTTATGGATATCCTTTTTGGTAATAAATTTCCAGAAACCCAAATGTCGATTAGTCTTGAAGTTTGTTCTTTTATCAATAATGCGAAAAGTTGGGTTGTTTATTGTATTCTATTTTCCATTAATTGTTTGCTAGGGTAACATTCGTTTTTCGATGAAAAAAGAGTGTGTTCTTGACAACGTAATTCAAAAGAGTTGCAGCTTTATCGATAAGTTGGTTTTATTTTCGATTTGAAACATCTTTGGAAGAAATGCACACAATATATATTTTTTTGTAGAGAATTATTCGTTCAGTATTTTAAATTATTTGTTTGGAATTTGTTTAAATTTGGTTTAAAAAATTATTAAGGATAATATTTCCTTCTGGACATCGATTTGTAAAAAGTGATTTTCGATAAAATTTGAAGCTTATGGGTGTTGGGTGTCATCTAGCTGATGAGCCCACCATTAAACCAGGGCGAAACGCATAGCTTGGAGTAAAGGCCACAAAACCTTTATTATTGAATTTTATTCATAAAAACTCTACTTAATAAAATTTAATATGGCTATTTTTAGTATTTTTATTGTTTTTATTTTTTAAACTTATGTTATTAGAACCTTCCACGAAATTATTTTATAGAAAAAAAACTATTTATAACAAACGAGTTCTGTCCGAGAAAATCATGGCAATGAATTTTTTAGATTACAATATATTTAATATTTTTTTTTTTTTACCAAAATCTAATAACCAGTTCTTGAAAAATATCGATTTTTATTAAAACAGCTTCTTTAAAATATGTTAAAGAAAAATTTCGAATATACCAACTTTAAGAAATTAATAATTTTTAAGCTAAAACTTAATTAAAACAAAAAAATATAAATATTTTTTTTAAATACTGAATTTTAAAAAAAATTGTTAAGTAGAAAAAATTTAGTAGATAAGCCATTATCATTCAGCAGTTTTGGCCTTTTTAGAAATTAAATTATGTTAAGAATCGATTAATCGTTAACGAGATATTAAAAATTTCAAAAAAAAAAACCGTTACATGGGTACCGTAAAAACTATTTTTTAGGAAAAACGGTTTGAATAAAATTAAAGGCCTTTAATGTCGTATCAGTCCTGTCAAATTTAATCAGAATCGTTAGAGCCGTTTTTGAGAAATACAAGCTTTTTCATAACCGTTATATGACAGGTACCGTTATTCTAAAAACCCGTCTGACGGTCACAGTAAAAACCCTATACCGAGTTTAAAGAATATCGTGCCAACAGTTTAGGCTGCATGTGTTAATGACAAACTGAGAGACTGACATTGATTGATAGTGCGATAAAAAATATTAAGTTTTTTTTTGTACAGAATTATATAAGCAACAAATTGTTATTAATAATTTGTCTAAAAAGTTCTTAGGTTCCAAGAAATAAAAAAAAAAAAAAATATTTGCCGCCCCTCCCCCTAAAAAAAATTTAGCCCGGTCCAGATTACGGGGATTTTGTAGGATTCACTCAAGACATCAGTATAAAGGTCTCCGCCAAATTCCACCTTAGTAGGAATTTTTTCGAAGTAAAAATTTAATTTTACTGGGCAACTAAGCTTCGATATAAAAATAAATGCTCTGGAGTTAAATTACTTGAAAACCTCATAAAGTTCTTCTTATGATTTCCGTCTTCATTATTTCTACAAATATTGGAAACAAACAGCACTCCACATAAAATCAAATACATAATTCAATTTTTTAATAAAATCATTCATTTCAATCAAAAACACTCCCAGCATTATTCCCCCCCTAACCTCATTCTTATGAAAAAATGAATATAATAATAATTATTATCAAGAAAAAAGAAACATCAGTAAATCCCTGTTAACTTTTATGTTTGGTAGAGTGCTTTCTCCAGAATTAAGTATACAACGAAACAAAATATTTAAGATTTTGCGTCACATGCCTGTAGGTTGTTAAATTTCAAATGAAATTTTGCTGAATTTCATAAATTCTCTTTTACCATTTTCTTCGTAACGAAATAAAATACGCCACCAGCAGTATGGATTTACCTTCCCACATAAAAAAATGAAGGATTTTCGGCAATATTCCTGTTCGATGGCAGCTCGATGTGATGTATTTGGCACTTCCGGTGTTCCGATGAATTACTATACAATCTATTTATCCGATAAATCTAAAATTGCTTAACATCATTTAATGAGAATATTCCTTTAATTTAGTGTTTCTTTTCTACTGGACGGATTTTTAATGTTCAGTTTTAGTACAGAACTCTACCTGTCTCAATTAAAATATTTCAGTTTTAATTAGGAGTATAGCAGAAGAGTAATTACTACCTTTCGCTTAAGGTACTATTCTTTTATATAAATAAAAATTAAAGCAATATGTAATTACCTGACTTTCAAAACAGCAAGCCAAACTTTTATGGCGCGAAAATACGAACAAATAGCAAAAGGACACATTTAGCCTATTTTTTTTACTTCAACTGCCTACTGACTCGCCCACTACAACAACCAACTTTCTGGTTATCTTCTTCTAGAACATTGATACGAGTGTGTGGTTGTTCTATGCCTTTTGTGCAATCAACCGAATCGACCTAATTTACTAAATGTTGAATAGAAGAAGGAGAGGCGTTGGTTGTAGGGTGGTTCTACTGTTTCTTTTGTTTGATTGTAAAACAGCTGCTTCAACGGCATGGTGATGAGGATGACGATGTTCAAAATGGCTCAACAAACAGAAAAGAACTTGAAATAACTACGACGGTGTTTTGTGGATTTGCTCATTTAATGGTGATTTGTTCATTACTCTTCATTACTATACTGCACTAAACACTAAGCGAAAATACGGCTTAACGTAGTAAAGGTATATCGAATCTATTTTTGAAACCTTGTAGAAAGTAGTATTTATAGTATTTATTTATGTGGACAATTTCCAAATCAAGATCGGAGTAGGAAATGTTTTTCCACTTTGATCGATAAATTTATCGATTGAATTTCGGTTCTACAATTCTACATGTGTGGGGAAAAGTTTTCAATTACTCTAATGGGTGGGTCCAGTATAGAACAAATAGACAACAACAATCCAGCCCGTGAAACCACTTCAGTGAAAGTTTGCTGGTAGGTATATTCCGCTACGTAAAAATAACTGAGCAAATAAAAAACCTTAAACGTCTTGATATGTGGAACTGGAGCTGATTAGCCCAAATTTATACTTACTAAAGAGACATATTGGATTTGTGGAGCCATAGGTTTTTTCGGACATTAAACCAAAAGAAAGAAAAAGAATTTTCAAGAATAGTTATAAGAAAATTTTTGATAATTGACAGAGTTCGCTAATTGAAAACTAATGGTGTGACTTTATGACTGGAAATACATCAGCTTGCATTATTTATTTACATTAAAAATTGATTTAAAATATTTTTGCTTTTTTTGAATTTGCAATTTTGTTGCAAAAGCTTTAAAAGGCATATTTTGTAATAGAAAATCAGTTAAACGATTACCGAATGAATCAAAATCTTTCTGGTACTAATAATGTATAAGACCTGCTGATCATTAGCCTTAGATTGTCCACACTTCGGTAAAGCTAAATGTAAAAAACATCATGAAAATCAAGATTTATGACTAGAACCGAGTCCTGAATTAGAACATGGTTTAAGGTAAAATATCTAAATTATTTATTATTGTAGAATTTTTAAACACTGAGCATACGTTTTCGTATTTTTTAGTTTTGTCTTGTATTTGATATGTTTTAGTAGACATTTTTTTTTAACATTGCTTTCTTTTGTTATCTTTGGATTGAAAAGCTTAAATCAAATATAATGTTGAATACTGAAATGTTATGATTATATTCAGACCTTACTACTCCATACAGTAAAATTCTTTAATACAAATATTTTGTTATAATGGTGCATTACTTCGTAATAGGAAAGTTTAATTCATCCTAAGAATATTTATTTCTTTTTTAGCGTTAGAAATGGCAGACTGTATACCAACGTATAACTTTTTCAGCTGGTTGATAATTCTGACGTCTGCATAAAATATCTTTCAATTATTTCGATACCGTTTAATTTGTTTGATTTCAGTGATCTAGTACTTTAAATTAGATTAAGATTTCTGCAACTAAATATTATCCTAGTATCATTATAACTACATAAGAGTCATTAGAAATATTTGATTTGAGTAATCAACTCAAGTTAATGTGAATTTCGATTTTAGTATCGCAGTCTTTTATTCAAGTTCAAAATGATCCATAATAAGAGACTATTTCTTTATTGTTATCTACATAAATCGGAATAAGATTTCGGGATTGTTTAGTATGTACTTAATATAATATCAGAAACACTGTTAATCCTTAAGCGTAGGCAATATTTCGATTTAAGCAACCTTCAGCTTTATTAGCAGGTATCGATATTCGAGGAATCAGTAATGTAGAAATTTATCTCCTAAAATAAAACGTATAATACACATATTATGTATATTCAATTAAAGTGTAACATTTGTTCCTTATAAATTTGTAATATTTCGAAATTAAAATTAGAATTATATTGTAATAATTTCATAATAATTACCGGCTCACAAGATTTATGAACAAATCACCAACAAATTTTCTCGCATCCAATAACTGTCACTTTTTGTTTAAAAGTTAAAAAATAATTCTTGGAATTCTCCTAGTAGTAGGCAATATTTTTCAAAATGTGTTTCCTGAATTCTTCGTCCTCATATTCTTCAGTTTGTATAGCAGAACCACCCTTTTTGAAAGAACAATTGGTTTGAACGACCACCATTGCATTAAGTGTTAAGAAGTAAAGTACATCTGCTTGACATGACAAGTTAACGAACTTTCTATACAAGAAGTGAAAGCATGTCGATTGAGCACGTCAGCACGGTTTAGTTTCACGTGAATAGATATTGTCTATTTGCAACACCCATCCTCCTCTTAACCCGAAACCCCTTAGTACTCTCTAAGTTATAAAATGAATCAGAAAAAAATATTCAGGCCAATGCAGTGAATTGAGTTTGAGTGTGGTAAATTCCCATCTTTTCAGTAAATTTTTTAACTCTTTGTCTTTTACTGGCCTAATTGCAATTTCAAGAATAGAAGGCCTTTCGTAGCAGTAAGAGTGTATATATAGTCTCATAATATGAGTTTTCAATGGGGGACTTTGGTCATACAAAAGAAAAAAAGAAAAATAAGATAGTGAAAGGAATTTTATATTTATTTTTGAAGAGGGTTTTTTTTGGGCCATTTAACTTCCATTTTGGACGGGGTTTTCTTCGGCAGATTTGAATAGGAAAATTCTAGTTCATTTTGTATGGTCTTCTTGTTTTTCGTTGGTTTCTTTTAATTTGCTAATGAAAATGTTTCTTTGTACCTTCGATTTTTTTTAAAGAAGAATGGAGAAGGATTTGCGAAAAGAAAATCGCCGATAAGAGTAAAGCAGATTGAAGTTTGGGTTTATTTATAGTGTTAAATGGATAGGCATTGAATTTTTTTTTTATTAATGGAAGGTATTTATCTTTGTCTAATTAGACGTTTAGAATTGTATAGGAGAAAAGGTATTCTCAATTACATTTAACCACAATTTGTTAAATGATACACAAAAAGGAAAAATTTACATAGAATTAAGAAGATTGACTTATTGAGATATTTTACTGAAAAAAGAAATCTTATTGTTTCTTTTTAAACTTTTGAAAGGTTTTGCATTTAATTTTTAAATAAAATTTAAAATATTCAGTTTTAAGAAGTAAAATTTATTAAATATCTTTAGGACTTCTCTTTCAATCAAAATTTCCATTTCCATTTAATTTTGTGTGGTGAATGAACGAAGGTCTTGTTTGTGATAACGCCTCTAAGAATGCCTTGATATTCCATAAGATTTAAGATCTTGCATCAATCACGTATATCACCTGTTTAGAAATGAATAAAAACAATTTGTCGCAACCATACATATTGGATACAAAATATTTCCAGTTTGGCACTTGTTTGTTTTTAAAATAAAAAGATTTTTTAATTCTCTTTGGTCGCATTATTGTGTAAAATTTTATAATCGTTTTGGAGTTCATTACTGTCAATGTAAATTCTCTCTAACATAAAGTTAAACTATTTCAGCTTAAAGTTACAAATTTTATTTTAAAATTAAAATAAAAGGTATATAAATGTTGATTCATGTAAACTATTTACATAGTGTCCTTTAGTGCAATGATTATCCATGTAAATGCAATTAAAATTTAATTAAAAATCAATTTAAAGGATTTGCCACACAATACGAACAAATTTAATTTAAAAACGCAAATTAAAAACTGCACTTTGTGTTAATAGAGAATTGAATTGGAACAAATTGCCTTGCAAATAATTTCAAAAAATGTATACCTTCAAATAGGAGTAATGCTTCGCGTACACTGTCTAATGCCGATTTAGGACGATTCTGGTCTTGAGTTGTTTTTGTATAATTGTTATGTTGATGTTTTATCAAAGATAGTTACCGACAAACTGACAAAAAATTCAAACGAATTCGAATTTGTCGATTGATCGGTAATCACAGACCGTCATCGGTATAAAAAAAGAAGTGTGTAGTATTTTGGTGATTATGTAACACCCTCTCATTACCTTATTCTTTTGAATGGGGTGTTGTACGCTTAAATACTGCAATAAGGCTTCGAATATAGCTTGGACTACATAAATGAATTTACATTAAGAAGTGTTTGAATGAACCACCGACAACCTGTGTACAGTACACGACCACTCCTTTTTGAGCAAGAAATAAAGCTATTTCAGTGTTGTCGATAAAAAAAGATACAACAGTAGATTACAATTGAATTGAGCTTAACAAGTTTCTATCGAAATAAGATTTCATTGTGCAAGTAACCCTGAGGAGGAACTACCGCGGTACGCGTTCGGGTTCGAGTCGCATATCAACGGGAAAATCAAAAAAAAATTCCCAACTTTAAGAAAACGACTTAAAAAATAATAAAATAAAATTATTGTTGATTTTTGAATAATATTTCTCTCCGGAGGCGGGCGTTTAACAGAATAGTGCCGAATATTCACTTTTGATTGGTGTTTTAATTAGCAAGACTTAAAAGAGATCTTTCGAGACCTCGATCAGAACATGCTACAACTTTTCCAAATGCCCGCAAGTGTTAGTTTTCTTTCTATAATTATATAAAGTAAACGGATGAGAAATACACGTCGACAAGTCCAGGAACGCTATACTACACAATATTTTTTTAAATTGCGGAATAATTCTTATCTCTTTTCCCGGTTTTAACATACCTAATATGTCCAGGCGTATTTTTTTAATTTTTATATAAGCGTAACAGATAGGTAATCCAATTTTTATCGAAAGAAATACGACCGATTTTTATAAAATTTCGTATGAGTGATTTGTTGAGTGATGTTTTTAGTCGACATATTTTTTTAACGGTACCTTCGATTTTGATAAGATTTTACATGAGTGATTTGTTTCCAACGGTGATGATTTTCTTCGAAATTATTTTTTCAGAAAAGCTTGTTAGCGGTACCTGCCATAGAACCGTATTTGTTTAAATTTGTTATTCTAAAAGCTCTGCTGGGCCTGATTAATACTCCAACAATGAATTTTGTTTTCAAACCGATACCGTAGAAAGCTCGGTGTAGTAAACTAAATAGAGAACTATATGAAAATATCCATATATTTTTTGACAAAATTTAAATGATAAATATTCCAGATGCAATGAACCTATTTTTCAGAACAATTAGCAGTTCCTTTAGAGGTCTTACCAATAATGAAATTTAGACGTGATTTAAATATTTAAGTGGACTGTAAATAATTACGCACACCAATATTAAATTTAATATTAATATTCAGCTTAACGCTATCGTCGCCTTAATATTTATAGTTAAGAAACCCATGTTTAACTTCATGATTAAGAGCATCCCCGCGTTTGTAATGTCAATTGTGACAATTCATAGCAAAAGAGAGAAACAAAAACAATTTTTCTTTTCAGTCTGTGTGTTGATTTTTTGGGCAATAAAAATAAGTACCTTAAATGAAATAATAGGTAGATAATAAATAATAATATAATTTTCTAAAACTAATTTATTTATGTTTGATGTCATCGCTCTTTTTACGAATCTGTCAAAACAAGCAAATATAAACTGACGGCTCCTATAAAATCTCTTGAGGTGTGAAAGAGGTGACTCTTTACGAAATTATAAGAACATGGCCACCTATTTCGACAGCGAATGTAATAGATTTAGTAACAAGGCCGCGGTTAGTAAAAGACGTGTTCCACTTTCTTATTGGTAAGCAAACAAATTAGCTAGTCTTTAAAATTTAAAGCGCGTGTTTATAAAAACGCTTTGTTATTGGTAAGGAAATATGTGTTTTTTACACTGTGGTACGATTGTTAACGTACAGATAAGGTGATCAAGTGGGCCATGGCTTAACAATGCAGATTTTTCTGATATTTTAGTTGTGAAACGTTATGAAGTTATGAAGGTAACCAATTATTTTTCAAAAATTGTATTCTTATTAATTGTATTATTTCAAAAACAAAATCTTTTTATCATAAGATTGACAATTTTTTGTTTGTTTTAGCTATTTGTTTTTTTATTATCAAACGTATATTTTTTTTATAACAAAACATGAGTTTTGTTATAAAAAAAATATTATTGACATTGACGTTACCTGGCATAGAACCATTTTTTAAAATACGAAATATGTTTTAAACGGCTGCCTCGACTCTTACGCAAATTCATATTTTAAGAGTTCTGTTAAACCTCAATCAATTTTTTTTTTTAATAAAATAGGTTTCCTACCCGAATCATCAGGACAAACGATTTGGCAACCAAAGCATTTTACACTTAGATATTTCCAAGTTTTCAGGTGCCTATTATTTTGGTGACGATCGACTGATTAAAGTTGCTTTTTTTAAAAATAAGTTCTGAAAAAATCTTTTTGGACGAAAAAGTCAAGTTTTTCAAATGAAAATTACCTGTGTAGCCTTTTTCCAATAATCAAAGTTTTCAAGAATTGTCGAATTTTTTTATTTTCGACCACCCAAATATTTAATTGCTTTATCGATGTTATGACGTTTCTAAAGACATTTCTAAGAAAAAAATAAATTTTCCTCACAAAACAAATTTCTAAATTTCATCATTTTATATGTCAACATAACTTCAGTCCATATATTAACTATTACAATTTTTCAGGCGAAAATCGATGATAAATCATAAGTTCTCTCAAGTAAGTATTTATATATTTCAAAATCAAGGTACATTATATATATTTGGTTTTCGTGACCTTTTCAATATATGTTATGTATACTTACATGAGTACTATAATTAAAATATGATAAATGTATGTGTATTCACTGTTATTCAAATGATAAATCCATATTACACATCTTCGACTGAAAAGCCTTTCGGAATTTCATTTAAAACTTTAGTTCCTTGGCGAGAAAAATATTAAGCCTTCAATTATAATTATTTTTAGCGATGGTAGGGAACGGTTCGAGACCTCAAATGATAAAATTTCACACAGTTGATACATATCAAAATACATTTGGGAAAACTTTTAATGCAGATTTGTTTTGACAAGAGAGTGAGGAATTAATTTCCTACTTGAATGTCAAACTTTATGAAACTTTTCTGTAATTTCTGTCTCGCATTATCAAAGTAGTTGTGTTTTTCTCTTTTTTGTCTGCCAGAATGATCCCCAGCCAGACTGCTGAAGGAATTACTGTCATAAATTATTTTCAATGTTTGTGACTTTGCATTGACATTTGAGTGTTTATTTTGTATATACATATATTTTCTGCACAAAACTTTTAATTGAGAAAACAAATTTTTTGTTTGATTTCTTTTTATGTCCTTTTTTAAATACTTTCAGTTCTACACCATTATCACAAAATATGTTTCACTATTACTTTTCTATCCTTGGTAAAGAGCAAAAAAAAAGCCAGACTTACTCTCGCTGGGGGAAATTAATTCCACTCACAAAAGCAGATACATAAATGTCTGTTCTGTAAAGGATAAAATATTGCAACGATGGGACAATAACACCAACGCAATACAGAAACAGGACAAACAAAAAAGGAAGTGCATAGAAAATGCGAGCTTTGTTTTGTGCCGTTTATCTTTTTTTTTTATTAAATTAAAAAAAACAATGTAATTGACCTTACTCGAGGATGCACGCGCCGTATGTTCTGGATCAAAAAACTAGATAATAATGCCTTGTTGACAATTTTCCAGTTTTGCCTTCACTTGGAGTGCATTTGTGCAAGTGGGAGTAAAGTACTTAGCAAGTGCTGGTCCTGCATTTCATTTGATAAAGATTGACTCTGGACAAATAATAGTGCAAAGCGCGGAACTATATGAATAGTGACGGTCAATGTGGGTAAAGTTGAATAGATTTTCATTTTTCATTATTGATATTATCAACAAGAATAATATTGTGAAATATTTGTAATGTTGTGGGAACAGATTTATATTAAAGAGTCAGTTAACAGTAGTAATATTTAAAAAAAATTAAGGTAAACGTATTTTACTTTTATTTGCCCTCCCAAGTCCCGTCTTACTATCGTAATTTTGTTGAGACTATATAAGACTAAAAAAAATAAAATATTGCTCATACGCCCCAGTGACCTTCAATCTATAATTTTTTCTAGAAGCAACCTTTTCATGCCCTCTTTTCTTGTTCTCCATATTTTGCCTACCCAACAATTACAATTATCGAAAAGTGCGTACAAAATAAACAAAACTAAACATAAAATATTATTCATAATTAATTTAATTATTAAAATGAAAACAATGAAAACTGTTATGAAATCAATACAGACGGTTTTAATTACCATCGCCTTCTCAATTTATTTCAGCTTCGCCGGGAAATACTTCACGTAGAAAAGTTCTTCCTTTTCTAAAATTTATTTAACAAACGAGACGAAACATGGCTATAAAATAATTAGAAAGTAATTTTAATTACCTTATTATAGACAAATTGATTTCCTTGCTCCTTATTAATTATTCGTACAAAGTTAGAATTTAACAACGAGACAGAAAAGAGAGGTTGGTAAATTCCAGGGATAACATTTCTCTGAAAAAAGCTATATACACTGGTTTAGACGAATTTCAATTACACCTGGTTTATCTACTCTGCCGACAACGTCAGGTGGTATTATTAGGGAAATAATTGAACCATAAAACTTAAGGGAGGAAGTCCTTGTTAATGGAAATTTAAGCAGAATGTTTACAATTTTGTTTTTAAAATAAAAACACGTTTCAGCAATTTTTCATTAATAAAATATTTTTGAGAATAATAAAGCGGGTTGCTGGAAATTTATTAATCATAAAATAAAACACAAGCAAACAAACACAGAAAAGGATGAAAATATTAAAAAAAAAAAAAAAAAAATCATTATTAATATTTTCCATGAAATTAATAATTTTTTGTTTTGGGCTGTTTATCTGAGAAGGAACATTTATTATGTTTATCTTTGGTTTTTATTATTTTGGCTGCACAGATTTATTTATTGTTTTTACGTGATCGAAGAACTAAAATATGAACAGCACTAACAAAAAGGAATGTTTGTTGAGGATTTTCAGGACATGGATTTGCTTTCGTTTTTGTTTATTATTATCCTTTTTTAATATTTTATACTAAAGTGAAAAACATACGGTTATTTGATAAGCTTCGCAGAACTCTTAAACAAAAAATATTAATTAAAGCTTTCAAAAAGGTTGTTTTCGTCATAGCGTCCTGTTTGTTCCTTTCGTAAGTGTTCCTTTTTCTTATTGAATGTCATACAGAGAAAATGTTATATATTTTTTTTATTTAGTCGAAAACGGCTTTTACGATTTTGATATAAAATAACAAAAGCACTTTTGATAAAACTACAACCATGTTTTTTTTTTAATTAGAACGACTAAAACAATTAAATCATCTAGTATGTTTTTTTAGCTGTAGCTTTTTGATGGTTGCTGATGTCATAGAGCAGGACTTTGGAAAATATCAACAATATTTTGTATAATTTGTATATCAACAGCGTTGTTCATTATGTTGAAGTACCACAAGGATCTATTCTTCGCCCACATTTTATTTTGTAAATAAATGATTTGCCACCCTTCTCTGCTAAATACTCTAAAACAATTTTTATCAGCAGCATTTTGTTATTTAGCTGGAGTACCTCAAAGATCTATCCTCGGGACCATATTTGTTTGTAAATAAATAAATTGTCATCATTCTCTGCTATGTGCTCTTTAACAATTTGTATCAACAGCATTTTTAATTTATATTGAAGTACCAAAAGAAACTATACCGGGGCTTATCTTTATTCTCTTTAAATAATTGAATTTCAGTCTTTTATTTTTCACTCCTATAATCAACTTTATGTTGATGACGCTCAAATTAATTCGTTTCCTATATTGGTATCAACAGTCTTTTGAATGGAATCCTCAGGGTTCACGTCGGGTTGGAAGACCAAGAACAACATGGAAGTCAACAGTTGTAGCAGAAGCTAATTCCCAGAGAAAGACGTGGCCACAGTTAAGATATCTAGCTGCAGACCGTGAAGGATGGAAACGTTTTTTTGGCGCCCTATGCCTCGAGCGGGGTAACAGGACTTGATGATGATGATGATTGGTATCATTGAACATTCTGTGAGAAAACATGCATTCTGATCCAGAAAAAAAATGTCTCCTACTACTTAATACGAAAGTCTTTGTTAGTGTATTTGTCACATTTGTAAATCTCTTACTTTCCTGCAATTGTCCCTAATATTGTCCTTAATGAATGAATCCTAACAAACTTTTTCCAAATACACAGTTGGATTTTAGTCAGCTCATGTGCGGTTTTTGAATAAAGCAAAGAAATAGGAGGTTGGTTAATGGTTGCATGAAATATGTCTGATTTATATTTCGTTAGTTGCAAAACAGTTGAGTCTCGTGTAGATGGTTACTATGCTAGAAATAGTGCATTCATTCTTAACTGTTTGTGTTTACATTTCAGACCTAGGACTTCCCTTACGAGTCAACTGATTTCTAAGCTGATGGCAATCGGTCAACTGATATACAATTAGTTTAAAACTGGTTTCGAATTGGTTAGTTGCAGTGGCATTGCTGTTATTGGTAGTTTGATTTTTTTTACGATACCATACTGACGTATATAGTTTGAATCAGTTGCGTTCGTGTGCGGACAATGAACATGTAACATAAAAACCTATTTAAACTAGTTGATAAAATTTCGTATTGGCAACAAAGGTTTCAAAACAGTCGACTATTGTGCTAAATGAAGCTTTAAAAAAAAATCACTCTTAAAAACATTTAAAGAATATGTGTGTCCCATTAAGTAATTGTTATAAATGAAATCCTTCAACATTTTTGACAAAGGTTTTGGGATTAAATTCTGTATAAATTAGGGACAAAGAAAATGCCAAATAGATATGATTGTCAAAATACCTTCTGTCTCTAGAATTTAAAAAATGACAACAGAAATCCATTAGCTTGACCTGTGTCCCTTTGCCCTCGTTTAACAGAATAGACATTTATTTTTCTACAACTTTTGCCGCATTTTCAATTAGTAGTTTTGTATTGTTGTCATCTAATTTTTTGTATTTTACCTTGTTATCCTTGAAACAGGAAAAATGTAATTCTTTATAGATACTTCCGTGTTAAGGATTTTTTTTTAAATATAAAAATAAGCGTACAATAACCACCAGAGTTATGAGAAAATTTCACTTGTAAAGTGAACAAAAAAAAAAAAAGAAAGGACGAAAAAAAAGAAACCGTTCAAATGTCTACTACGGTAAGTTGAAAGCTTTTCAGCTATGTAGGTGTATTTCTCGTGAAGGATTATAAAAACGTGTTTGCTCGTATTTTAGTCTCATCTCTCGGTTATGAACGTTTAACAGTGTTGTCTCGACTCTTCATTCTATGGATGTTCATGACGATGACACTCAGACGACTGACGACGATGATGATGAGAATAATACAGACACAGTAAAGGATCAGGCAGCTGGGTAGCCATCATACCGCTATTAAGCTGTATATAACAGTTATTTAGTGCTGTTGATGGGCAAGGTAGTGTAAAGTCTGGCAGTTATGGAACTGTCACTTCCACCACCGGCAATACAAAATGATTATCTTTGTTTGAGACATTGTGTCAGTTTTTCTTTTTTCTTTTTATTTTTGTGTTTGTTTTCCTTTATTTGTTGTCTTCCTTCTGGTCATTTATCTTGCTAGGACACTTTGTGTTGGAAGGACGAGACCTAATTTGATGTTGAAAAATTGGTGAAGCATATTGAAACAGGACTGAACTTACAATCCTAAGGGTTCACAAGTGTTTAATTAACGAGACTCATTTAATTTAATAAAATTCTGGAAAACAGTGCTTGGGGAAATGGATTAACTTATTGGCTCATTTTTCTTTGAGAGTTTTCAAGTAGGGTGTGATCTAAATCCAAGTAACACTTTTAGGGGCATATATTTGAAGCGAGGGATATAAACAAAAGTATTTTCGCTTAGGACATCCGTAACTTTGTAAACTCATTTTTTTTCAGTATAAACAGTACCGGGTGCATTTTTTGTATTGTATGTTTTGTTATATTTTTTTGCATTATTCAAATGTAACTGTCATTCAAAAATGTATCAACTTGTGTGTAGTTGATTAGTTTTTGAATGACAGTTACATTCGAGCAGTAAGTTTACGACTAAGGTAACAGACATTTTTATCCGCAACCGACTGCGCCAGTCTCAGTTTTTAAGATATCGTTTTTAGTATTCAAAAAAATACTATTATTTTTGTTTATACTTAAATTGTTTGTGTGTCGAAATGTTGTCCTGAACCATATATAAAGAATTAAATTTACATCCTTAAACCCTTAACATCAATAAACAAACTAACTATAAAGAACTTTCATTCTGACAAATTATAAAAACGACATTACACTAAAGTTTAACATGTAATTACAATAAAATCAACACCAACACACAGTTGAGCTAAAATTTCAAAAATATAATTTTACCATATGTGGCCTCTCATTAGCGATTCCATAAATAAAATCTTATCTGGATTTTCAATTAGCAACGAGAGAAACCAATCAAAAATTATAAACTCATTAATTTCTCCAAAAGCCGCATAAAAGGTTTCAAAATTCAACATTAATTCTAAAAACCGAAATCAATTTGGGAGAAATTTTCCCCCACAAATACACCCGACACATAATTGGTGCAACCAACCAGCCGAGCCGAATCAAGCTCATTTTCAATAATTATGATGCCATCGAAAATGTGTTGCTACACAATAAATATTTTGTTGGGATTTGCTTTTATTCAGGTGTCATTTCAGGTGAGTTGTTAAAGTGCAGGCTTTTATAAGTGTGTTAATTTGTATATTATCAACAGCATTGCTACAAAATAAAATTTTTGTCAAGTAAAACGAGTGACACGAAATTTTACAGAGTGAGTTTGACTATACATGACAACTCAACCTTATCTTCACAAATAAATGTTGGTCGGGATATCAAAACACCAATGTGGCGGATGAGACTTTTGGAACGGACTAAGAATTACGAAAAAATTTACTACAATGGCATCATAAGGGCTTGTGATGATCTTCATTTTAATGAAGAATGTGCGGTTTTTCCGCGAAACTGCTACAAAAATTTTTCAAATCCGGAAAAAGGAAACTTTTCACTGCAGTGTCCATTAGTAAAAGGCATTTATACGTTGAAGAATATTTTTGTTCCTCCCGAAGCTGGATTTATGAGGTATTTGTATGCTCCAAATGCAATTTACACACTTGATGGAGCTGCCTTGCGAAGTTTGCCAAACAAAAGATTGGAAAGATTAAGTGTAGATATGTAGATTGAGCTGAATTCAACAATTACTAGAGTATGTTAGGACTAAGGATTAAGTGTAGATAATATAATGACAAAGTATAAATATGAACTAAGACAAAATTATATTTTTTTTTGAAATTCAGCGTGCATTGATATTGTTTTTTTTTTCGGGGAAAATGAAAGCTATGGTTGCACACGTCTAAATAGGTTGAAGACATTGGATTTTACCAGTGAAAATCAAATTTAAAAGTGACTTAAATATTTTTTAGGACTCTAACAGTCCTATTAATAAAAAAAATTACTATTCGCTCCTTAACTCTTGCTCATGAGTGAAACAGTATTTCTCCTTTGATTAACTTTTCTCATTCATAAACAAATAATAACTCCCCGCTTTTGTTATCTTATCTCTCTCTTTATTTGCCAAATCGTACTAAAATGCCTTATAAATTCGGGTTATTTTATTCGACAGCACTGACTTGAAATGTGAAAAGAGAGTGTTGAGAATGTTCTCCAGAGAGGAAACATTTACAGAAATTCATATCATAAAGTTATTTTGCCGATTTCGGTGAGTTAAAGTTATTTCGTATTTATTTCATCATTTGAACGTAACACACATTTATTAATAGAAATTACGAGTTATGCGGTGTGCGTTAACTCATTGTTGTTTCGTGTTTAATAATAGGGGAGTAAATAACTAACCATGCCAATATCAATTTAATAGCCTAACGTGTAAATTTACATTTTACAGTAAAAACAACTCATCTTTAACTTCGCCAATTAAGTGTTAAATCCGAACTTGTGCTGTCATTTTGACAATTAACAGCAAAAGAGGAACATTTTTTTCTTTTCTGAGTTTTGTCGGGTTTCAATTAAAATAAATTAGTGAACTAATTAATTAAATATTCGATTTTTTTTATTAAAATAAGAATAATATGTATATAAAATAAATTAAAAAGAATTAAAGCAAAATTAATTAATTTATTTTCCAGAATAACAAATATGTCATTGCAACAGCTGTCTTTTTTGACAGCGAATGTAATAGATTTACATTTAGTAATAGAGCACTAATATGAAAAAGAAGTGCTTAACTTGTTTATTGGTTACCACACAAATTAATTCCTTTCCAAAATTTAAACTGGTGTTTACATAAAAGCATTTTTGGATTTAATTATAGGTAAAAAGGCCCAACATGTTTAGGCAAAATATTTATATTTATTTATGTTTGATATGTCTGCAAAACTAGTTATGGAAGATTAAGTAGTTCAATAGCACTCAGAATTATCATTATCCAGTGATTTGCTCATAGAAATGATGCGAACTTAGAGCGTAGAGAGTGCACCTCAAACAACGTACTCAAATTTTCAGACAGGTGTGTCAACGGATTGTCAAATGTAACAAAACATTCGTTTTCGTAAGAATGGGACGAAAACAATTTTCGAGTGTTTCGTTAAACGCACTATTTTCAACTCGAAAAAACATCAAACAAAAGATTAACAAATATTAAGAGGACATTTCACGCGTTTAACGCTACTTAATCAATTCGGTGTGGTAGTACCATCACAAGTGAGCACAAACGTTAATCACAACAGAAATGGTCGAAATCAATAGTAGAAGATCGACAAGTAAAAATGCGCAGGCTTATCACATGGATAAGTTATTTTAGCTTTGCAAAAATATTTGGAATTCAGGATATGATAAAGCTATTAGCAATTTGTTCAAAAATTGACAACAAATTCATTCGTTTGACAACATCTGCGACCTTAACATGGATTCAGAACACATCAAAGACCAAAAAAACAGTCGAGACTCCTGGCGAATCGAAGACGAAAAGACTTTTTGCCAAACATGGAAAAACTTCTTTGTGATAAAATATTTGGGTCATCGATAAAATAAAAGACGAAAGTTTGTTTTTTTAGTAGTACGAAGGGTATCGAACTAAACGAAGGCTGTGTTAAAAAATCGATCTTAGAAACAAGTTAATGATTATTACGGGTTGACTGATTTCCAACAAGTGATCGAAACCACATGCAATCACTTTGAAACCACTTTTTTCAGATATCCTATATATCCACACAAGCCGACATTTCATTTGTTCATTTCAATTCAAACTGCTTTATAGATTCTCTACACACGAACAACAGATTTTCACTGTATAACATGCAACCATTTAAGAACCACTTTGAAAACTTTAATTCTATCGTAATTCCATCTTTTTTGAAGCAAGTTTCGAAAAGGTCACTTGCACTTATGATTGCTGCTGGTCGAAAGTACACTAGTTCTTTGTATTTGTCACCATTTTAAGCTAAATAAGCATTCAAATGCCGGATTCTTAAATATTTGTAGTTTTTTTTTAAACAGCCATCAGCTTCAGCAGCCACCTTTAACCCAATCGTGTATTTGATTTTGTTTCGTTTGATAAAGGCATAGAAGTCTAAAAATAACCAAAGACTGCTTCTATTTTAAGAACACATTTTCTTCCTTAAGTAGTTTTAAAGTTTTCAGGAAAAAAAAGGAAACAAGTCAAAAAGTACTTTTTCCTTTTGACTACGAATAGTTTGAATAGCACTTAACAAAAATTAAACTCCACTCTTGTTTTTAAACCTAAAAACAAAAAAAACTACCAAAGAAAACTTTTTACTTTTGTTGATAAAAAAAAACTTCATCCCAAAAAAAGTAACCCAGATAATTGTTTAACTTTTGTACTACATTTCCCCGAAGTAAAAGATATGCTTTTTCACGAGAAGTTTTATTCAACAAAGTTTCGGCAGGCACAATCCACTTTGGTTGCTTTGAGAGGATTTGAATGTAGGGAAATGTTCCATTCCAATTTAAACAAGTTAAAAAGAATCGCATTTTTATTTTATTATATTTTGTCCAAAGTTTTTTTTTCTATTTTTTTTTTATTATTTTATTTTGTATTTATAAAACTAATTTAAAATATGTTTGCATTTGTGATTTGTTTTTGATGAGTATTTTCATTTGGTTTTCTGTTGTTGCATTTTTGATATCATTTCAAATAACTGAAGAGAATTATAATTTAATGAATAAATTAATTTGCAAAGAGGAAATCAAATTCATTATTTTGTTTCCGAATTACGAAATTCTAAATTAATTTTTCTTGGCGAACTAAGTTGTGAAAAAGAAACTGACATAACAGTACTAAAATCAATTGAAAGACATAACAAAACATATTATTCTTAATGAAGAGCCTTCTTGTTTCTAAATTATAAAACAAAATTTGGTGTACCACAGGGAAACATAATGAGTCCACTTCTCTTTGCTAAAATAATTGACTCCATGTGCTTAAGTAAAATAATAGACTCCATCTGCTTACTATTGATTAAGTAAAATAAGCTGAGATTAAAAACACCTTGTGAAGCTTTCAAACGCGATAAGGACCCTGATTCCCCAACTCTGTTGTAGGTATACAATATGTTTTTAAATTTAAAAATGCTCCGCAAAAAGAAATACATTCCAAAATAAAAACTTTATTTTTCAATTTTTGCTTTTTTATTTAAAATGGTTAGGATATTTTTCCCATGCAGAAGTTTAAAGTTTCCCTAGCATCCTTTTGTTTTCTAGATGCAATAACGCACGTGTATTATACAAAATCATTCAAAACAACAACAATAAAAAAGTCCTATACTTTTATTTACATCAACTTATCCTTACGATGATATAAATTATATTATTTTCCTGGACTTTTGTCAAGGGTTTGGCTTTTAATCCCTGCCGTGACCACATTAAATGACAAGAAAGAGATTTACAACATTAATTTTTCAACTGATGCTGCTTCAGCAGCAACATGCATCATATCCTTTATCTGATGATGCTTCTGTGTGTGACTGTGTGTGCAGATTGAAAATAGTCCTCTTGTGGCTCCAGGGGCTTTTGTTTTTCATTTAACCTTTTCCTATATAAAGTTTGACCTGTGCACATGCATTATAACAATGAAGCAACGTCCACTTAAATGAACCCCTACCCGTAGGTCGTTTAATTGTTGCAATAAATTGATATTCAGATTTATGGTTTTGCCTTTAGTGCATTTGCCATGATTGAAAAGTTTATCATTTATGAAATGAAACTAAAGATATTTCTGTATTTTATTATTCGAAGAACTTTATTTATGTGAAATCACATTTAAAATAGAGGACTTTACAATTTATAAATCAGAAATGCAATTCATATTTTATTGTTTCTCATATTTTTACTTCGGATAGGTAATTAATTTTTAAGTTATTGATAGTTTTTTTTAAATTATTTATGAGGTAATTTCAGGCTTTTCTTATACAGTGCTTAGTTTTTTAGTTTTTGTTGAAGAATTAAATGAAGTTTATTTCCCAGAAATTGTGATATTCAAACCCTATAAACATTGTATTGTATGGAGTTGAGATGGCTAGTACAATCTTTTAAAAGTATTAATTTTGATGTTCTCCAAAACAGTTTTAAAGCAAGTTAATAAAATTCTAATTTCTAGTTCAGAAAAGAAGAAAAGGAAAGCTCTAAAACAAGAAATAAGTTATTAAAAACATTATTCTTTTTAATAATAAAAAATAAAAACACGAAAGAAAAGTTGAAATCAAATCAGATTATTGGTCCTTACCAATTTTACTGAATTTTTTTTTTCAGAGAAACGTATTTAAACCATTAAATATTAGATATGCAAAGTTATAACAATATGTACCACTATTTTTAGATCTAAAACACTAATTCCAAAAACATTTCTTTGTAAACCAAATCGTAGGTACCAAATCTTAGGTATCAGTCCAGCGTTTTTATTGGTACTGACAAACAAAGCTCTTAGAAGACTTGTTAGATTTTCTTGTAACAAGTTAACTCTGATTCAACTCAAAGTTAGCTAACACAAGATCAAGTGGTGTTATTTTTTTGGTACTCAATATGAATTTCATTTAAATTAATTTATTTAATGAATTAAGTAACTATTGGTGTTGTACTGTAACACAGAGGGACTGCCGTTCGAATCCTATCCGTGGAACTTAATTTTTTTTTTTCAGTGGTATTGCATCAAGAGTGTGTTAAATATGGAATCTAATAAAAATGCTGTCACCAAATATTATTTTTTTTTTAATTTTATTTCAATGTTAATATACCTAATGAATGATAGTTATGCAAATAATTAGGTGTACAAATTCTTATTCAAATAAATCATATTAAAAGAATATTTATATCTTGGAATTATTTTAGCTTAACCAATTTTGTTGTAGTTTGGTTCTAATATATGAGCCCTTACTGTAAGCCCTGCAGTATAGCTAAGGGATAAAATTTGAACAACTTTCTAATGTTAAATTAATGCCTTAACAGTTTTGACCTAATATTAGATAAAAGAATGAAAAAAATTGTTTATGGTTGCCATTTTTTTTTTAATGGAGGCCCAAGCCGCAAAGATAGGAGGTGGCAAAGTCAAAATTCGCAAAGAGCACCTCGAAGTCTATAAAAATGGCTATTTATATTTATCTATTTAATTTAATATATCTATTTAAATTAATTTATCTATTTAAATAAATAAAGCAAAATCGCTTGGTTGTAAATTTCCTAGTATAATTTCTTGATAAATTATTTATTGGAAAAAACGTTATGTGGCTGGAAAATTTGTTCTGCCATTCTCGAGAAAAATAAATTTTTCTTCAACACTTGTATGGTAGGTACCGTTATTTTTAAACAAACTAGGTATTTAAAAATTAACAAAATTTAAAAAAAAAGGTTATTTAGTACGTTGGACACTTCTTCTTCATTCCAGTTTAATACATCGCTCTAGAAAGAACACTTATTGTTAATTTATATATATATACTAATGTTTTTTCGTAAACGTTATTTTATAATAAAAGTTGTGTCTTTTGCAACATGAACAATTAAAAAGAACTATAGTATGCACCGGTAAGGAAGAACATAATAATATCAAATTGATCAAATTGATCAAATAAATAAAATGCACGACTGGGTCGCACGAACTTGCTCTTGTACCAAAATATGGAACTACAAAAAAAATTATATATATAGTAATGTTGAAAGGCGAAAACTAATCAAAAAATGGGCTAAACGTGAAATCACGTTTAGCCCATTACACGCCAAATTTGTAAAAACTGTTAACACCGAATCTCCGTTATGTGCATTTTTAGCCAGAAACCGGAAATGCAGTTATACTAAAACATTGCTCCAAATATAACGTTCACAAAACGTTCAAATCACTAAAAAGTGAAGAAAATCCATCAAACCGTTTAGGCTGTAACTTGGTGAACAGACAACCGCACATCCGCACATCATTTTTACATGAAACCAATACCTGCCCTATTGAGCAAGTAAAAAGGACGTAGGTACCTATAAATAGTCTAAGATTCAGTTTGCAATTTAAAATGTGTTCGTTAAAATTTTGTAATTGGAAACAAAGGATATTAATTTAAGAAACGAACTTGGTTTTGAGAGTTTTGTTAGCATAATTCCTCTTATTGTGGATTTTTATATTTTGAAGTATTTCATCAGGCTATAAGTAACTCACTCATGTTATCAAGTCATGCAATTTGTATTCAATGTCTGTCAAATTAAAAATTGTTTTCAATTTACACATTTTAGGTATCTATTTAGTAAATTTGTATATAAATGCTCATATTGCTAATTCCTAAAATGATTTACCAAAACGAATAACTTTACTGCGTTATCTATTTATGTATTGTACATTATACACAACTCAACCGAACAAACACAATTGTAGTTTTTTTTTATATGAAAACTACACTTCCACTCAGTAATCACAAACTATCAGCACCCAAACACAATTATTTAAATTATCACTTAAAAGCATTTCCTTGTGATTCCGTATCAGAACAAGAGTAATTTCCTTGAAACAGATTCAAGATATCTACATTATTACATTTTATTAATAATTCATAATGTCAACCAACGGGGACGTTATTTAACATTAGACAAAGAAAAATATGTGGGGATATAGCTCAGTGGTAGAGCATTCGACTGCAGATCGAGAGGTCCCCGGTTCAAACCCGGGTGTCCCCTGAGTTTCATTTTTATTTTTTTTTTAACAGTATGTTTTTGTTTTGATGATTTTTGTATTGCTTATAAATATTGATATTTGAGTTTTTTTTTTTCTTTAAACAAAAATAAACACATTAAAAAAGAAAGACACTCTTTCTTGAAGAACCAAGATCAAGGTTGTGCTTAAAATATTATGTAAATCGCCCTTTAAATTGATTGATCTTATTGACATACATAATTATTTCGCTCATTGTCAAAAAAATTTATTCGTATATACACTCTGATGTATGATGGCATTTTTTTTTTTTTTGTAATTTTTTTTTTGTATGATGGCATTTTTTTAATGTAATGAACAACATTACTAGATAATTTTGCCATAATTCATTTTTCGCAGCAAGAACCCACGATAACAAGACCGTAGCCTAGAGGGGGGCATGCAATGATTCAGATTTGTCCAAATTTTATATTTATATAATTAAGTTTAAAATGGAGAATGGAGGATGCATATTTTTTTTATTTTTATGCAAAAGCACCCTTAAGCTCTTTTTATGATCAGTAAGTCAAAGTTTTACACTACCAAAATTCATCGACAAAAAATATGAACATAAATAAATTAATAAATAAATAAATTAAGAAAATTGTACTTGTGAACTCAAATTAAGGTGTTTGATTGATTTTGAAACTTTATATTTATCGGAGTGTCACGTTTTAATTGTTCTTTATCTTCAAACCTAAAAAAAAAAAAATATGAGCATAATATAGCATGAAATTAACAACACATAGTCCATTTTTGTGGATGTATTTAGAGGCAGAGCTATAATAATGGACAGAACGTAATGGATTTATGCGCATTTCATTGAGTTTCGTTAAGCATGAGCTACACATGAGGTGTGCGATCTGAATCGCTCTTACATTTGTAAATTTGACAACTGTGTTCATTTGACAGTGCGAAAAAAAATTTTGCGACTTCACCAAAAAAAATCAATAAATCAATAATTAATAAGTTATGCATTTTTAACACAAATAAAAGAAACTCATACAGTTATTCATCAACTTTGTATAAACATGACGAAACAGTTCGTTAAATTTTGACAGTAGGTCATGCTAGCATTATAGTTCTACTTTAAGGCTTTTAAAGCCTATGTGGGTTTGTGCTACTTAACTTTGTTGCAGCCAAATAAACGTACCTACATTTTTCTTGACAAAGCTATTAGATAAAAAAATAAGCTTCATCGTTGAAGCTGAATACCATGATTTTGGATTCCATTTAAATTTTCTGAAATATATTTGAAATTTCTATTTTACATTCTCTGAAACTAAAGAGTAAGCAAAATCTGTCAAAATCTCAATGACAGTTCGCAAACGTCAGTTCCGCAAACGTCAAAATGAAATTGGGTTTGATAGTAAAATTTCAACATATATGAGTGAATTCAAATCAAATAATTTATCAAGTGTTTTTAGGTTTCAAGACTTTGTAGGTAATCCATTGCACATAATACAGTCTTTTTTATTTTCACTAGGTGCGTTATTTTCTCAAATGTTAAAACAAAAATTCGAGGGTAGTGGCAAGATGTGTTCGAGTCGTACAGACAACATTAGCAGTGCGACCAACTTTTAAAGAACAAATACTTTTCTCCAAATCGTTTTAGGCGCCGCCGCCGCCATTTGTACCTACTTCTTCTTTAAACAAATTAAAAATGAGTTAAGAGTGAACACAGCCGTTTTCGTTTAGTCGACTACGCCTCTGACTTACTTTGACCCAAAAACAAAAGAACAAATGTTGAACTTCATGAATAAATCCATTGAATAAAAATTGTGTCCTTCAAAATGTGTCAGTCGGACATTTATTTAGGTTTTTTTTTATTATCATACAAGGTAAAGTAGTAAAAACGTATAAACTGTCATCTGTCTGGTGGTGAGACAAGCCATATGTCTGCTATAGGTACACCTGGAATGAAGTAATAATCGCAACTTTCATAAAACATGAAATAAAAAAGTATCGTTTGACATTTACGATTCTTTATCTGTCTGATTGCCTACGCATTTTTATTTCACCAGACACAACATACAATCTTGTGGATTTTCTTTCTGTTTTTGTTGTCTTTGCGTTTTTTTTTATTTTGGAAATTGTATGTGGTGTATCATCGGAAATGAATCTCATTTAATGATGCCGTGACAGTAATATTGTGCAAATGTTGTGTTTGTGTCACGTATACCGCCAAGTAGATTATTATCCTCAGGATCTCTAAGATTGGCAAAACATGATGTGGAAAATATCCTGATTTTATTTTGGCAAATATCCTGGGAGAAATAAGGAAGGAGGTTGAACGTATATAATAGCTTTGAAATGAGTAAGACCTTTTTTAACGGATTGTATATTTGTATATAAATATCATTATAGTTATTTTGTGTAGGTTGCTTTGGCAACAGGTTTAATTTGTGGTTGATGAACTTTAAAATTGTAGAGGTACAAGAGCACGTTTTAGGTCTTTAAAATCACTATACTATGTATAATGTTTTAGAATCTCATTACGGTGATTGTAGCTTTTAGAAACACAACTAAGATACAGAAACCTTCTGAATTTTGTTCGCTGTTTAGATAAATTTAAAAAAATGTTTTAAAAAAAACTTACTAAATAAATATACTAAAACAAACTAATCGTTAAAAACTAAAGGAATCTTAAAGATAAATAGCTTTTGGCTTAAATATATTCAAGACAAACACAAAATTTGTGTCCAACATTTTTTATCTCTCACATAATAATTTGTAAATTCATAAGCATATTTTTGCTGTTCATATATTTCGTATTCATAATTTAAATCATGTGTACATATATCATTTATTCATGTTTACTATCCTTTTCAATTTGAAAAATTTGCAATTCTAATTCAAAAAGAAAAAAAAAGTATTCACTTCCTGCGTTCTAGAAATATTTACGCTTATCCGGCAATTACTTGGAACATTTCGCTTCTTTCCTGCAACAATTGCAGGAAGTCATACTCTTCCGCTGTTATATGACATGGCTTTGTTTTTTTTTTTTTTTTTCAATCTATCTATATGTATACAGTGCTGTTCATATGAATACCCCCATCAAAGTTATTTATCTAAAATTTTATTATATTTGCTTAAATTGAGTTAATCAGTTTTTTATTTAGAAGAAGAGAACATTTTATAAATTAACAAAACAATAATAATTCCAAAATGTAACGGTACTTTTAACTCTTGTTTTTTGTTTGCCCACCATGCAAAAGTCATGATATTTTTCGGTTCAAAGATAATCCTGTTCACAATAATAATAACTTTATTGTTTGAGATGCCGAGGAGTTATGCTGCACTATTTAACTATATAACATTTTTTAACAAAATGACTAGAAAGTTTAACAAAATTCTTTTGACATCGAGAAGAAAAACTGGAGTACTTATAAGACAATTTTGTCGGCTTATGGGCCTGTTTTAATTTAGAACATTGATATAATTTCCAAGTGCTAAATAGATGAGACAAAAAAAAAAACATGTTCGATGTGCCTATTTATATAGACCGCACTGTTTGTGTGAAATCTACGTATCAGAGATGACTTAAGCAGAAAGTGGACACTAAAAAAGCAAGGTAAAAACAACCGAAACCCTTCATTGTTGTTGTCGTAGATTTTATGTAAATTCTTTGAGAATAAAAACACATGTTCAGCAATTACGGCACGAGGATAGAACGAACGAAAAAATTGGTTAAAAAGTAATATTTTCCTCTTATCCTTGTAGATAATTTTTTTTTATTTAATTTTTCATACAAATCAACCTACACAAAGTGCTTAAGCAATGTTTCTTTCTAAAAAAAAAATAAAAACTTTGCATACTTTCACGTAGCTCATCGTATAGTCAAAGTGAAACATATATATTATGGAAAGGGAAAACTTTTAATTAAATTCTGTTTTGTATAGTAAAAGTCACTTTTGCTCCTTGCTTTAGCTGGCATGTGTATATGAATATTAGAAAATACACATCCTTTTTTGCATAAAAAAAATATTGATTCCCTTTATTTTGAAATTCTAGGCACTTTCGCACTTCATTTCCCGGAGTTTACCCCACCCTCAGTGTTTGTTAAATGAATGAAATGATATTTAAAGTCTTTGGAATTCTAGCGGAAAAGGATGATATTAATTTTAAGTGACTTTCAACTGTGATATACGCAAAATGGGAAGGCTTAGGCTGGATGTACTGTAAGGACAAGTTCTACTTATTTTGTGTGTAATTTTACTTTTGCCGGCAAAGTTATAAGTATATGTATACAAAGATAATAAATCTACGTGACTTCTGTATCCATCTGTTTGCATTCTTCTTGAGGGGATATAAAATTTTGAAATTTTGCGATTTGTTTGCTGAATCAGTTCAGTTAAGAACACAGTTCGTTAGTCAGATTAGCGTGCTGCGAAAATGAATATAATATTGTAACGACCAAAAAATATTTTACTAAGATAGTAAAGAGAAACTGTTGTTGGTGAATTCGAAAAATATTACAAATTTTTCGAATTTACCAACAACAGTTTCTCTTGTAAGAACATACTTCAAGTTCAAAGATGTTATTTGCATCTTAAGAAATTATTGTGCTTCTTAGACAAACATTTGTTTTATCCTTTTATATTATTAGGAAGTTGTTTTATTTCTTTTTTAAGTAAGGGAGAAACATAACATCTGAAGCTCAAATTTAATGCTTAGTTTTTGGTTTTCAAATACAAAGATTTTGTTTAAATTTGTATGTATATATATTTGTAAATATATATATGTAAATTTACGGGTAATTGCAAAATCAAAAATTAGTTACTTTAGTTAAGTAGTAATTGACATAAAGTAATATAAGAAATTATTTTCTGTTTTATTAAATTGTTAGTAACTGTTATTGTTATTCTAATACTAATTTTAATTTTAATTGTAATTTTAAATGTAATTTTAATTGCTATTTTAATTGTAATTGTTATTTTAATTGTAGATAATTGTACCTAATTGCAATTGTAATTGTATTTGTAGTTGTAATTGTAATTGTAATTGTATTTGTAATTATAATTGTAATTGTAATTGTAATTTTATTTTTAATTGTAATTCTAATTGTAATTGTAAATGTAATTGTTATTGTAAATTGTAATTTTAATCTTAGTTATAATTGTAATTGTAACTATAATTATAATTATAACAATAAATATAATTATATTTATAATTATATAGTTACAATGACAATTACAATTATAATAACAATTACAATTACAATTATTATAACTATAATAAATTACAATAACAGTTATTATAATTATAAATAAAATAAAATATTGTAATTGTAATTATAGTTGTATATTGTAATTGTAGTTGTAGTTCTTACTGTAATTGTGATTGTAATTTTAATTGTTATTTTAATACAATTGTAATTTTAATTTTAGTTGTAGTTGGAAAAGTAATTGTAATTCTAATTATAATTAAATTATAATTGGAATTGTATAAAATTGTAATTAAAATTGTTATTGCATTTATAAATGTAGCCGTTAATTGTAATTAAGTCGTAATAGTATTTGTAATTGCAATTGTATTTGTAGTTCTAACTGTAATTTTAGTTTTAACTGTAGTTGTAATTGTAATTTTAATTAATAGGTATTATTCTAATTGTGATTTTTCAAAATGCTTAGTAATAATAATAATTTCTAATAATTTCTAATAATTTCTACAGTCCCTGAAACTTATTACAAATGAATTTTAACTCAACTCTCCAAAACAAAGTGGAGAACTTTGATACCATTTGTGATAAATGATAATGAATAAATAATCACTTGAACTAGATACTCTTTTCTTGAAGGTACGTCCAGTTTGTCTTTTATTGAAAGCCTGAATTTAACTGAATTTAATTCTAATTAAATTAATCAGTACAGCAAAAAACACTTTTTTTTAATAATTTGGTTTTAATTGCAATATCAAGAAGACATTCTTGAAAAAAATTAAATTATGTATTATCAAAGTATCTTCTTCTATACCTTCATCTTAAGCTTTTTCATAGATTAAAAGATTACCAGCCCATTCTTTTCAAAAAAACTTTCAAAGAAAAGTATTTAAAAATGTATAAGTAATACATTTTCTGGTTTTTAATATAATTGAAGAATCAAACCATGAAAAAAAAACAAACAATTTTTCTTAGCAATTATTACATTTTCATTTTGCTTAAAGAATGCAAACAAAAAAAAAACTACAAAAGCTTTTTTTTTAGGCTTTTTCCGCTTTCCATCGCAGACAGAGAGCTCACCATTACGTCTCGTTCTCGTCCTCCATTTAACCACAAAACGAGCAATTCCATTTTAAAATGGCAGCGAAGGCATATCCTCTTACAGCACACAATCATCAAACGGAAAATTTGCTATAACCTAAATAGGATGAGTGAGTAAACGAAAATTTAAGTATCTGCCATGGAATCTAATTATCTTGTGGCATGGCACCTCTTTTCTTTCACTTTTATCTACAATTGATGAGAACTCTTATGAATTTCTAGTGCAATGAAAACAATATCATTGAACACGTTTTTCAAAATCATATTTTCACATGAGTTTGGGAGGAATTATTACCATCATTACCAACCACCATCAACAGTTTATCGAAAGGAAGGAATTCCCAGGATGTAATGACAGTACACTTCGATTCGATCCAATGATGATGACACTAAATGAAAATTCAATGAAGAGAATCGAAAGTGGTATTCTTTTTTATTTAACTTATGAAAATTAATTTCTGGTGCGATGGTATGGTCATAGGTATTTGAAATGCTTTCTATTAGTGAAGCACGGGTGGATTTTTTTCATGACAAAATGTGTTTGGGGTTCAGGCTGCAAAAATTTTAACAAAGTCAAATTTAAAGAACTAATACAAAAGATGGATCGTAATATAAGCTTTTCTTGAAAACCAAATACAGAGTCATATTTTTTATGGTTCCTACATAAAATTTAGAAACGTAACATTTTTGATTTAGATTAAGATCAATTTCTTATTTGAAATCGTTTGAATTGTTAAACGATTTAGATTTAAAAATAAAATAGACATTTTACAGTCTCCGATGACGTTTGACGAGGACGTGGCAACATTATTTCTATATATTCCCACACATGCAACTTTAAAAAGAGAAAGGGAGAAAAGCTGATTAAAAGATAAAAATGGCAATTTTATTAAAATTGAAAATTATATCCAATAATTTTCAACGATGTAATGTTTTAAACGGGTGAGAAACGGGAGAGAAGACAAAATTATAAAAAAAGGGTGGTTAAAGTGACCCCTACACTTTCTGAGCCTAAAAAATTCTTCACACTGGAGTTGGATTTGTTTACCCGCCCTCACAAAAAGAAATGAGATTAAATTTAGATAATTTAATGCGAAATTATTAATAAGTAGGTATGGGGAGAATTTTGTCTGGGAACTTGTTTAAAGTCTCCGATATCGTTTGACGTTTGACGTATGTTATAAGAACATGGATGTCAAATCCGAATCGAAATAAATTATTTGAAATTGAACTAAAACTTGCTTCAAAAATAAGATAACCGTTCAAAATAAATATCAAATATTAAGAAAGAAAGAAAAGCACAAAAAACAAGTAGCGCCTATTTTCTTCTTCGATAAGTTCACCCCAGTATCCAACAATGGAAAAAAATATTTTCATATAAAACAAGTCATAATAATAGCTGCCATAAGATTCACCATCTATTCCAATATCAAAATGAAATAACTTAATCGTGCTTCTATATATAATGACAACACTCTTATTGAGATTCCTGTTACTATAGAGCTATGATTGGAATGACTGGAGCGCAAAAAGTAATGCGGTAAGTTTTATGGGTGTGTTTTTATGAACTCGGTCTATCTAAAGATAGGTAAGAGCTTTATCTGCAAATTGGAATTTTATCTTATGTTATAAAAAGGAAAAAAAAGTACAGAATTCAGCATAGTAATGATATGAAATTATTGAAATGAAAAAAAAAATATTATTAATGTATTTCAAGTATTTTCAGATAAAGAAGAAATCTATATTTAATGAAAATTGAAAAAGTTGTGAAATTGAAATGACAAGTTGTTGGAATGGCAAATGTAGATATCATTAAAAAAAACTTGTTGATGGTTGTCATATAAATTGAAAGTTCAATTTATTTTTCAAATTAACAAGTTCTTATTTTTGAATTTAAGTGTTCATTCAAGAAAAAAAGTCCTATTTTTGTTGATAGTTTTCTTTTCATAGGTCGTTTTAAAGTTGCTGGCATAAACTTCTGTCAATTTCACTAAAAATAGCACTGGACAACATGGCGAAATTACTTTCTTCTACAATGTTCTTGGAAAGTCTTAAAAAAATGTAATAAATGAAAACTTTCTCCCATATATGTATCTACAACATTGAAGTTTTATTTTCCAGTTTTTTTATGGGAAATACTTTTTTACTCTATGCTATCATTTTTTGAACAACTCATTCACAATTCATGACTCCACGTTATATGGTTTTTTATTGAAGTACACTCTTGGTTTCACTATTTCATGTGAAATGATATTCCATGCCATCCTACTTTTCGTAATATTCTCTTACGGAAGCGCATATCTACCACAATGTCTGCCATTACACGTTCGCAGGATATTAGCATTTACAAGCCACATATAACTGACAATAATAACAATATTTTCTATAGTGCACCACGATAATACTCGAGGACGTGGCAACATTATTTCTGGATGTGCCCACACATGCAACCATAAAAAAAAGAGAGAAAAGCTGATTAAAAGATGAAAATGCCAATTTTATTAAAATTGAAAATTACATCGAATTATTGTGAACGACGTAATGTTTTTTTTTTGTATTTAAATGGGGGTAAAGAAGCATAAATGCAATGCATTTAAGTGTTTGGAGGTTTTCCTCTGGGTGGATATTTAAATTTTTAGTTTGGCTTCCCATTTCATTGTTATCAAACTAAAACATTAATTTTGTTCTTAAAGAACGAAAAACCACTTAAAATATGTGTAAGCATACCATCGTGTCAGCGTTAAATGGATTATGTGGGGGTCATTTTCTGTGCCTGAAAAATGCTTCTTTGCTGGCCTAACTGCTATACACTGGAGTTGAAATTGTTTATCCGCCCTTACACACAGTTATCCGCACACAAAAACAAATGTAATAAAATTTACAGAATTCAATGTGAAATTTTGAATAAGAAGGTATAAGGAGAATCCGGCCTGAGAACTTGTGGTTATAAAATAACACGAATTTGACATATAACTTCCGTTACAACTGACCGATCTGTTGATTGAGATGACAAAATGACGTCATCTGTATCTAATCAGGTGTATGTACACATGAAACATATTATATTTGGATAACCAATTAACAAAATAATGTTTTATCAATTAAAAAAAAAAGGTTTTCTGGAAATTTAAATTCTAAATAAAATTTCAAACAAAACGAAAAAGTCAACTTAAAGTGAAGTTTAAAAGAGTGCTGGAATTGATACATATCGAAAAACCAAACATCGATTTTTAAAAAGCTTTAAAAAGCAGACTAATTTACAGTATTATTTTTTTTTATATATTAATGGCAAATCTTTACTGAAATCTATTCGCTTTATTTTTCATGCATACAGATAGATAAATTTTCTTTCACTAAGAAAATCAATTCCAAGAAAATTGACATTTTGAATTTGTATTTCTTAGAAACTGACAATACTACAAAAATATACAATCTGTCCAATCTGAAACCATAGCTTTTGTAACCAAATCCTGTGAAATATATTTGGGTCGGGTCTTTAATTTTTATAACGAAACACTTTTAAAATTCAATTCTATAACAACAACTGATATCAATAAGAATTCTTAAAGAGCTTAGACTTGAAAGAAAATCATTTTAATTTCCCAGAAAAACTCCCTTTTTTTTCTTTAACATACAAAAATATAATTTATTAGTCGTCGTGACTTTTCTTTTATCGATTTAGATTTATTTATTGTTCATAGATTAAGGCTTTACACAATTTGTTTGACACGCAGATTGCTCAGAGATATGATAACTTGAATTCTTTTATCGATTTGAATTTTTGTTTCTATATCAATATATCATATTTTCATCGTTTGCTATTCGGTTATCAACCTCAGATTCAACATAAAATGTCGCAAAGAATTAATTTCTGAGATGTTATCGAAGTGCACGTTGTTTCAATTAAAATCATCAGAAAAATCAATATACATAAATTAATATCCGTTTTACTTTTTCAGGATATTCCACTTTGCTTTTTCTCTCTGTGAACGTGCAGTGGAAAAACAAAATAACCACATTGCTTGTACTTCATCAGGAAAAAATTTATAAACAGTTTTTTTTTTTCAATTTTTGTTTGATCCTTTGCTTAAGGACAAAAATGAACTTTAAAGGGGTATATCGAGAGACACGTGTCAAAGAATCAGGCACTAGAGAGAGGAACTTTATGAAAAATAAATTCACGTTTCCGATATCAAGTTTCGCGGATGCTCTGATGAGGTTAAAAATAAATTTTTTTTGTGTTGTATCTTTTGAATGATTTTTTAGTGCTTAAAGGATGAAAAGGAGAAGGATTGTTGTTTTAGCGAACCAAATATTGCCAAAGTAAATTTATAAATATTGTGGTCTTACATTGTGTTATCCTTGTGGATCGCAACGAATCCTTTTGTGTAGTGTTTTTTGTTTCCATCAGGAGAATAGAACCCACCAAAATAACAGAATTTGGCAATATTCTTTTCTAAAGGATAAGGTTGGTTGTTATCCTTGATTGATATGGTCAAATACAATTTTTATTGGGAATGAAGATAAACATACAAAAAACGCACGACTGGGTCGAACGAAATTGCTATTGTACTTTGATATACAGAATTTTGATTTGATTAAATTGAGGGGATGATATATTTGTATTTTATAGACAAAATAGTAAAAAAAAACTTTAACATCAAATGCTATGCATTTATAGTCAAAACCTTTAAATTCAAACACTTAATATAAAACGAATAAAAGTTTTATCAAAATCGTTAGAGCCGTTTTAGAGAACACTATAAATAAAATTTAAACACGAATAGGTACGCTATAGGGAAGTCGAAGTGCAGTAAAATACTGTGCTAGAAAAATTAATAAAATTCACAGAACGGATTAGGATTCAGTTGTGATTGTCCAAACATACTTATTTGAAATGTTCCCTTCCTATGGTCAGGGTTAATTAAAACAACGATTTTCTTACAGAAAATTTAAACTTATCCAGTTAAATATGTTATAAACGAAAAGGAAAAACAAAAGATTCAATGAAGAATTTTTTTTCTTTGAAGTCAATTCACTTTAATAACTCATTTCAAGAACAGTAATTAAAGTAATGGAACAAATTTTGTATTATTAATACAAATCCTTTGTAATATTTTTAGGATTAATAGGAACATTCTTTTTAGGAATAAGCATTATTTTATTTATTTCAAATAACGACTTAATATATAATAGAATCTTAAGATGGTTGGTTAAATATGACATACGATTGAATGAAATGTTAATTGATCCAAACAAAGTAAATAATATGAAAATACTCCTATGAAAATATTTGCGAAAAAACAGGGCAGTAGGCCACCTCACATCAGAAACTGACGTTAATCATGAGTAGGTATTGCGACGATTTGGCCTGGGAATTCGTTTATTATGACTATTATTATTTGTTACATAACTCTTGAAATGCGAACTGGACTAAGAATTTGATACTTCCTGGCTTCTAAAAGATTTATAAGGCAATTGTAGCCAACAAGCCAACGTCACGGATTTTGCGCAGCATGAAAACAAATTCAATTTATTTATATGATCCCGAATTAGAATTTCCTATTTCATATTTAAATACCATCGCTTAAGTTTCGGTAAATGATATCTTTTGCGCTGAGTGCTCAGCTGAAAACTGAGTGAAAGGATTTATGCAACAGTTTTTCGTGCATGCTTACATTAGATCCATTATATTAAAAAAAAAAACTATTATGTGGAGAAATAGATGGCAGTTGCCGTGAAGAAAAAATTTAACGTGAATCATAAGTAGGTAATGCGACTATTTGGCCTTGAAATTCAATCGTTATTACTATTAAAACATGACAATCAAGCGCTGGATTTTGTTCACGATGATATTTTTGACGTCTCGGAATTTTCGGATTTTTCTAAATACCTACACAAACATGATTTAGGTATTTATCGATTAATCGATAGTAATAGAAAACATTTACAAACAATGATTTCACAGCTTCTTTAGTATAATTTTTAGATATTTTAGAAATATCTTTGTCAAAATCCAATATGGATTCAACCTCGGAACGAAAGATAGAAGGATTGTTTACGAATTCTAAATTCGAAAAAATGCCATTCGAAAAAATACCAGCATTAATCATTTTGACTGCAAATCAAATCAGATGTTATCTTTTAGTGTTAAGGCTTTAAGATGTACAATGTACATCTGTCTCTTTTTAGTTTTCTGCAGTTCTGCAGGTGCAGAAAAATGTAAATCTACCATAACTCTACGCTTTTTTAAAATAACTTACAGTTTATAAACCTTTTTTAATTACCATAAATTAGACAACGGTTTAAAAATAAAACAATTATTTAATCAGTTTTTGCTTTTATTTTTGGTTGAATCGCTGCGTAATTTAAAATATTTTAAATCATCTGTATCTTAATAAATTTAATATTCAATCAGCTCACCTTGTACACTTGATTGAAACAAACATTTTGGCATCTCATTGGTTTTTATTTTTCTTAAAATTATATTCTTTACTAACTTTATTATTCCATCTATTTCAAAGCTTTCTACAAGGGCCTATATTAAAACCTTTTTTAAATTCGAAGGTGCTATAAACCAAAATTGTTGTTAAAATTGTGTTTTAAATTCACATTATCAAAATTCTTCAAACCCAAACTTAAAAGAGCTTTGATCAATTATTCGCATTAATCATTTTTGCGTCTTAACCAGACTTCCAAGAAGCTTACTAGCTCTTGTCCTTAATCATAGTTCTACCAAAAGACCCATAATAATTAGTTAAACGAATAACGTTTGATGTCGGTGTTTTTTTTGTTGGGAATACGTTTTAACCTTACAAATCAGGGAAATGCCAGCCAGCATTTAATGAGGGTGAATCCTAGTAAACAAGAAAATTGAGTACCCAAATTGCGTATCTAGAAAAGAAACGCCTTCAACTATATTTAACTTCATCATTTGCAGAAAATACTGACTATTCATCTTCGACCCTCGAAAAAGGATTTAAACATTAATCTAATTGGCATTATTATAGAAGTCAAAAGGTTTCTTCACTTAATGTGCGTTTCCTTGCGAAGAAGCGGTATGCTTTGGAAAAGGGTACATGATTATTTAATTGTGGTTTCCAATGGGTAAATTTGTGGTAGAATAAAGATTACATAGGGATGTATGAGTGTAGAACAAACATAACTATGTTAATGCTTTGTTATTTTTTTTTTTTTTGTTAAAGGTCGTCCACAAAAGAGGCTTACCTTCGATTATACGTTAAGGGTCAAGTGCATAACAATGTACAGTATACTACATACTACAATATGACCGTAATCTCGTTAAAGTAAGATTGTTGTTTTCGACCTGCCAATGACAAGTTGACATTTAAAAAAAGACACACAAATCATACTTTTGCTGAAATTAAAAGAATTCAAAGTGGAATATGAGTAGGTATTGGTACGATTTGGCCTGGGAACTTATTTAAGATATCGAATCAAATGTCATGAATTGGGGTGAAAAGTCACAAATAATAACAATTTTATATTAGAATTATCAAAAAAATGGATGCGAATTGATTGTGTTCGTGAATAGAATACATTTCTTCAAAGAATGCTTTATCAAATGTATTTTTCCAATGATATTTATTTTTACAAGACTGTTTGGCTTCGTTTTTTTTTTCAAAACTTGGAATCATTTATTAAATTTGAAAATAAATAATATAAAACAGAATGAAAACAAAATTCAGTAAAATTTAGTGTAAACTACAGTGAGTTTATATAATTGTAAGTTTATTTTCTCAAACGAACCAAATATCTAAATCCAGAAGCTTAAATAAGAACAACTTCAATCAGACTTAAAATCTCTAAGCTGCTTACATGAGTTGTTACTGGAAAAGATTGTAAACTCTTAAAATAGTCATCCTTCTTTCCAAATAGTCAAATTGTATTTATTTCCCCTTCTTGGTTCAATTTGTGTTTTTACTTTTATATCCAATGTTATAAGGAGACAGAAAATAAAATAAAAAGATACACAAATCCATAGAAAACTTTCGAAATCTCTCTTCCAGTGCCAATAAAAAATAAAAATAGTTCTGTAGTTGACAATTAATCCTGCATCAGCTCGAGGGAATGCAAAGATACATTTTCCATGGCGACTTCTAATCAATTATTCTACAAATTATTTTGAGTATCCTGTTTCTCATTTTTTTTATTATTTGGGATAAATATTGAGAATATTTTTTTTTTTTAATTTTGCAAAGTAGTTTATAATTTTTCTATGTTTATTTAATTCTTGGAGTTTATACGAATCGAATTTCGATGTATGTTCTGGTCATACAAAAATTATAAATTAATAGGGCTAAGTATATGTATACCACTGAGAGGTTAAAATAAAATTTTAATAAAAATAAAAAAAATCAATTTATTGAAAAAACGCATTATGGAACTAGAATTTGTTTTTTTTTGTTTTATTTTTTTTTACTTTTGCTGCAGACATTCATATTTTATTTAGTTTCTATAAACTTTTAGTAACAAAAGCAAATTCCTACGACCTAGTTGTGCATTTTAACTATAGCCTTCATAATGATTACTGCAATGCGCCATATAAGTCCTGGTTGATGGTCTTTTGTAATTTAAAACGAAAATACTTTTCTGTTATGTTATGACCCCGATTCAATTGCACATTGATTACTTTTTGGGTAGAAGGATACAAATGATTCTTCCTTGACCTTTTGAAAAAGGCACACACAAATACATTCGAAATTCGAATACGGATTTGAATATTCTTATAGCTCAATCATATTCATTTATCCCATAATGCCACCACTTTTGTGTGGTTATTGCGGTGGAATCAATATATTGTTTGTGTGTTTCAATAAGGAGGATTATAATCTTACATAGTATATTCAATTTTGAAGATACTTTTCAAGGGATATGAGAGTTTAGTAACATCATAATTATGAATGAATTCGGTTTGATTTTGTTTGGGAATTTCATAACAAATTTTATTGTTAAAATTCATTAGTTATTTTTTTATTCAAAAACTAAATACAATAGAATCTCGAATACATGGTTATAAAACATGAACAATTCGGAAAGATGAACGCTTTTTTCGATTTTTTTCCCGGGCAGAAGGGTACTTATGGAGCAGTTTTAAAGGAAACATAGGGCGTTTTCATAAATGTAAAATTATAGCAGGCCTGCACGGTTTTTGTATACGAATATGAGCAAAAGTCGTGCATGCCTGCTGTAGTTTTACATTTATGAAAATGTCCATTTAAAACTTAGACTCTTTTTTTTTAATTCTTATGAATTTTTGTTTAAGTTGTGTTTTATGTAGAGACAAACAATGGTGAAGCAACGTCGCCGTCAGGCTATGGGAAGATTAACTTAAATTTAAAAAAATATTCATTGTTAACTGTAAAGCTTTGCTCAACTTATTTAAAATATTCTATTTTTATTTGCATTCTATTTTTTACTCAATACTTTTTTTTTAGTTTAAGAAAGTCACAAAGCTTTCCCCCTCATTTCAAATAGGAATTTACAAAACGTACAAACTTCAACAACCTGGTACTATTTGCAGCCATTTAAAATTCCCTATACTATTTAAAAGAGACAAATGAAAACTTTTTTAGCCTTCCCACACACGCACAACACAGCTATCCTGATACCCTACATCTCACTCGCAGTCGTGGAAAAAGCAAAGCAAAAAAAAAAGGAAAAATCTCAACAAAATATTACCCTCATTTGATACTCGTTGAAGGTGATTAGATGACATTCTTATAGGGCAAAGTTTATTTTGGTGTCTCCATCCAACAAAATTTCAATTTAATACGCGTGAAAAAAAAATTCTTTTTCTGGGTTAGTTTTTGGAGGAAAATCTCCGCAAAAAGAAACATTTTCCTAACTGTTCGCATTAACAAATCAAGTAAAGATTAAGGAGAAAAAAAAATGGCGCCCAACGTCAGGCAAGGTAGACACTGATTTTGATTGAATAACATTTTAATAGAAATGCCAAATTAAATTCTCTAAAATTTGTCGGAATAAGAATATAAAAAAGTTGGAATGCGGAATAAGAACGAATTCGCGTTTAACATTTTCTAGTGAAATGTATTTCGTACCTTCATTTAAATTACAGAAACAGGAGTGCGAACAACGTGTACGTAAAGGACAGACTGCAAAAAATATTTGGTTTTTAAATTAAAAACATAAGATAACTTATGTAATAACAACATGAAATACAAGAAACAAAAAACTTAAGACAAACATAGGAGCAATGATCGCATCCTACACAATTGAATACTGTTAAGGGTTGTTGGTAAAAAAAAAAACATATTGATTTTCATGTTCCGAACAAAGTTTATCCAGCAATGTGCTTGGTTATCCATGAAGTCGAAACCCAACGTGGTGAAACTAATTGAGTTAAAACATCACTTCATCTAAGACGAAGTCCTTTTTCTTTTAATTTATGTGTCTGAACAGATAATAGGGGTAGGAAAAACAGCTTCCATCTTAAGAGACTTATATTTTTTTTTTCTTACAAGCAAAATGTGATAAAAGGAAAAAATTTCAAAAGAATTTTCATCAAAATTTTATTTCACAGGATGGAAGCAACAGCTTTAATTTTATTATTTAACTTCAAAGAATAAAGTTTTTAAATTGATGTGTTCTTCTTGAAATATCGATGAGAATTTTAAAAGCATCATATAGAATATGCTTGAAAGAAGAAGGGGTTTCAATAAAGAGTTTTAGCTTGAGTTTTAGGAAGTTTAATATTTTTAATTTATATTTAACTGATCAACTTAACAACAAACTTTATCAAGAGCAAAGATGGAAACAAAACAAACAGAAATATTTTTTTTTTTTTAAGAAAATAAAAATATAAAAGACTGAATGAATTATTTAATTGATTCCAATTTACAAATTATGTTTTGATGAATCTTTATTTATTTTGGAAAACAAAAACAAACGAATTGATGAAAAATCCTTTTCAGCGACTTTTTGTATGAAACAAAACATCGCAGATATTTATAAATGTCACCTTGATAGCTCAACAAAATTTTTAGTTATCATCAGTATCCTTAATTCTGGATTAAAAAAATCTTTTACCAAAAAGGGAAGAGCCGAAATGTTGATTAAGTTTCAGTGCTATTAAGGAAATAGTTGAGATTTAAGGACCTCGCGTTGGGCGCCATTTTTTTTTTTATTAAAACACTCATTTCAATTATTTGTTTTCAAAGAAGCAAAATACAAGAAAGGACATCTTTTAGAAACAACAACAAAAAACAAAAATAAATCTTTAAATACAAACTGCAGAATATTTTATAGTTTAATTTTTATTTCATGCAATGAGTGCAATTCCAACCAAGCAAAAGACAGAACGTCAAGGATGATTTCTTTCACTTTGTCCTGCCAACAAAAGAAAAAAAAAAAAAAAAAAAAAGAAAGCGCTAGGAATTCCAACTTAAATTGTACATTCATTAAGTTTCTTTGCCTAAGGCGATATACAGAAAAAACATCCGAGGATGGCGCGCAAAGCTTTCGTCATCCCACCTCTTCTTTTGCATCCTGAATCGTTTTTTTTTTCTAAATAGTTTGATGTAGATGATCTATGTATATCCATGACCCTGCTTCTTCACATCTTTAAGCAAAGCAATGAATAGTTTTTGCATTTATTTAATTTTTGTTTTTGTAACGTTTGTTTTGGTAGAAATCATTTATAATTTAACCTAAGAATAATAACCTGCTTTAATTTTAGACTTTTGCTATGTTTCTCTGAAAAAAAGCAGTTTGTTTTCAATTTATTGATTTCGTACCAAAGTGGGAAAATGCCAAAACCTCAAACACGGGTTTGTTGATTTATTTCCATTTCGTATTATATGCATCAGCTCGAACTAAACAAAAAAAAATAACCACCAACCGATTTTGATGATGGCCTCCATGCCCCCAAAAGTATACTCTGACCGAGTTCAAGTTTTCTCAAAATTGTTTCTGTTTACAAATACATATTTACTCTTCCATGGATATGTGGTTGAGGTAATATAATGGCGGTTATTTCGTTTGAGGTGGGAAAACATTCAAAATATTTTCAGTATGTACAGTTTGAGTGCATTTACCACTTTAGTTGGTCAGGTCAATGAAATTCATTGGAAATTTTTTGAAAAGCAAACTAAACAAAAAGTTAGTTGGATGAAAATAGCAAAATTAACCACATTAAATGAAAAAAAGTTGAATTATTTATTATTTTAAGATATTTAAAAAAAAAAAAATAGGAAATTTGTTGAGAAAAGAATTTTATTCCGCTTATTGTTTCGCATCATAGAACTTGCTGTTTTACGTTTGCAAATTATATTTTTCTGATTGCCTGTATTTATATTCAATATTCACAAGTTTTTTCATAGGAGTGAAAATGTATGTGGCGGTGTGCTATAGGTTGACTTAAGTTTTAAGTTTTATAAAAAATACAAATAGATATAGATTATTTTTTTAATTTATTTTTTTTAAATAACAATAAATTTTGTAAACATAAGTTTTGTTTAAAGTAAATGTAGAGCGCCTCGAAGTTAGTCAAGTTAATATGCGAAGCTAGTTGTTAAGGTTTTTGCCTAGCAAGAAATAAAATTGAAACAAAAACTGAAAAAAAAGTGAAAATTGGTCGCCTTGTTGTTGTAGCACCTTTTAACGGTCCTAATGCAACGCTAGAACAGATTTTATAAATTATCTTGGAAAGATCTTATTTCTTTTTTGAGTGAAGTATCATACTCACCCTATCACCTCAACAATCTTAAATTCATAAATCATAACGTATCTTTTAGTTCCAGATTTTTCTTTTTTTTAGCACCGGGAAAATTTCACATCCCGTTTCCATTGATTTCTCTTCGCAAAATGTATTCGCTTGGCTTTTGCACTGTAGATTTGCAGCCTTAAAAGCTTCCATTCAGTCTGGATTTGTAACATATATATAAGTCCAACAACAAAGTTCACATTAATTTTTTTTTTTTCAAAATAAGGTGAAATGCACATGGATAGCTTAGTGCCAATGCGTAGTCCAGATGCAAGTCTTTCTTTTGACAAATTAAAATAATCTTTATTGAGCGATTTCACTCTGGATTTAGAAATGGATTTAAAATCGTACTAACCAGCCACAGCCTTATGAAACTTCAAAACATTAAAGCTCTCCTGCAAGTTTTGTGAACTTAGCATATTTGTAAATTTAATTGTGAACTAAGCCATCGACATTATTTAAAACCTAAGTTATTTTTTTTTTGTAAATTTTTCGACTATTAAGAAAATGTTATAGTACTCCTTTTTTCTTCCATAAAAAAACAAAACTTCTTAACGATTTATCATTATTAGCATATATAATTTAACCATCCCATGTCACTTATGCCACACTTTAAGCAAAATTTAAATTAAGTTTCGTCTATAAAAGCAGCATCGTGTGAACTTGAACATCCCTACTAGAAAAGCAGCTGCCAGCCAATTGTGCTGTGTGATATAAAAAAACAATGAAGTTATAATACAACGCGCACTCCATTATCGTTATTCCCTCCGTTTGCTTCAGAAGCCATTAAAATTTTGAATTCATGACTACCACAATTCTGTGGAGCGCCCACCCATAACACACTCTCTCCCTAAGGACCCATCTCGCAGACGTGCAGACGAAGAACATCCTTGAACTACAAAATATAACTCCAGTCGTACTGCTGTGTGTACAAAGTGTACATACACGCCCTTGGCGGTTTTAGTTCTGCGTTATGATTTCATATCTTTAAGTTTTTTTGAGGTTGTTAGTGGAATATCAATGTAAGGACATTTTTTCTACAAAAGTTCCCAAGGAAAAACTGGAGTGAGGCGAGTTTTCTTGAAACACAGGTACCTATAACCAAAAAGAAAATACCATTGAATGGAAAGAACAACTGCAGATGACAATTTCTATTCGATTCTTATCCTTTTGTGTCATTTGCTGCAAGGTGTGTTCTTGTGCATCTCACCTTTTATATATAAGTTGGGGTCTGCTTTTAGAACGTTGTCTGTAAAGTCCTTTGAGTTGCACCGTTCGGATGGATGGATGTTGGCGTTTTTTGAAATTGGATTCCAGATTTTAACCTTTAATTTTCCTTCCTGCAGCAAATTCATGTATTAAGTTGAGAGATCTATGAATCTTCTCAAAGGTATTTGTATAGATTCTTTATTACGCCGGGTTGAACACTAACTGCACCGCAAGTTTATTGAATTTATTTATCACGTTACATTCACATTATATGTAGACGAGGTTTTCCTTTACGGTTATATTTTTTTCTTTGTGGAAGGAAAATAAAGAAAATTTTCCATTTAAAAGGTTGTTATGCATTTTTTTTTTTGTAATCTCTATACGTTTGCTCCTTGTGTTGGTGTTGGTCTTTTTTATCACTTCCTGGCTTCCCTTTGTTGCTTTATCGTAGCCTTATATTGGCGTTGAAAGAAACGGTCTGTGTGACACCAATTTTATCTTAAGCTTTGATATGAGCTTTTGTTGTGTTGTTCTTGTTTAGCAAGTACGATTGCGAGAAGAGTGATGAATGGTTATGCCTAACCGAAGAGGAGAGAAGTAGCGAAGGATTTTGAATGAAACAGGCTGCAATGAATGAGTACAATTATTTGTAAAAGGATATTGGATACAAAAAAGAATCAAAGAGTCCTTGGATGATAGACTAGGACAAGAATTTTTTTGCTGATTCGATTTCTTTTTTTATTCTCGGATGATTTTTCATGATGGCAGAGCGAGCAGCTGGTTAACAAAGTGATCTTAAGTGATTTTTCATGTTTTTTTTTATTAAAACATCTTTGGTTGAGAAAAGAAAGTGTTTTATTTGGCATTATGGTTGTCTTTTTCTTGATTTCTTGAAAAAAAAAAGGATGTTTTTTGATTGTGTTTTTATAAAGTGCGATTGATATAATGTTGAACATCTGGGATTAAACCTTGAATTTTTATTTTGTATCTTTGATGATATTTGTAAATGGCTTTAGCACTTTTAACATGAAATCCTTGTGGGAAAGTTTTTTTTTATTTGGGGATTTCATTTAGTCAAACACATGATGGAATTTTTCAGAACAACGTAGACATTACGCAATGAGCATGGTGTATTTAAACCACATTGAAATTCATAGTAAAAAAAATGTTGCTTCCCTTTCAATTGCGAATAATTCTTTTCAGAAATCGATATGAGTAGGTAATTGAATTCAGTTTTCGTTGTCTCTACCCAAGCGACGAAAAGCTGCAGTCACATCCAAAAGTCGTTTTGTATTGTGAAAAAATCATAGAAACTTAAACAGTTTTTTTTTTAGTTGGAATTGGAACTTATTGCAAAAGCTATAATGCTTGTTTTGCAAGATTAGATATTGGTAAGTGACATTGAAGTGCTAAATTTGAAACCATTTGTGTGTGACTCGAGATGCAACGCTTGAAACTGAAAAACGCTAAATTTTTAAGCAATTTTTTTTTAAAATGATATATTTTAATCAAACGACTGGGTCGCACAAACTTGCTTTTGTAACAAGTTACCTAAGGGTTTTAAGTACAAACGGAATATACCAAAAATCGTATGAAGTTTTATTAAAAATTCTAAATCTATGTCTTACAAAGATTCAAACCAAAATCGAAGTATACAAAAAAAAATTCTTTAAAATATGAGTTTCGAACAAAAAAATTTCAAAATTTTTGGAGCCGTTTTCGAGAAAAATAAGGTTTTTGATAACCGTTATATGGCAGGTACCGTTATTTTAAGACTTACAGTGACCTACACCTATGGGCGTATTACCATAAAAACCATACCTACCAAATTTAAAGTAAATCGGTCCACCCGTTAAGGCTGTAGGTGCCAAGACCGACAGACCGAAAGACCAACAGACAGAATTGCCAGACCCACTTTTTTCGTCTTCTCTTTCATTGTAATGTCATGTTTGATTGTTATCTCAAAACTTTTTTTTTTTGCACGAATCCAAGACTTGCCTTAAATATAGATTCTAGAATAATTCGAACAATTAAAATAACTGCGATATAAAAGTATAATAAGGCAAATTATGGATTATAAGGGCCCCCAGAAGAACAATAATGGTGAAGAAAAAAAATTAGGAAACAATCAAAAATGCCATTACGATTATAGAGAAAATGTTAAAAAATGGGTTTTAGTCTGTTTGTCAATCTGGTTATAGCGACACTTTTACAGCTTTAAAGATTGGGGCGATTTTCCTTAAACTTGGTACTAACCTACCTCGATTGTTATTTTTAAGTTTGACCTTGGTAGTAGAGTTACCTACCTTATAAGCGTTACCAATAATTCCATTTTTCTCGGAATAATACGATCAATTTCGAAAAATCTAGTAAGTGATTTGTTTCATGGGAGTTTTGGTCAGAATCCGCTTATTAACGTTACCTGATTAAATCGAATATCTTTTGAGCCGCTGCACCGATTTTGAAGAAATTTATGTTAGTTTTTTTTCACCTAATTAATAAAAAATTCGCTCTAAAAACAATTTTTAAGTTAATAATTTCTTTAACTTTTTTATGTATATCCCCGAAATTTTCTGTATGCTTTCATTTTGTCTTGAATCTATATAAAAAGAAGTCTTATCACTTATAATACAATTTGATACGATTCTGTTTGTATTTCTCCTTTTTATTTTTTCTTTGAATTAGGTACATTAATTTTTTTGTGATAAACCAGCAAGAAACTTTTCACAAGAGCAAGATCGCGTTACCCATTCGTGCCCTTTATGTTTATAATTTTTGGCAACACGAAAAAATTTCAATAAATGCTAATAAGTGAAATCCCGTATAATGATAACGATGGGTTCAGTGTATGTTGCTCATTAAATAGCTCACAAAGTATTATTATGAATGCGGGGGTCGCCAAATTATTTTTACTAGCAAAGGGGTCGCGTACTCGAAAAGTTTGAAAAACACTGTTGTAGAGCAATTAAAAAATGTAGTTGTTGAAATTACAAATTTATTAATAACCGTCAAGTTAATCGTAGATTTAAATAAATAAATAAAATTAAAAAAAAAGAACATAAAAAATTATGGCCCTATTTATATGGCTGTTAGTATATTTTCCAACAAGTTCAGGCATATTGAACATTCGTTCAACCTCCTTAATATTAGTCAGTTAATAGTTGATGAATAGTTGCATGTAAATGTAACCAATCTAATATCACACCTTTACAATGTTTACTGTTTTTCAATATTTTAATGTTTTTAGTTTCGCCTTTTCCATTGCGTTTATTACAAAAACACACCTAGATGATAACTATCTTAAAAACAATACATCACGTAGGTATACCTACACCCTTAAGTATAAAAAAAAAACAAAAAACCATTACCGTTATATTTCCAAAGGAGCAAATATCGTGTTCAAATAAATTACACCAACACAGTAACTATCCTTATATCCTTTGTATTGTAAGCTTTTTTCTTTACAAAACTTCTTCAAAATAGCATAAATCACATAAAATGAACTTTAAGGAAAAGAACATGTAAACACACCTTTAAAATAGCCACGAGGCACGAATCTTCTTAAAACTTTTTTTTTTTTTTAATTATCTTAAAAACAAAAAACATTATCTGGAAAAAGATCCGAAGGAAATAATAATAGAATATTCTCTATACAAACTGTGTGTTTATGGCATAAAAGATTGAAAGCGCGAAAAAAGGACGAAACTTTTTGTTCTGAAAAAAAAATACTAATAATTAATATCTCCGCTGAGAGCAACAAGTTTTGTTACAGCGAGGTAGAACAGGAGAACAAGGGATCTTTGAAAAAAGGAACCATTATTGTGTGTACCCAATCAACTCTATCTTTGTGGATAATTTATGAAGTATTTACCCATCTCAAAATGCTTTTATTTTTCACTCCTCCTTCTTCTCCTCCTCATTTTGTATTTGTATCTTTATCATCGTAGAAGAGTTCCACTTAAATTTTTGAAAAGGATAAACGATGAAAGTTTATATAGTTTTAAAAATTGTTAAGAGCCATTTTCATGAACGGGATAAAGTGTGATAAATTGGAAACACTGTTAGGATGGGTTGTTACATTGACGCGCCCTACCGGAACCACTTACACTCTTCCATCATGAATAACAGCAAAGTGCAACTTTGTGGTTACAAAGTTTATCTAAAGCCACAAACAAAAAACACTCAGGTGATGCGCTTCCTACTGCTGATGTAATGTGAAAATATAAATTTTATGTTTTTGTGTTAAAAAAAAACAATGTAAGGAGATCCTTGAAGTTGTTATAATGCACACACGTAAACTTTTCTTTGTTTTCTTTATTTCCTTGCAAACATTTTAATCTGAATCTCTTTGTCTGGAATTCTGAATAAAATGAGAAAAAAAATATTGCTGACTCACAAAGCAAAATAAATACAAAGATATCACCTTTTGTTGCTCCTTTCGTACGTACAAATAAAAATAAAGTATTCAGGGTATATGTGACAATCGTCAAGTTAAATGCAAATAAAGAAGATACAAAATTGTCCAAAACATGAGAGCAAAAAGGATGTCTTTTTTTTCGGAGCATTATAAATGGTCAATGTCCGGGACGACAGACGACTCACATAAGGATGTGTAGTTTATGAGAATGATTTTCATTTTTCTGAGTTCAAAGGACATTTGATTGAGTTATATAAACGGATTCACATGGAAGAAATTTCATTAGCATAATGAAAGCGGTTAAGGATATAATTTAAGGATGATACGTAAGATATTAGGTTTTTGTAATTTTGTGTAAGAGCCATGAGTACTTTTATACCTATAGGGATTCAAAAAACGTGTCTCCTTAAGGCAATCAAGTGTATAACATAAAAGGTTCAATTAACTCTAAGAGGATAATTGAATATAGGGATATCAGAAATGAACCAAATTTAATTTCAATTCTCACCACCAGAGCATTAGTACAACCATTTTTATTTTTCAATGTTTCTGTTTCTCTCGGTTATGACAAGTACGGCGTTGCCACATTATGGAAATTAATAAAAAAAAAAACTCATATTAATTTGCATCGACTGTTCGTATTACCTTAAACTCTTGCAACAGTATAAAATATTTTATCATTTCAGAGAAGTTGTTTCAATTCAGCGAAAAACAAACTAAGCAGCTCTTTTTGCATCGGTAACGTAATATTTTTATGACGGCCGAAAAATTGGTCTCCGTATGTAAAGTCATAGAGTCTCAAATGTCAAATTCTAATAAAAGATGGTTACGTCGAGCTCCCTAGATTAGAAAACTCTTGAAAACCCATAATATAAAAACTAGATTAAAACAATCTCAAGGTGTATCTTAATATAATTTTGTGTGTTTGTACACTAAAAACAAGCAAAGGAATCAAAGTTTTCAAACTAATGCAAATATGTATTTAAAAAGATATCCTTGATTTTAAAGATTCTACAATCGCAATGAAAGGTATATGGAGTTAAAATGCAAATAAATGAATATGAAATTAATAACAATTATTGTATCTTTTTTTTGTGGATGATAACATTTTTTGGCAACTCTGACAAAATCCAAACTAAAATCGACGAAAAAAAATATATCTTATATCTTTCAAGATTAACGCAAACTACTTCAGTACCGCAGTTGAACTAATTAAAGCAAACATTTTGTTGTATAAATGTAAGCACATTTTCAATTGTTCAAAAAGATACTTTCTTGTAGACACTAGACAGAGAGATAGATTTGATTGATTGGAACATAATGTACGATCAAAAGTTCTCAATTTTTGTTTTTCAAGAACAAACATTAATGGAAGTAAAAACGAACAAAAAAAATTTATTATTTGAAAACATCGTTGATTGATAGATTAATCAATGATCATTATTTTACCTAATGAAGTAAAATAAACACTGACATAAAATCTATCTTGAATCGATAATGGATAGACAAATATAAAAAATGTATAGATGAAGATAATTTGATTAAAAAAATTGTTAGACACAAATAATAGGAATCAGAAATTGCCTCTTTTTTTTTATTTTCGAAGTATACTTTTGATTTATTCTGGAATGCAACACTAAGAACAAAAATCAGTGTTGTTTATCTATAATTGCCACAAAAAAAAAAAAAAATTATATACCGACTGATACCATCAACACTTTCAACCATATCGATATTAAATGTTGTTTATCCAATTAATTCTCATGTCAAAAGATACTTTAGGTCCAATTAAAGAATCGATTTTACTTGCTGACATTCGATTGCATGCGGGTTAAGTTGAAAATTTTGTTATTTTCGACTGAAATTATTTATAAAAAATGCAGACTCAATATTTTGAAGTCTGTCTGCGTGTTGATTGAGTGAGGTTAAGTAATTTATTTTTATAACCGATTGCTATAAATGATGCCCATTTGTGTATGGTTTGAAAAAGAAAACAAGTTTGTAGTTCAATAGATTTTTGTTTCGATATTTTGTTTTTCAATTGATAAATGAATAATTCATCATTGATTTATTTCATAAGCAAGAATGAAAACAAAAAACACAACAATGGAACTTTTATCTCTAATTCATGACTTGACTAAACTTTGAATTCTTTTTAAGTTCCAGAGACAAAATGAGATTAAAACTTATAGTATAATTAATGGATGGTCAAAAAAGGGTCAGAAGACACCTAGTAGGTATGAGACTATAATGGGAGGGGAACATAAAATAAATTAGGTTTGTCAAACGTTTAACAATAAACACAAGGTTTATGGTTTTCTTACATCATTTGGGGAGTTCACACTCAACTGCAGGCATGACCAGCGTGGCATGATGCGCTCACTTTTGATAGTATGAACGCTACATCAAGCGGCTTGTCAAGTGGCATGATTGTTTTTAAAATATTTTGATATTTTGCTGACGATTATGATGGTTGACGGCATGCTTGACTATAGTGTGAAGCCAAACTGTCAAGCGTTCATCAAGCTTGTCATGCCTGCAGTTGAGTGTAAACCCCCCTATTGACACCCATGTGCGACTCGAACCCCTCGTGCCGAGATCTCCCATTCCTATTGTCGTACCAAAACAAATCTTTCCTATATTTCTTCTCCTTTTAACTATATTCTGCAACACCTGTTGCATTTAAAAAGCTATTTGCCTTACAGACACATAGTAAAAATATTCTTATTATATTATTATGTTTGTTAACTCGATAAGTGCCTCATTTAAATTGTACGAGTGCATCACTACAATTTTATTGAAACCAGTTTATAAGACAAATGAGATGAATTTAGGCAAACGGGACCTTTCTTGTCGACCAAAACTGTGATATATGAAACATGGCGCCAATTCGCATTTGAAAGTAAAGTAACACAAATTAGTTCACCCGATTTTTTTGTTATTTCTTGTTCATGAGAACGTATATCCATTGTTAAATGGGCCTTTGTATTTTTACTCTATTCGAGCTCCATTTAAAATGTACTTACAGATAATAATTCATACAACAAGTAAGGCAACTTGTAGCGTTAAGTTCAACTGCCTAGTTAATTATTTTCTTAATATTCACTGAAATGTCTGCTCTAAGCTAAAACAGAAACACTGAATTATTTTCGACAGCTAAGTACACTGCATTTTTTTATGTACGTATTTTTTTTTCATTTTTTGTATGACACGAAAATACAATTCCTGTTTACTTAATACGAGAACTGTGTAAATTCATTACTGAAAAGCTTGGTGTAATACCGCAATGTAATATGCTTAACTACGTCTATTAAACAAAATCTGACTGATGACCTGAAGCGACTTCAAAGAAGCAGTCAATCGATTTTAAAAACTAGCTATTCCAACAACACCCACGGGTCTTTGGAGCGTATAGTTGTACCCCATACTCCTTGAGTTTTTGCTTTTTCAATATAACGATGTTTTTAAAAGAGTTAAATATGTAATCAAACCTGCGGCAGTTTGTAGGTTTTACCTATTTGGCTTTGACGTTCCCAACATTTTGATAATGTTTGTACATGTACTGTTCACGTAAGAAAAAATAACATCACGACGAACTACAGCAAATTAAAAGATACCCTATTTTATAGAAAAATTTTACCCAAAAGCATACAAAAACGTACACGTAAGGTATCAATTTTCCTGAAGGCAGTTTTAAAATAAGGAAATCGATATAAAAGATAAGGCTATATATATAGAAAATATGGATATATATTATGGATATATATTATATATTTGCTGGTAACCATAGAAACACATACAAAATATTTGGTAAACAATTGAAATAAACAATATTTACAAATAACCAGAGCTGAAAAGACTGGCCTTTAGTTTAAACTTGGTTTTCAGCGTTCATGATTCACATTTAATATAAAATCACGAAATAATTTTAACATGCTTTGAGTCAAATAGAATGCATTGGGACAGCAAAGAGAAAGTTTTTTTAATGAAAATTCTGGACGTAGTTGTTAAAAATCAATTTTAAAAAAAATCTGAGTAAAGAAAATTGGTACCTAATTATGTTCTCAAATAAAAAAGTTTGAAGAAGACATTGTTTTTGACAAATTTTGAATGCAAACTTTTTTATTATTTCAATTTCAATTCTCCCCGGCTTTCAAAAATGTGTTTTATTAAACCACAGGAACTGAAATTAACCTTCAATGCATCAAAAAGATATTTTTGTTTTTTTTTTTTGTATTGAACTAACCTACAAACTGAACACACCCTATCTTACACCATCATTTGCTAGAAACAGGTGTTCTGGAAAATAAAAATTAAACAAAAATCAAAGCAAAATAAACATTCAAACACCGAAACTGCCGCAGGTATACACAACACATGTTGCTGTTGCAATAAGAAAATAGCTTAAGCTGTGTTTTTAGTGGCGCTTTACTCACCACCACCCGTCAATCCGTCTATTCGCTGCTTCATCTGAAAACATCATAAAAAAAAGTTATAGCTTTTCCAATCAATCTTCAAGTACGACGCACCGAATGAACAGCAACCCAAAACACACCTTTGACGTCAGAAGCGTTTGTTCTTCATCTCCCTATCGTCTCCTTATACCGTTGACGGACAATCAAACGAAAAAAAAAAATATGCAAAAATCGACAAAAATAACCATAAAAATAAAAATAAAAAAGAAACGGTACTTTAATAGAGCCAATCTGATGTTTCTAGCGGTAAATAATACGAATAAGACCACCATCTGTGTTTAGGGGATGGCGACAAGGTCGGTTGGTGGCGTGGATCGGCGCGCAATGGATGCTGTTTTGTGGGTGTTTGATGGTCTGATTAGACCTCAGGCTACATAATAGAACGCAAAATATATTAAGAACTCTTAAAATAAACTTTGGGGATTCTGCTTACGCACCAGTAAGTAGAATACGTCTCTTTTTTCGACTTCTTGGAATATTTTTTCACTCGAGAAGGACTTCATCAAAAGACCTTTCCTTGAACTTTTTTTTTCAAGGAAAGAAAATAAGAATTTTTTTCTTCTTTTTATTTTACCTAAATTTTGTTAATGGCAACAAGAGAACGAAGGAAAAAAAATGGTTTATAAAATGATGATAATGGGTTATTTTGCTAAGCAAGTTGTAAAGTTGGGGATCTACCTGTTAGGCGAAGTTTTCTTTTTTTAAGAAATTGCCGGAAGGATTGATAAAGTTATAAAGAACATTATTATGTATTGCTAAATATGCTGCTCCAGTGCTCGTTCATCTGAAAACGATGTTGTGTTTTTCTTGTTTAATAAAGTTTATTATCAAATGAAAACAATATTGAATTGATGGAGCATTCTTTTTTGTTAATTTGGAAGACTTTTTGTTTTGAAACAATAAAGTTCAAGAAATTTTATCAATAATTTTGTTGATTCTAAATTATAAATTAAAATAAAATCAGGTGAAAAAGTTCATAACTTTTCAACATTCAGTGAGAGAAATAATAAAAATAAATTAACTTTATTCATAAGAAAGCATCTAAACTAAAACAAAATTTATTTTACAGTGGTTCGAAAACATTTTATGTTTGCCAAAAATATTTTTAGAAAAAAATTATAATTTGTTGAATATGTGACACACATAACCGATAGATGAATGTTTTGGTTTACTAAAAATATGCAGTGTTTTTTGAAAAGATTTGTTTTTTAACTTTTTAAATGACAGCTAATTTTGACAGCTAGATATAGGGATATTTTTTCAATATGGTTTATTTTATTAATAAGCCATGAAGCTATTAGGTATTCGAAAGTAGAACCCAAATTGCATTTTCTTCTAATTATATGGTTCTGACACTGACACTGGTTTTAAAACACAGTGGTCAAAAACGACAAATAGTTTTTTTTTATTCCAAATCATCTCATTAATTTAAACAGTAAGGTCGATTTTCGGTAAGAGTTTAAGGATTGAACTCGAGTTATACGTTGTTCAGTCAATTTTAAACCGAGTTAACTCCGAGTCAAACAAGTTCATGCGGTGAGTTTTTTAGTATCTTCAAAGGCCACTTATTCAGTACGAAATCATATACCTGAACGAAAGCAGTTCGAATCAGCTTGAATAAAAAAATCTAATGAGTTATTTCTGAGCTGAATCGAGGTGTCAACCTACCTGAAAAACATGTTTCTATTAGAGCTAGTTCAAGGTTAACCCTAACCTAGGGGCAATCTCGCACTAAAAAAGTGGACCAAGAACTAAAGCCAACAGCGCACCTGACGGAAATATCCAACGTCCTAGAGTTTTGGGTTAATATCAAATACATCTCCAACATGGTTTCTTAATTCTTGTTTTAACTTCTGACCCATCAGGTCAACATTTGGAAGTTCCTATAAATTAATTAATACAGCATTGGATTTTATATATAGGGAATCAAAAATTTGTCTTTTATTGGAAATAATCACATACGAAGATACACAAGCATGACCTGGTAAAGCATTCCACATTCGTGTTAAGAAAGAATCTCTGGACTTAACCTTTGAAAAAAGAACTTTGAAACTTTTGAAATTTCACAGTTAGTCCAAAATAAGGCTTTAAGGTAACTGAATGTCATTCTATTTCATCTAAGCTCTTTTTACAAAATTATAACCAGAAGAATAAGGAACAAGATACATTACGAAGGTTTTTCGAGCGACAAATTTGCTATCGTTATTTTTTTATCTACTATGATTTTTTAAGCCCTGAATGCTGAATCTTCAATATTGGGGAATACTTGACTTTTTTTATAGATTTGTAATTTTAATTAAAGCTGAATTAAAGCTAAATTAGTTAAAATGACAACGCTCTCTTGACCGATATTATATCCAAAAACAATAAAAATATTTCAGTTCGTTGACGTTTCATTTTTTAATTCATCAGTTCATACATATTTATTAAAAAAAATATTTATAATCACTTACTTCCTCTGCAGGGATTTTCCAACATTGTTGTATTTTAAACAGACTCTTCAACAGACACTATTACACCGGTGGAAAGTCAAATAGAAATATGTTCTTTTTACGTACAATTCTCACGCAGACAATGGTTCTCCACAAGAATGAAATTTTCCAAATTCAAAGAGCAAACAACTCACTTTACTCTGTTAAGGATTTTTACTTAAACAATACCGAGAAATTCAATGAACTTGAATGAAAATTGTTTAGCTATCTCTTTGTGAGCGGTTATTTTCACAAAATCGAAAATGTTTGTTCCCCGTGTGCTGTATAAGTGAATCTATCAGATACAGATATCAAGACAATGGTATTGCAACTGTAGAAGAACAACTTTTGTATAGTAAATACTATGAAATATTAGAGCTATCAAAGACGCAGCTTACTCTTACTGCGATGCATATACATTTTCCAAACGACGTCATATTGAAAGGAAAATATAAAACCAACGAGTGGCTATGAAACAACCCAACTAAACAAAAAAAAGGAATCATAAGTCATATTAAAGAGAAGAATCCTTCAAGCAATACAACGCACCTTATAGAAAATTCCAGAATTTCTCCGGAAACAAAATGAAGAAAATGAGTTATGAAATACAATTTCTCATAACCGAACATCCTTAAGTTGCATAGATACATATCACAGGTAATAGGAGAGGTCACTGTCTCTAAGTTTCTGGCTTTTAAGAAAGATAAGCTGCAGAAGAATAAGAAGAATAGGTATTGTAATAAATTACACCCTATGAGAATAACTCCCACCCGCAGATGACAGCTGTGGACTAAACATTTAACTGATACTCTGCCAACGTCGCTCGACCAGAGGACCTAGACGACGCGACCTGCTTTTCAATTGAACACTACATGTTTGACTTTGCAGCCGATTTTGATAAATGAACTGAAATGTTTTCTTACAAAGTGCAGGCAGTAGGTACTTGAATTATTCCAGGTCAATCGTGCAAAATTTCTGATTTCGGCCAAACAAATTAGCCATCAAAATTTGCGCTTCTGATGTACTCAAAATTCACGTACTGTTCACGAAAAGAGAAAGTAAAAAAAATGGGTTGCCATTTAAGCCGGAGTTGATGAACATTCGTCTCGTGGGTAACACAGTTAGAGGTGTCGTCATCTATAACGTCTTGTTTTTTTGTTTTTTTTTTTTTTAATTCACTCACGGGTTTATTTTCTTTCAATTAATATCTATCAAAAAGTTGATAACCTATTTCCCGAAGTTCAAAACGATTGAAAATTTAGTTAATATGACAACGTTCTCTTGACCGATATTATCTCAAAAAACAATAAAAATATTTCAGTTCGTTGACGTTTCATTTTTTAATTCATCAGTTCATACATATTTATTAAAAAAAAATATTTATAATCACTTACTTCCTCTGCAGGGATTTTCCAACATTGTTGTATTTTAAACAAACTCTTCAACAGACACTATTACACTGGTGGAAGTCAAATAGAAATATGTTCTTTTTACAAACCACTTGGTACAATTCCCACGCAGACAATAGTTCTCCACAAAAACGAAATTTTCCAAATTCAAAGAGCAAACAACTCACTTTACTCTGTTAAGGATTTTTATCTTGTTTTGTGTACCTATATCCTTCTACAAGAAAGAGCAAACTTAAACAATACCGAGAAATTCAATGAACTTTAATGAAAATTGTTTAGCTATCTCTTTGTGAGCGGTTATTTTCACAAAATCGAAAATGTTTGTTCCCCGTGTGCTGTATAAGTGAATTTATCAGATACAGAAATCAAGACAATGGTATTGCAACTGTAGAAGAACAACTTTTGTATAGTAAATACTATGAAATATTAGAGCTATCACCTTACTCATACTGCAATGCATATACATTTTCCAAACGACGTCATATTAAAAGGAAAATATAAAACCAACGAGTGGCTATGAAACAACCCAACTAAACAAAAAAAATGCCAATCATAAGTCATATTGAAGAGAAGAACCCTTCAAGCAATACAACGCACCTTATAGAAAATTCCAGAATTTCTCCGGAAACAAAATGAAGAAAATGATTTATGAAACACAATTTCTCATAACCGAACATCCTTAAGTTGCATAGATACATATCACAGGTAATAGGAGAAGTTACTGTCTCTTTAAGTTTCTGGCTTTTAAGAAAGATAAGCTGCAGAAGAATAGGACGGTATTGTAATAAATTACACCCTATGAGAATTACTCCTACCCGCAGAGCGTTATAATGAAGATGGACAAAAGCAATTAATTTCTTATAATATTTTCTCGAAACATCATTTTCATACAAAGAATTGAATTTTCTGCTTTTTCTTGCAACAGCATGATTTTACTTTTTCTATATTTTAATGAAACAAAATGAACAAGAAGAATAAATAAATAGTTCATTCAAGCATGAAAAAGCAATGATTTGAAAATAATCTATTTCCAATTCAGACACACATAATGTATGTGAGTTACTTTTTCTTCATACATTTCTTTTTCTTTTTTTCTGTAAGTTGTATCTTATTTTTTTTTTGTTATCATGTCATCACTGGCAGAAATAGAAAAGGAAAATCATCATCTGTTGTTTTGCCGTTTGATTGTCTTTATCCTTTATCTTAAACAGTGGCAACAACCTTTTAAGAGTTCGTTGTGCTGTTAATGGCATATGAGTCTTTTCCGAATAGGGTGATATTGTTTTGTTTGGTAGAATTCGTATTTAAAAATTTAAGTGAATTATACATAAATATTTTCCTCCATGTAATAACGAATAGGTTAATACATTTGTATACAAGTATCGAAATGACACGAAAATGTAAATTTTGACACAATTTATCAATTAAGGTGGCAACGCCAAGATCTTATATTTTGCTTTAAAGGTTGTCTAAGAATATTTATTTTTAAATATTTTTGTCGCATTATTTTTCTATAAGTTCACCAAACGATATTACAACTTACTTATTATATTATGTGGAAATTTGGGTACTTAAACAGACTGACAAACATATTTCCTTCAGAGTTAACACGAAGTTAACTTTAACCTATGTTGATATCGCACTGAAAAACTGAATCTACAAATTTGAATTAAATGTATTCGTACAAAATATTCTATACCTATTGCCAAAAAATTGCATGATAATTTGCAGTAATTATTTGATTTTTGTAAAAAGTGTGCCTCTTGTTTTACGTATTGTCAAAGAAACGTCAACGTACTGTCAAACAAACTCTACAAACTGTCTTCGATCGCTTTTTGACGTTTCGTGCTATTTGTGCCATGGAAATACGATATGTATACTTTGTATAACAGTTATAATTATAAGTGACTTGAAACTACTCCGGACAAAAGTAAAAAAAAAACCTGTCAAAAAATGTATATTGGAATCCAATTCAACTGTCAAATTTAACTGTACGAAAGAACTTTGTTACTTTTTATATTTTATTTATTCACCACACCTGCATCTGCCTGGTCGAAATCGTTCATGACCACAACGATAAACAAGAAACAAACACAAACATAATAATCGCAATCAGTAGAATCAGAATTTAAAATATTTAAGATCTGTCAAACTGTATAAAGGAGCTGCCAGATCCACTCAATCAAAAATGTTATATTTTGATATTTTTTTAAAGCTGCCCGTGAAGGAACTTGAATAATTTTATTTATATGCTTATCTCACATGGACATTTTGATGGCTGCAATGCAATTGGGACATTAATCAAGCACGAGTTTTTATTCAAACGCCATAAGAATTAAAAAAACTTAATGAATTAGTGTTGTCAGTTCGAAAAACTTTTTAAAAGAACTTTTCAAATAGTACATGCATTTTTAAAGCTCAAAATGATATAAAAAATCACAAATTATTTTTTTTTGTTTTCGTTTGTTTTCAATTATTTTTTTTTTTATTTGTAACACCAAATTTCTGATTTTTAACAACATTTTGAATTTTAAAAATGAACGTTAAATTTGAAAACTTCACTTACATATTTCACAGGATTTTACCATCAGACTACATGATTGTTAAATGAAAACCCAATAGACAGATTTATTTTCAACCTCATCTTAATCATGCAATTAATTAAAACAATAAAAAGAGATTTTAACACATCTAATGTCAAGTTCCACCAGAATACACATAAACACATTTTCTAAGTTGTAATTTATCGAAATGTAAAAAAAATTTTGCACCCACGTCAATCAATAACACTTTAATAAAAAGAAAGGATTTTATTTTCACCATTCGTAGAAACTTCAATCAAAATGATTGAAAGGCGAATAGGTATATTTCATTATTCTCAGTATTTTTCCTAATGCAATTTGAATACTAACTGCATTTCATTAAAAAGTCGCTTAAGATTTAACATTCTAACATCAAAATATTAAATTAATAAATGTTCCTTTTCCACACAATATGCATCCCTGGTCCCCTTCATTATGTGAATCCGTTTTTATATATTTTCTTTTTTTCCGAGTTTTCTGTTTTGCTCCAAATTCAAAAACATGTGCGGGTAATGGAGTGGAAAATCGTCTGAAAATTGGATAAATACCTTGTACGAAATTTTTTTCGGATTTTCCAAACAATTGGAAGAACTCTGTATTTCGCTACTTTAATCGAGAGAAAAAGTTGAGTCAACAAATGTTTATTGATTTTTTGAAAGAAATATAAAACTGTGTGACTTTTGTTGTTCTGATTATGACACATACTGGGATGTACTTCCGAAAACGTTGTAATTTAAAAAACAACCACCAAATTTCTGAAAGCATCTAAAATAACTATACTAATGAACATATAATGATATTCATATGAACCTCAAATGTATATTCATTAATTTAAAATAATCATCATGCTGCAATCGGTTTCATGGGATTTATCCTGTCCGTTTGAGGGCAATGTTAAAGGCGTTTTGATTCGGACAAATTATAAGTATTGGATTTGGAAGCGTTGAATTTTATAATCTACTCAATGGATAAGGGAGCTTAACATTTGAACCATACATAAGCATACTAATAATTCAATATTGAACCATTTCATGGAATTCATTATATGCTGGGGGAAATTTGATAAATACGACCTGCGGATATACACGGGCTAGCAGCAAATTTACAGCATCATATATTTATTCCAGAAAAAAGAAACTAATGGTTTCGAAAATATTCTCAGAAAAACCCGGCAGTTGATTTAGTTGATGTATAGTGACCAACATAACATCAAAAGAAAAATTCTTTGATTTCATTTGTTTAATAAATTTCCATAGAACTTGTCTTTGCTTATGTTGCATTTGATGAAAATATGAATACATATGGGTAGAGCTCGCGTAGTTTTGTGGCTTCGGTGAAAGAACATAACGTTGAAATTGCGAGTAATGTTATTCAAGCCCCATTTGGAGCCAAAATGTTTTTAACTTCTTTCATACTTCAAAAACAACATGTAAATTCATTTATGAAGCGTAAATTTTGCTAACTTGGCATATTTTGTCATGTCAAACCTATTTGTAGCTTTTTAAAAACTTCTTATCGAAACTCTAATTTAAATAAGTTCTAACAAGACGATTGGATGTCAATGAAGTCGGTATCAATGAAGACCAAACCAAATAATGCTATCAACGAGAAAGGAATCGAAGTAGTCGAAGACTTTGCCTCCCAGACCACAGAACCAAAACAGGACAGTCGCTGTATCATTTTGCAGCCGCTGTTTTGAACTACTGACAAGAAAAAAGGAAATAGAACGTCAGAAAATTTTGTGCAAATTATTTTCGTGATAAAATACAAATTGTGTTGGAAATTAGTTGAAGACAAATATTTTTTCCTTTCGACTAGGTCGCACTTGAACCCATCTCGCCGCAATCTTCAAATTTTTTAATGAAGACGCTGTGGATATGTGTTGGCACGAACAATCGTCAAGTTTTCAAAACACAGTGTTTCAAAATGTAATTTAATTAATCAATTATATGAACACCGTCAATTGTGTTTACATTAGATTCTGTCAACCGATGCATTTTGACGTTTATGTGTTTTGTCTCCTCTTCACTTTGGTATAATGTGATGATTTTTTTTTTTTATATTTTTATGGATGCTTTTTGACATTTGCTATGTTGTAATTTATTTATTTTTTTTTTCTTTTGCACTAATATTTTGAAAGTTTTTACAAATTTTATCAATTTTCATTGAAAATTTCAATTTAGCATGAGCCTATGAAATAAATTGTAAAAGTCATTCACAAATATATTTTTTTGTTTTTTGTGAACACTCTGTGTTCTCAATAATTTGTTCCTTGAGCATGAGGCGGCCGGTGCTTATGTCAAAATGATTTGATTGACTGTTTCTAATGTGAACATCGTCATTAAATTGCATTTTGACACATTGTGATCTGACAAATATAAACAACACTTGAAGCTTTTGGATATTAAGCCCAACTTTTCGTGACATCACCACATTTCCAGAGCATCTATTACCACGTATTCACGAAAAGGACATTTAAAATTCCAGGGTATCGGTAAGAAGGGTTTGAGTTGAAAATATGCCGTGATTTGTCAATTGATTGGGAGGTTAACTTTCCTCTTGGTTGCATGTACAGTACATGTGTACAACTTTGTAAGAAAATAGTTCTTGACGCATAGCAATATTTTACAAATAAATCTATACAACTATTTTATATGGGAAATTTGGGTTCTTTAATTAATTTAAAAAAAATGTGTTTCACGCCCTTAATATATATGTTATACAAATGTAATTTTAGGTCAAAAAATATATCTCTTCAAAACAATGTTAAACATCATTTTATTTTTCAACAAAATTACTGATACCAATGAATTTTAAATCCTTAATAAGCCCTACAAAATAAATCCTTGTATTTAGTTACCATCGTCACCTGAGTGACGAATGAAACATTTCATGTTGCCATAACATCCTAATACATTACAAATGATTCAATTATCTAAATTGATATTTTTTCAGCAAAAAAAAAATACTTTCGACTTTGATAATAAATAAACAGAACCACAATTTGTCCCTCCACATGGTTGTTAGTACGTTTTTTTTTTTCAATTTGACAATATTTGTCAAAGTTACGATAAATGGTAAGGATACAAATCCTTTGACGGTAACACAAACAAAAAAAAATACTAGAAAATATCATGTGAACCCTAAAAAAATTGTTAAACTCATTTAATCTCTAACATTTGTCACCATTTCCAGGAAAAAGTCCAATTACATCCACAGAACTTGACTTTATGCACTTTATATGCTCCTAGCTATATTCACAGCCATCAATGCATGTGCCACTATTAATTCGAGTTGTTGTCGTCATCCTCAGGGGTAAGTTACTGTATGGAAAAAAATGCGTCACTAAGGAAGATAAACGAACGCAATAGTAAATTCCAGAACCCAGGAGTCATTTAACCAATATTTACGACTTGCAAGTCGAAACCTTTTCTCGCACTTGTACATATCGACCAATGAAATAGTGCGCGACAAACCAATATAACTTGAAACGCAATAAGAAAAAAGGATATAAATACGATCCTTTCAACATTAAGATTCCTTCGGAACAAATTTTCCTCTTCAAAGAATCTACGACGAAATTAAAATTTATTGGAACTTGAGTTTGGGGTAGTGTTTGAAAAACGACGAGTGTGAGAAAATTGATATAGAAGTGTACCTTATCCTTGGCAAATTTATGACCATTTTGACATAAAAAAAGGATCTTAAATGTTATTCTGACCGAGAGAGTAATTAAATTCACTATTACTACGCGATTGTGGTGAGATAAACTTTATATATCTCATAAAACAATAGTTTTTTTTATTTTTTTGTTTAAACCTTATAAGTCTCGAGTGCATCCTTTGAAGTAGGTGATGTGGACAACTTGATTCACGATGCACCAGCACTAATTGCGAGAATAATTAAAAGTTTACTGCTATTAGGCAAAAGTGCTATATTCGCTGGATTTCAATGACTTTTGGAAATTATTCACAAGGATGGTATTGTGGTCGGCGGCGGTTTAGTTGAATTGAGTTGAAGTAGGTTATTAAATGGAAGTATAATTGGAATTTGAGTATGACTTGCTACTAAAATATTTAACTTGTTCAACAATGTAAATTGAAGTTGAGAGTATTTTCCGGGTATAAGGACCCCATTTTGGTTCCAGGCACTCGAGATATACATGAATACGTACATTTGCCATTTTAATATTTTACAATTCTTAAAATTGCTTTAATTCACAAAATTTTGTGTAAGCTTATAATAAGTACCAGTCACTAAAACATATAAGGAAGCACTGTATAACATGAAATCACTTGACATCGAAATGAATACACTAGTATTAGTATATTACTGTTATTTGCGTGAGTGTTTGAAACAAATAAAACATTTGTAAGTTTTACAGTCTTAAACACAAAGTGCACTAAATGAACTGACTTATTCATTGACTCACATGACTCAAAGTACTTGGTGTGCTGAGTAGAATTGGTATACTCAGTGTATTCAGTGGATTAAGTTTATGAAAACTATGATAAAATAAAAATAAAATAAGAATAAAAATAAATAAAAAATAAATAAAAATAAAAATTAAAAATAAAATAAAAATAAAACAAAAATAATAAATAAAACAAAAATAAAAATAAAATAAAAATAAAAATAAAAATAAAAATAAAAATAAAAATAATATACCTAAAACAAAAATAAAATAAAAAAAAATAAAAAAAAAATAAAAATAAAATAAAAATAAATCGAAAATAAAATAAAAAATAAAAATAAAAATAAAATAAAAATAAAAAAATTTAAAACAAAAATAAAATTAAAATAAAATAAAAATATAACAAAAAGTGAAGTGATATTAGGAAATAAGTTTTTATTCTTCTATTCTTTTAAAACAATGAATTTATAGCAAGTCCCAATATAAAAGGCATTCGTTAATATACTAAAGGCTATGGTACAATTAAGGCGACCGCAAGTACGTAAGTTAATTTAATATTAAGGTAGTATATTTTTGTCAAAAACAACAAGATAGACACTCGTACAAGAAAATAATCAAAATGCTAAAATAACCCGGAGTGCAAAATTGACGTATTTCTGGATTTAACTCGAGTGTAATTCCGAAATTCGCCTGATATCAAACTAAAAAGCTTTCAAGAGTCAAAAGGACCCTGTTTGTTTATTAACAAAATCGAACCTTTTTTTTAACTTGAACAACGTATTTTCTGGATACAGACGGAGTGCTATAAATATTACCAAATGAACCTGCACCCGAAGTTCTTCTTCAACGTTATTTTGGTAAACAAAATTAATTATCTACCAAAATAAATTTTCTCAAAAGTCATGAAAACATTTTGTTTTAATATTTAATTGGTAATCTGATTTTAAATAATAGCAAATCATTAAAACTTTTATCGTAAAATATAAGTTTTGTCATAAAAAACTGTTGTGTGAGAAATTACATTCATCATAAGTGTATGGCGTATGTGGAACTTTTTATTTGTTGAAATGTTTGTTTTTTTTTGTTATCTTGTGTATTAAATTTGATTTGGGTATTATTATTAACACCATTAGGATGTTTATTAAAAGTTTTTTTTTTATGTCGATTCATATAGAAATTATGGTGTTTTGTAAAAGTTTTTTTTGCTGTTTGAGATTTTCGAAGAAAAAGATGAAAATTAAAAAAAAAACAAACAAGTCTAATATTTTGATGAAAGCAATCATTTCGTTGATTGCCAGGAAATTTTATTGTGTGTACAATTCTACATAATTTTTTTTTTTTTTTTTGAACAAATGAAAAGGGAAAACATTTTTATTGGTATATGTTCCAGTGCCACGATTACATGTCAGTAGTTCGCACTTTCTTTTGTAAATATTTGTCAATCTAGAAAGTTTCAAAGATATAACTTTCTTATGACAGTTAGGACTGAATATTGAGCAAATGTCAGAATTGGATTTGTAAGAATCTGTGAAAATAGAAAGTGTCAAATGCCAAATGTCAAAATTAGATTAGGGTGAGTATGTTCTACGTTCAACCACAAAGTGACAAAACGTAAAAATGAGCAAAACCTTAAAACAAAAAAAAAAAACTTAAATTTTAGGTTTGACAAGAGAATGTTCACCTTTTTTTTATTCGAGAATATTGAAAATGCAAGAAGAGCACATTTTTGGATGGAAATCTTTGGTTTTCGTTAAAACATGACATAATTTATGTCGAGATTCCGGTATATTTGTGGGCAATCAAACATAAAACAAGATCACACTTTGAAAAACACCAGAACTTTTCGAACATACCCCCCCATCGAGATACATGAAAATATCATACATACCAACAATACAAATACAATACACTAAAATTTGACGGAAGTTATCATCAGTGAGATTTTTTATGTAAAATCTTGCTTCACTACGGATAGCTTTCTCCAAAAAAAAAAAAACACGGGTACTTCGTATAAATATTCAGTGACATTTAACAAACATTGATTTATGCTCACTCATCAAATATATAGTTTAAAAAAAAAGAGGATTATACTACTAAAAAGTATTAGGAAACCCCAACATAAATCTTTTTTCTGGACCTTTTTTGACTGGTATGCTCGTGTAAAATTTAGTAATCTATTTTCCATGTCTCCGTCACAGCACCACTAATCATGTACTTTTTAATTTCCTATTATTATATTCTTCTATTTACCTTTTCTTACAATCTTAAAACCCTTGTTTTGATAATAAGGATAATCTAAATTCCATAAATTACTTTTCCTACCTCAATTTTACATAAAATGTCTTCTTACATTTTACAATTCCCCATCACATAAATCCTCGTATCCTTTATCCATTCTCCTAAATCAACTAAAACCATTTTGTAGTTTTTTTTTTTTAAACCTTCACTTTGAAGTTAGTTTTCTATTTGAAAACATCTTGATTGGTCTCAGAGTCTAGACAAAAAAGAAACAACAACCTTTCATACATCATTTAACCCTCGCAATCACCTTAACACAACACACTTTCATTCAGAGAGAATATATGAAGGACCACCAGAGAGTTTCATAAAAGAAAAAAGTAATAAAACCCCTTTTTTCGTAGTAAAGCATTCACCTAATCCGAACTAACAAAGCCATTAATCATATTTATGCAAGCTGATAGGATGGGTCCTTACAACACTATCTAACACACGTTTTCTTGAATCCTTCGTGTACGTGTTAGATCCCTTTTCCATTCCTGACCAGCTGATTCGGTAAAATGAACAAAAAAAGCATATCAAATTAAGGGTGGATTCGCAAAGGCAGACGACTAAAACAATTGCTATGTTTGAACAGTCGATTTGTTGGGTTGTTGTCATCCCTGTTTAAAACGTGCTCTTTTATTTGAACCGTGCCATGACCTACCACATGGGGATGAAAAGTGTTTTCCATAAGGATTTTCGATGTTCATCATTTCTTTTTTTTTATGTGTTTTCAATAATCTACAGGGTTTTTTTTATGGAGAGACATTTTTACTTAGAGTAAGAGCACTTTGACTCATGGTTGTGACAAAAAATATGACTGGAACTAAAAGAAGCTGTCAGCGATAGTAATAATTTTTAACGGGCGTGTGGTGAAAAAAACACCCATCATAATGATATTTATGTTTTATATCTTAAAATTATTTAACAGCATATATTTCATACTGGTGATGATGAAAATAAGCTATGGTACTCTTTTTTTGTATTTCATTTCTTGCTGTCGCCAATAAATCATGTAAATGCGTTGAAACTCAGGATGATAAGGAAAAGGGACTTCTTCTCTTTGCTTGCATGACAAATTATTATTATTAGAGTATAAAAGTCTTGATAGAACCATAAATATAAAGTCTAATAGACAACAAAAAAAAAAAGTACCAAAATTGTGTCAAGAAGAAACTCCATTAAATAAATGTTTGCATGGTAATGATGAGGTAAAAAAATGTTCCACATACGCCATACACATTTTTTAGGGGTTAATTTTGTTTTTAACTTTGGTAAAACATCAACGAAATTACTTTAAACTTTTTAACTTTTTTTTTACTTGGTAAATGGTTTATTAGGCTTAAATGAATTACTTTGAGTTTGGTTCTGTGATTCAGCAGTAAAATAAGCGTGAAAGCAAATTTTAGGAAGCCAAATGAATTTCTTTTTTTTTTCTAAATTAATTTGTATCGTTAAAATAATTTAAATAATTATACATCGTCAGCATAGCTTGCCTTATTTTGTTGTGTTTAATAAGGACGATGTAATTTTTCTATAGAATAAGTTTAATTGACTTTTCAACATTTAGACCAGTTTTTCTCAAAATGGGCGGCGATTAAAGCTTTAGAGAATACTAGAAAAAAAGAAAAGTTAAGGCGGTCTAAGGTTCAGTTCACATACAACAGGCGTATGGTGCAGCCGTGTTGCTGAAGTGACATGGGCATAAATTTTCCTCTTGCTAGCGTGGTGCTGGAGCGGAGATGTTGTGAAGCACTCAATTCACACATATATGGACGGTGAAGACATAGTCAGCTGACGTATTTTCTTGAAAATTCGTGTATGGTACTTTTTGGATTTTTTTTTTAACTGATCGGCTTTTATTAAAATGTGGTATAGCGTTTAAATTAAACATTTTATGTTTGATTAATCAGCCGTTTATTAAAGAATGTTTTTTAAGATTGTTTGTCATTCATAAAAAAATAATTTTAAATTACATAGGTTGCTACAAGAGTAAATTCATGCAAGTTAGTCGTTAATTTTATTTATTATCTTCCTCTCAGTATTTTTTATTTAATTTAAAAATTTTTAATCTCATAGTAAGCTACAAGAGGAAGTTCGTGTATTAACAAATAGTCAAAGTGACAACACTAGTGGCACTGAACTGGTGCGGTAATGGCACCCGTCATCATGCCTTTACCACGCCACTTATGTTTATTTGATTAAAAAGAAAACATTTCCGTACCACGATAGCACCATGCATCAGTTTTATTTTCATTGGGTAAGCCGATTCGGATTCGATATAAACCCGAACAAACAATATTTGCTTGTATTTATTTCGATATTTTATTTGATCTAACAACTCGTGAAATTTGTACTTGAACTAAATATATTTCATCACCTATCAAATATAATTTAGCATAAATCTTGTTAAACTTAAATTATCGTAATGAATAATTAACCATAATTTATTTTCGGAAGTTAGAAATTTCATTAATTAATCTCTCTTATCCTGTAACTTGCTGACCAAACTTTTATCATTCAAATAATTCAATTCGCCTGTGAGGTTTTCGTTTTTCTTAAGCTATGTTTGTCATGTATAAGGCCAAGTAAACACCCTTGTCCCTAGAGAAATCCAAATAAAAACAAAAATAAAATGTCTTACTTCTTGCCTGCACGACATCTAACTGCCAACACGAGAATATGTTGTACATATATTTTAACTCATACACTTGAATATAATTCAACTTGGCAAAATAAACTATAACTTGCTTTAATTGGGTAATTATTTATGAAAAAACATAATGTGAATGTGCGTTCAAAAAATACACGCAAGTGTTAGACAAAACATAAAATGGTATCCTTTTTCAGAAGTTCGTCATGTATGTACGACATATACGTGTACTTACAAAAGGAAGCTGTCATTTGTGATGTAATTAGAAAATATCCTTAGAAAATTAGCTATTCATTTTGTTAGTTTCGCATTTCATTATTAGTTTTCTTTTTTGAATGTTTCTATGTTCTGTCTCAACTTTTGCTTTTATGTAATACTTGAGACAATTTTAATTAGAAAATGTTTCAGAATGAAGAATATTTGTTTAGTGAGGTTGTGAGGATGTCATTTGAGGTGAAAAACTTTACACAACAAAACCTGCGAATTCAAATACATATCATCTTTGAGATTGAAACTCAAAAGAAGGTGTATAATTAAAAATGACTGGAGTAATATCTAGATACTTTTGGTTTTCTTGAATTTTGTGGTTTAAGAGATATAGACGACATTTGGATTCAATATTTGTTTTTATTCACAACTTGTTAAACAATTTATAAAGAAATCATTTAACTTAATAAAAGTTTGTAAAACTTTAGGGGTATTTTCATTTCATAAAATAACAAAACTGAATTATTTACACAAGTAGGTATTGCAACAGTTTGGCCGGAGAAATTTTGTAGTTAACAAGGTTGTGCGGTAGCACACAAACGGTCTTATTTTTCAGAAATCTTTTTTTCTTTGAATTTAAGCTTACCTTCTTTTTTTTGACAATGTTAACGATCTCAACAAGGTTCAACTCTCCAAATCGTCTACTTCCTATTAAAGATTCACATGTGAGGTTTGTTGGATTGAACTCAAAAACTTCATTAGGAAATTTTAGAGCTACGATTCCTGCTTTGCAATCTAAGCGTCACTGCGTATGATTTTGTCGTTTAGACCAGGTAAATGAGTCTCATATTTGAACTCGTAAGCCAACTTACAAAAAAATCATTTATTTTCAAATGTTTTTTGTAAGACTTTAATTTTATTTTTATGGTTTTGATTAACAGAATAACAATACGAATTTGTATACGAATTCTTCGAATCATTTGTTAAGCACAAAATGGGACTAGTTTGCACATGCAAAATGGTCCCATTACCTTTTTGCATAGCCAAACTCTTTGATATTGTATAGTTCTTTATCTGAATTAATCCCGTTGAATTAATCAAATAAAAGACAGTAGAACAAAACTTAAGTTCCATCAACAAAGCGTCTTTTTGAAAAGTGAGCATCAACATGGAGAAACATTAAACTAGAGTAGAGTCCACAAGTGAAACAAATATATACGCAATTATTATAAATAATGAATAACGGTACAAAACAGGAAGGAATCATTGTTAAAAATTGGCTAAAAAACTTATTAAAATTTTTGATGAAAGTATGTCAACCGCTGAGCTGGATTTAACTTACAAAACCTGTGACAAAAGACTCTGAAAACAATAAATTGCTGACAAAGCTCTTTATTTTAAACTGAAGAGAATAATGTGAAAACGTAATTGTATTTTATTTTTATTAAATTACCGTAATTTTAAAAGCCTGTGATTTATAAAATAGAATCACAAAATTTGAAATATTTTGTCATCAATAGACTCTATATTATTATAGAAGTTCAGCCCCTTTTGAAAATTCGTGTTATTTTTCTAACGATCATTAAAACTAATTACACGTTTTCAAGCTGCAGCTGAATAAATTTCGTCTAATTACTGTACAATTCGTCACACACACACACAGAGAAAACAAAAATGCAAATACAAAAACCTCGACGCCTATTTCGTATTCAAATTGCCTTTTGTTATTTATTGCCACCATTTCAAGCACCCCCAATAAGGACATAAGGGATTAAGCGTAACCGCTACAATACAAAAAGCTTACAATGGGGTTTCAGCTGTATCACAACTAACAACCTGTTGTGTTTGCCTTAAATGTCCGCTCCAGTTGATGTTTCTGGTTCTCAGTCTGATAAATCAACTTTGAGTCGTGTCTCTAATTTCGTAAATTTATAACTCTAATTAGCGGACGTAAATTACTATCTTATATTCCTTGACAAAAAAAATGTTTTTGACTGAGTTTTTGTAAGAAATGCCGGAAATACCTTTTAAATTGCTTCTTTAATAAATTTTCATTTGTAACATTATTTTTGAAGAACATTAATTTTAATGTCATTGACACCTTTTAAGTCATTAAAAGCAACAACTTATCATTTCTATTTTTGTCCCTTTTGTTTGATTGAATAATTGAAGGAATACGATACCTGGAGTTATATGATTATAGATAAGAAAAACGCAAAGATGTTAATAAGTTAATTCTACATTATGACGTGTCTGGTTTTTATTTAATTGTTAGTCAATACAAAAATGCTAAATTAAAATTCGTCTTTTGTTAACGATGCCAACGGACTCAAGGTTGCAAACCAAAACACGCACATTTAATTCTTTTGACTTAGCAACTTTGTTATACCTTATTGTTTCTGAGCAAATATCATATCTGTATTTATATCAGTAGATGTAATATGTTTCGATATAAATATAATATTAAATTTTTCTCAATTTAAAGTTTAATACAGTTCCTGTAAAACACACAACGACCACTCAGCTGATATCGTTGCATACCAACCGACAGAGACGTTATAATACAATCGTGACTTTTTTGATATTAAATGGTCGAATCCTGCAAGCAGATCCATAGTGAGATCGTTAACATCATCAGAGAAAAAGAATACAAGGTTAAACCATTAGAAAAAATAAACTTTCTTAGATAATTAAAATATTTTTTTTATCAGACTGTTTAGCGCCACTTTACAATAAGAGATAACCACAATAAGTTCCCAGGCCAAATCGTTGCAATACCTACTTACGCAAATATTTTATATTAAAGTTTTCTAAAAAAAAATCTTTTTTAATACATTCTTGAACTTAAATAATGTGAAATAAAGTATTTTAACAAATCAAGAACTGAGAAAGTCATAGAAAAGGGTTTTTGTAATTCTCTTGTGAACAGTCGTTTAAAAAGAAAAGGTATTTTCGAACTTGAACTGGTTTATATTGAAAAAAGTATAAGATGATAATTTAATTTTTCAAAACCCAAATAAAGCTTTATGAGCTAAAATTATCCCAATAAAAGAAACTTAAGAATATTTTGTTTTTGTAGGTTACAAACAAATTAAGTTCTTATGACTATTTTCATTTTCATTTTCACTTGCAGTTTATTTTTAACTCCAATAATTAGTTTCATGATTTGTTTGCCGTAAATTTAAGTGCTGTGAATAAAAGGCTTAAAAGAAATTAAATCCTTTCTAATTAAACACAAAAAAAAGGTCTCTTAGAATACCAAATGACATCTGTCAAATCATTAGGGAAGACATTTCAAGGATCTTTTTTTCTACAAAATTTGTCTTTTTGATTTTAAGCACATTCGTCGAAAAAAGAAAATTTAAAAAGTTAAGCAAAAAAAAAGAAACAAAAAAAAAATGCACACAGAAAACTTTTTTTAAATAATCTTTGAGGCTACATACCTTCAGTGAGGTTGTTCCATGGAGCATCCTAGGGAAGGCATCTAAAACGCCTTTTCATTCAATTTCATTTTTTGTATATAACTTTTACAATTGACAAGGAAGCCACCACTTGCTGTGCCGTAGTCCTTGAGTTATATATCCTCTTTTGGGACGAATGTTCTTTGTAACAAAACCCCGACACACTAGTTGTCGTCCTGGACCAAATTAATGCAAAATTAATATTTCTAGCAGGTAGCCAGGAAAACAGTTGTACGGAGATATAAATCCAGGTGGAATTAAAGATTCCAACCAGAGGATGATGTTGAAAAAGCCTGACAACCAGGAGTGAAATGGAAACTTTTTTTTTTGTTTGTTCTTGTTGTTGATGTATTCCGCTGGTTTCAAAAAAACTTTGTCTCTTTTTTTATGCAATTAAATTTCTTATTCAATTTCAGTTTGGAAATTTTCGTTGATGGAATTTTTTGTTTTACTTTCCTTTTTTTTGTTGAGAAGCACTTTTCTTTGTTTTTTTTTATATAAACATATTATATATCTGTTTTTTGTTTTTTTTTTTTTGAATCTAAAAAGAAAATTAAAATTCAACAGAAATATGAAAAATATTTTTGAAGAAATTTTGAATCGACTGGTTTGAAGGTTTGTTTTTTTATATTACTTTCGTTTTCTATTTATACAAGTCAAATATTATTTTCTAAAGAATGAACAAATAATTTAAATTCTTAGTTATTATTTTGCATAAATGTTTAGATATTATGTTTAATAATATGCACATAATTTCAAAATAAATATAATTTGTATAACAGGGATATTCTTCTGGGAGACTTTGACTGAAGGAAACATGCTTTAAGGGCGGAAGATGAATACAAAACAAATTGATTGAAACGAATATGTTGACCAACAATTTTAAGGGTGTATTTTGATGTCGGTCGTAAGGATTTTAAAAAAAAAAACAAGAAAGGAATTAAGGGCTGAACATCATTTTCTAGAATTTATCATATTTTATTTATTCGTTTTGTTACTCTATGTTAAAAATTATTTGAAATAAATTAAATAAAGCAGACAGTTGCTACTTTGTGAAAAAAATTTAGGAATTTGATTGGAAATACAATTGTAATTTTTCTTTTAATCTGCTTTTGAAAATTTGGGTTTCCCTGAGAATAAAATAATTAAAACAATCCTTGAAATAGCTATATCTAGAGCAAAAAATGGAAAAAAATAATAATAAAATTCATAAAAACGAGTAAATAAAATTCGTTTAAAAATTTGTGGTAGCACCTTTGAATTGTTGTTGTTGTTCAAAACATTCAATAAAACCAAAATAGTAAACTCTTTTGTATTTTATTTTTGTGTTTATATTTTCAATTCTTTTGGAGTCAACCAGGGAATTTCTTGATCTTACTTTCAATTAATTTCGACAAAAAAATAGGCTCAATAATTTTGATAACTAAAATCGAAAGTTTAATAATTAAAATAATTTCATAATACCATACATATATACATATATATACGGATGATTCTTTTATAAGAGATTTTCATTCCTATGAAGATGTGGCCAAAGGCGAAAATTTGAATTTCTTGACCAAATTCATAATTATGAATCTAGTCCCTCTGATGCAAGGGCGAGTCAATTCTTTCACATTTAGTTACTTTTTAAAAGCCCAGGGTAAATACATTTGCTAGGGTAGAGACATCAACTCCAGTTTAGATAATTTCTTCTGACCAAGAGAGATTCTTTTGTCATATAAACGATTTAAAAAAGTTAATTTTTCTGTGACATGAAAAGATTCAACAGTTGTAATTACTCCTTTTTCCTTTTTTTTTTTTTAAATATTTTTCCGTATCCTTTTATTTTTGCAACTCGTTCTTTTCCGTAATTCGATTATCGCCAGACGATATCGTTTTCAAAATTCCTATCTCTATCATACTTTTACGATTTGATCGAGACAGTACGGTATCTACGAAACGATTATCGTTCGATCGTATTAATTTGACCGAATTAGGCCCCTGGCCAAAAGTAAAGTATTACAAACTTAACGATGATACGCGTCTTTGGGCGCTGTTTTAAAAATGGCCGCCCTAATATCTCTATTAGTATTGACGGAATCGAATTCGCCAGGGTAGATACGCTCCATAGGCGAAGACAAAAAGGAAGTTCGAAAATTATTTAAAATTAACAAATATTTTTTTAATTTCTCTTTACTATTCTAAAGTAGACTTATTTGAGGTTATGCTTAACAAAATTTAATTGTGCAACTGCACTAAAGAAAGCGTGTAATGACTGAGTTTTTAACTAAAAACGTGATGGGACAGGCCAGGGTAGATACTTTTTCATGCTTAAACATTGAATTTCAGAAAAAATTACTTCATATGTGGACATTTAATGACAATTCTATTTATAGAATACATTAAGATACTGTGAAGTATTGGAAAAAATTATAACTCCTACTATAAAAAAGTAATATTATAGTGATTGCCGCATACTCTTATAATAGAATCACCAATATATATTACATGCACTGCAAAACTAGGAAATGTGGAAAGGGTTAAAAAGAAAATGTTATTAAATGCAAGAATTTCGTTACGTGTAAGGATGTAACATGGGACTCATAAAAAAAAAAATAGTTTTGTATTTGAAATTTTAAGAAGTTTAAGTATTTTCTTATTCAAATCAGAAATGTAACATCCCTGGAATCACTCTCACTTCTATTTTAATGGCGAATGCTTAGAAATTCAAGATGGCTACATTCAAGAGAATGCTCCAGTTTATATGAGTGAAGAAGTTTTAAAATTTTATTCAAACGACAGCCATTTATCATAATTTCTTCGAGAATCTCATTAGGCGAGTTCATGAAGTCATAAAATGAAAAGTCTCTGTGAAAAACGAAATTAATTTTTTTTTATCACTTCACATGTTTCAAAGCTCGGAATTTACAGTGAACAGTGATTAAGTTCATTTTTTTAGGCTGTTTGAAGTCTGAAGATTGTTTAAAACAATGAAGGTGGAAAATTACGATAAAAGAGCGCGTATGTTCCAGTAAAACTATTCAACCTATTTATCCAATGTATTTCAGTTTTTTGCCAAAAGTAATTTTTCAGTAAATTTTTTTACATTCTTCCATTTTTCGATATAAGCATTTCATATTCTCTTTTTTTCGTATTAAAGCTAAGTCTGTCCATCTTTAAACAGACAATAAAACCAACGGCAAAATTAGAATTTCTTAGAAAAAGTTTTATTTTTAAAGTCGACGAATTAACACTAAACGCCAAGTGTTTCTTCTCATTGCAGCTCATAAAATATAATTGCTCAGTGAGAAGTGCACTGAAGTAGAAACAGTCATCATCGTAACGTTTATCCTCAATTTTTCCAGGGATTATAAATATATAACATCCACTACTATTTTCAACCATCAATTTTATATGAGATTTTTTTCGTCCAAGCTTGAACTAATTATACAAAACACTTCAATTTAATTAGGGATACGCTGAAGCTTTAAAATTCATTCACTTAAATTTAACTATGAAAGCAATATAAACGAAGCTACTTCTTAATTATCTGGAGTAATGAAACTCTCAAGCATACCCCCTTCATCAATGGTATGAGCATATTAAAAAAAAAGTGCATCCCACTTTCTGAGATAAATTACTTTCTTTAAGATACATCTTCTCATTTGTCAGTGAAGAGTTTTCTCATTTTAACCCAGATCACGTTAAGTATATCATATCCTTGAAATCTTTTTTTTTTTTAATATTCAACACACAAGCTGAAGATAAACTTTCTTCTAGGAAAAAAGAAATTACATTCACCTTCTAGTATTTTAAATTTCAAAGAAATCTAAAAGATTCATCATTATTTATTTATGTCATCAGTTACATGTCACTTTCATTTTATCCTCTCCCGCCATATTTGTTAATTCCGCCTTCAAATAAATCGGATGCTACTTCAAAATAACCGCCATACACCAAAATTTAAACAAAAAATATTTACAATGCAACCGTGTGAGATGCATGTCCGAGTGTAATTATCTTTCAACGTGCTGCTACAGCATTGAAAAATTACTCAAATTTTATTTTGATTAAAAATTTAATTATTGTTTTTAATTTTTTTATTTCATTTGCCTACAAAATACCGCTAACAGCTCTAGTTGGATTATTGCCAGTCAGGTTCGGGTCGGTGATCGTGTTGTGATGATTTTTTTTTTTTTTTTTTTTCATAACGAAAAACATATCGTCTAAGCAATCATCGAAAACGTTAAAATTGAAACATTCAACTAATTTAAAAAGTCATTGTGTAAATATAAACGTAAACGATGAATTTAGTGTTGTGCACAATCTCATCAATTTCGATTCTCGCTTATAAAAATGAAAAACGATGCCATTTGCTTAATCCGAATCTATTTCCACTCCAATAAATATTTTCGCACAGATTCGGTAAATCAAAAATGTTTAGTTGGATTCGTTGGAGCATTTTGAAGCAAGAGCAATTTAATCTAAGATAGAATGATTGGATGGTGAATGTTTAAAAAGCCAAAGGAGCAAACTGGCAAAAGTGCTCTTCATTTTGTGTTTGTTTACACTTTTCGCCTCACTGCACATTGAGTAAACAAAATCAACATGTTTGCAAAGAAATATAAAATAGAAAAAAAAAAAGAGAAATACAAATTTAAGAAAACTTATCGAGAAGGGTGAGGTTATTTGTAACAAGGTTGCCACTTTGATGTATTTAATGTGAGATTTGGAGTAATTTAAAATTTATTTTTTAAGTGAATAAATTATGAGCCCAGGGAATACCAACATAGGAGATGTGCTGTGAGCCAGAACTGGGAATGGCAGATTGTAGAAATGCCTCCAACGAGAAGAAGAACTGGACTACACTTAATGAATACACTCAAAGGTCAGCCCTGGACTAACCATATAGGCAATGTAGGCAGCTGCCTAAGGCGGCAGATTTTGGAGGGCGGAAAATTTTTTAAATCAATGACACAGCATTTGGCCGATGGTGGCGCGCACCGTGGCGGTTACTGTTTAGAATTTTAGATGGTGTCATATCTGTACATAAGATTACTTCTACTCGCATATTTCCCATTCTATCATGTTTTGATTTAGGTGCTGCCGAGATTGAGTTCCATGAACGACAAATTGCAACCCACTCAAAGTAACCTTAGTGAAGTAGTTGTATAATTGTAAAGAGCCTCATCAAAACTGTGTGTAATGCACGTGACGACCTTTACTACTTCGAAAAAAGCATTTGTATCGCTGCAATGACAGTTAGCACTAAATACTTTGCAAAAATTAAATTCGTACATATCTTATAAACTACAAAATGTCAAATTTATTACTCTGCAAAAGTAGAAATTGGATTTCTGTTTAAATCTGTCAAACAAAAAATTGTCAATTTTATAACTTACTTATGACAGTTAGAAATAAATTCCGCAAATCTTAAAATTAGATATCTACGTGCATATCTTTCCAACTACAAATTTTCAAATTTATTACCTCTGATGACGGTTTTTATTGAATACTCCCCAAATATAAAAATTGGATTTGAAAAAAAAACTGTCAAACTTTGTGTCAACTTCATAGCCTTTGGTCAAAATTGGATTTGTAAACCAACTATCAAACTATAATGCAAAATGTCAAATTTATTTTTTGCTATTGGCTTTTCATACTGAATACTCCATAAGCGACAAAAAGACAAAGCAAAACTGAGCAAAAATTCGAAAAAATAAAAAACTAAGATTTCAAGATTGTTTTTGTTCAAGGAATATCCCAAAAACGTCAAAAATTTCCAAAAACCCTTAATTTTCCTCAAAAACATGGGATATTTAGTTCGAACTTTAAGTCTGTTCATGGGCAATCGAATATATAGAAAAAAATCAGACTCTGAAACCAAGTAAAACTTTTCGAATATACCCCTTCGCGAGATACATGAAAGTATCATTCGTGCCAACATTTAAAAATAAAATAACAAAAATTTTATGCAATATTCGAATGAAAGTAGAAAATCTATTTGCAGTGATTCTACTTTAATCTGCATTGATCCGTTGTCGAATTTCTTCCAAAATTTAATTAAAACTTTTCAAATCGTTTTCGAAAAAAAACGACATAATTTTTATAACGTTTTTTGTTTTTTAAATACCTAATACGAGAACTTGAATTAATATTTCTTTCGCCTTACAACATCTCTCTTTTCTTTTCTGCAAGTTGGCAAGCATGACTTTTTTTAACTTTATTTTCAAAGTGTAGAATGATGATGGTACTTTTCGACTATACAGTTTGCTTATTTACGACGTTGTGCAGTGAGATTATTAAGAAAGTTCAAAACCCTTTTTCTTCGAAAGTAGTTTTACATCATCAGCTTGTGCACTGCTGGTAAGTGAAAGGATTTCAAGAAACTACTGTATTTGGCTATACGGATGAAGGAAAACGCGATATCCCTGAACTAATGACAAGTTGCATCCTCAAGAAAGCATTTTATCTCCAGATAGTGGGATGTAATGTGTTTAATAACATAAACTTTCAATGATGCAGCGGTGGTGGTGAGTTTGAAAGAATTTCGTTACTTGAGATAATTAGTAAGCTTAAGTTGGTATATTGCTTTTGCAGATCGATATTTAAAAACTAAAGATATTCTTAGGTATCTATATCTATTGGAACTTTTAAGTGGAAGAAAATTTCTTAAGAGATTAAAATACTTTCACATATTTAATGAGCTGAAACTAAGATGTTTCAAGAAAGCTACATATAATTGTTTGCTATAGTTTTGTAAATCAGAAATTAGAAACTATTTGCGGTAAAAAGTTGTGACCACTTTATCTGCTTGGAAGCAGATTTTACTTGGCTAACATATTTTATGAATTCCAAAGATAGTGTTGATTTATCTATTTATGAAATAATTATTTCAACATTTTTGTTAACAAATAAACCGTTAAGTTGTTTGTGGATTGACGTTTGCTTGATTGCGGTAGAAAATGATAGGATTAAAATCATAATCCAATAAAGTTTTTGAGTTTTTCTTATCCTTGATAAAACACAAAAGGACAAAAATAACAAAAATATCATAAAACTTTTTTGATGACTTCCTTGAGTGAGCTAATCTTATAGCAATTTTTTTAAGGGTTTGGTAGCTGAGAAATACGTCAACGCAATATCTGAATGTTTTAGGTAAACAAGTCAAAAAAGACTAAATTCATTCAATTCCAAGCAATAAAGTCTAAAAGAAACCATAAAATATTCACTTTATTATCATTGACATAGTAAAACACCAAACTTGATGGGCAATAAAAGCCTTCAAGAGATAAAAAAATAAACTTTACTGATTATATTTCCTAATTAGTAAGGACGAGATCTTTTTTTCTACTTCCTTCTCCCACGCATCTAAATTATTTGTAACTTTATTTTCACAAAATCCAGAGCATCTGTGACAGATTATATTTTATTTACGATTGACATTCTGTAAAAATTACGTATCACTCACAAATTACGTATGTGAAATCTTTTATTTTCACATCCATAAAAAAAAAAGAACTTAACACACGCAAATCTATCATCAAATTAAAGATTTTATTTTATGGAATCATTGAACTTATAAGGAACGGAGTTTTTTTTTCATGAGAAAAGAAAAAGTTTCTTTCTGTAAAAAAAACTCAATGGAAAGGGAAACTCTATTCTTCAAGTTGGTATTTATTTGACTGGATAAAGAAAAGAATAGAAAACTATATTGTGGCGTCTTGTTCGAGTTCATAGACCGCTTGATAATGTTTTGAAAAGGAGAAAGTTTTGCGATACTTTTTTTTTTTTTTTTGTTTAATAATAGATTTTTTAATCGCAAATAGTTGGTTGTACAGTACGCTCTCGATTAAAGAAACCTATTTAATTCGGAAAGAGTAGGTAATTTGTTGCAATAACATAGTTGTAACATATAGTACATATTAGAAATGATTTACCGCGAAAGATTTTTTCTAGAAATAAATGCTAGATAATGTATATATAAAGGGAAAAAAATAATGACATCATGGATAGAAAATTATGTTTACTAATCCAAACTTTTTAGAAAAATGCAATTGGCAATACTAGTTTCATTTTGGTTGCTGTTTTTACAAAGGTACTGCGTTTATCAAAAGTTCATCTTATCGAAGTAACGAGTTTTAAACTTTTAAGTTTTGACAAATGAAAACCGGCATTGAATTAACATAATTTTCTTATAATCAAATTAGTGCTGAGCTTACAAAATTTTAATAAGTGTGGGGCCTATTACCAATGAAACTCCGCAGGAAATGTTTCCTTTATTCGGAAAATTGGCATCGTGAAACATTTTCGAAAGTTTACCAGAAATTTATTGTGATCGCAAACAAAATTTTCATGGAAATTTAGCTGTTGTTTCACTATTATTTTTTCACTTTTATTAAGGTAACGGAATTTAAGTAAAACCGATCAATGGTAGTTTAACTATTTGAATTTTTTTTTATACATTTAAAACAAACTAATTTCCACTTAAACACAACTCTTTAAGTCTAAAAATATATTATCAAGATGTGTATTTAAAAGAAATACAGATTCATTGAAATGACAATCGTGAAAAACTAGACAATCAAACAAATTTTATTTCAAAGTAGTGATAAAAAATGGAAATATTTTGTTCCTCTGAATAACAAAAAAAAAAATTAATTAAAACAAAATAAAAGGATATTTTAATAAGTATAATAGAGATGGTCTGTGTCCACCAAAAATCTTTAAGTGCAACGGAATTACATATATTCAATTAAAATCAAATTAAATAGGTGTTGAATTTTTTTTAAATAATTTGAAAGAGAAAAAGTACACTTGAGATGTGGCAACACTAGTAGGAACAAGTCAAATTTGAAACTAATTTCATCGTAAGGTTTGACATTTCTAATTCAAAAAAACATCAACTGATGTTGCGGGATCCTCATGTGACACACCGCGACTGAGCAAGAAAATTTTGGCTGCCAAAAAGATTTGCTAGCGTTTGATGCCACATAATTTGAAAATCTGTGCCAAGGAACAGAATACCCATCCAACGGTAGGAGGTTGCCCGCCATATTGAAAAACACATTTCCTCAAATATCTCAAGAATGGCTTATTGACAAAAAAAATATGAACAGCTTTTCGATAGAAAAGCCTACAACTTTTTATATCTTAAGATATTTGAGGAAACGGGTTTTTCAATATGGAGGCTAACGCAAACTCCCTGCCATCCCGGGATTTTTTTTACACTCCTCCCAAACTAACGAACCTTATTCAAAAAATGTCTCTCTCGACCGGCCTAGAAGTGTAAACAAACTTCAAAGTGTCGATAAGACAGCTGGAATTTATTATTTTAGAAACGTCAAAATTTAGTTGTTCTTATCTGTCAAACTACAAAATGTCAACGGGAATAATTGAAGGTTATAATTGTATAAGCGCTCAGCAAATTTGCTCCGTCATCTCAATTCAGCTGGAACATGAAATAAAAGTACAATTCTTCAAAACAAGGCCAAAACTCTCCAACTACGAATGGAAAAAATTTGCAGGCTCAGATTTTTGACAGAAAAAAAAAGAGCATACGACGGACGGAGATCTCGAAAATCTTAGAAATAAAAACTGCGCAAATTATTTTACATTTTAAGTCAAAATTAAGTTATTCCAGATAAGTCAAATTACATAGTGTCAAAGTTAACAAATAGCTTTTCTATGACAGTTCGCATTTATTAATATTGAAACGTCAAAATTAAGTTTTTATAATCTGTCGACTGCAAAGTCTCAAAGGCAATTAATTCCTTTCCAATGAACCACGTAAGGACATGTCTGCCAAACTTTAAAGTATTCGCGACTTCTTACATAATATGAAAGTAAATTCATATAAAATCACACAAATAAAAAAAGCTCTTATTAGGTCGTTTTTTATTCTGCAAAAAAAAATGGCAGTTTTAATAGATCGTGGAGACACCGTGTTACATTTTTCTTGAAAATATGACATTTTATTTGAAAAATCTTATGTCACATTTTGAATCGCACAAATGTCAACGGACAAATACTTCGAGATACTAAATATAATGCGTACATACACTTAAAAATTAAACGGCCACAATTCTGCCGTGTTAACTTGAAATGTGTAAGTTTATTTTTTTGTGTTTAACTACAATTTTCTTGTGTTTTGCTATTGACCAATGTCTTTCATATATTGAATATTCATTTATCAAACTCAATTGTCAAAACAGACAAAAATAACGGGTAATATCAGTGATCCGCGGTGGAAAATATATGTGAAATCAAACGAACTGTTTTTTTTTTTTTTTTTGTAACAAAACTACTACATCTTCCAAGAAAGCTGCTTTTGCAAATTGTTTAATATTTAAACAGTTTTTGCGTCAAAAGGTAATTGTGTTTTTCTTCACTTTTGTGAACTTAGCTTCCCCCCTCTCCCGACCAATATTCATTATCATCTTAACTGATTGATTTACCTTAATTTTTGTCTTTTTTTTTACTTTTAAAATGTTTCAATAGGTCTTCTTATCACAACCTCATTTCTGCTTCTTTGCAATTCAGCTCAGTGAATTGATTTAGCTACTTTTTCTCCATTAAAAGATGACAAGAAGAAGAAAAAGAATCCACCCGAACGAAGAAGGACAATCACAACACTTGCCACTTGTAGGGTAATTGACTGCATACTATATAGATTTAAAATAGCACTCCAAAAATGCTGCAGTCCTCTTGGGCAAATCAAAGTCTTCCTTGCTTTTTCTGTTTGCTGAGTATGTGAAAAATTTCAATATAAAGTGCAGGCATAGGATGATAAAATATATAAAAAGGACTTCAGTTTAGAGAAGACGAACGAACAAAAAAAAAAAATCACTGAAAATCTAAAAAAAGGATGTCAGGAAAACGACTATTTTTAGATTGACACAAGAGTGTGTTCTATAAGACTTACACATCTACGCCCCCTAACGGCAAATAGAAAAACGAGAAAAAAAGTCTTGAATGAATGGCAGTCTATTTTTATACGTCTACTACAAAACTAACCCGAGACCGATGACGATGACAACAATTGAGTGTCGAGTGCAAATACATCCCAAGCACTTAAGTTGGTATGAAAACGTCCTCTATCTACGAACAACAGTGTGCAGCACCAGCATAGCGAAAATGCGAGAAGTATCCTCAAACTAATTACTGGAGGATATGTGATTACGTAGCTCCTCGGACCATGGGAGGCATTGTCATCGTATCCCTAGAAACTGAATCGATTGTATATATGTGTGTGCTGTATTAAGTTCTTAACGTGGGGGTGGCATAAATGCATCATCACACCATAATAAGGAAAATGTGCTTATGTAAGGTATTTTAGATTCTCATGAATAATATAGGAACTAATACATATTTACACTTGCATTGCTATGAGATGGAGTGAGAGTAACTTGAAGATGGTTTCTAATTAAAGTTTGAAGATTCAGTTCAACCGACTTTCATAAGCACGCACTTGTGCTCATTACTACCGAAATACGAACGGACGTGAGTTAAGACCTGTTATTTTACTTAAACTACAGTTAATAATCTTAAAGAGTCAAGTGATATAGTTATTTCTGGCTGACGGCAAAAGCCAATGCTACAATTATTGTGAAATTGTAAACAAGAAACACTTATTTTGTTATAATAAAATCACATTTGCTACTACTTTTTTTCTGGTTGTAGGGAGATAAGTAGTTAAATGAATAAATGAAAACCTAATGATGAGAAATTTTAATCAAACATATGGTATTGTAGTTTTAGCAGAAACAAACATAAGATTTCCGCATCAAAAAGGACGTCCGCCAGTATTTTCTTCGAAATTCGAAAATAATACAATAAAAATATATAATTCATGAGTAGATTCCAAGGACGTCCGCCAGTATTTTAGGAGATTCGAAAAATGCAATAAAAACAAATAAGTCACCTAAAAGATGTCCGCCAGTATTATTGAAGATTTAAAAAAAAAAAAAAAAAAAACAATTCAAATATATAAGAAGATTTAAAGAACGTCCGTTAGTATTTACCCAGTAATAATTTCACATCAACAAAAACAACGAAAATTCTGAAGTGTTTTAAAAGAGATTTTAGTGAATTAAATTTAAAGGAATTTGGACCATAAGAGCCAATTTGTGCAGTCGCATATAAATATTTTGTTAGTTGCGTAGAAAGTTTATTTTATTTAAAATAAAGTTAGTTTGTATTTATAACTAAATTATATAATTATTTTATTCTCCCTAAAATTATGCAATGTTTTTTTTTATGATATTATTTGTTTTTAACAGTGTAAATGACATGTAAACACTATACTAAAAATAAAATAAAACAAAACAAAACAAATGAAAATACAAAATTATCATAGAACTCGTTTTCCACAAAATCCATCAAAACAACAACCACAAAGTAAAAAATAAACATTTGAAATTAAATATCACCATTAATCATTACCGGATTCCGGTTAACAAAGGCTTGATTTGGGAAATTGTATCTTTTTAATACAACCGCACATGATACAGTTAGATAGGGATATTGTTAAAAAATGTATTTGTATAGAAAACTAAATTTTAATGGAAAACCAATGTGAAACGATGTGTTTTGTGATAAATGGATAAAAAAGGACCATCGTATTTCACAAAAGTTTACAGTGAAATCTCTCGTAAGTGGACTAAAAATGGCCAATTTTGTTGCCTCTTTTTTACATAATTTAGACGAAAATGGTTCAACAAAGATAACAAAACAAAATATTGTGGGCGGCAAGGTATACAATGATGATGGATTGCTTGCTTGTTAATCTAGAGGTTGCCACTTTACCAGTTCAATTCTCGCTCGGGTCTAAAGCATTTTTTACTTGCTCAATAGGGCAAGTATTGGTTTCGTGTAAAGAACAAATTCGAGGTTTTAATCAAACCTGACATTACGATAATAGAGAAGATAAAAAAAAGTAGGTTTCGTCATGCCATCCGTCGCGTCGGTCTGTCTGTGCGGATGTGCGGATGTTCGGTTGTATGTTCACCGAGCTACAGCCTAAACGGTTAGATGGATTTTCTTCAAACTTCGTGTGTAGTACTTTTCAAATTTGAATTTTTTATTTAACGGTTACCTCCCATATAACAGTTTTCGTTTTTCCAAATTTTCTCGAAAACGGCTCTAACGATTTTGATAAAACTTTGTGAACGTTATATTTGGAGTGCTCTTAATATAACTGCATTTTAGGTTTTTGGCTAAAAATACACATAACGGAGATTTGGTGTTAACAGTTTTTAACAAATTAGCCCTTAAATTGACAACGGCTTTCCCGATTTCATTTAAATTTGGTATGGTATATAATCTAAGCATTCAACACAAGATGGCATTTAAAGTTTTTTTTTCTAAACAGCCATTTATAGATAGCTACCATACAACTTTACCTCACATTTAAGCCACTTTTCACTTTTTAACATAATTCAGCAAATTAAATTTTCCCAATCCAATAGTTTGCTACAAGAGCAAGTTCATCTGGATTTGTTAAAATAATATAATTTATTTCAGATCTATAAAAGGGCATTACATTACTGTGTTTGTTAAGCAGAGATTTTACTGTACCAAAATTTATATGCAGGTTTATTATATTTTTGTATTTTATACCCCCATTGATCTGGAAAATGTACACTTTATTTGAAGATATTTTTTGTTGATATTTATCTTGAGTTGGGTCTTGTCGGTTATTTATAAGGAAAACTAATTTTATATTGGCACTTCTTAAAATACATGTCAACTTTGTATTTAAAGAAACATCAATCAATGTTTTTGAAAAAAACAGTAAACTTACCCTTTTCTTACAGAAAATTTAAAAAGTAGAATAGAATTGAGAAAGGCAAACCTCCAAAGCGATAAAAATACAGCAGTACATTTACCCATATTAAGAATACAAAATCATATTTGTATGCCATTCATATCAAAATAAAATTGTTGGAAAGGTGTCTTTACATTATCAGGGATACCACTTTTCTTCAATTAAAGTAAATCTACTACAATCTTAGTAACATTTTCAAACTTTTTTAATAAACTAGCACTGCTATTACATGTAAACTTACTTTTGTAAGCAACGTTATTTTGCATTAAAGTATAAATTGCAGTACAGTAAGAAAGAATTTTTTTTTCTTTGTTGCAAGTGAATTTGTGGCGACTGTCATCAGAGTCAACACTTTTGACATTTTGTAGTTTAAGAGATATGATATGAAACTCAATTTTTGAATAACTGAATAAAAAATCTATCTATCTATCTTAAAAGATATGAAGGTACGAATCTAATCTTGACATTTGAAGAGTATTTAATACGAACTGTTATCGGAAAGCGATAAATTAATCGATGACAGTTTCTGGGTTGAAGGATATGCTTATTTTTGGTTTCAGAAACTATATAGCAGAGAGTAAAAAAACTGTTTTGTGAAACTCAAATGGAATTCGAAGTATTCTACGATACGAACAAACCAAATCTGTTTAAGTGTTAAATTTTGTAACAGATATTAAACAAAATTTATGTCTGCAAAAATGGGAATATGCCGTAAATTATATATATTTCTTGCATTTCATTCTGTTGACAATCCAGTAGTACCATGTTTTTCAAATACAAAAACCCGGCTTCCGATGCTGCTTTAGATGATTTTTTTGAGAATTTCTCACTTCACTATGTGTAGATTGCCAAAAAAAGTGATAACGGACAACCATTCTAAAGAAATCTGATTAAAATTCCTGTCCAAAAAGGAGTGTTTGTGTAAGTGCACACAATTTTAGTTTTATTCAAAGAAAAAACTTCTTAAGTTAACGTCAACCCACATTTCGTGTTCAGTGTTTGTTCTTAATTACTGCTGCCACATATTTGTAACAAAGAACGATGACCACTTGACATAACATCTTTGCCCTTACACGAGTGTTTTCATCTGTTTCTTCAAAGTAAACAAGCGAAAAAATGGCCTTGGTTTGGTACAAAATTAGACTGTTGACATGCCATTTATTGCAATACAAAAAGCTGCTGTAACAAAACATTAGTCTTTCATTAACCTCATAAATAAACTTCAACGAACTTTGTATGTCCTCCAAAGCAGACAACAGAATAAAAAACACACACACACACTATGTTCAATGATACTTTTCTTTCACAAATCTATAGTTGTATCCTTTCAAAGAATAAATAAAAAAAAAAATTGAAGAGTTTCTAAGAATTTCTTTGGTCAACTATTATTTGGTTAGTTTTTCTTTTCGTTCGTCATTTTATTTTGTAAAGAACCTTTGTTGTGAAACTTAGTATCCTTCATTCTCATTGTGTGTCATAGAGACGAGTAAAAATGTCCTCTTATACAAATTATTATACATCAATGTTCTAACGGTAATTTGACAATTTACAGTCACTCTTCCAGGAAAGTAAACCTTAAAAAATATATTATCTCTGGTTTTTTGCAACAGAAAATAGTTTTTAGTCATTTGTAATTTAGTTTATGGATTCTACTTTTCTACTTCGTCTGGCAATGGTTGTCTGGGAGCATCCTTATCCCTTAAAATGGTTGGAACACAAAGCGCTATTATTTCAATGCAAATAATGATGATGGTAGTTTGAACGATGACAGTATAGTATACTACATTCGATCTGTTTGTTTGTGATATGAATTACATGTGAAGTAGATGACAAGGGAACATTATCATGTCAAGCAATGGTTTCTTTGCTTCTTTATGGAAATCAAAAAAGGACAAAGACTTTTATAAATCTTTGGTTTATTTTGAAACCAATGTTAAAAGGTGAGACAAGTTGTAAAAAGTAATTGCATTCTACATTCTTACTGGTATTTAAAGTTTTTCTATAAAAGACCTGTTCTCTTTAACAATAAAAATTTATTTGGTATTTCAATTGAGATATCTTGGTTTTTTATTTAAATGTAGTTCAATAAAATTTCAAATAAACACAAAGTAAAATTTAATCATATTTACACAAAAAAAAGTACATGCTGTGTTTCGATGCATAGTATTTTTTTTTTTCTTTGCACATCACAAACACTGAAGAATATGTCCTGCATATTGATCTTTTGTTGCCAAAGATCGAATTTTAAGAAAAAAAAAAAAACATTTAAACGGATGATGACAGCACCCCTTCGTTATACCTGAAAGTTGCATTCGTACCAACATCTAAAAATTAAAAAAAAAAAAACATTTTGTTCGATACTCGAATGGAATTCAAAAATCTATTTGTATTGAGATTTGAATAATGCTCTTTTCGGCAGTGATTCGCAGTAAGAATGTGGGATATTTATGGGAAATCATAGTTCAATACAGATAGCTTTAAAAAAAACTATTATGCCCAGTTTTTCAGTGCGAGACCATCGCAGGGTTAGATTTAACCTCAACTGAACTCTGAAAATACGTTTTTGGGTTAGTTTGACAGCCCGAGTTAACTCATAGTTAACTCACAAACTTGTCTGAGTTAAGATTGGATTAAAAAAAATATAATTTTTGACATTATGCTGAAATATCTCCCGCAGAATATAATATGTACTTGTAACCATTGGTTACATTTTTGTTTTTATTATAATGTATAGCTATTTGCTTTATTGTGTTTTTTGTTTGTTTTTTTTTCGTTGAAAATGCCATGTTAGCTACACTGACTTTTTAAAAAATAAATTTGAGCTTTAATAGAATATATTTTCAATATCAATTTCTGCCCAATGTTTTTTAGCTGCAGCAAAACGCATACATTAAAAATGGACAGCGAAAACGCCCCATTCAACGACTTCAGAGTTTCTTTCTTTGGGTCTAGACTCTGGAAGCTTTAAATATAATATCCGACAAGAGTGCAAAGTTCTCTGCAAAAAAAATTAAAGTTCGTCAAATTGAACTGAAATGGTTATCCAAAAACACGGGCTTCAATTTGAAGTTCTCGTTTTTAGAAAGAAAGTAATTGCTGGAAAAAGGAGATCTGTGATATGAATGTGTGAGAGTCAACATGGCAAAATAGTGGCAATCTAATATGGAGTGGACAGGGTTATGAAAGTACTCTCAGGAAATAAACTCTCGTAATTCTACCAGAGAACTCGCGATATTAAAATCTCGAAAATAACGGGTGATTTTTTAGCTGGTTTGGTTTTGGCAACACTGGTTTTGACAGCTGACGTGTGTTTAGTACCTTGTGTCACTGTCAAACAGCTTTAGTTTGGTTTGCAATTTAACCATGGATCGTCTTACAAATGAACAACGCTTGCAAATTATTGAATTTTACTATCAAAATTCGTGCTCGGTTCGAAATGTTCAAAAAATGAAAAATTGTGTTCAACGATGAGGCTCATTTTTGGTTGAATGGGTACGTAAATAAGCAAAATTGCCGCATTTGGAGTGAATATCAGCCAGAAGCATTGCAACAGCTACCAATGCATCCCGAAAAAGCCACTGTTTGGTGCGGTTTATGGGCCGGCGGCATTATTGGACCATATTTCTTCAAAGATGATGCGAATCGCAGCGTTACTGTCAATGGTGAACGCTACCGAGCGATGATAACAAACTTTTTTTTGCCCGAAATGGAAGTTCTTGACTTGCATGATATGTGGTTTCAACAAGACGGTGCCACATGCCACACAGCACGCGAAACAATGGCGCAATTGCGAGGCGAGTTTGGTGAACAGTTAATTTCACGTTGCGGGCCGGTCAATTGGCCGCCTAGATCGTGCGATTTGACACCATTAGACTATTTTTTGTTGGGGTATGTCAAGACTAATGTCTATAGGGACAAGCCCGCTTCGATTGACGCACTGGAAGCCAACATCCATGCATTCATTCGTGAGTTACCGGCCGATATGTGTGAAAGAGTATGCCAGAATTGGACTCAGCGGATGGGCTACCTGAGACGCAGCCGCGGTCAACATTTGCATGAAATTATCTTTAAACATTAAATTGCAAGGTTCAAACTATCGATTCAAATAAATATTTCATTCATTTTTTCGAATTTTTTGTGTTTTTTTTTTTAAAAAAGTTGTAAACCTCTTAAAAAATCACCCGTTATAATGCTCAATTGGAATTCCTTTGTTCGTGATTTAATTATTTTCATTTTTTTTTTGGGTTCAACTTAAAAACACCAACATCAAAATTAATAAATTGTGAACCCATTTAACACCTTCTCTTAACTTAATCAAGTCTTTCATATAACTAAGTACCAAATAAAAAAAAAAAAAAACTATTAAATACAAAAATTAATTTATAAAACAATACGACTAAACTTAACCGAAAAGTCCTTGGTAAATAAATCATTAAAAAGATCCTTAACGCTGTTATTGCCACACAATATAAAGTTTTATCATTAAAACTGCCATCAAAATGAAATACAAACATTAAGCCAGGTTATATCATTGACAGGCTCTTAAGCCAGACCACAAAAAACTCATTTATGCCATATGCTCACTCAGGTGTTGAATATTTAACTACACGCAGTTAAAAACTCCAAGGAACATTCCCCTCCTAAATATTAACCCACCCATCATACATATATAATAATTTAACCAGGACGAAGCCTTTCCCTTGGAGAGGATAAATGCTTTTGAATGATGATTACCTTTGGTAAACCTGTGGTGTGGGTATAGATATACACACATAGAGGCAACCCTTTAAAATCACACAAGTGACATACTTTTGTACATATACGTCACATGGCAATTCACACGGGAATCCACTTTATCCTGAATACAAAAAAATGGCTTCTTCATCCACACCGGAAGCATATTTCTTTTTTTGTTAATTCAAATGACCGAAATGTTGTATTTACAAGGACATGAAATCCTGCGTGTGTCGTTGGGATGGTGGTTGTGGTTTTGTAAATATACCAAGCATTGCTTAATTATGCGTGTATTTTGTTTACATTCAACCTTAAGCAAATGGACGGTGTAATGTTTGTCTTTGCAGGTTTGCATTTAAATTTGTCCTCTTTCATTAACGAGGAGATTAAAATCATGAATTAAAATTACATAATAGTACAACTTGTATATGTATGTTTTCATAATACGTGGCAGGATAACTATGTTATTTTTCATTTAACAATAATTTCAAAGGCTCAAAAACTGACGTCAAACTTTGACGTCGAAATTTGTTTCTTCCATTTGAAAACCATCCTATTTATATTCCAAACAAACAAAAAAAAGAAGAAAAGGAAGCAAGTCATCTCGTGTAGTAGGAAGCTGTTGCCTATACATTACATTAAAGTTTCTAGGAAAATTTTCTATTTATAGGAAGGATTGTGGTTTTATCCGCATACAACTATACAAGTATATACGATATGCCACAAGAAATCATGTCACACTCATGGAAGTTAATATTAAGCTTGGTTAATGTGGTTGTATTCTGGTTTCATCTTTATCATCATATGAATAGCAAGGTCCATTCGGTAGGGCTTTAGGGAAGTTTCTTATTTCAAAAAGAGAGGGTAATTTTAATAGATTATGGTTAAAACTCGAATCCTTTATCATTAAATGAAATTGCTTAACATCATATTTGGAAAAGTTTTGACTTATACGTGTTTGCATATGGATTTAATAGAAATATGTTTTGTTGCGTAGTTTTTAGGGAAGCCTATACCAGATACCTTCTTACATTTCTGCAGACTTTTGTTTTATAACCGACTGGACTGAACACCAGTAAATAAAAAAAAACGATTCAGTAATAAAAATGGTTTGTTGACTTTTGCACAATTGTTGTGAGGCCATATCATTCTTCACCACAATGCTCACCTAAATCTAAAATGTTTCGCAGTCTCTGAGTAAGTTTCAAGTAAAATACTCAGCAGTTAAATTCGTTGTTTGTTGTGTATTTTTTTTGTTGTTTTCTGTCAAAAACAAGTCCTGAATAGCTTAATTGAAACTTACTTACTTGTGAAACAAGCTTTAATAATAATACTATGATTTCAGCAAGAACTTATGTGCCGTGTGCCAATTGCGTTTAATGTTCGTCAAATTTGTTTTCATGGATTAATGTTAACATTACTGAGGTGAATATACAGACATCGAAAAATTTTTTTAAGGCTTAAAGTACGTTTTATATCGACTGAGTTGACTCTCGTTTAAATTCCAATTTGAAGAGTTGAATCTCATTTCAAAATTCATTTAGGCTTGTTTCACAATCTCTAGGTAAGTTTCAATCAAGCTTTTCAGATCTTTATTTGACAAAAAAGAAAAATAACAAACACTGCATTTTACTCGCCAAGGTATCCTAAAATTTTTGGATAGATTGAAACTGTCTCGGATAGGTTCTTGAACACAACGAATCTCAATGGGAAATTTTTATTTGAAAAAAACCTTTTTAAGTCAATTGACAAAGCAAAAAGCATAATAAAACGGATCAATTTTATCTGGGATCAAATTTAACAACATAAATTAAAAGCAGTTGGCACACGGCCTTAATCTTAAGTTGAACAGATTTATTCATTATCTTCTTTTAATTCCCTAGATTTACCATACAAAATATTAAAATTCCATATTAAAATTCTATATCTTCATGATTAAAAACTATTCTCTAAAAAATAAATAGGAAAAAATAATAAGGAACATATCTCACTGACCTGATAAATTTATAAATCATGAAATGCGGTCCAACCGAACTATTTCGTTTTTTAGTTTGACTCATTTCTCTATATTGACATTTAATTTCAAACTTTCAATTTAATTAATAGTAAAATGATAATAAAAAATTACAAGACAAAAACTATTTTAAAATTTAATTTTCTGCATTGCCGACAAGAAAATATATGTAGCTGAATAAAGTGCTGAATTATAAATCAGATATGTTTATAAACATTTGCGATGACAGATACGTAATTCAAAATAAACTATGTTTAAATCAAGTAAATATTAATCCGGAAAACGTATGGTAAATCACATAATTAATTATATGACTTAGTTTTAAATCAAGTGGATTTAGCTAAATCACGTCGTTGGGAACATGATATTTTAAATCACCCTGCAAATTACTTAACACCCACTTTTTTGACTGAACGCTTTCATTTCAAATGTCAATTAAGGTGTCAGCAATGAATTTGTCAATAAATTTTGCAATGTATTTTTAATTTTTGTTAATTAATTTATATATTATTAGTAAATGTTGTGAAAAAAAAATTATTTTATAGCAAATAGTTAGAAAATTTTTTAAAGAAATTTTCCTGTGTATTGTAGTTATAAAATGTGTGAAGTTAATCACTTATTAAATCTCTTTGGTCGGTGGAAACGCTTTATTAAATATTTTTGTTTTAAAGATAGGGTTTTATTTTTTCTGGAAACATAACATAACATTCTTATGTGTCATTTCTTCCATACAAAATTTCTACATTTAACTATATTTATATATGATGAATGAAATAAGAGAAAAGCATTCGAATCCGAAGTAGTGTCCCGTAGCGTAGTGGTTAGTGTGTCGGAATGTCACGCCGCGCCGGAGGTCTGCGTTCGAGGCCAGCTTCGAGAAGATAACCTATTGTTTCTTTTTTTTTCAGGGGCACTGCCCCTTCCTCATTGTCATGAAAAGTATAATTCACCCTTTTGATTCGACGTTAAATTGTAGGTCCCCTCCAATCCTGTAGAACTAACAACGCACGCAAAAGTATTATTTGAGAGTTGTAAGTCACTTCGCCGTGGTTCTTCGGAGCTGCCGGTGCCACTATGTCAATGTCAAACATTCAACTGAACTAATCACGTGGATATGATTTCCCTTGTCAAGCTTTTTAAAAAAATAAAATAAGTTACCAAAAAAGTGAAAATCTTTCCAAAAATACCAAAAACAAAAAAAAAAACTTACAGGAAATACAAAACACAGAATTTCATGAGAAAGAATGAAAGTCATATATACTTATACAATTTTTTGAAGCGCTACCACCACCTTTTTGTCTCCAGAGTTACAGGAATATTCCAAAAACTACCGTCACATTTCAATAAACAAATACTGTGCGCTACCAAAATAATATGTTCACAGTGTAAAACTGTCATCCTTAGTTAGTTTGTCAACTCACGAAAAAACAATATGGAAAAAATTCAAACTCGTACCTAAGGTTGGCATTTTACATTGACTTTGGGAAAAAAATTTTAGTATGTGAGTGAAGCTTTTTCCCCTAACGATTGAAAAATACAATAAATAGGAAATGTTAACTGAGAGTAATCCTTAATTGGGAATTTCTAAGGTTCAAATGAGAAATCGATGCTCGAAATTGAATTGGCTTATTGTCAGAAAAATTCTTTCAACATTTAAGGATAATCTGATAATTTCATTTATCAGTTTGTAAATTTGAAATAAACCATCAGAAATGCTATACATATAGGTATGTATATGTACTTAAGTAAAATAATTAATTGGTTCTTCAATCTTCTTCTTCTTCTTCTTTTCCGACGATATTATGATCTCGAGTGGGATCATAACTTTCCCACTTCACCGCTTCTCTACTGATCTGCTTGTGGGGTTCGTCGGGTTGACCTCAGAAAGTGTCGGCAAGAATTACAATAGTGGCTTGGCTATTTCAAAGCACGCCTTTAAGACTGTGCTGGGTGCAGAGACATGATAGTTGAGGCCGCAGTCCATCTTGGAATGTGATCTCCATTTACTTGTCGATAGTAACCGTTTGATTTCTCTGAATACGTATGCTCCCAAAATATGGTGTGGGCAAGTGGAAAAGTGTGAGTTTTAGCTAGACCACCTTCTACAGAACATCTTAAAGGAAGAACTATAGTAAGCGGATTGTTGAAATAATGGACATATCGGAAAGTCTAACGAGGACTTATCGAGGACTTTTATGGTTGTCTGGGAGGCGACATCAGCAATTCTCCTGGAGACATCCTTACCGTGTGCAAGACATTATGATCTTATCGTTCTAAACACTAAGTATATCACACACAGCCGACACCTGACCATCAGCTACAGCGAGAGAATGAAAGTAGTGAGACTCAGAATGATTGTCATTATGGTAGCCAGTTTTATGAAGCTGCATGTAAAGGATTGCAAGGTGATACTGGAAGAAGCGATCGCTCAGCCACACCATTTTTTTTTTTTTTTTTTTTTTTTTCATTGTAACGAGAAAGACAAGCAAACAAACAGAGATCTCTGGAAGAATCAAGTTGTTCAATTTGGACCTATCAAAATGCGAAGCTATCATTTTGAGCAAATTGAAAAGAACACTACTTGCAAACAACAGTAGTAGAGTGGTGAAGCCAAAGCAGTGATGGCTTAATAAAAAAGCGTTCAATGTCCCCTTCCATAACATAGTTAAAAAAGTACACCTTGAACCCTTGAAGTAAGAAAGAAGCAAAGAAGAAGTGTCCCAAACTTAAAGCAGAGAGTACGGAGAGCATGTATTGGGAGTTGGAAGAAATATCTGAATCGGCGCTGATGTAAAACAGGCTTTTCAGGTATTGCGACTGCAAATGTTTACCACGGCGCAACTATCTTTAAAACTGCCCAGTTCTTGACTACTTACTTAAAGATAAGGTGATGACTCCAAAGTGACTCAATTTTTCTTTGCTGATCATAAGTGGAAGAACTTTCATCCTTTTAACTAACACTTGATTGATTGGTGGAGATTTTGGAGTGAAAATGGTATCGCTTAAGCGCCCATAAGACTAACTATGCTGCCCATTCTCTGATCCACTCCGGCCTAATATTCCGAACATTAATTTGAACAAAACAGTGCTTCTTAAGTGCGAAAAGTTCAAATAGTTACCTTGATTCGATGATCAATAACAAAGCATCCAGTGATGACGACATTAACCAACGCGTAAGAGTATAGGGTGATGAAGTGGCGTGAAGTTATCAACCGCATTTATGTGGACTTTCTGACTTCACATATTCTGTGTTGTGAGTGTGTTTAACAAAGCATTAGGATTAGATAATAAGATCGTACATATATACTTGTGCAAATTGTTGACGTTTATGTTTTCTCATTGACAGCTGTATTACTTCATATCGTTTAATCCTACTCCTGCATTAGTTAAATACTTTATAATATACAGTATTAAACAAAAAAAATATTTAATATCAAACCACAACTCTTCCACGAAACATATGATGATTAATGTTTTTTGTGTCCTTGCGTTTTGTTTCGCTTTTCTTTTATATATGTTCTTGTTCTCATTCCAATTTCTCCTTTAGAATTTCATAAAGTAATTGTAAATTTGTTTCATCGCCCATCCTAAATGGAAGCTTTCGCCTATTAATGGCCACTTAAGGAATGACCTAAATTGCTGAGTTCCGCAACTCCTGCCTGTCAAAAGTGTAATTATTTCTCGGAGCACAGTCACGCACCCTTTTTTTTTTGGTATTAAAATCCCTGACAACAGTTTTTAAAAATACCAAAACGTCCTTTCTCCAAAAAGTCCTTTTGTCATTTCATTGCTCTTTATTGTGTGTGTGTGTATAAAACTTTTGGTGTTGAAATCCTTCCCTTTGTGCCTCGTCGTCATCGTCGCCGCCGACATCTCTGTGTGTGACAATTAAATTTTCATTTCCAAAGGCACCACAAAGGAACTTAAATAATTCCTTTTTTGACTGAATGATGATGATGATGATGACGGTATGGCAGACCGGCGCCTTTGGACACATGTTGCTATATACACTAAATTCATTTATTATGCGGTTTCCCGACATTAACATTTAAAAGTGATTTTTTTTCTCCGTTGTAATTTTGGTACTCTTTTTTAACCTATTTGTCATCGGGTTAATTTTATGTAATTAATCACTGTTATAACTAGAATTTTATTTGTGTTTATATTACTGAGACACAAAGGATGTTCGGTTCATTTCAATTATCAGAGATATATTTAAGTGAGAAAAACTTAATTGAATTTTCATTTATTTTACGAACTGAAACATATGGTTCGTTTTCATAACACATTTTAAAGGGTTTTCATTTTTAAATGAATACATTTTTAATTTATGTTATGACAGTTGCATTTTATATTATGACATTTATAAAGTATGACAGTTTAAAATAATGTGCCTGCCGTGTCATATAAAATTTTCAGACGTTCGCCAAATTTGATAATGTAAATTAAATAGAAAAAATATCATTGTAAGGGGAACAAAAAATTACACGTTAAAGTAAAAAAAGAGCTAAAAATACAAACATTGAATGAGTTATTACAAATTTTCTAGAGAATTGAGACATTCTCGTGATATTAAAAAGCCAGATGAATACATAAATTCTAATTTTGTTTTATTCTAATTTTATTTATGAACCAACACAACATTGTCCATTTGTTGCAGCATACAGACAGAAAAATGGATTCTAATGTGGGAGGGTTGTGCTGCCTGTCATTTAAGATCACAGACTCGACGGTAATGGTAGCTTTACATGTCTTTACATCTCCCAAAAACTAGAGAGAGAAAGATATAAATCATATAAGCGCCAAAAAGAGTACAGACAACTTTCTATAACATATTGCTGTCAAAAGGAATTATGTCTGTTCGCACCATAATGGTATAAGAGTAATTTTAATTCAATTTTGTTTTGAAAAATTAACAAGCTAGCACCCGTTGTACTTAAGGTCGCTAAGGGTCAAGTTACCACTACCACTTTGAAATTTCAAAATTTTAATTATTGGATTAACTGTTGTGAATTTGTCGTGCAACTTATTTATTCTTCAATCGCCTTTCATATTTTTTTTTATACAAAACGAAGATTGTTTGAAACGTTAAGTCATAAATCTCAAAATCGAATTCATTTTTTTGCTTTGAAAAATTATTTCTTGTTTGTTCATACATAGTTTTTAAGTATTTTTCGTGCCACTTGGTGCCAGCTGAAGATGTGAAGCAGTAAGCACTTAGCTGTTGTTATAAGCTTTAATTAGACAGGTAATTGCATGAGAAAAATTATGGTTGTGGGAAACATGGTCTATGGATTGAGATCTAGTGATATTAAGATTTACGATTAAAATGGAATGAGAAAATAAATTTGAACTACAGCACAATTTTGTACGTGGCATATTTGTTCTCAATTTCGATATCAGGATGTTAGCATTTTCATTTAATACCAATCCTTATTCCGCATAGAACCAAAACCCCTGGGGTTTTTCTGACAAAAAATAATTTTAAAATTATATCAAGTTTTAAAATAAAACTAGAAAACAAAATTCTCATAAATCTTTCCATATATGGATAACGTTATAATAAAATGTATTTCGATGGTTTTCTTTGGTTTTATCTTGTAGCCTTAAGGTGTTCCAATGATTGCCTTATTAGATTATCAAATAAAAAGAAAAAAAACTTCAATTTTCGTTTGATATTGTAGAAAATACCGACTCATACTATCTATGAATCCAATTCCGTTTTTTTATAAGAAACATCTTCGTAACACACAAGATATATATTTATACTATATAGAAGCACACTTTTCCCAGCGGTCTTATCGCCTCTTCGTAATAAAATACTCAATTTGGATTTATTACCAAAGTCCCTAGATTGAAACAGTTTAATGTATATCTTTGTGACAATCTGCGTCACGCTATACTAGCGATGTTACACATTCTTGTTGTTTTGGTTATTCGATATACCTATAACACACACCCACATCAAAATACCTAACAATATAAATCTCACCTTTCAAGTTTCAAAAGCTATATATTAGGTGTTTTCTATATAAGAGGATATACACATCGGAATATGAATTTTCTAAGGAAAAAGGTTCAAACTCACGAGTCGTTTGTTTTCCCAAAGCAATACTTTTTGGCAGGAGTTTAATCATACCTTTGAAAAATGATGGTGTATAAGGTGCGACAATGAGCTTCAATAGCTTCAAATGGGAAGAAGAAACCGTCAAATAAGAGAGTAAATTTTGTTGTTTTCTGTTTTTTTGTATCTATTGATACTTTGGTATCTTTAAGATAATTTGGTGTTAAAAATTTGTTAAAAAAGATGTTTTAAAAAATGTATTAACGTTTGAATTTAAAAATTATTATTGGATACGAAAAAAATTCTAGCGCTTCCGACAATCGATTCTCATTTTACGCCAGTGGGCGCCCGCAATTGGTATAAAGGCTTAGTTGCAAAACTTATCGTTAAGCAATTGTTGGCATATTGATTGGGAAAAAATAATGAATCAATTTATATTCAGAATACACGTCAATATAAGGTATTTAACGCATTACCCCCACTCGCAAAATAATTGTGAAACTTTTTTACTCAATAATTCGTCAGTGACTTTTGCGCAACCTAAACATCAGCGCATATTTCTCGGCCATTCTACACCAACTGGACATGAATGAAGGGACCTTGGAAACCCGAAAACAACTGGCAGTACTTCTTACTACTATGATATCGCTTCTGTGGGTGAAAATCTTGGGGAACAGCCGTCAATATCGACAGTACAACGTGCCTGTGCCAGGAAATACAATGCAACACCGACTGCAGCACCGAGTAGAGTTGCGATGTATTCGCAATAATGGATTTTTGTGCATTCAATATTTGTACAGCTATTCCAATTGCAGTTCCAGTTGCAGCACCGTCGCTATTGTGTTCAGTCAGTAAAGGCGAAATACTTGAAAATTATCCTTTATAAAATTCGAACTGCCTGCAGACGACGAAGAATTTATGATGAGAGACAAATTACGTATAACAGATACGCTTCTGTGGAACTGAGAATCTACGTATCATTTACAAGGAACCATTAAATCTGGAAGCTCTCAAAGAGAATATCTGTCGAAAATGTGAAAACTAATCAACTAATACGATTGAAATTCAGGTTATACGATTGAAATTCAGGTAAAAGAACCCAAATGATCATCATCAAAAATGACTGGGCCACTTAACCGATATCATTTTCAAAAAGTTGCGGAAAAAACTTAAAAGTTCAAATAAACATTTAAACTTAATACGAAATTATTAGTTTTCAACGGAAATGTATAGCAACACAATTTCGATTGAGTATTTTTCAGACATCCTTTAGAATTAAACAAGATGGAGAAATTTGGATAAAAATGGTTTTTCAATGTTTGTAAAAGAGTTTCTGAATGCTTTTATTATAATGCGTCATTGGTCTGGTTTTTAAAAGTTTCTGTTTCGCGTTCACTTTGGGAAGCTACAATGTTCTCAGACCATTTCAGAAACATTTATTCAAAAAAGAAAACAATCTGAATTCTTTAAAAACGAAACATTTCTAAAATGTTTTTTTTAAAGAAACAGAAAATATTTAAGAAACGTTATTTAAACAATGATTGTTCTGTAGTGTTCGCACTATAAAAGAAACAAGCGGTTTGAGTGGCTTTTGTTTATTGACTGTTTAAGCCTTTCTATACGGTATCTTATTTGTTACATTTTTAAGTTTTTAAATAAAACTATAAATTTTAATTCTACATTTTATTACACGATTTTTTCGATCTACAACAGAAATTCTTACAGATATTTTTTTAATCAGGATTCCTATTCATATCAATTGAAGTGTAGAACAAGAATGTTATGAATGAAAAAATAACAAACAAAAAAAAAGCATTAAAGTTGCAACCCCCCAGAGGTATTTCCAACTTATAAGGATATGAATTCCTTTAAAGAACATAATATTTCGGAATACTCACACACACACTTAATAAATACACAAAAGAAAAATGGAAAAATAATGGATCCGTGTCTATATTATGAAAGAGAGTTTCATAAACAGGGTGTCTCAGTTTCGGTCGGAATATTTTGGTGAAGGAAAAATAAATGTATATTTTAGAAATGCAAAAAGATGTTGATGATTGATTGAATAAAAAATCTTATTGAAAAAATTACGAAGCTCTGTATCGATTTTAAGAAGAGAAGAAGTTAAAGCTGGATGCAGTATGAAAATCCAGGCAACATTGAACCAAAGGATTCATATATATAGACTTCAGAAAAGATTGCTTAAAAAAAGTAGCTTATTTAGAACAGATTTCAAAAACAGAACTAAATTCGATATTTTCCATATATGTGTCTGTTAAACTTTCTAGTTCTGCACACCACAAAATATTCATTAAACATTTTCCCTATTTTTCTGAGATACCCTGTTCGTTTAGTGTATTGAAGCTTAATGGAAATTGATTTGAGTTTGTAAGAGATGAACCTTAAGAGTAGGATGGGTAAATGTGTGTCATATTTTATACGTATAGATGTTGATGTATATTCGTATCCAGTAGATGATTAAATAATATTAACTGAATTGAAATGAAATGAAAAATAATACCACACGAGCTCAGCTACTCATCAGCTTAATATTTTGGAAATGACTAAAAGCAAATATAAATTATATGTGGATAATTAATTGGGTAATACTTTGAGATACCATGGAGTTTTCTTCTTAAAAAAAACTAAGGTTAGGTTGCTTAGCAACGTTGAAAAAAAACTTATTTGAAGAAGTATCGAGTTTAAAATCATGCATTTCATTTGTTATAAAAATTTAGAGAACTCGCTTTACAAAGAAAAAATTGAAACACATCTTTACATTGGACTCAGAAGTGGGATTGCATTGAAATTTCGTTTTGAAAATTACATTTTAGAACTTTTTGTATACAAATACGTGAAAACTACTGGGACGTTTCAGGCTTTGCGTAAAATAACGCAAAGCCTGAGGGAAAAGGGAAAGAGAAATGTTAGGCAAGCTCCATCTTCAATGAAGTGATCAGGATTAAAGAAATCTAAGGATCCATCCGTCTAGAGAAGGATGGGGCTCTGGAGCATGGGGCCCGCTCTCCAAAGTGCATAGCGCAAACTAAGGAATTAAGTAAGAAAAGTCATACTTAGCTTTATATTATTGAATACAGAGTGCGCCAAACAAAGTCAGGTTATAGTAACTTTTTCATTGAACAGAAACACATTTGAAATATATTTTGTAAGCCACTTAATTAAATTTGCAGTTACATTGTCTTCTTTTTCTGGAGACTGAAGGAAAATTCTTTTGCAAATATTAATGAACTAATTCTTCTTTATCTTAAGAAATCTAAAATAATTTACAGTTATACTATAAATATATATAAAAATACCCGTCGGGTGAAGCAATCCAGTAATCCAGTTCAAATTAAATTCATACAACAACACTTAAGGGATGTGTTATGCATATGACACCAGAAAAATAGGATCTCAGCCTAAGGGCAAGAACTTTTCCCTCCTCATTTCATAATAGCTAACTTTTCTTCTTATGTATACTATAGTAGTAGATTGAGTACCTTAACAAGCTTCAAAACAACTAAAACTATTCCAGCTTCTCCCATTAGAATGCCCACCTCAGACATGCATAACCTGTGTGACTTGGAGTTTGTGTTTTGTCTACATGTACCCCACTTACTCTGTCAAGTAGTCAACTGACATATGACGTTGTTGTTTGGCTTTATTCACGTTTTTCCTGCTTAGTCTCTCGGGATGAGAACAAACTTCTCCTAAGCATTTTATATTACCAAACTTTTACCTGCTTATTTTTTTTTGTTTTGTGTTGTTCCATTAGAATTTTTCCAAGAAAATGACTTAAAGCAAGTTTTTGTTGTTGTTATTGTTTGTCTTTTGAATTTTACCAAAGAAGAAGAAAAATAAAGTAAAATTTGATGAAAAACAAAAATGTGTGTAGAAAGGTTAAGTATGAAAGCAACATGTCACATAAAATGTGTTGCCTTAAAAGATAACAAAAATTTTACATACATTTTGTTAGAAAATATAAAATCTTAAAATAGGTTTTTGAAGGATTTCTATTTTAATCCTTAAAAACTTTTTCTAGAGTTTTTTATCACAGATTCGATGAGCAAAGTTAAAAGTTACTTGTAAAGAGGGTGTCTTTTGAAACAGAATTCATTTGATAATAATTATAAGCGTATCAACCTTTGAAAAATTCACTGGATTACGTTATACGGTTACCATAAATTTTATAAATATTTAAAGCATTTTTTTCACAAAAAAAAATATTTCACCTCAATAACGGACGTATGTATAAAATATTCCACCTCAAGGCCGTTAGTATCTGGCATCCCTCTTCTTTTAATTTTAACCAATATACAAGAACATAATATATGAATGATATTTTAAAGCCGCACAATATTTTATTTAAATTTTAAATTACCGTGATTCTTAAAGTATGAAATATTTCACATAATCACGACTCAAGACAAACGTAAAATGAGATTTACATTCTCTCGTTATTAAGGAAATGCGTCATTAATTTTTACTTGTTTTTTTTACAACAAAACAGAAACAATTAAAAAAAACGTATTTAATTTTTGTTTTTATTCAGAAAGTTCTTGAGTATAAAGAGAATATTTAAAATACATTTTCCGATAAAATGTGAAGCAACTTGTGGGGGAAATGGAGAGTTCCGAAGTTTTTCCAGTGGTGTGCTTCGAGAGGGAGGACTGAATTTTTAAATTTGATTTTTTGATTGTTTGACTTTGAAGTTATTTGTTTTAGATTGTTTTCACAAATGTCATTGAAAGAGGCAAAGAAGTTGACTGACCGTTACTACTTTATTAATGATTTTGTGTATGAATACATACATTCATTTTGTGTATAATTCTGCATAGCTTGCACTCTATAAATCAAGTACAATTTGAGAGTGAGACGTGTTTGAATAAACCAACAACAAAAAGCAACCTGTGTGCACGAACGCTATTTGGAAGGAATTATAGCAATTTCAAGGCGGTCAAGCCGATCATCAGACTTTTTTTTGTGGTGCTTTTCTATTTGTCTATTCTCATGATTTTACAAAAAGCACTTTATTTGATTTAGCGGTGATGGGAATTCGTGTGCATAATAAAAAAAAAAACTGCTAAAGAATTCAATAAAAACTTAAAAACAATTTTGTAAGTAGATATTGGACTCAGAAATGGCTCATTGGCTTATACGGTATGTACATCTCAGAATCATTACAAACTTATTGGAAATAATAAATATGTATTTGAGAGATATTCATAAATTCTGCTAAAAAAAGGTCTTTCTGCAAGTTAAGAGGTCGAGTAAGATATATTTAAACATTATGACTGTTCTGAAACAATATCATAAATACAAACATTAAATGTAATACCCTATTACAATTCTCTCTTAAAATTGTTTAAAAGCAACTGTTGTAACAGTTATTTATTTTTCTTATTTTGCCGTTGCTTCTGCTTTGCAAACAAGAATCTTAGATTTTCTCGTTCACTTTGACGACATCCACCACAAGAAGCAGAAGCAACCAGCAGCAGCATAATTTAATAAGTATCACAAAACATTTTACATACATTATATACAAATCACATTGAATTAAACATTTAACATTTATAACAAAAAACACTTTTTTAATTACAAATTTACAAGTTAAACAAAACACACAATTTACATAAAGACAATTAACTACAGTCCACATCATATAAAACAATGACATTTTGGAAAACTAAGTAGAGGTCATAATGTCAGATAGTCAAGCTGCACTAAAAGCCATAAACTCGTACGCCATTAAATCCAAACTGGTATGGGATTGCGTAAAACAACTAAACGAGTTAGGCAAACTGAATAAAATCACCCTTTATTGGGTACCAGGCCATGAAGGTTTCCAAGGTAATGAATAGGCAGACTCTTTGACAAAGATAGGGGCAAAAACGGCACTCATGGGGCCAGAACCCTACTGCGGTGTTGGTGAAAATGTGATTAAAAACAGAATCAAAACGGAGAGGAGTCCAAAAGAAATATTATCTGGGACGGACTTCCTAAGCTAAGACAGGCCAAAATGCTTCTTGGGAACTACAACCAAGCAAGATTCAAAGACTGCATTGGCTTAAGTAGAAATAACCTAAGAATTATCACGGGCTTCCTCACAGGCCACTGCAAACTCAGAAGACACCTGAGTATCATCGGTATAACAAACGATCCGATATGCAGATTCTGTAATTAACATGAGGAAACTCCAGACCATCTTATTGGAAAATGTGGGGCACTATTACAAAAAAGACTCACACATCTGGGGTGTTACCAGATAGAAGAGAGCGAACTGCCCTCTCTGAAGATACTCCAATTACTAAAATTCATCAAGGCCATAGGACTTGAAGAAGAGCTGTAGCATGGGAATTCTCATCCGGCTCTATATAGGGGCACAATAAGGTCGCAGTGTATCTAACCCCACTATTAATTCATTTATTCATTCAGTGGAGGTCATTTATTAAAAATAAAATAATATCGAACCAACAGTTGAATCTTGCGATACATCAGGAAGTAATAGACCGAGAGCCCACAGCAATTTTTGGGTGTGATTGATGACCCAATATAGTTGGTATCATTCAAATGCACTATAGTTGCCATTTTTAAAAGTCAGCGTCTTGCAGTCCATAGTGTAGGGCATTTTCGAGAATGCATTTTTTGCAACAATGCATTTTTTTCGGGAGACGAAATAATATTAACAAGCCTTTAAAATTAATTTAGAAACGTTTGAGCTATGTCCACTGATAGCAAATATGGGTTTGAAAGATGTTTTTCGCTGCGCTTTCTGCAACATTTTGAATTCGTCTTGCAAGCAGAAAGCCCACTAAAAAACGTCTTGCAACACAATATTTCCGTTCAGGGCAATTTTTAAATTAAATTTAAGTGCTTAACAAAATTATTTTGTCGATAAAAAAGAAAATGCACTTTTGATGCAGTCTTTCTCACAAATGACCTTACTTCAGACTGCAAGACGTTAACTTTTGAAAATACCAATTAATGTGCTATCGTCTGATACCAACTTCATTGAGTTATCAATCACACCCAAAAATTGCTGTGGGCTCTTAGTCTATAAGTTTAGAGATGCGAAAACAGTTCATCAATTAAAATTTTATTTTACTCCATTGTTTCAAACAGTTTTTTTTTTATATATAATATTCTACTGTTAAAACCGAAATGTAAAATGTTGCGCTTCATAAAAAATCGAAGGGGAAAAATAGAAAGGATCAGAATGAAGCAACAACAAAATGTGTACACAAATAAAATAGCTGTAATAATTCACGTGGGAAATAACTTAACATCTGATGCGATAGATTTCACTTATCAACTGAAATTTTTTCCCATATAAGATGAAAAATACTATGAGGAAAAAGTGAAGTTATTACCACATATAGGGCCTTACTTATAATACAATTTAGTAACTGCTTTAGTAAAAATCGCCACCCATTAGGAAAAATTTGGTGTATATTTTGATTAAAGTGTGGAGATTTTATTTAAGCTATTACTAAATTTGATTATTAATAAAACCCATAGTGAATAAGTTCACGACTTGAAAGTGAAGTTATTTCCCCTTTTAGATGTGAAATAACTTAACTTTTGAATTAGTACAAATTATAGATTAGAATTAACTTCACACATATTTTAGACGAAATTATTTCTTGCCTTATGCAGGAAATAACTTCACATAAAAAAAGTGAAATTCTTTTAAATTATGATAAATTTATTTCCCATGTGAATTCATTTCACGTAAAGTTATTTCCCTTCACACAAGTTTTTGGTATCAAAACTTTTACAGTTTCCCTCATAATAAATAAAGTGTTAATAAATTGAACTACTTTGTTAAAAATTTATGATTCATTTATGAAATCGAACAACTTTACAATTTAATTCAATAAAATGCGAAATGAAGTCTAAAATTCGTTTGTAACTTTCGTTTTTTTTTTTCGTTTGATAAAACTTTATTGACCCGTATTACAAGTGTTAATTATAATCAATTTGATAATTTATAGATATTAAACTTTGATTTTGTATAACTCAAATTATATAAATTTTATTCATTGAGAATATTTACCAGTCTAAGATTTAATAGAGTTTTAGAGTGCCAATAATCACTACATCAATAATTTATCAACTGTCAATTTCAACAATTTATCAACATTCAATTAACCATTGACAATCGTAATATAAGGAAATTAAGCTTTTAGATACAAAATCCAAAGAGTTTCAATAAATTACAAATCTATTAGTAAGATACATTTTCAACTTTCCTTATAATTTTCCTTTTACCTTTATCAATCAACTGTCATTCATCAAAAAAAAAATCCTTTTTAACTGAAACCTTTGTATGATTAAAAATGTAATATTATTACGGAGCGGGTATCGATGTTCTGACAGCACATTAAAATTATTAAAATTCTATAGATTTGTTGTTTTTAATTTTTAAAAATTCACTCAATGTCAAAAACAGAATTTCGCATAAAATACTTTTTGAAAAAAATCAGGAAAAACAAAAATATTTCTCATAATTATTGTGTCATTACAATTGATAAAGGTAGGAAAAATTAAAAATCTATAGATATCTTTTCGCAACAAAAGATACATGATTTCTTTTATAAAATATTTGTCATCATGAAAAAAATAAAACAATAATATGAAAAACAACAAAAATAATAATAATAAGTCTGCATGGATTTGAAAAGAAAAAAAAAATCAAAACCCACTCAGTCAGATGGAATGAAATGCTTAAAGGACCCTTTACGATCAACAATGAAACAATCGAAAAATAAGGGCAAGGTAGAAACAAACAATCCTTCAAAAACAGTCGTCCTCTTGAGAAAGTTCAAGCTAAACAAAAGCTTACCTTATATCCTTTTTTCGAACTCGCTATTCGAAAACAATGTTTTTGTTTATGTTGTCTTTAACACTGACATATCAAGGATGCGTCGCAAAGCACAGATTGTAACATTTATACACCGATATTTTTTTTCGTGGAAAAGGAAATGCGGTGATAAATTTATGACAACAAAAAATAAATCATAAAATAAAAAATAAAAAAAATAAAACGTTTCAACGTAGCCAATCACAACGAAAACAAGTGTTCACTTTATTATTGTAAATACAGACATTAAAGACGCCATCAAAAAAGGAAGAACGAAAGGACGAATTTTGGGATACTTCACAAACACTTAACTTAAATTCGTTTTTTTTACGATATGACATCCGCCAGCGCTGTGTGCATATGTGTGTAGGTACAACAAGTAACCACGCTGCAGCCGGAGGCGGCGTTGGCTGCAAGGGTGGGCGGCAGCAACAAGGACGATACAACAAACTTACACTCACGAAAAATGTAAGAATAAACAGGGAAGAAGTTATTATTTTGATAAACTCCTTTTTTTCAATTCAGGATCAGCTAGATATACATTTTACGGATAAGAGGTGAATTTCCAAACATTAATCAGAAATTTAATATTTTTTTTATCCTTTTTGAAGTTTTCTTTTTATTATTTTAACTTCTGCATTAAGTTATTTTGCAGAACATTTCGTTTATAATTTACACACACAAAAAAAAACATGGAATTTTCTTTTTCTAGAACACCAAAGACGAACAAAACTCGCCGAGAGAAAACCGTTAACTGAATTCGTAAAACATATCTCGGAATTTCATTGAGAAAAATGCTTTGCAATTTGGCTTTTCCCTGCACAATACCGTGGCTACGTACAGTGGCAACAGTGGCAACAATGGCAGAAAAAACTCACTCAATGCAAGAGCGCAAGGCAGTGTTTACTAAATTTTCAAAGAGAAATCAAGAGAGTAAGTGAAGTGTGAGAGTAAAGAAGCTACTTTGTTTGTGGGAGATTTATATCCTTTCTGGGAAAGGTGGAATTCCCTGCACCTGTTGTGAGCATACATCCAGGTTATTAGGGTCAGAAAAAAGGGTGAACGAGACCGTCACCTGTTAACGAAAAATCCGGGAGAGAAATTTGATGAAAATTATGGAGGAAGTGTTTGATTGAGTGTTTATTTTTATTTTCTAAAGGTAGATATATTTTATATTATGTATGTTGTTTTATGAATGAAATCAAGACTTTTAAGATAAAATCTTGTTTTTTTTTAGTATGAATATAACGGACGGTCCACCTGTTGGAAAGAATATACAAATGGAGTTCACAATGTTGAGTAAATTATTTTTTAAGAATATACCCACCTGTTGTGGTGAAAGATGGAAGTTGAGTGTTTTTGGGAGCAACAACTCGCTTATTTGAGTGAAATAGTTTCTACGTCTTACCAATGTAAACATTAAATAAGAAAAAGAAATTAAATAGATCAATAAACTTAGTTTTAAGATTTCAGCTGAAAAAAGGAGCTGAAAATCATTTGATAGAATCTCTAGATCCTTTTAATTTTTACTCATTTGGATTTTTTTTTTCTATGGTCAAAGATTTTTTTTTCCTTCAAGAAAAGAATAATGTGTTTTTATGATTTTTCTACTCTTAACAATCAGAAATGTTTTTCATGCCAAAAAAAAAGCATGAAGTTGGAAAGATTTAGTGGATACAGTTTTATAAATAAACTTAAAAAAAAAATCGTTTACAATGTGGACGTTGTAAAGAAGCATGCAATAGTGTAGGATGTGTGCAATGCATGTGCATCATATTTCATTCAACTCAGGTTGCATGTGAGATTGAATGGTTTGCGGTTCAGGATTGTGTAGGGTGAACAGAAATCTTTTTTAAGAAGGACAACATAAATTTATGGGTTTTTTTATATTTGTGCTCGGAATAAATAGATTTCATTACAAATTCTGCGTGATTTATGTTCATTGTTTAATGTTTTAATTATAATGTGGTCAGTTCTGAAGCAAATGCAAAAAAAAAAGAACATTGTAAACATTCTTTGCATGGTTAAGAATAGAAAAGACGAATGGTATTTTAACATACGATATATAGGATTGTAACCATTAAAGGGTCAGATAATAATAGCAATTGATAAATAAAAGAAATATTTTATGAGTAAAAGAAGCTTGAAAAAAGATATCGGACAAAATAGTAGAATAGTTTAAAAAAAAATAGTTAAAAAGCTTGCGAAAATAAAATCTTGCAGTAAAATGGTCTAGGCATAAGTTATTCAGCCCTATTGAGTGTGTCTATTCGGAAGAAAATTATCTCCAATTTGTACGAACTAGGAAAATTTACAACCTAGGCATTCATTTCAATACTCACATCGAAGAAACTTTTGTTTAGAACTTAACCCTTCTGCTTCCAGAGAGAAAAAAATTAAAATTATCAGTAAGTTTGTATCAGTGTATGTGCACTTGAGCAGCTGATGGCAAATGTCAAATGAGTGCGCATTTATATGCTTCATTCATACCTCCATTACAAATGAAAACTAGTGAAAAATCGTTGTTCGTGATACCAATTGTTTACCCAAAATTCGTTTTTCAAAAACACTAAACTTGGTCTCTTGAAGTTTTGATCACACAAAAAAGAGCAGCTGAAGGTGGCTCAATATTTGATTTACTAATTCGAAATCTTTTTTATATCAAAATTGTGGTTGATTCTTAAATCTAGGCTAAGGGCCTTATTGCGAGAGTCAAATAGTCGAAAGTCGAATAGTCGAAATTACCGATTGTTGGTATTGCGAGTCTTTTCCTTTTGATATTTTACTATTCAATAGAAATTCAAATTCTACCGTAAATTCCTGTTCGACTTTTAAATAAAATAGACAAAGGAAGTCACTAGAAATTACAAAAAACAATAATTGAATTTTGACATTTGAAATTTGAATCAAAAGCGGAGTTGAAGAGCTTTTTTATTTTATTGTACTTCGAAAAAAGTCTAGTCGACTTTTAGCGAATAGACTCTCACAGTAAGGCCCTTAATCGTATTTTTCTAAAGAACTTTGTTTAAAGTTAGATATTTGTTAAGTTTATATTTCTAAGATCTTCGAGATCTCCGTATGCTCAGAATAATAAACACAATTTCTCAGGGAAATTTCTCACTATTGCTGTCAAAAAAATGAGCCTGAAAATTTTTGGATTCGCTTGCTCAGGTATGTTTTGTTGAATTAATTAAATTGACTGAAAAAAGATGGAGAATTTGTTTGGCACTGAATTGTGAAATTGTGTTTATATTTCACGCTCCTGCTCAGTTGAGATGACGGAGCAAAATTATTGAGCGCTTAGATATATAAACTCGCCTATTGTATGATGTCATCTAACTTATGAGCCCACCATCAAGACCAGACCGAATATTTTGGAGCTAAGGCTGAAAAACCTTTCAAATTGATTTTAATTCATAATACTCTACTGTAAAAACAAAGTGGCTTTTTATAGCCTTTTTTTCTTTTAAGTTTTCAAACGATTAAATTTTTTTATGATTTCTGTATTGGTGTGGCGATTACACCTCTGCAGAGGTGTGGCTTTAACTCGAGTTGTAGGGTCGATGGGAACTCAGGACCGGGACGCTTCAGAATCTTGAAGAACATAATGTATTTCTATGTCAGAATATAAATTTTTTAAGACTTTCAAACTTTTTTTTATTTATTTCAAGATTTAAAATTCTAGATTTTAAGAATATAATGTTACTTATAATTTTTCCAAAAAGTACAAGATCATCCGGTTTTTTCTGTTTAAAATAAAAATTTAATAAAAAAAAGTTCAAAATTTTAAGTCAGGAACATCCCAATTTGTTTTGTTTATTTTTTCTAATTTGCCTTTACTGTAAGGGTAGTCTTCTGTTCAGATATCTGTAGCTCTAAAACCACCTAAAAGTGGCTTAAGGATGGTGAGACGGATTCGAAGTTGTTAAATTTTATTTTAGTAATTGGTTTATTGCGAATTAGGGTATGCTGGACTTACTTTTTTCATCTTCGCTAACATGCGTAATGTCATGTTTGATGGTTGTCTGAAAAATTATCTTTTTAAGAATGCATAACTTGCCTTACACGATAGTATACTGCATATACCCAGCTCGCATTCCAATACTAGGGTGACAATGTCTATAATCGCAAGTAAAAATTAAGTAAGTACATGAAAGTCATCACCGTCGGCAACAAATCACTTACATCAAATTTTATCAAAATTGATCCTATTTTTTTCGAGAGAAATAGAAAACTTTTTTAAAATTTACTTTTTTTTACTTTGTTTGCAGGGGCTAAATTCCGCAAGCATGAGTTTTGTTGTGCGCACGAAAAAATGTATATACATTCCAATTCCGCACATGTGCCGGTGATTTTTTTTGAGTCAGTTTTGACAAATTATGTGCGCACAATTAAATAATACTTCTCACACTATCTGGGAGCGTGAGCATAAAATATTTCAAATTTAAAAAATAAACAAAAATAGCTAGTGCTTTTAGAATATTAAATTTTATCAAAATCCGTACAGCTATTCAAAAGATAGTCAGAGTAAAAAACGACAATTCCGTGGGAGATAAGCTTTTTCTCAAAATAAATAGCTATGAAACACACATGGCAACAAATCACACAAATAATTTTATTGAAATTGATCGTATTTTTTTCGAGAAAAATTGAATTATTGGTAATGCTTGTGTGGTAGATATCGTTATTTGTATAAAAAAAAAATTTTCATTTTACCACAAAAAAAATGAAATATTAATAAAAATTACATGAACACTTCAAACAAGATTCAAATCAACGATAATAATGTAAGTTTAGAAAAATAGAATAAAAGATATTTTACACACAACATTATGTTTATTACTTTTTAAAGAAACAGGTAAAGAAAATACTTCAAACATCAAGCTTCCGTTGACTCAAGTGCCAACATGTTACAAAACTTTTAAGAATCATCTTACTTTGAAATTCAAAATTAATAAAAACCAAAAAAAACTGCCCCCACAAATTCATTTGAAAGTATTTTCGTTTTATTGATTTCAAATCGCATTTTGTTGTTTCCAAAAATAGAAAACAATAATAAAAAGATCTAAAAATAGTTAACATTCCATTTATTCATAAAATTAACCTTCAAAAAATAATTCCATTTGTTTTCATCATCATTTGGCATTTTTTTTTTATTCCAGTTATTTTGCTAAATTACATCAAGCACTCAGTGCATTTGTAAACAATAATTTGTGACGTTATGTTCGCTCCTTAATCATAACAAAAATAATTTCGGGGGAGATTGGGGCTGGCAAACACTCCCCTAATTCTTGGGCGCAATTGTTTTAAAGTGGATTATCTGATCACGGGGTGCACACAAATCGATAAAAATATTCCCCCGGAGCTTTTGTTTTTTTAATTTATTTCCATTGAGTGGTTGTGATAATTGGAATTATTTAGACTTCGTGCGAACATTTCCAGCCCAACAATTTATACTCAGTTCTGTCAGGTGGAACGTGTCAGTGAACTTTTAACTTTTTTTTTTTTGTATTTGCAATTTATGGGTTTGGGCGTTTGTTTTAATAATAAATTTTATTTAGAATTTTAGCTTGAATTCATATGGAGGTACTGAATCTGACACATTGAGAGTGAATAGGTACTCGTGAACATGACAGTTGATTGAAAGGACAATGAGTGCTCAATAATGTTGTTTATTCAAGGATATGTTGCATGCGATTAAATAATATATATACGTATGACGTATAATGGTATAGATGCATGGGAAACCTTCTAGTTGAATTGACCTAATCTAGGTGAAATACAAAGTAAATGCAGACCTGCCATTAGACATTTAAGTTCGAAAATCAATGGAAATAGACAGTTTGACAGGTGACGTAAGTTTTATATCCTATTTGACAACATGTCAGTCAAAAAATATTTTTTTATTTAACTGGATTTAGAAAATCGAGAATTTTTTGTTGAAATGAATGAGGTATTAAAAGGCTAGTAATAGGTTCCACGAAATGACTGTGAGTAAGCAGCGATAAAAGCCTTTTATGTTTTGCATTTTTTTTTTTAATGTTTTAGTCAGTAGATTTTTTTTCCTTCAGTCGTACTGAACTATTTAATGCCTCATCGAAACGAATATTGTGAACATATGAATCAAAAGTTGAAGTCATCTTATCAGAGTGAAGAAGTGATAAGACGAAGCATCGATTTCTTTTGATGAAAATAATATACAATAGTTATCAGCAGCCTGAGCGTTCAATGCGATCCAAAGGCACCAGCAGTTTGTTCTACAATAAATTTTCATATGGGGATATAGCTCAGTGGTAGAGCATTCGACTGCAGATCGAGAGGTCCCCGGTTCAAACCCGGGTGTCCCCTATAGGATACTTTTTTGCAGTGATTTTTAAGTTCATTGCAAGTGATGATTTTGTGAGAAAGGGGGGTTAGTTAAAGAGCAAAATAGATGAATAGTTTCGTTAAAAAACAAACATCGTACACTTTAGAGACATTTAAAATGGTAAACTAACGCAACGTAGATACATATATACTTTAGACGGAGATGAAAGTATCTTATACAAATTAATTTGCAAACACAAATACGAAAATGCAATACTTTCTCTTACATCATTTAAAATAAACTATGTGCTTATTTACATTTGTTTTGAAGAGACAATACAGAAAAAACATTGTTACAAATTTTGTTTCCAAATTTTATAATTTTTTTTCCAAATTATTTCTTAACTAAAAATTCAATTAATTAATTAAGTCAAATTATTTGTTATGAAGCAACAGCATATTATAAGTGTTAAATGCAATTAATTTGTTTTTAAGAAAAATAATTTTTAAAAATAATTTTTAAATTAAATTTTTTTATTTTACTTTTACTTCGTTTTTACTCTCTAGGTACCTCAACGAAAAATATATATTTTTTTTAAAGAAGCAAATTGCTTTATTTTAACTACTGGAGCACTTTGTGAAGCTCAACATTTGAAACACGTTTATTTTACATTTTACATCTTATAAGTGAATATGTGCACTATGGCGTATACGTTAAAAAAATATATTTTGTAGGAAAGGATATCTCGATATTTTGAAATGATTTTTCAAAACTGTAACTAAATTGTGTTGCGCGTAATTTTTTCTAGACGCGATGCTTTTTTACTTGCGATTATAGGTACTATAAGGCAAGTTTTAAATTCGTGCAAAAAAAAAGTTTTGAAATAACAATCAAACATGCCATTACGATGATAGCGAAGTCGAAAAAAGTGGGTCTGAAAATTCTATCTGTGTGTCTGTCTGTCAGTCTGTCTGTCAGTCTGTCATTCGCACCTGCAGCTTAAACGGTTGGGCCGATATCCTTCAAACTTGGGGTTTAGATTTTTTATGGTGACCGTCAGGGGGGTTTTTAGAATTTATTTTCTGTGCCTTAAAATAACGGTACCTGCCATATAACGGCAATGAAAAAACTTGTTTTTCTCGAAAACGGCCCTAACGATTTTGATAAAATTTGACATGAGTGTTACTGCATGAAAAGCCCTTTAGACGATTGAAACCGTTATTCTTCGAACACAGTTTTAACGGTACCTGTCATATTTTAATTTTTACTTTTTCGTTAACGACTCAACGGATCTTAACCAAATTTTATTTTAAGAAAGTCCTAGATAGCTGAATGATGATGGCTTACTTAATTTTTTTATAGCTTTTCTTTAAAAAAAAATTATATTAATTAAAAAATTTTTTTTTTTTGAAAAGTTAATAACCAATTGTTGAATTTTTTTTAAATTTAATTTTCGAATAGAATGTATAAGTTTAAAAATTGACATACTCAAATTTTTTTATAAAAATATTTTTAAAAAGTTATTTAAAAAAATCGATTTTTTTAAAAACTGGTCGTTTGATTTTCGTAAAAAAAAAAACTCTAAAATATATTCTATTATTTAATAATTACCGGCATACTTTAATTTTTTATAAAAATATTTTTAAAAAGTTAAATCGATTTTTTCAAAAACTGGTCGTTCGATTTTCGTAAAAAAAAACTCTAAAATATATTCTATTATTTAATTATTACTGGCATACTTTGATTTTCTGAGAAAACTCTTGATTGTTATAAAATATTTTTCAAAATAATCTATTTTAATTATTGCGTTTTAAATTTATTAAAAGAATTTAAAAAAATATTTCATATATAAAAATTTAAAAACTACAATTAAACTACATTTATGTATTTTTACTGTCCTAGCTTACCTGTCACAAGAGCAAAGTTTGTGCAACCCAGTCGTGCCTTTTATTTTTATTGCGTTGTTCAATACTTTTGTTTATAAAAAACCGTAAAACCTATTTATGGAGGCTCCACTGCTTCAAGACGAATACCCTATGTTGCCGTCACCAAGCATAGAAGAGGTTGAGAAGGCTATAGACCGGCTAAAGAAAAACAAAGCCCCGGGAGCTGATGGTATACCAGCCGAATTATTTCAACACGGTGGGCCAGCTCTACGTCAGGCAATTCATGATATTATAGTGCACGTGTGGGAGCGTGAAGAAATGCCAGAATACTGGCGAAAAGGTATAATATGCCCCATACATAAGAAAGGAGATGTCACAACGTGCAGCAACTATAGAGGTATCACGTTGTTGAGTACCGCCTATAAGATACTCTCCTCTATCCTACAAGACCGGATAACCCCATACACTAAAACCATCATCGGACAATATCAGTGTGGTTTCATTCCAGGCAAATCAACAACTGATCAGATCTTTACCCTTAGGCAGGCGATGGAAAAATGTCTAGAATTTAACATCCCAACATACCACCTGTTTATAGACTTTAAGGCCGCCTATGATAGCATAGCCAGGGTAGAACTTTACAAAGCCATGAGAGAATTCGGCATCCCAAATAAATTGACACGACTATGTAGGTTGACCATGACCAACGTAACAAGCCAAGTAAAAATAGCCGGATTGCTATCCAGACCAATCAACATCTTTAATGGACTCCGACAAGGGGATGGTTTGGCCTGCCTCCTCTTCAACCTGGCGTTGGAGAAAGCAATCCGTGACTCTGGCACGGCAACAAGAGGGACCATCGTCAACAGGTCCAGCCAGATACTGGCTTACGCAGACGACATCGACATCATCGGAAGAACCGAGCAAGCTGTACACGATTCCTTCATCCAGATCGAGCAGGCGGCACAAAATCTGGGGCTGCACATTAGTGAAGGTAAAACAAAGTACATGGTGGCGTCGAATGCGAGAGGAACAGTTGGTCAAACAGTCAAGGTAGCGGAGCACGAATTTGAAGTGGTGCAATCCTTTAAATACCTTGGGTCAATAGTAGCAGCCGATAACAATATAGAAGAAGAAATACGCGGGCGGCTTCTCAAATCCAACAGAGCCTACTACAGTCTGTCAAAGCTCTTCAAATCCAGAAATCTCACCATAACTTCAAAACTACTGCTGTACAGGACCATGGTCCTGCCAGTACTCACATATGGATCCGAGACTTGGGTGCTTAGCAAAAGGCACTCTGACCTCTTAGCCGCGTTCGAGAGAAAAGTCTTAAGGAGAATTGTTGGCCCCATATGTGAGGAAGGACGATTCCGGAGACGGTACAATCATGAATTGTACGCAATCTACCTTGAAGCAGATATCGTGACAAAAATTAGGCTCGGCAGACTTCGGTGGGCAGGGCACCTAGCTCGCATGAGCGAAGAGGAACCTGCTCGGAAAGTTCTTTGTGGTACATTCTATGGCAGACGACAGCGTGGTAGACCATGCTTGCGCTGGAGAGATGGCGTAGACCAGGACGCCCGGAGCCTTGGGGTGCGCAACTGGATGGCGTCGGCTCGAGACCGGGATAGGTGGAGAGACTTGTTGAAGGAGGCCAGGACCGGACCCCGGTTGTCGAGCCGATGATGATGATGATGAAAACCTATTTATGTTGTATGTGCGATTATGGGTAGGTGTAGGTACTATGTATAACGCAAGTTATTTATTCGTCAGAAAAACAAGATTTGAGACAACAATCAAACATGAGATTACGACATAAGCTAAGTCGAAAAAAGTGGGTATCGAAATTCTGTCTGTCCGTCTGTCTGTCTGTCTGCCTGTCAGTCTGTCTGTATCAGCACTTACATTCTAAACGGCTGAACCGATTTGGATGTTAGTTTTATAGATCATTCTTTAGAGAAGAAATTTAAATTGCCTGCCGTACCAAACAACCGTAAATGAAATCCCATTTTTAAAAATACGATAAATGTTGATAAAATTTCGCATGAAATGTTTGGCAACAACAAAGATGATCTCGAAAAAAGCTTTTGAACGGTACCTTCAATAAAAGGGTTTATTTTTCTCGTAAATACAGACGTGATGCTTCTTTTAATTTTTGTTGTTACCATTAAGGTAAACAAGCTTAACTTTATATGGACGGTGAATATTATACTACATATATATTTTTGTGCAAAAATGATCTTACATCGTGAATTTGAAAAAAAAAAAATGTGTTCAATTACGTCAGGAGTTGCGATATCCTTTTATACAATATTTTTTTTTTTCTTTTTAATTTGTCATTTACCAGCTCGAAGTTTTAGGATAATGTAAGATTTGTAAATTTCTCAAATATTATTCCAACCTTAATGGTAAAAAACATCACGACTGCAGATTTTTTTAACATTTTAAAATAGGCTTCAAACTACAGACTTTCTAAACGTGAAACTTATTAACATTTGAAATATGTTTAGTTAACATTTGCCATCTAATTAGTGAATGTGTTCACTCTGGCGTATACGTTATTTTTTTTTTTTTATTCTGAGAAATTACCAACCCATATTAATTTCTTATAACATGAAATAGAAATCCGAAGATTTACTTTAATGAAAACATTGGATTATCGTCGCCCTTGTATTGAAGTGCCGTATACGCCAAATTGCGTTTTTTGAACTGGGTATGCAGTGTTATGTTTTTGGGTGCGCTCTTTTTAAATCTTTTATCTGTTTGTTAATATTGCTTCTAATTGGTGAGATATTTGACGTTAACGAAAAATGGTTGGCACATACGTCAAATTTCCCAAGGAGTTTATATTACGTTTTTAGTATTGAAATGTCGTATGTTTTCGATTTTTTGACGTACGTGTATGGACCAAAAGAAACTGTTGATTTTGGTGGCGTTTACGGCAAACTCACTTTGAACAAAAAAGTAAATATTTTTAAAACTGAAACATGCGGAATGTTTCTGATAACAAATATTAAAAGAGGATTTACAAACAGATACTGTGTAAAAAAAATTAAAAAAATCCTTCGGTCAGTTTTTCCAAACTAGACTGCCAAACCTTTAAATGCGATTTCCCAAAAATGTAAAAATGGCGTTTACGGCACTTCAATACTAGTGCGACGTTATGGTAAAGACACGTTCAGTTCTAATCGGATGTGCTTAAGCTAAGTTTTCATAACACAGAAATTATTGCTTGATTTCACATAAAAATGAAGATCGCATCTAAAAACATTTTTTATTTTGATAGCTAAATATTTTCAAATGATTTTTCAAAACTATAAAAAGCAGTTTTGTTAGAAGTGATGTTTTCTGTTTTTTTTTTGTTTTTGTAGTAGTTTGCGTAGTTTGATTAGTCAACATTTTTATGAGAATGAATGTGTGCTTTCTTGTTTGTTATTTATGTTTTGTTTAATAATTTAAATATTTACTTAGAAGAAAATCGTAACTTTGAAAATTATTACTTATAACATATTTATTCACTTTTGTAATACCTTGTTATTTTTTTTTTTATTCCTTCATTTATTTAGAGGTACATATATGTACAATGTATAGGTACCCAAAATATATATTTAATTTATGTTTTTAGTGTTATCATTCGTCTAACATATTTATCAATTAATTTCTTAAATTTTTACTGTATAAATGTAGATATACTAAAACTACTTCTTTTTGTTGTTTTTTTTTTAAATAAAATAGTGTTTTCACAAAAAAAATTTAATAATCAACAAAAGAACTTTAAAAAATATTTTATAAGTAAGTATTTTTAGTGGGTTTGTAGAAAAAATCCCTTGCTGAGTAAAAAATCTTTCTGTATATGGTTATAATGGAAACAATATTTCAAAAACTTTTAAGAACAAACAACATCTTAAGTTATTATTGATATAGAGCTTAAGCTTTTCATTTTTATTAAACTAAGCAAATAACCAGTTTTTTTTTTTCTTAATAAGCTTTTTCAAGCGGGGATATAGCTCAGTGGTAGAGCATTCGACAAGACGGTTGACAAAACGGTTGTTTTATAGCAGCCGCCTTGAAAACAGGGTAAAGGTGATTTGCTACATGGCCCTCATCCGGCCGATGATTGCCTATGGGTGCCCTGTGTGGTTTAACGTTGCCCCATCTCAAATGGAAAAGATTCGGGTGTTTGAGAAGCAGTGTCTTAGGACCAAAAACACCAGAGTACACACATTGCTATGCCAACGAGGTTCTATACAACAGGGCCAATATAAACAGGATAGATAACTTTTTAATCTAGCTGATTCGGGGTCACATTGCAAGAGCGATGACTTCGACCAATGGACTTATTTTTGGGGCTTACAACCCCAATGATGAGTATAGTGAAAGTGTACGTCTTAACGGTTTCATCCCGGCCGAGACATTCCTCTTTTTAGACAGTCGTGGGCTGATACAGGATAGATTGGCGGTTCCGTTAATCTACCACGTCAGCCGTAGGACTGTGGATCGGCGACTTCTTTACGATCGGGACGTCGGCTCAGGGAACGGAGCAGAGCGTCTGCGGTTCAGTAGAGCTGTGCCCCTTCGGGACAGAAAGGACTTAGTTAAGCAAGTCAAAAAATTCTGGTGGTTGGGTGACCACCGTGATATTGAAAGTTGACCATATTGTTGCTTTGGCCGACTTACATAGTTCTAAGGTGAAGATAAGTAGAGTAGGTAGAACACAAAAAAAAAAAAAAAAAAAGTACATAAGTAAATGTATTTGTATGTGGGTACTTGCGGTTGCGAATATATATGTATATATGTATATGTACATTTATACATGTGTATGGGCGTACGCGAGTGTGCATATGCGTATGCACAAACAAAAAAAAAAATTGCTGGTGGCTGTTGTAGTTTTTAAGTTATTTTAAGTAGTTTTAAATAGATATAATGTAGTTTAAGTTAGTTTTAATTTAGTTTTAATTAGTTTTATTAGGTAAAGGGTAGCTTTAAGTTTTATAAAAAAATAAAAAACAAAAATGATATAGAAAATGAGTTTTTTTTTTAATAATTTTCACGTTAGTTTTAAGAAATCATGAATTCTAATAATAAGTTATTTTCCGTCGAAAGACATTTTTAAAGTATAGTCATAGTTTAATTTAGAGCGCCCGCATGGGGCCAGTAAGTTAGTTAAGTTAATATGGTAAGCTAGTTGTTTAAGATTTTTTGTCTAGCATTCATAAGGAAATGAAAAAATAAAAAATGAATTAAAAATGAAAAAAAAAAGTATTCGACTGCAGATCGAGAGGTCCCCGGTTCAAACCCGGGTGTCCCCTTTCTATTTTACATCATTCTGTATCAAAAAGAAATTATTATTATCAATTACCATTATCAAATCAGAAACAGAACATAACATTCCATGATATATGGGTCAACCACTTGCAATGTAAATCACTTAGTTTCACAATCAATAAAAATCTCCAAGTTATCTTTGATATACTGTAAAATGTATATAAAAAACCTCAATTTAACATCGTTCAACAAAATTACATTTTGTATATCAATTCAGTTTATCTCTACGGTTTGTCATTCCAGTGCAACCAAATTGAATCAAATCCTTTCGTTTTGGATTTTCAAAGTGCAACCATATAACGACCCAAGGGCCAGTCAGTGCATGATTGGCAAGTTAAGTCCCTATCATCGAGTTAAAGTTATGCCATTACCATTTCGTTTTCCTATTTTTAAAGATAAACGATGCATTTAAGTCCCGCATCAACCAATACACAACTGACAAGCAATATCCTTTTAAGGACGACGAAGACAACGATGGACAAGAGAATACTAAATATATATTAAGACGAAAAAAAAAAAACTTTTACTGCTTTTATTCGAAACTTCTCATTGAAATTGCAACCAACAGTCGTTCGTTGTGCATCATTTCTATGGACAAAATTCCTGAAAATGTGCATTTTTTTTCCTACCTTTCTTATTTAATTTAAAACTCGATTACGATGAAAACGTGAATCTACAGCAAACCTTTCAGTTGCATGATTCTTTGTATCACATGAGCTACACCAGCACACGTTAACAGGTGAAATGAAAATCTGACACAATAGAAAACTGCTGGAAACGAAGCGGAAAAGGACGAACAAAAAAAAATAAAATCGTCTTTCATTCACACTCCTTGGTTGGCTGTGTGTCGTGATAATATTTTTTCCCGTTGTGTTCTGGAACGCGATATACAGCCAACGCCAACAACGACGACGTACCAAACTATGCAACCGGGAATCAGCCATCACTGTGCCCGTTGTATTGTGCCTTCCTCGTTTTCGTCCTCGCTTCATATAATAAGTTCGAAGGATCCACATTGGCTTAGTTTAATAGAAAAGTATATTCTTACTGCCATTCACACAAACCAGCAGCCAAACCCACACAAGCTTTGTCCTTCCTCATCGCTCGTTTTTTTTTCCGTTTTCCTTTCGGTTGTGGCAACTTCGTTTTTGTGTGCTTACTGCTTTTATCTGGAAATAGCATGGTGTCGATGTGGCGGAATATTTTGTGTCAAATGGAATTATTCGAATGTTATTATTATGGCCAGGATACGTTGCTTCGTTCTGCCTGGTTCTTTCATAGGTACACCAGATGTTTGTTGGTTGATGTTGGCAAGTAAAACTACTTACTATAGGCACTCACATCCTTCGAACCTTTCTCATTCACATGCCAATTTCTATGAAAAGGATATTGGTTCTTGTGTCCGCATGCATACGTTTTGTATATCCTTTATTGTCAGAGAATAATGAAAGCGTATAGGTTCACCTGGTATCGGGTTAAATACTGTTGGTGGGTTGTTGGTGGCGAGAATTTGAATAAATTTTTTTTTATATTAATGGTCTTAATAATATTTAAGGAATAAATAGTATGGACAAACGAAATCCAAGGAAGGCTTCTGCCTTGGTCAATGATCGATATAGTCGTAGTTAGATAAAAGTTGGTTAAGTTTTTCAAATAAAACTACAGCAACCCTTAAAATTACTTTCGGAATGTCAATAGAAAAAAGATTCATGTTGAATTACTGGAGTTGGGATTAGTTAAAGCTAAAGAATGTTACCCTTTTATTCGATACTTAATTTTTCATCACTCAAGTTGTTTATTAATAATTATTTTTCCAAGTAAAATATTGAAAATAGAAACTCTGTTTGAACTCAATATTTATCAATAAACAACTACTTAAAAAATATAAAAATAAAGTGCACGACTGGGTCGCACGAACTTGATCTTATAGCAAGTTACAAAATAAATAAAATTAAATTTAATAAAAAATAAATTTAATATTTTTTTTAATAAAAATGAAAAATACGAATAAAATCATACGAACGGTTTTTAAAAGTGCTAAAACTACTTTTTAGGAAGATTCAAACGAAAATCAAAGTATGCAGAAAATGTTGTTGCCTGAATGCAAGTTTATCAAAAAAATAATTCCAAAATCGTTAGAACGGTTTTTAAATAAATCGATGTTTTTTTAATAATTTTTATAAAATTTTTTTTACGAATTTAAAAAACGCCAATTTAAAGTGTTTAATAGTTTGAATTTTATGCATAAAAAATGTTTTTTTTTTAGCAAAGCCGTTTTATAAATATTGAATTTACGAGAAAATAAATTAAAAAAATAATTAAAATTAAAAATAAGCATTTTTGCAAAATTTTGGTATCGAAGTTTTATCAAGACATCTAGGTCTTTTTAAATATTTTTTAAATAAAAATAGATTAACCCGTTCACGAGATAGCTCAAGAAGAAAATAACGGTTCTTTGGGAGTCACCGTTAATAAGCTTGTGAAATTTTTTTTTGCAAATTGACAAAAGACAATTGGATAAAAACCATCTGAGCTGTTTTCGAAAAATTAAGCTTTTCCAAAACCGTTATATGGCAGGCACCGTTAAGACCATTCCTCTAAGGAATGGTCTATAAACCCTACATACCAAATTTGAAGTAAATCGGGACAGCCGTGCTGATACATACAGACAGACAGACAGAATTTCCGGACCCACTTTTTTCGGCTTCGCTATCATCGTAATGTCATGTTTGATTATTATCTCAAATTTTTTTTTTTGCACGAATGCATAACTTGCCTTATAGTACCTTTAATTGCAAGTAAAAACCGTTCAAACTAAATACATACTTCAAGAGTCAAATATTGAATCTTAAAATAAAAAATAAAAGGCACTACTGGGTCGGACAAACTTGCTCTTGTATCAGATAACTAATCTTTGGCTAAGAATACTATAAACCAAAAATTATAATTAATAATCGCAAGTAAAAATAGAGTTTCTATAGCGTTTATATGGCAGGTACCGTTATTAAAGTGATTTTGAAAAAAAAAATTCTAACGATAAACTCCTTCATTGTTAACAAATCAGTCACACAAAATTTCATTAAAATCAATTGCATATTTTTCGAGAAAAATTGGATTTTCTATAGCGTTTATATGGCAGGTACCGTTAATAAGATGATTTTGAAAAAAACAATTTCTAATGGAAAACTTCATCCCTGGCAAAAAAATCATTCACACAAAATTTCATTAAAAGTATTTTTTTGGAGAAAAATTGGATTAACTTAAAGGCTTATTTGGCAGGTACCGTTAAAGTGAAAACTTATTTTGAAAACACGAAGCTACAAATACAAATTTATCAAAAACGATCGTATTTTTTTCGAAAAAAATGGAGTTGTCTGTAACGATTTTATGGCGGGTACCAATAAAAAGCTAGTCTTACAAAAAAAAAATTACCAAAAATATCACTGTTGGCAAACAATCATTCAAACGAAATTTTATCAAAATCGATCGTATTTTTTCGAGTAAAATGCAATTATCTGTTACGCTAATATGGAAGGTACCGTTATTTTGAGACCTAAGATAAAAATCAAACATACCACTGGGCATATTACTCTAAAAATACAGAGTACTAAGTTTGCGGCCGAACCGTTTAGGCTGTAGGTGTCGATACATTCAGACTGACAGACGGACAGACAGATTTGTCGGACCTACTTTTTTTTACGAATACAAAACTTGCCTATAGTACCTATAATCGCAAGTAAAAAACGCACAAGGAATTCACAAACAAAAAATTATTTCTTTGCAAGCGCGTGATTTGCAGTTTTCTTCAATCGGGAGTTCGTTGCTAATGGACGTCACATTGGGATAAGAGGCAAAAGCATTAACGAGAATCTTAAGGGACTATAATTCAGCAGCGACGTTAGAACATGTGACCCATGTTTGAAGCGAAATTCAGCGCTATTCTCGCGCGATAATTGCGGCTCATACTGTAATAAAAAGGAACTTAATTTTAACTCAAACGAAATGCAAAGTATGCAGTTTTGCAACAAAGATAACTTTTTCCTAAGAGAAAAACGAAAAAGATGCTGAAACGTGTTTTTAAATGGCACGAACGTTTGAAAAAATATTCATTTGGAAGAAATTTTTCTTCAATTAGAATGAAATCGTAGAATTTTCAACAGAGGTATTCGTTCCGAGGTATCCGTGTGTTGTTTTTTTTTTCCATTGAAATAATATTCAAGCTACTAAGGGCCAAAGGTGTTTCTTACGAATACAATAACAATTATTTAAATCTTTATATGTTTCTTAAGAATACAACAACAATTATTTAAATCTTTATAAATTTACAATAATAATTTGACAATTCTAATTAAAGTCTGAATATTGTCTTTAGTTATATCGTCTATATTTCACCAAAAATTGCATGGGTTCGGTGTTCGAGTTTATCCGGAAACCACTTTTAAATCAAAGCCCAGTTTAAGAAAATTACGTCATTTGACAGACATCAATCACAAAAAAAAATCACCCCTAAAAGATTAATATGATGTTTTGATTTGTATGACCGCCCATCCAGAAATTCACGTTATTAAAACAAAATAAAAAAGCAGATAATATTATAGTTTCATTCCGTTATTTTATTGAACAAAAAAATTCAAATGATTCCTGGAATAATTGTACCACCAAGTAGTCCACCCTTTTTGTTGCCATTACTCCTGATAACACTATCACCATTTAAGTTACGATCTGCTTCTGAACTAAGTGCAGCAGCACAGAATGAAATGATAGCCAATACAACTACGAAAGCAAAAATTAACTTGAACATCATTTTGATTTTAAATTTAGTTAGGATTATTCTTCGGCTTTTATACCTCAATTTTGGATGAAATCCAGAGTGTGATAGTAATATTTTCTATTTGTGTTTATTTGCCCAATAAAACTATTCAAATATTATAAATAAAGAAGCTTAAAATGTTATGCCAAAATAGGTCTATGTGAGTATAATATAATATATAATTTTTAATCTACCAAAAGTATTTTATAAGTTGTTAATAATTCTTTTAGAGGTTAAACTAATAGCAGTGTATGAAAACTTTGTTGCTGCAAAGTAACAATGAAAAATTTTTAATTGATAACTTTTTATTTGTGTTTATTTGCCCAACAAAACTATTTAAATATTATAAATATAAATGCTTAAAATGATGTCCCGAAATAAGTGTGTATATTTTAGAGGTTAAACTAATAGCAGAGTATAATAACTTTGGCGCTGCAAAATACTAACGAAGAATTTTTCAGTTGATAACTGAATTCATGGCATAACGGCAGAAGTGATTTTGTTATACGTGGCCAACCAAGTAAATTCAAAAAAGTATCAGTTATTTCAAATCAAACAAAAATAAAAATAAAAGAAAATGAATTTTACTTCGTTTGACTAGTAAGGCAAATGCAAGGGATTAATTGACTATGCCAAATGCAATGCTTTATTTATAAAAGATAAAATGCACGAATGGGTCGCACAAACTTGCTCTTGGGTCAAGTTACTTTCGTGTTTAGTATCTACTAGTTTTTTTTTTATAAAAAATAAGATTTCCAGTATTTTATAGTATGAAATACCTATTTTTTATCTTTCAAAAAGAAATGTAGGGAATAAAAAAATATCAAAATCGATAGTATTTTTTCGAGTAAATTAAAAAATTTTCAAAAAAAAAAAAATAAAAACTTTTTCAAAAAAGTTTTTGCAGTATTATTCAAGTTTAGAATATTAATTTTCGTCAAAATCATTGTAGTTGTTCAAAAGATAGTCGGAGTAATAAAAAACGGTTCCATGGCAGGTACCTTTAATAAGCTACTGATTCTGAAAAAAATTCTACATCATCATGGCAACAAAACAATCATATTTAATTTTATTGAAATTAATATTTTTTTTGTCAAGAAATTAGAATTATCTTTTTTTCGAAAAAAAAACTTTTTCAAAAATAACTTTTTTCAATTTTTTTTCACGGTATTCTTTAGGGTAGACAGAAGTTTTTGAATATTAAATTTCGTCAAAATCGGTGAACTCGTTCAAGAGATAATCAGTGTAATAAAAAAAAAGTTCTATGACAGGTGCCGTTAATAAGATGATTCTAAAAAAAAAATTACAACGAAAGACATCACCATTGTAAGTAAATCACTCATATCAAATTTTATCAAAATCGATAGTATTTTGTTTTTTTTTTTTTTTCAAAAAAAATGAAATTATAGGTTACGCTTATATGTTAGGTACCGTTATTTCAAGACCTAGGATACAAATAAAAAAAAACGTCGGGGCATTTTATTATAAAAACACATTGTCGATACATACAGACAGGCAGACAGTTTCGGTTAATTTTCCCAATAGGTATACCTTAATAATTAATTAGGAAGCATATTGAGACACATCTTAAGCACCTTCTCGATCATAAGACTTTGTACCGGCGACTTTGTTTAACAGCAACAATCGCCGAATCAGTCAGGCCATACAAAAAATTATAATCCGAAAAGTTTCTGTCATCGAACCAACGTTTTACTTTTGCCTGTTAATAAATTTAAGAGTCAGATTTATTTAGAGTGTTGATAGGAATGGACGAAGTTAAAAAGATATTATTCATTGTAAAACTTCATTTTGTATAAATAATAAAGTTTTCCCTATTTTATATTCAACTTGACTTGGTTTTCACTGGATGTTATTTGGTATTAATTTTTTAACTCTTTTCGACGGAGAAATATTTAAAGCAAGGTTAGCTTTGTATAACTTAATTAATAATGTTAATAATTCTTATATCCTATATTAAAAAAATAAGCAAACTTACCTTCCCACTATTTTACCTATAACTATAATTGAACACACATTTTTCTATAGCTATATTAAAGGACACACACAAAACAACTAATTTACCCGCATGTATAACATTAAACTATTTATGTTAAGATACAACAGTACATAATTATATGTTCTGTACAGAGTACAATAGCTTGTCAATCACTCAAAATAATTATAGGTTAGGCACTAGGTAACCTATTCGAAGGTAGGTAATTGCATACCATCGTTTTTCACCGTAAATATATTAAGCTTCCTTTTTTAGTTTAACGCCGCATATCCTGGGGGATATTTCTTTTTGTCACGCACATTTTTTTTTTCATTTTGTATAGAGTTGCCATTAAAATAATTATAGGGGAAAGTTTTTTTTTTGTGAAACTTTTTTTTATCAATAGATAGCTACGAAGTTTCAAATTAAATTTGATATTTTTTTTTTTTAATTTTAAAACAACATGACTTCACTTACCTTTCATCATCACTGAAAATAAAAAAAAATATTATTAGATGAATATTGTAATGTTTTTTTTTAATTTTATTTAAAAGGTTATACCTAAGGTCAAATTATAATTCAATCTATTCTTATGTTATTGCAAATATCGCACCTTAAAATTATTTATTTATGATCTGTCAATACGAATGTTGTTTTGGAAAAGCTATCTTGAATGAGGTAGGATTTTCAAAACAAACATCCCAGTGCGGATCACTGCCGATAAAAGCAGAAGTCAAATCTCACTGCATGCCGATAGATTTTCTACTATCATTTGAGTATCGAACAAAAAAATTGTGTTGCTTTATTTTTAAATGTTGGTACGAATGATACTTTTATATGTATCTCGATGGGGTGTGTTACTAAAATGTCCTGTTTAGTTTGGTCTTTAAAGTTTGCTCGTGAAACATACTGAAATCAAGAAACAAATTATTTCATATTTTTACCTATAGAAAATCAAAGGTTTTTGAAATTGTATATAATCCCAAACTTAATTTTTGACGTTGTGGAATATTAACGGCATTTTAGTTGAACATATCATGTCATTTCCTTCCAAATGTATTCTCTGTTGCATTTTTCTTGTTTTCTTAAATGAAAATGATTTTCGCTTTGGTTTGACAGATTTGCAATGTGTGTTGACAGATTTGCATCAATCCAATTTTGAAATGTACGGAGTATTCAGCAAGATTTGTGCAAATCCAATTTCGGAATTTACGGAGTATTCAGTTCAAACTGTCATCAGCAAATTATAGATTTGACACTTACTCTTTTGACAGATTCCTAGATGGCATTTTGACGCATGGCCAATCCATCGTGCACAAAGTATTAGTGTGAACACAAAGGATTCACGAAACCACTCGAAAAACAGACAATATGTGAAATGAATCTAGATGGTTATACAATTTACTTCATAGGCAAATTATGAAAAATTATTAAAGGTGAAAAAATAATAAATCACATACATATGTGTCAGAAAATCGAATGTCAAAATTAATTCATGAGAATTTTAAAAAAATCTGAAAATCCAAATTAAATGCCCCGTTTCTTTCTGGCAACGATTTGGGAAGGAGGCAAAACACACAGACGTCAAAATGCGTCGGTTAAATGAGTCCAATGGGAATAGCGGCTTGCAAATCCAATTTTGACATTTGTGGTGTATTCAGAACAAACTGTCACTAGGGGACCTATTACTACAAAAATCCGTACTGCATCTTAGAAAAGAAGGGAGATTCCGAGGGAGATTTAATTTTTTTAGGGATGAGCTATGTATATACAAATGGTGTATTTCATATTCACTCGAAAAGAGACCAGCAAAATAGGACAGACTGTAAAACCTGGGGTTTACTATTTAGAAAAGTCCGGACTAGCGGGCTTGTGTATTTTGGGATCCGTACTCTTGGAACTGTATACAATTGCGAAGGAAGATTCGTTCCCTTCAAGAGATTTCCTTTCAACTTCGTCTCTTTTCAGCAATATGGAGCAACTGCACACACCACCTGGAATTGCAACGAAAATTCGCAAACGAATTCCACTTTTTCTTGGCCCCCGAAGTCACCTGACTTGACTGCACATGCCTTACCAATGAACAATTCGTGATTCGTGGAATTTTAAACGAGCTATGTTTGCATGTGAACCCTAACATGACTTTTTACATTTTAAACAAACAAAAGACAATTTTCTCGTAAATAATTTAAATACTGAAATACATTCAAGATATCTAAGAGTGTGTCGTCGTCATCTGTCGTGGAATCTAGATACCCCATGCTAGAGCATGTCACGTTCCAAAAAGTCGTTATTTGTCTACGAATTTTAGATAAAGTTTTCGTTGAAAAAATGTTGACCTTAAAAAATTAATAGATTCTGTGTATTGCTTTAGTGCATGTGAATTCAAGTTGACTTAAATAATTTATAAACAAAACGAAACTACACGAAACAACCATGGAAGAACATCTATGTGAAATGAGGGACTAAGGGACCAAAAGGATTTTTACTTTATGTTCGAATATTTAGGTATGGTTAAGACCTGTAAGCACTTCAAAAGTATCTATGAGTACATACATATACATAAAATTCATTGATACATGCCTTTCTCTAGTGACAGTACATGTCCATATCGCTATATATACATTCTTGTTTTGTAAAAAAAAAAAAAAAGTAATATGCCATCGGAGGAAATTTGCGAGGAATTCATGGTCTGATGCATGGCTGACTATGACTGGGCTGATGGTTGGTGCTGTTACTTTGCTGTATGTCCTGTGGATGGTGATGAAATCACCCAAACGTTGCACGACGATTCGGATTATCTGAGATCTGACCTCATGGGGCAGCTTATTATATTATGTTTCACCAACAGAGTTATCCTGAAAGCCGAAATCGATACAAACTTCATTTCTCTAGGGTATTTTGTCTGTTATTCAATTTAATGCGATGTGATGACAGTGTTTTCGTCTGAATTAACAAAAATAGATACAGTGCGGTGGTGGTGTGAATATTGTTCTAAAGCGATAGCTGCAGATAACTTGTTGACATTTCTTTTTTTGAATTATTAAATATAAAAAAAATGTCAACTTTTAAAAACTAAAACATATTCTATTCGGCTCTTCAAAAAATCGGTTTTTAATTTTCTGACGGCAAAGTTTACAATCCAAGCTAAGAATTTTGAACCGGTGCAGGTGTCTCCAGGATAAAAACTGTACTATAACTCTTCCAATATAACTGTGTGGAATGCGTTTGATTATAAAAGTTAAAGCTTTTTTTTCAAAATACATTTTAAAGTAACCAATTTTTGTTTAACTTTATTTGCACAAGAAATTCAAAATTGATGTTTCTCAAGAATTTACACAAAAAACGTTCGCTTACTTTACGGTAAGTGAGAGATTTTTCTCACATTTGAGAAATTTTGACAGTCATCATTTTTTTACATAAACATAAAGCTGAATTTACACTATCGTTTTTCGGTGAACGTTGTTCGTTTTTTTGGCAAAACAACAAACAACGAAGAAGGATTTACATTATTCAAGTTTTTCATCCAGTTCGTTCCTAAATGTTGTTATCTATTACAACACAATGTTGGCAGTGGCGTCATTTTTAGTAGGGTAACAAGCAAAAATTAGCTGAAATACTTGCACATTGTTACATTATTCCTTGAACGCCACTGCAAAACAATGTTCTATGAACCATTAATCGCATTTACACTCTCGTTGTTCGTTGTTCGTTGTTTTGCCAAAAAAAACGAACAACGTTCACCGAAAAACGATAGTGTAAATTCAGCTTTATGTTACGATAGTGGAAATCTAGCTTAACGCGTACAAAGCTAACTGAAACATCCAAACTGACAGACAGATTAATCTTATAGGCTATTTACACCCAATCGAAATATAAATTTCGAGCAACAAGATTTCGAAATCTAGTTTTTGATTCGGTGTGAATATCCTATTAATAAGCGTGCTCCAACAAATGTTTCCTCAGTTAGGAATCACTGTCACTTTGACGGAGGCGGATTCGTTTTTTGGCTTAAATTCCTCAGCTCTTCAAAAACGCGGCCTTACTTTTTTTTCTTGTTAAATTTCCATTTTGCTTCAGTTTGAATTACTTTTCTTATTCTAAAATATTGTTTTGTATTCATTGAATGCAAAATAACTACAATTGAAGAACAATTTGCGATGGAAAACAAATATTTTGAGATGTCAAATGATCAGCTTTTCAATGAGGATGAAAGCTGAGAAATCCATTAAAATTTTCTCCTCAAATATCTCAAAAAAAAGCGGAAGAATCAGTTGAGATTTATTGAACTAACAAAATTCCTCTCGACTTTTTGGTTCACGCCTTTTGTATTATCGGTATACCATCTTTGATTGTTATTAGTTGTTCGGTGCTTCAAAAACAGTAATTCAATCTAAAGCTGCAAACTTGGAAATCCTGCCTTTGACTTAGCAATTTGAATCATTTTTGTTCACAAGGAATTGCGACTTTTGTCAAAAAGAGTCGGTTTTTCGGTTGGATAGCGGAATAAAAATATTCAAGTGAACTTTTAACAGAATAGAGCGACTGTCAGACACTTTTTTTTGAATATCAAAAGCTTTGGAGGAACATTATATTAGATACTAAAAAAAAATTATTTTAGCTTCATTAAGAACACAATTAGAAAAAGGGAATGTAGACGGTGCTTCAGTCGTCGTCGGTTGGTTGTACAGTAAATGACGGATATAAGAAAATCAAAAAATCCCAAGAATTTCTTTCTTATATCCGTGCTTTCTTAAAGAATTATTTATATAAGAATTCTGGAAGAAAAACAAAATTTCTATCAAGAAGCATGTATAAACGAAAATTTTCTTCTTTTAAAATTCTTAAAACAAAATCAAATGGTTCAGAAGTTGTGAAAGTAAGACGAAGCATCGCCGGGACCATCAGTTCGATGTTTACAATGGAAACTTTTTTATAAACGTAAAATGTTCTATGTAGTTAAGCAGATTTTTTATCAGAATAAGTTTCATATATCAGTGTTTTTCTTATAAACTGTTTTCTTATATGAGGTAAATTTAACACGTATCTTTATGGAAACGTGCATGGTGTTTTGGAATGTCTGTCTTAAGCGTGTTTTTCTTATATGAGACTTTCTTATATCCGTCATTTACTGTATCTTTAAAACACTGTATATGGACTCTATCAGCGCTACATGCCGAAGCGTGATAATTGTTTTTACTTGCTTAAAAGGGAAGTATTTGGTTTCGTATAAAAAAAATCGAGGTTTTAATCAAACATGACATTACGATTATAGAGAAGACCAAAAAAGTAGGTAGTAGACGAAAATAAATGTCAGAACGTTAAGTTATTAATTGATTTTTTTTTTTATTTTTATGAAATCCCTTTAAACTACATGTGTTATTTATTTATTTCTCAAAGGTTGCATATGTATGCTAAGACATTTTCAGATGCCTTGTTTTATATATTTCAGTAATAAAATATATTTCAGACAACACAAAAAGGCTTGAAAATTCTGTAAAATTGCACCCTAACGCATCCTAATTAAAAATAATGAAAAGCAAATTCAATTGGTGGCAAGCTCGGAGCACATTTTAAACGACACGAGACGTGTAAAGTGTTTATGTTACATCACAGAAATTATAAAGTTCAAGTTGAAAGAAATGTAGGAAAGAATATATTTTTCATTCACATCTATGTACATATGTATATATTGTGTTATGTAGCTAAGAATGAAATTAATTTTTGAAGAATATTTTTAGTTTATTAAGATTCACTGCAGCTCTGGAGAAAACAAAAAAAGTGTTAATTTAAGGACCACAGATGTTTATTTTTACTGAAAGTCTCAGTGATATGTCTGATGCAGTCTTGAGCTCACGTTACACAACATAGTGTTTTGTTTATAACCTGAGTACCGATAGTGGTTTCGGTTGATCTTAAAATTAAGCAAGTTTTTTTTTAATACACTTAGGGCAAGTCTTTTTAGCTCTGGTTATTTGTAATCATTGGTTATTTTGTATATGTTTCTATGGTTACCAGCTAAAATAACAAATGGTTAAATTTAACCAAAGCTAAAAAGACTGGCCCTTAGACCCTGTTTTTTTTTTAAACCCGAGAAACACTTTTTTCAGATATCCTATATATGAGAGATCCTGTATGGTGCTGGAGCATGAATGTTTAAAGATTGGGATGAAAAATTACTTGGAGAGAAAGATTCTTCGATTGATTTTTAGTCCTATGTGTATCGTAGGAGTGTGAAGAAGAAGATTAATCGAAGATCTACGGGCTATACAACGCTACGTGGATCATATATGATTATCTTTTAAACTATCTTTTAAACTGATTTGAACAATCTAATATTTATAAAGCTAAACTTGATTAATACTGCAATCATATAGATTTTAGAGAAAAAGTATTTTCTTATTTCTATTTAAATTCTATCTAAAGCGGCTGGGCGGTAAAACAAATTAAAATACATGAAATTGTTAGTTGTAGTGGCCACGCAGATATTGAGCGGCACACTCGCCACTCATTGCGTGTCCGTATTTCGTTTCGATGAAACCAAACTCGATAGGCCGTGTCCACACAGATTTAACAAAATTTTGAAGGAAACTAAAATTAAACAAAATTCATTGACGGATCCAAGATAGATGATCATTTGAAATTCCCTATTTCCTATTTCATCTGCGTTTTCCAAGCTGAGGTAATGGCAATGACAAAAGCTGATAAACAGGTTTATTGCAACCATAATTTTACCACAAACTGATATTACCTTCTTCATTGGCAGCACCCCATCTACAAATAACGGATCACAACATTATACTCTGTTATATCCTGCCTAGAAAACGGTAAATGAAAAAAAGTATATAAACTAACAAGGATAGAATCATAGCTTGGGCTTAGATAATCAGACCTATGACTTCGCGTTCTAATCTTAAGAGAACAGAAAATTCAATACAGAAGGCTTGAGCAGAAGATGTACACCACCTTTGTTGTCACTCCCCAGAACTCTTTCAATTGCAACTAATGTCAGGACAAATCTTCTGGCATTCCAGCCAATAGCCTACTGACATTTAAAGCACTTTCTCATGGCTTGATTATCCCTACAAACTACTAAACGAACCTTGTTTTCTGGTTCCAAAGCATAGACTGTTGCCCAAGTTAATGAAAGTTATCTTTAGCTATATTCATGAGGAAAGTCCTTTGTATGTTCTTGGTTCTCGTCGAAATATTTAAATGTAATGTTTAGTTATCTTAAAATTAATACACTTAAAAGTACAAAATATTGTTTATTGGTAAGAAGTACACTCAAATCAAACAATGTTCAAAAAAAAAAATTAATGCGTATCCGTGCGTATTTAGTTTTCTTAATGAAGACTAGGTATTTAGAATAACATGTTCAGAACATGTAGATGACAGGTGCAGGCGGATATATCTTCGTAATAACAACATAGCGAAGGGGAAGTTGGCTATCAAGCCTAATTAAGAATTTCAATGCAAGCAGAAGTCTAGAAAAAAACGTTAGTTTAGATAAGTGGCAAACGTATTTTTTTTATGCGTTAAATAACCCAGAATAAAGTGACAATTTTTTTTTTGTTTAAACTAAAATAATCCCTTACAAGTTTTTGCCAAATAAACCATTCATTTTCATTAAAAACTGTGTACTACAAAAAAAAACTTACTCTTCCATTTCGAATTCATCATCCTCTTCATTATATTCTCCAAAGTCATCTTCGTCACTGTCATAGTCAACGATTGAACTCTGCTTTCGCATTCTATTATCCTCAGGCATTTTGACCAAATGGTTTTTTTTTTCTTTTATTTCAAATAAAATTCAATATCCTTGTCGATTGATGAAACTTTTATATTATAATTTAATTAATTTTTTTAATTTTTGTTTTCAATTCACAGAATACAATTTTCTCAACAAAAAATTGATTCACAAAACACTTAGGTAAGTTCAAAGTGTTTTTACACTCTTTCAATTTTAGTCGAAATCTTTCGAACAACCCTTTTAACACTTTCGAAAATGTACTCGAACACTTTATCTAATGTAATGTTATCCTTTAGAAAATGCTAGTCACCATCAAGAGAAAACGTATCGAAAAAAACCACTGAACGCTATTAGTAAAGCACCGAATTTCGCCAATAATACGGGAAAGCTACCGCAACGAAACTAACTGCCAGCGAATAGAAAACACTTTGTTCAGGTCTTCGGAAATCTAAGGTAATGCAATTGTAAGGATTCTTTTCGATAGTTTTCATTTGTTCTTGTTTTAAATTCGATTAGTCGTTCTGTTGGGTTGAGGCTTGAAATTGAAGAATGGAGGCAGCTATGAGGAAATGAAAAAAATAGATGACGACAAATAGATGGATGAACGAACAACCATAACAATTTGAAGGTAGAAATTTGTGTAAAACACAAAAAATTAAGAACAAAAACTGTATAAACTATACTTACATATATTACTAGGTACGAGTTAATTCTTCATCAATGCTACACAAAAGAAGATGAACAAATTGGAATAATGCTTAAGTTTTCACTTCCATTTTAGCATTGAAGAAGTCAGATACCTCTCGCAGTATTTTTTTTCCCCTCTATTTTTTGTATTGTGACCAAGACTCATGGTAATATGGGAAGACCCAGCAATTCTTATAAATAATATCGCACGCTATCGATAAAATTATTGGGACAAATTCTAGTAGTTCAAATCGATACAGATTAAGTTTATTTACGTATACAATAGTGACGAATCGTCATCCAATGAATATCTCCGTTAGTTAACATAACATAGGACAAGCCTAGTACGCTGCTGTTGTGAAACGAAAATCACATACAAAATTGAAATGACAAAACTTCACGAGCAATTAACGAGTGGCATTTTATATCTACAAAAAAGTGTATGGAGCACAATAGAGTAGTGCATTAACAACTAAATAAGAAATCTACCTATTTCGAAAATCCATGTTGAGGGATTTTCAAACAAATTTATAGCCCGAAAAAATCAAACGCAATGATCAGCCATTTTCTAAGGAAAACAACATTTTCATCATCATCATCGGCTCGACAACCGGGGTCCGGTCCTGGCCTCCTTCAACAAGTCTCTCCACCTATCCCGGTCTCGAGCCGACGCCATCCAGTTGCGCACCCCAAGGCTCCGGGCGTCCTGGTCTACGCCATCTCTCCAGCGCAAGCATGGTCTACCACGCTGTCGTCTGCCATAGAATGTACCACAAAGAACTTTCCGAGCAGGTTCCTCTTCGCTCATGCGAGCTAGGTGCCCTGCCCACCGAAGTCTACCGAGCCTAATTTTTGTCACGATATCTGCTTCAAGGTAGATTGCGTACAATTCATGATTGTACCGTCTCCGGAATCGTCCTTCCTCACATATGGGGCCAACAATTCTCCTTAAGACTTTTTTCTCGAACGCGGCTAAGAGGTCAGAGTGCCTTTTGCTAAGCACCCAAGTCTCGGATCCATATGTGAGTACTGGCAGGACCATGGTCCTGTACAGCAGTAGTTTTGAAGTTATGGTGAGATTTCTGGATTTGAAGAGCTTTGACAGACTGTAGTAGGCTCTGTTGGATTTGAGAAGCCGCCCGCGTATTTCTTCTTCTATATTGTTATCGGCTGCTACTATTGACCCAAGGTATTTAAAGGATTGCACCACTTCAAATTCGTGCTCCGCTAACTTGATTGTTTGACCAACTGTTCCTCTCGCATTCGACGCCACCGTGTACTTTGTTTTACCTTCACTAATGTGCAGCCCCAGATTTTGTGCCGCCTGCTCGATTTGGATGAAGGAATCGTGTACAGCTTGCTCGGTTCGTTCGATGATGTCGATGACGATGGTCAACAACATTTTGGAGAACAACATTTGCAGAATGAAAAAAAGAAACATTTCTTCTTCTTTAAAGCTTTGAAAAAGCAAACAAAAATATAAGAATTAAATCAATGTGGCACGTTTATCATATGTTTTTCATGTTCCACAGTGATAAACATTTGAATCATCTAAAGCTCCTTTACATGATCATGCCTAAAAGAAGCAAATCTTCTATTTCTCAAAGGCGAGAACAAAAAATAATGGAAACATAAACAAACCCTTGGATGGAATAAGTTATTTGCAAAAATTAATGATATTTAGCGCCAACCTCGTGGATATTTAAACAAGAAAACGCCACCTTTCACACACTTGCGATCAGCTAAATCGTGAAGGGGCAAGACTGTACGATTGCAAGGAAGAGTGAATTCAATCCATCAAAATGGGTCGTATTAAGATTTGTCTTGGATACTTGGCTTTGCTTGATTCGACTAAAGATCGATTTTTTAATGTTTTTCTGAAATCGGGTGTCAGAGCCTGCTGGCTCTTGTACACTCCCAATTGAAAGTCTTTTTCCCTACCCACTTTTGTAATCAGTATAAATCTCCGTATAGTAATGTTGGGCAGCAGCCACTTGTGCCAATTATAATGAGCGGAAGCAAACGGAATGTATTCTCAGAACTGAAAGAAAGGTTCCCTTTCAATAGCTAAAGCAAAACTTATCGAAACTTGACTTAAAATTAGCAATTTGTTTTTATTGGCACAAGATACGAATTTCATTCTCATTCGATTACGGACGAAATTAAAAAACTAAATGAAAAGCTCCCGAATTGTATAATTACTGCCCACGGGCCTGGTTGAATCTATGCTTTTAAATACTTGCCTCGAAAATACTGCAACAACAAGTGAAAGAGAACGCGCCTGAAGTCCACGTAGCCCTTGTTCAGAAAAGAATATAACAACTTTGCACAGAAGATGTCGCGGATATAATGATATTTGTTGTGTTGGTTTACTTTCGAAGGTAAACGAATGCAACTATTGTGACAATAAGCACCACAGAACTATGATTAGCGGTATATTTATGTCAAAAATTTATGAATCAGGACTTTATTACATGTGGGTTAACATAGCGGTGCAACCGCCGCGTGACAATAATCCCGTTTCAGGGTCGATGAATTTTTCGTTTTGACTATTTTCGCTGGAATTCTTTCTTTGCATTGTTCGAAGTCACAGCTATATGGATATAAGCCACGGACTCTTGAAGCTCTCAAAAAAGTTAAAACTTAGCGTTCGCTCAAAATTTGTATATCGGGTGAGTATATTGGGGTTACTCTGTAGAAATAAGCAGATACGAGGAAGCTGTCACTACAAAAATATCATTGGAAACGAAGACCGAGTGTAAAAAAATCTGTAAACAAACCACGATACCAGGCATTCGTTTAGCTTCAGACATGGAGCAATCCGAAATCGAGTGGTTTGCCTACGTTTTTTTATGTCAACCAGGCAAACTAGACGGCAGATCTTTAGAATGAAGTAAAACAGTTTTGGTCTTATTCGAGATTAATAGCAATATCAGAAAAGAAGTGGAAGACGGTACATATTCACTTAAGATTTTTTTAATAATTACATATTTGAAAAAAAAATAACTAAAAGACTCATGTTTTTTGTTGCTTTGCTGTAGCGACATTACCCTTAGCAATGTGTACTTGTTAAAAAATTTAATGTTATAATTTTTTTTAAGCACATCCCCCTTTAAGTGGTACCATTGAGTTTATATACATCAAGATAGTTTCAACCTCACCGAAGTAGATGTCGCTAAAAGGGCATATGGAGTAATTATTATTGCTTTCATACACTGTAACGAAAAACAATGAACCCGAGATGAACTCTCTTCTGCATACATTTGCATTTGTTTTTCTTTATTTCTGCCTTTTAACTCAAGAATAACTGCTACAAGAGTAAAAAACAAAACAAGATAGTAGCGACATCCTACGAGGAAAGTAAGAAACTTTACTTTTCAAGAAGATGATTTCTCTATGTGTATAAACTCAATGGTGGTACGCAAGTTTTTTAAAATTAAATACTGTTGAAATGTGGTTTGTATGATTAAATACTGCAGTTAGGCTGCGTATGTAATCCATAATTCAATTTACATTGAGAAGTGGGTTGTTGTTGTCTAATTTAACCACTTCTCAATGGAAATACTTTTTGATTAGGTTCAAACTCATGATTTTTTTTTTATTTATTATTTAACACGTTGGTAGCCAACATTTTAATTATTCCATATTTGTTTATCATCGTCATTTTTTTATGACAAGATTTTATAGATACTTATGAATATCAAATCGGTAGAAGATTTATTTGTTAATCTAAAAATTAAATTTAGTATATTATTATTTGATTGTCATTTAAACAAGTTGTGCATTCGTCTCAACTTAGTTTTCTTTCGAAATTAAGTTTCGATATTGTAAATAGTAATAAATGTCTAATTGATTGGCAAATGACCTCATCTAATTGATAAAATCCCCTCCATCTCCTTTCAAGTGGTTGGGCAAATCAGCAATTGATTTAATTTTACTTTGAAGCAACAGAAGAAAAAAAACAATACAAACCTACAATACTCCGAGTGATTTAATTGAATAAAAATATATCTGAATGTGTGTGCATTTGGCATTGGCACCCTTCACTTGTCTTAATTAATTTAAACTTAAATTCGAAATGGCACCCTGGTTCGTCACCAATAGCGCCACCTTAAAAATCTCACCCCCACATGCTGCTTTTGAATTGTTTATATTATTTTTTATTTCGCCTCAATCAGCGCATAGTTCAAGTTCATGGCCAAACTTCAATGCCACAAGTGGATTACCCACCCTCACCCTGTTCCAATAGAATATGTTTTTATTAAGAGCAAACGAATGCGTGTCAGTCATATCATAGCCATGCCATGCAAGTGCACATCATTAGAAAAAATAAATAAACAAAAAAAAAAACAAAGAAAATAAATGACAGACCTTCTTCCAATGCGTAGACACCACAAACAAATTGCTGTAGTCATCGTGATGCTCTAAAAATAAATACAAAATAAAAACACGCTGCGCTGCTTCTGTTTGGATTGCCTCCTCTGATCCATCTTACCAACCCAGCGATAGCGATTGCGAAAAACGTACTGTTTCAATCGCAAAACCAATTGAATCGCTCATAAATAATTAATCACTTCAAAACAGCCCTAACTGAGTGAAGCATTAAGTTTCTATGGCCAAATAGAATTATATCTTCTTTTTTTTTATTTTCTTTGTCGCTGACGACAGAGATGATTACGCAATTTCGCGGCGAGAATGAGCAGAGAGCAACCCAGCAGCAGCCGCTTTCAGCTGAAACTGAAAACTAATTAGACCTATCGACTTCGATTACCGTGAAAGGCAATTGATAGCGGATGACGACATCATTCGCTTATCATCGGACCTAACGTAATATAAACTTATTAATTTCCATAGGAAATCCTAACAAGACCACAACTGATAAGCCGACCAAGGCAAAAGACAAGCGACTACGTAGCAAATTCTTATCAGACATTTAGTCGATGCCGAGCTATGGGTGGGAGAGAGATTAATTCATTCATAGACTTACCTTCTTGGGTTCTCGGTTAACTCTGCTTCAGCGAACGATGTTGTTGCAGTTGATGTTGCTGTCACTGGCTGGGGTGAAGATATGGAACGGTATATCAGGGGCCGGACGCTGCGATTTGCATCATCGTCAAGGAATACCTCATCTCTGACTGGAGCAACACGATCTGTGATAGCCGGCGTGTTTATATCACGGAAGGGAGCATTGAGGAGGCATCTTAGGGCAGTGACATGCTCATTGGGCATCTGGAATGAGATGAGAAGAAAATGAGGAAAAGCTCAATCAATTTTTCTCGCACTGCCAAGCTAAACAAAGATAGAAAAGTTTTTCTTTCTATTCAGTAAATGCGTGTAGTTTGTTTTTGACACACACAAAGCAATCGTCGCCGCGCCGTGCCGCTCCATGGAGCTAGAAAATTATTTCATACAAAAAATTACCTTGGTTTTAAATGAAAACATCGGGAAAGCTCTGCATTGTTTGTTCAGCAAGCAGAATGGTTGTGAAATTTGGAAGGCACTATGAGAATTTATTCTACGGTGTCTTGTTTTCTTTTGTTGTCCAATTAACGGTATTTAGCAGGATATGTATAAAGATGATTATTTTTTTTATATTGATTACACAATAATTTATTAGATGATATTGATTAAACAATTTCTTTTTATTTGGATGATGATGACAAATAAATTTTAAGAAACAAAAAAATGTAAACAAAATTATGATGAAGGGAGGCTGTCCGGTGTAAAAAGTTTATCTTTGCTTTGCTCAGTCTAGAAATGTCATTGGATAAAAGAGTGAGATGGAATATTAACGATTCAGGTGTGTTTTGTTGGTGTTTTGATAGAAAGAGTGAGATAAATTTGTTGGAGATGAGAAAATCTTTTTGTAGTAGTGGGTGACATCTGTATGTCGAAAGGAGACAAAATGTTTAAAGTTACAGCGGCTTGTGTTGTATACTCTACACAAAAAAATATAAACAATCTGCACGACTTGCACTTCTTATGCCCAGTTTCACCAAAATACACCTAAAAGCATTTTAGTTAACGGAGTAATAAAATTTATTGGCATTTTAGCTTAAAATGGTTTGCACCAACATAGGGTGGTGAATTTTTAAAAATTAAGAAACTTGATGCCAACCCCGGATTTTTATTTACCACTCATGGCTCTCTTTCATTAGAGCAAGCGAGGGGAGAGCATATCAATCGAAACATTTTAAGGTTCTCTTTGTCTTGCATTTTTAATACGCCTTTAAAATTTATTTGGAACAAAATGGGTCTTTAGTTTATTGGCCCTTTTAAAAATGTAAACGGTTGGTGAAATTGAAAAATGCCATTTTAAGATTTAACAATCCAATAAATATTTAAAAGTGTTTGGAGAAATTGGCCATTAGACTCTTTTTTAACGTATATGATCAATTAATAAGAATTTTTAATTGGAAACTACTTCACCTCCTTGATTCCAACTGTTTTATTGAAAATATTACTAGGAAAATAAAATTAAAATTTGATAGGACAAACACTAATATGAATGGATTATCGCCAGTAAGCATAACTAGGAATAGAAGAAGAAACAAGAGTTTCTCGCGTTTTTTTTTTGTAATGCCTGCAAATTTTGCCAGGCTTATTTTCAGTTGCTATAATTTGAGCTCCAGGGAATTATATCTCAAAATAAAAGGCTTTCAGGGTCAGATTGGTTCAAGTTTTTAACCTACAAAAAGCGGTGGATTTAACACTTAAATCTCGATTTTGTAAAAATTTGGAAAATAGTTTACTATTAAAAGAACTCTAGGGCCAGTTGTACAGTCATGGTTCAAGGTGGTTCAAATTTTTAAACCACTGATTTCCATAGATAATCTGCCAAAAAAAAACTTCAACCCCGATTGTTACAACTGGTCAAGATTCCATAATAAAGATGAGCATTTTGTCTTGATGATTTACAAACAACTTTAACATTTTGATTTTCTGTCTCTCCATTTTACAAGCCTATTTATTATCCAGTATCTTATTTCATTGTAGAAGATACAAAAATGTCAAAAGTGACATTTGTGATAATTAATTTATATATTTAAAAATCATAGGAGTAATTTGTTTTTTTAGAGCTATAAATAAACCTCTCAGGAAGCTGAAAGTTAAACAGCGGAACGTTGAGAAAAAATAATATCTTTTAGGGCCAGTCTTTTCAGCTCTGGTTATTTTAGTTGTTAACCATAGATTTTGTATGTATTTCTATGGTTACCAGGTAATAGTTAAATGTAACCAGAGCTGAAGAGACTGACCCTAAACCGTACTTGATTTACTGATCATGATATTTTACACACCTCAAAAATTATTTTTATGCTACAGATTGCTCTTATAACTTGAAAAAAATTATATAACAATTTACATTCTGTCTCCTATGGAAAGATAGAGAGAAGCGACAAACCCTGGTAAGATTATTTCACAACTGTTAAGAATTAAAATCATCATAAATGATATTGCCTTTTTGTTGACATTTATTAAATCAATTAATAATAATTACACTTACCAAACAAGTTGTGAATTACCCTACTAAAATCTATTATACTACATTTTGATAAAACTTACTGTATTCTACCGTAATCTCAATTCTTAAATTTAACTTAACTGCTTTACTCTCAATTCAATCATACATTACTTTTGTTATCTCCTTCGTAATCTGCCGCTGCTTGCAAACTTGCAATTGGTATTTTATTCAGTCTCTTTGAAGTTAGCCACCACCAGAAGCAGTCGCAGCAGCAGCAGATCACTCGGGAGTTTTAAGTATCATATCATATATAAAACACATTACATCTATTTTATAACACGAATTTACATTGATTACTTTATTATAAAGACAAAACAATTAAAAACAATATACAGTCCACAATTAAATACTACACAAAACAACAACAAAACACAACATTATTACTCATTTACATTTTAACGTGTTGTCATAAATATAGCTATTTACACATTTTTTATGACAAATTGTCAACGTTTAAAAAAAATCATTTTTTTATATCCATTATATGATTTTGAGCAGTGTAAACACAGAATCAAAAATTCAAAACAAATGTGCAAACAGCTTGAAGTTTGCTGCAGTTTTTAAAACAATTTCACAAACACACTATGCTGAAAAAACGAACAGAGCGAAGCAAAACGCCATCGAATAAAAAAAACATGAGACAGTTATAGTTATACATCGTGCTGAAGTTATCTTTAATCTTTTCTACCATTAAATTTAAATAAATATTTTTCACACACAATTTTGTATTTTAATTAACAAAATAATAATAGCCTATTATCTACTATTATTCACCGAGTCGCCGAGAGACCTTGAAGTATAAAACAAACTATAAAACTACAACAAATTAACAAGTTTCTAATGTAGTTTTTCTGTTTCAGATTAACCTACAAAAATATTTCATCGTCTATTTGGAATTTGTGTTTTTTTGCGCTTCAATTTTTGATAAGAAAAATTATTTAATTTTTTAATAATGTCACACACAATTCTTCTAGTCCAACCTGGTGTCAGACCAGAAACACGCACTTACAGCGACTATGAAAGTGTTAACGATTGCATGGAGGGAGTTTGCAAAATCTACGAGGAGCACCTGAAGCGCCGCAACCCAAACACCCCAACAATCACATACGATATCAGTCAGTTGTTTGACTTCGTGGACCAATTGGCTGATATCAGTTGCTTGGTATACCAGAAGTCGACAAACACATACGCTCCATATAACAAAGAATGGATCAAGGAGAAGATATATGTGCTCTTGCGACAGGCAGCCGGCAGTGCAGATTAGATAAAGACTAAAATATCGCAACTTTATGAGTAACTTTGTTCTTACTAATTTGCTCAATTGATTTTGCTTAACTTGGATGTTTCTTTAATTTTCTTATTATTATTTTTTTTCTTTTTTGTTTTGATGTTCGAATTTCAGTATTTGAGTGGACAGTTCTCAATAGAATACAGAGTTTGTCTTCTCTCGTTGTACACTGGTAAGAATTTTTTTTTAAATGACAAATGTTTTCATTAACCGGGAAGTCAATCACTCACTACCAAAGGAACATCCAAGAATAAAAACTGAGTTTGTGTTATTTAATGAATTTTTTTTTAAACTAAACTCAAGTTTAGTAAAAATTGACTTGCGTTCAAGAAATTGCATTTTTTTCTTAATATTATTAATTGACCTTTAACAGGATTACAGTAGTTATAAAGTTGGAAAGAAACTTAATAAACAAAAACATTTAAATTACGAAAGAAGAAACTTTAATTTAAAATAACAACAACAATCTTGTAGAATATTAGCATGTAAGTTATATCAAGCATACTGTATTTAATAAAACCATAATTAAATGATGTATACTTTTTCAAGAAACTAAAAATAATTTCATTTGTTTTATTTTTTTGGCGCTATGGAAAGTGAGTTTGAGTAATTACTATCTTGTTGTCTCCAATTTTGTACCCGAAGGATGTTCAACATACGCAGCGTATTGTCAATTTTAAAGTGGTCATGGTCATGCCTGTGTTCTATTGGTTACCATATCCCAGATAACGTAACCATCTGGGTAACGGATTCTACCCCAAATTGTTTAAAAGGTAGATTAACTCAATCGAAACTAAAGCTTTCATAAGATAAGTGTTATAATGAGCGTGTTTTATTTTTATTTTTCATTATTGACATCTAAAAGCTTCTCGCTTAACAGCATAAAATGCAACTTACTATAAATTATATATTTATAATTTATTTAAAATACAAATGTTATTAGTAAGAGTAATTTATATAGTATCTTTGACAATCTTAGTTCAAAATTGTTCTAACTGAGCCTGTGGTAAGGCTCTATTACAAACATTACATTGTGAACATTCCTTGGAGATACAGATGCTAGTGATTTTATAAAATACAGCAATTGGCACCTAGCCATGTAGTGGACAGAAACTCCAACGCATTTAAAAACATACAAATTTAGTAAATCTTACGAATGTATTTTTTTTTTAATATGGATTCCAAATCACATCTGCATATATTATTATTATTAAGGGTAAGAATAATAATAGTATTTTTTTATTTTGTATTTATTTGTATAACTTCGGCTATATTAATATCTTTATAATAAAAAATAAAGAGAGGACCGAAAATGGCTACATTGTTAAACGCTAGAAGTGCATTAAATGTTTCTAGAAACTTTATTATTATTCAATATTCAGTTGAGTTTGAGTTCTGCTCTTTGGATACGAAGAAACCCAGCTTCATAGTTGGGCATCACATAATGAAAACCAAAATGTTCAAGCGTATTTTTAATACTAATATTAAGATCGGTGTAAACTACATTCATAAATTTGATATTTATCTTACATCGCATTCAAAGCATAATACGAAAATACTGTCACGTTAGTCAATCAGCCAGATACAAAGCCCTGCTGCGAATGAGATATGCATTCTTTAGTCAAGAACTCAATTTTTTTTTAGATTATAAATACTTTCCAATAGCTTGGGTATGACTGAGAGCTTACAAATTTCGACAAAATTTTTAGAATCAGATTAAAATATTTGAACAAAATATATAAGCCCCCAGATAATGATTTACTAGAATTTAAATATTAGCCTCTCAGTACTTGGCAACAACTATTGCTGTGTAGTTCTTGCTGCTGCTATTGTTGTCGTTAGTATTGTTTGTGTTGTTGTTGGTGAAGTTGTTGTTGATGTTGTTGTTGATGTTGTTGTTGATGTTGTTGTTGATTTTGTTGTTGTTGGTGTTGTTCTTGTTGATGTTGCTGCTGTTCTGGTTGTTGTTGCTGTTGTTGTTGTTGTTGATGTTGTTGTTGATGTTGTTGTTGATGTTGTTGTTGATGTTGTTGTTGATTTTGTTGTTTTGGTTTTTGTTGTTTTTGTTGTTGTTGATGTTGTTGTTTTTGTTGTTGTGTTTATTGTTGTAGAGTTTATTGTTATTGTGTTTAATGTTGAAGAGTTTGTTGTTATTGCTGTGTTTATTGTTGTTGTAGTTGTTGATGTTGTTGTTTTTGTTGTTGTTGTTGTTGTTGTGTTTGTTGTTGGTGTTGGTGTTGGTGTTGTTGTTGTTGTTGTTGTTGTTGTTGTTGTTGTTGTTGTTGTTGTTGTTGTTGTTGTTGTTGTTGTTGTTGTTGTTGTTAGTGTTGTTAGTGTTGTTGGTGTTGTTGGTGGTGTTGTTGTTGTTGTTGTTGTTGTTGTTGTTATTGTTGTTATTGTTGTTGTTGTTGTTGTTGTTGTTGTTGTTGTTGTTGTTGTTGTTGTTGTTGTTGTTGTTGTTGTTGTTGTTGTTGTTGTTATTGTTGTTATTGTTGTTGTTGTTGTTGTTGTTGTTGTTGTTGTAGCCGTAGTTGTCGTAGTTGTCGTAGTTGCCGTAGTTGCCGTAGTTGCCGTAGTTGCTGTAGTTGCTGTAGTTGCTATCGTTGCTGTTGTCGTTTCCGTTGTTTTTGATGTAGTTGTTGATATTAATGAGGATGCTCATGTTGTTGTAGATGTAGCTGTTGATGTAGTTGTTGGTTATTGGTGGCTGTTGTTGTTCTTGGTGTTGTTTTTGGTGTTGCTGTTGCTGTAGATGTTGACTGCGTTGTTCAAAAAGTTGTAATTCGTTTTCCGGTTGGTTTATATCCGGGGTCAACATTGCAGGTTCAATATTATTGATACCTACTTCTTGCTGCTGTTGCTGTAGATGTTGACTGCGTTGTTCTTGATGTTGTTTTTGTTGCTGCTGTTGCTGTAGATGTTGACTGCGTTGTTCACAAAGTTGTAATTCGTTTTCCGGTTGGTTTATATCCGGGGTCAACATTGCAGGTTCAATATTATTGAAACCTACTGACAAAACGTTGCTGCAGGAAGCACCAACATTCTCTAAAAATTCAGGAAGAATTGTATTGGTACTATTAGAAAGGTTTTTTAGTTTAACTATTTTCCGATTAAGTTTATCAACCGATATTTTGTCGTGTTCATTGCAGTAGAAATGTAGACCCTGAACAGATATGAGTTGATGTACATCTATGTCTTTTAACCCAATGCATTTAGCATGAACTTTTTGCAGACAAACCGCACAAGAAACCATCATCTCATTTGAGGAATTTTTGCAAAATAGACAGTTTAGTTCACTCATTATCAATAAGTTAATAAAAAAATGGATTTTTACGTGAAATTAAAATATTTAAAACATATGCAATTTTACAACTTTTAGTTTTGGGCAAAATGACTAAAATAATTAATTAAACTTGAATAACTTTTTAATTATTAACACACAGCAGTGAACACAATTTATATTTAATGGTAAACAGATTTTGTCAATGAGTGTATTTAACGTCTCAAATAATCAAATGTTGATTTATATTCATGCGGTTGTAATAAAGATGCAAAAATGCATTGAAACCAGACGAAGGAAAATCGATAAAATTCGAGAGCACGAAACTATACACTTGATGGTAATACAGAGTTACCATTAGGGCTAATAAATGGTAGTCCTGTCAATTTCAAGATAGTGGGCGCGTTCGGGATGCATAAGGGACTTTACAGTGATACTTTTTTAATGAAGATCGGTATTTATATTCATTTTTCATATTTAAACAACGTGCCACTTAAGTTAAATGACAACCTAATAAAATATACCCAAGCAAAACATAATTCTGAACTTGCCCAATCCTATAAATATATATTAAGCTGGAGAACGAACGTTGCTACATATCGTCAAATACTGGACAAGTTAATTGGATTCTGAATCATCATGTTTAGTAGCCATCTCATTATAGGAAGTGATTCCTGAAGTCATTTGCAAAGGTTTATAGCGTTTTCATGGTAGTCCGGAATCGCAAAAAAGAACTGTCCGATTCCGAACTCCCGACTGCGGACACCAAATGAACGTGCAAACCCTTTTTTTAATATGTAGTTTGTCTATCATTGTATGTGTGAAACTTATTTTTCTTCATTTTTGAGGAAGATGACGGTGAAAGGGTTATGACATGTTCTTTGTGCACCTTTGAGTTTATGAGGTGTCCATTGAAGCAAAATATTTTTCACAGCCAATATTTCCAAAACCAATTAAAAAGTAATTACATTTCCCGATTTTGACGTTTTAGTGTGTGCAAGTATGGGTAATTCTGATTTTCTCTATTGACTCATATGTTGAAATCAAATTTTCCTTCTTTTCAATATTCTAATAGGTACTTAAGTATTGTCAATTTATGTCTTTTTCGGATTGTAACACGGAATTTCTAGACAGGAGTCCAGGAATTCAAGCGAACAAGTAAACAAAAGCTAATTTGAATTTGAAGCTTGTGTGCATGAAAACTTATAAACAACCTAGTTTTTAACTAAACGCCGTTTTAGTCGTGACGTACAATTAATAATATTACCACGATTGCCTGGCAAGCCTAGAGTTGTTACAGAAAAGGTGAATACTTTTTCTGGATGCTGGACCAACTCTACCTCATCTGCTCGTCAGATGCAATCGACCCCTTTCATGATGGGGTGTTCGTGGTGGTTGTGGTGAACTTAGGTCGTAGATACAAAATAAATGTACTATTTTAACTGTTGTAAATATGTATAGTAAAACAAGCGAAATGTGATGCATCATATTCTCAAAACTTTTGTCTAATTCGAAAGACTATAAATAAAGAACTTACAGACGGCAAAAAGAGGCTTACATGGCAGCTAGGTATCGGCGGTAAAAAATAAACTGGGATTTCTGTCTCTAATTTTGTGTGAATTTCACTGCTTTCCCAGTCTCCCCTATTGGTTTAGAAAGTTTAAGTTGAATTTCTTTGAATTTGTGATAATTTTTTAAAGCCATTTTGATAAGTTGTATCAGTTAGGAATAACTTGCCTAAACTAGACATGGCAGAATGAAGATTTGGTATGGTCGAATTAGATCATAAGCATAAAGTTTGAGAAGATCAAATAAAACGCTTCTTATAGGCGAAGTTTAAAAAAGAAGTGAGACAAACTAAAAAAATAAGAAGATAAGGAGAAGATAGGTTTGTCGAGTTGTCTAGATTCTTCCCTTGAACGAAACAGTGCATACAAAGTGCGGAAAGTCATTTTCCATTTATCGTTCGGAAGGCCCTCCGAGTGAAAAAACCGTTCCATTCCTTGTTCGGAGTGATGTTTGGGAGTGCTAATTCGCCTTCCAGAATTGAATTGGGAGAATTCCACATACATATTGTACATCGATCATTTGGTTAAGGCTATATAGAACAATACGCGAAGTATTTTTTCATTTCTTTTTTACAATTCAGGAACTTAAATAATAAGTGCAAATAGTAACAAATTTTGAAAAAAAATAATTTTTACAAAAATTCAATTTAAACAATCTTTGGTCACTACCATATACACAATTGAAATAGGGATTCATTGAAATCATATTCCCTTCCTCTTCGGAGTGAAATGAATGGAAAATTACATTAAAATACCTTGGATATATAATCATTCAGGGATGACATCAAACATCGCTAGGTTGACCTCAGAAACGGTTGGCAATCCTTTCGGTTTTGGATTTTTCATGTCTAAAGCCAACTGTATGTTGTTGCAATGTTTTTTCCACGTAAAACTATAATTTCTTTACATACAGGTAAATATATGTATATGTATCTACCTTGCAATATTTATATTTATCGATAAATCTACTCTCATTGATTTTTAATTTATATTAAAACAAAATTTTATGTGAATCACATCATAAAAAAAAAATTTCATAAAACTAAAAAACCGAAATTTATTTTAAAATTAAAAATGACGAAAATAAATAAACGCAATCGTTCAAACAAACGCAGATGCAACCCTGGCCTTGTAACAAGAAATACATATTTGAATTTTTGTAGAGATTTTAGAAAGAAAAACGTATGCCAACCATTAATTCAGCAAATAAAAGAAGCAGCTAAGGCATGGCACAAATTAAGTACCGAAGAAAAAAACAAATACATTGTTGAGGTATAAACTATGTGTATAGTTAACAAAACTTTATAAACTTTGTTAATTTTTCAGGCTTTTTATGCAAAGAAAGTACGACATTTTAACGGAAAACTTCCCTTACGAAAAAAATCATCTGCGGCTAGGCGTCACAGAAAACGTTAAGACAAATTTTACTTTTGTATCTTAAATTTTTAAATTTTGTTGTATCATTTATTACTTTTTATTGCAAAAATTACTATGATAAAGCTGTTGTGGCTACTGTTTACCAATTTGAATGAAATCAAGCCCTGTATTGATTTCAAGAAAACACAGAAACTTAAGTCTTTTTTTCTTAAATATTAATTGAAAGTGATTATGTAATTGTCGGAGTGATTTGTTGAAAAGTTTTCTTTCATTCGGCGGCGTCTTAACCCATTCGTTTTCATATTTTGATAATACATATTTGAAACGAATCTTTTAGTTTTGCGAAGCATTTTAAAAAAATGAACTGTTTCTTTTCCGACGATGTTATGATATCAAATGGAACCGAAAATTTCCCACTTCACCGTTGAAGATCTGCATGTGTGAATTGCAGGGTTAACCTCAGAAAACTTTGGCAAGTCTCTCGGTCTGAGCCCAACTGAATGTATCATTTAAATCTTTTAATGATGCAAAAGGTTGATTTTATTTGCGCATCGCATGCGATGGGGATACATATAATCACAATAAAATGTTGTATTTAAGAATTCAGCTAAGTTCTTAGGCCTGCGACATCTGTTTAAATATCCAAATATTCATGTGTTATTAACGATAAAATAAGTCATAATTTGATTCAAAAGAAATACATATTTATGAATATTGCTGGACAATTATTCTACAAAAATTGTGTTAATTTTGTTAAATGTCGTGACCACTTGTTCACTCATATTTATTTTTGATCTACTCATTAATAAATCTATCTAATTGATGAACAAACAATTATTCTAATATTTATCAAAAAAAACATACGTAAAAACATCGAATGCAAATATTATTGGTCAGCATTCATGCAAAAAATATACAATTTGTTTAAGAATTTATTGCATTTTAATTAGAGTTTGCGGCAAAAACAAACTGAAATGACGATTCTGGCAATGATAAATACGTCTTCAAGGTGATGTATGCGGCAGAAATTCTCTCTGATCACATTTTAAATTCCATTTATGGAAATTTATTAATTTTTTTATTACGTATACGCCATAGTGAACTTCTGTTTTCTGATCTCTATAAAAACAGTTTGTATTCGACTATGAGTCAGATGAACCAAGTCAAAATTTCTCTAAAAAAAAATTAAAGGTTTTAAGCGAATCAACTATAATATGATACAATTAAGCTTGCTTGTTTATCTATATAATGGTTTTAAAAACGTACTTCTCTATATGTAATTAAAATTGCAATTATATTAAAGAAACATTATAGTTTAATTTGGGATATCAATCTGTCGTTTATATTTTCAATGCTGCTACCGGAATTGTCCTCTTTATTATTGTTGACCGTATCTGCGATCTTTATGCCTCCCTTGTTATTCACGTCCATCAAATCGCGTGATTCAAATGCAGGTGTGTATGTATAATATGTAATTAAAAAAAACTATTCCGAGAGTAAACGTTATGTGTTCCATTTTAGTCTGTATAATTTAAATTTTACAATTTAGTTACGAACTGCGTTAAACAAATAAAATTTAAACCAAAAACATTATCATTTTGGAAATCATCAAAACTCTAAAGGTACCTAATTTAATGTAATGAAATTTTGCAAATTTTAAAGTCACCAAAAGACACAGAGCTAATTTGTACTATAAGATCAGTAAAGGTACACACCATGAGTCAAAGGCTTACACCTTGAACTTGTCGTTTGCAATTTTATTTTACTTTTTCTTTTTATTTGAAAATTGTATGGCTAAACTAGCGATTATAGTGTTGTTGACATACCTATCGCTACGTGCAAATTTATGCTAAAGCCATAAATGCCATAAAGAAAACAAACATAAGATGAACAAACACCACTACCTGTCTAGTAACTAAGCAGATCTGGCCAAAATCGGATCTGTTGTCTGTGAGCAGATTCCACCTTAGCTCCGTAATTGCATGGGTGTCATAACTGGACACTGTTTTATAGGAAGACACGCATACCTGGTAAGCGATCTGACATACGTGGAGCGTATGCACCAGCCCGGCGAGTCTTTGAATTCAATGTTGATGGTATATGCAGCATCGAAAGACCCTACAAAAGATGGCGCACACAAGTAGAAAACGTACTAAGCCAATTTGCTTTGTGAAATCGGAAGCAGCTAACTGAGAACAGAGCTGACAGGAGAGACTTGTTGCTTGAGGCCGTCGTCCATTTTAGACTGTAAACGCCATCTTAAGTAAAGTAAGTAAGTTGGTAGATAAAACTTCGGTGACTCCAATCGCATCTTACTTTTGTGTTGATTTGCTCTTACATTTACAAGATTATGCAAACATAGAACTTCTCCTTTCCTGAATGCCAGCCAAATCAAATCTTGTGATTCTCTGTGGATCGTGATGATTCAATTTTGATTATTATTCTATTTATGTAAGCAATCTCACCCCACTTTTCATAAGATAATCATATTATGTTATACAAACGGTGATCTAGTATCCAATCAACGATTTTTATGGTGTGTGACATCATCTTGATTTTGAAAACTTTTGATTTTGAAATTTTAAGGTACATGCATTTTCTGTGTTTCCTCCAAATTCTTAATGATTTAATTGGTGACACATACGAGAATGGATACCCTGAATTGTGTGAACTAATGATTTCGTTCATCAGTTAAAGTTTATTTAAAGTTTTAAAGAACAGATGAGTTGAGTAGATGGATTCAAATGAATCATTTTGTCAACAGATCTACCCAACAACAAATATTATTATTTTGTTTAAAGTTGACAGCAGAATCAAGTTCTAGTCAAATATTATATCAATTTTTACTCATAGAAGTTTCATTAAGAAGCCTTCTATCGAGTGCATCGTAACTACTAATCAGTTAAACAAGTAAATATATTATTAGTTACATCAAACACACCCCTTAGAAGGAATTTATATTTACTCTGCGAACTCCATTTCCATTATATTTTGTATTTGTTCAGAATCACAAGCTCTAATTGGAATTATCGTTAGTTAATTAACATCATTGCTGAATGAAATGAAAATGGAAATGAGAAAAAAAAAAATAATCTTTCGAAGGTCGTTAAGTTTGTTTTCACTTATCATCTGTTATTATAGGTATACCTACACCTCCCTTTTTTAGTCACGAGTTGTGGGAAAATAACTTTTGTTTACAATTTTTTTGATGCATTTTAAAGATGCTTACCTGTTTTATTTGCGTTGTAGGAACATACTATAGGGCAAATTGTATTAAATCCGAGGTGCTAAGTTTTGATGCATTATAATGTTTGAACAAAACAGCTCTCGTCTATCCATGGAATTTCTACTAAGCGATAATTGCATCAAAGATCTTTGCATTCAAGTAATTTGGTTGGTCCATTTTTTTTTTAAAGAAAATTATCCCAGATTACAGTAAACGCAAGTTTAGAAGACTTAGGCCCAGTCTTTTAATCTCTGGTTAAATTTAACAATTTTCTGGTAACCATAGAAACACATAAAAAATCTATGGTTAAACACTGAAATAACCAATGGTTACAAATAACCAGAGCTAAAAAGACTGGCCCTTACTCAAACTGCTAATGCTTGAACTCAATGCAAGAATCTACAGCAAAATTTGCTTTTAGAGTAAACCAATCGAAATTCTGAAGATCCAGGTCGACTTAACATTCTAAACTTTCTAACAACTTTTTTTTTTTTTTAACAAATTCTATACCCCCAACAATATGAAATTTTGAAGATATCGTCGAACCTCCCTTATGTGAGATCCAACTGACGCCTATTTATACATATGTAATTTGGTTAAAATCGTTACTGCCGTTCTCTAGAAAAATAAGCTTTTCGATAACGGTAATATTGCCGGTACCGTTATTTTTGGCATATAAAAATACTTTTATGCAAATTACTTTAAAAAGTTTAAGCAAATTGCCGTTTAGTGACGATATAGACAGACAGAGAGACAGAATTGCCGGACCTTCTTTTCTCGTCCTCATCTTAATGTCATGTTTGATTGTTATCTCAATCCATATCCGAGTCGATCTAATCCAGAACTTGCCTTATAGTATGTGCCTATAATCGCAAATAGAAATGTAATGCGTCTAAGAGGTATACACATGTTTGATAAATACCTAGTTTTGCATAATTGAAGATCATTTAGGTGGAAGTCAAATTTAATTAATTTCGTTAGATTGCGGTAGTTTAATTTTCGACAGGTTATAGAACACAATGCGAAACTCTGTTAAAAAAGACAACGGCATGCGAGAAAAATCAAAAAAAATTGTTATTACATTCCCAATAAGATAATAAATCCTTGACTTTCAAAGTTTAGTTAAAAATAATTTAAATCAAATAAACAAACAATACTCAATAGTATGTATGTATCTATCTATCAATGTGAATAAAGTGTACCTACATTAAATGACTAATAATTTTGTTAATTAATATACCACTAAATATATTTCTGAAAACAACTTCCCAAATAAAAATTCTTTAACCATACAATTTATGTGATCCTCCAAGCCCATACAAATTACTCTCATCAAAGAATCGCAAGACATGAATTTAAAAACCTCTTTTGCATAATAATAAAAAAAAAGAACAATTTTGTTACCATAATAAAAAATTGTTGTTGTTTTTTGTTGTTATCGTTTCATACTTTAAAATAATTTCTCTATATTTATTTGTTTTTATTATTTTTTGTTTCATATTATACAAATTTACATTTTGTACCTCACTTATGTATCCTTTCCCGTGTCGGGGTGCCAGTTTCCATTTCATATTCGATTTCCACTTTTGGTTTTTTAAGTCGTCGTTTACCCTTAACGATTTTTCTACTATCGGTCGATGTAGCTGTTTTAGATGCTGTGGAGGAATCTTTTCTTGATTTAGTTGGTAGTTCATCTTTTTTGTCACTGATATCCTTTGGTCTTTTCACAAATGCACCAACACCGTTCTCCTGAATAAAGGAAATTATATTTTATCACAGTATATTAATTCAATAGACGAAAAAAAAAATATTTTTGTCTCGCATCAGGGGAACAGGTATGAAGACAAATATTCATAAACCGTGTGCGTCACACTGAAGCCGGTGCTATTTTATATTCACTATCGACCTTGACCGTGTGATAACTATCAGCCGAAAACTTTATAGAATATACCGATTAAAATGCGCGCGCACATTACCGGAAGAGAAGCATAAAAGCAATCAAAGACTCAACACGTTGACCAGTTGTTAAACACGAAACGATATAACGACGAACAGACGCGGATAAATATCGCAAAAAAAAAGAACTATTGTGTTTAGCAGAGTATAGTAACTTGAGCACAGTTACAGATACACGACGACAATGGAGTTTAAGTTATACTGCAATGGTCAACTATTCAGTGGGTTGTTTAAGCCCCCAAAGGCACATCGTCGGCCAATATTGAAGCTGTGTTTTGTGTTATGTGACTCAGTTATTGAGAACAAACAAAAAAAAGTGCCCGCAGCTACCGATCATATAGCTTTTTTGGAAGATGCCGGTGTCGATGCCGACCATATGACCTTAGTTAGCATCGATAGGAATGTGAAAAACACTGATCTACATTTTACATTTATGCGCGAAATCCTTAACCAGATTACATATGTAAACAACGATTACGTAATTTATTGAATTCACAAGATTTAAAAACGTGTACAACAGGTCCACACAATTGTTACAAGAGATAAGATAGCAGCACAATATGTAATTCAAACAAATCGTGTTGTAAGCGATTGCAATTTAATTAAAGTTATTCAAGGGTAAGGGCCGCGGTTTGAGATATTAATATGCGAATAATTTATAAGAATCACCATGTCGCAGAGAGCTCTGGATACTTAATAGCTAACTAAAGAAGCAAGCGTGTAAAAAAGTTTTTTTTTTGTTTTAATAGTAAAGAAGAGGGAAAGCAGCTTTTGTAATTTTTTCTACTTCATGCCAGGTATTTTGTGAAGCTGTCGACCGTGAATTAATGTTACGTATGCTTTGCAATGTTCTCCTAAAGCAGAACGATAATTAAAATGTCACTAGATTCGGCGCTTTCAAGAGAACAAGACGTAATGTTTGCATTATGATATGATAAGCATTTTGTCTGACTGTGGCTTTAGAAATGTGATAATGATGAACTTGCGTGCAAGCGGATAAAAATTAATTAGTAAGCAAGAAATTGTTCGAATAAAGTTTATGTAAATAAATTGTATGTTATAGTATGGTAGAACTATAAAAGTACAAATGCCAGTTTTATTTGTGTAATTTTTGTCAGCAGTTGAGAATGCATCTTTTATTTGAATAAAATTACACGCTTAATAAGCTCCTGCAACGATGTTTTGTTTGTAATATTCATTGTGAATATGTAAACATAATATAAGTTTTTTTTTTTTGGTTTAGACTAATGAAACAGTCAAATCAAACATATTCAAAAATCTGAGTCTAAATCAAGGGCACTTAATAAATGAAGTTAAAATTGTTGCTATTAATAATAATGTTTTTTTTAGCATAAAGTTAAATTCTTGTCATGAACTTTATCTATTGTTTTTTTTTTTTTTTTTTTTTTTTTTTATTCTCTCAGCTTTAATAAAATTGAAGGCTGAGCAATCGTGAAACTTGTTTAACCAAAAAAAGGCTATACAAGGTTGACAAAATTCAAATAATTTTTTACAATTTTTTTTTTATTTGACAAAGATTTATGAATTAATTGTCTCCTCGATTAGGGGATGCAAATTGAGTAAGTTGAAAGATGAACTTAAACAAGTTGAGTTCATCAGGTTCATATATAATTTTATAATAATAAGAAGCATAATAAATGCTGAGAAGGTTATTCGCATTTTGAATAAAAATCTAAATGTATCAATCACACGATACAAGTTTTTGATAAATAAGAAAGTTATTGAAACAAGATTTGAAATTTATTATATAGCGTATGCATTATCAATCTCTTATGTTTTTTATTTTTAGTATTACAGCTTCTGAAGCACGAATACTTTTGTATCCAACAGTCAACAAAATGAAATATCGCGAAACTTCGGATAACGAATTGTTATAAAAATAATAGAACCAAGCTAATGAACATATGTACATAGCAGTTGTGCAGACACCTGTAACTGTGTTCAATTTAAAGGAAACATGTTTCGAATCTTGATGAATGGGTCAAGCGGAACATGAATGTATTTGTTGTCATCAAAAAAACCGGCGCTCAACAATAAATAATGGCAACTACAACTTTAAATTAATTTTTCTCCGAGACATTTTTTTCATGTTGGGGAACAGAAAGTTACAGAGAGTCAGTCATGTCGTTTTTCACAGTGATCAACTTCGCCACCCATCAGACTGACACTTTTTCACAATAATTAAATTGTCATGAAAAGTATTGATAGTCGTTCTGTAGTTGATTCCTTTGACCTCTTTTTATTGCTCAGTTAAGTTCGACGATCGGCGAGAATCCTTCCTTAGACCATTCCATTTTTTCAATAGCCAAACGCTATTCTTCATACAAAAATGTACAACTATGTTTAATAAGTTAAACCAATCTTGCCTAAATTAATGTCTATATGAAGTCGATTGCGCTAAAAAAGCATTAAAACGCTTTAGTAAGTAAACGTAAACATCAACATGCCAGTTCATCTATTTTTGAAGGCAGCAAATTTCAGCAGCTTTAAAAAGTGAACAAACACATTTAATATATTACGTTTGTCCGTCAAGATAGAAAGCACCTAAATTCTTTTTTTTTTTCTTTGCATGATTTTGCATCTGAAAATAACAAGCTACTTATAGATTGATATAACACTTTTTCAATTTATTCCAAAAACACAGAACAAGTGTTATACAGCTGGCTGTAAAACAAAAACTAACCAATGAATGAAAATGTCTGAAATTTTAGAGCATTATGTTGTCTTACATTTTCTTTGCATTGACAGGTATGAGCCAAACAAGGCCATTACGTGTTCCTGAAGGTTCTCCTCGACGTTTTGTCGATTTTGAATGATGCTCAATTCTGTAAGTTCATCGAACCCATACCATTAGACACACCTATGGGATTTCATTCACACACATTGGGTTCGTATTCGAAGGAACCACTATTTAATAAGGGAAGAAAAAAAACATACAAATACGAGGGTGCATTTGATGCTTCGAGGTTTTGTATTAGGTTTTTATTTGGGTTTTTAGTGGGTCTTTTTCATCGGTTCACACTTAAGAGGTAAGCGAATAGAAACCCAATTAGAGACCTCACCGAATGAAACCCCATAGGTGTAAAATGGCAAAAGTAAAAACATAGTTGTGGAATACGTTTTGTTTAAACGAGATGAGTGACAAATATCATGACAAGGATCACTTCTTAAGTTCCGACCTTGAAAGAGAGCGCCTAGTGACAATCCATATTAAGCCGCGTTTCGACTACGCGCGGCAAACCATCGAACATTGGCTCGCGCCGCAGCCTCGCATAATGGATACCTGGTTGCCGCGCGCGGCAGCCCGAACATTGCCGCGCACGAACATCATTAGCCGCGAGCCAATTTCAATGGATTTTTGTGCGCGGCAAACGTTTGGCTCGCAAGCAATTGGGACGGTGTTGAATGCTTTTCTATGTTCGTGGTTAAGAAAACAAAACAGAGACTGTTAAAAACAAAAAAAAGCCTGTTCTGGTTAATATCAGTTTATAAATTGATATTCTGTGTTCGTTTGGTTCCCAAAGCAAAGTAAAATAACAAAAAAATAATAAATAATTTTGTCTCGGAAGCATTGGATCATGTGCCTCGCGCGGCAGCCGCGCTGTATCACAAAATTCTCAAAAATTGGCTCGCGAGCCAAACTTTTGATTTGCCGCGGTCGAACATGGCTCGCGCGGCAGCCGCGCATAATCGATACGCGGCTTTAGACTAACATTTGCTGAAGTTAGCGGTATTTGCGCACACGCTCCCAGAAAAGAAAAGGACGATACTTGAAAATAAAGTTTCGCCAATCTACTCGAGGAAAACTAACATAAATGCACAGTTACGATGCTAAAGTCCTTGGAGACTCTTGGAACTTGGTAAGGAAATCACTTGGAACACACTTTTGAAAACAACTGATCCTTTTACGAACAAAGGCTAATTGACTTAGCGGTGAGTATATACCGCGTCAACGAGGAAATTTTGCTAAAAAGTTTAACATTGAAAAGCTGTAATCGTTAGTCGCCAGAGTTTATTCCGATTGTTATCAAAATGGCACACCAAGCGCTAATTGGGTTATTCTAGCTGAGAATAACCGGTTTTCCATTTCAACCTACCTTTTTAATATATGCCGATTGTAACATTTCCTAATCAACTATCCAAAACAAAATAAACTGTACAGAACCATGACTAATTTTGGCATGTTCAACATATTTGCCTATCTATGCCGGATAACACATCAGCAACTGCAAGTCGGAAACAACCTATTGGATATGTGTGATATCGCAAAAATATTCAAGCAAGGTTATATTCAAACGTCTTCAACATCAAATTTGTGAGGCATCGTTAAAAAATGTGAAGTTAATATACGAGGCAGAATCCTGCAAATGACGACACGTCAAAAGAAAATGACTAAAATAAAATCGAAAAAAATGCAAAAACAAAATCCGGAGATGTCTACACATCAAAAATGCATTCGTGAAAAATATACACCATGACCGACGCATCTGGTGCTGTAAAGTATAAAAGAATGGCCCTGCGAACCTTATCTAAAACTGTATTCCCGCGAAATGCACGTTGCGATATAATCCCAAAGAAAGGAGGCAAGCCACGTTCTGGAAAAAAAAAATACAAAAATACTGACCTCGATATCAGATTCATCATCAGATTCAAAGTCACTATCCAATTCAACTTCTTCCTTATTGCCCGAATCACTTTCGACATCTTCATCATCATCTTCAATGTCTTCATCATCATCTTCCTCATCGTCTGACTCGGCTTCAACGAATTCTTCATCCATATTCAGTTCCCTTTCTACATCCACATCCAACTCCATTTCTTTCTCAATTTCCTGCTCTTCTTCGACCTCTTCTTCATCATCCACATCTTCAGCTTGCAATGCTTTGTTAAATGCTGTCTGAGGGAAATTATAGATATCTTGATAGGTTCCCTTCTTCAAACGCTCCAGCAATTCCTTCTCAATGTGGTTGTCGATCTTGGCGGCTATAAGTGCCTTCTGTTCCCTACGTGCTTCTCGACGTTCAATTTTAGTCGAAAGTGGCACAATAAGCTTCTGCCTGCGTAACTTCAATTTCCTCATTCGTATCAAATACTGAGTGATCTTAACAAAACGTTGTTTGTTCTTCGCAATCATGTACTTTGGCCAAAAGACCAGGTTCTCATTAATCTGTTGAATGGCTTTTTCAAAGTTACGCGATAATTTTATACGTTCCCATAGCTTATTGGGCATGTGGGAACGTTCGGCGGTTTTTATGAACAGATAAATGATACCATTCTCTTCGCGAACTGTTGCATATTGACTATTGGCCAGAGGACAGGTCCTCCTTGTGCAGAGACCTGTTAAATTGTATTCATGTCGACAGAATGTACGAGTGTCAGTTCTAAAAAAAGATATTTTTAATTTTAAAGTTTGATTATAAAAAATCTAAAATCCTTACTTGACTTTATGTGAACAAAAACTTTTGTTGATGATGCTCCAAACAACCTGAAAATACATGGATTTATAAATAAATTTAAATTATGAATTAATGCTTTTGTGTTTAAATATAATTATTGAACTTGTTTATTACATCGTCGTGCTGCATTTTGTGAAAGTTTTTATATAAATTTTAAATGAAATACAACTTTAATTATTTGAATAAAAACACGTGTGATGGCAGCCGAATAAACTGTCAAAAAGAGGGGAAATGGTATGTGGTGAATTCAAATGACATCTGTTCAAAGGTGTAAGGCTAGGGATACACTAGAGTTTTTATTTTTTCTGTTTTTCTTCAAAAATCTATGTGGTTTTTTAAAATACATTTTTTACCATCTATTTTTGATTTTTGCTATTTATTTTGTTAATGAAAAAATATTTTGATTTGATCTAGATAAATAAACAAACCATAGTAAAAAAACACATTTAGTGCTGCATTTCGTGGGTGATGAAAAATCTCCCTTATTAATAAACGCGAAAAAAATCTCCCTTATTAATAAACGCGATTTATCGATGAATTATCGTTCTCTGGAACTAATGTCAAAACGTTATTAATAAACACGGAATAACTTTTTTGGACTGTGAGTTAAGTTACACCACCCAAGTAGGTGGTTTAGCGATGGTGTAAGACTGAAAAATGTCATTTCGTTTTGTTTTTATTTTTTCATCGAAAATATATAAGTGTAGTGGAATTTGTATATATAAAGTATACTATAAAACTAAACAAAAATATGTTTGTTAAATTAATGGCAAATGCATTTTCTCCGTTTTTTTTTCTTTTTTCTTCTTCTTTATTATTATTTTGGAAAAAAAATAATTTGAAAACTGTATTTTTCGCCCTATTTATTTGAGTTCCGGAAGTGCAACCTTTTTGTCGTTTTTTGGTCAAACCAGGGACATCTGTCCAGAAATATAGTCCCCACGACCTTGTTTGATGTGTTTCCTCTATCGAACAGCACGTGGACTGTTAAAATCGGTTCAGTGATTGCTGAGACACAGATTGATTAAGGTTAGTCCTTATAATCATTAAAAAGGTCTTAACTTCCAGTGAAAATTTGTATTTTAAATTTAACCTTTTCAAACAAGAAAATTATTTTTTTGAATTTCCTTTTTTAAATTTTTTTGAATTTCCTTTTTTAAAACTTGTTAATCGGAATTTTGAATATACAAAATACAAAGAGATAGACAACGTACTCATTAATCTTTACATGGAAACACATAACGTTCTTCAGGTGAAAACATGCTCACAGACCATAAACAAATAATTGTAATAGAACTGTAGTAGATTTTCGTTTAATTTTCTAAACGAATGTGGGCTAACTATTCCATGATTTTTTTGTCTCGATGAGCAACTTTTTTGTGAGTGGCTTTTGACCAATTTCTTTATGACTACGTCTGGGTTAGTCCATGGAGCAGGTACAATTTAAACAAGTGAGACATAGTATGGTGGATTTACGGGATGAGAAACAACGATCTGCGATATAAGTTAGATACAAAATTTAACAATTGTTTGGTAGGGTTTCAATAAACCCTAAGAAATTCTATGAATAGAATATTGCTATAAGAGATTCGGCAATTCAAATTAATAATAAGAAAATGACATTTGGGTTATAGAGTTTTTATAATAGAGTCGAATCTAGGGTCACCAAATGTTGTTTTTTTTTCATATGTTATTCGATTTTTGACAACCTGCGCAATTTTATTATTTTGTTTTTCTTCATATAAGTTATGGAATTGATTTTCAATTAAATGTATGCATTGTGTTAAAAAATAAGTTCCAATTTGTTTCCATAATTCAAAATCGGTATTGTAGTTCGTAATGAAACCAAATGCTCTTACATAACCAATACCTCAATCGAAAGAAAACCACCTATATCCACCATTAGTGCTGTCAAAAACAAAAACGGCGGGCTTGCTCGCTCTGTCCTTATCTTACAGCCTGGGCCTTCGTGCGCGTGCGACAGTACCGCAGATTCGGCAAAATTTCTATGTTGTTTGCAAAAAGAAAAAAAAACTTAAAATTGTTACCAAATCATTTTGTTAAAAAAGTTGCAATTTTATAATTAAAAAAAAACACAATGCAAAACATATTACCGCTCGCGGTAAGCCTCATACCGCTGCTATCAATAAGCTTTGTAGTTGTTTTAATTATTTACAAATTATATGTGAAAATAAGGTTAGTCTCGAGTGAATTCCGCGTTTTCCGCGTTTTTCATTCGCCACATTAAAGAAATTGTGCTCAAATCTATTTATATTATCTCATTTTTGGTTTTGAAAATTTAGATCAAACTTCAAAGTGGCTGTTAACTGCTGGTTTTGTAATCAAAATACAAAAGTCCCCTACTTGGAGTCAAATTGCTTCACATGTCCACATTGTGAGCAATACAATGGATTCACCAAGGACGGTGACTATAATCGGGAGATCTATCAACAGCTGGACTGCAGTAATTTATCTATATCCAAGAGAGATGATCACCCCAATGAGTTTTCGGATTTCAGTGATCAATTTCCCGCAAATGGATTTTGTCACGTTTGCAATGAGGGACAACGTTTGAAGGTGGAGAAGTTGGCACAATTTGAACCCAAGAACGAGTCCAAATTTGAAGATGAACTCAAGGTGTACAAGTAAGTTACAAACTTGTTTTATCAATAAGATATGTCATAATAAAACAATACCTATTTTATTCAAGCAAACAGCTGGACTTTCCAGTTTTTTTTCTTTTACTTTCTACCTGTTTCTTTCACCCTAAACGACTTTTATGTTTTCTTTAATATAAAAATAAGGGTAATTTATATAAAAAAAATATTCTAAATAATTTCCCAGAAACCGAGGCTAGTTTATGATTTCATAAGTTAGTTGGTGTTCGTTTTATGAAACTTATTTTTAAAGAATTCTCATTCCCATTTCCTTGAAATTTTCTTTCCTTTTTATTTAAGATGATTTTCTTTATTTTTTCTTTTCAGAAACCATCTTGAAGAACAATACCGCCTTTGTACAACCTGTGACCGTCATCTAAAAGTTGTTCTGCGTGAGAAGAAGAAAATGGTTCTCGGTTCGAAATTCCTAGACTTCATCATAAAAGGAGCAGACAAATTCAAACAACCCCACTTTGCCCGCATAAAAAATGCTCAAAAATCAAAACTAAAACGGAAAATTTCCATCTACCTCGCAACTTTAGCATTTATCAATGCAATTTGTATTATCAGTAATCTTCCAAATCTGACAAAGAACAATATGACATTTATTTTCGGAGAACGCCTTGGACATTTTGCATTTTTAATGATCTCACACATACTGGCTCTGGTTAAAGTGTTTGCTTCATATTCTGAAATCCTAAGCAACCATCCGATGGTTTTAAAAGTTGGTCTCTTTATGAGGACAATAACTATGATGGGCATTTACTCGATGGGAATGAAATCGCCACAGGTGGCCACTTTAAATGTGACTTCCTTACTGATGCTAGCTGGTCCTTTCTTGATGCTGGGGTCTTCATTTTTACACAATTTCGTTGACGGATTCAAGCTAAATCGATTCACCTTCATGCTGACCCTGTGGAGTTTGAGTGCTGGTGGAATACTTGACTATGAAATGCTGAAATCGTCAAAAGATGTTATTTTGGTTTGTATCTATTTGTTTATTTGTTGTTATAAAAGTAATTTTGTTTTTTTTCCAGTTGACTGCATCAATACTAAGCATGTATTTATCGATCTCGAGTGATTCGGGATCGAAATTATCACCTAATGATGACACATCCTGCAGCTTTCATAAAATTTATTCAGAAGACTGTTTGAGCGATGAAGATACTCGTGAGACAATCAGCTTAATTAGCCAAAAACTAAACAGTAGCGGCAATAGTGTAATGAGTGCTTCTAGTGGACGGTCTTTTGTATCACAGTCTCAATTGTGCAATGGGCGTCTGGTCAGATCTCCCATTACTTCATCAGTCATGAGCTTGAATGGCGCCCCACGGTCACCAACTTTCCAGAGTTTTTCTAGAGATTCTGATCAACCTTTGATTAGAAATCGCAATTACGCTGCCTCGATGAGCAACTTTTCCACAAATCGTTCATTGTTTGCCTCAAATTCAGAGCTTGATTTTATTCGTCCGCAATCGACCTTTGGGGCGAATTCTTCATTCGCAGCTCCCATGGTTTTGAATGCCACTATGAATAATTCGATTTCAAATAAACTAAGTGATGACAGTTTCCAAAAAGCTCCACTCGGCTTTATGAACACACCACTAGCTTCTCCCTTCTCTGTGTCTAGCAGTGCTGTTTATCAGAGATCTAACTTACTGACTCCATCCCGTTTTAGTACTAACAGTCTGGCAACTAACAATCCCTCAGCTTCTTGGCTTTCAGGCGGCTATTTTAATAGTGGACAAGTTGGCGTCACACACGAACCTCAAGTAGAAAAAAATACATTTTTTCTAGATCATCGCAATGCTATGAATTCAATGCAGGAGAATATTTCACGTGCTTCCTCACAATCTTCAGGTTTTGAGTCCCAATCAAGTGTAAATCAGCGAGAAAATTCAAACTGTCCCGAACAAGAACTGTACCCACAGGTATCCTCTTCAATATCTGACTGCCAAAATGGTTTCTATCCCATCGACAAAGGTGGCCCATTTCATCGACCCACTCCTCTAATAAATGGTAACTTTCAGCCATCAATGGCTAGTCCAGCTGGTTCGATGTGTGGCTTCTCTACGGCGGGTTCTTTAAATTCCACTCTCCAGCCATTGTCAGTTAGTTGCAATCAGGATTACTGGAGGCCAATCAAAGCACAACCCACCTCTCAGTCACGGGGAAATGCATTTAACTTGCATAAAATCAACGAAGAACTGCCACCAATTCAAAGGGGCGCTTTATTGAAGAAGTGGAAGGAAGGTCAAACACTGTCATAGATTTGTTTGTTGATTTACTTACCTTAAGTTTTACAGTGTTGAATTTATGGTCTACAAATAAATTTTTCAACTCAAGTTTAATATGTAAACTCAAACTTTAAAACTAAGGTGTTAGTATTTAAGTTAAACTCACTAATTGTAAATAAGACTACAACAAAAAATATTTAAATTATTCACACATTTTTATATAAAAAAAAAATAAATAAAATGACACTGCCACAAAAACAGTCTGCAGCTAATTATTGTTAAAAAAATGTTTAGTCGTTTTAGTTTTTTTTCCTATTAAGTTTGAGCTTCTCTGTCAAAACAAAAAGAATATAATACACTCTGCTTTTATAGAAAATACAAAAATAAATAAAGTTACACTGCCACAAAAAAAAAGTCTGCAGATAAAGTAGTTTTGTTTTATATGTAACATCAACTCTTAAACATTCTAATCACTGCTTAATCAATTTGCAGAGAAGCTTTCAAATATTTTTTGTTTTCTTTGGACTGATTTATATTTTTTTTATTAAAACAAATTTTAAACTTAAAAATTAAGATACTAATATTTAAATGATTATTTTGTGTTTCTAGAAATAATAAGACTCATATTAAAATGTATTTTGGTTAGTTATGTCCTATATTACTTAGTTGATGGTTGGTGCAGGGACCTCTTCTTAAAAAAAATATATAAAATATTATGAATGTTACAGCAAAGGCCTGCTTGTATTTGTGCTATGAGTTAAATGAACAATAAAAATGATTTATGTCTTAAATTCAATGCTGAATCTTTTAAAATATAAACATAATTTGTTTCAATTATATATGTACATTGACTTTAGATGAAAAGAAAATCTGTTATAGGCGATTTAAAACAGCAGCTGGGTAAGTCAATGTTTTAAAGAACTTACATTTTGAGTAACCAACAACCATTGCGATCTAAGCTAAAAGGAAGGCTCTACAATGCAGTTGTTGTTGAACATGTACAAAAAGGATGAGAGTAAATTAACAGCAATCGAAATGATAGCCCGTACAAGTCATCGTTGAATCTTCTTAAAAATTCTTCGATACCGACAGGATCAAAAATCACTCGAAGAATCTTTCTTTTAAAGTAACTCTTCATCAAAAACGCCGAAGCATTTAGCATGTTTTAGAAAACTATCCGCCTCGCTTTTAGTTGCGGAATTGAATATTCCTATGGTATTCTTAATAGGAAAATTCAAATTCGCCACCAAATGCAAGGCGGTTCGCTTTCTGGAATCGGGTAACAGGACTTGGATGATTGAGGTCTTCTTAGTGGTTCTATAAGAGAGGACCTTATTACTTAAATGCCTTCTGAGCCCGAAAAAAGTAAAACTGGTTTCTACCCCATCATTGGAACCTTGACGCATTTTTGATTTAACTTTGATAAAAGTCTTAAAGTCATCGGGTTATTCAAATAATCGACAGATTATGGGTCAGTACGACTAGAAGATCAAGCTAAATAACCAATATAATGATTTGAAGCGCTCGAGTTCGTGTATTTCAAAATAGTGATTCTTTGAAATGAGAGCTCTTATGGGTTCAATTAATTATCCCCTCCCCTTTGTTTGTTTTTACATTTTTGATACGCTCCCCCTATCTGTAAAACAGTAAACATCATTCAATAAAAACTCCATAAAGTGCTTTGCACATGAGCTGCCACCAGCGAATAAATGTCTTTAAGCAATTTCAGGAGCAAATATGTATACTACAAATATTAACAGAAAATAACACATAAATAAGCTTTAATTCGAAAATTGTTCATTTTAATATTGAATATATTAATGATGTATTAAACTAAAACTTATCGTAAAACGTTCACAAATGCAAACAATTGGCATCACTTCAATTGGTAAGTGTTCATTATTGCAAAGTTAGTGCAAATATTAAGCAAACAAGCATAACAAAAAATCATGATAGCTATTGATGCCGGTGATCGACTGATGCAAGTGGTGCAGGAAAATGAAAAGTAAACAATTTAAAATGCTATTATTTTCAACTTTCAGGCAGTTATTTAGCATTGAAAATAGTAATGAAACACATTAATCTGGATACTTTTTAATAACTTTGAGGCCCAGTTTTTCAGTGCGAGATCATTCCAGTGTTAGAGAGAAAAACCCGTTTTTCGATTCGTTTGACAGCCCGAGGTAACTCATAGTAAACTTACAAAATTGTCTGAGTTAATATTGGATTATAACATTAATTTGATAAACATGCCAGCGTTAATATGCCATTTCCAATCAGAGTTTTTTTTTTTTTTTTTTTTTTTTTTTTTTTTTTTTTTTTTTTAAACACTATCAGATCTTATTCAAATGGAGCTTAAAGCAAGCATCAGCAGATGAAAGAAGATTTGCCGACACATAAAATGTGTCCCACTGGCTCATCACTTAGTGCAGGTGTTAGTTGTTAGTAGGCACAATGCAACAAAAACAAAAACACTTGCACATAAAAAGATGAAAACATATAAAGACAAAATTAAACAAAATTACACAGAAACATTTAGGATCGTGGAGCACTGGTTCTGAAGATAGTTTTTAAATTACTTTTATTTAAATTAAAATCCAACACACCATTGTTCAAGTTATATAACTTACTCATCCGCGTGAGAGGCTCATGCATGCCATAATTGGTTCTGTGATGTTCAATATTAAAAAGCTCAGAACTTCGAAGGTGGTACGACCGTCCGCGGTAGTTAAAACCAATTAAGGCTAACAGATCCGATGAATCAATTTGTCCAGAGATAAGTTGATGGAGAAAAATTAAGTCATTGTTTACTCTACGTTGATATAAAGATTGTATCTGCAAAAGCCTTATCCGATGCTCGTATGGTGACAGGTTATAAGGATCAGCCCATGGAAGGCCTTTAAGAGCAAAGCGAATAAAATTATGCTGGACTGATTCAATACGTTTCTTATGGATTTCATAGAAAGGGGTCCATACTTGTGAGGCATACTCAAGATGCGGCCTAACATAACAGTTATACAAAGAGAGGGTAACGTATGGATCGTTAAATTCCTTTGCCCACCGTTTTATGAATCCAAGCATAGAGTTCGCCTTTTTTACAATAAGGTTAACATGTTCAGAAAATTCCAGATTAGCACTGAAATTAACACCTAAGTCCTTAAAACTAAAAACACGACTAATTTTATTTTGTGTTATACAATATTCAAAATTACTTGGAACGTTTTTCTTTGAGAAAGTAATAGTTTGGCATTTTATAGGATTAAGAGTTAACCCATTTTTATTACACCAAATACTGAAACTATCAAGATCAGCCTGCAAAAGAGTATGATCATTGGGAGATTTGATTGATTTATAAATTTTCATATCATCTGCAAATATGAGAATCTCACTAAAGCGTATAAAAGAAGAAACGTCATTTATAGCAAGAATAAATAAGAATGGACCCAAATGGCTTCCCTGGGGTACGCCTGAATGGGCAACGAAAGTATTAGAAAGGGAATTTCTAAATTTAACCTGGTAAGTTCTATTTTTTAGGTAGGATTTGATCCATGATATAAAAAGAGTAGGGAAACCGTATGCTTGCAGTTTAAAAACAATAATATTATGACTGAGTTGGTCAAATGCTTTAGAAAAATCTGTGTATATGCAATCAACTTCAGAACCACCTTCTATTGCATTTGAACAATTATGTAAAAAGGTAAGAAGGTTTGTAACAGTAGACCTTTTCTGCACGAAACCGTGTTGCTGTTTACATATAATGTTCTTACCAAAGAACAAGAGGCTTTCACATACAACCTGTTCAAAAAGCTTAGGGATACAGGACAATTTAGAAATAGGTCTATAGTTCTTGATGTCAAATTTGTCTCCTTTTTTAAAAACAGGAGTGAGAAATGATTTCTTCCAGAATGACGGAAATTTCCCAGACTTTAACGAAAGCTCAAATAATAATTGCAAGGGCTGCACTAATACACGACTACACTTTTTCAGAACAATTGGGGGTATACCGTCAGGGCCATAGGAGCAATCGTCATTTAATAATGACAAAAAGTATAAGACCCTATCTTGTTCCACAGGAATAGTGTTAAAACTCACTTGCGGGTAGGAGTTCACGTCTTTAAAAAAATCTTTATCAACACTTACATGGGTATCAACAAAGGAGTTTAAAAAATTATTTGCAAACGCATTGCAAATATCACTGGGATTTTGTATCGAAGAATTTTCATATATAAAACTTGCTGGGAAGCCATCCGAATTTTTCTTCGAGTTAACAAAATGCCAGAAGCTTTTAGGGTCATGTTTTAAAGAGATTCCCATTTCGTTAACATAGTTGGAGTATAAAGCTTTTGAAAGATTATTAAATTCTTCAAAAAGGGTTATATACTGCTCAAAGATTATTGGAGAAAGGGTTTTTATGTAAACTTTCCATACTTTATTTCTCTTGTTTCGAAGAGATTTAAGCTCTTGTGTATACCAAGGGTGACAAAAATTATTATTTTTAGATCTTTTCGTAGGTACAGAATTATTTATACAGCTACTGAGTATATTATAAAACCCAGTTACCGCATTGTCAATATTTGTAGAATCTAATATATTTTCAATATTAGATCTACTTATAACATCAGAAAGCAATTAAAAAATTGTCTTACGAAAATCAAAAACATAAGAACAGTCTTGTGGATAACAATTATCAAGAAGATGGCTGCTCAGGTCAAAAAATATATCCAGAGGTGGATGGTAGTTGTCTATATTAGTAATGCCAGAACTAGATTCGAGAACAACAGTACTAATAGCGTCAGAAGAAAATACTAAATCGAGTACTCGATTTTTAAAATTTTTAATACAGCTTACTTGCTGTAAGTCAGTAGAATAAATACCATCTAAAGAAAAAAGCTCTGTTTGTGAAGATGTTGATGTAGCTTCTTGATAAGAACCATCTTCCGAAGGAACCCACTCTATATGGGGCAGATTAAAATCTCCGAGAAGTAAAATATTGCTGTTGGAGCAAGACAAGTCAATAATAAAGTCTAAGGCCATAGCAAGTTCATTATACAATTCGATTGAACTTTTTGGTGGAATATATACATTTAAAACATATATTAGCTTAGACTGTATTGTTATTTTGATACATACTAAGTCAATAGAAAGAACAAATGGAAAATAAATAGACGTTGATAAAAGACGATTACGAACAGCGATCAGAACACCGCCTCCTACTTCTTTAGGTTTATCAACATGACGATCTTTTCTGTAAACTAAGAACTCTTGATTGAAAAGTTCTGTGTCCAAATAGCTAGAATTCAGCCAGGTTTCTGTTAAAGCAAAGATGTCATGTGAAAAAGCTTGAGAGTTAGTATATAAATTGGCAGTTTTGCTGCGAAGCCCTCTAACATTCTGATAAAAGAGGGTAATCCTGTTCAGTTTTTTGCTGCCGAATTTTTCGATATAACTCGCCGAGGTCTGTTTTTTTGACAGTTGTGAATTCTTTTACAAGAGCTTCAGTTGGCCAGTTATTATTGTTAATGATTGAATCGAAAAGTGTGGGATTGGCAACTATTTTAAAAGAAGAAACGAAACTATTTACTTTGCTAATCTTCGTGCATTTAATAGACGTTTTGTCAGGAATGCATTTGTTAGATACTAAATGAGAAACAATATCATCAACAACAATATCTGGATTCAAACGCGATACGAAAATAGACTTCGGTTTCGGGACAGCCTCGATAGGTCTAGGACAAGAATCTGTTGATACAAGATGATCCGATATGGTTTCACAATCCATATCACCATCTATATCTGAAATAGGCATTAAAGTAGGATTGATGGTCTGAGATGAAACAGGTGAAACCGAAGTATTATTAAGGTTTGAACAGCTCCTGAGATTAGTTCGCTTTGGGGGAGGACTCGTATTTTTAATCACTGATTTTTCTCGTCCCCTTTTCTTACCATTTTTAACAACTGGGGCAAGAAGAATACTAGAAGATGAAGAGGATTCTGCAAACAAATCCTTGTCAACTGATGAGACAGAAGCAAGGGGAGGTCCTTGGATCAGATCATCAGTTGATGTTGACATGTTAACCTTATTATTTAAAGGACAAAAAGTGGATACGTTTGAGACTGCAGTATTGAAATTTGTAAGCAAGTCCTCAAACCCTGCAGACAGTTTTAATATATTTTCTTTGAAAGAATTCATCTTAAAAGCTAGCTGCGAAATGGATATTTTGCGGCAGTCGGTACAGTACCAAAAGGCAATTTTCGAAGCTATTATTTTTTCAATGAATGCATTCGTGGAACCAACACATTTGGCATGATAAAGATTGCCACAGGTTCCAAAACATGCAAACAAGGGCTGATTGTTTGAGCTATCAGGGCAGGCTGTTGCGGAGCAAACCATTATCGCGATTTAGAAAAAACTAAAAATATTATATAAAAATGATATAAAAAATAAACCAATAAAAAATTATTGTTTTTAGTTAAAAAAAAAAAAAATAATTAAAATTAAAATGAAAGAGAAGAGAAAAAAAAAATAAAATAAAAAAGAAGATTGCAGACGGTGGGATGCGAACCCACGAGGCGAATATCTGAGAATGAAGTATTATCTAGTTGAGCTACCAAGCTCCTTAAAATGTAATGGATTTTTGTTAAATTAAAATAAAAAATACTAAAATTAAAATGAGAAAAGCTCAAATTAAGGGGAAATTTAACGTTAGCTTAAGGTGAGCACATACACAGAACCAAATTAAAAGCACTTAATCACACACGCAAATGAATCAAATAACAATTAAAATTAAATAAATATAAGAATATGGGTGACTTAATCAAACAATTGTTTTCACCGCGCACTGTATTTAAACAAATTATTTATTATGAATTTTAATTTAAATATATAAAATATCACTAGAAAAAGTGATATTGGTCAAAAATTATAATTAAAACACAGTAATTAGATTAGAAAAACAAATTTAAAGTCGCGATGATTTAAAGATCCAACACAACACATTAGAACCAGTGCTGACACTGAGTTTGGAAGTTGTCATAAACTATAGATTAACTAAGATCTGCAATAACAAAAATGAATAAAAACACACTTCTTAGACAAAAACAAGTGTTTTTTTTTATTTGTAAGTATTTTGGACTTAGCTATTAAAATAATAAGAAACAAAATGTTAACCTTCAGAAAATAAGTGTTTTGCATCAATTTTTTGATTGCAGATCTTAGTTAGTCTGACGTTTATAAACACACCCACTTGTCCTGAGGTTAAGTAATACTGAAAAACTGGGCTTGAAGAAGTTTATTATTTGTAAAGCTTTTCTCATTTCTTATTAAATTTATATAATAGTTCTTCACGTATTTTGTATTCAAAAATGTCAATTATTCTGCCATCAAAAGCAAGTGTTTTTTTAACGCAAGCAAACAACCGATCAGTATCGCGTCGCCAACAACTATAAAGCACCAACGTCGCAAAAAAGCATCTGATGCCGAATCACTGCAAAAATAGTTTACATTTCTGAATTTACCCAATCCACCATCTAGTCTTCAAGATGCTCGAGATGATCCCCATTTATAAAAATTGATAGGTAGTTGCACGAGACACTGGACAACACAAGGTTTTTCATGGAAACTTTGACCGTTCCTGTGGGAGAAGTTAAATGTGAAAAATTAGTTTTTTTTGCACGCCATAGAAACGCAAGTCTACCTGCTATTATTTTTGTTTTAAAAACAATTCCGCATAAGAAAAATGTTACCCACAGTTTCACATCGTTTAAGCTTAAACTGTAGTTTACTGCCAATAAATTCTATAGTTTAAAACGAAACTTGTACATACATGTACCTTTAACCCAAAAGGTACATACATGTACCTTTAACCCAGTACTAGATCGTAGTTAAGTAGTTTGGAAGATAAAAATAGCTGAACTGCGGTTCAAATGTTTGTACAACTGGCCCTTACTGCGAAGGGGCTATACTGTTCTTATCTTCGTTAAACTAACGATTAAGATATATTTGATGATTTATCAATGATTACTCATCCAGCATCAATTCAATTGCAAGCTAATCGATTTTTGAAACAACATTAAAAACCCCCGAATCACATTAACATCTCTGCAGCATCCAAAAGGAAAATGTACAACTTACTGCTTTAAACCTTTCTCCAGCTCGATTGGAACGGAAAAGAATTCTTGACGTCCTGTGCACCGATTACAATCTACAATGAAACAAATCGAAAATCACTTAAAAAGTAGAGAAATAAAACAACGTCTTTGTTTTTAACAAAATATTACTTCGTTTTTATTACAATATATCGGTTCATTCTTGTTGCTGTTTTATGATTGAATCCCATTCCATTTAAAAACTTAAACCAAATTTTTATTCTCTCTTCGTTTTTTGTGAAACATACAACTTTTTCTTTTACAGATTTTTTTTTAAATTGATTATTATTTAAAAAAAAATAATAAAATAATGAAAAATAACTTTAAAATATTAAATAAAAATACATTAAAAAATACTTGGGCGTTCAAATGCATTTAAGTATTTTTACAAGAAAAAAAACCTAACATTTATTTTTGTTTTATTTTATTATTTGCTGATTTCATTTAGCGACAACAAACTATTTTAAATTGAACAGGAAAATTTATTTGTAACATGGCCAAACATTAACAAAATAAAAAAGAAAGAAAAAACGAATACATTCTTACATTTTACAGAAAAATATTTACTCCAACGTTTATAAAAAAAAGCATAAATTTATATTTTTAAATCATCTTACTGTGACACTACGTGTTGTTAAGTTTCTATATTTATTATTATAATGGTAATAATAATTATTTATGTATTAAAAGGAAACAAATATTGAGAACTATACAAAATATTTACTACCCTAACAAAAAAAAAAAAAAAAAAAAACATTTAAAAAGAGAAGACGAAGAATACACATTAATATAATAATAATTGAACATTAAAATTATGCAATAGTATAATAATAGAAAGATAAAATTTCCCAACGGTGTAAACTAAACAATTAAAACAAAAGTACGTAAACCTCAGCAGAACGATATAACTCTTTAAAAAATAGTTATTTATTTTTTGTATACATATAAATGAGTTATATATTTCATTTAATGCTAGTATTGTTTATTATTTTTTGTTAGTAGTTTTGTACAGAGATATTTTATTATTTAACATTGCTGTTACTTTATAGATTCTTAACTAAAAAGGCTGCAATTTAAGTTGATTTTTTTTCAAGATTTTTTTTTGTTTAATAAGAATATTATATAAAAAAGTTCATATAAAAAGTTTTTGATTGCAAGTATAAAATTTAATATTGTTCCACTCACGTTGCTGAATTATTTTTAGTCTTTATTTGTAATTATAATTTTCAAATATTTCATTTGAATATTTGAATCCTTAAATATCTGATAAAGAAACGAATTAACAAAAACTTTTTTATTATTATTTTTTTTTACAAAGGTTGTAAAAAGAAATAGTAATATTTTTTTTTAAACAAAGTACATATTTTTTATTTGTTAATAATATTGTTATTTTTTTTACTGTTTGTTGTTAGTTTCATCGACTTTGTCTCTGATTTTAGTAATTAAATATATTTATATATATTTTCCACTAACAATTTTTCGTTTTTTTTTTAATTTAACTGGACGACTGCAATGGCGTTTAATTTGATTTTAAATGATATATTACCTTTACTTTGTGTTTCATTTTTTCTTTTAAGTTTTTTTTTTGTGTGGATGAATTAAGCACTTTACATGTTTTCAAACTGATCAACACGACGTTTCGTGTTGCCCTTTCGAATTTCTCGGAGTGTCTTGTATTTGTCACGTCCTTGACGCACGTTCTCACGATGAATCTTATCATTGAGTGTCTCCTTGGTTTCGTCACGAGAGTGTGCCAAATCCAATTTGAGAACCTAAAATTATAAAAAAAAGGATATTGTTTTTAAATGAATGTTTAAATCAATTTTTTTGAATGAATGAATTAAAATTATTGTTTTTTTTTGTTTAGTGATGTATGAGATAACAATTTTCACGAAAACAAAACTTAGTGGCCTTTACATCAGAATGATTTGATATTGATAGGTTCTGTGGTCATTTAAAAATTAAAGCTCATAGTAGGAGAGCTAGAGACCTATTTTGGGACATTATTTTCTGGCGCCCGAATTTTTGTCCATTTATTGCTTCAGAACTTCTCATTAATGAATGACAATTATGGCTTATACTGTTTTTTGAGTTGCTCTGGCAACACTTTTTAGGCTTGATAATGTAATGGCAGTTATACATTATTATTTTAAACACCACATTTAATTGAAAAAAAAAAAAAAAAATTCATTACCATAGTTGGGTTTTTTCTGCACTTTAAATGGCTGTATCTTTGGTTTCCGGCTATTTCCGGTAGCCACAATAGTCATTCATTAATGAGTGGACCTGAAGCAAAAACTGGATTAAAATTCAGGTGCGCCAGAATAATTTCCCAAAATCAGTCGCTAGCTCTCGGACTATTAGCAGTGTCTACTGAAGGCAGCACAATAAGGAGCATACACAGCCGTCCTAAGCGAATACAAAACATTCAGATCTTGTGCCTATATTCTTAATAGAGGTTTGGCCTGATTCCTAAGTGTCAATAAGTGTTCCTTACATGTATAGTGCAGTTTACGTAGGTAATTTGACACTCAACCAAATATCTGTGAAATTTTCTTCCATTCGCATCCTATTATTTAGGGATGGAAATTTTTATTTTGTTTTTTTTTTCTCTTCGGATAAAACAGTTTTTTTTTTTCGTTAAAACCGGGTAATCGGAGTCGGTTTTTCATTGACTCTCTTATACCTGCCGTATATTCATAAAATCAGATGAGACAGAACATGACACTTAACTTCATTTCAATCTGAACTTACTCTATTTTACCACGACCAACATTTGTGTAAATGAAACATTCTAGCTACGAAGAATTGTCTGGTAAGTAATACTCACAGTTTTCAGTTTCTCGTGTGCGTTTTGCTTTGATCTGATTGCAAAAGTAAATATATACTTTTGCAATCGGATACACAACCATATAACAAAATGTCTCTGAAATTCAAATAAAGTTTTTTTTTAAATCCATCAAATCTAAAATTACCTAACTGAAAACCGATTATTTTAATAACCGGTTTTTTTTCGTCGGTTAAAACCGAAAGAATAAGAAATCGGAGAAACCGATAACCGGTGTTTTTACAAATAACCGCCATCCCTACTACTATTATGGACGACTAAGGAATTCATGGCAATTAAGGAAACTTTAAGTAGAATCGTAACATTAGATTCTGCAAGGTATAGTTGGGCATTGACTGATCAAATCTATGTTCGTATGCAATGTACATTGATGTGCCGTTAAACAAAATTAAAATGTTTTCTCAACGTATCTGAAGAAACCTCAAATTGATCTTTAATGTCAATAAATGATTCAGACAAGCAAATGCTCTATCATGCGACCTCTTTCAACATCTTTTTTCGAAGATATTGTTCGAAACTCAGGTGTTAGCCTAAGAAGGCAGTATCTCCAATGTTAGATACAGTGCTGCTTATCCCGATGACATTAATATCATTGGAAGAACAATGTTCGATAGCATATGAATAACTTGAATCAGCTAAACATAAACTTATTCGTCTTGTGGTTAATTATATACTTTGCAAACTTTGCAACTGCTGCAAAACAAATATGCCCGCTCTTTTACGGGACCTAAAACATATTAATGGAAAAGATATAACAGAGATATTAATGATAGGTACAATATTAACAATTTAACACACACAAGCTCAGCGCTTACCTTCAATTGATCATGAAGCCTTTCATTGCGTTCGGCTAACGTACGCCTATCCTCAACTGGATCATTAATGTGTTCGTCTGTGTCCAAGTCTCGTGACACATCACCACCACCATCACCATTAGCCAATTCTTCTTCGTTATCATTTTCATCTTCGGCAACATGATGATGTTGGGGTGTTGTAGACGCAGCCAATAATGCAGCCGCAGCTTCAGCCTAGATATTAGAAAATTATTACATTACCGAACAAAATAAAATAAAAAAATTGTTTTCCAACAAACCTGCTTGAGCCTTGCTTCTTCTACCTCAGCTTGCAGCCGCCTGGTTTCATCATCCTTGGCATTGACTTCCTCCTGAATTCGGAACACTTCAGCTTGTTTCGCTTGGATCTCTTCTTCAAGTTTAATCTTTTCGGTTTGTTCCATGTGTTTGGCCTCTTCGAGACGTTGCAACATGGATTGTAGCTCCTTCTGGTGGAGTTCGAGCTCGTCCTTTGCTGCCTGCAACTGTTTCAACTGCTCTTCAAGGCGACGAATCATTTCTTGTGCCTCCATCAGATCTTTTTGGGAACGTTCCATCTCTTCTTGCATTTGCTTGAGTCGATCTTCGTATTCTTGCTGTTTCTTTTCTGCGCGTTCGCGTGCTGCCAATGCCAATTGCAGCTTTTCACTAGGAAAAAAATATCCAACCAGGTAAAAAAAAAAACAAATTCAAATAAAAAAGTGCAACTTACCGTTCCTGTTGCTTGGCATTCTTTTCTTCTCTGGCTTGTGCTTTCATTTGTTGGACATCAATTGTGTCTGGCTTGCGGCGACGCATATACAGTTCATGGTTACCCATGCACAAGGCTAGGATTCTTTTGTTGATCCTAACACGTGGTGCAAAGAACACAAAGTCTGGCGCTTTTTTGTCAATCGGTTTAATGATAAACCGTTTCTCGGAGAACGATATATTCCTGATCTCAGACCATGGGAATCCTATTTTTGGCGTCAGCTTATCTTCTTGTTCGTAGATATTTAAACCCAATGCATCTACACCCAACCATAAGTCAGTTCCCTTTTTATTACGAATCTCGAAATAATTAACTCCGTACATTTCGAGGTCCTGCGCAATCTTCAGGTACTCCATCATGGCATCTTCGCGTAACATACCACGATGTTCTTGCCACCATGTCATTATGGACGCTTCCCATTCGTCCTTGGACATCTTATGCTGATCAATGACACGTTGGGGAAGAAGACGGTCGTTTGAAAGGAAGCCAGCGGTGTGGGTGCTCTTATTGTGATCACCATGGCGCGCCTGGACGGCATACGATGCTAGGAGAACTGATGTCTCGGGCGGGCAATATATTTCATCGGACAATATGGCATTTTTAACTTGCAAGTAAAACAAACGCAGAGTTATGTCTTGGATGAGCTCTTCAGCAACATCCTCTGGATAGAATTTAGCTCTGAAGCGGAACTGTAGAGGATCTTCTTTCTTTACATCTTGATTCATTACCTTTAATTAATAAAAACAAAACGATTTAGCATAGATAAATAATGTAAATCTTTGAAAAAGGTAAACAGTAAAAAATATAGAATAAATGTTACCCATGTGGAAAACGGCATAGACCCTGTCTATATAACGACAATTGAAAGCATGACAGAAGGAGAAAATATATTATGAAAAAGATGTACCATACAATATTTTTGTTTGTATTTTATTTTTGCATTTCAAAAAGCTCTACCTATAGTTTCTAGCAATTTCTTATACTTCTACTACTAGCAATGTCTTACTGGAGATATTTATTTTGTAAAGTTGTGGCGTCGCCTTACCATATCCTCAGTATCAGTATCGTCATCGTTTTCTGCTGTGTCGTCATTTGTTTTTTTATCCACATACTTTTTAACTCGTTTAAGGTATTTAATTGTTTTTAAGACCGCGCTATCTGGCTGCTTGTAATTTTGAAATAAATATCGAGTTCTTAATTTCTGTTTACACTTAACAATAAACTTATGATTATAAGGTGATGATGATTCTCATAACAAGTAAAATCATTGAAAAGGAATGAAATGGTGATTTTTAAATTTGAAAAGAATTATATCTATGAATTAGACATTATAGTAATAGCAACCTAGGAAACATATAGTATATCAGTGGCAGAATATTGTATCCGAAAAGATTTAATCCGAGTTAAATGTTTCCGCTCAGCTCACTGGAAAAAAGTATTGCCATATCAAAGACCTTTAATGAGAAGCACCATCCGTGTAGTACGGCTAATGAAAGAATCTCTGTATCTGAATCTATACATCCAAAGATCTAGCCTAAAATAATGAACATTTCTTGCAACGGCGGCATTTGATCGTTTTTCATACAAAATCTGTGTTGTATTCGGACATGTTTTTGTACTTTCCGAAAAAGTATGGAAAGCGTAGGTACATTGCGCAATTTGGTTAAAAATGGTTTCTGTGGTTTAGCTGGACGCAGCATCAGATTTTCAGACCCAAGCGTTTTATTTCGTTCGAGATGCAGTTTTATTTTAAATGTTCTGAGCAACTTGTTATCTGTCTCTCATGTCTTGATTTTATATTTTAAATTTTTTGAAGTTAGTATCTGACGTAATAAGTTTTTCATAACACTCTCTTAATTTCTTTTAAGTAGACAAAATATAATTTTTTCACTTTATTATTAATGGATTTGATATTTCTTAAGTTACCAAACATAACAAAATACCTACAATGTACAAACGAATAAAAAAAGTCGATTTTAAGATTAAAAGACAATATAATTCCGGCACAGAAAGGCTGAGTTGTATAGAATGTAATGATTTATCTACTAGTATATTTGAGTTATTAAAGCAAGACTATTGTTCAATAAAATGCTTACACCATTTGATTTTTATAAAATTAATAAACACTCAATACAGTAAAAAATAATCTTTAGATCAGTTAAATTAATAAATGATAATTGAAGATTAAAATAAGAAATAATTAAATTAAATATTTCTATAGTTATCCTTACCTTTTTGTAAAGTTTGATCCATGTCAGGTCACCCCTCGAGTCAGTGTATTGTAATCCAAAGAACCAAACTTCACGTAGGCCAATTGTCTTAACAACCTGATCGAATAGCTGTTTGCCGGTGGTAGTCGTCTGTATGGCGAACTCCAGCTCGGCATCCATAGTAGTAACTCGGACATTTAACTGAAAATAAAAAAAATAAACAAAAAATTCTGATTAGAGATCAGATAATCACCATCATTTGTGCATATTTATCATAATCATTTATATCCAACAACAAAGTAACAAAAAAAAAAACCACTGACTGTTGGTTGTTGACTTTTTTATTCTTGACCAAATGTGAAGAAGAAAACTTTCTCAGTTTATAATTTGTCACTGTCTATGACCGTTCGTCGTTTGGTTAGTTGTCTTGGGCATCATCTATCTCTCTAGACTAGAAAGTCAGTCACGGTTACTTGGCACGTGATAGGAAATAAAGTCTATAAGTAAAGTTTTCTATTTCTCATTAGAGGAACAAGAAAGAGAAGCGTTTTTGTTGGCAATGAAGTATAGATTGTAATTATAACAGTTGTGACAAAAATAACTAATCTAATGTAGTCTGTATAAATTGCACTGATACTGCCATCTTAGTAAGCCAGCACCTACTACTTTAACTATGGTTGCCAAATCCAATTAGCTTTTGGGGTTAATGTTTTCGAAAAAATAAAGGAAAGAAAAAAATAATAACAAAACCGAAACGAACGCGGCATTGAGAAGCCATAATAAAAACATATATGCACATTCGCTCAATGAATCGTGCAAACAGTGGGCGGCACCGGCGAAGGTGATTATTGTGGCGCAAGTGTACAGATTTAGGAAATTCAGCAACAATTTCCATATATGTACGACGCACGTACGTATGTGCATTGTACACTTTACTTAGATGGCAAATATAAAGCATTTGATTTTGAAATTCATTAAATATTTTTATTCTTGAATGCATAATCAATCAGATAACCCACATTTTAGAACGTAAAGGCTCAATACCTTAAAATGTATTGTGGTTTAAAGGTAACAAAATAACATACATAAATAAAACATTAAAAACACAATTACTTAAACTTGTGATTTTTTTGGAAAATAGTCTTTAAAATAAGGAAACATTTTTTTCTTTATATGATGGAAATTTAGCGTACATATATATTAAATTGGTATGTATTAACTATTAAAAATATGGGATTCTTAAACAGGGATACCAATAAAGCATAGAGGTCCGATTTGGTTATGGTATAACGGCCTTGCCAGTTGCACAGTAAATTCCTGTTCCGCAATACTTTTTAACTATTCACCAATCTGTCTAGTTTGGACAGACTGCTAAAATGTAAGATATATCTTGATAACGGGTATCTTATTGGGGAGCTCTCTAGGCTTTCGATTGAATGACACGAAGCGGCGAAAAGAATCTGGAAGGAAACGTGTGCCAGTGCGAATAGTATTCGGGAACCTTTAGAAACATTACTCACCCATGCAGGTAAACTATAAGGAATACTGATACTTCTGTAGGTATTTCGTTCCGAAAGTCTATTTTTTCGAAAACGACTAATTTGAGTGTAATAAAACATGAATGGAACACAAAGTATATTTCATAATAAACTGGTTATTATCGGTAATATATGTGATATTAATGCATTTTAATAGTGATTAGTGAATCATTTCTAACGAACTGAAGATGTGTTTGGTAATTAGTAAAAAAGTCTATCTAAAGCCGGAATGATTTTTTGGTGAAATTAAATACCTGTTTTGAGAGATTAAGGTCCGTTTGATGAAACGAAGTTTAAGTATTTATATTATGATTAAATAATATGAACATACCGAAGACGGCATTACATGGTCTTGATACCCAAATGCCTTAAGCTCAAGTGTTTTTTAAATTTAATTTATAAACTTCTTTTGTAAATAAATAAATAATATAAAAACATAGAAATATATTTTTTCCTATAAAACTCATGTTTGTGCTTGGTATAGATTTTAAAACGGTTAATAGATTTTCAACCTTTCTAGTGCCGGTAACCGTTCAAAGAAACAATTATGATACTTTTTTTTAAACAGTGTAAAATTTTTGAAAATATACAAACACATAATAATAAAAGATTTTAAAAAAATCTTGAGATTTGTTTTAACTTATTTCATAGAAACGGCTTACAGTAGTGTTATCCGGACCACGCCCCGACATTAGAGTGTACAGCTTCATTGTGAAATATCTCACATATATAAAAAATTTGTCTTTTTATTTTTATAAAAAAAATAACGGCATAGAAAGTTTATTTCTCAAAACACAGACACGTAGATGATTAGCTTGATTAGGAGTTTAATGCAAGTTCACGGTAATCAAACATTTTTTTTTTAATTCGTATTAGTTTTTAGTTTTTATAACTAACCGTTTTTTGTTTAAAGCTTTCGCTGTGTCGAATTTGTGTTCGGTTTACGGAAACAACCATTGTGACGCAAATTCGAATACTAAAAGCACAAATCTTAAAAGAAATCCGCGTATTGAATTGATTTTTTCCGGCGCTTTTTTAAAACAACAACCTTTCTGTAGGTAGTTCTTTGACACACTAAAGATAGGACGCTAGCATTTTTACGGGTTTATTTCTATTTCTTTTTTGCTCTTCATTATATTATGTTGAGGTGGTTCTTTGCTAGGAGGGGTGCTATTTTATTTTTATCTTATAAACCTACTGCCCTACTGACATCCTCACACACCCAGTTCGTGCTGTTGATAATGACTCACTAAGAAAACATAATAAAGTCTATGTTGAGGACGGTTAAGAGATATGAAGTGGATGGTACTAAAATAAGGTTCTATTTTGGTTTCCTGGCTTTTAAATTATCACACTATTTGCTAATGAAAGCAATACAATTTGTAAGAATATTCTAGCAAGCTTATTGTGTTAAATGACACGTTACCGTATTGATTGCTTAGTCAGCTAACATGCTTTCTATTTGTCACAACCAGGTTGCCTGACATAATTTTCACTTCCAAACAAATGTTTAAAAGTTTCCAATACATCTATTTCTTTAAGGGATGTTCTATTTCACATGTCATTACAAGTTTGATCTAAATAAGGGAAAATAATGTGAAATGAAAGAAAGTTCATTACATTTTACATTTTAGTTGGCATGCAAAACTGGGTTGGTTACGAAATTTCGCAAATTAAAATCTCGCACTTAAAAAAGTAATTTAAGTTTACAACGTAACAACAGTGAATTTTATTATTACCTCTGGAAGAAAAAAAAAAAACAATTTAGCTGCTTTCAGGTGACATTTCAAACTAAATACTGGCCAAAACTAAAGAACAAAATGACCTCAATTGAAAAAATTCGTAAAAAATAAAAAAAATTGTTTTAATTTTATGGTTTTATTTTTTTCTTATAGCAAAAATGGTAGTCTTATACATTCACCTTTATTGATTGTACTTTAAAGTCTAACATTTTGAAAAACAATTTAATAATCTATTCGTACCTCCGAAATAAAAGTTCGTACGGAAAAAACATGAAAGGAGGTAAAAAACGGCAACAGCAAATGACCGACGTGCAATTTTGAGATGTGCTCCCAATTCGAGTGACTCTGCGGCAAAAATTAAGCAAAAAACTGGTGTAACTGCAAGTGTTTCAACAGTCTGTAGAGTAATAAACAGCGCGGATCATTTAAAACGATTGAAACTCCAAAAGAAACCACCACTAAACGAGCAACGTAAAGGTATTCGTTTAGAATTTTCTAGACTCCATATGAGTTGGAAAAATGAGTGGCGCAACTTGGTTTTTTCCGATGAGAAGAAGTTCAATTTTGATGGCCCTGATGGCTTTAATTATTACTTTCATGATGTGATTTTTTACTTTTTTTTATTTTATTATTTTTTAATTATTACTTTCATGATGTGATTTTTAGCGCGGCATCATAGTCGAGAAGGTGGTGTTATGGTATGGGGTGCAGTAAGCTACCATGGCGTTGTTGAGCTTGAGTTCCAATCATCAAGAATGACTGCAACTACTTACAAGGGAATCTTGGAAAGAAATTTTCCTAAATTTGCGGATATTAAGTGGACTTTTCAGCAGGACAACGCCCCCATCCACACGGCGCACATTGTCAAAAATTGGATAAAGGACCAGAATGTTGAATTGCTTCAATGGCCGCCGTACTCACCCGACCTGAATCTTATAGAAAATGTATGGGGATGGTTGGTTCGAAAAGTTTATGAGTCTGGCCGTCAGTTTGAAGACAGAGAATCGCTTATTGCAGCCATTAAATTAGCGTGGAGGGAAATTTCGCTGGAATACTTAAAGAGCCTCTACGATTCTATGCCAGACCGAATTTATGAAGTGATTACGAATAAAGGTGGCAGTACCCACTACTAGAAATAACCAATAAAAAAGTATTTAAAGAAAAACTTGTTTTCATTTCATTCCGTTAGATTTTATTTCAAATTTTAAAAGTTGTGTCTATTCAGTTAACGCAAAAAAACTACATTTTTCCATACGGAACGCTTTGCAAGAGAGCGAGAGAAAAAATAGCGGTACTTTTTAAATTTTTCTTTCTGATTTGTTTTCTCAACATCATAAGCAAACACTAAGCATCATGAAATGATACATTAAAGCTCAAAGTTAGGAAAAAATGGACAATATACCCTAGAAAATTTGTGTGCTTATTCAGTTGACGCGAAGTGTATTGTGTTAACAATCTACAACCTACATAATTTAATAACGAAATGACGAAAACCATAACCAATAAATAGAACGAACATGATGCAACGCACACAAATCAAATCATGAGAATTTTTTTAAACCATTTTAACTATTTGTTACTAACAAAATTACAATCGATTGATAAATTTTATCATTTATCGATTAACTAGTGTTTGACAAAAAATAATGACATTCGTGATATTTGGTTATGTTGAGAATACCTTAATGAAACCAAATAAAAAGCATTTTACATCAATATTCCTGTTGTCCAGCTAAAGGTAAAACTTTTCTTATCTTTACCAATATTTCATAACGAAAAGTGTTATCGGTGATTATATTTGAAAACAAAGTATACATTTTGTAATAAAAATCATTCTCTTGATCTTTCTCAAATTATTATTTCGCTTAATTGGGTCACTTTAATTGCAAACTTATGTTCGTAGACTCAGATATGTCAACATTATTTCTCTACTGCATTTTGAAGTCAAAAAAAATTGAGATTACATTTTTTTTATCATTTCTGTATCTACTGACAGAAAACTGATTGTGGACTAGTTTTATCATGACCGATTTTGTGTTACTAGCAAGTATAGCAAGAGGACACTTGGTAACGCTGCGGGCGCTAGACCTCATGATTAATGATACTACAGAGAAAAGCAATAAATTGTCAATTTTAAATAAAAAGATAAGTAATTATGTATTAATAATGAAACAAACAATACATTGTAACTTATAAAACTACTTACAGATGATGATTTGGGCTTCATGTTGATGCAGTTTCTTTTTTTTATCCAAGTTTAAAGGTGAGTGTTACCTGAAATTAAATTATAAAAAAATTTATAGATATCAAAAAACATGTCTTTGAATAAAGTATGTAAATACAAATATTAAATAACAACTGTTCTTGTCCTTGACATAACACAGTTATGAAATAATAATTATATGTAAACGAATTTAATTTATCATTCCACTTCAGAACGATGTTAGCTTTTTTATGATTAATACACTTTTCCCATTTATGTTTACCTACTATGAAAAAAAAAAACCTATCAAAGTAAGTAGGTAATATCAAAGGTAAGAGTTTGGGGAGAGTACGACAACTTTTGAGCCAAAAATTTATAACGGTTTTTTGAAGACGGGGAAAAACAAGCATTTCTTACTATGTTGGGAGGTCCATCTTGCCCCATTTATTAGGAACAATTTCAAAAAGTAAGTTACTTCAAATTGAAACAGAAATTATTAAAAGACAACTCCAACGCTCACAATAAAGTACAACCGGTTTTGAAATTTAGAAATCTATTCTTAAATTTAAGTTAAATTATGTGTCAATTGTTTTTGAAAACTTTGCATGCAAACTCAAAATATTGATAAACTAAAAAATAAAAAAAAAAAATGTTAAGACTAATTTTGTTTTTTAATAGTGAAATGAAGTGCTAAATTATAATAAATTCTGAATCGAATACTAAAAACCAAATGGTTTTGTCTTCTAGTTTTTAAGAAAATTTAAAATTACTCTACTTTTTATGAAATTTTTGTTTTTTGTAGGATTAATATTTATGATAGGTTCATCTTTTTAAGTTAGGTACAGCAAAATTGGTTTAGTTTTTATATGGAAAACTTTTAATTAAAAAAAAGCTGCATATACTTGCACCCACTCCGTTATTTTTAAATATTTGAAAGCATTTTTTTTTTACAATTTTTCCGCTCCCGCCCAAACGGGGAGTGATTGAGCCTCTTTCTATTTTAATATTTTTTTTCGTCAGAATTTTGAGTTTGCAATCAAGTTTTTCAAAAACTATTGACACAAATAATTTAACTTGAATTTAAGACTAAAGAACAGATTTCTGGCTTTCAAAACCCGTATGCCATTTTTTTTTTCATTTTTAAGTAATTTTTAAAAGTGCCCCTATCTCCTAAACGGGGCGAGATAGTCTCCTTCTCATAGTAACACGGTGTATCCACGATTAAACTTGCCTATGGAGACCGCAAATAGTATTCTATGAAAAATTTCTTGCAATATATTGCTCAGCTCATAGGATGCTATAGATAGTATTCTATGAGCTGTCATTTTCATATTGACTTTTCTGTTTTCTTTGTAATTGCACTGAAATAGTATAAAAATAATAAGCTATCAAATGCTCACCATACATTTTATAGCATTCCAGCAATCTTTCTTTCTATGGAAAGTGACAGATGGTAATCTATGAAATCTTGCTCGTGGAGACACCGTGTTACTATGAGAGGGAGTTTTAGACCCCTCTACCAAAACCCGTTATTATAATTTTTGGCGCCAAAATTATCGTACTCGTGCCAAGAGTTTTTAGCAATTGTCAAATGTAATGAATAAAGTTCCCATATAAAATTGTATTTTCATTTTCCCTAAAATATTTAAACGTAGATGGGGATCTTAAAATATATCAGGCGAAATAATGACGAAATTAGTCACAATATCGTTCTGCATGATGACAAAAAATTTAAAAAGAGAACTGGGTTCCAATGTACGTTTTGTTAGTTTTTATTTAAAACATTATCTTATCAATTTAACTGAAATATAATTAAACATTAATTACCTCATAGCGTCCACTCGTGTATGAGTACAAAATTGGGCACTAGTAATAAACCATTTTTATAGATATCATAATGGTTTTATTCGTAAAATAATACGTAATAAAAACAGTAAAAGTAATGAAAAAAAAATGTATTTATGAGGTTAAGGTTGATGAACACTCCACCGAAAGTGAAGCTTATAGCAAATAGCAAATAATAATTTTTTTGTTTGATTGCTTTTTTTTCCTTACAAAAAATCGAAAATTTTAGTGTAAAATTCTACAAACAGAACAGAATGTACAATATTTGCGAGTGTGTGGTGACCTGACCAAAAATCATAATCAAATCGTTACTTCTACACCATTTTTCGACCCAAAATACATGCTCTAGCTTTTTGCCGCATCTTATGCGAGTCACCCTGTATAATAATAATCCAATGACAATCTTCGTCGGAAAAATTAAGGTAAAGAATAAAATGTTAACTAAAAATATCCGAGGTAAGCATACGGTTACATAAGTTGTAACAAGAAATTTCAAGAGATTATTTTTCTATGAAACTCGGGATTTTTTTCTTGTTCATGTATACTTCGCTGAAATAAAAATTACTGACATTTTGACATACAAAAAAATTAATTGGTTTGCATTAAAATAAAAAAATGTTATGTCCATATTAAACAAATGTTTATTATTACTTTTGTATTTATACGCACATACATTTGTATGTACTTAATATCCATTTTTACATGGAAATTACTCTAGTTTAATATTTTTCACAGAGAAAATCCAATGACGTGTTAAAATAGTCTCGAGTACTATTTTTTTACAAATCCATTATTTGTCTTTATAGTATGCACTTGCATATATGTATACTTAATTATATTACAAGTAAGTTAAACATGACTCAATAGCTCAAATAAATGAAGTTAAATAAAAAGATGAAGTCACAACCCACAGGTAGTCCGTTCGTCATCAGAGCACACACATATAAAGTGCGGAGTGTGACCTCGAGTCTGTAGAAGACTTTTGCCTTATGTGTTACTTCCACATTAGTATTGGTTTGTTAATTTAAATTGGATTGGTTTTTAATTTAGAATGCTCTAAAAAGTTACATGTCAATCAAAATCGTTCATCATTGTTAGACATTATTCATATTTTATTTTGCAAGTGAATAATGTTAAAAGATCTGTCACACCATTAGTATCTGTTTGATAACGACTTTTTTGTTAAGAATAATGAATGATGAAATATGATTTCTTGATGCTAATGCGGGCGGTTAAAACAAAATTTAAAAACCTGGCAGACAGACATGTGGTGTTGTTTTGTTCTTATTGTGAATCATTGTTATTAAAATGTCTCAATTGTGACATATGTAAGAACATTTCTATAAACACATGTGTATGACTGATTGTTTGTTCTTTTAGCTGTTTACATTGGAACAATTTTTCAATTTTTATTTTTTCGAAAAATGAAGATTTCTTGAAAATACCTTGGTATATATGGCATGTGATATAAAATGTTCTATACTTCGTTATTAAATGTTTGTATGTTTTAAGTTTTTTTTACCACGAGCCTATTGTTTTGCGATTAATTTCTATTCCAGAGGTATTTTAAATTTGATTAGCTAAATTAATCAGTGTTAAATTATTTGTCACCTGACAAGATCTTTGTTAAAAAGAAACGAATGCAACCACCATGAAACAAGTTGTAACTTATCATCTGCAGAGGATAATGTACTTGAATCTTATGTCTCTCTAAAACTAGCAAACAGTTAACACTAACGTCCAATTCGTTCACATAGTTCTAAATTCATTAAAACTAATTTTATGATAAAACGAGTTATATAAAACAAAATTTCCTTTGTTATTTTATTATTTTATAACGGTTTCCTAGTTACAAATGAAGTTTAAAATTTGATACAATGTGATCGAATCGGGCGTAAGAAGAAGAATTATGTTACTGATTTGAAACTTAAGATTTTTAAAGAAAAATACTTTTTTTAACTATAAAATTGTGGAACTCAAATCGATAAAACTTAATTTTTTTATTAAATTGCTCTTTATCCAATGATTTATGGTTCGAGAATATCAATTGTTTTTTTCTTCACAGGAAAGAATTCAAAAGTTGTCAAAACTGGCTCTGTATATAAAAACCATAATCAATTATAGATTAGGTATTTGTTTTATTGCGTTTGTTTAATTGTGTCAACTTCAAAAGCGGTTGTAAGCTATAGGGGCTTAAATTGTAATGTGCTGCATCCCGCCCCCTTCCATTCAAGGTCCACGCAAATGTATCAATACTACTTAAGCAAAATAAGGAAGGTCCTCTAGTGGGAGATTCGGGGGAGTTGTATGTAGAGAAAACTAGTTCGTCGTATCAGATTTACACATTTTTCTTAAAAAACGAAAGAATTTACAAGCTCGGAAGGCTGTAAAAACTGCTGGCATAGAGACATAAGAACCCAGCTCGAGTTTGTGGGCAGGCTCAAAGAATTAGTCCACAAGAAAACCATGTCTTCGTTTAATCTATTAGCAATAATTGTTCTCAACTGTCATTTTACTTTTCTAAGACCAACACCAACTTCAAAATGTTTTTCTGAATGATGAAATTTGCTCACACAAAACATTTTATTTGTCATACAATTCATGTTCATTAACAGACTGCAAAAAATACAAATCAAAAAGATTCAGTAAAATTCCGACAATCTTCGCCCTTAAAATACCTGTGAACAATTACAATGAAACTAAATCTAAAAAAAGGAAACATCTATCCATAAAATAATAAGTTATATAATTAATTTTCCTTTCACTATCATTAAGAATTTATTCAATAAAATAAATTTGCAAGGCTAACAGTAAGCCAAAAAGTCACGACATCATTTAAATTTAACCAGCGTACACAATCGACATGCAACATGTTCATCAACATCAATATCATTTCGAACATCATTGCTCGACGTCATTCATCGTACAATTAAAGGCACATAAGAAAAAATAAAAATTAAAATTGATTTATATTCATTTTCATTGCACTCCTATATTTATACTTGAACTCACCATGTGTCCATTAAAATTCTCATTTTTTTTCGATTAATGTACAATGTATTAACTTTAAATAAACTCGAAGATAAGCACTAGAAGCGTTCATTTTGTTGTACTTTTATTATCGGGGGTTAACCACTTGTCAAAGATCTACCTTAAAACTTATTCAAATTTAAAAAAAAATAATAACGAGTGAATTACGGCATGCAGTAATAAAATGACAATAATAATTATATTTTATTTACAATGGAAATCATTTTTATGGATAAAATAGGAAACTTTTGTGTGATATATTTGGTTACAGGGTCAAGGTGACTGACGGACGTGTTTTAAAAATGACAAAACAGAAAAGTCACTTTTATGACAGAAGAATTAAGTCAAAAATGAAATTTAGAAAAACCTTTTTCTAAAATAAGTCATAGAATAAAGGTATTAAAATAGCATGTGCAGATTCATACGTAAAAACAATAACTGTCGAATCAGCCATCCAAAAGTGATGTCATTCTCACCACAACTTTTGATGTGTGTAATTTTTATTTTTACCTGAGCTTAGTAACCAACATTTATAATTTCTGTGGAATCTGTCAGTCGAATTCAAAGAATTTGACGTTTAAAACACACTAAACCGCTTAAACTTGACACACATTCAATTCATTCCATTTTGTGATTTATGTGAAGAAAACAATGCACAACAATCAAATGGAGGATGATGGGGAGGGGAGTGGGCAACACTAATGGCTGGCAGTGGCAAAAATAAAAAGTGAAAACAACCCAGACACGATAGATATCTATAAATAGAATGAGAGGAAACAGTGAAATATTGTTTTGCTGATTTTGGCCAAAGATTGTACTTTATTACTCAACAGAAAGAAAATTGAAATGACAGGAACGTACAAACAAAAATTACAGGAATTGTTTTTCAAAGTTCTTGCTCGAAAATAGAAAATACTATACAAATTGGAAATTTAATTGTCGCGACAGTATAATTATTAACAGAAAACCATCTTCATCTTGTTTTCAATTTATAAACAGACACTTTGCAGAAGTCAAACGGAAAAAGATAAAACTTAATAATATAAAAAATAGAATCACATTGGAGTAAGACTGGAACTAGTGAACGACTGGCATTTTCTTTCTGCAGGTAATTCTGGTTTTCATGTTATATAAGTAGTTAAACTTCAGTTTTAGTTTAATTTAGCAAAACTAATGCAATAAAACAGCTCAATAAAATATTTCTTCTAAAATTGACATTTAGGTAAGATTATACTATATAAAGAATTAACATTATTGAACCTTTCGCGACACCCATAAGTAGTACAAAACAACGAAGTTTTTTATGTTTTAATTGTTTGGACAATGATCGAAGGTCAACAAGCCTCGTTTAACTTTAGCTGGTGTTTGTTATCTAAATGATTAAGGGTAAAAATAAGCTTTAAGTCAATTATGAATCACAAGCTTAAGGTTGCAAACGGGTCTAGGTTAAATATGAACTATTTTTGTTTACTAATTGCTATTTAATTGTTTCATGCGCTACGGTATTGGTATTATTATTTTTTTTTTTTTTGTTGATTGTCTCATGAAATTGAATTGTATAAAGCATTCATAGAAGGGTTTTAGCGGAGCTTAAGTTCATAAAACTGAATCTTCATGCAGAAGATTGTCATCTGAATTTTAGCCTACTTCCAGATTTTCAATGATGCGTAATGCGTTTGCGTTACGACTGAAAGTTGATAGAATATTTGTTAAATTCTTCCAATGCGACAACAATATTATTAATACTCTTTGAAAGGTGGACAATCAATCAAGGACAATCACTAACGGTGTAATGTAAACATTTAAATTCTAAGCCTATCGTTTTTTATATATCCCCTGATATATGCACGTTTATTTTTTTAATACCCACCAATGTTTCTTATGTCAACAGGTGTAAAATCTCTAATTAAATTGTAACACGTTTTCAGAAATTATCTTGTCATACACTCTTGTTTAATGAAAGAAAATTGCAGCTATTTTACAGCATCATACCATAGTATTCTTATTATTATATTATAAGTTTGCAAGACAATTAAGAGAACGAAACGTTTTTTGTTAATCATACTTCAAGCTAAAAAGTAAAAAAAAAAAAAAAGAACGTGTTGCTAATTTATGTAAATTACAACCAACAACACTTTAGTTAATGGAAGAACTTATGATATGGTGCCAATGTTTCGTAACGCTAAGCCCGGAATACTATGTAACAGAGGAACAACTTCAAACAGGTTTAATCCAGCGTTAGTTTTGACGAATTTGACAGCAAGTTTTTATTACATTACATAATCGTGTTTTAAACACAGATGACGTATGGAATATAAATTGAAATTCGAATTTAAACAGAAATATTATTCGAAAGAAATTAAATCTGACACTTTATTCACTTGCTGATTCAAATCTTAACTGAAATGAGAGTCACATAGACATTATTCTCTGGTTAAAATGGGAAATTGTAAGTTGAAAGTCATGGCTTTCTTCGTAATGGGGGATTTCAATAATAAATACATATTAACATAGTTTTTGAATCCACGGAACCTATATATATATTATATATTATACAAATTTCGATTTAACGCTAAAAAAAACATTAAGTTAGTTGGTAGTGGTCGATCATATGTACGTAACGTATATTATCAATCTTGAACAATTGTCGGTCCAGTCACCCCTCTCACTCATGTATGTACTTCCGTTGATTTTGAAGGTGTTAATCGCAAATGCATTTGGAGATCGCTTATTGTGAGGAGTATCCTTGATAAGATGGAAAAGGTTATTAAAGGTAGAATAAGGCGAGGTTTCAAGAGACATCGGATGACCGAGAAGGTGGAGGCCAAATGTATTGGTGAAAACCCGGTGTGTGATCATTCTAACGTGGCCACCGCTCAGAGGCAGATGGAGGGATGTTGTTTTAGCCCTATGCTCCAGACGTAAATATCAATGCAAATGCAATCTAGATCAGATCAATATCTATAATAAAACCGTTATTCTATAAACCATTTTTTTACTTGAAGTAATTCATTATGAACAAAATATTGGTTTCTTATTCTGAGTGCTCACTCTTATCAAATTATGTAGAATGCAAAAGAAATTATTTATTTATAATTATTCACTTCGGAACGTCGACTGACCTGCCGCCTGTTAGCTTGTGATAATAGCAATATGTCTCATCAGTCATCATTGATAATAATAAAAAAGTTCTAATGACTTCTCCTGATACCACATGTTTCCGTCTATTCATTTTAAATTTGTTATAGGTCAGAGGCATACGATTAAAAATAATGTTTTTGCTTGTTCTCGTAAGTTATTTTCATTCATAAAATGTTTTACTTTCGGTTTCCCCTCGCCCAATTTTTTTTAATTGCTATTTTGATTAATTTTTGACGCATTAAAATGTCGGATGGGGATGTGATAGTGAGGGAAAACTAATGCCGGTTGGGCATGAGCACGATTTGTTGTTTTTTTTTTGCAGACATTCTAATATACATTAATAATAAAATATATACGAATTTGATTTTGAGCAACAAAAAAAAAAACAAGTTTAAGGTTATTATTTGTGTGTATGTTTTCGAGTGACACAACGGAAATGTAAATGTTTACTAAAGAATTATGATGTAATAATAAACAAATGTACGAATTTCAGTGGCAACTGAACTGAATTTTATAAAGTTAGGACTTCCCAGGTTCTGAGATAACTTTGTTTGGAAATATGTATGTATGTACTTGTATATATTTCAAAAGTAACGATTAAGTTAATTGGAGCATATTTTTTGTTTATTTGCCTGTGTTTAAACAATGGAAAATAGGACAAACTCGAGCTTTTTTTTTTAAGTAAAGCTTAAACAGTGTCTATGAATGCCCGTTAGTCTGTTTCAAAATTTAGTCCGTTTCCAAATTGCAATTAATAATGATTCAAAAGTGAAATTCAGAACATTTTACATTCATTGTCCACAAACGAATCAACTAATTCTGAATAATGCACCTCTGGCTTAAAATAAAAATGTAGATACATAAATAATAAACAAGGAAAATCGACATTTCAATAGTAATTCTAATTTGTTATCTTCTACAAAAGACAGACGACGAACGCGGGAAAACTCGTAAAAAAACTAGTTTAAACCTGAAAGGTTTCAAAATCATTCTATGTTGGACTGGTTTAAAACTCGAGTTTCGAATAAGTTTATTACTCGTCTGTACGATATATGTATAAATAAAAGCAAATACTTATATATGTATGTAAATATAATTCCATATGGTATTACTGGAATTTGTTTTATAGTAATATAATAAAAGACTGTTCGTGTACCACTAATTTTTTTTGTCATAAGAAAATTCCAGTGAAAAAATTACACTATTCAGCAACACTAATTAATATTCGTTTTGTTATAAAACCTCGTGACCTCTATGGTTATCCGCTCTTAGAATAAAAATCGAAACAGAAATCGTGCGTGCTAGAAAAATGACGTTTCTTTTTGACCATGCATCAGTACACCACTGAGCTTAAAATGTTACTCATTGCACCTAAACAAGTCAACCCATTAAGTCTGTTGATCTTTTTTTCTTTTTTCCCTTCTAAAAGATGCTGTTTAAATCAAGAAAGTAAACTTGACATAGATATGAAAACCCAAGTAAAAACACATCATAAGTGGAAGCAAAATGTGGTCAAGTGTTTCATTTTTCATTGTAATTGTGTGGTTCTTGCAACAAAATAAAAAAAAAAAAATACAGCACATCTAATTGTCTGATGGGAATAAATAAAAAACTACTACATCCATTTACTATATACAATATATGCGCATACTTATAAAATGTGTTATCTGGAGGTCGTTATTAAGTAAATGATCAGCTTTCGTCTTTAAGCTAGAAAGAAAGTCATGCTGTGTGACTATTTCTCTTCCTATTTCACATCGTTATTGTTATTACAATAAGAACACTTATATCCTCTTTACTTCTTAATTTTTTCAACCCAGACGGCAAAAACGTTCACATAATAATGTAGTTGCGTCTTATCATTCATCCAATATAAAATCTATCGAGTTTTTTTTTTTAATTTGAGAGAGAAAAGTAAATCGATACTTTGAACAGAGATTCAGCTTTCGCCTTGTATAGTCTGAGAGCAATATCATTAGGTTCTGCGTATATATGTTTAAGATTTCCTGTTCAAAGAATTGAATGAAAAAATTAAATCGATTTGATTAAGAGCATTGCAACTTGTTTTTGGATCAAAACTCGTCGTCTTTTCGAAGCACCCGGACAAGTCTTAATCATCTTTCATTAAGAAATAAGGCCAACATCTATTTGTGATTGAGTTGACTATAAACTCAGTTTGCAAGCTCCGGATCGATATGATGTTCGACTCAAAAAGAAGATAAAGATTTATTTTAATTGTGTCTACGAGATAACATTGTTTGAGATAGATGCAATTTTTTGGTTGTGGTGATTTATGAATACCAGGAAATTGAAGCTCAGGGCTTTTTTAAGGTTAAACGACAATTAATGCGTTATTTTCTATTTTAACTGTGTTATGAAGTTGAGATTTTTTTTATTTCGGCAATCTTAGGTATAGTTTAAATGTTTTTTATATTTTTGAGTTCAAATTTCAAAACAAACTTTTAATCGGGAGTTGACATGATTTAAATTCGAAAATTCCCACCATTTTTGCAAGGTTAAAAATTCGTGAACCAGGCTTAACATCATAAGCGCTGTAAAGTTGGATATTACATGAGAGTTACCTTAACTGGGGTTAAGGCCACGTGCTTGAAATGAGATTTTTTTAAAGTTTGTATGTATGTATTGCGTATTCCATAACTACAATGAAGATGTTGACGATTTCTCGGAACTGACTAATAAATATGAAATCTTTATTTTAGCAAATGACATAATGAACGCGTAGAATTTCATATGGAAAAATTTTTAAAATTGATGTGGTACAATTACTTTAGAAATGTATAAATTACGTTTCGTCAGCCAATGTCGGTCGCGTACCCAAAACATTCAGTAGAATTCACGCCAATCGACCCCAGACTTTAACTTTTGTAGATATGTATTTAAAAAGAATAGAAAACTTCTTTTTCTTATATTATCAATACCTCGAATTGTGAACTGCAAAAGCAACTGACGTGATAACAATGGTGTTCATTTAAGGCGGATAATATCAATTATTCATGTTGAATAAACTATCAACATTTTATGGTACATCAATGACTAACTCTATACCATGGGTGTGTCTTCCTCGAGAATCGTGTCTCGTATTATAAAATCATATTTTTTTTTAAATTGTGACTTGTTTCTATGCATTGAATTTGCCATAATGATCTACAGTTATTTGTTTTTCATTTATAATTAAAACCTATTTATTGTTTCATTGTTGCGTCTTTATTTTCAAACCTATAAACCTTGAAATAAAAAAAAAGTTAAAATAAACAAAATTCAATCAACCGATTGACTACATTGCGTGTAAAAAAAATACCGCATTTTCGTGATGCTTCAGTTGAGTAATAGAAGTTTCAATGTAAGGTGGTGATTTCCACTTGTACAGACATTTATCGTAGAGAAGGTGGTTTTATTTCATGTTTAATTTAGCAGAAAATCATTGTAGACAATTTCGAGAATTTTTTTTATTTAATATTTGTTTTGTGTTGCATTAAGTGATAGATATCAACTTGATGAGTATACACAGTAAAAGAAACTATGACATCATTAAATTTTTGTTTGATATTTCAAAAATATATTGGCTTCCACAAATTTTCATTTTTATAATTTTTCAATGATATTTACTTACTTAGATGATATAAACGATGCGACGCACGATACAATCAAATTTTTAATAGGTTTAGAATCGTTTAGTAAAAATTGATTTGGTTTAAAACATAATAACGAAACAATGAAACGCCAACAAGCCTGACATTTTCTTAACTCAATTATAAATACAAATTATAAATACAAAATAAAAAGGTTCATTAACTAAATATAGATAACTTTATGCAATTACATACATATTAACAACTTATCTCACACCTTTTGCTAAAAATATAAAAATGATTTCATCGGATACAAGATTATTTTTTCATTAACTTATTATTTGGGCAAATATTCTGAGATGGATTGGGTAAATGCAAATACTTATCTGCGGCGATGGAGGCATCATAAAAAATCTTATCCGTTTTTCAAATAAAAGACAAAATGAAAAAAATTGGTGTGTATGTCCAAAGCAGTTCCCAAACGTGTGAAGAGGTCATAAAGCAGGTGAAACAGAAAAAGTAAAATAATATCATAAAAATATGACTGCATTTAAATCAATTTATCTGGTTAATTTGTTGTTTTTGTATCTATTTGAAATATCTTTTAGCCCAATAGTTTTAGAGCTGTAATACCGAACTGTAGGTATGTTTCCTAATCATTTATATTTCAGGCTTGTTTTCTACACCCCAAATAAATTTCGAGTTTACGTCAAAACGCTCAAAGAATACAAACGTGTGTGTAAAAAAATTAGTCTCCATTTCAAAGCAACTGCGGGTCACCTGAAACTTGCACACGTAACATTTATACAGATGAAATAAGATCCCATATTTCATTAATATGTATAGATTCATTATGTAAGTTAAATAAAAATTATATATCATGCGAGTTTCAAGTTGAAAGTAAAAAAAAAACGATTCCCTCGAATAGATTATTCGCTTTTATATAAAAATGTATTTGAAAATTGCACAACTATCGGGAGTCAAATTATAGTTTTGATACTCTGTTATATAATTTAAGCAAGTAAGTTATATTATAACTGTACAAAATCATTAAGTAATCACGAAGTGATAGATATGTATAATACCGAAGCGTGGTGATAATTAAGTGCAGTCACTTTGCTATGATATTTATTTACAACTCTTTAATTAGTTGATGAACAAAGTTCAAGGTACTCTCAAGAATAAGTAACTTTTTTCAAATGTTTGTTTCTATCATTGCCGAAAATAAAAAAAAAAGCTAACTGTTATGTGGGAAGGTTAAAGTTTAGTATTTTATAGGCAAATGAAAACGTACTTCTGAATTAAATATAGCATTTATTTATTGTTTAAAATTTGGGATTGAGTAATGAAAAATTATTATTTAGATCGTGGTGCATAAAAGTAAGTTTTATTGATATGTGTGAGATCAGTCACGAATAAAATTCTAATATTTTCAGTTTGTCATATTTAAAGTAGACAAGCTATAAAGTTTCTGAGCGTTAAGTATTTATCGACAATTAGTGAAATGGAGCTAGTTAAAGCATCACGTACCGTGACTTCCAGCACATTATTTGTTGCAGAAAAGCCAATAATACACAATACTTTATTTGATATCCAAAAGTAACATTGGAGAAGCTTTTGCCAGATTAAACGCGAAACATATTGGAAAAATTCAGCAAAAATTTGGCAATCGTAATGTTAAATAATACTTTATGAAAATAAAGCTTCGCATTTAAGCAGGAGGGTGACAAAGCTTCATCGAATTAGAAGCAAGAAGATCTAAGAAATCATCAAAATTACCATTGTACAATATAATAGATAAATGTTTGTTTTCGTGTTTGTTTTCATCAAAATTTAATTTTCCGAAGTAAATAAAATTTCACTCGTAATTCGCGATAGGCCCCAATGTACCAGTCGAGATCATTAACATTGTCGGGAAACTAGAAAAATAAGATGTAACTAATACACTACTTGAATAAATACTTCATAAGTTAAACTTTGGCAGGTTTGACAGAATTTCCAACTAATTACAATCTTCAAGTCACATTTTAACTAGTGAATGTTAGGCACGTGCCGTTCTCTACATTCCATATAACGTATTTTTCATAATAGTCCGCATAGCTGTTACCTATAATTACTCCGTAAAAACTGTCAACAATGATTAAAAACGATTTAAGAATAAATTCTAAAATTCTCGATTACGTGATTTTCTAAAAAAAATCCAACCAATTAAAAATGTTAAAAATAACATCAAATCCACGTAAAAGGTAACCAAGTAAAAAAAATCTGCTTATCGTTAGATTTATATGCAAAGTGCACATCTCAACCGCCTCTCACTTCACTTATTAATTAAGTTGAACACACTCTTACTCTATCCCCATCATGCATTGTAACTTAAAATTGAAAAAAAACCTCTGACTAATTGCAATGAGAGTGTGTGCTGGTAATTACTTTCGGTACATGACTCTTGAAAAAAAACTTCAAAAAACATCAAGTAGAATTGACAACAAGCACACGATACCACATTAAATCGAACATCACACGGACCAACAAAACAAGAAAAATAAATTTTATTGAATACAAGAAAAAAAAGGAAACTTCCATGTCCCACATAAAAACAAGTAACGATTTCAGCATGAAGTTGGTACTGGTTGCTAGTACAAATACCATGGCACCGTAATATGTGCACCCTAGAACTTCAAATCGTGATTCACGCATTTAGCGCTAGGTGTTATTTACTTCTACATATTATATTAAATCATGTTTAGCTTTATTTTTTCTACTGACAGACAAGACAGGAATTTTATCAGAAAAGAAGCAAAGCAGCCAGAATACGTTATGAAGTTCATGTGAATTGTTCAACTAAAAAACATTATGATGACATAATTCTGGTAAATTTCGCTTGATTTTTGTTTTGCTTTTAAATTTTCAGTTAAGATAAAAACAATTATTCATTTAAAGCTAGCTTATTACTTTAATGCACGAACACATTTTGTCAGTTTAGCTGTGTATACGTCGTATAATCTGCTTGTACATGTTGAATCATTTTGAAGGTTACCGGTCCGGAAGTTGATACATTGGCACCCCGGCCCGGCGTCGTCGTTAAAAAAAAAATTATAAATAAAAGCGATGTGGTTTGAGAGAATTTTGATTAAATGGCTATTATCAGTTTGGTTTTAAATTTCTGCCAAATGTTGTTAAATATTTAAAGATATATTAAGTACAATATTTTAGCTATGTTTGTTTACTGTATAAAACTGCCTAGCTGAATTGCAATTTGACGTTAATTGCACTCAAAAGACATTAAGCTAGGTAGAATTTGGTAAATAATCCTATTATGAATGTTTTAACTTATCGAAACAGAAGAAATTTTAGGTAAGTCAATACATCTGTGAACGAAACTTCAAATGTTTCCAAACATAAAAAATAGACTCAAAACACAATGATACAGACTTACAATTCAGATAGATAATAAGAACCCAACTGAATTCTGATAGAAAATATTAGCTTTAAGAAAATTGTCAATCATCAGTTCTGATCTGACCGACAAATTAGTAGACCTGCAAGGAAAAATATTTACCAATTTATTGAATTAAATAAATATAGTATATTATATAATTAAATAATATACACAGACGTAAACGAATAGTTTTTCAAACAAATTTTGAATCACGTGTTAAGATATATGAGATCATCTATAAAGCTGTTACAATCGCATCCATAAAATATAATAATCCAAATTTATGATACAAACAAAATTAAATTCCATTAAAAAAAAACATTGCGTGACTATTTGAACATAATTAAAGTTCTTTTCAACAAAGTACACATAATTATCACAAAAACAAATTGTCGTGAGTATTATATTCTCTTTTTATAAATTCTTAAAAGAACAAATAAGTATTTTAGTATGCCAATTGAATTTAATTGAAAAATAAAAATTATGGAACGACTCATTTACATTTTTGAAAGAGCGACAAAGAAATTGATACAATTATTAAATAAAAAAATGAAATAATAACAACCAATAATAATATGCCCCTGGAAGTTGAAATCCTGTTGAAAAAGCTACCCAACAACAAAAAACATACAAACTGGCTACAACACTATCTTAATAAAAAAAAGAAAAACTAAGCAATTTCATAGAAAGTATGTCATTTACGAGTGGAATGGAAATGGAAAACAGCAATGGTTGAGGTATTCGGTCAATCAACTACTTTTATTATCAACATTTGAGCAAACGAATACTAACCACAACGATCACCTATGGATTAGAATTGCGAAAAAGGTAGGTAGGTACAACTTTCCACACTAACTCGATTCTCCAATTATTATTTTAGTCAATTCGTCTGGACTTGGACAAAATGTTAGTTGGATTAAAAATATGGGTAAAAGTTCATATTTTTATTAATCGAAAGTGACTGGTACGCATTTTTTAACAAAAAAAAAAACATTCTTGGAGAGTTTATAATCTTAATTGGAGAGCCATGTCAATTGACCTATTGACACTCTACGAAGCCATTTTTTTATCATTTCTGCCAACTAAGGAATTTATAACATACAAATTTTAACTGAAATTTGTTGTATTTTTGATACCTAACTCTCTCTCGCTTTAACTCGTTGAGCTTAAAAAAACACATGCTAAGTAGGTAAGTAAGAAAGAACAGGTAAGGCACTTCAAAATAGATTGTGTATTTTCCAGTCTCCAAATATATGCCATGGCATGGAATCATATCAGCAAAGCACTTAAAATTAAAAGTGTCATGGATATTTTAAGCATATTATTAAAAAATATAATTTTAGTCGAAAACAAAAATAAATTCAACTTGAACCTATTGTTCATATTTATCCATAACCTTCCCACATATACCCATTTTCCCAACGTGTGTTATTAGACTTACGTACTTGTTTCTGTAGATTCCTTTTTAAGGTAAGTTTTAGGACCCCTGGTTATATTTCCTCCCTTCCTCTAAGCAGCAGGTGAATACCAATTTTTTTTAAGTCACACAGTTAAATATAAGATTGTTAAACAAACAATTAATTTTTCTATTTGTGCATTGTGTTTCATTTAAATCGTACAAAAAAAAATGAGAAAAAATGGTGGTAATGACGACAATATAACAAGATTTGTCTCTCACTCTTTGCGACGATGATAGTTAAGTACACACGACGTCGCAAAGGCTTTTGGTGGAGCACACACGATGCCAAAGTGGAGTTGAGTGCTAGTTCGGTTTGGTTGGATATGGAGACGACAAAGATAGAGAGAGGAGCACACACACAGAACGGAAACGAGTACAACGAGTTTTGTAGTTTATAACTTTTTTTTATTATTATTTTTATTATTTATATTTTTCGATGGGTTCACAATTCTACTTCATTGAGACGACGGCCAACGAAAAATACTGACTGTGTTCGAGGTAGAAAAGAAACTGAAACTGCGGTTGGCGTTAAAAGCCGCTATCGGTTGCTGTTTTTCACGTTGTGTTGTGGTGCGATCTTCGCCCCCCTTTATTTCAAATGGAAAGTAAGGAGATTCCTTGGGTCGCACAATATTGTTCATAAATAATGTAAGGTATGTTAAAGTAAATTTAGCACATTACCAGCGTAGTTTAATGGATTTTAAGTTTTTAATTTTATTTTATTATTATTAACTCATTATTAATCATCCCCACTAGCATCATGTTACCGTTAAAAACACAGGCGCAAATTGTTAAACATCATATATTGTAAGTAATACTAGTTAACATTAAATCATACTATGATTCCATACTGATAAACCGCCTCAAACTCACGTATTTTATTTCGAGTCGAATTTTTCTAAAAAACTTCCTTTTTCTTTTAAACTAAAAAAGTTAAGTTTAATTTAAAGCTCTAAAAATCATAGCTCACGATTCTTCACGGCATCATTCTATTTTTTGCTACTTTTGAACATTTTACTAACTCTCAGTAAAAAAAATGTATCTCTGTATCATCCACAATGATTTTTTGTTCATCAAGCGATGTTGTTGTTCGATTTATGCATTGTTTGTGTGTATTTACGTATTACGTTCCATAAAGTTGGTTTTGTAAGAGAGAATGGTTATTCTCTATGAGATATTTTGACATTTTGCTAAAAACTGTAGTAGTTTGGTAAAAAATATAATACAGAGGATTGATGTTTTTAACGTAAGTATGACACTAATGGGGATTTTCAAATTCAACAAATTACGCTAGTAAAATGATAATTCACTTTAGCATTATGTTAAGTCGATACAAAATTTGCTTCACATTTATCTTTTTTTTTTAGCAAATTGTTAAAGTTTTTAGCATTAGCTAGAACAGTGGCGAGGCGTGGATAAAAAATGCAGTCGGCCTTTTTTCTTATTTTTTTTTTTTCTTATTTGGGTAGTTAATATTGTTGTACTTACTTGCATATCTACTTATATTCTAAAGTCTAACCTGCTTGATCGTTATAGTTAAACTATTGTTAATCATTTTCTTAATTCAATTAAGGCCCCTATTACGGTTGTCAAATATCAAAACGATAATTGATGTTATTCAACAAAATTGATCCATCGGTATTATCGTTGTCAATTATCAAAATTTTTGATAAACTGTGAGTGCCACTCAGATTTCAGATCTATTGTGAATAGTTTTATTGACTAACTTGGTATTATCGTTGTCAAAAATATTGGTGTTTATCAAATTTTCAGTCAAACGCAAATTCGCTGTTGATAATTTTGATAGAACTAATTCGTTTAATTTTTTGTAAGAAAACGCAGTGTATTGTTCACTTTTATATTTATTTATACAATATACAATAATTAATACTGTTTGGTTAACTTATTTTTATTAAAATTCACTTGCACAGACTTTTTCTTTTTGTTGTTTGGTGTCCAAATAGGAGGTACATGTATGTACGTACATTGTACCTACACAATGCACATTCCTTTGCCTGTTCCATTATTTCCACAAAATGTTTTATCACTTTTTTATTTCACTTTTTTAAAACACAAATACCTATAATAATAAAAAAAGACCAACGATATTTACTTCATTTACTCGAAAATAAATTAAAACAATAAAAAAAACGCAATACAATCGCAAATGAAAAAAATAGAAAACTGAAACGTCGAACAAAATGCCCGTTCACAAGAGAATTTTGTTAATCATTCACAATAGATCAAAAATTTATCAAACGACAATCATAATACCGAAATTTTGTTTAGTTGATAAATGTTATCGTCTATCAAACAAATGATCTTTGACAACCGTAATAAGGGTGTAAGACTCTTGTTATACATAAATGTAAGTCAATTCATATTTCAAAGTTAGCATAGGTCAGAAAATTGTCCACAAGTGTTCAATTGGTTTAAATAAATATTTGTTGCTAAATATTATCGAATAAAATATTTAAAGGCTTTAAAAAAAAAAAAAAAAAACATCCACCACATACCATCAGTCAGCTCGTGACCACGACAAGTGGAACCTTGTCGAAACGTTGGGCAAACTTTCATATAAGAAGATAAATTCGTCGCGGTAAGTGCGTAAATTAATTTTTAATAATATTGACATACAACCGTAAATATCCAAATTTTATATCTAAACCCGTTAAAACTGTTTTTAAGAATAACTCATGTCAAATTTAATCAAAATCTATAGAGCCATTTTCGAGAAAAACAAGCTTTTTCATTACCGTTACCTATATCGCAAGTACAGTTATTTTTAGGCCTAGAAAAAAAATTCAAATAAATCAAGTTTAAAGGATATCGGTCCAACCGACAGACAGACTGACAGAAAGAATTTCCAGACCCATTTTTCCGACTTCGCTATCATCGTTATGTCATGTTTGATTGTTATCTCAAAACTTTTTTTTTACGAATTCATAACTTGCCTAATAGCATTTTTTAATTATTAATATATGTACTACTTTATTACGTATACATATTTATAAAAAAAAAAAAAATAGCAAAGCTATAATAAAAGAACTAAATCTAAGAACTAAACTAAGAAAGGAAGTATTTATCATACATAATATACATAAATACAAATTATAAATAATGTATTATATAAAATTTAAAGAAGAATAAAAACACACTACTACTACTACTACTACTACTACTAATAGCATTTTATAAACGTTTCTATAGTATTTTCATGCTGAATAATTATTGTCTGAACTGAATCAAAAAACTCGCAGGCACTTTTGCGGAGTCAGAATGAGTAATGTCTATCGTATATGTATGCAATTAACAAAACATTTCTGACCATGTATGGGAAAAGTCAACGTTTACCGATAAATGAGACAAAAGAGACAATTAATTTCCACTGATAAAAGCTTTATTACCATGGAAAAATGACACAAGTCACATACTTTATTCACTACAAAAAATTGATTTATATTTTGGATCTTAGAACATCATGTGCAACAAAACTGTGCCGGCATTATGTAAATTAACTTTTAAATTAATTTTTCTCGAAATCAATTTGAGTGGTCTTGTGCCGTTTTTATACTGGACCCTTCACATTTCAGCTGAAGATAATGTGTTTGGCATATTATATCATAAATTCACTGGTCAACCGAATTTCAGTTTTTGAGCATCAAAAAATTTACTCATTCCTAAAATGGGGTAGATATAAGTTAACTTTTAGACAAAATACTTCGAATTCTTTTTTAGACTAAGTGTATGTCAGCTTATTTCCAGCTAAAGGCCACCTAAAACTATTGAGATTAACTAACTTCAACCTAACTTAAAATTTAGTCTTAAAAAAAGTTTGTATGATCAATGATCACATAATTATATGATTTTTAAAGATGGAATGTAGGTTAGGATCGCTCAAAAACACCTAACGAGAAGCAGAAATCATTTTGATTGACTTTTTTAATTGTATAGGATGAAGGCTTACAATCAAATTTAAAATTTTCTTGAATTAGAAAAAAATAACGAAAGATTTTAACAGAATCTTAAAGAAGAAAATACCTAAGTTCTTTCAGAAAATGTAAAAAATAATGTTGGAATAAACTACCCACGTTACAACATAATTTTGAAAACAGCAAAAAAAAAAAACGTCTTTTTTATTTTCAAACAAGAATTTCTCAAAAACGTGAAGTGATAGAATTTTTCTGACTTCGTATTAGGGCAGAGTTTATTGCGCCAAAATAAAAATTTAATTTTGTTGACCGGTGTTATTATTTAACAAACATTGTATTAATTTTTTAAAGTCCTAATTAGGTACTACAATTGTTCGCGTCTCTTTATTGTCAGCGTTACAAAACTTAAAATCCGTGCTACTTCCATAAATCTTTACAGGTACCTGAGTAAATGTTTAGCAATTCCAATTCTTTACCCTAATCAACGATTGTATAAATGGTTGATGCGTAAGGGTGGGGGTTTCGGAAATAATACCACTTTTTTTTTAGAGTTGTTTCAGCAGTTATATTATGTACTCTGGTGGGCATACGAGACGAAAGAAAAACCAACAACTTATATGAATGAATAAAACTAAGAGCACAAGAGAGAGAGAAAAAGTAATAATACAAACTGATGGCACTCGCTCGTTACTAGATCACTGCAGTAGGTTTATTATTGCGGATTTGTGTCGGGCGACAACGCAAGACGCGAAAAGTGAAATACAAGAACGATGAGAGTTTACAACGCCAATCCACTGCTCACAACTCACAGGGTCTTTTATTACTGATCAGTGATCATGCATGATCATCATCGAAATCGAACAACAATAATTTTTTTCTACAATTCAAAAAACTAGAGATGATAATTTGGGTGCGGTTTTATACTTAAAAAAAAAAAAGACCGTTGTACAGCTTTTAACAAAACATTATTAGATAAGATAAAAACAATTGACAATTGTAAAATAAATAAAAATAAACATTTTAAAGTTCAAATAAACGTTTTGTAAGACTTGTACGGCGCGAATAATAGGACAGAAATTGAGGTTAGAGGTGCTTGGTCAGTTTTTATTTGATGGCAAGGATGTGGCATTTAAAAACAAGCATGCGGGACAAAAGGTTCAAGAACAAAAAATTAATGATACAAAATTTAATATCGTCTTCAAAACATTGCTTAATGGATTTTAAACAAAACTCTTAAGTTTTCCACCAAACCCCAAATATGCAATGCACCTAACCTTATCAAATATCGTAGAATTAATTTCGAATACAAATTAAATAAATTAAATCCATTCGACTTTAAAAAAAAAAATCTCTAGAGCGAATGCTTAAATGTATGTATGTATGTTTGTATGTAGATAAATGCCTTGCAATATAATGACGAACAGTCACAGTTAAATAATAATTTTGTGACACGGTTCTACGCAAGCAAGTGATTCGAGGCAAACAGATAGCCGGTATCAGGACAGTAAACATGACGTCGACGATTTTTCTTGCAAATAAATGATGAAAGAAATTTCTATTTTAAATTCAATCACACATAATTCTGGTTTACATTTAAAAGCTCGCATGAACGTTTTATTTCGTTTATTTTAATATAAAATGCCATTTCGTTTAATTTTATACCCGATACCAATTTCTTCTGAACTACATTAGTGCTTTAAATGATAAGAATTTTCGCAGACATCGCTGAGATAAAAGTTATATATATAGAACTACGGCTTAATTGCTGTGCTAGATTTATAAACGTATGCCTTTAATAAGTGAACGGTATACCTACGTAGTTGAAGAACATCTCTAGAAAAATTATATTTATAGGTATATTTTTATTGTAGTATTTTTGATAAAGCCAAATAGGGATGCACTTAAAACCTTACGAATAAATTTATAACATGACTTTTATGCGGCAAATATCTACTTAAATATTGTAATTTATAAACAATTAGGTAAAAGGTTTAATAAACCTGAAAATAATATAAGTTGTTGGGATAGAATGAATCACAAATTATAGGTCTGTTTCATATGATGTCCAAAACAACGAAAATGAACGAATTTTGACGAAAATTGATCAAATCCTATTCCAGAAGAAGCTCACCGATCTGTAAAAAAACTAAAAAACTACTATACCTATGTTAGGAGAGAGTAGGTACATAAATCATTTTTGTTGGAAGTGGGGAGGTAGGTATACCTAATTCCTTTATATGAAAGACAGTGAAGTGTCTCATGTTTTGAACCCAAATTCAGTACCGTATATCAAATATTATACATTATACATTTAATGCACAGACAATACGAAACATATATTCCAGCACAATTTCTCATCCATGGATCCATGATAGTGATAAATGCTTCAATTTAAGTCAATACCGAGCAACTGTTTTGCTCAGCAACTTCCTGATCGTCAATGGAATCATTATGGTTTAGCTATGCACTCGCATAAAGAAAAAAGTATAATAAAACATCAGACGCAAAATTAACTTGAGCATTTAGAAGAGGATCTCCTATACTATAATTTTTGAACAACGAAACAATACGAGTGCGAGAGCACCTAAACATGAATTCTCTTTTAAAATTAAATATTTAGTGCGACTTGTTGATGATACGCAACAAGAGCACCCATCCTAATAATAATTTCGTCAATGACTAGTGACGACAATGCATTATTTGACTACGAAGAGGACAAAGACAAAGGCAAAGAAGCTCACTGTAGAAGAGATGGCGGCTGCTGCCGCCGCTCCGTGCCGCCGTGTGCTGTCGAGTGTCGACATGTATGACGACATAATCATACTCTTGTTTGTGCTAGTGCTGTTTGCTTCTCCCATTTTTACGTAAGCTCCAACTTTTTCGATCCGAGACAACAAAAAGAAACCTGCCTGCATCTTTTCCCACTGCGAGTTTTGATATTGCAAAAGATGAAGAAAAAAACAATTTTTTTTTCGAATGACTCATGGACAGAGGAGCAAGACCTTGAGATGCTTTTAATAATACTCAACTTTTATTCTCAATAAACAATTAAAATATTACATTTCAATAAAACGTTATATTAAAAAAAAAACTTACCTTTGCAAAGCAATGAAATGCAATTTTTAAAAATTCCGAAAGGGCGTTCGCGCGGGTTTGTTCGTGTCGCCTTTTCACACAAATTCGACGACGAACAAAACTGGAAAATTACCACGGAAAAAAATGTTTGCTCAAGGTTTTATTCTTATTGTCATTCACAGGGTGATAAATATTAGATTATTTTCTTCACAAAATCACTTAATTGTGAAAAAGAATAAATTTATCTAAGGAAAATTTAGATTTTAATCCACTCATTTAACAAACGGAAAAAGAAATTGCAAATCAGTTTTTTGGACAAGTCAAGTGACAACTCATTACAAAAAAAGCTCGTTAAATCGAAATTTGTCGGTGTCGGTTGCGGTTTCATTCTTCGTTCAGTTTTAATTTTTATATGCAGATTTAACGAAGTAAATTGTAATAGATGTTGATAATGCTTCCTCTTGTACACACAAGAAAATGTGTAGTGTTCAGACGATAATATTTTAGTAGGCTATTACCAGTGTTCATAGACTTTTGTTTCATTTTTCCCCTATTTTTTGGCACCACTGCGACTTTTTCCCCTAAATCTCGAAATAAAATCCCTTTTTAATCTCCCTACATGTTTTTGTAAAGGTTTTGATCAGAAAATTACGTTTTATCTTTACAAAAAGAATACTATATTTAAGTAAAAGATACAGAAGTACATTCAAAATGAAAGAGAATGACAAACACCTGAAGAAATTGCACATATACATCAAAAAATCTGCAAAAAGGAGCTCACACATATACGAAATGTCAAAATTCATGTCCAAATTTTCAACAGCGCTCATGTCTTGTCGAAAAAATGGATTTCTACGACATGTCGCCTGATTGGGCATGAATTTTTCAAACTCCATTGGTTGTTCTCATGGCGTGTTCAAAATTAGAGCAGCGTTCATGCCCAGTGGAGCCAGTGTGTAATGGAAGTACTTAGGGGAAAAAAGAATAAGTCAACTCAAAACTTACTAAACTGACTTATTCAGGTTTAGTTGAAATAAATAAATAAATCAATTAAAAGAAACAGTTTTGTATGTTGTTTTCTAACATTAAAAGCAATCTTCATTGGTTAAATTTTGAAAAAAATTGACTTAAGGCTTGTCCATTTTTCCCCCTTTTTCAATAAAAAGTCAGCAAAATGGTGCTTTTCCCCGCAATCTGGGGGAACTGACTATTACACGTCGGATTTTCAGTTACGGTACTTTTTCGAATTATTCTTTAGAAAACATTTGGTGAGCAATATATATATTAATATTGCCAGAAATAAGCCAGTTAAAATTTCACGCAATACATGTTGATATGCACTTAACTTTCTGTTTTCTTGCACGAATGGAAGTAACCTACTGCCGTAGATGTAGAAGCTTGCCCATAGTTCTGTGGCAAAAGTTAAATGTCTAAAATCCAGTTGCGCCAAATCGCACTTAAAAGCATTTTAGTTAAAGAAGTAATCAAATTTATTGGTTCATTTTAACTAATGGGTCTGTTTCATTAGAGTAAAATATTATTAGTGCTTCTATTTTTTTCTTTTCCAATAATTCATTTTCTATCACTCTGCATTTAGCTTAATTATGAAAATACTGCGATGTTAACACACCGGCAATCAAGCAGATAATGAACAAAATGGGAAAAAACTTGAATTTGGAATTGGAACAGTACTCACGTTCCGATTTTTATAATTTGAAGCTGCCTCACGAGAGTACTCACCCTTCACCCCTCTCGCCGACGAACACTCGTGTGTCCGGTCTCAAATTTCCCAGTACTCTAAACACGGTCAATTGTAGTAGACGAACAACCGCCATAATAAAAATACTTAACGAATCCGATGCAACCCGGCAAAATTTCCCATGCTTTGCAGATTGCGTTGGCTGCAGTGCGCAGCCTGTCAAAATGACAGTTCTGTAAAACAACAACAAATACAAAAAATAAAGAAGTTAAAAACCTACCTAGCTAAAGTTATGGCATGCACAGTTCGGTTATTTGGAAAAATAGCTATAAACTCAGTTTTAACAGCGACATGTCGAAACCCCATTGGTAAGTTTATTAATATACCATATTTAAAAAAAAACTATAATTCCTGGCAGTGACATCATCTCGCCTAGCCAAGTTCTCTACAAACAAAGAAGTTGAAACTCCAATACTAGATGTTGCTTCTTATGATAAAGTGTGTTCAGAAACACTGGAATCTTTATGTTATTATTTTGAAGAAGTCACTGAAGGAGCAACTCACCTAGGATCTACAGATGTTACCTATGGAGTAAGAGTATTACTTGCACATTTAACCATTGGAATTCACAATACTTTTTTTAAAGGACGGTGTCCTCACAGTTAAACTAGGTCAAGAACACGGAACATATGTGATAAATAGGCAATCTCCAAACAAACAAATATGGCTAAGTTCACCAACGAGCGGTCCCAAGAGATACGATTTTGTTGGCCCACATCAAGACAAAGGCAAATGGATCTACAAACACACTGGGGAATCACTGCATGAGCTATTGCAGAAAGAAATAAAGGGGATAGTTAAGGAAGATGTAGATTTCTTTAAGTTGCCTTATGGTAAATGACTTTTTTGTAAATATACAGAATAATAAGATTTGATCAAAAATCACTGGCTTTTGAAATATTAGCACATATCATACAACTGGCAACTGATATTTTTGTTTTTGGTACAAAACAAATGTATTAATAGGATTTAAGTTGGTCAAGTATTAATTATATATATTGAATTCTGGGATGGTATATTATTGATAGAATCAGAACAACTCTAAAAAAATGTAATATACAACTAAAGGCTTTTCCATGACAAAGTTAAATTTAGAGATAGCTTGTGTGAATTGAAGTATTGCTTCGATATGTTTATTACTTATTTGGCTTCCGATCTATGTAGAGTCTCTACCTGAGTTACGTCGCCCTGCTCGATATCTCCAATGGCTTGGTCTTCAAAACAAAGGAAATATCTTCCTTTTTGCCTTGAACCTCGGTGCTTGAAATCGAGTACGTTCATCTTCTCGACGTATTTTGGTTTTCTAAATTACATCGACATCTTTCTACACTTTATAGAGTTCGCAGTTGTACTTTTCCATACACCCTCTTTAGAATCCAGTATCAGCTCCGACAAATTATTGTCCAACTCTCGGCGCTATAAAGGAAAACTGGCGGTAAAAAAAGCTTTGGAGAGTGTCCACTTCTTAAAATTAAGGGGGTCTACTCTGTATTTCGTTCCAAAAGTGAAATCTTTCGAAAAGCAAAAAATTACTTTGCTTTGTTTTTGTAATATAAAAACAAAATAAACATTCGGAGAGAAATACACTTTCGGAGAGAAATACATAGTAGACCCCAAGGAGTTTTAAATTAATTTGTTTCTCCAAACGAAGTAAAATGTTTCCATAAGTAATTCTTAATCGAATCTCAACCTAGGAGGTGAACAAAGGAAATTTTTGCTAGCAACGTAGACAAACAATTTCGAAAGTTCTTTAATCAACACAAAGAATACTACCTCTGTTACTTGTTTATGTTTGAAATAGTTCGGAGAAAAGATGCAGCTGTATCAATTTTCCCCGAAATACCATGTTTATCTTTTTATGAGAATATGGAAAAGATGGCCTTTTCAGAATATATATCAGGGTGAAATTTCGGTCCATATTCGATATCGACCACACTTTTAGTTTTAGCTTTTTGGATGTGTCTTCTTGGTGCCCTTTTATCAATTTAAGTTCTTGTCGAATTTGACCTCCGTTTTAGAATATTTTGCGATGGATAACTTGTTGAAGCTTTTCTCCTCCACAGATTATTTAATTTATTTGTATATATAATATATTTCAATTTAATGCAAGTTACAACCAATTTATTTTCTAAAAACTTCAAAAAACTCAAAATTTGTATGTATGTACGCACTGCTACAATTTGGACTGACCGCTAGCCATATTATTTATATATTAATGTGCTGCTTCGTAATGAGGACTGGCTTCCTTTCTTACTTTGTTAATCCATTCTTTAATCTTTGGATACTTATCACAAGCATCATAACCAGCAGCTCCTAAATTATACAAATGCAAAAAAAAATTTACTTTATCAAAACAACATAATTCTTCTCACTTGTCTGTTCGATTTCACATGCAGCAAATATATCGGCCGCTGTAAGATGGTCACCAGTCAAGTATTTTCCCTTCTCTAACCAAATATTCTCAAAAATAGTTAAATTGTCTTCCATATTTGTCTTCAATTTTTCTATTTTTTCAGCCTTTGGCTGTTGGCCAGTTAAAAGTGGATATAGAACCTTTTCCCTGAAATACATTGCACAGCCGACACGAATAGTAAGATGCTGCCATTCCAAAAACTCATCAACATGAGCTTGTTCTTTGACATCGACTGGATAAAGTGACGAAGAAATACTTCCCTTTTGATTGAGATATCTGAAAACCAATAACAAAGATTTGATACTGGTCGTTTAGAAACTCATAAGCTAACCTCAAAATTGCTATACTTTCGGCCAATTTAAAACCATTGTCATTGATACAAGGTACCTTTTGAAAGCGATTAATATTTTGTTTGAATTTATTAGACAAGTGCTCTCCTGCAAGTAGTTTTTAATTAGTTTTTGATTACAAATAAAGAAGACTAGTATGTAATACCTTTTCTAAGTGCTACCGGGCATTCCTCGAAAGGTGTTCCGCTCATCTTTAAAATAATCCACATAGCCCTCGAAGGCTGGGACATCAGATCGTAGTAATAACATATTGGTTTAGCCATATTTTAGCGAAAATTTCGAATTAATTATAATTTGTAAAGAAAAGCAGATGAACAAAGTTCAAATGCGGTGATCGCAAACAGCAAACAACAAAGAAAGGAGTAAGCTTTATGAAATGAAAGAAACTAAACTTTTAACAGCTGTAAACAACACGACCGGTGCTTGAAATTATGAGCCTTGGACATTCTAATAAAAAGTTTTAATTGTTGTGCTTAAAGTTACCCTGCTGCATGTTTTCCCGAGTCATACAATCTATGGGTTTTGCGGGAACTTGTTTCAATTTTTTGATTTTTGTTATTATTGTTACGAACGAACATGCTGTTGAGACAAATTGCCCTCGGGTTTAACACAAAAAATTAATTCAATTTAAATAAATGAAAATAAATTAAATAAATAAACGAGAAATTATATAAATTTTTATTAAAAGTGCTAAAACTTTATTTTATATCAAAGTATGCAGACAATTTTGCTGGATAGTTATAAATTTAATTAAAAAAAAAATCAAAATCGTTAAAGCTGTTTTTAAATATGTAAATTGACGTTTACTTAATATTTTTTATAAAAAAGTTTTTTTTTCACAAATTTGAAGAACGCCAATTTTAAGTGCTTAATTGTTTGCATTTAATGTACAATAAATACAAAATTTTAGTACAACCGTTTTCGAAATATTGAATTTACAAAAAAAATAAATTAAAAAATGTTTCCAAAATCTTGATCAACAAATTTTATCAATTCATCTTTCTAAAAAAAATGTTCCGATCGATTAACCCGTTTATAAGATAGTTTAGTAACTTAACAAAAGGCAATAAGCCAAAAACCATCTGCAATTTTTTTGAAAAAATAGGAAAACGCACACATTTTCTGGAGAAAATTGACCTGAAAGTAAAAAATTAGCATGCTCAAGAAAACTTAAAAATTGAATATCTCAAGATTCAAAAAAGATAAGATAACAATTTTATTTAAAATCAGTTAAAAAAAGTAGGTAGTAGGTATTTTTTTCTCAAATAGAATCATCTCAAAATGTATTATCCTCCAATTAGGAGACACCCTGTATATACAAAAGAAAATATCCGGTTCTGCGTCAAACAAGGAGGAATATTTTTGGAGCTAGTATTTTATCGCTTGAGCAAGAATGAAAGATGTAGATATGGTTACTTACTACTGACGATAAGTAATTAAGCCGACTTTCCAGTCGGCTCGATATCGAGCTTGCAGTCACCAGTTACAATTACTTACTACTGACGATAAGTAATAAATAACACTCTCCAGTCGGCTCGATGTCGAGCTTGCAGTCACCAGTTATGTATTCCAAGTTATGTAAATTAAGTCGTTTGATACTAACGTCTACTTAGTAACTGAATAGAAGGTAAGGTTCTGTCTTTATGTCTCATTCTCCATGGTCTGACTTACGGGATGGAGCGTTTGTTGTGCACACCAATCAGGCAGTCTAACCGTTAAAGACAAGTTTTTTTTTACTAATGTTATGTCGTTGTACAACACATTTAGTTTGTGGTTGCATCTTCTCCGCCAAATGATGTGATCTTTGTCAAGTACGTTGTAGTACTGCTTAATATATGTGAATTATGCACAGATTATTGTTTATGAATATTTCTAATTAGCGAACGAAAACAAACTTTGCAGAGGGTAAAACCATGCTTGCAGTGAAAATAAAGTCCAATAAAGTGTGTTTAAAATTAGTAGATATAAAAAGAATTTGCAGAAGACAGAAAAGCAAACGAACTAGTCTATTTTAAGGCCACCCTCCTTCTTACTAAAAATTTACAGCACATACAATATTCTTACGAAAAATTACTCTATCAGGAATCTCGAAAACGTATACTCTGGGTGGTGTCCAATGTAGCATTGTCTTTTTGGCGCCCTATATGAACGTTTGTTTGGATCAATAGTTGGATTCAACCATGTTACTTTTAAATGAGCTTTAAAAGCTCTGATAGCACTTAAAACAAATAACAACTTATTGCTGCGTGCCGCAGGCGTAATCTCTTCCATGATTTTTTACAACTAAAATTCTATTTGCGATTGTCTTTGTCAGTAGTATCTTTATCTTAAGCATCATGTCAGCTGGTTTGAAACTATACGTTGACTTTGTATCGCAACCATCTCGATGTCTTTACATAATTCTTAAAAAAAGTAATGTTCCGTTTGAGAAAGTTTTAATTTCTCTCACAAAAGGTATTTATTTTGCATGCTTATTTTTAATCAAATCCAATAAATAAAAATTATTATATCGAGCATTTAGGTGAACAATTAACCAAAGAATACAAAAAAGTAAATCGATTTCAAAAGGTTCCATGCATTACTGAAGGTGATTTTAAGCTGGCAGAATCGGGAGCTATACTTAGGTATGTTTATATTTGATTTCTCAATTAAATGGTTCTCGGAAAATGCCATTTTATTTTTTAAGTAGGAAGATACATTTTTTATCAATTTCTTTATCAGATATCTTGGTTCGACTAATCGTATTTCTGATAATATGTATGGCAATAATGAAGAAAAACGAGCTAGCATCGATGAGTTCCTGCAATGGCAATATGTTCTCAGAAAAGTGTGTTTTAATTTGTTTCATTTGGATTGGGTAGCTCCATTTCGTACTGGCAAACCAGCCAATGAGAAAGAATTGGAAGAAGCTAAAATGGATATGGAAAAAATATTAGAAGTAATTGAAAATATTTGGTTAAATAACTCAAAGTTTGTAACTGGCAATGAAATGACGGTGGCAGATATTTTTGGGGCAACTACAGTTCATCAAACAAGTATGAATAAAACAAAATTTGTTAGACTCCAAATAATATTTTTATTTTTTTTAGTTCTTTCAAATTATGATGTTAACAAGAAATACCCAAAGATAGCAGAATGGATTGAAAGTGTTCGTCGAGAAACAAATCCTCATTTTGACGATTGCCACAAGGTTTTATATAAAATGGTCCGAACACGAACATTTTAATAAACATTTAAATAGAACATTTTTCTTTAAGAGAATAGTAGATACATTAAGAGATTAGTTTTGTTGTTAGTTGGTACTAATAAGGTTAATCTACTACTAATTGAAGAATGCTGGAAATTCATTGCCATTGATGAATACAGATGTGCATTTTGATATGGCTTCATTAGTAGAGTGCGACCCTGTAGTAGAGTTCCACCCTGATAATTGGGACTATATGCACTACTACCTTAAGATCTATGGAGTCTGATGAGGATTATCATTTTATGTTGCACGACGCTAGTTAGAATTATTAGAAAGATAGAAAAGAATTATTTTATTACAATGGATTGAGAGTTATTTGGTTTTATTACATGGCCCCTACTGCCTCTTCATTGCATTGTATAACAACATAACAAGGTACCTAGTACAGGGTGGCGTTATTCGTTGCATTTAGTTTTGCTACGCATTACTATATTTACTTAAAACAAAGAGGTAGGACTTAGAAAATTTAAGTTCAGAGTTTCGGAAAGCCAATGTTAAAGCACTGACTTGCATTCTGTTATTATAACTGGTTCAGCGTCCTGGTGAGGAGACTTCTTATGAGAGTGACACAGGTTACTAGCCTGCATTAGCCGCTACATTATAATTTAAGAGAGACAGTTTTCAAAGCATTAAATTCCCAAAGGAGAATAACCAACTCCTTTGGAGAATAAACAACTCCATTTCCACATCCGAAGAACAGAGTTGTAAATATGGAAACGAATATGAAAAATTGAGGAAGCTATCGTCATATATCTTTAGCATTTCAATAAACCATCCTTCTAGTTCTAGGGACAGGTTTTGTTTTCCCACTTTTATATCAAAAGTTGTAGAATACTTACCGTTTCGAAGAGATCTGCTTTCAAAAATCTAGCATTCAATCAGTTAAGCTGCTTTGTTTCTTTTTCCAAGGGTTTATTGTTGTTTGCATTTTGATCACTTCGTTGTTAATGCCTCTGGATCTGGGATATGAGCATCTTGTTTAGCTGACGAGCTTAAGGACTCTGCTTTGTAGAATATTCATTGACAAGGTCACAAAAGTGATAATTCCATCCGAGTAGCTAATCAATTGATATGAATAGTGAGGCTTCCGTATCGATTAAAGGATTATTGGTGTTAAGGCTTCCCCGACAACTTCTTTCGAAAATAGTTACAATTCTTTGGAATCTCCTGCTCTTGCAGCAATTTCCGCATTTTCACCGAGACCGTGATGGATGAAAACCCTAGCCCTTTTCCAATTTCACATTCAGCCTCCATAAAAATACTATTTATTTAATCCCACATCTCGTCGATTATTGCCAACTGTTTATTTTCTTTTAATTGCAAATCTCTGTAGTTAGTTTTGAATAATATTAATACTGAATTTTGAATTTCTATATAAAATAAAGTTTTATTATTCATTTTGTACTTACAATCATCAAGTGATCAAAGCATTTTTCTATTAACAAATAGTACAGATTAAAAAAATGCTGATTTTTTATTGAACAAAGAAACACCTACTAACTATGTATACATAGTATATATCTGATTTTCCAGATTATAAGACAACGCAGTTAAAAATCAAATAAAATTAACTGCTATTATGATTCCAATGTAACCATGTCACGACAAATAAAGAATGCTGCAATTAAAGCTGTTGTTTGTGTGCCTTCTGTACAACCTTTAGCTAACCGTTCTTCGATTTCAGCCATTTTTATGATAATTTTATTCATAACACTCATTGGAAGCTCAACTAAAAAAAATACAATAAATGAGCTTAAAAAATAAAAGAAAAATTTAATTTCTTACTTCTCATAACAAACAAATGAAGTTCGGTTAGAATATCTTCAAGAGCTAGACCCTTTGCACATTTAACTTTTTGAATTTCTTAATTAAGAATTAAATAGTTAGAAGAGATATAAAATTATGAAATGGTGCGGCTTACCATCGTATGCTTTTTCAAAGCTTTCTGTAGACATCAAAGTCTCGAGAACTCTTTCGATATCTTTTCTCAGAGGATGGCCTACACAAGTGTAGACATTATCTTCATTGACAATATCAAAAGCCATCGATGTACTTTGCAAGACATTGAGTACTTTTCGCATGTCCCCCTTGGATAGAACCATAAGAGCTTGTTTTCCATCAGGGGTGACTGTAAGGCTGATGGAAGACAAAGTAAAATGTGTCCATTAAAATGATAAATTCATCAACAAACCTTTCTGATTCAATAATTATATCCAAACGAGGTAGAATCTGTTCTGGTGAAAGAGGAGCAAAACGGAATCGTGTGCATCTAGACTGTACAGCAGGAATGATCTTACTGAGATAGTTACAAATGACACAGAAACGAACGTTTTCTGTGTACTTTTCTATGACTAAACAAAAATATAACAGTAATATCTACTCTTCACCCGAAAGAACTTGAAGCTTACTTCTTCTAAGCGCATTTTGTGCATCATTTGTCATCGCATCCGCTTCATCCAATATAATCAATTTGAATGTTCCGCTAAATATAGTTCTGGTAGATGCGAAGTTAAGTATCTGTCCTCGGACGATGTTGATCCCACGATCATCTGATGCATTCAATTCTAGTACCATTGATTTGAACTGTGCCGGCGAGTATAGTTGTTTAGCACATGCTAGAATCGTACTGGTTTTGCCGGTACCAGGAGGACCGTAGAAGAGCAGATGAGGGAGCTGCTTCTTTTCAATGAATCTGTTTACTGTGATTCAAAAGTAAATTATCAATCAATAAATTTAATTGTGTATTTTTAAAAACTTACTAGTGGAAATAATTTCATCGTGGGATATGAGATCGTCGAGCTTTGCCGGGCGGTATTTTTCAACCCTATTTTATAATTCAATTATAATTGCAAGTGATTTTCAATTTATTGATTTGCTTACCATGGCATTCGGATAGTTTTATTTGCATCAGTTGACATAGCGATAGCAATAACAATAGAATTTTATATTTTTAAGCAATTTTATCAAATAAAATAACAAATAATATATAATTTTTATAAGACAAACACCAACAAATTTGTATTTGACAGCTAATTGGCGCTTTAAGTTATTCACCACAATCAGTGTTAAAACAACACTTGGTAGTTTGACACTGCCAGACCAGATTTTTTGATTGAAAGGTGGTATGAGTTACACCATAAAAAAAGATAATGGAAAATCAACTTGTACTCTTTTTCCTGCATCTACAATTGCAAAGTTTGGTTAACTCTGTTAATATTCGTGAACAACTTTTTTAAATGTACGAGAAACTTTGAAGTGCTAGGGCGCGCATTAATACATATGCAAATGACTGCAGATTTAAAAGTTTATAAGTAAAATTGAAGGACTTTCCTAATTGTCTACTAATTTTTAATTACTATTCGTAAAATTTGTCGCTAAAGCCATCGCATTTTGTTTATTCCTTCCTGTTCAAAAATATTATAGGCTAGAACTTGTACATTTTGAGCTTCAGCTTAATAAAATGTGCGTGCACCAAGGGATTAACCATCATCTTATTTTAGTGTTAAATACGTGTTATAATTTCGCCTTTAAAATTTAAATAAAACGATGATATATTCATATATATGCAAGTAACTCAATGCCATGTAGTGGTTTTTTTTTTGTAAAATAAAACTAGTTTGATAACAATTTCCACCAAAATAAATTAAAATTAAATAATTAATTAAAACAAACAAAGCACTGCTAAGCAGATACCCTGCTAGTAGTTGATGGCGCCCCTAGTAATGTTGGAACACGCGTGAAGTTGGTTACTGGCGATCCATATCTAATAAGTCAATGGGATTAGCCATATGATTTAACACGAGCGAGCGATTAGAGAAACAGAAGAAAAATTACAGGAGATACCGGCGCATATTGGTTTTGAATGTCTGACACAACAATGAGAAAAAAATTGAGTCGTGTAAAGCATGAACATATTCGTGTTGCGCGGTTAAAGAAAGAATCTTTGTACTTCACAGTACATCCGATGTTGGTCTTAGAATCCAACTGGTCATTTCTTCGAAAATCTATTTGACAAAAAAAAAAATTAAAATGAAGTAAGACAAAAATTATAACGACGATGTTCTAGGTATGTAAACGTTTCTGTTAATTCCGTCATCTTCAAAGCTATTTTCTGAATTACATCCAGTATCCAGAAAGCTCAGATATGTTATATGAGCAACTGGCTGGGTTTTCCTACAGTCATGCAACGATGTATTTACAAAAATAGGCTTCACATATTACATACCTTTTTTCATAATATAATAAAACACATGTCCAGTCTGTTGAAGTAAAACACCTTTTCTTGTCGAAACAAATTCACTCAAGAACAAAAATGCATTTTCATGAAATGTCGCAATTATTTCGTTTATTTTGTTTTGTTTAATTTTACTTCTCTACATGCCTGTATATTTGTTTTATCTTTCCTAAACTCCTTTATTTTAAATACACAATTTTTATTATAATTTAAACCTCATTTCTTTTTTTTTTTTTTTTTAATTTTATCTCACATGCAACATTGTATACATAATATATATATTTTAATATTATATAATTTATATTATTATATATATAATCAATAATACAAAATACAATTACATATTAAAAAAAATAATAAAATCAAATAAAAGTTGTAAAATAAAAACATTTAAAAAAATATAGCTATGTATAAAGAGACGTATATAATAAAAGCATCATACACCGCAATATTGTGCTTTTCTTTGAATATTACTATTCAATCAACACAATAATTATTACATATTAAAATACAAATATATATAATTTTCTTTATATAAATACTACTCCCATATACACAATCATGCGAATCTACTCGGTTTATTTTATGTGTTATGTTTCTGTATGTACTTTATTTTTATGTACCTATATGTGTTTGCATGCAAAATATAATAATTATTTAAAATATTGTAAGAAATTAATTATGCGTGCTGCGATCTATTTTGTTTTGTGTATAGAATATAAAAATTGTTGCTTCATGTATCTTCTTCTGATTTGTTTGTTTATTTATGAATAAAAAAAATATATGCCTTCCTGTGTATGCTTCGCCTAAGCCAGTATCAGTATCTTCTATTTACATTTTTTATTCGAATTCCTACTTCTAGAACATGATCGGCAACATTATTGCCACTGCCATTTGTAGGCACAACGACGGCACCAGAGACCAGCTGTGATGGGGGAGCTGCAGCTCGTCTTACCACTGTGGTTGTGGTATAGTCGTGCGGTCCACCCACCGTGTGCCGCCGCTTTATGGATCGATTTTGTTTGTTTTGGATTTGTCGCTTTTTCGTCAAATTCATATCAGTCTTTTCATCTTTAGTTAATGCGGAGTTATTGCAACCTACTGTTCCTCCTCCTCCTCCGCCAACACCACCACCTCCTCCCCCTCCAGCGCTACGGTTCGAGTAGTTTCGGCAATTGAAGGAGGCCGAACGAAAGAGCCGGTGATCACGTCTTTTTTTGTAGCGCTCGAGAAAAAACGACGGCGACGATATGATCAAGGCCTCTTTAGGATCACTGGTGGTGGACCCTTCGGAGTCATCCGAACAAGCTGCTTCGTATACAGAAGAAAATCGAATGTTTTTAGGGAATTCACGTACAAAAGCGCTATTCCGCGAGGCGAAAGTTTTGAAATTTGTCATTTCGTTTTGGTGATGCCGTTCGGGCGACTCATCGGCATAGGGAATGTTCTCGTGTAGTATCAATGGTTGACCAAATGTGTGGCGTCGTCCAAAGTTATCTCGTGGCCGATTGGGACTGCCATTCTCATCATTAGACTCAGAACCACTACGAAGATTTCTTAGTTTTGAATCTAATGTATCTGTGATTGTTGTCAGTGACATTGAACCTGAAATGAAACTTTAATTAAAAAACACAACATTCATATGCTTAGCATTGTTGTCCAACATACCACTATCACTAATGCGGCTGTTACCGGACTCCTCATCCGTTAAAACAGAAATATCAACACCAGTTCGCTCTTTTCGGGCATTCTCAATCGAGTGCTGTTCCTTTGATGTGGGTGTAGTAACAGCAGGCGGGGAATCTGATGCCTTTTTGTTACCATATTCCAGAGACTGAAATTGGACACGCAAATTAATCCCGATATCAATATATTTTGCGCCACCTATTGCTCTCCTTACCAGAACACTTTCTCCTGAGTAGGTATCAGAACTCACAGCACTTCGTTTTGAATGTGTTCGCCGTCGGAGGTGAGGAATAAGTCGCGATGTTAGCGATTCTCGGTCGTTAATACGCTCAATTTTAGAAACATTATCCAGCAATAGACTTGTCTGATCCTGATGGGAGGATGACGTAGACGAGGACGTTATGCTAGCTATGTTGGTTTCGATTTCGGGCAGCTCACCGTCTTCAAAAAAATAGTCATACTGAAAAAAACAAAGTATTAGATTTGTATTTTAACTCAACAATTTTGTTCTTACCTGGGTCAGCAAAAGTTCAACAATCCTGCACTGATGCTTCATATCTTTGACTGCGATTTCGAGCGTTTCGTTTGGCGTTCGAATAATCGATGGACCAAAAATTATCGCCAAGTTTTTCGGCTCCATCAAATTAATGTGACAATTCTTACTTATACGACTTAAATGCCTTATCAAATGCTTCATTGTTTCGTAAGAATTTCTTGGCAGCGAACGCAGCAAATCCTTCAATTCACGCAATCGAAGTAAGCCAATTTTCTTGTCGGCTTCGATAAAGTGATTGTAAAAATTACTCGGCAGTAATGCGTCGGGCAAACTTCGAATGAATAACTTCAAAAGACTCGATACAACATTAACATCTTCCCACCTGACATCGGTGTTGCAACGATCCCATGAAAAATCAGTTTTATTCACTTGATCTTTGAGCTCCGAAATGGCCGCTTTATTGCCGGGTATCCTATAAATGCCGATAACACTAAGACCTTTTGTTTCGACAATATTTGTGCAGACATCCACAATTAGTGGAACATATTCGTTGTTTTTGGACTAAAAACGAAAAAGTCATGTTAGAATACACAGGAAACAATTAAGTTTATATAAAACAAATACCATCGGACACGTTCTAAGAGGCACCCCAATAGAACCAGTGGTTTTGGAACTCGACGACAGAGTTGATGGTGAAATATCAACACTAGTGCCATGGTTCCGTCGAAAGAGTAGATCCTTCCAGTTTTTCGCTTTGGGCGAACCAAGATCTTTATCAGGAAGGTTCTTGTGTTGGGGCTTTCTTGATTTCATCACGGGAGATATGGATTCAATTTCGATATCACCACCCCGTGACGTTGAACTCTGAGGTGAATACTCTTGTTGTTGTACGTTATCATCACAGTACGTTATTGTTGGCATTGATGTTGTAGCTGCAGTTTTTTGCGGTTCCGCTAATTGCTTTTCTTTGAGATCCTGCAAATGCACAAATTATTAAGTTAATGTGAAACCTAAAGCAGTACACAGTTTAAACATTTATTTTTTACTTACAATATCGCTATTATTCATATTACACTTTTCTTTGAGTAAACTGAAAATGCGTTTCATCTCTGTAGCACTTCTTGTTTTGAACACAATTTCTGTATGTTCTGAATTATTCGCTGCTGTCGAAGAGGAGGACGAGGATAGTTTTTCTTGAGTTTCATCATATAGCAAATCGGTGTTTCCTGATGCTGGAACCGATGCTGATGACGATGATGAAGAAGAGGTTGTTAAATTATTTTGTACTCGAGGCTTTGATTGCAAACGGAAAACGTATTTTTTCTTATCAGCTGATTCATCGACTATGTTGAAATTTCTTACAACTAGTTCTATCACCTGAAAATAAATATTTCAATTAATAAAAACTTAATATAGTTATGATATTTTTGCTTACATTGGTTTCCGATTTAGAGCTGCGGCCCGAGTAAATTTTAAGAATATCACCTTTGATTTCGATTTTAACCTGTCTCCAGGACCGGTATTCTGACATTCTCTGAAAAGAAATAGAAAGTTAAATATGATCAAAAGTCACGGTAAACCTCTTTAAACAAGAAATAACAGGGGACGGTGCTCTGCCGTGCAGATAATTTTGAAAGAGGAGTTAGCTACATTATAGGTAATTAAAAGCAAAACTTTTGTGACCACGTGCCTCTTAGTCTCTCAAAAAATACTGCCAACAAACTATAAACAAGGTTCGCTAGGCGACCACAAAAAACCATTTATTCCGGCTGTCGCATACAGTTTGGAATGAGGTCTGCCAGCCGCCATGGTAAGGAGTGTTTATTAGTCTATTAACCTTTGTTGTCAGATGAATTAAAATACTACACAAATTACTAAAATTAGAACCCTCAAAATATATGTATTAAGTTATAGGTAATATTTCTACAACGCCACAGATATAAAGTTAATTACTATCATGTACAATTAGCTTTTGTTAACGGTTAACAAAATACTTTTGGTTTTAAATCTAAAGTACCAAGTTTTAAGAAAATATATCTAACCGTTTAGACAAAGTAACTTTTCTATCATCGCCTGCTCTATCATCATAAAGGCATTTTAATATTAGTTTTGTTTTAAGAAACTCGTCTTAAACTACTTATAATCCAAATCAAATAAAATTTAAGCTTACCTTTCCATAAATGCACGACGATTTAACTTCCATTTCGGTTTCAAAAACTTCTACTTCAGTTGCCACATCCTTCGTTTCTAGTTTTCCATTAATTTCAGGAATATTCTCTATGTGAATGCTTAAGTAAGTAAAAATAATATTTGTTCTATTAAATGTTTTATCAATTAAAAAACAAACAAAAATAATATACCTATCGCGTATTTCACTATTTATCGATGTGCGCTTACTTTCGGCATCTGAAATTTCACTTGTTGTTGTTGTCGTTACATCTGTGCTATATTCGTTTTCGTTATTAGTGGCCCGCAAATATGATATCCTACGCATAGGTTTGTTGTCGTCAATATTAATTGGCTTATATCGCCGAACGACCTCCGAAGAAACTACAAATTGAGATTTTTCTTATCATGAATCAAATAATAAATTTTTGATCGATTCTTACCTTGTATGCTTGGCATATCAACAGCTTCTGCAATATCTGTCAGTGACTGTTTCGATTCTGTACGACGATTTTCAACAGCTTTAGAAGAAGAGTATTCTAAAGAAAGATACAAATGTAACTTTTTTAAAACTAATTCAAAGAAAAGTTAATATAATATTAAATTACTATTTGGCACATGGTATTCATCTATTCGAGCTGATGCCACATTTGCCTTATAGATTTCCATTCTACTATTATGCTGTCCATCTACCACACACTGCTGCACTGTATCATAAATTATTGGCTTTTTAAGCACGCTACTAGTGCCATCTAACGATGTGTTGATCGTCAGTGGTTTGAAGGGATCAAATCCTCCTTTCGCTCGTGTTGAAACCAACTTTCTTTCAAACCTTCGAAAAAAAAAAAAAAACAAATCAGGATCAAAAACACATTCATAGAAGATTTAAGGCTTACACTTGATTGGTCACACCCATTTCTGGAAGGGATTCCAGATATTCCAACTCCTTATGGAATTTGTCTTTACTACTACTACTGCTGGCACCACTCATGCTCCCACTACTACCAGTACTGGATATGTTTCGATAGCGCATTATCGTTGTCTTCATAATATCACCACGATTGTTGTTGGTCGTTCTCATGCTGTCGGCCAAATTCGGTGGTAGATTTTTCGCATAGAAATTTTGCATATCACAACTCGCCGGCAGGAGATCCCTTGTTATTGGTTGTTTAAGGGCATTTTTTGCCGCCACTTGACCGCGCGCCGACATCGTCATTGGTTGCTGGGAATGGAAAAAATTCGGCTGCGTGTGCGGCAGTGGTGACTTGAGGAATTCTTCCTTCTGCTTAATGCTTTCACGCAACCGGATCATCAGGTCATTATCTGCAGTGGTTCGTGGTAATACTGATAAGTTAGGTGGAGCTTTAGAGCTGAAAGGAAAACGAAGAAACAAAAATACATCAGTTATTGATAACTCTAATCTATAGGACTTGCCTGCAGCAAGGTTTACAGAAACAATCGAAGACTGCACTAAATGCAGTCATTTTAACCATTTTCCCCTAAAATCCCATCAAAACATGTAGGTATCAAAAGGAATTTTCCCACTTGTCTTTTAACAAGGTGCGGTCTGTGACGAACACATTTCGACACTGACTACGACGCACGTTGACGTTGTCACACACCAAATGCCTCATCATAGCTTCTCTAAGTTAGACTTTTTGAGACGAAAAATGAAGACAACGAAGTTTGATTATTTGTTATATGGATACGATTGTGTGTGGAATTATTGTTTTGGTTTGTTTTACCAAAAACGGATAAATTTTGTGTACGCAAAAATAATTTTAATCATACATATTTGATTTGAATAGTCATATGAAAAAAAAGGCAGTCTAATTTCATATTATTCTATAAAATAGCAGTGTTACATCAAACGTGGAAGGTTTTGGTTGAGTGTGCATACTTTAAAGCAATACGACTAAAAGTTAAATTTTTCCAAGTAGAAGCAATGTAATGCTTCAATCGTTGTCGTCGGAATGGAATGCCATCATCACTTCCATTGTTGTATCAATCACACATAATATAATGCAATGACATGAATGTCTCAAAATCAAATAAAATAGCAACGCAATCACATACATTGTGCGAAATGTAAAATTTTTTTTGTACTTGTACCATCACTATGGTGTAGTAGTGGCCACACAAAAAAAACTAATATTGGTAGTAATACATTCAGAATTGAATTTAAAACAATGTATTGAAAAAACTAGCATGATTTTTTTTAATAGGGCAAAACGAAGTACAATGAGTTCTTAAATGTCATTGTTTTTATGCATACAAATAATAAAATCTACAATATTTAAGACCCTTTCGAAAGCTCGAGCACAGGCTAGATATAAAACTCAGCAGGCAGTTCCAAGAAGTTTTATAAGATTGCAGTATATTTGCAGATGACAGTAAGCTGAAGTTTTATCAGCGATGAACTGTTTATTGATGTTTTATAAAATAAAGTTCTAACAAAATTGCTGTGTAGTTCCACAAACATTCCTAAGGAATTCGGTACAGAAAAATAGTAACAGGCAGGGAAATTAATATGATAAGAATACCATGTTGATGTAAATCTCGAAATTGATTGACCACAAACCGCATTGTTGTACTTTCATTGCTCACTAAAATTCTGTGTCTGTGGTCACTATAATTTATAATTATTTATTAAGATACTTGTTTAATTAGCACAATATAACATTAAATTTGTGACGGAAACGTGTTGTTTGGCTTTAGACCTTAAACTCTTAATTTAAGTACATAATATAGATTTGTTTATGTAAATTACATTGAAAATAAAAGAAATAAAATTCATTCACTTTAATCAAACCTCTACTGTGTTACAGTCTGGTGCATGTCTTTTTCATTTCGAGCGTGACGCGCGATGCCCTTTTATAATATGCGAAGGTATTCAAAGTGTTACATAAAGCACAACTAAACAATGCACGAACAAAATATTACAATAGACTTATAGAAGTAGAGAGGATAAGAAAGTAAAAGGAAAAAAAAAATACACAAGGGAAGCAGACACTTGATTAAAGGTTGAGGGCTTATTTAAAGTATTACAATGGTTTGCTAACTTCTTGACTTCCATAGTGATAGACTTGAAGAAATCAAATAATAAGTTTGTTTAAATTTCGAAAATTATCTTACCGTTGTATATCTTCTGAATATCTTTTCATTTAATCTAATTTGTTTTCGAAACTTTTCAAAGAAATTACTTTACTCAGGGTGAACGAATGTCTTATGAAATCAACGCAGAGTATTCTTTCGGAGCTGTAAGAGCTACAAAAACACGGCACACTTGTAATTTTAGATTAAGGGTTTTAAATGCTAATTACAATAAACAATAGAGATAAGTTCAAATTTTGTATTGTCAGTTATCACTATTGCGGGGGTAGCCGCCGGTCCAATTTTTTTTTTTTTTTTGTATTTGCAAAACAAAAACTAAACACACAATTACACAAAACAATAAAGATGGTAATTTATTAAGCAACGATGAGAGAAAAAAGTACAACAACTATTAACACTATAAACAAATTGTAAGGAAACATAGAGAGGAGCGCACTTCCTTCTTCGTTCGTTAGTTGTCGTCGCGTCAAGCAATAATTCGTGTGTTATCAATCGAAGAGGAGAACACCGTTAATGTTAACAACATCGTCTTAGTTGTTGTTGCTCGTTTGCGGATTTTCAGCCTAGTCTTTGCTGCCGTTGTCGTCGCAACCACTCGAATAAAAAAAAAGTATCATCAAAAGACGACACACAGAAATGTCGTCAAATTAAAAGAAGAGAAGCTTCTTTATTGTTGCTTTTTTAACTATACTTTCATCGTGATGATCGTCGTCATCTACATCATCATCCTATCAATCAAAAAAAATTGAAATTAATAATTGAGGTGGAGAAGGCACCGAGAGCGAAGTAATGCAATGCAATGCGAAGTAGTAGTCTCTTTTAGACTTTACGTATTTTTACGTGTTGTGCCCGCAGTCGTCCGAATAGCCAGTCAGGCAGCAGCTTAGTACTAGCTTTTTTTTTTGTAGTAATAAAGATGTTTTATTGCCTAAGCTGCTGTTGGATGTTTTTATTTAATGGGAATGCGGCGATGGAGGTGTACAAGCGGTCTCACTGTCTAAGCACCTACATCGAGCTATAAACATGGAGCGGACGAAAATCTGCCCAATATATGAATGGCACCACACACAGCGACAATATTTTTGCATTTGAATTAAAATTTTATAAATAATGTTTTTTTCAAGTATTCTCTTTAATTTTCGCGAGCAAGTTAGTATAAGACGAGACCGAGAATCGTAATTCGCAGATACACGAATAAACGAGTACTAAGTACTAACGATATGATTTTTTATAAATTGTAATGCACATATGGGTTTAGCTTTACAGGTTTCATAAGAGGAATTTCGTAAATTAAGTATGAAAAATTTGCGGTTTTAGAAATACATAAACAAATGAGAAAAGTGAGAGGCGCACGAGTCTATTGTCACGCAAATAAAGTTAAATATTATTATTTAGTACCATACAAAAGAGATAAGGTGTCACGTCTGAATCATAATTGAGATTGAATGAGTAATTAAAAATGAACGATTCTTTTTGCGAATTAAATATTAGTTGAGATAAATAAGATTGGGAGCAATAAAGCGAGTAAAAGTAACTGGAAGCAAAACCGCATGAACCTAGGTAAATACGATTAATTTTTTTGATCATGAGTTACATATATTTAAAACTTCTCGTATATAAATGAGGTTGAGTTAAGAAAATCGTTTATTTAATCAATCTTACTACATAACAAATAATTTAAATTAAGAAGTTTAAGAAGTTGTAAATGTATCGGACATAGCTTTAAAATTATTCCACAAGGGAAAAAGGACGCATCATTCTGCTAGTTACAAAATCCCACCATCTAGGGAATCTAGGGAAGATTCGTCAAATAACTAATTTAAATTATTTAAACAAAAAATCTTTTTTTCGCTTTTAATACAATGAGTTAATTCTCTTATAATGCGCACCCTTATAATAGAATTAAAGGTAAAACTAAATCTGAGCAATGGGATCTAAATCTGAGTAAGAGATTCTTACGATTTTCGGCATAGTGGTATTTAAAGTGTAATGTGTAGTGTATGTATGTTTCCTATGGACTCCAAAACGGTTCGGTCGAGTTTAATTATCCTAGAATGGGATCCTGTGATCAAAAACACAGACAAAAACAGAGTAGGGTCGAGCAACGCCGGGCTATGTGTAGCTATTCTCAAATAAAAAATCGAATATACACATAGTTATATAATATTTTAACTTTTTACAAGATGCATATGAAAGCATAACAAAACACTAATAACAAAACATACGTTTTAAAAATGTTTGTCTGTCTGTTTGTCCTGGCTAACCTCGAGAACGGCTGGACCGATTTTGACGCGACTTCCACCGACCGATAGCTAATGTTGTAGCGGGTAACAAAGGCTATTTTCATTACTCCCTAGGTACACTATAATTAAAACCCCATTTCTCGACAACATAAACTTGAACAAGAATCAGTACTGACTGATTTTAACTTGAACATTTTTTGATGTTTCTAACTTCCATAGGACAAGGTGATTGGAAGATCACAAACATTAGACTGTATCTCTTTAGACTTCTGCATCAAGGTCGGTAAAAACTATGCAAAATATGGTACTATTTATCAATCGCCAATATCAACTAACTAACTAACTTAATTTTCAGACAAACGCGTCCTAAATAAATTTTAACATTAATCGCATAACTCAATTTTCCCGTGGCCATCTATTGGTCGAACTTAACTACAGGTTTGAGTGGCTTGAGATATATCGTAAGCTTAAAGAATCTGGAAAACAAAAGAGACCAACCGATTGGAAAAAGAACGAAAACAATGTATAAGAAATTTCAAAGAGTGAAAATGAGATGTGAATCATATGATATTGCGTTATGATAAATGAAATCCTTAAATTATCAAATTGCACATTCATGATTCTGGCATGAGATTGACGATATATCATATTTTTACCTTAACTTCATACAATCTCGAGAACCATTTATCCGTTGAAAAATCCTTTTATTTTGTTAGAAAGTCTAGTTTTAGAACTTTATAAAACTTAAAGCCATATAAGAAAATGGCTATTTTTATGGAAAACAACAATTAACTTGTCATGTTTTCAATTAAAGTATTTCATTGGTAGATTTGTAGCTTTTTCCGGTCTCTTTGGGTTAAAATAGTAACTAATGTCATATTCGAATGGACGTTCGGAGTGAAAAAAAAACCTTCCTTAACTGGTCGATTGGCATTTCGGAGTTATTATTGGGAGTGCTAATTTGCCTTTTTGAATTGAATTGGGAGTGTTGGGAGTGCTGTCACTATTTACTACCACATACATATTGTCAACATCGATCATATGGTCAAAGCCATATAAAACAAAACGCGCAGTGTGTTTTCATTTCTTTTTAATATTTCAAGAACTTAAATAATAGTGTAAATAAGGAACAAATATTGAAAAAAACACTTTTTAACTCGTTTTTGCTTCGTTTTAGGTTACAAAAAATAAATGTAAACAATCTTTGGTCAACTTCCACATGCAAAATTGAAAAAGGTAGTGTTTTTTTGATCCATTGGATTCATATTTCCCTCCTTTTCAGAGTGAAACTACTCGAATATGACATAAGCCTAAGCCTCAACTATAAAAAACTAAATTATAACTGTTTAAGCTCCTCAGTATGTACGTTTTGGCAAGTCAAATTGGCTGGCGAGACATTTTAGTTGAAGCACAGATCTACCCCGGAATGTAGGACATTAATCAAAAAGAAACAAATATTTATCGTCATCGAAATAGATATAATACTAAGATTATATAATATTTCATACAAATTGTTACTAGGGTTATGTTGAAATTAAAAAAAAGCAAAACATTGATAACCTTAATAAATTAACTTACCGTGAAAAAGTACTGTCTCCATGTATAAGCAACGGGCTATAACGCCCTCCTAGTTCGTGATAGTCTTCACTACTTAATATTGATTTTGTATTTTGCTTGGAACGGCTAGAACCAACGGGATATGAGATCATCTGTTGATGAATGGATTTATGTGATGGTGCAGAAGATGCAGCCGTTACACCACCAGGCAAAGCAATAGCAGCAGGCTTCCCCAAACGATTTGATTCGGGTGTGTGCGCTATTGTATAATGCTGTGCATACAAAAAATATATTTACGTTAATGACACCTTATAAAATATATTTTTTTTTAAATTACCATTTGCAAAACATCACATTCCTTCGGAACAACATGCAGTGTAAGTACCGATGGTGTTTGTTTTATCATAGAAACAATTAAACTGTACGAGATCCCAGCTATCGGAATGTTATTGACCATTAGGACACGATCACCAGTTTGTAAACCCGCAAAACACGCAGGCCCACTTGTCTGGACTTCTTTAATAAATATTGTTTCCATAGCTTTTCTTTGGTATGAGTTAGAAGTCTCCTAAAAAAGACAAAAGTTAAATTAATATTTATTTAGAAATTAGGATATTTGAATTTTTTACTAACCGGCCAGGAAGGATCATCTTCTGGTGGATAGGCTATGAAGTGACGTAGCGTAAAACCAAATCCTTGATTCGGTCTTCGCCTTATCACAACAACTTTCGGTTGGATTGTATTTGAGTTTTGCAGCATTTTGTATAAAATGTAATCGATTGCGTCTTCCGTAATTTAGTTTGTCTGTGTTTTGTGGTTTTATAAATTAAATGTTTTCCTTTATTTATGCATTTTTATCACATTCAAAGTTGGCCCTTATTCTGGAAAAAAAAATATATGGGTAAATAAGTTATTTAAAATAAAGTAGGTTAGATATTTTTATTAAAAAAGATATAAAGCCAAATAGAAATGTTTTCGATGAAATGAAGACTATCAATATTATATACAAAAGTGTGCTTTAAAAATTGCAGAAAACCACCTACCAAGAACACCATCAATACAGGAAGAATTTTGTTTATAATTTATTTGACAGATGTTTGATAACATGTTTTGATTATCTCAAGATCTGGAACAACACTTCATCAAAGCTCCTTAGACGAAATATTGAAAAACGCTTAGTTTCTTTACTTACGTTGCAAACTCTGACAGGACCATTTGATGGTTCTCTACATAAATAAATACTATTCTGTTTTTTGAGCTGTGTACCTCTTTAATAAACATAATAGATTTTTTTCAGTTTGTTTTTAGCCTTAAAACATCAAACAAAATATACACAGTTGTGCTTTGTTCTTGTTTTAATTAACCTGGGATAAAAAATGTATACCTGCTTTGTATTTAAGTTGACTATTGAAATTAAAAAAAAAAAAAAAAAACTAAATGTCAAGTATTTTTAGACAAACGTGTCAATAGAGACTCTTAAGATGAATTCTAAGATATAAAAATGTTCTAACAAATAAGAAAAGAGTACTCACGTAAACATCGTGGGTACCTACTTATAAATTTTAATTAATTTATCTTATAATGAATTAGGTTATTAAATCACGTTATTATGAGTCAAGTTTTCTGTGTAACTCAGGATTTACTAAAATTAATAACACCCAACATTTTTTGTAATATATTATGGTTATTACTTACAAGTCGTGCATTTCGACATTATGTACAAATAAAGTACAATAGAAAAACGGTTGGTATTATTTTACAATGATAATACTCATTCAATTCTTATTTGAATTGCTGTACAGTTGACAAAAACAAATTGTTATTTTTTTGTGGTGGTCGTATCGAGTTTCACTGAAGTAACACAATTTTTTCTGTGACACAAATAGAACCGGAACTAAATTAGTTAAAATACTATTAGTTAACGAAAAAAATAAATGCATGCACAAAGGTTATTATTGCACTGCACAATTTAAATGCACGGAAAGACACTAGTGTAAACATTTGGATTTATCGCTTAATTTGGTCAAAAGGGTCAAAGAAGTCATTTATGATTATTCTTTCTCACAGTTTTATGAAACGAATATTCTACAGATGGTTGGTCTAAAAGATAAAATACTTAATTCATATTGCCTAAACAGAAATAACAAATTGAGACAATTAATTAACTTACCAATGGACATATTACTGAGGTGTTTATTAATTGTTTGAAAAGAAATCTTATACCTACAGTTTTGGGATTTAAATTAATCATCTAAAACGGTACCTAATAAAAAACATGTTTTTTTGTATACGGAATATTTCCTTTCTACATTATTATGACGTAATTTGGTTCCTAAGTGGAGGCCCTTATTTCCATAATTAACTTACGGGTGAATACTTTTAAGTTTATGAAACAGTCTTTTTTCCAAGTGTATAAAGTTTCAATAAATGTGAATGCAAAACCAAGAATTTTTTTTCATTTTTAAAAAAAGTTCTTCATTTTGCGGTTCAATTTTCCTCAGTGAAAACAGGTGTTATTTTCTTTCATTTCGAAATGTATATTTTGCTGGCGGGTATTGTTTTGGAACTTAATTAAATCATTTAGGTGAAAATATAAAAAGATTATGATAACGGTAAGGGTAGATCGAATAAGAAATTAAGATCCGAGGAAGTTTTTACATGAAGAATACTAACATGCGAAATAAATCATGCAAATATCATCAAAAAGACGTAAAGAACATTCGACATCGAGACTTTACGACATCGGAAAGTTTTCCGTGCTTGGATTGTTCCATGTCTTAAACAGAATGTTTGCTTGTGCCGTTTTTTCTTTTCATACCTACCGCCCTTTTGACGATTGTAACGATAAGTCGTATGATAATACGTTTTGTACGGCATTCGTTTGTGCATGATATTACCAGCTGAGTCGATCTTGGTGTACTTTATTTACAATGGCTCCAGGGGCACTCATATTGTTAGTGGTTATCGATCAAATACTTTTTCAATAGGATCAAAATATAATTCACTTGAAGAATCACGAATTCATAAAAAATAAAAACAATTAATTAGTAAATATCTTTGCCTTTCTTAAAAAAAAAACTGTGCCTTCCGTACACTATAAAATAGGTTTTCAACCTTCAGCACGCAGTACACCTGTAAATATTTGGAAAATGTTTTTATCCGAAGGATTGAATAAAAAAAGGCATACACAAAAGCATACCCTATACTTAGTTGACTCAGGGCATATAAATGCAAAAGTTTCTTGAATAATAAACTCTATACCAGGGCCATATCTATTATAAAATTCATGAATAATTTTTGTTAAGATTGAGGAGAAGAAACGATGTACACTCGCAAATTTATTCTATCAAGAATTTTCACATTTGTGACACGATATACTCATTTTAAATAATTTATAAGGTTACTTTCATTGACTTATTGGAGCAGACGAACCTATAATAAAATAAAGTACCTATGCCTATTATCTATGTGTTTAAGCGAAGTATAGGCAATGACAAACGAAAGGCTTAAGTAAAATTTTGAATGTACCCAACGTATTGCTATATATTTCAGAAAACCTACTTCAAGAAAGGATAAGAAGCAATCAGCAACACCTGCCTTCATGAAAACAATTATATTGTGTGTTATTTCCGATGCTGAAAGTACAACATTTTATTATCAATTCTAATCAACACCGAATCTAATTAAAAAATTAAAATAATTTCCTGCAATAAAACAAAAACACATTATTGTGAAACATCAAATTAATCTGTTTCCCTATCTCATTGAAACAAACTGGATTAAAAAATAAAAAAAAAAAAATAATAATACATAAATAAGTATAGCCAGAGTGAAGTTACGAAAGGTAAGCATAATATTTTGCAAGTCGTAAAATGAAAGCTGTCCCGTTCGTAGGTCGATGACTTGTTTCTTCACAGCAAGAGGTCATTTTATATTTTATTTTCATTTCAAAGTTAATTAAAAGGTAATTTTCTAAGATGCTCGTCATTTGGCATCATTGTCTATAATTTAATAAGCCATCAAACTATTATAATAATAATAATAAAGACTATCTGCATCATCTTTTTGTATATCCATGAGAAGTGAGTGCATAACTAATTGAAAATTAGCTTAACTGAAAAAAAAACAAATGCAAAAATATTTTTAGTTTCAAACACTAAGAACAAAAAGCCTCCTCTCTGAATCATTAAAATACGGAATGCATTAAAATACGTTAACTGACCGCAAAATGCGGACCGACACTGTCGGGCTTAACCAAAGCCTTACTTACTCAAGTTTGCTCTATGAAAAGCACGAAATTTTTAAACTATCGCGACAATCGTGCAATGAGCTTAGTTATATTAGAGTTGGAATGACTATTATGTATGTATTGTTTTGTGTGCCACACCATTAGTCAAGTGGCTTACGGACGGACTTGATGTTGGACTGATAACAATTAAATTGATTGTGTAGTGCATTTGTTACATGATACAAATGTGAAGTACTAAGTGGAATCACATTCCACGGACTTGACTGCGGTAGACATTCACAACCATCATCAGGGTTGTCTGTGGTTATTATGCATTTTTTTTAATGATCAGCCTTTAAAAACATTTAGAATTAACATATACATATATGAAAATGGTTAACTTTTTTGAATTGAACAAGTTTGTCTCTCAATTAAAAAAAGTCTCCATGCGACGTATTCATTATGGATCTATCCCATATTGTCAGTTGGCATCCGTTTTGAATAAATTAAAGCTAGTATCTTTTTTGTTTGATGAAATTATGCCGCCTGCGAATATGAGTGATGCTGAAAATTATTAGCTCGTACAAATTCTGTCAAACAAATTAGATCACTTTCTGCATTGCTAAAGTCTGATATGATATACAGGACCAGGCATTTAAGATTTTTTGTTGAATTATAATAAACAAATGGGGAAACATTTTAATTGATTTCTACAATTGGCAATCGATTGATATTCATCATCATTGAGTTGACCTTTTGTAGACATTCAGGTTTTCACAAAGAAACATTTCATAGATCGACTCTTGAAATTTTAGTATTTATTTAAAATTTCTTTTAATCAACGGTGGAATTAAATTTGTTTTAGATGATAGTTGTTCTTAAAGCTTAAAAGTTAACACGTTTAAGAAGTTATGCAAATTTTGTTTTTTTTATTGCATTTGAAAAACGGTTAGAGTTGATTTTGCTGATTTTAGTTAAAATAAATGATTTATCTTGAACAATTGAACTAAAAACAATTATAGACCAATATATCTTGCTAAATTTAAGAAAATCTGACTACAAACTGTAAAAAGTTTATTGGTGAGAATATGAATGAATTATATTATTCCTCATAATTAGTAGAATCTTCTTCTTATTATTCTATTCAAAGAAGGTAAACATCCCGAATGGAACCATAACTTTGCTCCTTTACTGTTTCACAATCTGTTTGTGTTGTTTGCTAGGTTGACCTCAAAAAAAATTGACAGGCCTGCTGGTTTAAGATTGTCTGAGGTCAACTGAATTGGTATCGTTGCATTTGATTTTCCAAGGTTTGTATGCCTACCTCTCTTTTTTTTAAAGCAATTATTGTATTTTGGCATGTTTTCAACTTCGACATGGTCTGGCTCTTTTGTATGATCGATTTTTTACCGTTGATCTTCAAGGGCGTAACTCGTGGACTAGCACCCACACTTTTATCTAGTCTTATCTTGGTGTAATTTGCATAGGTATGGTTAATCCCTTAGTCAACTCTCACGACAAGTAAAATTCACAACTTAGCATAAACTTTTCTTTCGCATAAATACGGCTGAAACCTCTTCATCAATTGTAATTCGCATTGTAATTTTTTCTAAAATCTTCTTTTGCTTGGTGACGCCGGTAATGGCCTTTCCCTCCTTCGATCCCACACTAAGGTGACTTCGAAGAGTATACAGACTGTAGCAATACATACATTACCCAACCATCGGAGAAGTTATATACGTATTCTTCCTAGTAGAATGCTAGATCCATATCACCGTAAGCTTCTTCGCCACAAATTATCCACACATAGTGGACTTGATTTTCGTTTACATGAAGAACAAATCAGATGTAATAATACAAAAACCTCATCTATTTAATTCTTGACCCTCGTCAAATCATTCATCAAAATTCCCTTCCTTATCCGTTCAAGGAATTTTTGCCATATAAATCGAACGGGAAAAATAGAAACAATTAGAATGAAACAACAACAAAATGTGCTTCACTAATAAAATAGCCGTGCTCTCAGTTGATAGATATAGATGGAATTGAGCTTTATATATACAATGGTAGAATTTCTTTGACCATATGTGGTCTTTTGACCCGTCCAAAACAATTCAAATAACGTGTTTTTCGAATAAACATGAGATGAGAAATAGACGAGCAACACTAACAAAGAAGCCTGATGACTGCCCATCAACTAGCTATAATTCTTGCCAAATTTTGTTGTTGTCCATCGGTTGTTGTTGGCTAATTCACCAACTTATCAAATCAGTATTTTTATCCTTATTTATCACTAACCTCACTGAAACTGCAATCGCTGGATAGCTGACAAACGCATCAATAATATTTTGCCTTGTTCTGTCAATGATATCATCAGCATATCCCAACACTTGTATCGACTTTTAAAAGATGTTCCCTTGTATATTTAAACTCAAGTTTTGAACGATATATTACAAAATGATGTTGAAAAGATCGCATGACAGAACATCTTTTTGTCTGATTCTTTTATTGATATCTAAGGTTTCAGTAAGGTTGTTTTCAATCTTAACGCCTCACCTTGATATTCTCAAATGCTTCCGTTTTTTTTTTCTTATTCAATTTCGATCACACAGCCATTCATAACAGTTTAATAATTTCTGATTATGAATGACCAAAATCAGTGCTCTCCAGTCATACTATGTGAAAGGCGTTTGTTGGCTTAATTTTAATATGACACCGCCCAAACTTGTTGATAATACTTTCTATACTTATAGCAGTAAACAAGCTTTAATCAGCCATCAAGTTGGAAAAAGTATCCGCGACAACTTTGTGCATGTCAATTTGTTTTGACACATCATTTGCTAAATGTCTCGACGCCTTTTACCTATTAATTTTAAGTTGAGTTTTGTATTTTTTATTTAAAATGCAAATCCCACCCAATATATAAAAAGAGCTTAAAAACAACTCTAATAAGTATTTTATTTTATTTTCTATCAAAATGCAAAACTGGCTAATTAAAATTATCGTTGTTCGTCAATTTTCACACACGGTTATGAAAAATAAAAATAACACGTTTGATAAAAAAGAAGAAAACAAATATTTTATAGTCAGTAATTAACAATCTCCTGTCATGTGAGCTGCAAAAAAAAAGAAGAAAATTGATAAGCTCTAAATAATTGTTAACAAAAATAATGCAACTTCACTGAGAAGGCTTTATAATATTGAGTCATAAAACAATGATGATGAATCGAATTATGTTTGTACTCTGTACACTACCCTAAAGCCAAACACTTAAATGGCCTTGATTGTACGCCAATCCTATAAAGAGAAAGGATTGTGTATTGTGTGCAAACAAAAATTGAATCAATTATTACATCAGATTATAATAGGTAGCACACACAAATATGATGAGACGATGATGGAACAAAACAAAGGCATTTGTTTTTTGATGTATGATTAATGTTTTGATTAACCTTAATATGAATTTATTTTGCCTGAGTACATTAAAAAAAAAAAAAAAGGATTACAAAAAATAAGAAACAATCAAAATGTATCAAAAAAGAGAAACCAGAATCAGGGTGAAACCAGCAGACAAGTTGACATTTATGTTGCTTCTGCTGCGTTTATTATTAATTCATATCAAAAACTCAGTTCAAGGACCCATTGCGCTAACAAAAAAGCCAGTCAAGTGATAGAGCGAGAAAGAGAGAATTGTTGGCCGGTTGGTTGGGTTTCTGGTACCGATCGATATTTAAGTACCGGCAATACAACACAACTTTCCTGCTCTGCTAAGCTGCAATCTGGTATTGCCACCACTGACAATGGTGACGACAATCACAGAGACGACAACAACGATGATGATGGAGTCGGTGACTTTTGAAGTGGTTATACCCTTTTTATACCTTGATTCCTTGCTACTTCAAGGAGAATTACATGTTTCTCTTCCTATTTACATATTTTATGGGTTTTAATCTGGTTTTTATTTTTTTTTTTGTTTTTGCATGGTAATTTTGTTATGTTCTTGCGTATGTTCATTGGATTAAAAAAAAAAGGATAACAACAAGGACTATGCATTTTATACATACTAATAGTTCGTTAAATTTTACAATATTATGACGAATTGAAGCCAAATAGGTTCTTTATAATTGTGAGTTAGTTAGCGTCAAATAACAACAAAATGAATTAAATGTAAACAAATGTACAAAGTTGAAGGGTGAACGCTTAAAAAAATCACTCTTAACTTTTTAATTTTTAAGAAAGATTACATGACAGTACAGGAAAGATAGGTCGTTTGCATCTCAGTTTGGTTGCAGCTTATTGCATAAGTCTATCGGTAATGCCAGTAAGCCAGTAGGTGCAATTTTGTTAACATAAAATAAATTTTATTTTTTAGAAAATTTCCCCTCCCGGCGAAATGAGGGGAGATAGACTCCCCAGAAAGATCCCATTATTAGTTTGCAGCGAAAAAAAAGCCCCCATACATTTTTTAACTTTAACAGTGCATGGTGGCCACACCCACCATTGAAGGGTTGGCAGACGTCCCGATTACATACCACACTTGTTGGTAGATGATATTAGGGCTAATTATTTTCGTTATTAAATGACGTAAGTATTTTTGACGCTGGCTCTCCGTTTCATGTACGATATCAATGAGAAAGGAATCTAAACATTATCAAATCGGCCAAAATTTCACGATGAATAGATATAACTACGAAGTAGTCAAGGACTTTGTTAACCTGGGGTCCTTCACCACAACGAAAAATGACATCAGTGCAGAGGTCAACCGGAAAATGAATGACAACACAATCATGGGATGTAAAAGATTCGAATAAAAACTAGCTTGGATGCTATGATTAAAAGATTTTTCGATCTATTTACGGTTCTGTGTTTATCGAAAAAAAAGATTCAACAACGAATTTTATGGGCTTAACAGCAACGTTATTCTGGTCAAAAAGAAAAAAAAAAAAAAAGGATATGGCAGGGACAAGTGGAAAGTATGAACATTAATAAACAAACGTGATCTTCGAATACAACCCTAATTGTGTACGCGGCATATAAACACCCAATGACCTCAGCCAACTTCTAAACACTATGTGGATTCTGAATATGATGATGATTAATTATAATAAGGCACAAGCATATTTGATATTTGTCCAAACTTCGTCAAAACAACCTCGGGTCAATATTAAAGATTTTCTCAAAAATTGAGATCAATCGGTTCGGAGGTTTCGAGGTCCATAGCATACATACAACCATAGGTTCACTCAATTTTATAAAGAAACCAATGCTTGCTTGATGGAGTAAGACAAACTTGTTATCTATTATTACAATATAAAAATTCATGGTTATATTTTTTTTATCTGAATCTTTTAATGCTCCTACAAACAGAAAGATAAAATTCTTTCAAAACAAATAAACAACAAACAAAATAAATAAAACGCGAAAAATATTATGACTAGAGGTACGCCCCGTCATTCGTGTATCTAGATTTATTGCAAGTTAATATATTCCTGTAAAAAAAACACACACATGCGGCGGAAGAATAGTTTGCAACACTATGCGCGCGAGTGATCGGTGGTGTCGGCGGCAACGACGACAACGGTGGCGGCAAAATGAATTAGAAAACAAATCGTATTTTAAGTCTTAATGATGTGTTTTAATGGAACAATTGGTGAGAAGTCACGTCAAAAATGAAGAGTGAATGTGTGGGTGGCATTAGCTTTAGAATGACGCCATATGAGACCTTACGAACATTGAGAAACTGCGTATCCCCGATAGTCACATTAACAATCCAGAACACGCGACTTTAAAATAAAAATAAAAATGCATTTAAAATTCTAATTACATGTTCTTGATCTTGATCCAAATAGAATTTATTTCAAAAATAGACTTTTTCGATTTTCTTGTTATGATTGATATAGTCTTACGAATGACTAATGTATTCCAATTGCAAAATAATATACTAAGACGTCGTCACCTGTTGTTCATCAAATTCGAAAAATAATAATTTGTAAATGCACTTAAACATTACTTCATGGTGTGTTGCTAAAGAGCAATCTTGCACACACTTGATGAGCAATTTGAACGCGTGTTGCGGTTTGTTATAGACATACTGGCGGGACGCAACTAAAAGATTGTCATTTCAATATGATGACGCAAAACTGGTACAGAAGATTTAAGCACGTAGTCTTTTGGTTATTGTGGTGTTCGAGCTAGTTTAATTTGATTTGCGATAAACAAACAAGTTATTGGACACAATGAGCTTTTTTTCAGAATCTTACGTGTTTAAATAAAATTAAATAAGGAAATATTATAATGACATACAGACAGGCAAAAGTAGTTATGTTGCAAGTCAATTTCAGGGATTGAAGTGCTTAGGGTTGGCGTCAAACAGAAAACGAGATAGCTATAAGGAAATCAAAACCAGGGTCGGAACTGCAAGGTGAATAGAGTGAAGACCGCCGCAACGGTTTCGAATACATATACATATTTATACTTGCCATTTTTCGTACTAATATTAAGACTCAATTATAAATTGTAAATTTTTATATCCTTCACTAAAATTATATCAGCGAGCCGAAAGCCTATGCAGCTTGTGCTCTCAAGTACTAACTTAGGAATTTAAGATTACTATGTTAGTTTTTATTTTTTTTTTTTATTTCAAGGTGTAATAACTGTAAAAGGGAAAACTGTGGCCACAAACTACTTGGAGTATGTGATGAAGTTAATTATCTCGAAATACTCAATCTGTCCAATTTTATTAATAATAGATCACTTTTGAAAAGAACTGAGAATACTGAGTGCGTCAAATACAGTCACTCTTTGATGAGTCTCAGGACTCTGAGACATATACGCTAGATAAATAGAAGATGGACTGGCCAAAAATCTTGTTTTGATGCCACTGGAACTGGAAAAAGCAGAATTCATAATAGATTCCAAAAAAAAATACTGTAAAAATTTGAGACTTGTCGTATGTCAAGGAATCAAACAGGACTCAACTGTCCTTCTTGCCTAGAACCCTTTCGGGTCACAACTCAATGGGTACCCAAATGAGCAGAATGCGTATAGAAACAACAGACTTTTGAAGGATGTCCCAGAACGAGAAAGAGGAATAACGATGAACTCACTTTCTATGTGAATGTTCCAGGTTAGTTCAATACATAAAAACTACTTTGAGTTTGACGACATTGATGACATACACAAAAGGCTAGCTAAGGAAACTGTGTTCAATAAGAACACATAATTCAAGGAGGCAGCACAACACAATTAATATAGCAATAACTCCTCACCTTGCAGCTTTTAACTATCCTTTCTTGCTTTCTAACTTTTGATTCACCCTTTCGGGGCAGGGCAATGGATTCGATTAAGATGAACCCGCATGATTTCGCTGTATCATCACCCCGATTAGCCTTCTGGTCCCCTTTCATCAATTATCTTATTAGTTATCTTATTAGTTATTACCTTTCTATCGGGTGTAATAGAATTTGTTGGAATCTTATTCAAAACTCTGGTTTTGGTAATTAACCCGAAACCTACGAGATTCAGAAATAAAAAATGAAAATTTAATGGAGAACTTACATGCTAAAAGCTTTTAAATAGCTTGCAGGCAATATAACATTAAATCTATATAATATGGTACAAAATTCCAGAAACAAACTTGCAGTAATAAACATCACCCGTACAATTAAAATGTATTATTTTCCTTTAAAAAAAATCTACAACATAAACAACAAACGAACATTTTAATTAAGTCAATCTAATTTCACTATGAGATCATATTCCTTGTATCATAGGAAATACACATTATAACATATTTGTACACTTCCTGCCTCTAAAAAGTTGATCCAACAAGGATACTAATTTGATGTGGCAGTTCGTAATTGAATAAAAATGAAAACTTATAACCACATTAGTATACTAAGTAAAATGTACCTGCATGTGTACGAAATTATACAAAATTTTGTAATTTAACTTTCATTCATTACATCAACTTTGATGGAAATGGGTTTCTCTTCGATGATATCATTTACGGATCACCTTGCGTTTCAATTCAATGCAAATTAGATTTACACACATTTCTGTTGATGCCTACTGAAATGACGCGATTTTGGTCAAAACATAAGTTCCAGTCTCGCATAATAAATATTTGATTTAATTAAAAAAAAAACAACAACAATTGTTCTTGATGGGGCATATTTGTGTGTCAGTCTGTTTGGTGAGAAACTCTAGTAGGCGTCTAATTCGTTTTGTATTAGTTTGTATTAAATTACTATTCCACCTACTTCAGGGCAGGTTTTCAATATCTATTCTTAACGATAGAAAAAAAACAAACCAAACACACAAAACTAGTTCGAAGGTAAATTGGTTTATTTCCGTACTGCCCTCCGAGAAAACCCCAAAAATATCGTTTACTTTTATATAAATTGATTGTTTGTTTATTTATTTTGTGGGTTCATATTTTTTGTTTGTGTTTCTATTTCGCTCTCTAACTGAAAATTTTATTAAAAAACAATAATTACTTAATTCCCACTTATATTTTTTATTGGCAAAACATTATTGCTAAAGTTCAAAAATAAATTGACCATTGTTGGGTGTTACGTCAACTTTGCTATTATACAAGAGATTTCCCAAACAAAAAAAAGCAAAAAACATGATTAAATGATAAAATAGAAAAGGTATCTTTGTCCATCTATTAAACAACAAATTATAAGTAATTAATCATCTTTTGATAGTATGTAGTAGTTGGATCGGCAGCAATGCGGAACTTAACGTAGATAAATATTTCAAGAAGTAGATATGATTTTAGGAAACATTTTATTAATGAATGGTTGTTGAAACCAGACAAATATAAATCAATGTATGAAAGTATAGTTACATAATATTTTATACAAAACGCAGTATTCCGGAACGCGATATCCACGAAGGACTGTGTGGTTTGATTTCATAAAACTATTAAGAAGGTTAATAGGTATGTTTTGTATAAATTATTATCGAGTAGATAATGAGTGAAGCTTTTTTATTACAATCTTCTATTCGGAGGATTCCCGTCCTTTCCAAACGACAATAGTTTGGTTTTACAAAGCGATGATTTGCTGTGCTGTGCTGCAGAAACATTTTACTTGCGACCCATTGAAAAATTATATTGATATCATGTAGACCAAGACTTTTTTTAATAAAACAAGATTATTGTATACATTCAAGTCCAAGGGATACTTGTTGTCTTCTTATTTTACGTGACGAGTTATATGCCTATTGCGGTTCGTTTTTTCTTTTTCGCGATAGGGTTTAAAAAAGTTCAGTCCAGTAGAAGTTGAGGAAACAAGGCCCGTGGGCATTGTTTTTGTTTGATTTAGTTATAAAGCCCGAGGAGACAATTTTAGTTCCAAAAATAAATCAAAATAAAACCTATAAAAACACAAATTTCATCGAAAACAATTGTTTCAATAAGGAACCTTTGTACCTGCCAGTGTATTACAGAAAGAAAAGTTAAACGTAAACTCCAAACATTACTTGGTAGTTAGTGCTTGGGGATATTCATGACATCAAAAACACCAAACAAATAATGTGAATACATTTGATGTCGTGAAGCTAAAATCGCAAAAGATTGCTGACTTTCAATCTCTAATAAAGCCCGGCAGCAACAGCAAGTACAAAGAACCTTAAGAAACATTGTCAGCAAGCGATCAGAGTTGCCCCACACAACGAATTGCCATTGGCCGTCTAGCTCATGCAGCCAGAAACAAGGTATATCAGGCAATTCTGCTGACGAGAGCTAGATTTACTGAAAGATCAGCCCGAAATCTACGCAAAAAAATTGTATAATGTGGATGGTGCGGACGGAATGCCAATCGAAAAGTTCAAAGCAGCAGGGCTTGCTTTCATAGGAAGCATACACCAACTCTTTGACTCCCACACATATTGGAAAAAAAATAGCAATTTTAAATCGAAACCCCCCAGCTTTTCATTGCGTATCACAACATCTATTGAGAGGAGCTATACAAAGCAATGTCCAGTTTTGGCATCGCTACCAAACTCGTTCAATGGCGAAATCTGGTTGCTCTGTCAAAAGTCGGTAAGAACACCACTCTTAGATGTCTAGGGCAAGGTTACGCGTTATCATGCATTTAACATCGTTCTTGAAACAATTGTACCCAAATAATAAACCAATACTACTGGTACAATTAATCATAATCTGTTCAAATAATGCTTATGCAGATGACATAGACATCTCTATGAGGAAGAAGCATGGACTTTAAAAGATGAAAATTAGATTGGGTGCTTTGAAAGGAAGATTCTTCGAGTGATTTTTGGTCTGTTATTATGAAGGAATGTGGACAGGTGGATTAAACAACCAGCTTTACGGGCTATATAGCGATGTTGATCTGGTTAAAAGCTAAACTGACAGTGGCTAAGATAGTTGCGACTGTAAGTGTTAATTTGAGCACCTAAATTCTTGTTCCTCGCTTTTCGTCAACAATACAATCGACAGAACCAGCGACAGACCCGATAGTCGATAATTTTAGGAGTTGTCAAAAAAACTAAATCGATCTTGGGTAAAGTTCAACGAACAAAGCTTTCTTTAAAGTTTAAATCGATTTTCCACACAATTATGAATGCTTTGACCAAACTTTTATATAATTTTTGTTTATGCTTATAAAAAAACAGAAAAACTAAAGTTATTTGATTTCTCAGAAACTGAATAAATGACTTCATCAACAAAAAAAAAGAAACATAATCTAACAATCTCTGATTCAAGTTGATTGAATACATGTGCCAATTGGGACACAATTATTTGCACGCACTCAAATAACGTCATAAGTCCACAGTTTTCAGTTTTCTCTTGGCCAAAAGAAAAGGCAAAAAGCCACGAAATCAAAATAAAATTATAACAAATTAACACAATGAGTTATTTTGGAAAAGAAAAATAAAAAATAAAACTACTTACCAAATGAAAAAAAAATTTGAACACTGCGACTGCCACTTGCCGCTTTGTGAAACAAAACATTTTTTTTTTATATTTTATGATTTTCTTCCGTCTTTTTACTCTCTTTCCAAATACATAACTAAAATAATATAATAAAATGTTTGTTTTAATTAACTCGTCGTCGTAGAGACGTGTTGTTGTTGGTTGAATTGAATGAAGTGGGAAAACAGAAGTAATAGAGATATAGGTATACGAGTAGTAAGTGTTTCGCGACCTTTTGCAATGTGAACCGGAATCTTACCCAGAGACGATGATTTGTCTTGTTTCTTTAAGAGGTCTTAATTATTTTTTAAAATCATTTTTCATCTGCTTCTATTTAATAAGTTCATGAACAAAAATCCTTCTTCCACGGCCATTTGCAGTGATAAAGGTGAAAATAGTGACGCACCACACAACGTATCGTCTAAGCTCTTGCGTGGAGGAAAAACAGGAACTTTCCCTCCCCAAATACCACCACAGCCAACACCGAGAGACAATCAGACTCGTTAATTAATTGGAAATTCAATTTTCAAATTGATTTTGTAACTTTGCCTCCAAAAATATCGTCACAAATTCGATTCTTAATTTAGCAAATCAATAAAATTTCACTTTTTTTTTTTGCAACACAATAGACTCCAAACAGGAATGTAAATAAGGAACCATAAAATTGGCCAAAATGTATAAGGAAAATGTAATAAAGTTACAGAACAACAAAAAGGCATTGGGATCGTCGAAACGAGATGGTGTTCTGCGAAAAATTTCTCAAAACGACTGCAACACGACGACGATGGCGATGACGATTGCGAACGACGGCGGATGATTCCCAACTCTACAGTCAACACTCACTGCAGAAAGCAAAGCAAGCACTCAGCGGCGCGGACACAGCCAGTGCCAGAGAGAGAAGAGCGCCAGAGCAATCAAGAAAATGCATATAAAAATTCGAAAGGCAGAAAAAGATAAAATACAAAATAAAAGGAAAAAATGTGGAATTGAATGAAGGAAACTATCGTTCCGATGAGTTACCAGGCCGAAGCAGCACCAACTACACCAACACCACACTTATTTCAAGTTTTTTTTCCATTTTTTTTTCAAGGAGGCTTATTCTTTTATATATTTTTTTCACATAAAAATAAAGTTTTTATTAATGCAGATATATTAAATTATATAAATAATAATTTATACTAACTTTTTTTAGTAAAATTTTATGTAAAAGTCACTTTTTTATGATGAAAAACATTATTTTTCTTTTCACTTTTGCATTCGATATGGATGTGGATAGAAAATTATTTGATGGCTGGCGCTTGCAAGCAAACAGAGCAAGACAGTGGTGTGGATCGTGGAAAATTGGAAAATTCGTGACAGTGGAGAGTGGAAAGTATGAGAAAATTGACAGTTGCGCAGTACGGTACTGCCATGTGGGATTTTTTTGGTTTGAATGGTTTGGAATGGTTTTCTTGAATTTGAAAGAAACGAAGTGTTAGATGGAAATTAAAGTCCCTTGCACATCAGAAGTATTGCGAAGCTGATCAACGAAATGGTTGCCGCGGGGAAATAAATCGGGAGGCATTGACGTATTAGGTATGGACCGCCAGTAGCCAACTTCACGCGTGTTCCAACATAACTAGGGGCGCCATCAACTACTAGCAGGAAATCTGCGTAGCAGTGATATGATTTTTTTTTGTTGTTGAATTACGACAGTTGTCTTTTTTTTACATAATTCTATATGAACTTGAAAAAAACACGGCTATTGAGAATTTTACTAGGAAAATATAAGAAGAGTTAAGGGGCATTTGTTTACACTTGATCATCTTTAATCAAGGATTGTTCCAGTTAATAATCATCCCAACTAATAATTTTGCTTCCGATTTCCAAATTAAAGAGTTGTTTTTAGCTATAATGCTTATATGGCCATTCTGAGTGGAAGTAAAATTGTTATTGGAGCCAAAGCTGATATAATTAATTCCTTAGATATTATATGTAGCATATTAGTACAGCGTTTATAGGCGCAAAAAATCGTCCTTTCTATAGTCACGCTATATTAATACTACAAAGGAGTATTCGCTCCAATAATCATTTTATAAAATAATTATACAAACGCTATATGAGAAACTGTCGCTTCGCACCTATGACCTATACGACTTATATATCAAAGTATTTAGGAAGTATTAGCTCCATAGTCATGCTATAAAATAGTTATACAAATGTAATATAAGCTTTTATCGCTTTGTGTAAGACTGATATAATAAAATATATAGGGAGTATTGGAGCGTTTGCCCCTGGTCTAATAGTTACGGTGACCATATTTTTTTAAAGCTGAACCCGGGACAGACAAAAATGAAGTTACCAGAGGCAAAATCATAACTCAACATATTTTTTTATTATTTGCAACTAAAATTCGAGGCACTAAGCAAAACTGATGTCTGATGTGCGTCCGTGGATTTGTGCGTATGTGCGAATTTGCGGTTGTCTGTTCATTGAATCTACAGCCCAAATGCGTTGAGCGATTTTCTTCAAACGTGAAGTACTTGGTGGGCAGTATTTTTTTATTGTGGACGACGAATTTGATTTATCTCCCATTAACAGTTTTGGTTTTTCCAAATTTTATCGAAAATGGCTCAAACAGTTTTGCTAAAAATTAAAGTAAAGGTTATATTTGTAGTGCTGTTCATATAACTACGCCTGCATTTCTATGGAAGATAATTACAAAAAAAAGACAAAAGTGATTCCGATTTTCTAGTTAGAAAATTGTTCCTTTTTTAACTTATTTATTTATTTATTTACCGCCATCAAGTTACAAAACTTTATGGAGACTACAATACTTTTAATTAACAATAAACACAATTATCAATAAATAAATTATTAAGCAAGTTTTAATATTTTCTCCGCGACCAAAAAATCATTTCGCAAACTGTGTAACGTGAATCCGCAATCCACAACATCAGAAAGCATTCCACACATCGGCGAAGGAAAAATTCGCATGAATTGAGTCTCAAATGTATCTTTTTATGTATTAACGATAAGCAGCATTGAGTTACATTAGTAACATTAGTTATACCTGTGACACCACTGGTGGTATCAATACCATGGTTGATAAATTATTAAATTAATGTATTTTTAGGGGTTATTATTTGCCAGAATAAAAAGAAAACATTAAAAACTAACATCTTATCATCATAATAAAACAAATCAATCACTATTTAGTATCGAGCAGTAAACGCATACTACACAAGGCGTGTGTCACCCTCCATGGTATTGTCAATACCATTGTATCAATACCATGGTACCTATACCAGCAGTGTGTCCATAGAATAATAAATAAATAGAACATCAACTCAGGAGGTTTTACCCACTTTTGCCTACAAACTTTCAAAACTGCAGAGATTTGTATGCGTGCCCGTGCATTTTAAATGGGACTGTCAAATTTGGCTAGACCATAAATTCTTATAATTTTGCATTTTGCTGTTCACACGTATTCATGTATAGAAAAGCGTGTGTAATTTTTTTTTCTACGGGAGGAGACGGATGATTACAAGTAGATGACCTGTGAGTGTGTCGAAGGTATATCGTTACTTATTTAAGTCGTGTTTTGTTGGTAATTTCTAGTTAGTCAGCACTGGAAAGGACCAATAAAACGCTATATTCACTTTTATATCCTCATTTTTATTTTATTTAAAAGTTGGTATTCTTGACTATATGCCAAGCCGAAGTTTCAAATAATTTTATGGATGTGGCTGCAAAGTATGGCTATTTGTATATACCGAGTTGGTCAACTTGTACCCCACCGACAAACAAACAAAAACCGACAAACAAACAAAAACCGGTAAAATAATCATTATTTTGCTTGAATATTACCAAATAAAATTCCAAATTATATAATTTTACTTTAAAAACCTGCTTTAACCATTTTTTTTGTTTTTAAGCGAAAAGTTCAAAATCATCAAAACTTTTTTTCAACTTTCGTAGGTTAAAAGTAGCTTCTTACTTCTTCCGCAAAACGCGGCTCTAAAGGAAAACACAAAACGAACACAACTATTATCATTGTATATGGAGTCCATGTCTTAAGCTGTCATAGGTGCCACCAACCTTTAAACACAAAATGTATTGACATTATTTCGCGCCAAAAATTTCCAGGCATTCCAAGATTTTATCGTCACTTTTATGTTCACTTTAATTACTGACCAATTGATCGCCACTTTTCGTATCCCATACAAAATTTTGCTAAAGTGACTGAACACTTACCAATAAAACACGCCTTTAATTAGTTACATTAGTTACATTAGTTACGCGTAACTAATTAATTGTTTAAACGTAACTTATTTAATTAGTTACATTAGTTACATTAGTTACGCGTAACTAATCAATTTTTTTAAAACTCGAGTTACTTACCAACACTGCTTACAACTCTCAACCAATCATATTTTGTGTGCGTTGTTAGTTCTACAGGATTGGAGAGGACCTACAATTTTACTTCGAATCTGAACGACTAATGTGAGTCGCTATTTTCATGACAATGATATACTCTTGGAGGATTTGTCACTTCTGCGCAAGAGGCAGTGTCCATGAGAAAAACATAAGGTGTTCGGGCTGGGCTCGAACCCAGACTTCCGGCGTGATAGTCCGACACGCTACCCACTTCGCAACGGGGCACTACAAAAAAAAACTTTCAAAACTGCAAAACTCTGTATGCGAGCCCGTACATTTCAAATGGGACTGCAAATTTTCCTAAACAATACATCCTTACAATTTTGCATTTAACTGTTCACACGTATTCACGTATAGAAAAGCGCTCTATACGTGAAGAGTACGAGTTGATGACCTTGTGCAAGGCACCTTACACCATAGTTTAACGTACCCATTAACTTCCAGTTTTCACTCATTTTTCAACTAGTCCGTCATTCATTCCGCCATCTTTTAAATATTTCGAACAAAATACGAAACAACTCTATATACAAATCATCAATCTGCCTCACTCCCGCTCACACAATGTTTTCTTACTGCACTGGAAATGATCTTCGAAATATAATGGAAAGCTGCCATAAATAAAATCAAAACTTTTCGCTCAGCCCACCAAAACTCGAAAGATTTGGTGACGAACGGTAGTGCTATAGTAAAAAATATTTTGTTCTTCTTCCTGATGGAAATAAAATTAACATAAAACAGTATAAATCTTTTATATACACATTTCCTTTTTCTTTCACAATAAAATGTAAGTGATAAATTTCATAAAATTGTTAACAATTCATGAATTTCTTGTGCTTAAAGTGAATTATTAAGATCTCGATTTGCTGGCGACTCCCATTGGTGTTGTTTTTTTTTTTCTATTTGATTCATCGACAGAATTTATGAGATATACTACTTGACTCGCGATAAGTAATTTCTATAAATAAATTTATTAATTGAACTTTTAAAGTGTAGTTTTGATCAAAAGTTATTCTTCCGCCCTATATATGTATAAGAAAAGTAGGTACCCAATAAGAAAATTTCACTTTTCGGCCCACGCGATTTTGTCATCTTTTTCAACTTGAGTATGAGATTATCTTGCCCTACCTGCACTTATTTTTTTAATTTTTATTATTGCAATAATTTGTTCTTGTTGCAGTTACTCTGACACATAAATCAATATTCCGTCATCGTCGATTTCCTGGGATCTACTCACCTTCCCAGTAGTTGAGCTCATTAGAACGCGACAGTGCCAGTGTCTCATGTTTGCATGCATTCTTCAACTTCCGTCAGCTGCTTACGCTTTAAAATCCCCCTGTCTGCTGTCCCTACTTCTATCTTTATACCGAACTCGAAGATCATTTTAAATTTCATGGTGTTTCTCAGATTTTATATTTACGTATTTATGTGTTGATGAGTCACTTTTGACTTCGATTTCATTCTTCATTGCCCCTGTCGACTTCACAGTCGTTTTGAATCGTTTTGATTCATTTCTGCCTCATTTGCGACAAAAAGAGATTAACTATCTAGAAGTTTTGAACTTTCTTATCTTCAATGAAAATACCAATATACCACTGTTCATTCTTCACAGGATATAGTGTTTATTTATAAATGCACAAACAGCTTTTGTTTACCTTGGAAGTCTGCTCGGCCGCTGACATCACTTTTTATTCGTTTCGCTTTCGACTCAGTTGAGTATCTAGTAGTAATTTTTACATAATTGATTTGTAGTTTGAAACATCATTAACCACCTAGAAATTTAGCTCGTAAGATATCTACATAGGTTTGCATTGGATTAATTGCGTTAGTACAGTGATAGACTTTTCAACTGGTTAAACGTTACGTCACTTCGATATTCATTCGTAATTCGTTTGAACAAAATCTTTCATTGAATAGGTACAATGTTGACATAAGATTGATGACACATTCCTTTTCGAAGTTTATGGTCTTCATGATTATTCTGAATGTTAAACAGTTTCATTGTTATTTGATAAAGTTGGCGAAGGTGACGAATTTTTGTTTTTAGTATAAGAGGGAACAACTGGTTTGATCTTTAGCAATTAAATGGGTAAAAAAATGATTTGAATCTGCTTATTATTTAAGCTTAACACCATAAAGCACTTTATACTTTCTCGCTATCTTTAAGCAAACCTTCCACTCCATTTGAAACGTAGATAAGGATTAAAATTATCTGCGTTAATTGGCCAAAAGCGGTCCGAGCTACGGCTTGGCTCGAATAATCTCAGACCAATTTTCCACAAATAAAATTTACCTTGTTTTTCTTGATCTTATAACGTTTTTTGCAACGAGTTCCACACGGTTGATTCAATTCCGTTTTCTTCTATATCCACTTATCCTTAATCGGTTCTACTTAACAGCCTAATTTTGGGCATTATTTGTGGCGTTATGGCGCCCCAAACATCAATAAGCCTTACCGGTCTACACGGTTCCTAGCTTAGGGGCCAGTCAGTGAAATGTATCAGTAAAAATGTTCTTTTTCAATTTTAAGGCAAATTATTCGATAATGTTGGTGTAAAATTAAAATGAATGTAATGAGTAATAAAAGTAATGTAATGAGTAATAAAATGAATGTAATGAGTAATAAAATATCGCAATTAGGTCTAAAATCAAGAAATATTAACACTTTTGTGTTTTCAATTATCATTAACAGTTGAAAAAGTAGTGAAACAAACAATTCGCATTTGCAAAAGTTGAAAAAATCAAAGGTTAAAGCTTATAAGAAAGCAGTTCTAAACAATACGGTAGAAAATTGGTCACTATATAGATCTGTTCAAAATAAGTATAAAAGTGAAATAAAAATTACAAAAAAAACAACTACATAACGTCTCAATAAGATCTTAATCTGGCAATCAAATAGAAATGTGGAAAACTTTAAAAAGAATGGTCTTAAAGAATGCAGCATCGAATAATATTGAAAGTGTTAAATTTGGAGAAAATACATTAATTCGTGCGAATGAAATTGCGAATAAGTTCAATGTGTACTTTGTAGATAGTATTAGGGAAATAAATGCGTCAATTCCTGTAGTTTCGTATGTGCCGCTGGATATAAGTGTTGATTCTATTCTTGCTTTTCGATTCTGTGACGAAAAAACATTGTATAAATTAATTCAAAATTGGAATAGTAAAAAGGATGTGTGTGGACTTAATAGAGATATGATAGTGAAATCATTAGAAATTATTGGCCCTGTACTCATGAAAATAATCAAATAATCTTTGCAAACTGGAAGATTTCCTGAAATATGGAAGCAGTCAGTTGTTTTTCCGGTGGAAAAAGTCAGCAAAACGAATAAATGTGAAGAATTTAGGCCTGTGTATACCTATGTTACCTACTTGTGAAAAAATATTAGAAAAATTTGTTGCAGATCAGCTGGGTTCAGAAGAGCGCATTCATGTGAAACTGCCATTAATTGTGTTGTGTGGAAGTGAAAAATCAGTTATAGCCGTGTTTTTGGATTTAAAACGTGCATTTGAAACTATTGATAGTATGGTGTGCGTGATCGAGAATTGAAATGGTTTGAATCTTATTTGGATAACAGAAGTCAAAGAACGATTGATAAATTGTCGGATACAGTTATTAATGACCTGAGCGTTCCTCAGGGTTCAATTTGAGGAGTGTTTCTCTTTCTTTTATATATAAATGATGCTAAAAAAATGTCTAAAGTATTGCAGTTTAAAGCTTTTTGCGGATGATAGTCAGATTTACATTTGTAGAGGTGACAGTGACGTAATGTGTCAAAGAATTAATGATGACTTAAAAAGTGTTGATAATTGGCTGAAAATGAACAAGTTGAAGGTGAATATGGGAAAAACTAAATGCATGAAATTCAGAATGAATAGTGAAATTAATGTGCGAATGGGCAACGCGTCAATCGAAACAGTTCGAAGTTTTAAATATCTGGGTGTAATAATTGATGAGAAGCTAAATTTTAAGGATCACGCTAGTCATGTTTGTGCGAAAATTTCAAAAAAAGTTTATTTCTTGAGTAGAATAAGAAGACATCTGACATTTGAAAGTTCTATTCTTTTGTATAATTCCCTTGTGATGCCGCACTTTAATTATTGCTCAACTTTACTGTTTGGTTGTAATGCAGATGTTAAATTGCGACTTCAAAGACTGCAGAATAAAGGTATAAGAGTCGATTTGAAACTGAATATATATACACCGATTCGTGCTATGCTTGAATGCCTGAACTGGATGAATGTTAAACAAAGGCTGACTTATGATGCCATGGTTTTCATTTTCAAAATGCGTAACGGATTGTTACCATATCTGAAGAAATCTTGAAAGTTTCTGATGAGCAGCCATATAACTTAAGAAACAATAAAAACTTAAGACCAGATGAGATGCCGTCTAAGCAGTACCCAACATTCCATATTGTTTGACGGTATCAACTATTATAATAGTCTCCCGAGGGCAGTGAAAAATGAAAGTGGAACAAATCAATTTAAAAAGAAACTCATCCGTTTTATCAAAAATAATATTTTTTAAACTTACCATCAATTTCTAGCCAATAATACAAACTTTATATCAAAATGTGATTTTTGTAGTTGTTAATTTTAAAGTTCTTTAACTAATAATATTGTTTTTTTTTTCAAAACCATAGGTAGGGCAATATATAGAGACCAATCTATTGCAATGCAAAGATGGGTACTCTTGGCTCAAGCCAGGATGGTATGCAGAAACTCTATAATTAAAATTTCAATGAATGATCCTTGAAATCACAAAGTGACAATATTACGCGAATGAGGATTAAATTGAGTTATTTTTTTTAACAGATAAATTATACTATTCATTACCTTCATTATAATACCAATTAACACCAAAATTATATTTTCAGAAAACAACCACATAAGAGATTCCCAGAATCCACAATCATGACTCGAACGAGTAGAATTCTTAATGTCATAGCGATTCTTGTGTGCACCGGCTGTGTACTCACCATAGTTGAAGCACAAATTGCTGAAAAATACACCCAAAATCCATGTGTTACCAAGCAATCCTGCCACGAATGTATACAGACACAAAGTTGTGCCTGGTGTATGGCGCACGATTTCGGCGGAGACAAACCAAGATGCTTTGATCCCAGTCTAAGGTCAATGGGTGGTTGCCCAGAAGAATTCACCTGGAATCCCGACAATGAACAAACTATTAAAATGAATCGCACTTTAACACGAACCGCTTCGGTAAGTGGTGGTGGACAAATGGTATCTGGAGGAAGCTATGAAGCAGGCTCTTCGTATAGTGGAAGTGCATCAAGTTATCAATCGTCACAGTATGGTGGTTCAGCTAGTGGTTCAAGTAGTTCATCAGGAAGTTTTGGTGCTGCAGGTCAATCAATTGTTCAAATAAGTCCACAAGTAGTTCAACTTAAATTAAGAATGAGTAAGTTAGAGAAATAATTTTTTTTTCATTTAATTCTAACTTAATTTAATTTACAGATCAACCACATAGAATGACTTTCCGTTACTCACAAGCTGTAGATTACCCAGTTGATCTTTATTATCTTATGGACTTGTCCAAATCTATGGAAGATGATAAACAGAAACTTTCAACTTTGGGTGATTTGTTGTCCACAACTATGAGAAAAATAACATCGAACTTTAAATTGGGTTTCGGTTCGTTTGTAGATAAAGTTCTTATGCCATATGTTTCAACAATTCCCAAAAAGTAAGTTTTCGCTTGTTTACTGTTATATTTAAAGAAAACAAATTATTCCTACTATGCAAATAAAATTATGGACATATTTTTAGTTCAAAGTGCAATCAAAGTTATGTGTAGGTACAAAGAAATATAAAAGAAATTCCGAAATATTTCAGAGCACAGCTGGTGACATAAAATATAGTGATTCATGTTGTGAATCTGTAAAGCTAATTATTGGCTTTTATTTTGAAATGCAAGAAAAACTCACTGAAAAGTTTTTGCAATTTTTGTTCCTTTAAAGGTTCGTTATAGAGAAGTTTGACTGTATATGTAATAACAATAAGTAATTTGTAAATAATTTGATTTGCTTCAAACATGGTTTTATCATAAAATTATTGATAGATATTTGAAACCAGTTCACGACGTTGGCTAAGAAGCTTTTAGTAAAGTTTAATTTTGTTCTTAATTTTTATGTTTACAAAAATTCCAAGGCAAATTTTTCATGGCTTGTCATTGTCATTTGCATTGTAGTCTCTAGTGTCTAGTACCCCTACAGGCTTAAACTGTCGTGTTACATAGAATATCATATTGACAAAAGAATTCTACATTTATTGATTCAAAATATAAATTAATTCGATTTGCGCGAAATTCTCTCTTTTAGTATTAGAATACGAAATTTTTGAATTATAAGTTCAAACAAAGTTCACAACTCAATGCAGGCTTAAATCGATTAGAATATTATTTTATTTGCATAGGAAAAGGAGTTTCTCATTTAAGTCCAGTTGAATAAGAATGCAAAGTCCTAAACGCCATCAAGATCTGCAGATGAACTTAAAACTTAAAAACAAAAATCATGTGAATTGCAAACCATAATTTTAAAATAGCTAGGCATTTTATTTCATTTGGAGGATTATTGTGTTTAAGTTCAGGATTTTGTTGCTTTCTTATCTGATTGGATACTTATCTTTGTTTTACAATAACAAACTTATTTATATTTTCTTATTCTAATTATATATTTTTTTTAATTACACAAAAAATTATTTAAAAAAAAGACTCGAACATCCGTGTGATGGTTGTGAACCACCCTACGGTTATCGCAACCACATGGCCTTGAGTGTAGACACGTCGAAATTTTCTGTAAGATATCAATTCAACTTTATTTAACAAACTCTGCAATTTATATGCATTCATCAGCTATTGGTATATTGTAGTAATGTAGTATTCATAGCATGTTGAATTTGTATTGAATGGAGGATTTTACTTGTTTGCTTTACCTTTTATAAGGTTCTATCATCTATTTTTACTATAATTGACTGTTGTATGTGTTTCTGTAGATTTTATTTTATTTATTATTGGTGGTTGTGTTGCTCTATTACATATATTATTTTATGTTCAATGTTTTGTTATTGTTGGAAAAGATTGGTTCCAAAAGGAAAATAGTTATTAACATGTACTTCCACAAGATGAAACAATTGATTTCTTTGGTGATGTCAATGTTCTAACCTTTATTTAAATATAAACTAGGTTAATTTCATTTACAATAATAAAAATTTATAATTTTATGAGGAATATTGGGCTTAGGGCTTGTTTCACAATATCTGAGTAAGTTTCAATTAAGCTATGCAGAACTTTTTTTTGACAGAAAACAAGAAAACAATACACAGAAAATAACCAATTTAACTGCTGAGTATTTTACTTGAAACTTGCTCAGAGACTGTAAAACAACTCCCTTAATGATACAATTTTACACGGTCAGTCAAAGGACGTCAGTCATCTACACAGTCATCAGGCGAAATCAAAATGGTTTTGATTTTTCGTCAAACAAATGCAATCATACAGACTTATTTTTCAAACACTGTATTACAGATTAATGTCAAAAGATTGACCGTGTAAAAGTAGCTTTATAATAGTTTTTCCTTTATAGATATAAGTTTAGTTTATTTATAATTTTAGATTTGTGGGTACTTTTCTTTAAACAATAGAATAAGCAGTGAAATTTTATAGAATAACTAAAAAATGGTTTGACGATGGTGGCTGGTACCCAGGATAAAAATGTCATGATGGCGAATAGTAAACGAATTAACATGCATATGCAAATTTGGCACGATGTTGGATATGCAAATGGAGTGCACGCATGAAATGAACAATGACGTTTTACGTAATGTCATTATGTCAAGTGAGTACGCAGGAGGTTTCATCAAACTTACAAACAAGTCAATATTGATTGTCAGCATTGCCAACAGTTATCTTTCCTACTTATTTTACAATGATATTTGGTTTTGGTAATCAGTTGTATTTTGTGGATTAAGCTCGTAGTTGGAAAGATCACAAGAGAAGGGTACAACTATTGCATTTTGTAAATTTTCAATAAAATAATACATGCAATACATAAAAGAAGTCAACAAGCTAGTGCAGTGGACTGAACAGACTGAAATGCAGCCAGAAACCATTAACGATAAAGCTTAAAAATAATAAAACCCATATTCTCCTTAAATGTAAAGCTACGTTAATAAAACTTATTACAGTTTAAAAACATACAGCTTGGTGGGTAATGTATAATTGGGTCTTTAAGTCAAATCCAATCGTATGACAGATTTATTTTTCAACTGGCCGACATTGCTTTTTAAAAATGTATCTAATATGGCAACAATTCCAAAAAGAAACAAATGTAAAAAAACAAAAAAAAAAACAGTAGATACATAAATGTACTTTTAAATTTGCTGAATAGAAAGAGATTGACCGTTAGGCAGGAATAAAACGCTTGCGATAAAAGGATTCGAAATAAAACAGTTTAAACAAGAAGACGATAAAAAAAATAAAAGTTAAATATGGATTTTCTTTAAAATATAAGGAGTGATCACTGTTTATCATACAAAACATAGTAATTAAGTATATTTATCTAAAGATATACTATCTTTCGATAGTGATGTTGCCTTGTGCATGGTTAAACCATTCTTTCAATATTGAAGAGATTAATACATGTAGAATTATTTACTGATGTTTTGCTGTTCTTTTTGAAGTGCTATTGTATTTCATTTATTAAGATGTCACAATTGACGCAGAAACAATAAAAATTACCCTTCCTGAATTACTTTAATAAATTTTTACTCAGATTTTCTAATGACACAAAAAGAAAAGTAGATCTCCTTTTTCACATAGACAACCGATATTCTATTTTTACCATGTTAATGGTTTCGAATGGGCTCACAACTTTTCTTATTGCACTGCTTTAACCTAATAATCTGAAAAAAACCGAAAAACGTCGACGTCTGAGAATGTCCATGTCTGAGAATGTTGGTTTTATTGGCTTTGTTTGTTCTTTAGTCTATCTCTACTTGATTGCGATTGTATCGGATCGCAGTATGATTATGTCTTTAAAGCGGTTTTGACGTAGTATATTTTAGTGGTACACGAAAATAGCTTTCAAAGACATTCACCCTTATTGCGATAGTCGTTTTACTAAAATGACACTGCTCTTGAGAGTACTGTTGAGGTTTTAGTAAAATTTAAAAGTCAGGATTATCTTTGCTGGTCACTGTTCTTACCATTATTTCCATTTTAGCTTTAAAAAACCAACAGAGTTCCGTTCTAGAACAGTATTGTTTTATTGACGTTTTAGTAAAACGACTATCGTGATGGTGATTGTTGACAACATTGGCATCCATAAAACATTGAACATTTTATCTTAAAACACGACACATTATCATTTTTCTTCAATTATTTATGTAGCTTAATTTAAGCCATCTACGATCAATTATCATTTTTCTTCATTTATTTAGCTTGATTGAACCATGTCCTAATTGTACTGCACCCTATGGATTCCATAATGTAATGGCTTTAAGCACGAACACAGCCAAATTTTCTGTAAGTCTTTTAGAGAAATATTTGAGCGTGTGTTGTGTATTGTGCGAATTGGTAAAATGTTGTTTTGTAACTGAAGGCGGGTATTTTATATTTTGTAGATACGTAAATAATAACATACATTTCATATTATTTAGCTTGCTGAATGTTTTGTGGTGTGCTTTACTAACTTTCTGCTATAAACTTTTGGCCATAAAAATATTAATTTACAAAATATTTTAAATAAAATAAAATTATAGCAAGAAGTAACAAACGCTGCTGTATCAGGAAACTTGGACGCCCCTGAAGGTGGTTTCGATGCAATTATGCAAGCAATTGTTTGTCGCGATCGAATTGGTTGGAGGGAGCAAGCTCGTCGTCTATTGGTATTTTCAACAGATGCAGGATTTCATTATGCTGGTGACGGAAAAGTAAGTGAATTCAACTTTAATAATTTAAATAGATGTTTTTTTCAAAATTTTGTTTTTTAACAGCTTGGTGGAGTTATTGAACCGAACGATGGACAGTGTCATTTGGATTCAAAAGGTTTGTATACTCACTCGACCATTCAGGACTATCCAAGTATCTCTCAAATAAATCATCACGTCAAGAAGAATTCTATTAACGTTATATTTGCTGTTACACAAACCCAAATCAATGTGTATAAGAAACTATCTCAACACATTGAAGGATCATCAAGTGCTGTGCTATCGAATGATTCATCTAACGTTGTGGATTTAGTCCGTGAAGAATATAATGTAAGAGTAAAGCAAACAAAAATAATATTTTCTGACAACCATCAAATTTGTCTTTTTTTAGAAAATCTCATCATCAATCGAAATGAAAGACACAGCTAGTAGTTATGTTAAGATTAATTACTACTCAAAATGTTTGAATGGAACTACTGCTGTTCAAACAACAAAATGTGATGGTCTCAAAGTTGGTGATGTTGTTAGCTTTTCTGCTGAAATCACAGTAACCGAGTGCCCAACTAATCCGAAAGATTGGAATCAACGAATTCAAATATATCCAGTTGGTATCAATGAAACTTTAACCGTCGATTTAGAAATGCTTTGCAGCTGTCCATGCGAAAACGAAAATCATCCAACTTTCGTAGCTGCTTCGGAAAGATGTCATAATCAGGGAAATTATGCGTGCGGTGTTTGTGAATGCATTGAACCAAATTTCGGGCGCCGCTGCGAATGTTCATCTTCAAATGTCCATACCGATGTTGATGCATTTGTATGCAAGGCAGACAATGTAACTGATGTTGAATGTAGCGGACGAGGCAACTGTGTATGTGGTGTTTGTGAATGTGAAAAGCGGCCAAATCCTGAAGAAGTGTATTCCGGGACATACTGCGAGTGTGATAACTTTTCATGTGATCGTCATAATCAATTGCTGTGTTCAGGCCCGGATCAGGGTACTTGTAGTTGTGGAAATTGTGTTTGCAAACCAGGATGGACTGGATCAGCATGTGACTGTCGGGCATCGAATGAAACTTGTAAACCACCAAATGGTTCAGGAGAAATTTGCTCTGGACATGGAGAGTGCGAATGTGGTATTTGCAAGTGAGTATTATTATTTTTGTTTTTCATTTTAAAGAAAAAAACATCAATTTTGAGTTGCTTACCGTAAAAGCCTTTTCCCAATACAATACTTAAGTATAACAAACAAAAGTCAATCGGAAAAGATCGGTGCAATATTTCCTTTAAAAAATATTGAAAAATTAATTAGTTGTTAATGGAAAAGGCAAATACAAAATAATGAAATGATGTTATTAAAGTCAAGAAAAAATAGATGCCAACAACACGCGGTGTTCCCAAGCGGTCCCCATCTAAATACTGACTGCATCCCACCGACACTGCTTAATTTCGGTGATCGGACGAGAACCGATGCTTTCAGCGTGGTATGGTAGTTGACGAAAATTCTGTTAAAAAAATTTGAATATTTGAAAAATATATGAATAAATTTGTAAATTAAGAGATTAGAACAATGTAATAATGATAAGTAATGCAGTTTTAAAAAAATGTATTTTTCTTATGCTAAGTGCACATTTTTAAAACGTAGGTTTTAAAATAAATGAATAACCAAGTAAGCATTTGTATGTGCCTATGTTTCCATCTGCATTTTATATTCGAATAGTCTTGATTTTTTAAGTGCTAGTAGTCCGGCAAAAAATAATATTCTCATAGTGAAGACGAAGACGAAGGACCTATGTATTTATTCAACTCCATTATTTTGATAAAATACACTAAGTTTAATTGTCATCTTCTTCTAGTACTTTTTCCGCAGATTTTAATGACCTAAAGGCTTCACCTAAATATGTATTTTTGTTGTTCGCCATGTTAAACTTAAAAAAAACTCGACAAGCCTCTTGGTTTTGTATTGTTACAAGTCCTTGTCTATCTTCATTTGTTTGTTTCAAGAGGCAGAGCTAATCTCTTCTTTTTAGCCATAGCCATTTTCATAGCTTACATTTATTTTTTTAATTTATTATAAAATAGTTTTCTGCGGTTACTAAAATAACCCTTTTTTGATCCATTAGTATGCAAAACTAAATTCGATTGAACATTGTAATCAAAGAAAACTTTTTCTGCTTTTCTCTTATAAATTTCATATGGTTTCAGATGCAAAGTAACTGATGAAGGACGTTATTCTGGCAAATATTGTGAAAAATGTCCCACCTGTTCGGGACGTTGTCATGAACTAAGAGACTGCGTTCAATGTCAAATGTACAAAACTGGACCGCTTAAAGAAGAAGCTTCCTGTGCTGCCAACTGCACACTCTTTACACCAATCGGTGTAGAGAAAGTAGTTGTAGACGAAGAAAAAGACTACCTCTGTGTGTTCTACGATGACGACGATTGTAAGTTTACATTTAAATACACAGAAATAGACGACAAGATCGAAGTTCATGCTCAGCAAGAACGTGAATGCCCACCGAAAGTGTTTATGCTGGGAATTGTGTTGGGAGTAATAGCAGCTATTGTATTAGTTGGTTTGGCTATTTTGTTGCTTTGGAAGTTGCTGACAACCATTCATGATCGTCGAGAGTTTGCTCGATTTGAAAAGGAGCGTTTGGCTGCCAAGTGGGATACTGTAAGTAGAAACAAATTAATTTACGATGAAAAATTTTAATTACTGATTTTATTTTTCAAAGGGTGAGAATCCAATCTACAAGCAAGCAACGTCAACGTTCAAGAATCCTACCTATGCTGGAAAGTAATGAGGTTTTCCTCGTTGCCCGATTGTGGGAGATATTTTGTTTGTCTTTGAATACCGTCGTCGTTTGGGTACAATTATTATATTTTCGTTTACAGTATTTGAAAAAATAACATTTTAGAACTGCCGTAAGTTATCATGCCATTTAGTGTTTCATCAATTAAGTCTTCCTTCAAGGACTTTTGTTTTGCAAAAAGTCGAATCCAGTATCTTTACACACAAAATCTGCAAACATGACGGTATTTAAAAGAAAGAAAAATTGTTTTAATTTTTAACGAACTTAACGATAAAATTTTAAACATATTCTGTGTCTTAAGAGAAAATTGCGTGTGCCTGCTACTTACATAAACATGTTATATGTAAAATGATACGATTCATCAAGCTAACTACTTAAATAAAATAGACAGATTATTTTTTTTAAACTAAAAAACTAGATTCACAGATATTTTTTTGGTATTTTCAACAATTAAAGTAGCCAATTTATACTTTTATACAATGTCATCTTTTTTTTAATACGAAAACACAGATAAACCTAAGGTTTTTTTTATAAAACAAATAATCAAAATAAAAGTGTGCCTATTAATCGATCCTTGTTCTATTGGCAGGATAGTCAAAAGAATCAGATAAAAAATAAAACGTTTAAATGTATTGTATAGCCAAACTAATATAACTTTTAGATTTAAATACTATCAAGCAATTAATTCTCCAAATAGACAAAAACAAAAAAAAAATAACGAAGGAATAATATTCTGGCAATATATTTTTATTTTTAAGAATTGCTTTCAACTTTGTAAAAATGATTTTGAATTTTTGCCTTGCAAAAAATAAGAAATGATTTTATTGTAGTTTGTAAGATTTTTTGTTTTTATTTATATAAATATAATATAAATATTTTTTTTTGTAACTGTACTGATTTAATTTTTTTTTATAATTTTAAAATTTAACATATATTTTTTTTTGTTTACATAAGAAATTTTCTTATATGATAAAATGGAATGAAGATATTTTAATATATTATAAATATTTAGAAATAATTGCTTTTTTAACATACGAACAAAACACGCACATCAAAAATTAAATTTAGTTGATAAATTTTAACACACGTGAAAATAATAAAAAAAAATTACATATAATTACATAATGTAATCATAAGAAAATTCTATTTGATTTTATTTCAATGGAAATTTTGTTAGCTTTGTTTGTGGATCCTCATTTGATTGGAAAACGAGGATTATGAGGACTGGATTGATGGTGTAGGATACGGCATCAGAAACCCTTATCAACATTGTCTTTTTGTGTTTAATACTATATATATTAATCAAACAAAGTGGTGGGAATGAAGCTCAGATTGATTTCTATTTGGATATCAATAAAGCGACAGTCACCTTAGTCGATTCCATGCTTGGATTTTCAGCAACTACACAAAACCAAACATGAAAACCCATCGAAACAATCGACAAATTTCGATTCGATTGCTAATCGACAACCACAATCGGGGCCATTGTACCCACAGTCTGTGTTTCACAGTGAATCAGCCTGTAACTAGAAATCTATTTTTAAATTTTTATAGAGACTTTATAAAGAAAAACGTATTCCAACCAGCAATTCAACAAAGAAAAGAAGCAGCTAAGGCCGAAGATAAAACTAAATACATGGTTGAGGTTTGAACTATAAATATATAGCACAAACTAGGTGTCGAAGAAAAAAGTAAATACATGGTTGAGGTATGAACCGTAAATATAGCTAAGAAAAGTTTATAAAATTTTAATTTTCCAGGCTTTCAATGCACAGAAAATTCTACATTATACCAAAAAGCTTCCCTTACGAACAAAATCCGAGGTAGGCGTCAGAATAGTTGCGAGTTTTTTTTTTTTTTTTTTTTTTTTTTTATAATAGGCACGCACTCAAGGGGTTTTTGTTCCCTTTTTATGCCAAAGCACAGTGCGAGCGTTAGGAAAAATGGGATAGACCGAGAGGGTTAAGGATGAGGTGTCGGTTAACATTAGTCTTAAATTCCTGAACACTGCAATGACTGGGGAAGACAGAGTGTGGAAGAGAGTTCCACATTCGCGTAGTACGGCTAAAGAACGATTCTCTGAACATGACCGTACGTCCGAAGTTGGGCTCGAGGGTGAACTGATGGGCATTCCTGGAGGCGCGGGTATTACGGTTGAATATCTTAAGGGGAGGAATGCAACTGGCTATTTCACTAGAGCATAAACCATTAAAGTAACGGTAATAGAGGGTGAGGCATGAGACATTACGTCGATGTTCAAGTGACGTAAAAGTCTCAACGATGGTACGGTCACCAATCATCTTAAATGCTCTTCTCTGGATACTGTCCAAAAGACTTAAGTACGTTACTGGAGCACCAGCCCAAATGTGGGAGTTGTACTCAAGCTTTGGCCGTATGTAAGTTTTGTAAATGGTAGCCAGATCAGAAGGGGAGAAGAAGTTCTTGCATCGTCTTAAAAAACCTAAACATCTTGCGGCATTTTTGGCGACATCGCATATGTGATCATTCCACAAGAGGTGGTCGGTGATACACATACCAAGGATCTGGAGATGTTCGGTTTCACTGATGCAAGTGCCACACATGGACAGTGGCAAGGGGGGTATATCTCGCTTCAACGATACAAAACAGCATTGAGTTTTCAAAGCATTAAACTCTACGCGGTTTTTTATTCCCCATTGTACAATGCTGTTTAAGTCAGAGTTTAATGAGCTTATCATATTTTGCCGTTGCAGTTCCACACCCGAAAGGGAGGGTTGTGAGTCTGGGAACGAATATGAAAAGCTAAGGGTACTATCGTCAGCGAAACAATGAATTGGATTAGAAGTTACAGACAAGAGATCATTTATAAAAATGAGAAAGAGGGTCGGAGACAAAACGGAGCCCTGGGGCACACCAGCATTTATTTTGTGGGTTTCAGACTTGAACCCGTCCAGTACAACTTGTATTGAACGGTTCGAAAGAAAGTTTCTAATCCAACGAAGGAGGAATTCATCAATACCGAAGGCACGCATTTTCGATAAGAGAGCCTGGTGCCAAACTCTATCAAATGCTTTTGAAATATCGAGTGCAACAATCTTACTTTCTCCAAAACGATGTAAAGATTTGTTCCACTGTTCGGTGAGATATGCCATCAAATCACCAGTGGACCTGTTGCTGCGAAAGCCGTACTGCCGGTCATTAAGAAGCTTTCGTTCTTCAAGATATTTCTTAAGCTGATAATTTATCAGCGTTTCCATGACCTTAGAAAGAAGGGACGTAAGTGCAATCGGACGATAATTGGAGGGAGAGGAGGATTCGCCTTTTTTGGGTATAGGCTGGACAAATGCTGTTTTCCAACTACTCGGAACGAGCCCAGAAGAATAGGATAGATGGAAAAGTTTACGCAATGGTTTTGCCAGCGTTGAAGAACACCTCTTCAGAACAATAGCGGGGATACCATCCGGGCCAGCGGATTTGTGTATGTTGAGATCCTTTAGGACCCTCGCCACAGCACGAGTGCGAAAGAAGATTTGTCCCATGGAATCATTAACGCGCTCAAGAACTGGCGGAGTCATGACACTCTCTGGCAGCGAAGAGTTGGCGGCGAACTGCCTAGCAAAAAGGTTAGCTTTCGCAAGAGAGCTAACCACTGGAGTATCATCATCGATGAGCGTTGGGACCGAGGAAGAGGAAGAATTCTTCATGTTTTTCACAAATGACCAAAAATTTTTACTGCCTTTGGGACATTGCAGTATTTTTTGCCTTAGTTTTTGGTCATGTAAAAATTTGGTCCGTCGAATATGGACATTGCAGGCCTTCCTGGCTTGTTTACACTTATTCCGATTTTCCTCAGTAGGGTTGGCTTTGTAACAACGGAAACTTACCTCTTTAACCCTGATAACCTCTTTACAGCTCATATCAAACCATGCGTTCTCTTTAGGTCTGATGCTTTTAACCCTATTCGGGATAAAAGTTCTCATTCCCAAAAGAATTAAACTTGTGAGCATATCCGCACTGGAATCTACGTCACTAGAGGAAGCATAGTGACCAGTTAAAGATCCTGAAAAAATTATTGAGGCCGTCCCAGTCGGCTTTCTCGTACTGCCAAACGGTTCTCTTAGGAGCTCTTTCTTTAACTTGGATTTTTTGGCACGAGAAATTTGCGGATATGACACAATGGTCAGATCGGCCTAGAGGCGATAATACACTTATTGCATATTTATCAGGGTCAGAGGTAAGGAACAAGTCAAGAGTGTTTTCTGCTTGGCCGTCAATGTCCGGTATTCGAGTGGGCTCATTGACCAACTGAGCAAGGTGGTTAAACTCAGCAAAAATCTCAGCACACACTCCTTCGGGTGTTGTCTTGCTCGAATGGAGAAGCCAGGAAGAATTGTGTACATTGAAATCGCCCGTAATAACGATTTCAGTGCGAGGATACAAGGAAACAATTCTTTGAATGGAGTCGGACAGTGAGTCAAATTCGTTAGCAGTTGAAACCCTGTCCAAATTTGGGCTTCTATAAATGAAACAGTAATGGATGATGTGCTTATTAACGGAAAATTTGAACCACATAAAATTAAAGAGGGGATTTAAAAAAGAGCTGTACTGTGGTTGAAATTGGTAAGCAACATCACTTCTGATATAAACGGCGAGGCCATGATGGGGAAGGAATAGAGGCACTAGGTTATACCCTTGAATATAAAATTCAGTAGGATCGGTAGCCTCACCTACTTGGGTTTCACTTAGTGCCAGAACAGCTGGCCTGTTTAAAACAGTGTGGAGGTACGTCGACAGAAAATTTATTCTTAACCCACGAATATTACTATAATCGACCCTGAAATTCTCAGTCATTGCAATATTTAAGATTTCAAAACTAAAACAGACGAGCTCTAAGAAGATAATTGAATTAAATCACAGACTTCGTTTCGACTCAACGCCCCTGTTAGTGTTATGCCTTAACAGTGACGTGAACCGATCCGACCCTGGAATTCAAAACAATAATCCTCTATTCGTCTGTTGTTGGTGACAAATCATGTACATACATTGTGTGAGCTAAAAAAAAAGCACATTGCAATGTAATGCACATGATAAGCCATACAACTGTTTGTGCAAGGAGGGAAAGAGGATGGGTACTCACTGTGCTATGCTAGGCATTTTTTTTTTTGTTGATTTTTTTTGGAGAAGCTGTGCTTTATTGCTTTTAATATTGTTATTGCGGGATCCTATTGGCTTTTATGCAAATGGTTTGCACTATTGTTTTTTTTTTTCGAGGTTTAGCGTTTGATTATTTGACTATTGTTTTTGTATTTATAATGTGTATATTATTTATCACGAGTCACGACGAAAACGATGAATATGACGCACGGACACGACGAATAAAAAACAGAACGGAGGAAAATCGACACAGCAGACGACACACAACACAGAGGGGACCTTCCCCAACGAGAGCACTGACAAAACTTGCGTAGAATAGCAAACTATTGCAACAAATTGCAAGAAATTCCATTAGTCAGATGAATAGGGCACTCCACTCGAAATTTATATCAAAATGTCTGAATTAGGCCCCCATTACGATTAGCAACTTTTCCTTCTTGAGGTGAAAATAATTATTTAAGTCGCGAAATAAATAATTTCAAAAACGTACGCTTTTAGTCGAACGTTCGACTCACCAATCATAATAAGGGCCTTAGTCTGCCTAGAAAAGTAAACAAAAAAAAACACAAGTTTCTAATTATTCGGCCAATATTATCTTTATTTCTTTTATCTTAAGAAAACAAAATTTCTTTCATAAATATTTTTTTTTTATTTATTTTCTATTTGTTTAACACATTTATAGTGTGTCAATTTTAAGATTTTACAACAAACAAATCTAAAAAAGACGTCTTCGCATCAAAGAGAACCCAGTGGCTTAAGAACTTTATCGATCAAAAAGTATTTGTAAGACCTTGATGTTAAGTTGGTTTTTAAGTGATTGTTGTCTCCTCGTTTATTTTCCTGTCCAAAAGAGATACATGAGTTGTTGGTTGTTGCGCTTCTATCTACATCACGTAGTATTCTCGTGCGTGTTTAACATACTCAGTGTTTTCAGTTGAATATCAAATCCGCATCAGGGGCACCTTTCTGATGCTTGAATTTCGGACGATTCTGACGTTGATAATAGTTTTGAGATTGATTTTTTTGTGATTGTAGGAGAGACTCTTGATAGTCCTCTTCTTCAATGCGTTCGGTTATGTTAAGTGTGAGTCGCTTAACTTTTTCATTTTCTTCGCGAATTTTTTGTTCTTGAAGTTTCAAATTAATGGCCAAATGGCTATCTGATGGAGCTACGAAAGTTTTAAATTGCTGTTTTCCTTTTCCACCACGAACCATTAAAACAAATGACACAGCACTATCTTTAGATTCGTTGGGACTGGAACTGGTGCCACCGCTTCCACTGCCTTGTATTTGGTCGTAGGATTTTTTGCTGTTCTTTGCCATCATTGGAACTGGAATGTCCTTCGTGTTTGGTTTAATTGTTTCCTTTAAACGCTCCTGATAGCTGTCAGATGCCATTTTCTCAAACATCTGTTCGAATTCAAGGTCTTCTTTGGACTTTTCAACTGCTTCATCTGCAATATCTTCCACAGGATCGTCGTTCCAATTTTGATTGACATTATCCAAACCTGAAATGTCATCTTCTTCTTCGTCTCGACGGCGCTCCTTTTGCTCATCTTCATCTGATTCAGAAGAATCTTCACTTAGCTGAAAAAGGAAACCAATATTGCACTTTATTAGTAACACAATTGATTCTCATGTCTACTTACAATTTCATCAAACTCGCTGTCTTCGCGAATTGGTTCTAATTCTACTTCAGCTGGTGCGGTGTCTCCGGATCCATCTTGATTGTTAGCTTGAGCGGCTAATTGAGGATAGAGTTCAGTTTTTAGTTTTTCAATTGCTTCTTTTGCCTGCTCCAAGTTCTTGTAGAGCTAGAGTATGATTTTAAAATGAAAACGTATTCAATGAATGTAAAACTATTCTTACCTTTAACTTTGGTCTGACATTAACCAGACAATCTCTGTACATGTGATCTACCAAAATAGGAAACAAATCTGAAGTATTTTCCTTGCTAAAGATTGGATTACTTTTTTTGTACCAATAGTAGTGTTGAAAGAACACCAAAAAATAGTCCAGCCTAGAAAAATGGGGTTATATTTATTAAAACATATATGTAAAATTTAGTTTAAAAGAAAAATTACTTTTTTCGACTCAAGGCACTGGTAAAGTATTGTCCACAAGTATCCAACAGTACGCAAGCCAGCTTCAATCTAAAAAGACTATCAGGTGGATCCAGTGGCGATACAACTTCTTCCTCAGTCGACACACCCAGTGATATAATCGAATAGAGTGTATTCAGGACATTAGCCGACTCAATTAGTTTATAATTGTACAACTCGCCCAAGTATTTTGCCATTGCAATGCGTCTTTGTGCCAATTTTGGTGAATGAATCTCAAGACCAGCTCGAATGTCTTCAAATACATTATCAATTACCATAGTGACAGCTTTTTCTTGATAAGAACTCAATCCCGATACCAAGTCAGCTAAGAATCTTATTAGAGGGAATCGCAACAAGTATGCTTTAGACAGACACTTAATGGCATAACTACTGACATTTGGATCATCCCATTTGATGCGACGCATCATTTTGATGCATTTATCAACATTTTGTTTGCACAGTTCCTCAAAGATCAAATGTCGAATATACTCATGAATTGGTGGACGAACTTTCTTTTCCATTTTCACCGAATCTGGCGGTTTGACAAGATAGTATACGCTTTCCACCTGCGCTGCATGTCGTGAATCTAGAGCAGTGTTGGTTTTCATTCGAATCATTTGATCAAGAAATACATTTGTAAGCAAACGCGAATCTTTGCAATTATAAAGATACACTCCTGCGACTTCAATGAAAGCACATGCCATTTCAATCTGATGATGATGGAAGTCTCGAAGAAGCATTTTTAAGCAAGCTAGAGCATCGAACTTCTTGCACAAGCCAAATTTTACCATCTCCCCGATGAAACGAACAATTTTAATTTTTGATTCAATATTAAGTTGGTTCTTCTTGCGAATGTGCCACTTGAATTCTTTGCGAAGCATTTCAGACAAATCGACAGCAATGTCTGTATTAACCAGATTTACGATTGCAACGAAGCGCGACAAAAATGGCAAAAGATCCAACCGAGTTCTGAAAAAAGAAAATTTAAATTAAAACTTAAATGAATGCATTTAGTGTACGAAAGTAACTACATACATACTGAAACATTTGTGTAGAACAAGAGAGGGGCTATGATTCTTTATCTCGAATCTTATATGTATAGAGTTCTTTGATGCTTATAACAGTAAATGATTTTTCTGCTTGAAGGCGGTGGAGATTGTCATTTATTATCATTAAAATAAAATATTAATTTTCAATATCGCATTAGTTATGTTGCAAAACTTTGTCGAATTAGAAGTCGCAGAAATGCCTGCGACATTTTATGATGCAAACGGCCTCACGAGCTCTACGAGTCATAACCCCTGTCTATGACATTAAAATTGTATTAGGTGAATTTAACGACAAACTAAGAAGAGAAGATGCATTTGATGGTACATTCGGAAGATATAGGCTGCACGATACCACCTCCAACAACGGACTCAGGTTAATGGACATTGCTGCGAGGCGAAACGTAGTGGTAGCTAGTACCATTGAGTTATACACATAGAGGAATCAAGATGGTTTCAAACCCACCGAAAAAGAAGTCGCTAAATGAATATACCGAGTAATTATTCATGCATATTACCGTTATCGTTTGTTGTAAAAAAAACCACACGACAGAGAAAAGCTGTCGTAGGCGACAAACGAGAACCATAAGGGGTATGAATAATCATGGCAATTATTCTTGTCGACTGCCACGAAAGCATCAATAGTCATGTACGTGGTCATGTACGAGTCTCTTAGGCCCGTTTCCTGAAACGATACTTAAGGAATTATGTTCGACATAGATCCTTAAGTGACAGTTTATGCAAAGGAAAAAGAACTATTTAAGGATTTATGTAGAACATAGATGCTTAGGTATCGTTTGAGCAAATGACCCTTAAATGTTCCTATGCCGCCACCTTCAATCATCGAGCATTAGTGGAAACATTTTCCGGAAGTAATCGGAAGTGCCGCCTCTGACGTGACACAACAACCACAATAAAACAACTGGAATGCCAACATGTAACCAAACAACAGACATACAAAGTGGCGCTGCATAGAACGACCAAAGCTACTCGCGAGCTCGGTGCACTGAAGAGGAGAGAGAAACACCGGCTTCTCTAAAAAAAAAAGGAGATTGAAAAGCGCACAATCAAGTAAATAGAGGGATGCCAGAATTAAAGTGAGTATTGAAAAAGAAGCTGTTTGGAGAGAAAAATTGTCCAACCTTTACGGGGTACAAAGCAACACCGAGGGGGTCACATATACGTTTAGCAATGCTTCTGCCGGGAAAGTCTTTAAATCCAACTCCGTTTTCCGGTGCAATATAAGAGGACAATGTTACAGTAGGAAGACGCAAGTGGAAGAAGATCTCAACGCACTTCCCGTGCGAAACTAGAGAGGTAGAAACCAAGCCGGCTAGAACAAATTTATTGAGTTAGTAAGTAAAGCAATAAGAGTCGATGTGTCGTAGGAAAAGAAAATCTATCAGTTGATTATTTGGAAAAATATAACTAGAAGGAAGTTTAATTACCTTTGAACTCCAAAGATAGACTTGGTCAGCTTCTTTCTATTATTTTTTGTGTTGTAATTTAAAAGGAATTCAATTGCTGCTGAATCGAGCAGTTCTTTGTTGACACAATTATTAAGATTAGTAAGAAACTGTTCAAATTGTTGTTTGATATTTGTCCCTGCGTTGGTAATTCTTCCTGCTTCCATAAGTGCTGTACCAATTTTATCTGGCAGAGGATTTTCAGTTACAGTAGCAGTATTGGCTGCTCCTTCTTCAGTTTGAATCTCAGTTTCATTGGATGGATCGGATGTAGAAGATGGAGGATCATCTCCGTCAACATCCCCATCAATGTCTACATCCAAAGATTCCTCAGTCATTTCGATTGCTTCCTCAGCAGGTTCTAAATCTTGTTTGGGTGCAGAAAAATTTGGCAAAAATTGCCTCAGATCTGGGAGATCGGTGTAGAATGCCCGTGTCTCTTCATCACCCCAAGGATCCAGCTCACCCATTGCTGATTCTTCAAGAAGACTTTCAAGAACGGTACCTGCATTGCCGTTTTCATTTTCTTTTGCCAACTCTGGCAGTGGTTCATCCAAGAGATCGGATAAAGTTTGTGCAGATGAAAGTAGCTTATCGAAATTCACTTGCATCAGTTCGCACTTCTCTTTCTTGTCATTAGATATCTCTCCTTTGGACTCCATTATTCGACGAATGTTCTTTGTCATTGACATAAGATCAGCCTGCTCCGATACTAAATGCTTGCATAGGTTTTTAAAGTAGTCTTTAAGAAGCGCGCGGAGATTTTGCTGTTTATCCGCTGGGAGAAAATCCGACTTAGGAATAGGTATGTCATACTTTTGGGCGAGGATAACAATCTTTTTGGGAACCAAACCAGCATATTCTTCACCACAATGTCGACAGAAAGAGAGTATGATAGAAAAATTACTGTGGTCTTCTTTGTCTTGGGAAATGATGTTCATCAACACGCTGCCGAGTAGAGATAGTCCCTGTTTTCCGCTAATTACCCCTGAACTGACAAGCTCTGCAAACAACCTCAAGTCAACGCGCATCTTGCTGGGATTTGAGATTCTCTCGCCTGGTTTTATGGTCAAGGACTTTTGCCATGCTTCCAAAAACTGAGTATCAAAGTCAACGTAAGTCTGATGTAGTTGAGAACATAAAGTCACTACAGCCGGAACATCGGTCATTTTCATCTTGGCATCAGACAGAGCAGTGCAAATTTCTGAAATGTATTTGCTCAAATTGAGACCATTCATGTCCTTTATGAGGGCATCTAGTTGCGCAGCAGTAAACTGTTTTAATTTCTTTACAAATGCTGTGTTCTTCTTCAAACTCGAATCCAGGCGGGCAAATTTTTCCTCACCTGGGAGAACACGTTTTAAATTGTCATTTCGCAGCTGAGATTTGGCTGAAATCTTGGCTTTCAGTTCCAAAACGAAGTTTTCAACTTCTTGCCGTTCGTTGCGAGCAATTTCTTCATGGTCAGACGCTGGAGTAGTTGATGGATCTGGAGTGGATTCAGATGAATTATTTTCCGTCATTTTGTTAATTCTTGATGCTTTTCAATTATAGCAGAAATATATTTTATTTGTAAAGTAACATTCCAGTAAAAATTAAAGTTGTCGGGAACAAAAATTTGGTTAGTTCTTGTTTTTTGTGCTGTGGCGTTTTTTGACAGTTTGAAATGTTTTTGTTTTTGGAAATTATTTTTGGTAGATATCGTTAGGTTGGTAGTTATATTTCGTGCTGTTTTTTTGCAGGGTGATTCAAATAGGCCTAAAATACACTAGTAGGCTATTACACTCGGGCTCTTGAAGCTCACCTCTTTTCGAAAATAAGAAGTGCGAAAAAGTTTATCAATGGATGGATGTAGTTTGATCGGATCTGTATTTTAAACTATTTTGTGTGTGCATTCTTGATTAAAATTCGATTTCATTCTTAATTATATAATTTTTTATAATATACCTTTCGATATGAATACCGCATGCCCTTTTTCCATGCGGCCATATCATAGTCATCCTTGCTTCCATTGAAAATCTAAGAAATTATGTGAGCATCACCACGCGGGAACACTCGCAATTATTTAATATTTTATTCTTTTTAATTGTTTACCCTTTGATAAATGAATATCATTGAGTTTATACACATAGAGGAATCAAGATCAAACTCACCGAAGTAGATGTCACTAAATGAACATATCGAGTAATTATTATTGCAATAATTCCCTATAACACTCAAACCGAACCGAACTAAATTCTTCTGCGTTACTTTATATATGTTTTCTTTATATATTTTTTTGCCTTTTAACTCAAGAATAACTTCTACAAGAGTAAACAAAAAACAAGGCTATTAGTAACGACACCCTTCGAGCAAAGTTTGAAACTTACACAAGATTTCTCTATGTCTATAAACTTAATGATAATGTACTGAATGCTAGTTTGATGCGACTCGAAGTTTTATTTTCATGAAGTGTTTGTAAAAATAGAATAGAATGGGTCCGCTTCGCATATAAAGGATTTTGATAAAAAAACTTTGTTAACGTTGTATTTGGCGTACGGTTTTTTCGAATTTCGCCATAAATTGAACCGATTTCATTTAAATTTCTTATGGCATTTACATATTTAAGACAATTAGTATACGATGATACATAATTTAATGCATAATGAATTAAAATATTTGTAGTTCCATAGTTTGCTACAAATATTAAGTTCTTAAGACCCAGTCACACGTTTTATTATTTTTCAATAAATAAGGTCTAAGGGGAAACCACAAACAAAACAAAAAGCGAAATACTAGTGAAAGAGTGCCAGCGTCCTGAAAAAAGAGATCTCGCAATTGATTAATATGGTACGATAATATGTTAGATCTTTTTTACAGAATAACAAAAGTTTTAATTTTTCCAAAGTCTAGTATTTAAAAAAAAAATTGCAAAACAATTGTTTTAAAATTTTGACAACAACTTAGTCGCCTTGAAAATTTCCCAACTATGTCAGAATTTTTTGAAATTATAATCAAGTTTTACTTGGCTATTTATTAAATTTTTGTTTAGTAGGAAAGATATGACAGTATTGAGATCATCAAATATTATAAAATATTCCTCTTTATAAAAAAAAAGAAAATTGTTATACAATCGAATAGAAGTCGAGAAAATACATAGATCATAACGCTTTTTGTCAAAATGGCAGACAACGCACAAATTTTTTGTGAGCTTTTTGGATTTAGACTCTTCAAACGATACTTCTAGAACAAAAATCTCGACTACGGTATTTTTTGCAGATATGTACATATTTGTTCAGTTTTTCACTAATTTTACTGACCTAAAATGAAACTTAAATAAAAGGCACGACTGGGTCGCACAAACTTGAAATTAAGTTCGTACGCCATTATTATTCGACTATCTATAGACATTTAAGAAACAAATTTTTATTAAGATCCGCTTAGTTGTGAACGAGAAATTAGAGATAAATAAGCCTTTTCATAACTGAGAGGTACCGTTATTTTTAGGCCTAGAACGAAAATTCCAAAATCCCTAATAACATACACACGGACAGAATAGACTGACCCAACTTCGGGACATTAATTTTATCATTGTGATGTCATATTTGATTGTAATCTTAGTTTTTTCTTTCACGAATACATAACTTGCCCTATAGTACAAGTAAAAAAACAGATTTTCGGTATTTTTAACAATTCAATAGAATGCTTAATTAATTAGTTATTTTAATTACAAAATTAGAAATCGGTTTTAAAATGTGTGTGAAATAATATAATCCCCTTATTATGACTTCCCTTTCACCGTATTGTTATGTTTGACTTTTATGGTGAGTTTAATTATTTTACAAAACCATTCGATACCTTTACCAATAATTATTGATGATTCCTTCAATGTTTAACAGATAGATGTATCTATTCATATTCAGCAAAATCTTTTATTCTTTTAATTTTTATGCAAAAGTATGAACTCCCAAGAGTCTGTTAAGATTTCCATTTTGTTCTTATCATGAAATGCTCATTTCCCATAGTTCTATTCATTATTTAGAAAACACCCTACTGTATATTGCTTAATATTTTACAATTATAGTTGATTTAAAAAATTCGAGTACATTTATGCCAATTATTGTAACTTAATAATTTTTACATCGGAACAAAAAAATCATCAGTAATTTTATAATAAATATTATAAAACTCCTCTTCCGCTGGAGTGAGAGTCCAACATATTAACCAATACGGCAGCTAAACTTTTTTTTTATTCCTACTTATGTTCGGAATGTTTGTTTTTTTTTTACTGAAAATATCAAACAGTTTTTTCAGCAATTTTCGAAAAATAAATTAAAAAGTTCTTGGTGCTTTATTGGCATGAATCCATTAACTTTGTAAATTTTTGTATCTTGAATAAAAATCTAATCTGAATCTAATCTAATTTAGTTATCACTCAGTATATAATAATCAGATTGTAACAGTAAGTACGTGCGACCTAGTCATGGATTTTATTTAAATATGATAAATACAAAATTCACACACTATAAAATTCTGATTTAACTACTTATGAGGTGATTCCTCTAGATTAATATATCGATTTTTCTCCACATGCATGGGAACGAAAATAACAAACGTTTGATCGATATTAATTTCTTCCTGAAGGAATTTTCTCTAGCATTCCAAAACAGTTTGAAACATTCCTTCATATAGAACGTAGACGTGAAAATTATTTTTTTTTTGTGAAATTAAAAATAATTATTTTAAATGCTTTGCTGGAAAAACGAAGATTCATACCTTCAAAAACGATATCCAGTCTTTGCTCCGATAAGTGATCCAAGAAGCTTAAAACAAATTCTTCTTAAGTCTAATATTCCAATTGTGAGTGATAACTAAGGAAAGTAACTACCACAATCATGAAATGGCACGCAAATTCATATCTCGAAAACAGAGTATTCGATTCACGTCTCGTTAAAGATAATCTGATTGATAAGTGGTCCAGTGAAGGAGGGCAGTATGTTGAGAGAAAGGACTACCGCAACCTCGTGGAATCATACGTTAGATGGATCATATTATTATTGAATTTATTATTATTGCACAGCACAGTGTCATGCTTAGCACATATAACGAAACATATTTAGATTACTTATTATTTCCCTAAATCTTAAGTTTTCGGTGTTTATTTTGTAATTTCAATTTTGAAATTTAAAATTATTTTTCTTCAAAATTTTAAATTTTGGAAAATGTCTTCAAGTTCTCAGCAAACAGTTGTTAATTTTAAATTGCAGCCATGGAGCACTGCTGGTGGTCCACCATGTTTGGAACCTGTTTCAAATCCATCGATATCTCTAAGAGGTTCAACAACTCAGGTAAAGATATAGGAATATTTAGCATATGTGTTCTTGAATTTTGTTTTATTTCAGGCAACACGACCACATCCATGGCGACCGACTCTTGCTTATGATATGATTGAGGTCACCCCATTAGCGGAGCAACCAATAACTAATCAAATGGTAAACCCATGTTTTACCCCTGCAGGAATGTCAACAGAGCCTTTGACGTTCCCTAATTTGGTAACAGGATTTGAGAGAAATCCTCAGCATGCTGCAAGAACTGCTCTCTATACTCGTTACACTCCAGGGGAGTGGGCCAACAACTGCTTATCGAAATATGCGGAATCGAATTCAAACAGGTCTATAATTTGGTTTTGCTATTAACTTGCATAAATTATTAACTACTATTTCGTGACTTTATTTTTTTTTTTATTAAGAAATCAGTCAGAGAGACTGCGAAATGAAGCAGTGCGCATTATGCGTGAAACTGATGAGAAAACTGCTCAAGGACAACGAGATGCTGGTAGACGTCTTGGTGAACGATTAACTGATGTCACTTTTTGGAGAAATGAGCTTAACACTGAGCTCGAAAAACTTATTTTTGAAACGAATTCTCTAGCAAGCTACAAAGGCACACTCTCCAAAGCCATTCAGGACTTAGAAGCACCACTGCATATTGGTCAAGAATGTCTTTACCATCGAGAGGGACGTCAGGAGGTAGAAAAAGTCCATGACCACGTTGAGAAAAGTCTTTTGTTGGAAGTGGATAATTTGCGTGCAAGCCAAGAAAAGCTTAGAAATTTGTATGACAGAGTAATGAAGCAGTTACAAGAATTGCGTGTAGCTCAATATTTACTGGAAGACGATGTTGTTCACAAGGAATCAACTTTAGGAATCGATTCTGTGTGTCATCAGTTGAATAACTACAGCAGAGGAATTAGCTACTACGGGGGAGTAGAAAAATATGATCCTACAACAAGTACTCAAGAATCTTGGTCTCAATCAAGTAGTCAACGGGTTAACAAGTAAGATATATTTGATAGGTCTTAACTTTAAAGATATTATATATATACATATACATATTTTATTCAAAATGCTAGATCCCAAACAGAACGAGCAAAATCAACTCAACTACGAAGTGACATAGAAACTATAATTAATCAAACTGCCACAAGTGTGTGGGACTGTTGGAGTAAATCAAATAATGCGTTAGATAGGCGAGCTCAAGAAATGTCTGAGGCAAAAAGTAAAGTTCAACTTCATTTGTTCAAAGTTCAGCAGGAGTTGTTTGATTTAGAAAAACATATTGGGCTTTTGAGAAAAGCTATCCAGGACAAATCTAATCCCCTCAAGGTGGCTCAGACACGTTTGGAAGCTCGAACTCATCGTGAAGGTGTTGAACTTTGCAAGTAATTAGCTTTCACAAAAATATAGACATCAGGAACGTAATCTAATTGACGCATTATAATTTTTCAGAGATTATGCACAGATGCGTTTGGTGCAAGAAGTACATGATCTACAAGATATAGTAGCTAATTTGCACAGGAAACTTCAAGAGGCAGAATCTCAACACCAACAGCTTCTAAAAACTCGAGCAAGCTTGGAAGCCGATTTAAGGAGAAAGGTTAATGCTCTATTCATTGATCGAGAAAAGTGTATGGGCATGAGACGCTCATATCCTGTGGATACTCTTATTAAATATTAGTGTGTTTATTGAAATTAATTAATAACAATTTTGAAATATTCAAACTATTTGAATGCACTTTCGATACTGTATAAAACGAAATTCGCTCATTAATGAAAATTAAAATATCCTAACACAACAAAAATAAATTTTTGTTTTGAAAAGACAAAGCAGTAATACAAAAAAAGTGTCGACTATCACATTTTCTAAATGCTAGCACCAGAACTGTAGAAAGTTCTACGATTTTTCACTTGTATGTCAAAATTTAAAATTGAAAAATAAACGTTGTAGAGAAAATATTAAAAAAACTTGTTTCTGTGTAACAAATTATAGCAAATAAAATGAAATACACGACTATCTTGTCGTAAATGTCCAATTTGAAAGCCATACTAAATTTAAATAAAATTGGTTATGCTGTTTTTAATTTATGAACATAAATTTGTAAAATCGTTAACACCAAATTTCCGTTATGAGGATTTTTAACCAAAATCCTGATATGAAGTTATGTTAACAGCCCTTTATAAGCGAGCTAAAACAAATTCGAGTTATCTGGAGTTAGTTAAGTCCATATGGACTGTACCGCAATCGATTATTACCTACACCAAACAAAGAACATTAGCAGTGTTTTTTTGCAAGTCCATGTAGACTTGGGTGAAAAAAAATCCATATCATGGGCTTGCAAAAAATGCGAAAAAGCTTTTGTTGGTAACTAATTCCAATGACACTTCTTAAGCTGGTCATACAAGATGGAGGCAAGAAGCCAAATGGCTACGAGACGAACCAAATTTGCAACAATTGTGAAACTGGCTTCAAGTAGGTCGGTTAGATTTTCGGATAATTGAAAATCCAACGATCCGCATCCAAATATGATAGTTTAAAAGGAGGAAAAATTCAATGGTTTGCCTAGGTATATTCAAGTATTGGCCCATATTCATAGTCATTGTAAACTCGAGTTCTTCTGAACTGGAGACTGACGTTATCACTTAGATTAGACATACTATCTCACTCGTGTTTTACTAAAGAGAACATCTATGAATAACAACTGTGTTATTCATAGATGTTCTCTTTAGTAAAACACGAGTGAGATAGTATGACTATTTTTAATAAGTCAGAAAGTATGAAAGGTTAAAAATAATGAATGACAGATATTAACACGGTAGATTTTCACCATATTTTTTTATTCATTTTTTTTTTGCACAAAAAATTGTAAATGTTAGCATCGGCGATGAAAATTTCAAATGAAAACTTAAAAATGTCTGATAAAATGCCACAGCAACTTGTTTCTCCACCTCGATTATTCAAATGCACAAAGATATATCCAAGATATCGTAATGCACAAAGATAACTGCGTGATTGATATACCTATAATTTGTTTTTTGTAGGAAGGTAGATATGTATGTTTTGTTACTATCTATTTATGTATTAGTAATTTTTTTTTGTTATCGAAGTGGTAAAATAAGGGCCAGTTGTACAATCGTGGTTCAAATTTTTAAACCACTGGTTTTTCGATCAGACTTGGGTTTAAGTTTTCTATGATTAGCAAAAGCTCGAGTTTAGCTTAAAAACAACTTAATAAGAACTTATCAAACATCTATAAATACGCCCCCATGTTGTTAAATTTGTAAAAATGAATTGTCTGGATGTCTCGACCATTTAAATAGACGAAATCAAATGTTTTAATACAATTGTTGGTACTCAAATTAATTAGCTCGACAGAGATTCGGGTCCACTGTGTGTGGCCACTTATTTAAGAATAGAACTAGTTGAACTCAGTTCAAATGGTTTCGAACCAAATGGTTCATCGTGTACACAGGTCAAAGAAGTCGAGTTTTTTGCAAGTCCATATAGAAATATGTGAAAAAACGACATTAGGAATTAGCTCACAACATTATCGACGTTCCCATAAAACAACATGTAATTGTGTCAGTAACGCAAAAGTCTATATGGATTTAGCTAAGTCTCGATAATTATCGAGAGTTAGCTAGGCCTATATGGACTTATGTTGTTGTATTTACCGTGTTGTTGTATTTCGACTGTTGTCGTTTTTTCACACAATTCTATATGGACTTGCAAAAAACACGGCTAGGATTGTACTCCTCCGGTAAAAAAAATGTTAACACGCGCTTTTCTATACGTAAATACGTGTGAACAGCTATATGTAAAATTGTAAGAATGTATGTTCTAGCCAAATTTGACAGTCCCATTTAAAATGCACGAGCACGCAGACAGAGTTAAACTATGCAATTTTAAAAGTTTATAGACAAAAGTGGTTGGAGCTTCCTGAGATGATGTTCTATTTATTAATTATTCTATGATCGTGTACGGCAGCTCTTTGATAATTTATAAAAAAAAAATTCATACATAACCTAATAATTGTAACATACCCTAAACAACTGCTCGAAAACTACCTTATCAACATGAATTATAATTTGACATTTCTTGGGTGACGTTGACATTTTGACGTTTCTCGTCGTTCGTCGGTTCGTCCATTCATCGGAAAATTTTCAACTTTTTGGATGGTAAGATTCTGCCGGCAAAATATAAATTAATTATTAAATTTATTCAAATTCCTATTATAATTTTTTTTAATTTTGAACCATCGACTAATTATTTATTAATATTTAACCAAATTTCTTTAAAAAAATCTCATTATATTGATGAAAACTCCATAAACATAATTTAGCCCATCAATAGTCTTCCATCTTTTAACTCTTGGAAAAATTAACACTGAATGATTTCCCTAAAAAGATATTTTAAAACAATTATAAAGAACTATTTTATTTGTCTGCTAATTTGCGCATTTAATAGATGTGACGTGGTTTTATAAAATTAAAAATTACATAAAATCTACAACATTATTGGTGTCTTATCAGCACTTGAGTCTGCAACTCATCCCTGCCATTTAAAGAATCTAAAAACGAATTTGTTCAGCTGCTTCTGCTGTTCATCTTACTTATAATTACGTCTTAGATGTAAAATAACTTGTTGCGGTCAATAATTTATTTTTGTTTATTTTTAGTATCTATTGCATACAATTTTTAAATTTGAATTCTAATTTGTTTTGCAGAATTAAATATGCGTTTGGCTATATTTTTGTTAATATTCTGCACCTTCCACTATGGATCTGGTGTAGATCCAAAAAATTTCAAAACATGCGACGAGAGCAGCTTTTGCAGGTAAGTTCCTTAAGACTCACTTAATTTGTAGCTTAACTTTTTTTTATCAAGGCGCTGTCGCAATGTCCAACCAGGCAACTCAAAATTCGCCCTCGTTGCTGGCACTCTGAACACATACTCTGACTCGATAACTCTTGATCTCGTCAATAAGGAGAATAACCATCTTTTTGTACTTAAACTTGAAGCCTTAGAGGTAAGAAAAAAAGTGGAATAACTATGCCTGTGTCTGTCTATAGTTAGATTTTGTTTGCAGGGTGACATTTTCCATGTTCTCATCGATGAAAAGACTCCTTTGCAACCACGTTATAGAGTAACTGATGCTCTCAAAGGAACTCCAAACAGTGGAACGTAAGTAAATTAAAAATTTCATTTGAATAAATCAATGTAGTTGTAACGTCTGATATCTCATTCTAAATCATCCTTGAAATCAGTAAAGCCGTAATAACTGAATTGAAATTATCAATCGCATTTAAATTGTTCATTAGTTATATTTTGTTCTTATGTATTCCTGGATCAATAAGTACATACTCTACAGCAGCCATAGGAGTCATTCTTCACTTTTGACTACATAAAACTTAGGCCCTTCATCCAATCATGCAACGCAACGCACAAGCAAATCCAATATAAAAAAGACGTTAAATAAAAGTTGAGTTTCTTCCTTTCTTCCTTTTTCGTATTGAATTTTCTTGTGAGTTTCGTTGCGTCGCAAAAAAAATAATTAAGAAAATGTGTAGGATCCAAGGAAATGAACTCACTGGCCAACTATGCCAGCTATGCACCCTTACTTTAGAGACAACATGACTAAGAAATAAAACTTGGACGAAAATGTCCGCTTGGAGTTGATCAGAAAAACAAAAAAAATATGTAGAAGAAAATGTGAACTACACTATCAATAAAAATGCCATCAAATGTACACTGATGAATCTGGAGCTGCTCAAGGGACTTCTGCAAAAATTTGACCCTAAAACCAAATGTTCTGTATCAGTGCGACATTCCTCTAGTTTCTATTATTTTTCAAGCGGAAGTAAACGCTGTAAGAATATGGTAAGCAGATTCAAATCGAGATAAACTAAAAACAATACTGCCACCCTTTACTGGGTACCACTACCAACAAACGTTCGAGTTCATGAAAATAAGGAAGCTGACACTCTAACAAATAAAGGGTCAGAAATAATTTTAAATGGGTCTCAACTTTATTGGGGAGGCAGGTGAAAATATGATTAAAAAAAAAAGTCCAAAAACTGAGGAGAACTCTCTAAGTTAAGATAACCAAAAATGCTACTTGAAATCTATAACCGAAAGCAGTTTACTGGTATCAACCTAAGTAGTAAAAAACTAAGAATTATTACGGGTTTCCTTAGTGGTCACTGATAGTTCCACATGTACATTCTGTGATGACCACCAGAAAACGCTCAATCATATACTAGGTAAATCTATCGCGAATAAAAAAATAATTGTATTTGAAGTATTTTCAGGGAGAGACTGCATGCAATCATTTCTTCGAGAAATCAGATTAGAGCTGTAGAATGAATCATTAACACAGCGTTATAAAAGGGGGCACAACTGATTTATGAGGACTGCACCTAACCCCTAATGACTTTTCGCAATAACCCCACGATATCATCCCTCAGTCTGTTCAATACTTTCTTCTTCTATCCTCCTTTTTCTTTAAAGATATCGGTCCTCATAAAAGGGTCAGTTCGAAGCTCTTCTGGTCAGTTTAGTTCGTTAAGTGTGGCTTAACTTAGACCACCCAGAAATTGAAGCTAAAAACTTTCAAGTGGTTATGTAAGATAGATGAAAGAAATAAATGTTGCAATGTTTCATTTCATAATCAAATAGTAGAATTTTTAATTTAAAGTTAAAACATTTTGATTGTATACATTTATTCATTAATTTCTAGAATTAAGGTTCAAGACCAAAATGGTCTCGAGCTAGCCGTAACAACTGGCATCAACAAAGCTGTCATTCATGCAGACCCTTTCAAAATTGACTTCTATCAAAACGATGTGCTATCGGTGTCTGTGAATGCAAAGGGATTAATGCATTTTGAGCACTTGCGAAAAAAATCTCAACCAGAAGTTGCTGGTGATAACGAAGTCGATGGAGACATTCCTGATTCCCAAGTTGCCCCCAAAACCGTTGAAGATGAAGATCCTGGAGCATGGGAAGAAAATTTCAAGTCTCATCATGATTCAAAGAAACGTGGTCCTGAAGCTATTGCATTGGATTTCTCCTTCCCAGAGGCTGATGTTTTATTTGGAATTCCAGAGCATGCAGATTCGTTTGTTTTGAAATCAACACAAGGAACAGATCCTTACAGATTGTATAATTTAGATGTTTTTGAATATGTACTGGAAAGTAAGATGGCTTTGTATGGTTCTGTGCCAGTTATCTATGGTCATGGGTAAGGTCTTAAATTTAAGTTCTTGATTTTAATAATAATAATAATGTGCTTTTAAAGAGCTCAAAGGACTGCAGGAGTTTATTGGCAGAATTCTGCAGAAACTTGGGTCGATGTGCTGACTACGGAGAAGAATGTAGTCTCGTCCATTGTTAATTTCGTTTCAGGTGAGATTTATGTTCTAAACATTAGCATACACTTTAGACTTTCACTCAAATTAAAGATGCCTCTTCATCTTACTCGAGATGTATGCAAATTTCTTCTGGTTATGAATAATATAAAAGTATTTCTTTCTAATTTCTGTTTTAGGATCTCGCAAATCTGATCCACCTACTGCTCATTTCATGTCGGAGAGTGGTATCGTCGATGCTTTCATCTTACTTGGACCAACACCTTTAGACGCATTCAAACAATATACTGATTTGACTGGACCTGCCAACTTACCTCAGCTTTTTACTCTGGGTTACCATCAATGTCGATGGAATTATAATGATGACAAAGACGTTGAAACTGTTTCGGCAAAATTCGATGAATATGACATTCCAATGGACACCATGTGGCTGGATATTGAGTACACTGACGGCAAAAAATACTTCACATGGGACGCCTTTAAATTTCCAAATCCATTGGCCATGATAAAGAACCTTACAGATTTAGGTCGTCATTTGACAATCATCATTGATCCTCACATTAAGCGTGACAGCGGATACTTCTTCCACAACTATTGCACTGATAATGGATATTATACAAAGACTGCTGACGGCAAAGACTACGAGGGATGGTGTTGGCCAGGAGCTGCTAGCTATCCTGATTTCTTTAACCCAGTGGTCCGTGAATACTACGCAGATCAGTATTTGTTGAGCAACTTTAAAACAACAACCGCCGATGTGATGTTCTGGAACGATATGAATGAACCATCGGTGTTTAATGGTCCCGAGGTGACTATGCTTAAAGACACTGTTCACCATGGTGGCTGGGAACATCGTGACGTTCATAATTTGTACGGACATATGCAGTTGATGGGAACTTTTGATGGCATGATCAAGAGGGATCCCAATCAGAGACCTTTCATTCTAACTCGTGCTCACTTTGCTGGATCACAAAGATATGCTATAATCTGGACAGGAGACAATCTTGCTGATTGGGGTCATTTACAACATTCAATCAAGATGTGTTTGACAGAGGCAGTTGCAGGTTTTTCTTTCTGTGGAGCAGATGTTGGAGGTTTCTTTGGAAATCCAGAAGTGGATTTGTTAGAGCGTTGGTATCAAACTGGTGCTTTCCTTCCATTCTTCAGGTCTCATGCTCACATTGATACAAAGCGCAGGGAGCCATGGTTGTTCTCCGAGAAGACAAGGTTATTGATTCGAGATGCTATTCGCAAGCGTTATAGCTATCTTCCATTTTGGTATACAATGTTCTATGAACATGAAAAGCATGGACATCCAGTAATGAGACCACTTTTGGCCCATTATCCTAAAGATAAAGAAGCATATTCGGTGGACTTCGAGTTCTTACTACACAATCATCTTTTAGTGCGTCCAGTTATGGAGAAAAGTGTTAGCAAGGTGGATGTATATTTCCCAGCTAACGATGACAAGAAAAATGGTGACGTCTGGTTTGATGTTGATAATTTCCAAAAACATGAAAAAGTTGGCTATGAAACTATTCCAGTCGATGAGAACAAGGTAAGATTAAAAATACTTAATTGCTGTCTAATAATAATTTCTCTACTCTCAACAGATTCCCGTATTCCAACGAGGTGGATCAATCATCCCGAAAAAAGAACGTGTTCGTCGTGCGGCAACACTAATGAAAGATGACCCTTACACTCTGGTAGTTTGCTTGGACAAAGATGGAACAGCTAAGGGATCTTTGTACATTGATGATGAGAAATCGTACGATTATCGGGATGGAAAGTACATCTATACCCAATTTGAGTTCCATGATCAAACACTAAAGAATTACTTTGAAACAAAACCTAATTACGATACAAACTCATGGTTAGAGCGTGTTGTCATTGCTGGTCTTGAAAAGACTCCAAAATCAGCAACACTCTACTATAATGGTAAATCGATGGAGTTGGAGATTCTGCCACATGAAAATGCCATTGCTGTTCGTAAGCCAGGCGTTAATATGGCAAAGAAGTTTGTGATTAAGCTTAATTATTAAACGATAAGTTAAGAACAGTTTTTTTTTAGTATTATAAATCAGTTTGAGCTTAGAAAGACACAATCTTTTTTTCTTTTTCATTAAAGTATTTGCGATAAGAAAACATAATGAAATAGATAACATCCCAATTTACATAATTCATTAAAGTTTTAATTTTGTTTGTTTGATTGTAGACTTGAAATGTATGTTTGAAAAACGAAATTAGAAATAAAATAAAAAGTTTGTCATAAAATTTCTGAGTTTTCTCTGGTAATTAAATTTGTGTCATCAGAAGTCATAATACGCATAACGTATGGCAATTTGTTTTAATGAAGCATTAGATGCATTTCTATCTTTGTGGGCCCATGGGTGCAATTAAATAATTAAGTACAAGAAAAGTAAGTATACAGTCAACAGTTTTTATGAATGATGAATGCTGAGATTGAATTCATGTTGATAAAAAAGTATTCGGAAAAAAGAAATCAACAACAATTCACTATTTCAAGTATAATTTAATAACTATGGAGTTGTCAATTAAATTTACAACTATTTTAGTGACAAAATTATCTTAATATCAATAATTATTATTATTAAAAACTACGAACACATATTTGATTGATGCAATTTAAAATTTACTATTGTTAAAAATTTGTTAAACTCATCACAATGATAATTCAGAAAAAAGGAAATCATTAAATACAAAATGGGTATATGTATAAGGTAGCGATAATTTTGAAGCTATACGTAAACACATATGATTCAAAACCACATCTGGTGATAACTCCACATACCTAAGGGTATAAGTTGTAAGCAAATCAAAAGCAAAACAGATAGAAGTTCGGGATTAATGATAGTGTCGGTTTCTTTTCTCAATGTATCTATTTGACTGTAATTCAAGACACACATTTATCCTAATAATCGCAATTTAGTTATGATTTTTACCCCAAAAAATGTTAAACGAAATCAGCAAGTTACTTTAATTTCAAAACGTGTCCCACATCTTCCAAATATCTCCTATTTATTTTAATTACATTTATAGGTCAATTAATCTGAGATTTGTCGTTTGTTTAGTAAGTGAAAAATTTGTTAATTGAATATAATTTCACTTTGCCAACCATTTACGATGAGTTTCTTTATAACAATAGAACAATCAAAAATGTGTTGACGTTGCATGTTTTTAGGTAGACATTTATGTCCATAGGTTAGATAGGTTACACAAATTTTTAAAAATCCATTCTAGTGTGTATTCTCTTATTTAACACGTTCCTAATTTGCCTAACAATCGCGACAACATTGATAGACAAAAATTTAATTTTTTATCCAGTGATATAAAACTGACATTGAAAATAAATAGAACATAATTTGTGTGTTTGGAAAAATTGTATTTAAGTGCTTTGTTTCATTGTAAGTTAACGGCGCTTTAACATAAATTTGATATTTTATGTTACCACAACACAACCTTAAAGAATCTAAAAGTCAGTGATGTATACAATACATATTAACAATTAAAGAGCTTTTGAACAGAAACATTTGTAAGTTTTTAAAACGGTAAGTACATATAATTTACAATCTAATTTAAAGTACCTACTTATATCTATATTCAAAATAAAGTTAAACTACAATTTGACTGTTTATTTATGTGCTTGTTTAGTGCTGGTCGTACTGGTCAATTGACTTTCAGTAAAGTATTTAAGTACCTAATCCTCGAATGTTCTTAATGATTGAAAGCTATCTTGTTAAGGAAGAGAAACTTACAAAAATAATTTTTTGATGAATATTTTGAACTAAACAGTTTGCGCTGAAGAAAGAATTTAATGTTTCTAAGCTGCGAACAAACTTTTACATAGCAATTTTTGTATTTTCATTTTTAAAATTTAATTAACTTTTTCAAATTTCAAAGATTAATCTATACAAATGTTTACTTGATTTGAGAAGAAAGATCTTTGTAAATTTTATTCGATCTACCATAAAATGAAAATTATCTTTTATTCTACAATCAACAACTTTATCAATATTAATAGCCTCATGTAAAAAAGTTTCTAAAAAGAATACAAGCTTGGGAACATTCTTATATACAACAATAAGATATTTTGTGGCTCTACAGGTTATTCATAACCTTTGATAAGCTTTTAAATAACAATCTATCATACACTTCAAAATTTATAATAATTATTATGTAATTGTTTGATTGAATGCTAATATTGTTAACTATTAAATAATAATGTAATAAATTATACACTCGTAGTTGTAGTAAATTTTAAAAGAAATTTTAAAAATTATGTTTTTTTTAAGAAATTAAATGAGAAAAAATAAGAGGTTCATTAACAATGGTAAATGATGTCAAAGTCATTATAAGTGGCAACAGTACTATTTGAGAGACTTTTACCGTTGAGTTTATACACATATAGAAATCATCTTTTTGAAAAGTAAGTTTCAAACTTTCCACGTAGGATGTCGTTACTATCGACTTGTTTTGTTTTTTACTCTTGTAGCAATTATTCTTGAGTTAAAAGGCAAGAAAAATAAAGAAAAACAAATACAAATGTATGCAGAAGAATTTTATTCGTCTCGGGTTCAGTGTTTTTCGTTACAGTGAATTAAAGCAATGATAAATACTCGATATACTCACTTAGCGGAATCTACTTCGGTGAGTTTGAAACCATCTTGATTCTTCTATGTGTAAACTCAATGCTTTTACCCAATACGAGTAATATGCGAAACTGCCATAGTTACCTTTCAAACAAACTGAAAACTAATGTCACGCACCACGAAGATCATTGTACCGGTTTGAGATAACTTTTTGGTGGATTATACAAGACAGCGGAGTTGCAAGTTTACGAATAAAAAAAAAAAAAAAAACACTAACCCATAAACCATTGACTACTGACTGGTGATTTAAAAAAAATAATTCACAAGCTAGTTGATGAATTTAAAAAAAATTTAATTTCAATTCATAAATCATAAGCTAGTTAAAATCCCGAAATACAAAATTCCGCTATCAAATAATTTTTTATTGTACAGTCGATGACGGATATAAGAAAGACTCATATAAGAAAAATATTTATATAAGAAATTTTCTTTCTATTCTTTATAAGAAACCACAGATGCAAGGAATTCTGTGGATATTTTGATTTTCTTATATCCGTCATCTACTGTATTACGGAATTTGGTGATTCGGGATTTTGGTGTCGCGATTTTGTATCTCGTAATTTGGAGTCAAGTTTTTGTATTTTAAGATTTTTGTGTCAGGATCTTATATTTCGGGATTTCGGTTAAGAGGATGGACCCGAAAGCAAATCAGTTCTTCTCTGCTGACCGTGATGGCGATGCCATTATAACTAAAGATACTAGTCCCCAGTTTCACAAAAATACACCTAAAAGCATTTTAGTTAACGGAGTAATAAACGAACTAATAACGCTCGCACATAAGCTCAAAAAGATAGAATACTAATGAATTGTGCTAACTAGTTTCCAGTAACAGGGATTAACCCAATTGCAACAAGCGAGGCAACAAGTGTATATATAATATTAAGAAAACCTCACATTTTCAGTTATTTGATATCAATCATAATAGGATCTGTAAAAACAAGACTGTATGCCTGCATTTGATTGGCGAACTTTTGATTTTGCACGATAACCGATATTATGTGTGTACGATGACTGACGTTTTTTGATTACACGTGTAAGATTTGCTTTAGATATATGATCACTATATAGAAGCGTCTTGTCATGACGGTATTAACCACAGCTTCATCGTAGAGTAAATGAAGTGCAGCACAGAGCTCTTATGTGATCGACAAATCTCCCTGAGATGTAAAAATGTCTCCGGACCTTAGTTGTTTGTCGAACATTTGCATACGGCTCCCATAATCGTTGGACAATGTAATGTACAAAATATTTATGAGAGTAAATTGACGGCAACTGAGAAGAAGATGCTTCACATATCATCAGCGAAAGTGACAAAACTTGATCGAAGTCAAAGTAAGGAGATCCGATGAAGCGACGATACTTAACGAAACTAGATTTAAAACTATTTAGCTGACGTTTGTAACAAACGGTTTGTTTTTGACCATTGGTTGGACTTTTAGTTTAGGACCAGTTTACGTAGTAAGGAAGAAAAATTGTAACAAATATTTCACGATCGAAAGGAATAGGGAAAAATTCCGAGGGAAACATTTTTCACACATAGTTCCCGATAAGGCTGATTGTCGAAGTTAATTCTGCATTTGCTTTTTTTACAATTATCAAAACAAAACTGATAGTTGCTACAATTTGAAAAGTTATACGAGCATCTTTCGATAGTATCACCCTCTACGAACAAAATTCTTTGCATTCATAAAGATTAAAAAAAAATTCCAAGATATGAATTGTTTAGCATAGAAATAAACAATGTATTTAATATTTCAATTTTAAACTATGTCCAGTGAGAATGAGGTCATTAGATCAAATAAAAAATCAAAAAAAAAAAAATGTTATTTTATAAGCTCAAATAAACATTAACAACCATAATGTCATAAAATATGTATGGGTAAACAAACAACTTTCAAACGCAAAGTCATATAAATGTCTTATCATATTGTTCGAAAGTTCAAATTTATATATTTAAATAGGTAATGATTTTAAAATTAATTATTGCAGTAGCAATGAAAATGTTCTCAGATATGTAAACAAAAATAAGTCATAAAATTTTTAGCATTGTCGGAAATAATTTTAAATTATTTTGGTAGCTATTTCTTGCACCGCACCACCAACGGCGCTTGTTTTACAACCATATAGAAATACGTCATTCGTATGAACTATGAAATCTTATCGTGCCATCTAAATAATATAGGAAAATAAATTAAATTACGGTTTTTAGCATTTTATTACCTTATAAACACTTGAATTTATTTGAATGAAATTATATCGGGTGAAAAAGTTATAAACAAATTGAAACCCCTTGAGCTTCTGTGGAGGAAGCTTTTATAGATTTTAATATAAATACGTAAACATTGGAGGCCTGTTAACAATATCAAAAAACATGCGCTTAGCAATAGTAGTAATACTAATTTGCACCCTACATTACGGATCGGGTGTAGATCGGACAACATTTAAAAGCTGCGAACAGAGCAGCTTTTGCAGGTAAGTGTTTTAATAAAAACCAAGAAAGAACATGTTTTTTGAAAATAATCCTTTTTTTAGACGAACTCGAAAAGATGTTCCAGGAAATTCAAAATTCGCTCTCGTTCCGGATTCTATGAAATCATATCCGGAATTTCTTGAACTTGATCTCATCAACAAGGAGAATAATCATTTATTCCTTTTGAAAATCGAAGCTATAGAGGTATGTGAAGGGTCTTCATAATTCTCATTGCAATTATTTATTCGCTGACTTTATCAACAGGGTAACAAGTTCAGAGTTCAAATTGACGAAAAGAATCCATTGAAACCTCGCTATAGGGTGACTGAAGTTCTCCAGGCGATGCCTAGAAGTGGATTGTAAGCCAAAATCATGATATTGATATTATGTTTCTTCGATTAATTTAAATGTTTTTTTATAGATTAACGGTTGAAAAACGCGATGGAAATGAACTTATCATCACTTCGGAAACAATGAAAGCAGTCATTACAGTGGATCCGTTCAGGATCGATTTTTATCAAAATGAAGTGCTGTCAGTATCTGTTAATGCTAAGAAACTGATGCGATTTGAACATATTCGTCGAAAATCACAAGCTGAACCTCTCGATGATCCTGACGGTGCATGGGAGGAAGAATTTAATAGTTTCATTGATTCGAAACCTAACGGACCTGAAGCTATTGCATTGGATTTTTCATTCCCAGAGGCTGATGTTCTTTTTGGAATTCCAGAACATGCTGAATCGTTTATTTTGAAATCAACCGAAGGATCAGATCCCTATCGGTTGTATAATTTGGATACGGCGAATTATGAATTGGAAAGTAAAATGGCGCTGTACGGAGCTGTTCCTGTGATTTATGGACATGGGTATGAACTTATATGGGGTGTGTTTACTGGATTTGAAAATACTAATAATGTGGTTTTTTTTTTCTAGATCTGAACGATCAGCGGGGGTTTTCTGGCATAATGCTGCTGAAACTTGGGTAGACATTTGGACTGCTAAGAAAGATGTTTCCTCTATTGTTGATCTATTAACAGGTAAGGATGACTGATTTGTTTCCTGAATTTGAAATCAACTTTCCCAATGAACTGCTTATATATACTACATATATGACGAATAATATTTGAATCTATGAGCATTCGCTTGCTAAGCAAGTTTTTGGGTTTGAGTCCTCAAGATATTGAACACACTTAGCTCTATGAAAGTATACGATTATATAGAGACATTTTCCATATATGAGTTGAACACTTCGAAAATGTTTACAAAGTGCCCAAACCAAAATATAATTATAAAAACATTTCTGAAATGTTTCATTGGTTTGAAAACACCTTAAAATGTGTCTTTTTCGCGGATGGGAAACACAGAAACATTTCGGAAAAGTTTCTCAAGTGGCAAGAAAAAAAGGCATTATAAAAACTTTTAAGAAATATTAAAAAACATTTTGGAAATGTTTTCTTAATTTAATAAATGTTTCTAAAATGTTTTTTTGGTCTAGACATATCTTAAGATATTTCAAAATCCATTACATTTCTCTGAGGCTTGAACCTACATGTTTCTTTAGAAGCTTGCAAAAATGTCAGAAGTTTTGTTTAAACTGGTTTGTCAGGAAACCTGTACACAAATATCTTTTATCGTTTCGAACATTGCTGTTTGAATAGTTTACTGGAACCGTAATGAAACGCTCACAATAAAAAAACAATCGAAAAATCGTATTCATAACATTTTTTTATCAACTTTTATTTGCAGGACCTCGCAAATCGGAACCTCCAGCTGCACGTTTCATCTCAGAAAGTGGCATTGTTGATGCTTTCATCTTACTTGGACCAACTCCACTAGACGCATTTAGACAATACACCGAACTCACTGGGTCTGCCAATCTGCCACAACTCTTTACTCTCGCTCACCACCAATGTCGTTGGAATTATGATAATTCAACAGATGTCGTTGAAGTTTCTGCAAATTTTGACAACTATGACATCCCAATGGATACGATGTGGCTTGACATCGAGTACACTGATGAAAAGAAATACTTCACATGGGATTTGGAGAATTTCCCCGACCCATTAGGAATGATAAAAAATTTAACAGATTCAAATCGTCATCTCACAATAATCATTGATCCACATTACAAACGGGACGAAAGTTATTTCTTCCATAATGATTGCACTAAGAAAGGTTACTACACGAAAGGTGTAAATGGTAAGGATTACGAAGGTGAATGTTGGCCTGGTCCAGCTAGTTATCCAGATTTTTTCAATCCCATCGTTCGTCAATATTACGCTGAACAGTTTGTCGTGAATAATTTCAACACCACCACCGCTGATGTTATGATTTGGAATGATATGAATGAGCCATCTGTGTTTAATGGTCCCGAAAAAACTATGCATAAGGATAACATTCATTATGGTGGTTGGGAGCATCGTGATGTTCACAATTTATTTGGACACATGCAAGTAATGGGAACCTTCCAAGGAATGATTCAGCGTGATCCCAATCAAAGACCATTCATCCTAACTCGTTCCCATTTTGCGGGATCGCAGAAATATGCAATAGTTTGGATGGGAGATAATACTGCTGATTGGGGTCATTTAAAGAATTCCATTAAGATGTGTCTGTCCGAAGCTGTAGCAGGATTTTCTTTTTGTGGTTCTGATGTTGGAGGTTTCTTTGGTGATCCAGAAAATGAATTGGTTGAACGTTGGTATCAGGTTGGAGCATTTACTCCATTTTTCAGAGCTCATGCTAACAAAGATACAAAACGCAGGGAGCCATGGCTATTCCCAGAGAAAACTCGTTTGGTAATCCGAGATGCTATTCGTAAGCGCTACAGTTATCTGCCAATGTGGTACACAATGTTCTATGAGCACGAAATGTATGGTCTGCCAGTTATGAGGCCTCTTTTGGCTCAATATCCCAAAGACAAGGAGACATTTACAATCGAATCGCAATTCATGCTTCATGATCAACTTCTAGTATGTCCAGTGATGGAAGAAGGAGTAAGCAAAGTTGATGTGTATTTCCCTTCAAAGGACGGCAAAAAGACCGGTGATATTTGGTATGATACAGACAATTTCCAGAAATACGATAAAGTTGGTTATGAAACTATACAAGTTGATTATAAAAAGGTATGTAACGAAACAAAATTCAAAAGGTTTTTGCGTGTTCTAATAATTGTTTTCTCTTACAGACTCCAGTTTATCAACGAGGAGGTTCGATAATTCCGAAAAAAGAAAATATCCGTCGAACTGCAACATTAATGAAAGATGATCCTTACACCTTGGTTGTGTGTTTGGACAAAGATGGGTCTTCTAAGGGTACTTTGTACATCGATGATGAGAAATCATACGAATATCGCAAGGGAAAGTACATCTACGAACGTTTTGAGTTCAATGGAAATGTTTTGAAAAACTCTTTTGTTTCAAAACCTAATTATAAGACTGCATCAACACTAGAACGAGTTATTGTTGCTGGTCTTGAAAAAACTCCAAAACATGCAACTATTAAATATGATGGAAAATCAGTAGAGTTGAAGGTTGTGGCACATGAAAACGGTATCGCTGTTGAAAAACCTGGAGTCAATATGGCAAAGGAATTCGTGATTCAGCTGCATTATTAAAAGAAACAAACAAAAAATTAAACTGAAATGACTGATTAATACTAGAAGTGTTTTTATTTTCGTCAAATTTTAATCCACTACAGTGGATTAACATATCACTATAATGGATTCACATTCTTTCTACAGAAAGAGTGCGCGAAAACTAGTATATTTGTGTATATATGTATATGTATGTAATGGTGTTGACAAATCTTCTTTCATAAGCCGATGCTTGCTCTAAGCTTCTTATGAAAAAAAACTGATAGTGTAAAAAAAAACTGTGTATTTTGTCGCTTTACCTGCATCACTTTTGTTCAGTTAAGACGAGAACGTAGATTGGACACAGATGGCCTAATAGTGACTAGCACTCTAATAGTTGTTGCTATAGCTCTAGAGCTAAAGCAGCTTTATTAAAATGCTTCCAGTCTTTATTGAAAAATTCGTTTTTACTTTTGGAATTAAGTTTTTTTTTACTTGCTCAAAATAGGGCAAGTATTGGTTTCGTGTACAAATTTTTATTGAGGTTTTAATCAAATCTGACATTACGATGGTAGACCAAAAAAGTGGGTTTTGTGAAGTCGTCCATCGGTATGTCTGTAAGTGTATGCGGATGTGCGGTTGTCTGTTCACCGAGCTACAGCCTAAACGGTTAGACGGATTGATTTCAAACTTCGTGTAGGCTTTAAATAATTGTTGAGGTAGGTAATACTCAAACGGGGGTCAACTCGCATATTTTGATTTGGCATTTTTCACTTCGCAATGATCATTTCGCATTTTTTCGTTTGACAAGTTCTCATTTCGCAAAAATTTTACCTTTTATTACTTTAATTATTTTTTTTAACTGTTTTTCATTTCAATCTTTTATAAACATATGCTTATGAATTTCGCGCAAAATTCGTTCATTAGCATGTAAAAGATCGAAAGGCAAAACAATTTAAAAGACGCTTGACAAATCAAGTTTTAGCAAAACAACTTGCCATTTAATTATTTGCGATACAAAATATGCGGGAAAGTTTTTGCAAATTTATCAATTAGAATTTAGTTTGAAAATTGCGGAAGAAGATTCGCGAAATGCCGTCCAAATGATTTGCACCACACTGAAAAATATTAAATACGATAATAGATAATTTAATTTAATTTAATAATTTAATAATAATGTCTGTAATTTCTAGTATAGAACCTGCAGCACCTAACAGTTTTGCCTAAATGAGCCTGATTTTCAAACTCGTTTTTTGGGGTGTTTTGGTGTATCTTTGGTTTCCGGCCATTTCCGGTATCCATAATTGTCATTCATTAATGAGTGGCCCTGCAGCAATAACTGGAAAAAAACTCAGACGCGCCAAAATAATGTCACAAAATCGGTCGCTAGCTTTAAAGTATAAATTTTTCTAAAAATTGAGAATCCGTCAGTAAAAATCAAGGTTTTTGCCTGAAAGTGTTTTTTATTGATATAAAGTACTTTTTCTAGAATTCGAAACTGGTCCTAAAAAAATCAATGTTTTTGCTTAAAAGTCCCTTTTGTTTTCTAAAATTCGAAAATCAGAGTTTGAAAATAATCATTTTTCCTGAAAAGTGCGCTTTTCTCGAAATGGAAAATATTTAAATTTTTTCCTTCATAACTTTTTTTTTTCTCGTGTGCTATATGCTTATTTTTAAATTCTAAAGTCGGAATTTAAATTTCACAATTTTTGCATAAAAGTGTTTTCTTCAAGAAATGTATCGATATTTTTTAAATTCCAAAATAGGACTAATAAAATCATTATTTAAAAGTGTTTTTTCTTAAAAAAAAAAAAATAAAAAAAAAGTTTTTTTTTTAAATAGCAATTTTTCTTTCTTTTTTAAATTCGAAAATGACCTATATTTTAATCCATTTAAAATGTTTCAACCCTTTTGTTTAGTAACAAGTTTGTGCGACTTATAATTATTAATGTATTTAATTTTCTTAATTCTGTTAAGAGGAACGTATTTCATTTTTCATCAGATTATTTAATTTTTCCTATGCGTTTAAACATTTGTTTCTCATTAAAAAAAAAAACCATTTGATAATTTTAAATAGAAAAACTGCTATCTATGCTACTCAATTTTAAAGTCTTATTCAGTTTTATATTATATATCAAAAACAAATAGAGTTACCATACATTCTTTTTAGTTTCAAAAAAAAAAAAAATTAAGTATTTATCTTATCATTGTAAATTAAAATCTAAACAAAGGGAATAGCTTTATCGACCACTTAACAGAGCAGAAATACTTTAGCTTAAAAGAACTATAACTTTACCTACTTGAATTACTATTTACTTTCCGATAAACTTTAAGATACAAAATCTATATAAATTCACAGAACTTTTCCTTTGGACTTTCAGAAACAAAAATGCGTTTGATAGCGTTTATATTTATTATCACCTTCATCCACTATGGATCGTCTGTTGATCAATCACAATTCAAAACTTGCGATCAGAGCAGTTTCTGCAGGTAAAGTATTTTTAAAACATATTACGAAGATATTATTAAGATATTTTTTTTTGTTCAAAAGACGCTGTCGAAAGGATCAACCTGGAAGCTCAAAATTCGCCGTTGTGTCAGGTTCACTCACAACATATTCTGATTTTGTAACATTCGATATTTATCATAAGGAAAAAAATCGAGTATCATTACTTGCGAGAGTGGAAGTTTTAGAGGTAAAGAACCTAAAGGAATAACACACACATACTTATTTTTTAATTTCCCTTCAGGATAATAAGTTTCATATGACAATCGACGAAAAAAATCCCATAAAACCTCGATATAAAGTTACTGAGTCCCTCAAAGCAATGCCTAGAGTTGTAACGTATGTTGAAAATTTTACAGAATCGGATTTATATAATCAAGCAATGTAATAAATTCTTCCAGTGTTTCAGTAGAGGAAGAAAGTGGTTCTAATATAATTATGGCTTCAGGTGCAAGCAAAGCTATTATCCAGAAGGATCCATTTAAAATTGACTTCTATCAGAATGACATACTTTCGGTGACTGTCAATGGAAAAGGATTATTGCACTTTGAGTATCTTCAAAACAAATCAGAAGCTGAACCAGTAGAAGATTTAGATTCTTGGGAGGAAACATTCAATTCTCATCGTGATTCAAAACCAAATGGCCCTGAAGCTATTGCCTTGGATTTTACATTCCCAGAAGCAGAAGTTCTTTTTGGAATTCCCGAACATGCTGATTCGTTTGCTTTGAAGCAAACTCAAGGTACAGATCCGTATCGTCTCTACAATTTGGATACCGCGAATTACGAGGTTAATAGTAAAATGGGATTATATGGATCAGTTCCAGTTCTATATGGTCATGGGTAATCTTAATCACAATTAAAACTAAAGAATGAATCAACGATTTTTCTTGTGAATTTTATGTCTACAGGTCTCAACGGTCCGCTGGTATCTTCTGGCATAATTCAGCAGAGACATGGGTCGATATTTCAGGTAAGAGATTAAAACAAGTGGCACCCGGGAGAAACTTCACCTTGTAGAAAGAAATATTAGTATACTATTTATTTTTAGATTCCAAACTTCAGGAAATGTTTTTGAATGCGTTGTATTTTGTTCTTTTTTGATTCCTGACATTTCTGAAATTTATTTTGTTTTTATTTAGGAACAAACAAGTCAGACCCGCCAATTGCGCGCTTTATGTCCGAGAGTGGTATCATTGATGTATTCGTACTTCTTGGACCATCACCTCTGGAAACATTTAAACAATATACTGATCTAACTGGAACGGCTGGACTACCACAACTTTACACTCTCGGTTATCACCAGTGCCGGTGGAATTATGATAATGAATCAGATGTTAAGACAGTTTCGGCACAATTCGATAACTATGAAATCCCGATGGATACCATGTGGCTAGACATTGAATATACCGATTCAAAGAAATACTTTACCTGGGATCCAGTCAACTTTTCTCATCCACTTGAGATGATTCAAAATTTGACAAATTCTCATCGGCATTTGACAATCATCATAGATCCTCACTACAAACGGGACAGTTCTTATTTCTTTCACAATTACTGTACGGAAAATCGGTACTACATCAAATTTGCCAATGGCAGTGATTTTATTGGACAATGTTGGCCAGGAACATCTAGCTATCCAGATTTTTTCAATCCTGCAGTTCGTGAATATTATTCCTCGCAGTTTAGACTAAGTAACTTCCGGACCACTACTGCAGATGTAATGATTTGGAACGATATGAATGAACCATCAGTTTTTGATGGTCCAGAAGTGACTATGTTAAAGGACAATATTCATTATGATGGATGGGAACATAGGAATGTTCACAATATATTCGGCCATCATCAGCTGATGGCAACATTTGCAGGACTTCTGCAGCGAGATTCCAATCAGAGACCTTTCATCTTGTCTAGATCGCATTTTTCGGGCTCCCAAAGGTATGCCATAATTTGGACTGGAGACAATACTGGTGATTGGCCTTTCTTGCAGCATTCCATAAAGATGTGCTTGTCGGAGGCTGTTTCAGGATTTTCATTTTGTGGAGCAGATGTTGGAGGCTTTTTCAACGATCCTGAAATCGAGTTGGTAGAACGTTGGTATCAAGCTGCATCATTTATTCCATTTTATCGCGCTCATGCAAACATGGGCACTAAGCGTAGGGAACCTTGGCTTTTCCCCGAAAAAACACGTTTACTTATTCGCGATGCTATTCGAAAGCGCTATAGTTACCTTCCAATGTGGTATACCATGTTCTATGAGCACGAGAAGTTAGGTTATCCAGTTATGAGACCAATCTTGGCACATTATCCCAAAGACTCTGGCAGCTTCAAAATTGACTATGAATATTTGCTCCATGATCATTTACTGGTTCGTCCCGTAATGGAAAGAGGTGTAAACAGTGTCAATGTTTATTTTCCGTCAAAAGATGGTGGACAGTCAGGAGATCTTTGGTTCGATATAGATAACTATCAAAAGTACGATAAAGTTGGAAATCAAACTATTCAAGTTGATGATCACAAAGTGAGTTCCATTTTGATATTCAAAATGATCTTTATAATAAATTTGTTTATTTTTTAGCTACCAGTGTATCAACGTGGAGGTTCAATCATTTCGAAAAAGGAAACAATTCGTCAAACGGCAACTTTAATGAAAAATGATCCTTATACCTTAGTGGTGTGTTTAGATAAAAATGGCAACTCTAATGGAACTTTGTTCATTGATGATGAGAAATCTTACGATTATCGTCATGGGAAATTCATCTATGCCAAATTTGAGTTTAGCAAAAATACTTTAAAGAATTCTTTTATTTCAAAGCCAGATTATAAAACCAACTCAACATTAGATCGAATTATTATTGCTGGGCTAGAAAAGACTCCTAAATCGGCAACACTGTTTGTCGAAAACGAATCAAAGTCGCTGCAAGTTTTAATCTTTGAGAATGCTATATCTATTACAAAACCTGGCATTAATATGGCTAAAGAATTCAGTATAGTTCTTAATTCAGCTGCCAATCCAATACCTGTAGTTTGGAAATTTGTTTTGATTTTGTTGTTCGTTAAGATGGCATGGTCTTGCCATAGTTTTTAAGTTTATTTGAGTTAATATATTTAAGATATCGATATTCCGTTCACAGTGTTGTTTTGGTTATCTTTCTAAAAAAAGACAGATAAATCAATAAATTATCAACTATTAAAATTGAATTTTGTTTTAAATTATGTATACTCAGTTGATAAATAGATCCTACTTAATAATCATGAGTTGCAAAGATAATATCACTTAATCAGTACTTCAACTATTATAAGTGCCTATAAGTATTTTCATAACGATTTTTGATTGTAATTTTGAAGTACTGAGATCAAGATTCAATGTTATATATTATGGGTTACCTAAGTAAAACAAGTAAGTAAACTGAATTCACGAACAGCCCATTTTCAGGGCGTCAAGATAATGCTTACGGTTAAAGTGATATTGGGTAGGGTAGGGCCTTATCATTGAAAACGTTTTATTAGCATGTAGAACTTTTAATTCTTCGCATTAACAACTTCACTTTTAAATATATCACAATTGGTTCACAGAATCATATTTAGCCTTTTTCTCAGCGTCCATGAATCATATATGATCAAACCATATACAAGACACCATTTTAAACTGATTAATTATAACATCTCCCATCCTTATATTTTTCAGACACTGAATATTTGCTTCACTGTATATGAACACAGTTAAACACTATATGGAAGGAATCATGTTTTTGAATCAAATGTGATTCATGGACACTGCTGCATGAGAATGCTGAGATTGGTTTGTAATATAAATTTCTAATAACTTTAATACACTACAGTTTTCAGATAAATTGAAACATCTTGATTGAGATGCACTTTATCTCCACAATAGATATTCATAATAGATTTGTCACACTAAGAGCTCCCATTAACTGAATAAAGTTACTTTGTTTATTCCAAAGTAATTACATATATATCGGCAATTCAATTTCAATCACAAGAAAATCCTTATATGCTCAAAGAACAAAAGAAAATCTATTTCGCTGATTAAATTCCCCCTCCCTTAAACAAATGCGGCGTGTCAAAACTTTTAAAAGTGCAGATTCATAAGAAAACTTTCTGATTATTCATATCTTTAACTGAATCGAATCTCTTAAAAAAAAATTGCAGGAAAAAGGAAATAACGACGAAATAAGAAAAAAAAAATAACAGAACCAAATGTCCTTTGATATCAGGACCAAAGACCTACTTTTAGTTTACTTTCTCTTCCGTCTCTTCAATGGATACAATTGTTATTCTCTTTTTCGAAAAAAAAAATGAGAAAAAAAACGAAACAGACAATTTCAAATCTAACCCTTTTCGCGCTCCTCAAAAACTCATTCCTGGTTCCTGCCGAATATTCATCCTTCCCAACGGACATATTATCATATTAAACTATATGATTTTTTGGCGATAGAAAAGGATACTTATATATTCTTCTTTGTGTGGGGTGCCACACTGTTCCTGCAAATTGATATTTCCACGGGAATGACATTGTTGTCATTACTTTTTTTTTTTAAACTTCTTCCAATTGATACGCCCCTTCCAGCTGGAAATAATATTCTATTTTGAGTGATTAGTGCGCATGTTATCCATCTGGTCTGGATAGAAAATAACAAATATCGGATCTCAAGATTTCAGTTTCAGTCAATAAATGTAAGTCATTTGGGTAAGGTTGTTTGAGTTGCAGAGTTCCACCATACGTAGCTTATTTCGTGTTAGGACGATGAAACCAATTGATAACAGCTTTAAGGCATGCAACTTATTAACACGCGCCAGGACATCAGATCTTTTCATTAGATTAAAAAGCCCTTAGGAAAAGGTGTTGGACTCATGCATCGCGTGAGCTTTAATTTGTAAAACATTTTCTTTTAATAGCGCCCGGAGTGGGGCACTGGTTCTTAGGAGAGTCCATTTCGTATTCCATTCAAATCAATTATGACGACCCAGCAATGTAAGAATGAAGCATGATAGCTGATGGAAAACCTCGATATTTTTGTCGAAGGACTCTCATCAGAGGAAGGGGGTTGAGAATTTGTTCTTGGTTCTTTTCTACCGTCTTGGAAGAAAAAAAAGTCGAGCTATTAGTCCGGTACTCGCGATAAGGGAAGCACTTCCTTAAATATTTAATGAACTTTCTTCGCTAGTAGATACGATAATAATTGTCAGTATACTTATTCACTTAACAGTGATAGAATGAGACACACAAAAAAAAAATCCCTTTTCTCATTATTGACAAGGACCTTTGACAGTTGAACATGATTTGCGTGACTTGTGGTTGAGTCCTTTTAGCTCTATAGATACTGTTGGGGAAACAAATTGTTATTGTTGTTGTTGTCACTATATCATCTCAAGGGATTATTCAGCTTTGCTTTTTGTTGAGTTGTTCGTCCTAGCCATGTCCTTTTGTTGGCTGTAAGTTCCCACACAAATTTTTCTTGCTCTTCGATCATAATTATTAAATAATGAGACTAAGAAATTAGGTCCTAGAATCAAGTAATTACTACCTAAATTGGTTTGATTCTTATTATTATTATTAAAAAGGATGTGGGAGGCAAAGGGAGTAGCACACAATATATATTATAAATGCTATATTCTATTGTGAAAGTTTGTCGAGACAAATAGGTCAGTGAGCTTTCTTGTAATGAGACAATGCGACGAAGGAGGGACAATTTAAATCCTGAGGTTTATTGTTATCCGCTTGAGTTGTTTTTGATGTCTTCCGGTGAAAATTTGTATATAATATAGAGGAGAACTCTTATATATACTTATGTGTTTGGGTAAAACAGACAAAAGTTGTATGAAGAGTTGTGTGCTTTCATCGGATTTCCTGAGGAAAGTTGTTTGTATTCGATTCGGTCATGGATCGTCAACTTGTTTTAAATTATAAAAGTTATGTAAGATAAATTGCCAGTTGTTGTATTTTAATGCTCAATTATTTGATTTACGAGTTTATGCATGAAAGTAAGCTAAGGTCAATTATTACAACTAACAAACTAGTTGGGTATTCGTATTTGCCTTGAGATTGACACATTGAGACTATTTTATAAAAGATGCACGTGAAAATTTGGGGAATTTCGGAACCTATAAAAGAGGATTGAAATTTGAAATAAGAGAAAAAAATAAAACTTGGCGTTTTGATACGATTGAAGAAGAAGAATTTACAGGTCTGAGAACTGCTGACAAGATTATTAGCCTTGCCGACATTATGGGGTTAACCCGCGCCGCGGTATAACGCAAGATAGCTTATCATTCAATTTGTTTGTATCTTTTGTTTATTTTTGTAGTGTCCCGTGGCGAATCTCACACAAAAGGCTATGGGTTACTTTACTTTTTATAAAATAATTAAGTTTTTTTTTTGCTCGAGAGGAAGTAACTATTTCTTGAAAAATTTCTAGTGAGTTTTTGACCAAATGTGAATAATCTTGAAAGTTGAGAATATTGTACTTATTCTTCTTCGGCTTTTTCGGTCGCAATGTTTTTTTAAATGAAACAAAGATTTCATTTCTTTCCCAACGTTTCGACGGTGGTTGCCATCTTCTTCAGGGGATATTTTATGAACAAAATGGAATGAACAATTATTAACATTATACACTTATAGCGGAACATTAGAAACTTACCTACTTGAATTTACAAAAAAGTTACATAAAACAAAGATACAAAATATATTTAACTTTATTTTATTTGTTTACTTGAACACTTCAAAATGAAGATTTGTCATGGTTTCCTCCCAGTCACCAGTGAAAAGTAAACAGATGAAATATTTTGTGAGTCTTGTTTGCGGTTCATGTTGTTTTTGTTATTTATGATATGGAGGGTTTTTAGTGTGTACCGCTTTGAAATATGTCGCTCCGTTCCTAGTATTTCCGTCCGGTCAAAATCTGGTTTATGTCCGCGTTCTGTGCTGTGGTAAGCCAGTGCTGTCTTCCTGCTGCTTTAAAGTTTAATGTCGGATTTTTTTCCTTGAAAAATATTATTTGTTTTGATAAAGTATTTATTCTAATATGACACCAGAAAACACTTTTTTTCGAGAGAAAAATAAACCAGATTATTCTGAAGATTTCCAAGTTGGTATATGGTACCGTCAAACACAAGTGCAAGAGTTGAGGGTACGTGCCGAAAACTCGATGAAAGCCGAAATCAAATACAAAACAGCTGTGAACTGTCAGATAAAGTTCCATCAGACAATGTGCTCTGAATTTCGTTTCTTCAAAACAGCAAGTGCAGAAAATTCTAGTTTTAGTTTTTAAAGTTCATTTTATTATCCGAACTCATACTTATTTATTTTTGCTAGTTGTCTTGTGAATTCCACTCACATGAACATAACTTCATATATGAGCTTTACATCAATTTCCTTTACCACTCGGGGGTAAAATAAACGGAACTGGATATGGTGTTAATCTAATATAAGCACTCAAGTATTGAATTTGAGTAACGCTATATGCATGACATTGTGTTATTGATATTTTGTTATTGTTTCTTGTTAATTTCCTGTCACATACTTGCAAATGGAAATTGAATATATATACATGTATAAGAAATAACATCTTAAGGCAATATTATTTTTCAACAATTTCTTTTTACAAATAAAATTAATAAAATTTATTATCACCAAGCTAAGCATATTCCGGTAATTAAAATAAATGTTCATTGTCTCGCAATAACTGTTTTTCAAATTTTGTTATACAGTCTACCAGATCCAATGAAACATTACAAAAAAATTCAAATAAAAAGATATAAAGAGAAAGATTATATTTAAAAAAATTAATATAAAGTATTGATTTAGAACTAAAATTAGATTTGAAAAATACTTCAAATGGGGAAACAAGGTTTTTAATTGACAACTTTGTTGGTTTGCTAAAAATTCTTTTAAACTGAAAGTACTTTTCAACAGATTTTGCAAAACAAAGATTTTCTATTTTTTAGAATTTCATTTTAAAAGTTGAAATATTTTGCCTACTTAAAGCAGTTGTATTGCTTTAAAAAGGTTTTTTAAAAGCTGTCAATTTTACTCTTCACTAGGCAAGTTTTCTTGAAAAACATTTGTTGTCTTCGCAAAAAATTACTCATTCGTTTTATTGCCATTTCAAGCTACATACAATAACTGATTTATTATCATAAGTTTCTGGCAAATATTTTGAAGGATTTTATTTAAAAATAAAACTATCAGGAACAACAACCAATAGTGCAGCTCTTATCATGATATAAATTCACTTTAACATTTTGTGAACACGCCATTTTGTGTGAATGCTGTCTTATGGTCTGAACAGTTGACTTGTAGTTATTGTGTTTTTTTTTTTTTATAGAAAATATTTACAAAATAAGATGTTTGAAACATATTAGTTCAATGGATAATAAGTTGATTAGTTTCTAAAAGTGTTTATCATTTTTACTTTCTCTACAGTCAACAGGTACTTAAGGCAAGTCTTGGATTCGTGCAAAAAAAAAATATTTGAGTTAACAATCAAACCCGACATTACGATGATAAAGAAGAAGAAAAAAGTGGGTTATGCAATTCGGTCTGTCTGTCTGTCTGTGTGTCTCGGTATCTACAGCCTAAACAGGTGAGCCAATTTACTTCGAATTTGGATGTTTTAGGGTAATACACCCACAATTGTGTTATGCGCATATGTAGAAGGTCTTCAAAAACCTGTTGACAGATTTTTATGAAATTTAGTTTTAGATATTATAATAAATGAAGTTTAAAAAAACTTGCATAAATTACATTTTTTTATAGAAAAATACTATCAAAAAATTTATTTAAAAAATCGATTTTTTCGAAAATTGCTCAAACGATTTTCGTAACCTCATATTGAGTATAGGAATTTTTTTGCATACTTTGATTTGGTTCGAATCTTTGTAAGACATGGATTTATAACTTTTAATAAAATTTCAAACGATTTATTTTAACCCTCATGTAACTTATTGCCACTAGAGCAAGTTTGCCGATTTGCTCTTGTTTTCAAAAAACAAATATATAGCTACTGACGTTTTATACCTACTTTTTAATTGTGGGTACTTTTTAAATTCAGTACTGTTTTATATTTTCGAATTAAATTCAGTTTGCAATTGAATAATTACATATACCTAAAATTATTTATCAGACAATATTAACTAAATATAAAAATATAGTTTTATTTGTCAAAGAAGAAAAGCGGGTATAATGTATCGCCATGTTTTCCTAAATAAAATCAATTCATAAAGAGGAAAACAATCTTTAGTTTTGGTTGGTTTATATATAATATTATTAATTTATTTATATAAATACATAAAAGTAAATATATTTTTATATTAAAAGTCGTACAATTTGTTTTCAATTTTTCCCATGAAACTAAAATTATTCAAAACAGACTCTGGAAGAGTAAGTAATATTTAACTTGGTTCATGTTACATAAGTAATTTACATTGTTTTTTTATTTTTTTATTTATAAAGTTTAATTTTCAAATTTTTAATTTAATTTTTTTAATAAAGAAAAGACTTATTTTTGTAAAATTTTGTTATAAAGAGGAAATAATAAAATTACCTTAATCGTCTTTTAAAACAAAACTTAAATATGCTTAAGGCACACTATACGTCACAGTGTTCTGTTAAAATATTGTAAAGGTAATATTTTTTCGTTTGCTTTGTTTGTTTTAGGAAATTGACCTTAATGACTGGGGAAGATGTTTCCTTATTGAAATTTCTAGCACTCAGCTTTCCTTCAAGAATTCTTTAAGTAAATTTCTGCACGCAGTTACCAATGTTGATCTACTTGGTCTTGAAATTGGTGTCGATAATCTAGCAGGTTGAATTGTTCGTTCTTGGCCCAACATCAATAATCCGATTGCTGCTTCGATTTCTCGTCGTGATCGTCCTTGAGCTACATAAGGAACTATGAAAAAATTATGATTTTTAGTCAAATTTAAATATATTTTGAAATAAATATAAAAAAACACATACCATGAGATGATTCCACGTGATCAGTTGAAGAAGTCATGTTGTGCTTACTGAATTCGATTCTGTTTTAAAATAATGTCAAGTATCGGATTTTCAAACATTTTATAGATTCTAAATCCTAGTTTTTACGAAGTACCTGTATCGGTATACATGCAGATGCACTGTCATTATCCTAAATATCGTGGTTAATTATGAGTAATAGTTAACCAAATCCGTCTACCTGCGTTTTATTGGAGTTCCAACAATTTTTTCGTAATGGTTTACTCTGTTTGGTAATTTGTATAAAGGATGCGTATATTCGTTGCATTAGGTTATACAATATATTTTTTATATTATTTCTTGGAGGTCATAAATTCGTTAAATATCTTTGGAGAAAAAAAGGCCTAACCATAATTGCTTAATTTAGCTTAAGCAACAAACCGAATACACAATGCTTTCTACCCATGCTCATAATGGCCGCTTGATTAGGTTGGTTAATTTCTGCGAATTTAAGTGAGAATGACCAGGCAATGCTTATTATTATTTATTACGAATATATATCTGCACAAATGGCAATAATAAATAAATCACGTTTTGATTTTTAAAAATTATTACGTTTGCATTATTTGTAAGCTGCAAAACCAAAATCAGCTAGTAAAAGTTACCACCACACTACGGCGATTTTAGAGAAATTAAATATTGCTAAAGCACTGCTAAACTTAAATACTGCAAAAAAAAAAAAATTGAAATCAAATTATTTTTTAAAAGTTTTTTTTCCAAAAACTAATAATTTTATTTTCTTGAAAAAATAAGATCAATTTCTATAAAATTTTATATGAGTGATTTGTTGCCAATAGTGATGTCTTTCAACTATTTTTTTTTTGTTGAATCAGCTTATAACGGCATAACAGCATAGAACGGTTTTTAATCACACGGACTATCTTTAGAACGAGTGCACCGATTTTGACGAAATTTAATATTCTAAAACTACTGCTTAAATTGAATAATACTGCAATAAAAAATAGAAAAAAAGTATTTTATAATGGTGTTGTCTTTTATATAAATCTTATCTATTGCATAAATTTTTTTTGAAAAGAATTCTTTAGAAAAATAAAATTCACAGTGAGTTTTCTCTGTAAATTTTAACTGCTATATAAAATTTAATCATCGACAATTATTGCGTACTAGAGAAGGTTTGAAGTCTAGGGCGAAACGCAAAACTTGGAGTTTAGGCCACAAAACCTTTAAAAACTAACGGTTATACCTACGCTATAACTATAACTCCTTAAGTACATAAAAGTTGTAGGCATGAAAAAAAAGAAAATCATAGTTTTTATTGAAAAACTTTTAATAATCTTGTTCGTCCGATTAAGCCATTCTCAAGTTATTTAAGAAAATTCGTTTTTCAATGTGGCGGCTAACGCAAACCTCACATCATCCGGCTATTTTTGTTCGATTCATCCTCCTGAAAGACTAACGAACCACATCCAATCACAAAATTGGATGTTGCATTATTGAACCTAAATTTTGTCTCTGCCGACAGGTGAACTTAATGAAAATTTTATTTTCAATTTGAAATATGACCACTTTTCAAACAAAACTTAAAATTCTGTCTGGACCCAAATTTTTTTTTTTGGTTTAGAACTGTAAATTTTGCTTCATATTTTGTACACTTACATCAAGTATAAAGACAAAATACATATGCGTTAAACTAATCGCTAAAAATCATTGGTCAAACAAGCTTTTTGGAGTGAAAATAAATTTGGCCAATTTCGTGTAAAATTCAAAAGATTTTTTAATTCTAAAAAACTCACCACTTCAATAAAGTGTACTGGAGAAAATGGATTTTATGTAAAACAAGAGAAAAGGCACTCGTTTGAGAGTCTTGGGACACTTCAATAAAGTATCTTCTAGTGCTGCGTTTTTTCCTCACAACCTCATCGTAGTTATCGTCGTCCCCATAGTCGTAGTCTTTGCAAAAGATAAACCAACTATTTAAATAAGCACCACTAAAAGATGTTTATTCAAGCGCTCTTCTATGCCAACAAAGTGCACTCTGACTGGGTGGATGGCGCGATGCTCTTCAGCTTCTATATTGTATACTCTTGCGGTTTTCGAAATCCCTCTAAAGGATGCGGATTTCGTCAGATTCCTTCTTGACGGAAATAATATACTATAGTGAAGACGATGACGCAGCGCATGGTGTTATCTGGCTGGAGGACTTGCAGAAATCTTTTGTGGTATTTATGTTACTCTCAGTTCGAAGCAATTGAGTCTAACCGCACACGCTTTCCCACAAATTGTGTGCATTTTACGCGAAGCATTTTAAGGGAAAAATGAATATTTGTGCAGTGGTGCGGCTTTATCGGCAGCGTTCCGTTTAAAAAGGGTTCCTTTTGTTTGCATTGTCAGTGTATGGTTAAACTCTATGTTGAAACTTTTTAGAATAAGTTCGCAGTTGTTTACTTAGTCTTTGCAAATGTGATTTTCCATCGGAAGTATTACAAAAAAAATGTATTGTCAATTTATAAAGTATTACTCGTCTTATGTTAGAATTATGATGATGATTTTTGTGAACTGTGAACTTTGGTGTGATTTTAGTAAGGCGATTTTTTCTAATCTTACTTTTGTAATTTAATAGGTGTCAAAAGTTGAAAAAGGTTCTTATAGTCTTTTGAGCTATAACTACATTACTTATGTATATATAGGATTAAAACATTTAAAATTAATTATAATATACTAAAATGCGAAAAAGAATCCATGATAACGAAAATGGGAACATTATAATCACAGGGTTAGTTAGCCGTAATAACCGGTCTAAGACGAAAATTCAAACTCCTCGTCTATAGGGAATCAACAAAAAGTATTTACTTCACACGAAGTTTACAGAATTTCCCTCAAACAGTTTAGGTGACTTATTCCAAAATAAGCAAAGTTGGTTTTCAAAAAACTGACGGGATTCGGAGATTTTCGGAATAAGAAAACACAAATCAGTGATTTGCCGCGTTTTTAACCTGCTAGTTACTACCCGAAAATGTTTTTAAAATGGAAAAGATGTCTATTATAAACATTTTTTTGAATATCACAATGGGAGGGCAAAAATAAAATGGACAAAGAATTTCACATTCATGTAGTGAGGCAGAATTTTTTTATTTTCTCAAAAAGTATAAGACATTTAATTCTACTCTTTTCTGTTTTTGATTAAAAATTAGTTATAGCAATGGAAACGAAAAAAGTACTTAATTCCGTAATAATTTGAAAAAAATTGATTAGATTTAATTTAATTTAAAAATTAAATAAAAAAATAAGAAACTTCTGGGCATTGTACCGTAGTTTTCTAATTTTGTTTTCTAGTTTTAAGTCATTTAAAAAAAATGTCCTTCCAGGATAAAATATAGACTCTAATTTTTATTTAAAGTGGTGAATATCCTAACAAATATTTAAAATATAGGTTTTTATTTTTTTCCCCTATTTCCTCGGTGAAATTTTTTAGCCAAACCGTTATCATCCAGAATTATAGTCCCAACGACCTACTATGGAATTTACTATATCCATAACAGCATGTGAACCGTTTTAATAAGTCCAGTGATTGCTGAGATATAGGCTGATTAAGATTGGTCGTTATAATCATTAAATAGGCTTAATTTCTGGTGAAAATTTGAATTTTAAATTTAACTTTTCCAGTTCGAATTTCTGGTAAATTTAATATTAAACAATTTATGTTGGTAAAACAGTAAAACTTAATTGTTTGCATTTATTTAATTTCTTCTGTTAACAACAAGCCAGAAGAGCACCTTTGTGCGACCCAGTAATGTCTATTACTTTTATTTTCTTGTAGATAGATAGATAGATTTAGATTTATTTCACAACTAATATGTAGGTACAAATAATTTTTACAAAATCATTTTGCATAGCTTTTGGCGTCTGCCTTTATTTCTTGTATGACAGCGTAATTTGACAGTTCAACTACTGTCTGCCAATGGAATTTCCAGTCGAAATACAATCGAAAATTTACCATATCGGATCTAAAAGAAACCCTATTTTTTCCTGATGCAATGAATCGAGGAATGAATCGTTTAATTTTTTAACAAGGCGAAATGATATCGCCAGAATCTGAGTTACAGATCATGGGTACTCGATTCTATTTAAAAGAGTCAGATAAGGTTTTAGAGCTCCTGCCCCAGACATAAAAAATGCCGAGAATGGAAAGTTTTTAATTTTTTTAATCCAAGTGCTAGGTACTCATGGACGTTGGTACTGAGTGAATGTTCCACATTAGCAACCGAAGACGGTATAGTGTTTTTGAAACATTGAATTCAACTCGGATGTGATTTTCCATTTGACGGCGAAATTTAATGAGCTTGAAAACTAAAAAGCTAAGGGTGTTCTTCCACTCTGTCAGCAAATAAGTATATAAGTATATATTATAGTATATTATAAGATTACCAGTTTTAAACATAATAAGAAGAGTCGGAGACAAAGCGGATGACTATTAATATTTTAAAATTTTTGATGCTATTTAAATTGAGCAGTTCAAAACGTGATGTCTGATTCAACTAAAAACAGATTCATCGATAACGAATGCAGGGATTTTCGATAAGAGAGCTTGATGCCAAAATCTACGTTACTTTCTCTAAAATGAAATCTAAATCGTAAATAAATCAAGACATAATAAATTTTCTCCAAAGTCACCGTTACCATTTCCCTCGTAACACATCCCATAATCAAGTTAACAATCAAATCAATCGTACTTGACATACGACTTCTGTCCTTATAACGTTACACAAGCAAAAAAATAAAACTTTTTCATCATGCTGGACAAAAGGCAAATATCCAAAACAATTTAAATATTCCATCCAAACAGAACTTCCACTTCAGTTAATCAACCAACTTAATCCCACACCATGTGAATCTTTTGTTCATTTTTCATATACGTTATACGTACTTCTTGATCGCACATCCAAAAGTCCAATTCAAGAGATGCATATATAGTCCACTCAACTGAATGCATAGTCAAATTGAAAAATCCATTTACGGATTGTTTCATCAATATTATTCTATCTCGCATCCTTTGACAAAGAAGTGGCAATCAAAATTGCCATCTCACGACTTCAAGGCTCACTGGCGGTAACTTTTTGTTGTTCTTTTGGGTGAAATCTTCTACTTGGTTATAACAATAATGCAAAGAGAACAATTCTTCTATTCACTCTGGGGAATCAATTCTTCTTGCCGTTGCAAGCAGGAGCAGCAGCAGCTATTTTCTACGTATAAAATCGCATCAATGTGCACGAATAGACTAGGGCGCACCCACTGACAAGAAATGAATTGACACACTAGATACAGGAGCGTATTTGGTAATGTCATAAAAATGATATAAAAAAAGGCGCCACAACCTAAAAGGCAAAACTAATTTTTTTAACTAACCTTAACAGGAATAAAATTTATCAAGCAAACCATCCTCATCAATTTTATAAAAAAATATGAAATATTTCAATACTTTTAAGTTTCAAGACATATAAAGCAAAGGCAATGCCAGAGATACACATTTAGTAATTTTGCGAGTGCAGCCCTGGATAAGTCTGCTTCTTTTTCTGCATTCAGCTGGGAATACAATAAAAATGTAATGAGACCCAACGATGGATAGCTGACTTAGCCGCCTCTGTAAGCATCCCCCAGTTGGCCACTATGTCTGCTATCGGTTTGATTGATTTCCTACATTTATTCGTTTCTTTCTGAACGATGATGATGACGACGACGAGGATCGCCAGGAGGAGACGATATAGATAGTACTTTTTTTTATATATTATTTCTATCTATTTTATAACGCAAGACAAGACCAAGAAGGAGATTCAAAAGTCAGTCGACCTCTTTTTATCGATAAAGCGGAAAATAGTATACTTACCAAAGTATAGTTGAGTTTTTATTTTCTATGCCACTTCTATTCAAGAGTGCCTGTGTCCTGTGATCATCCTTACAAAAAAAAAAGATATAAAAGAAGTTTGATTTTTCCCCAAGGACATAATAAAATATAGAAAAAAAATAAACGGAACGAAAAATGGGCTGGGAATTGCTATAGATTGAGTGTTTGCCTTCTTTGGAAATTTTTTTAAACATTTTCTGAGCGAAGCTATTTTTGAATTAGAAATATACAAGCAGAGAAGGAGGAAAGATAAACGGATTGGTTTGAGGTAAAAGGGATATCAACATCATCCCAAAATGAATTGAAGAGTAAATAATAAATTCGAAGTTGAATAGTTGGACATAAGATATTTTTAAAAGAGTTGCATGTATTTGTTTGTTTTGCCTAGTTTAATTTGCCTAGGTGTTGGGTGTTGCATTTGAAGGTAACAGGAGTATTACCTGTAGTGATTTTATATGCATCAATAATATGTCGAATACAAGAACCTCAGTTGAAGAAATATTTATCAATACCTTTATCAATTTGAAAATGAACTATAAAAATAGCAATAGGTGTGTTTTTTCGTGTCCGAATAATAATTATCTGAAAAAAGACGACATCACTGCTGAACGATTTACACTTTAATATGAAACAACAACATCTTAAGTCTAGATACATATATCTGAACTTAGTTAAGTTACGTCGAATTCCTTTCATTTTGCCAGATTTGATCGGAAAAGTTGACTTTTTTTCTTTCTATGGATCTTGAATAAAAAAGATGCTTTTTTTCTTTGATTGTATTGTGTATATTTCTGTGGAAGCGATTTTAATCATTAATTATACTTCACTTTATTCACAAATAGCACAATTTACAACAAAATTCACGCACAATATATTGTTTTCAATCATTTTAATTCTGCAAATTTCTATTAAAATAAACCACACTGCAACTACAAAATTAAAATGCTCATCTGACAGAATGAACACAAATTCTTTTGAGTATTTGTAAATCTTGCTACAAATCGAGATTCATGTCGAACTCCGAAAGGTTGATCTAAAGGGGGAAAAAAGTAACTTTTTGTCTATGGATCATGATTATTTGAGATTTTTTCCCCTCAGATCAATCTTTTTCCGAAAAAAAAGCAACTTTAGTCCGAAAAAAGTCAATATAGATAGTTATCTACATATATTGTTGTTATCTATATTGTTGTGTTATCGATTTTTTATATTGAAATGTCAAGAGTGACATTTCATTTAGTAATGGTGTTACTGTGTTTATACCAGTTTTTGAAATTTATAAAGTATTTAAGCTTGTACAAAATTTATTTGAACCGAAAGTTGTCTAAAAAGGACGTGTGTGGGACAGCTAATTTTGCGTTCGAACCTTTCAACTATAGATCTTGTGATGGCACAACCATAGACTTTTTACTTCCGGTTATTACCTATTTAGGTGTTGCCAAGCAAAAAGTAATTTGTAGCGATTGCTTTACAGAAAACTATGAAGAGTTGATAACCAAAATAAAAGTCAAGTCAACAAAGCGACAGTCCATTTTCTTAGCCGATTCCACCCCTGAATGTATTGAAACATAAATCCTTAACAGTTGGCCCGACTATATTCAAACTTTTTGCAAAGTATTTTAAGGTCCACTTGCACGAAAACAAAGGATACATTAGTAAAATAATAGATAACTATCCAGGATTATGCACAATGGAAAGGAAACAAAAAACCAAAATAACAAAATTAAAACAGAAACGAAAAACGAAACAAAACAATTCCCACAAAACAATAGCACTGCATTGGCGACAAAAATTACATCAATTTTTTTGCAAAAAGATTATCTTTAAAAAAAGACTTTTTTTTTTTTTGGAAAATCTAAAGTAAACAAGCAATTCGATAATTAAGGTGATTAAGTCTATTTTTTTTACTCGTTTTTCTTTATAACTTCTAAGATACTCCTACTAAAAATATAATTTTTATAACATTTTGTAGATAATACAAATCGTAACAAAAAAAGTATTTAATATTTGTTTCATAAGAACGTACACAAACGTAAAAAACGCAAGAACACGAAAAATTACGGCCGCTGCACAAGACCAAATTTCGCGCAAACTCAGTTTTATTCTCAGAATTAACCCAATACAAAACTTCATCCAAACTTGGAGACGTTCCAAATTTTTGTCAGATGGGCCATATTTTACTCTCTATATTCTATATCCATATATACCTATATGACTGGACGATTTAAAATTTTAAAGATCAATCTTATGTCAAGAAACAAAAAACGTACCTACCGTAACCTGAGCTTAAAGTGAAAATTCGTTAACATACACATTTGTACAGAAAAATGTACGTATGAATATTCCTAAATGTTTATGCTTCTAGGTCCCATATTCACATATCACATGAAAACACGAAACGAAAAACACGAAAAAAATAAATCAAAACCAGCATTTATTTGATGAAAAGTGCCTGTTGGTTGGTCGCGTGATGGTTATCTGTCAATATGTGAGTCTGATTGGGAATGTGCAAGGATGTGTAGTGTTCTTCTGATCCACATGCAGTCATTTATCATCAACGGCCGACCCGGCGATGACGATAACGACAACACAAAATGCTCTCTCCCAATGTGCTGCAGATGCCGAAGTATTGGCTTGACTGGCCTATAAAGTATAAAGAGCCAGGCTGCAGCAGGACGCAGATAAATATTTTCCTAGAACTCCTCGTGAGTGGAAAAATATTTTCCACTTTAGGGTCACAGTGAGTAAAGTTTTTCATTTACCTCACCATCATTGATAGCTTATGCTGAATGCTACTCTGTGCATTTTTGTCTGGTTACTCTGCAAATGAAACAGGCAATAAAATAATAAAAAAAGAACTCACACAGTATACAATATGTATTTGTACACAATGTGATCCGAATATATATACGCACAGTAAAGTTCGTCTGTTCTGTTACGTCCACGTCTCCCCATATCAAATAGCACTTGGAACAAATACATTTTAATGGCAGTCATTTTTCTTTGAGCGGCCACGATCTTGATTTATGGCCGTGCAAAATTGTCAATGATAACTGAATGTGAGTCGTCCTGTTGTCGATGGTATATTTTTCATTTCGATTGAGTACCTATTTACATATGTAGGTATATGTACCTACCATCAAAAAATTATAAAAACATGCAGCTGAACCAAATAAACCATCAGTTTTAAGGCAATTTCGTAATGGATTTAACCTTTAAATATTTTTGTTAAGATGATTGTGTCTCATTTGATTGTTGTTTACATGTTTTTCAATCAAATTTTGTTATCCTTTCACTTTTCTCCCAGTTTCACTAACCTATTTGTCCTGCGTGATAAGTTTTTGAAGTTCCAAAAGAATGACAATCATTCTTGTTACTATCATCATCACTGTCATCATTGCTTTTTCATCGTCTGCTTTCAACACTACGATGATGGCTAAAGGAACTACCAGATGTCACACCCTGAAACACCACCCACATAAAGAGTCCGCACCCAAGTTGGAATGTAAATCAGATTCGGGATGCTTATGGGAAAGATAACCTGACAAGGCCATACAATTTTCAAGGAAGTATAGAATCCACTTTGAAAAACGTATAAAGCGAAAGAAAAAGTAGAAAGCGTATCATATTGTAATACTTCAAGAATGATACAGTGGTGTTAAAAAAACAGTACAAATCAATTAAATCATATAGTCTAATGGCCAGTTTCTCCAAACAATTTAAAATATTTATTGGGTTGTTGAATCTTAAAATGGTCTCCAGCAAAATCCAGCTTTGTCCGATTTTTTTTGCAGTAAAATTCTAATTTTACTGGGCTATACATTTATGTGCTCTATAATTGTTTGTAAATATCCCCACTTAAATGGGGGGAGTTAGACACCTCTCCAATATGATTTTTTTTTTGTACTGACCTAACCTACTCACTCTAACTGTTTCTTCCGTCGCGTCGTATGAAAATCACCCCGTTTAATTGAATAATTTTATGCATAATTTTTCTCCTATTATGTATAAGTAAAATATAAAAAAAAATATACGTCTTCCACTTGGACTTTTGACTTTCTCCATTACGTATGGAAAAAGTCAGCCTTGTACGAGTTGTTTTTTTTGCGAAAAACATCCATGTTTAACCCCCCCCCCCCCCCCGGCTTGTGTCCTCCATCAGTCTACCTTCTGACTGTCTGGATTTTACTTTTCCAACTCCAATCGAACCGTTTCCCGAAAAAAAATTCCCTGTACCGAGTGCGTCCAAAACCACTGAAACCAGTATGTTGTATACATTTTGACTCGATTCTTGTCAAAACAAAAAAAAAAAAAAAAAATTCGTTGAAGAATTCACACCGAACGTTTTACTATGGTTTTGTTTAAACATTTCATTAATTTTGACAGAAGCTCGGAAATCGCAGGTCTGAATGAAATTATTATAAACATGCAATGATTTACTTTTGACTCCTGTAATCTGTCCGAAACAGTTTTATTGAACACAGCTTAAATAATTTTTTTTGACAGTTGTCTGACATAATTGACAGCTTAAATCCTTCCTTGGGTTACCTGACTAAAGATCACAGATGACGTAGTACAAGTAAATAAAAATATAAAACCAGAAGCTTACCTATACCAGTGTCGAAAACATGGGAAAATGTTTTGCGATATTATGGAAAAAGAAGACTCAGGCCAAACTTCTGGAATAAAAAAATTCAACCACACCTCATTACATGAACCAATCTAAGACCGGGAAGCTTGTCAACGTTTTCATCTAATGAACCCTACAAGCCCATTTGATGAAAATGAAAAGTTGTGGTACCATTGAAGATCATTAGCATCGTTAGAAAAGAAGACGAACAATTTGTTTTTATGCTTTAGCGATCAGAGTGAGTGTGTTCCTTAGGACTCGTGTGCCTACATATATACTTATTACTGACTTAAATATCTTAGCTGTTTAATGTATTACATAAGATTCAGGGCATCATTTTAGTTTCTTGTTTTCACCACGTTATAGACTTTATATGCATGTAAAAACTGCAGCATTATTAATTTTGTGTTGGTACGAAACCATAATTTAAAAAAAAAAAAACAGTTCAGATAAGCGGATTTGACTGTATTATCTTTATACATATGTACAGTAAATATGTAAAAAACTATATATAAAACCTGTAGGTAAAATATCTATACATCATAAATTTATGAATCATATATGATTTTTCATCAAAAAAAGTATTAAACATGGGGGATGTCCCTGCATAGAGAAAATGGAACGTCTTGTAACAAATTATGTTTTTGAAGCATATGTGATTCATAGACTTTGAAAGCAAGAGATACATTTAATCGTATATCAAACAAATATGTACGATATTTGTATCCTAATAATACAAAATAAATTTACGGGAACTTATTATTATTTACTGTTCATATATTTAAAAATATTCTTACGAACTTTGAAGACTTTTAATCCCCACTATTTACAAAGAAACTCTAAATCGGTAAGGCACTTCATTTGAACATATACAAATAGTATTTTTAGTGCGACTGTTGACATTTCCACACCCTTCACAACTTCCACTAAGCCCAACAATCCACTCAAAGGGATAGGAACACCGCATGACTCCAACTCGAACTCCTGCGATTTGCGTTCCGTCAACACATTCTTATATGTCCTCGAACACAAAACGAATATGTGACATACAAACGGATATATGTACGTATCTATATGTAAAAATGAAACATCGCGACAGCAATGTTGTAACAAATAAAAAAATCAAAGGAAAACAGAACTGAAATATAAATCCTTCAAAAAGGATAAAGAAAAAAAACATACCAAGAAAATAAAAAGGAAAAAATCAAAATGTCATCATCCATAAGTAGTATGAAAGTTCATGCTCCCATAGACTCCAACTCAGACCAAGTTAGGTTTGTTATAGTCACTTAGTCATGGAGGTTTTTCTCTGTGCTCGGAAACAAGGACAGTGAAAGGGGTTAACTTTCCTAGGTTGGTTAAGTTTTTTTTTTTATTATGTTGTCATTCGTACTGTTCCTCATGATCCTTGTGTTTTAGTAATGTTCTCCTTCTTCCAGAAAAAATGGGTTTAAATGGAAAATGGATAAGATGATTGCGAATTTGATTATGGAAACTTGAATGAAAAAAGTCACATCCAAAAGTCACAGAGGCTAAGAACTTCGGTAAGCAGGGACTACAACGGATTCATTGGATACGACTATATGAGAGGTAAATTCAATTGAAAGTTGAGTCAACAGCTTGCCATGTGACAGAAACGATGGAAGTCAAATGTCATAAGATATCAGGTTTCAGCAGGTTACCTGCTATCATGTACGAATGGAAGCTGATACTTTTCAACGACAGTGACAGTGAAACGCTGTTCCATAGATGAACTCTAGTCTGATGATGATACGGGATTTGGAAACTTTGATCTGATATATGTCTGTGCAGTGTGTAGACGGTGCTTTCTTTTGTTTTATTTGCTACTTTGTGCTGATAAACTGTTTATGATGGGCCATGATAACATCAAATCAACATCGTTGTAGAAGTGAAATCAGGCATAAAAATGGAAGAGGAAGTTTGAGTTAATACTGAGAGATTTAATGGTATTTGGTTTGGATTAAGGCTTATTACAAGGAGAGAATGAAGAATGCATATTGTGTTTGATAAAAAGATAAAAGGCTGTCAATTTGAGGTAAACCAAAAAATTTTGTAATTCCTAAATCCGCTCTGAACTTTCGATCAACAAAATTTTTTCAATGGTTGTCGCTTGTGTCTTTCATAAATTGTGAGCAAATAAGTATTTGTTGCCATAAAATAAAATGACATGAACAACTGAATTGCACGAACTTGCTCTTGCATCTAACTTTGACATTAGAAAATTAGAAACAATTCATAAGTGTGCTTCCGGAGACATCGTCAAAATATGTTTTTTTTTATTAGCTTTGAGCAGGAAACGGAGTAGAACCTGAGCTTGTCGAGTATGATCTGAGCAGTTTACCATCCGAGTGTTCTGATTTATTTTTATACAACACTACACATTTGATCACTTCACTGTCATTTCGGTAGAAATCATTTGAAAATCTGTCAAATAACATGAAAACTACATAAAGTTGGCCGCGATCTGGTTCGGGTTCCGTCTACTCTAAAATTTTATCCTGAGCCCATTGAGCGAGCTCCGAGTAAACTTTGATCGAAAAAAAGAAACACAAGTTGAGCGCCCTGACCACTCGAAGCTAAGACAGAAACACAGATCTAAATTTTTGACAGGTCAGTGCACTGCTCCAATCTTAAAAAAAAAACCGCCTAAATAGTGACCGTGTGGTGTAGATGTCTTCTGTCAGAGTCATGGATCGTATTTTTTCGTCGACTGTCAAATTTACTCACGTAAATATTACTATATACATAGGTACACTATACAGACATGAAATTAAAAGTGAACAAAAAGTGAACGAATAAAGCTTGTTATGGAAACAATTATTCCGACCACTGTATGTATAGGTATAATGGATGGAAGCAAACAGAAACTGTCAGAACTGAACGAAATTTTCCCTATCGATATGTCAAATAGGGCTTTTTAAAAGGCGGCTATATATTTTCATATTTCCGTATAGTTGGCTCTTATACACCACAAGAGTTTTTATGAGTAAAATTCAGTTTGCCTCTTATTTTTTTGCGTAGATTTTCTTGGTTAGACAGATTCGTAAAAAGATATATGCAGCTGTCAGATGTCAATTTTTTGTTGACCGGAGCGCGGCTATTTCTGTTTGCAAAACTAATCAAAACTTGACGAAACAGACCTATACTATATTGGCATACGGATGGATTTAAATGCACTGTTCCATCCATAATCGTTCAGCCTAAATCCCATCAATAAATAGTTTGAAGCTATACATATTTAATATTTATTGCTTCCATTTCATTTTCAGGCAGGTACAGTGCGACGTCGAATAACGAAAGTAATAGAAACTCATGCAGTTACGATAGTAAGGTTAAATGCAATAACCAAGCCAAAAAAGGTAATAACGTAAGGTCTTCGTATATAAGTCGACTGATTTGCAACACGAAGTTCTAAGCCAGTACCAATGAAAATATTTTGAAACCTTGCACGTTGATTCTAGCACACACAAATCGGCTTATTTACGTAAAATTTAATTGAAGCTTATTTCTCACTGATAAAGATAGATCGATAGAAATGTTTGTTATTTTCTTAAATTTCGGGTTTAAAAAATTGAAAAACCTATTTCGAAAGAATCATTTACAACAAGATGTCAATCTTGCGTACCTAATATACATATACCGGATTAACGATACTCTAATTTAGGTAAAAGTTTCTCGAAAAGTTTTAAAAAAACAGCGTTATGAATTACCGCATTATGGCATTATATATATAAATAGAGTGAACCTTTGTTGTGCCGTTAATTAAGTTATTCTCGGTTTTAAAACACAATTAATATGTTAAATATTGAGACTTCAACTCTTCAAGAGCGATAGTCTTTCTCCTTGTCCGCTTTACCACTCTTTATTTTCTTTTGTTTTTAATTTTATATCTCACACTGTTCAGCATATTTTATTACTGATTAATAAATGTTCGTACATTGTTTTTTTTTGTTGTAAATAACCCCCACTGTTTTTCAAAAGAAAATTAATTTTTTTACCTTTTGACTGCGACACACTGCGATTTAATTTAAACCAGCAAAAAAACTATTAAATAAAAGCTCGATATTTTATAAAACACATTTCCAATCAATATAAAAAAACTTGATTTTAATTTAATATTGTCCCAGTGGGATATCTGCTTCTGAAAGAAAATGTTTTCATATATTAATTCCGTGTCACCATTGTGTGTTTGGTCATATGCCTCATCAGTGGACCAATGACCAAATATGACATTATAGTATACTCCTGTCCTGAACACATACAAACCATATATATGGTTAAATTATAAACAACGAACTAAATTAAAAAAATAAAGTAATTTTTAATTAACTTTCATGAAGCATGACTGCGTCTCGTTAAAAAGTCGTATACACGTTGGTTAACATTATTTATATTCCTCAAATGAATTGGAAACATTGTGAAAATATTGTGTTAATCATAATCGATAATGATTTAGTATGTAAAGTTGGTGTTGTTTAAATATTTTTTATCACGATAAAGTGGATTAACAAATTATCAAAAGAGGCTTTTCAAAGTGTTAACTGATTAGTAACAGATTTAAAATAAATTAAACGCAAATTTTGGTCGCATACAATTTCTGTTGAAAATTGTATAGGGACTTTTTTTAATGAAACTTTGTGTGGTGAATATATAAACGTCAAAAAATGAATCTGCTCTGGAGAAGTTTAAAATTTTAGCCAGTGGATTATTTGATATGTGAAAAAGTGAGAAGTTCTTTGTTCAAACTAGTGTTCTGTATTACCGTGTAAAAACGAGTTAATTGCTTAAAAAATTCATAAGATAAAACTTTTTTTTTGGACTTCGATTTTTAGAGGTATACAAAATATACAAAGTTGGTTTTAATCTGAACTGAATAAAAAAAGGATATTTTTCCAATTCTTGTGGGGAAATAAAAAAAAAATTGTCAAAAACCTTTTATTCAAGTTCACATATTGAAAACATTAAAATTTATTCACCTCAACTCAAACGTCAAAAATTTTATAGGAGTTCAGTTTATATTTCTATAAGATCTCCGAGATCTTCGTATGCTCAGAAATATAAACACAATTTCTCTGCGAAATTTTACACTATTGCTGTCAAAAAACTGATCTTGTAAATTTTTGGATTTGCTTACTCAGGTGAGCGCTTAGAAATATAAAATCGCCCAATTATTAACGAAAATAACAGACGGACTAAGGTGTTTAAATTGAAGTTAAGCATTCCTTAATTGAAAATGTAGTAATCTTTCCGAAGATGCTATAATATAAACATTTGCAAATATCATAACCTATACCCGTCAGTTTTGCCGGCGCGGCGCCGCAAAACTGACGGGTATACACGCCGGTCGTCGCCCGACTAGGATATGACAACTGACAACCCGTGGATAGCTATGTCTACTCAAGATCGCATAATTCCTGACAGTGTTGTATGATTATTAAGCTTAAAAAATGTTCCGTTATATTTTTAATTTTTGTTTTCTAATATACTTAAAACTTGTGATGGCAACCATGTTTGCAAGGATTGCTCAGCACTTAGAAGCGGGGACTTTAGCTGACATACTCTCCTCAACTAGCTCTACAACCCTGCAAAATTTAGTTCTATTACAATTATTTAGAACTTTCTCATTGCTATAGTTTACTTCACTATTATGTTTTCTTTGAATTGCTATGAGTTTTTCCCTTTTAATATTTTTCTTCTGGAACTCGATAACTAACATCGATGAAAATAAGAAAAATGCATTATTTATGTAAAACGTTATCCATGTCACCGAAAAACCTTGGCACCTTTTGGTTTTTCGGTGACATGTTTAGTAAAAGTGTTAAAATACTGGTGGTAACAGTACTGTCATTATGTAAACATTTACACATGACCCAACTCCCTCATTGGATCCTGAATCGCATCCCTTGTACGAAAAGAAAGGGAAAAGGTAAAAAACTGATTTCGGGTTAAATACTAAGCCACAATAACTGGATTTCAACAAACAATAACAATTTATATGCTCCACCGGAAGTAGACATATTGAAAATTTACACACATTCAATATTTGTTTTAATCAAATATGTGTGTATACAAATGTTAAGGTAGGCAAAATATTAAGTTCATGGTGGCACCAGTGGCCACGTTCAGTTCGAATTATTGCAACACACAGGCAAGCGGCGGCGGCGTGCAATTACCGTTGCGAATTATAAATTATTCGTTTGCATTAAATTCGCACTAAAAGCATCCGCAGCGGTGAACTAATTTCGCATGCAAATAAAACATTAATGTTTAATAAAATCACAATTGATAAAATATTTAGAATTTGCTAATCGACGAATATTTTCACAGCTGGCTTGAGCGTTCTTATTAAATATTGACGCAAAAATGAAATGTTTGCGGACAGAAAACTCAGATAGTGCTGGCGGTTGCGTTTATTTTTTTATTCGTTTTTGTTGAATCAATATTATGTCAAAGAGCTGAAATATTGGAAAATGTAGCTGGGGATGGGATGTTTGCTTATTAATAAATGAGAGAAAAAAATTAAAAATAAAATTGAAGACAAATAATTTTTTAAGATCATGGATACATTTAAAAATGTTGGATTAACAACATCATATAGTTTATTATTCTATTTCAATTGACGCTTATTCCAACTTACCCTAGACTAAACTTATTAAGGGTATTCATCTAACAATGTAAATTCACGTTTGATGTAAAAAAAGTATCTTTCACTCATACGTTTTCATAAACGCCCCATGAAAGTTGTTGACGTAAATTGGCATAAATCGTATAATGACGTCACTATCATCTTCAAACTAAGGCCAGGCACGCACTAGCGATTATTTTTGATTGCAGTTAAAAAATCGCAAATACATATTTACATGGACAAACTCGCGATTTTTGAGTCGCATGTGCGCGTTGTCCAATTTAAAACAATGAGTTCTATTATTTTGCGACTGTATAATCGAGCGATTGCAATCGCAAGTGCGCGCCTGTCCTAAACACAATGGCGATAACGGTATATTGAGTGAGCTACTTTGTATTTTTACTTTCCCGCCTCGCCTTCGTGATATGGCCAACAAAAATGGCGACTTTACTTTCTTACATCCTTACATCGCCGCTTTCCGCATCGAATTCATGATGAAAGTTTACATGTTCCGAGGGAATATTTCGCCATACAAACAGCTCGTTTACGGCTATGGGAAAGTATCGTTTACGTCGTTTTACCTCGTTAAATGAATACCTTTACTATGTAGAAGCATATTGTGTTGATGACATCAACCTTCGCGTATAAATGTATAGTGAATGAATATGCGTGAGAACTCTGTTTTCTCCTGTGACCAAAGTATGAAACCGTGTTCGTCACGCGCTTACATACAATTCACAATGCCTTAGCATAGCATTATCATTATGACGTTTATTCGGTAAAATTACGAAAAAAGAGAGGCAGGCCTAAAAACTCCTGAACAAAAAACAATTTACCGATTCCTGCCCAGCATTCAGTCGGCCATTACAAAGAGGTTTTTCAATGATTTCTAAGGTCAAAACCCAGCATACATCACAAGCATATTTGTAGGTCTTCTGTCATCGGTATGTGCCAGAAGAAGCAAGCAGGAACACTTGGAGTTCTTCTTTTTTGGCTTAGAGTCGTGCACTGACAAAAGCAAAACTGTGTTTCTTTTTGAGCTCTGATGAGTTGCCTGTCCATGACCAAAGAAATATATCAAAAAACATTGTTTCCTATTTATTTAGAAAACATTTCGGAAACTCTTTGAAAACATTTCATAAATGTTTCTTTTGCTTAGGATGCTTGAAGAAACATTTTTTTGAATGTTATAAAATGTTTCTGAAGTTTTTCTTTTGTCTGGAGTTCGGACACACCTTTAAATGAAAACAAGGATTCAGCCATTGAATAAAAAAAAAACAAGCTATTATAGTAGAAAGAAGAAAAAAATTACTACTCTTTGCCTTTTGAAATTTTTAGAACAATAAAATGTTGTCATTAAAGATCTGTAAATAGTGAAACATCAATACAATGTTATTGAAAAATATTAAAAGCTTTAACGAATGTGGTGGAAACTATTTATTTTGACTATATAATCCATCAAAAGTTCCAGCATATATGTATGTACATAGTGAAATAGTGAAACAGTGCTTTCAAAACCCATTACAATGTTTGTTTTCTTTTGTCAAATCTCTTTTTTCGTATATGTACATATATGATTTCTATTAATATACTGTTTCTCTTTTTATTCAGTAATCAAGCTGACTGTCAACAATATAAAATGTCGTCCTAAAATCTACACTCTATTCGCTGTCACCAGGAAATTCTTCTCTTCTCTAGAGTGAATATGCTTTACCCCTTAAGCCCCCAGAGCTTGACAAAAACGCTTTATGCAATTCCGCTAAAGTATTGCATTCCAAAGACCGCATATTCACTCTTTCGCACCCTTCTTCTGGTTTACACAAATCTAGATCACTATAGCTACATATCCGTGCTGAAGTATAAACTGAATCCTGACTCTAAAGCAAAAGCCTCTGTGAGTTATTTACGTTCACGCGACGCGTTCCTGTTCAACAAAAATATTTCTATTCAACATAAACCGCTAGAATATACGCACAAACATACAAAACTAGTAAAGGAGTTGGGAAAGGGGAGCAATAAAAATTGTAACCCCGAAGCTAGAAATCGACCTACGAACCACGAGACAGCCCTGTGGTAACACTTAAATAAAATAAAAAAAAAAAACTGTACCACACCATCATCATCGCCACAGCCCAGTGTAGCGCGGCATTGAAGCTGAAGCGATGTGCATGCAGTGTTTCCTGTTCCTCTGCCTTATCCTGGGCTGCTGTGCTACATTCAGAGTTCCAAAAAATTCCCATGCGATATAGAAAGGCTGCTGACAATTTTATGCATTTTGTTTAAATTACAGAAAAGAATAAAACTGTCAAACAGGAAAGCGAGACAGCAAGAAGGAACAAGGGAGATGAACTTATACAAAATGGCAGTTTTCCGTTGTGAAGCTGTAGAGCAGTGCTGCCGCCGCACCATGCCACAGACACGTAATTTAAATTCCCATCAATCTTAAAGCTTCACCAAAGTTATTGGGCGTTAAATTGAAAAATTCCGGAAAAGTTTTTTCCTCGATTTTTATTTTTGTCGAACATCCTTCTAATCTGCATTATATAAGTGTGTGTGCGGTTGTTGTCTTTCTATATCCCGTATGTCAACGGAAGGAAGTGTTTTTTTTCTCTCGCATATTTTCTTTTTCAGCTCTTCTAGAGGATGGATTTGTTTTTTTTTTTTACAGTAAAACTCTTACGAGGTTTTCGGAGTCATGAAGCCCTTGACTTTATAGTCCTCTTAAGCTGCGATGCAGGCATGATGACATGCGTTCAGTCAATAATGTGCTTGTGCATTGTCAACTTCTGAATGCCAGTGCTTCTTCTGACAGATGAGAATAGGGGTTATGATAAGCCCGCATGCATCCGTCTGTAAATCAATTCGAGAGTTATGCAAATACAAAACAAAATCAAAAGGATTTTTAATTCTTTTGAAAGGATGATGAGACATGATAGAGAAAGCTTAGACTAATCGGTGTTTGCACTTTGGATTTGAATTACATCAGACAGTACTTTATATTATAAATGTTTATTTGTAACATTATGTGGGGAATTCGATGAATGTCATTATACTGTCGTAGAATTTAAATACGCCATTTGTATTTAAAACGGATGTTTTTTGTTTGACTTTAGATATTTTTTTTCTATGTGCGCAAGATATATTACGAAATTGTTTGCATTTCAATTACAGCCCTTGATATATGATACAGGGAGACATTAGAAGACAGAACATATATTCCGATTTTTATTTATTTTCCAGATATGTGGACAATCTCAAGATCGATTGTGGCAGTTCTACTCAAGCAAAAAATGTTCCTGAAAGACTTGGTGTTCCTGAAGAGACCGTATTAGCTTCAGCTATAATGAGACATAAGACCACCCCGGACTGTATACCAAAAGAAGAGTAGAACATATAATATAAAATGATTGCCATGACAGATAATGAATTACCAAGGTCCATTAACTTACACTCCCTTTTAACTTTTTTGTGTACTTTGTTGGTTCTACAGAAATTGCGGTAAATAACAATTTTCTTGGAAATCCGAAAGATGTAGCAATGTGAAAAGCCGAGGAAGAACTTCATCCGCATAGAAACGAACTAGAGTGTGAATGCATTCTGATGGTAGATCATTTATAAAAACACAAAAAAATGGGCCCTTAAATTTAACCTTGAGAACTCCTTGTGTAAAATATTTGTCTGATTAGGTAAGATATCTTTCATTCAGATAGCTCTACGAGACATTAAACAACAATGTTTTTGAACCTAGCTCATTACTAACTTAAGACAGGTATATGTTTGTCAAAACAATTGTCAGATTTCAAACTGTCAGTGTCATTTTTATTTAGTGCTATACACGTTTCAACAACGTTATCAAATTTATACTTTACCAATACTTTACATTGGAATTGAATGACATCTGATTTTGGTTCGGAAAACACGTTTCATCATCATTTAAAAATATTTTTTTATTGTAAAGGTTCGTCAAATAGGAATTTCCGAACTTTGACAGGTTATCGCAGCCATATTAATGAAGCCACATCTGTTAAATTGGCCATTTTTTTTTAGTTTGGCTTGTCAAACTAACATTGAGAGTTAAACAGCATGTGCAATTAGTTAATTTTTTTTTATGGAAGTGAGTTTCCTATTCGAGAAAATTGACACCAATTTTGATCGAAAAATCATTTTTAGCGACAAATTCCATTTCTGGATGAATGGGTTTGTGAACATTTAAAACAAGCCACTCACCTAGCATGCTGCAGATATTTAAATGATACTATCTTTCAGAATACATAATGGCATCCATGTGCCTTCTAAATAAATAAAAACAAAGTTCAGTGACATCTCACTGACTCACAAGGAATGCTCAGTGCAGGACGCTCTATAAAAAAAAAACTTTTCCATTTAAAACACTATTCTAATAAATAACCTCGAAGACACCCCTTGGTTCCACTATAAGTAATTGCCGCTGGACAAAATGTACCTTCTTCAATTGGCCTAACCCTCACAGTAAGCTAACTTTGCCTTACACTGACAAAATATTAACATACCTTCATAAAAATATATTTAACAAAAATGTAAAAAATAAAACACTAAAATTAAACGCACAAACCATGAAGCACATCAAAAAAGAACCACTACACAGCCGAAATAAGAAACAAAAGAAAAACTCCTACATTTTGTGCAACATTTTATAAATCTTCTTTCTTCTTTTACCCGGACATATATAGATTCAGGTTCACCGCAACACAATCACACATAAAACTCCAAAAATACAAAAGATTCAAATCTTTACTAATTAACGAAACAGAGAATTCATTGCACTATGGACTTTCCTAAAGAGAGGAAAGGTATAGGTAGGTGTACCCACCCTGGCTTAACATAAAAGAAATCCCAGCCAACAAAAAAAAAAAGCAGCTACATCACGAGGTTTTATGGAAGAGAGGAAGGAAGCTTTGAGGACGTCGAGACAGAGTTTAGCTCACTCCTGGAGTGGCCGGAACAAACACACATGGTTATTCATATCCGCAATGAGTATCTATGGCTTTTTAATCTTCATCCTTAGTGCGGTACGCCGTCTTTCACCCCTTTGCTGCCTAATCCACATAAAAGGCTTTAAAAAGGCTGAACAGAAAAAAGGAGTTAGCTGTATATAAAGCTACTCATAACAGAGAAACAGGCAAAAGGATTTTCCACGGTGTGATGAATCCAGGGAATCTGCTTCTAGCTATGCATAGTTCCGTGATGCTACTTCGATGTTTTTTTTTTTCGTTTATGGCTTGGCTATAATGTGCTTGCATATTTCTAAATGCCTCGTGAGCATGTGATAAAACCACCGACCATGATGCTAAGCTCTGGCTTTGTGCATGGCATCTTCTGCCCTTCGGATCCATTGTTGTCTCTGCGCCTGGCATCATGTATTATCATCGTTCTGGTCGTTCTCGTTGTGGCAGTAAGTGCATGGATATGTATCCGTTTTGTTATTGCAGACATTACTAGTACTATTCAGCACATCCTTAATAATAATGGGGGGGTCTTGCGATGCACCATAATATGAAGCTGTATAGAAGCAGTAAAGTGTTGTGTATGTCTGCCTGCCTGAACCCTGAACTCAAAAAGTTTCGATGAGCTCAGTTATTTCTTTGAGTGTATAGAGAAGCTGTTTGAAAATTTGCTAACGCGAGAATAAAATAGGTACTTTTATGATGGAGGTTCCATTCAGGATATCCAAATAAATTTCTGTCTGCTGCATATTTGCCTTGGTGCAGCAAGTAGGATATTAAGGTTCCAAAAAATCAAAGAAAAAATAACGCTAAAGTACGATGTCCCTTTCTATTATATGTTAAGTGCAACCCTTTACAAAATAGAATAACAATGGTTAGTGATTAAGAAGAAAGTTTGAGTCAACTTAACGTAAGTAATCTCAGGTCATGTATAAAACTCAGGGGTATATATTTGCTTATACTTATTTATGCTTTTACATTACAGATTTTAACGAAACTAAGGTCATAAAACCTTACTTTCATTTACCTTCACTACAACAAACAAATTTATACAAATAGAAATTTATGAGAGTGAAAAAAGGTGTTCAGGTTACGAAAGGTTATACTTAGCTCGCCTTCGTACGTGGTGAGGGGGCTTCCTAACCCATTAAAAATGTTGAATTTACAAAAAAAAATAGATATATACCATTATTAATCAGGCCTTTACAAATACATATAAAATTTGGTTGACAACTAATCTGTTCAAAGAATCACATTTGATGCACATTATATTTTTCCTTTGGTTACCGTTCGTGAATCAAAGCATCGCTACGTTTGATCTCTTTCATAAAATGAACGTTGGCTTTACTGTTCAGTAAATCACAATTGCTTCAGATCATTTGATTTGTAGCTTGTTTGCAGAGTCTATGAGTAATATTTGATTCAAATTCAAATGAACATAATTGAAGCGTTATTTACATAAGCTGATCGTTAGAAACTAAGACTGGTCTTGGTTTTTTTTTTTTTGAAATAACTAAACATTAAGATTTAATAACGTTATATGAATGAGACACTTTATTTGGAGACCAACGTGCTACGTCATCGTTGACACTGCTTGTAGAGCATCCTCGACAGGAACAATCGTGAGCTAATATACTGTTATACAAATTATCGGAGGCGTAGTGTACACATGTTTAGAGCAATACCTTGAGGGTATTATATCAGTAAAGTAATGTACAAGGAAAATAACATTGGTCCTAAGTTAGAACCCTAAGAAACTCCGCTTACAGTAGGAGAGAAGCAGATAGTTGACAGCAATAAGTAAATACGGGAGTCGGACAGAACCCAGAAATCCTGAAAACTTAAAAGTCCGAAAACTCATAAGTCCCAAAAATTAAAAATTCCAAAAAGCCAAACTGAAAAATATATTTTTCAATATTACAACAAAAAAAAAAAAAAAAAAAAAACAATGTAATTATTTTTCTGAACAAAAAACAAAATATTCTCATATCATTAATAAAAAATTTTCCAATTAAGAAAACATTTTTATGTTTTTAGTTTAAAAATGCAAGCATATAACTCTATTGAGTTAATATGGTAAGAAATTCAATTAAAACAAATATTCTGAACTCTCTTTCAGTTCCGAGAATTGTTTTTTCTATATGTGTCTCTTTTATTATGTAACGTTTTATTACATTTCTGGTTTCACCGAAATGAAATTAAGAAAATAATATAGAAAACGAAAACCAGGAAATTTTTTTGGGATTTTGGTTTTTAGTGCTTTTTTCGAAATTTTGGTTTTCGGGATTTTGGTTTTCCGAGATTTCGGTTTTCGGGATTTTGATGAAATCATATGGTAACTATCTCTCAAATACTCCTCTAGGGAATCACCAAAAAATAACGAAGTTTGAAGAAAATCCGTCCAACCGTTCAGGAAGTTGATCGGGGCACAGACAATCGCACATCCGTACATAGACAGACGGATTTTTTGGGCTTCATGACGTACTTGCCCTATTAAACAAGTTACAATCAAAATAATTTAATCGATAGTTGTAAGGAAATTACTTTAACTAGGCAACAACACAGAAGCTAAATAGTTCGTGTAGAAACTGGAAATAATCCATTAATGTACGAAATAACGAAAAGAAAAATATCTCTGATGATCGTCTGATAAAAATCGTGTTTTTAGGGTTTTCCCACTGACCTGGTTTTTATGAAAATAGCCCAAAACCGATATGAAAACACAAGTTTTACCATTAATTAATGCTAAAAACAAGTTTGCGTAAACGACTAGTTTTATATAAAACCTGTCGAAAACTAGTTGGAATTGTTAGATGAAGAAAATAAACACAACTTATGTAAAACGTTAATCACTCAATGAATTGTCAAGAATGACACTTGAACTGTCAAAAAAATAATATTGTATTACTGTATTGTATTGATTATCAATCGTTTACAGAGTAGTTCAATACCGTTTTGAAAAGGATGTTCGATTTGTTTTTAAATCAGAACATTTTGAGCAGATTTGGAAAAATGTAAGAAATCTGTTTTTGTTTGTTATGTTCTGATTATCACCTGCAGGGGGTTTCACTAAACAAAACTTTTATGATTTAGTTGAAATCATAATCATGAACAATCGAACCTGAGTTAAATAATTTTAGGTTTATACAAAATTAATTAAAATCTGATTTAATTTATTTTAGTGCATTTTATATTTTTTAAACTATAGTGGGTTTAACACCTTACGTTTATGCTAACATCGTATGCCCAATCAAAATGTGGTGTTTTGCACGGTAATAGAAATAACTTCGATTCAACGAACATTAGTAAAATTTGTGAATAACTAAAAAAGAAATTGGTAACTTAATTCAAGTAAAAAAATTTAATTTCAATACTAAAATTTAAGCATTAGAAGTTATTTAATATATTTTTATATTTCTTCATACAAAAAATCAAAATTTACTAAGAAAATGCTTACTGAGCATTTATACTGTCTTTTAACCGCCGGCCGTACTGATCTTCTCCATTATTTTATTTTTGCTATGAGCTGATATTAATTTTAACTGAAGTCTAGGTATTTAATTATAAATTTTGTATCTGAGCCCTCAAAGCACAATTTTCCCACAGAATGGATAGCGTCTAAAATCTAAAAAAAAAAACTCCCATAAGTTTCATTGTATCCAAAGAACAAAATCGATAACCACTTTTCAATACCATACATCTTTAGGCATTATTCAAAACAAACTACCTCAAAAAATTCCTATAATCGAACTTTCAACTCTTTCCATAGCTATAATCTTCAAAGATTAACTTACTAATTTCTCACTCCCGACCTCAAAACATTAATTTTATTGTTCTTAAGTAAGTTGCGGTTCAAGAAAATAAAACTTCATCGTTGCGTCAGAAATTTTAATTAAATTTTTTCTTTTAAATTTCTAAAAAAAGGAAATTCCTTTTCTCTACTATAGATTTTACTACATTTGTACAAAGTTCAAGTAATCCACCGTCAAGATGCCCTCGAGGATAATAAATACTTTTTGCAAAATTTCGTGCCTTTAATCTTTCATCGATAGAGATAAACTTTATTACAAGACCACCGCTCCAATATTTTTATCTATCCATCCATCTATCTTTCTCATTTCACAGCCACATTGGTTGTCCTTTGAGAGCAAAGATGGAATGAAGAAAAATATTCTATTAGAATCTATAACATGGTTAAGTCGGTAGTGGTCAAATACCACACTAGCCGCTGGAGCAGTCAAGAAATTAATAATTTCTGTGACCAAGGATGTGGAAAACCTCTTCAATAGTTTAGCGTTCTTTCCGACTGACCTCAGAATCCAAGTATGAAAATAGATAGAATTCTATCAAATTTAATATTGTTGTTAAAAAAATATTTCCTATCCCAAGGATATTATTTTATTAAGTATAAAAATATTGTGTGTGTGATGATTTTGAAATTTCATAAAAATCTGCTTTGTTTTATTAACGACACGATATATAGATGGGCACAAACGACACGACACAAACAAATATGTCTGTTTTGTTTGGGGTTAAGAGAGATTGTTGGCGGGATTAAGGGCGAGGCGCATTATATCCTTTGAACTAACCATTGGAATTTCTCTATTGGAAAATATTTGTTATTGAATGTTTTTTTTAAATTTTTTTTTTCAAAAGAGAGGGTTTAAAAGGCTTTGTATATATATATGGCTAATAATATATTTAGGATGGGAACAAGAAGGCATCCCATCATCCAAACATCAACCAGCCAGCAGCATCATCAGCATTGAAGAATGAAGAACTTACAGAAATATCTGAATGGAATCTTGGGGAAATTTTTCAATTACTCTAATGTGAAGTTAATCAAAAGAATGAAGGACTATCGGTCTCGGGTGAATTTGATAGTAATGTTAAGGGGATATAAATTCAATGTGTTGAAGGAGTTTGCATTAATCAATATTATTTGTAAACGGTACTGGATCAATATTGGATAGAAAGTTCCTGCACAGTTTTGATATTTCTTTGATGAATGAGTTAAAAAAGCAACACCATTTATTTTATAATTTGTAGAGAGTCAAATATGTTTCACATTGTTTAATAAATGTTTCTGAACTGTATTCTATTTGTTGGAAAAACATTTAGAAATATGTATTTCAGAAACAAAGCAATATAAAACATTTGAGAAACATTTCATAAGAGTTTTATTATATTAATAAATGTTTCTAAAATGTTTTTAAAAAGTTTCTTTGGTCGGGACACACCCTGAAATGTTTTTAAAATGTTTCTTTCGTCACACCACAGATAAAGGGTACGACATCTTTTGCAAAAACCTGAACTGAACTTAATCAAAGGAAGGTGAAACCTATTCGAAATGAAGCTTCATTAAAGAGGGGTATAGGCAATGTTTTGCAAACTAGACAGGAAGAAAAGTTAAGTATTTATTGTTGTGAAAATCTGAAAATGTCACGTAGAAGACAAAATGGAAAACAAGAAACATTTCAGAAACATTTGAAAAAATGTTTCTTCAATCGTCCAGACTAAAAGAAGCATTTCGGAAATGTAAGGTAGGATGGTGTAAGAGTGCGCGGTTGATAAGAGTGCCCACAGCGATCTACTACAAATTGTAACGACACAGGAGGCTGAATGCACTCATTTTAGATACATCGAAGTGAGTAAAAGTTCCTGTCAAAATTTTATGGAAATGCTATCAAAGGTGGAGGAGCTAGGTGAGTTTTAATTTTTTAACAGTTTTGCTTAAATTTTTTTGGATTAAATAAATTGATATTACAGGAAAAAGGCAATGTTAATAGGAAAACGTTAAATGGGACAGGAAAATATAAATAATTTTATAAATGTAATACCTCATATCTACATATGTTTGGTAACACATGTGTTAAATTGTAAGAATGTGCACCAAACATTAATATAAGAGTGCGCGTGCGCATTCTTATACTACGGGTTCTCAATCTTATATTAAACATTTAAAGTATTTGACTTAAATATTGTTTATAAGGACTTTTCACATTACAGGATGCCTGTCTAGGAAGATAAGAACATTTAATAGAAAATTGTGTCCGTTTAAGCAGCAACTCCAGGAAAATATTTCTTACAACAAAAAAAGCTAAGACAAAATGCAAAAAAATTAATGAAAAAATGAAGACATTAATAGAAGACTGGATTGAATGACATTAATAGAAGACTGGATTGAAAGTTCAGAATGCAAAGGGTGGTGGCAAGCCAAATTTAGTGCTCATTTTAATGTTGGCAATTTTACGTGTGACGTTTATATGTCAAATAACCACCTGCGTACTATTACATTCCACGCCGCGCATTCTTATACGACACGTTGGATAAAAGTTCGCAAATATATTTTTATGTTTTTTGTTGTAAACTTAAATGTACTTTGGTTACTAAAATAATAAACTGCACGCACAAAAAAGTTTGTTGGTTAAATGTTTTTAGTTTGTCTATTAATTGGTGTTTAGCCTTAAGTGTGCACTCCTATACCATCCTACCCTATCTGAAATGTTCGTTTAAGCAAATGGAAAACTTTTCAAAAAAGTTTCTTCAAATTTTGGATACATCTTAAGGCTTTAAAATGTTCTATGTATACTGCTTTAGAAATCTAACTCGATTGTAAAAATTAATCGACTGCAGTGCCTCCTATAGTCCTACGTGTCATTTTTTCTAACTTTTTTTTCATGTAAGCTAGATCTTTATCATTTGGTTTATACATTGCTCTGGTGTTACTGTATATTACAGTATAATATAAATTGTCCTACGGGAGCTTTATAACTTTCTTGTTTTAGATAAAATCTCAGATTAAGTTTTACTTAATTCTATGAACGACTATTGCATATTCATTGACCTTACAAACTATTTGTTTAACTGCTAAAGTCTAACCCTATAAGTCTGCTCCTTTTCATTCTTTCATATTCCATTTAATTCCAAAGAGCAAAGTGAGTTTCTATTGTTGTCATCTATCGGCTTTGTATCTTTTTTTTTGATTTTGAATACTGAGAAGGTCTATTAGTACTAATGAAATGATTTCCATTCAAATGATAACAGGATAATAAGATAAGGATTCTCTTTTTAAGTCGTTTTCTTTCAATAAATATTTTTTTTTCCTATTTTTTTTTTTTTTTATTAAAGGAACAAAAAAAGAAACATAGGGTAAGTGTCTATTGCTTCCTAATTTAATGTATTTTTTATATTCAAAATTCAATTCAGTCGGAGGAAGCAAAAGATACTGCCATAGAGAAAGCAGAATGAAAGGGAAATGTTTTCATCCTATGCCTTCAAGTAGGATGTGTGAAATGATGAGTGGGCCATTGAATTAAGTTAATTGTATTTAATGGCTTGTCGAGTTATGAGAACAGTGAGAAATTGTGAGTAGATGGTTAGAATGAGTGATGACTGATGAGTGTAGGGGTTATGAAACGTTGACTTCATGATCTTACTGGCAAACACTTACAAAATTGATTTGACAGAAGTTCTTTTTAGGGGAACTTCTCGATGTGTGTGAGAAGAAGTAAATGATTTGAAGTGTCAATTTATAAGATGAAAGGGTTACTCAAGCACTTACGTTTAATAGAAATTTAGTAAATGATTCAATTCGGGTTTTGATTGGATTGGATTGAATAATAAGATTTCTCTTTGAATATTCAAAAGTTTCATTTAATTTATTAGCATCGCTTTCAATCTTAAAAAAATAGAGGAACCACCAAGCGTTTTGTACCTTGTATTCAAGAATGGCAGATCTACTTTTAAATAATTTTAGTTAATTCACCCATTTCTCAACCCACCCTTACTACAATATGTAATCATACAAAAAACAATTGAACTATACCTACTCGTATTTACCGTTATTTTGAAAATACGAAAAACGCAAATAGAATAATAAAATACGCAAAATAAGACCAATAGCAACATTATCCTCTATGTATGATAACCCTGATCAATGGAAAAGAAATAGAAACTTTTTTTTCTATTTTTTTTTTTTCAACTTTCCTGTGGGTAATATGCATGTAAGTAAAACAATATAAATATATTTCTACCCAAGTAATTTCTAACAGGACATTTCAATAACGACAATCTGTATTAGCAATGTTTTTTCTTGACGTCTGTCAAATCCAAAGTTCATAATTCATTCAATAAGGCTTTTTAACAGGGCTATATTTTCTTAATTTTGTATATTTGACTCTTTCACACCTGAAGACTTCTTATCAAAAAGTAAAGGACAGCTCACACTTCGCGGATGTCAGATTGAAATATGTATTGCGCTTTTTTCAAACTGTCGAACGCAACATTTTGTAAAAGTATTTTGTAAATAATTTTAAAATGCACTCTTTTTTTTTTTTGCGAAATTTGATATTGATGAAAAGTTTAATAATAAACTATTCACAATTCTCGGGCACTGCACAATACTAAAATGTCCGCTCTTGTTTTCAATCAATTTGTCAACAATGATAAAATAAGTCAGCCGTCATCCGCGTACTGCTGATTTTGACACTGCTGCGCGAACGAGAGAGAGAGATATATATGGTTGTTACCTAAAAAGTCCTGTAAACTGTAATGCAAATCACTTCATGACAAGTTACACAATTGGCCAACAATGGCTACAGCATGGCCGCCACAGGTTCTCAACTCCGTTCCTAAACATACATAAAGGTGAAATTTCACGGGCAAAAAAAAGAATGTGCTTAGGGGTCAGTTAAAGCTACCAGTAAAACGTATCAGTCAAAATTTTCTTTTTCAATTTTAAGCCCAATTATCCGACAATGTTGGTGTTAGTACCATTTCAAATGTAAGTAATAAAAAGTAGAATTTTTCTTTAAAAAAAAAAATAACGCAATTTGATTTAAAATCACGAAATTTTTCAATGATCACAAAAGTGACTATTCAATGATCACAAAAGTGACTAATATTGTCGAATATCAAATTGAGTTCATTTTTTAAATTTTATAATCAAAGTTAATCTGCCTCTACTTCACTAGCTCACTGTTTTCAAAAATGACTTAAATCGGGACAATTCGTTTAATTTATTTCAATTTATAGTCCTTACACCTGACAGTGCAAATACCTACACAGAAAAAAGTAAATACTATTTGTCAGAAATTGTCATAAAATATTGTTTCGTATTTTTAATAGCTATTTGCCTTCAATATTGTGTTTATTTATTACAAAAAGATGTCGCTACTTGTCTCTTTTGTCACATTATTTTTGTTGAATTAAGCATGTAGAATAAACTTTTTTTTTTCTAATGTGTCTAATGAACACAATTACAGGTCAGGACAAATTTTACTCTTTAATAATTTACATTGAATAAAATACCACCTACCACTGTCTTACAATGTGCCCAAATTACTCCTTACAAATCGCTCTGCTAAATTCACAGTGGAAATTCATACTAAAACATTTCACATAATAATTACTCAATTTCTTTTGTATTCATAAAGTGTAGCTTTGGCTTTTAACCAATTACAAAGAGGGCTATTTCCTGCCAGTTAATTGTCCTTTATATCTTTCCTTGTGTTCCTATTCATAGGCATCAGGCACACACAGAGCAACCCTCAAGGCTTGCACGTTTCACACTTCGCAGTGAGAACAAAATGTTCTTAAGGAAAGTGAAAGCAAAGCATTCCTAAGTTTTTCAAATGAGTCCTTGAAAAGATAAAGATCCTTTTCAAACGACGACGACAAAGACGATGATGGCTATACGACTATAGGGCATGATTTCACCAGACAAACTCCTCTTTAAATACAATAGTTGAACAATAATTTGATTTGTTTTTGTTGTTCGAATTCTTCGTATCTACTCATATGGCTAGAAAAATCTATATATAGTAGGTATGTATGTATGTATAACCCGTCCTTTTTCAGCTCATATCGTATTCCGATAGGCATTCATTAAGTAATCAACATCATCATCACAATTGTGAAGGTGGGCTTTCGTCGTCTTCGTCGGTCGTAGTCGAATGAATCCTTAACTATTACATATATGCCTGCTTCTCGATCCTGGATGTCTCGTGATGTGAATATATTTTAATGCATGTATGAAGCTGGTATAGGCATATAATAAGTATGTAGGTGAGTCAGTATAACATTGACTGGCTTGAATATATTGTTTCATTGTTATTTGTCTTTCTAACATGATTCTCATAGTAATTATTACAATTGAGTCAGTAGACAGGCACTCCATTTATGGTTTAGAATAAAGGAGGGTTTATTAATTGATAGTTTAGTGTTTAATTGAATAACTAGGCTGGAAGGATGTGCGCCTCAACATATTAAGTATTTATTCTCATTGAAAATTGTCGGTGTTTAATTCAAGAGGCAAATTCGTAATGATATGAAATAAACTTTAAATTAAGATACATATAATTAGCAATTACTTACCTACTGCGTCTACAATTTCATTTTCTTTATCAGATGAATTTTTTGGAAATTTATATTAAATTCCTTAGAAATATCTTTCATAACTTTAGAATCTTAGAAATATAGGCATGATCGACTGAGCGCAATTCAGTTGAGGTGACAGTTTGCATTATTTCAATACGATACATTCTGGTATGTTATTTCACTGTGGTCTGAAGATTTAATTATTTTTTACTTTTCGATCAAGTGAAAGTCAATTTGATAAAAAAAACATTGAAATTATTTACTAGGCAAATAATCTCCTCACTGAACTGTCAAATCAGCAACACCAGCAAGCAGCACTGTCAAATCTAAGTCAAAAAGTAGCTCAGTGAGCTCACTTTCTTAATTAATTGATTAATTTATTTAATGTATTCACATAAGACTCACTCAACCGATGCATTTTGACGTCTATGTGTCTTGTCTCCTTCTCACTTCTTTGTAGGAAAGAAATGCATAGTCCCCAAGTATTTTAAGACTTTTTCTAAGTCTCATATTTTGACATTTGTGACTTATTCTTTTTGCACCATTATTTTGAACTTTGGTCAATTTTGATTGGGAATTTTAATAAAGCATGAACCTATGAAGTGAATTGTAATCATCTGATATCACAAATTTTTAGTTTGTGTTTCGTGTGTGCTTTGTGTTTACACTACTTTGTGCCTGAACATGTCCTATTAAACTTAAGCGACTCTATTACACGGTCAGTCATTTGACATCAATCTATAATATAGTGTTTGTGAAAGTAAGTCTGTACGCGTGTATTTGTTTGGCGAAAAAACAAAACCCTTTTGATTTTGCCTGATGACTGATTATATGTGTAGATGACTGACGTCCTCTGACTGACCGTGTAAAAGTCGCTTTACGTCAACATGAAGGAACATCCTCATGGATTCCTTCAGAGGGAGCACAGCTGTCGATATTGTTTAAACTATGTCAACGACTATATAGACAAAGTCCGTTGAGGTGATTCTCTTTACACAGCAAAGACAAAACAAATTACTCATGCGAATAAAATGACGAAATCGGATATCATTCAAAATTTGCTAGTCGTGTAAGACACTTAAATAATATGTTGGACACTTTACAGTGCACAATTATTTACAAAACCACAAATTATTTGGTGAGTTTCAATATCAAAATATCGATAGTTAATAGAAAAAACATATCAATTTATATAAATTAAACAATTGAATAAATTAAATCAAATTAACTACACGAGTAGACTAGGCAAATACTTTTACCTACATCTATATGTTATTAATGTTATTAATTGGATGAAAACATATGTTTTTGTGTACATACATTATATAAATCAACATAACTTCGGTAACGATTTAATCTGGTTTTATAAAATAATGAACATTCCAATTGGCACAAACATTTAAAATTTCACAAAGAGATTCTCCTAATTGAAAAAAAAAAATAAATAAATGGTTTGTACTTTATTTTTGAACAGACCTCAATGTTTCATTTTATATTTTATGTATGTAAATTATCGACTCGAATCAGAAATCCTTCGAACTTGCATAAATGCGGAATGCAGGTAATTTGTTAATATCCTCTTTTGATCGAAGGTTGCTGTTGAATATATTTTAATTAATTTCAACTTTCAATTTCGTTTGCACTCCATTTGCATTTAACTTTTTTAAGTGGAATAGTAATTTTTAGAAAAAGATACAAAACATCATAAAAAGACCACATAATAATGAAAATGGAGATGAAAGTACGATATTTTAGTTGAAATATTTGATGATTGATGGTTGGACGTTGTAGAGTATTTGATATGTGAACACACACATAAAATAAAGGGTTAAACTGAATTAATTAATCTTAATGTAGTTTTACATCGTGACGAGCAAGAGTAACTGCATCGTAGCATGGCCGTGGTTCGGTTCGCATGTATAAATGATGATTATTACAATAAAAGACCCAAGGAAATCCGGCACCGAGATTAAGCTATTTCAGCGAGTGAGGCGAGATGACTCGAGTCCCCTTAGTCCTTCACTCATTTCAATCATTTAAATATTTTAATTTTGTTTCTAAATCCGTGTGCCATTTGCGTTAAAAGTGCTAGTAAATTTAATCCCATGGCTTAAAAAACCTCAAAAATTAACCTCCTCGTTAAAATTTTAGCAAATGGTTAGTTTTTGACATTTGTTTTGCTGCGTTCATTTGTACATCTTTTTATCATCGCCCGCGTTCATTATTGCATTTTTTTTTACCTATTGTATCCAAAGCCATCTGTTGTTTCGAAAAACTGTTTATGCATTTAGGAACGACAAAAATTAATTAAATAAAATTAAATAAGATTGTTAAAACAATATTCAACTATTTGTTATTAACGTACTAAAGGTATCTTAACATTTCCGGATAGGCTCTTGAACACAAGGAATTTCAATGGTAAATTCTTTTTAATTCAATTGACGCAGCAAATAGCTTTAATTTTATTCACTCCAATAAAAAGGGATCAAATAAAATATCTAACAATGTTGGTGTTAATTGGTTTTTCAATGAATTATAGAATTTTTCGTATTAAAAAAATAAAGCAATGTACGAAATATTAACACTTTTGTTATTTTAATGATCATTGAAATCGATTTCCATCAAAACACAAAAGTGAATTTAGCTCAAATTGCGTTATTTTTTTAATAAGAAAAAAGAATATTTTCAATGATGAGTTTCAATGATAGCTTAAGTATCAACAAAAAGTAGTAGTTCTCACCAACTTTGTTGTTTTTGTAATATCATTTCTTATAAGTTAAAATATGTGAAAATGTTTTTGTTGAGAAAAGAACACATATTTAACCAAAATAATAAATTTGCTTACACATACACCAGACACAGCTGAAATGTTAGGCGAGTAATCTCACGTTTCATTTAACCAACTGACTCACTCGTTATTATTAGCTAATTCGTTTTTTAATTAAAAGTGCCTCGCCTCATTCACTCTCTGTGATTTCGATGTAGCTTAATCTCGGCACAGAACTCCAAAACTCAGTTGACTTATTTGCGTGAAAATAATCAATTGTACAGGTATGCCTGAATCCTAGGTGAGTTGAAAACTTGAACCAAAAATTACAAACGATTATATAATTGGCGGTAGCCGAGTTTGGAAGATAAATATAGTTAAGTCCCGGTTCATATTTTTGCACAATGACCCTTAAAACCCTGACCCTGAATACTCCGCATATGTCAACATTTTTTTTTTACAACCCACTTCGTTGTAAGAAAGAGACGGGGTTTTGAGTCCAGCTTTTTAGAATTGTTTAAAATTCTCGTGGATGCATTTTGACATTCGCTATTCTGACATTTGTAATTTTTTTTTTGCTTTTTGCACCAATATTTTGAAAGTCTTCACAAAATTCGGTCACTTTTGATTGAAAATTTCAATTAAACATGAACATGGAAAATTGTAAACATCTAGGCTCATTTCACATATTTTGTTTTTTTTTTTGTTTCGTATGTTTTCGTGAATTTTTTGTGTTCACACTACTTTGTGTCTGAACAAAGCGGAACAATGTGAACATCGTCTATAAACATTATAGACATATCTGTTAAAATAGAAAGTGTTAAAATTAAATAACAACTTGCTGATGTAAGTTCACACTGAATATTGTGCAAATGTCAGATTTGAATTTGTAAGAATAGAGTTCTTAAGCAAACGGCTGAAGAAAAATTGTCTTGGACTAGAATTTCTTATTATTTTTTGCTTTTATAAATAGTTTCTAATGCCCAGTTGCATTAAAATACACTTAAAAGCGTTTTAGATAACGGAGTAATAAAATGTATTGGCATTTCAACTTAAAATGGGTTGCACCAACACTGGGAGGTGAATTTTTAAAAATGATACAATTTTTAAATATGATGCAATTGAAAAAAGCCATTTTAAGATTTAACAACCCAATAAATATTTAAAAGTGTTTGGAGAAACTGGCCATAAGTGTTTTATATAATGATTCGATTAAAAATAGTGAAAGTGTTAGTGTTAATAAATAGTACGGGATTGAAGTGCGAGATTGTACTGCGACAGTACAAAATGCGATTGTTTTTCATCAAAGAATTTAGCTGTCAATTTTTTTCTTGATTCGATATTTGAGTTCTGACGTATTCGGATACTTCTCTATCTGCGAAAAAAAGGTGTCAAAGCTATAACTTGCTGGTGAAATTTCGCACTGAAAACTTAGCGAATGTCAAAATTAGATTCGGTCGAAAAAAAAAAATCAAGAAACCCCTACGAACCTCTTCCACTCCCTTCGAAGATGTATCATTCCAAACAACATCGACTATCGATTAAAAAATTTGCTCGATACTCGTCTAAAATTTATCGGAAGTGAAGTGTGAAGATTCGACTTTTCCTTTTATCGACAGTGGCCCGCAGTGGGATATTTGTATGCGAAATGGTACTTCACTATATGAACAGCTTTTCCAAAAAACAAGAGTAATAAATCAAATAAATCAGAAAAGTGTCAGATTAGTATTGGGAGTTTGACACCAAATTAATATAAACATGTTGTGGCTTAGTTTTACACACATCTTTTAGAAAATTTTGAAGCTTTTGGTTGTCATTTTTAAGTCTTCGGACCAAAAACAAAAAGGGGAACGAATAAACTCAAAACACGAACATGACTTTTGATTGTTTTCGCGACAGGAATAATTTCGTTGCGCGAAATGATAAAATACATAGCGACAGGTCCTATGGGTGGCGATGACAGAACAGAATTTTTTTTAAAAACTCCTCACTGCGAAGCCACGGGGCTCCTCGATCATAATGAGAGGGGGCCCCCCTTATACCTTTTGTTCCAGTACCAGTTGAAAGCATGAATGAAAGAATACAAGATGAAGACACTTGGTTTCTTTTCAGCTTTTTGTTCTTGTATTTTTGTCACTTGTGACGTAAGCACAAACAGAAAAACAATAAAATGGTGGAATCTTCTTAAACCAACCAATGAGAAAAAGTGGGCAAGGTGAATATTACGTCACAAGTGAAACAACAACAAAGTGAAAATGCCAAAGTGTTGTAATCTTGTATTCTTTCATTTGTGAGTTTAAAGTATCAGGATATACGCAGTGTCAGTGTGAATGTATCGAAATTTTCATCCTGACAAGCAGAGTTTTGAAGTCAAATAAAGATTATGTGGTCAAGATATTGTTTAGGAGCAATGTCGTGACTTAATTTACTTTGCTTATCCTGTCATACATATACATATTAGCTTTAGCTTATTCAAGGACAGGCTTAAGTTTCTTTAACAATGTCTTGAAAACTCCCTCATTCGAACAAAAGTGCCAAACTAAACCTCCACTTCTTTCCTCCTTTTAGTCTCATTTACTGCTTCAACTCAAATATCTTATAGATGCAATAAGAAATATGCAAATTTTATGAAGACAGAAGAACAAAGAAAAGCATAAGTAAATCTTTACCCGCACTGCAAGAGCAGACACAAAGAAAATTAACTTTTTCTCTCTAATTAAGAGGAACCGTTTCTTCCCTTTTCACGCAGTGCAATAGACCATCCCGACAGCTTTCGAAAGATTCAATTTTTTTTTTCTGCGAAGAAGATACTTCCATGGTAGCAATAATAAGCAATATTACGAAAGTTAAAGAATTAACAATACATCGCCCTGCAGACTGTTTAAACACAAAAATCTTTCTCCTCTTCTTGTATAAATGCATATAATATTTTTTTATGTACAAAACAAAACGAAAGGACTTTTTTGAAAAGGCAAAGACTTTAAGCTGTTTTCAATTTATATTATTTTTCCCTTACCAAAGTTCTTGGAGAAAGGGTATGAAAATGAACGAAGTAAGTCGCTGAAACTTTAAGGTGATTTTTGATTTTCACAAACTCATATTACAATCTATTATACAAGGGTTAAAACATTATCCTTCGAAGGATCATAATAAAAGTACATCTAAGTCACGCAAAATACAACGTCTTATATCTCGCAGTCACCCTCTTATACACCTCTCCTCTTATTGAAGGTAAAGTTAAAAACATTTATTTCGAAATTAAGTCGAGAAAATGCGCTCATTTTGTGAGCGCCATCTATTGTTATTAAGTAATTCAGAAAGAAGATCCTTACAAAAGAATTATGAGCATCTTTATTTGGATGAAAGGGTTGTAAACTGCTGACAGGTGGCAATGTGGTTCTATGGTTAAACTATATAGGGATGGAGTTTTGTTTTTAAATAACGTATACACTTTTATACAAAAAGGAAAGAAGGTTTAAAAATCAGAGTGTATGTGGATATTGTATAAGTATATGTGTTACAACGAATTAATGTATGTTGTGGAAGATTTTAATTTGAAATGAAAAGAGAATACGAGAAGAATCCCATCTTAAACTAATTACACGTGTTTTACCAGGGCTTGAGGTTCGGTTTCATGGGAAGGTGAGGCAGCCGAGTCGACACCAGGGTTAGAAAAACGAATACAGGTTGGTTGGGTTTTAATTGTGCTCTTCCTTTTATAGTTGTAAAAAGGATGCATCTTTTAAATTGATTCAGCATTTTAGGCAAGGAACTGTCAAACTGCGAAATAAGTATATTTGAAAGGAAGGTACTTTTGTGGCAGTTCCTTAAGTAATGTCACAGTCAGTTTGAGAAGTACTCAATTATTGTTGTGAATGAGCTTCAATCTATTGGGGGAGAAAATATACAACCCTTCTTAAATTCAAATAAAAGGATGTGTTATGATACAGGATACCATATTCATTTTGTTCATTTAATCAAAATTTTAACTTAAAATCATTTAAAAATTACTTCTTTGAGGGTAGTTATACATTTTTACTTGAAAATCTCCTCGCAACATGAATGTCCTGGCATTTAAAGATGCTTAATATTTTTTTTCATCGATAACATTTATCTTATTTAAATTTTCGTTTTTTTTTTAAACATTGAACACCGCCAGACGTCTAGCATGACAATGCAAATTTTAAATATTTTTCGTCCTTTTAACGTATAGTAACTTTATCCTAAAAAAAAACCAACAATCCACAGTGCACCGAACGTGTTTGTGCATAATATCATCATGCACAGCAAATAATAATAATCGAATGTTCATGACATGTAAATTAAAATAACAATGAAAAGAATCCTTTGAATACATATATTTTTTTTTAACATCAAGATTAACTTGTGTGCAACATGGGTTGCGACAGAGGATAGCTGCAGGCATCCTGTTTCTATACGTAGACGTAGATAGAAATATTGCCTGGAAGAGAAAATGGTTGTGATTGTGAATTTGAGTTTGGTTGACAGTTGTTGTTGTGTGATAAAACAAATATTTATTGATTTTAATGTTAAACGTTGAAAAAAAAAATATAAACAATATTTTGTATTTACAAAATTATTATTTAGAAAAGGATATGATATATTGAAAGTGTCATAGGTATGGTATACCTATAATAAATGTAACAATTATGTGTAATCTGCTGAAGTAAGAAAATACGTAAAAACAATGAAATATTTCATTGAAACAAAATGCACAATTGCTTAATTTTCGTTTAAATTAATTACAATTTACAAAAAAATAAACTTTTTCATCATGCATTTGGTTATCCTAGTCAAATTTTCAAATAATTTAGTAAAACCATTTAACAGATTTTATAAACTATTTCATTTTTTCCTGTTTGTATTTATGTAGATGTTCTGGGTCATCTCTTCAACTGAAACTTTCCACGTATTGCTGAAGAATTTTTTTGCTATCGCCGAATACATAGATAACAGAAAAAATAACAAAAAATATCAAACTTGTTGCCTGTTGTGTCTAAAATTATTGAGAAATCTATTAAAGCTATTTGAAAAGTAGCGTTGGCTGAAAAAAAATCTGTGCTGGGCTCTTCGTGGATGTAATCAAAGCGTTTGACCATAATATTGTTTTGTGCGGGGATCCGTAGTTTTATCTTGGGCTGGTTTGCTTCTTACCTCAGAAACTCAAAAATCTTACATCTTGGAGTTCCGCAAGGATCTGTGCTAGGGCCTATATTGTTTTTTATTTATATCCACTCAGTTTTCGAATTTACTTTTGTTGGCAATGTCAGGGCTTTCGCACATGACCCTGCTTTTGCCTTTTCTTCAAATAATTATTTGAACTTAGTTGCTGATTTAAATAGCCATGTTCATCTACTTAGACTTTGGTTTGCTAAACACAAGTATCTAGTTAGCTAGAAAACAAAAATTATTTGCTTCAGTCTCAGCACAATGGAGTCCCCTGTGTTTGATATAACCTTTCATGCCGCAAACTATTTCAAGACGAGTTTGTTGTCTCGTAGTTGCGATGTCTTATTCAACAAAGATATCAATATATTACAAGCTTAAAACTGTATCTTCTGTCTTCATTTCGTTATTTTTACATTCTTTCAAGGTATACTGATTTTTCAAGTTTAAAAAAAAAATCTAATTTGCTGCTTGGGCGGAGCTCATTTTAATAAAAGTAATCAATTAACTTTTACAAAAATATGTTATTAGAAAAATCTGCAAATCGTTTTTCCGTGTAAGACATTTATACTACTTTAAGCACAGGTAATAAAAATACAGATGTCTCATGCCCATACAAAAATATGTCCTTAGTTTTTTTTCGAATGGTGCTTATGCTTGAAAGTATTGTAGCATAAACACCCAATGGGAAAAAAAAAACTAAGGACATATTTTTATATAGGCATGAGGCATCTGTAAAATTATTATCTGTGCTTTATGATTCTTAAAATATTTGTTATTAGAGGAGATTTTTTTCAATTTTATTCCGATGAAATATTTCATCGATGGCAACAAATCACTCATGCAAAATTTTATCAAAACGATGTTTTTTTTCGAGAAAAACTTGATTTAGTTTCTGTTATATGGTAGTACCGTTTTTTAAAAGCTATATTTAAAAAAAATCATGTGAAGCGAATCGGTGCAACCGTTTAGGCTGTTGAAGATTATATGATATGAAAGACAGACAGATATAATTGCTGTACCTACACAATTTTATCGTCTTCTCTATCATCGTAATGTTATGCTTTTTACTATGTGTAAACAAATGCACAGCATGAGTTATAGTATCAACTTATATATATTTTTGCTAGCATAAGAATGAACAAAAATTACGAAAAATAGGGTTTTTTTTCAAATGGTTTAGAAAAAAAATTATTCTAGGAATACAGATGGCGTTTTATTTAAAAAAAAAAAATAATTAAAAAAAAAAAAAACATTAAACAAAAACCCTATTTTCCGTAATTTGTTAAAAACTCACCAAAAGAAAATTTTTAAAAGTGGTTTTAACTTGTAATTAATTTGTTACAGGTTTGACCCTTTTTTAGTACTAAGGTGACTGGACTAATAATCGCAAGTTAAAGTTGAGATAACAATCAAACATGACACAATGTGACAGATTTTTTCACTTCATAATTCTTTACTTCATTGAATACTTGGCTAAAAAACTCATAATTTCTTTGGTTTATATTCAAGTTTACACAAAAACACATTTTAAAAACAATAACACCAAACGTTTGCAACACAATCGCACTGCATCACAACTCACCACAACATAATGTATCGCAATCAAGTTTCGGATTTATGCAAATCTCTGGTAGTAAATCAGCTAAAACCTGAAATGATTTGCAAACGTTAGCTGATGCTGGCATCGGCGGCGGCAAAAACACTTGTCTCCCCAATGATTCAACACAACCACCAGTGTTGTCCACTAACCTAATATTTGCCAAAGCGCTGAACTCCATTGCAAACAAACACACAAAAGCTCCACAATCACAAATAGTGTTCAACTATGATGCCATATTCAGGATATAACTATAACACCGGCCGCACCTCCATTCAATTTTCTACTATAATATCCCATTCTACTGTTATAGAAGGGGAGTGATGCTGCAAGTGCTTTACTATATCGCGCCACGCCGCGCCGCGCCTCTCTTGCCAAATCTGGCCAAAACTCTGGTAAACCGATAAATTGGAATTTTCAATGCGAAGAGTTAATTATCGTAGAATTTAGTTTCAAAACTATATGCGGCACCGAGTTTCCAGTTCAGCAGTTAGCATATCCAAAACCATCAGCTGCCAAAACTTTATCGTGCATTTATCAAGAAATAGAGTTTGGGCGAGTTCAACAGTTCAAAATGACATACAGGGTGTTTTTGGAAAATAATTGAAAAAATTGTGTCAGGAAACTTTCCTTACTAAAATAGACAGGAAATTCGTTTATAAAGAGACTCAAGATTCTCAAGATTTTGGTGAGCAAGTTTTTGAATTATTCCAAAATAAAAAAAATATTTGCAAATATTCAATATATTTTGAATAAAACACAAATAAAATTCTGTTTTGCGCTTCAAGCTTTTTCAGGTTTTACTCTTCAGGACTTTTGTTCTTATGTTCATAAAATTGGTTAAGATTTTGATTGGTTTTACTCATCCTAACTCTGCTAAGTTTTCATCGAATTCCATTTCTGTTACTGCGGGGGAAAATGGCTTTTCTGTAAACATGAATGTAAATACTGAGTTGACAGGTTATGGCGGCCATGTTGTTTTCACAACGTCTGTCAAATTTATTTTTAGGTATTACCTGACTGATCCCAAATCGAAAAGTCAGCATTCGTTAAGTGTTAACGTTGCGACTATTCGATCCAACGTTTTGAAACGACCGGTTTGGTAAACAATAAGCAATAAAAAAACCGTACGTCCATTTTACTCTGTCCGTTAAAGTGTGCATGAGAACCCATAATGTAGTCAGTTCCTTAACATGCAGAAGAGCTCGGCCTTTCGCGGACTTCAAATTGGCGAAGTTTTGGTTAGGACAACGGCCTTTACCCGTACAAGATTCATAACTGACCGCAATTTTGGGCGAAAAAATATCAGTAAAATTTCTTTCGTAACCCTTGACGAAATCATCATCTTGAACACTCTATAATGCTTCTGTCAACGTCAACTAAATTTAGAAACGTAAACAGAGAAAATTTTCTGAAATACGATTAGAATTAATTTGGTAACACTGTCAGCAGGGATGAGAAAATACCCCCAAACAGAACAAGCAAGTGACAACGAAATGCGTTACACATCCTGTTGTAGTACAAGGATGTTTAAATTAACGCATATACATATACACACAACAAAGGACAAAACTTGACTTCGGTTCAGACTTTGGATTCGGACATGTTGCAAGCATTTATGCCAAGGCTGGGGAATGAAACTGCCGCAATATGCAAATGCCTTGATTATCCAAGTAAAGGACCTTTCGTATATAATTCAAGTTAACGCCAGACACACAATCTATAAGAGAGCAATGAGCTCGTCCGAATCCGAGACCCAAGTCCGAGAGCACGTGCAATCAAACAAAACACAGAATTGTCACAAAATTTCGTGCCAATTGTTTTAATAAACGTTGCTATTCTACTCGTTGTTGTCATGGTCATCGTTATCGCCATTATGCGAAAAGACCGGAATGAGGCACATCACACAATCGAATCGAATCGAATTGAATCGCATTCGCATCTCATTTCCATTCGAAGTCCTCTTTATCGAAGTTGAAGAGGTGGGTATAGAGATGTCCTGGGCTGGGATTTGTTGCTTTCAAACAACAGCCAAGCGGCTTCCCTTTCGTAATCAATGGGTTTCAGCAGGATTTGAAATTGCTGCCATTGGCGTTGTTTTGTTTGTGTGGAAAATATAACGGTAGTAGGTTGTTGCATGAAAACCATCAGGGCGTTTTCAGGAAACCCTATAAGTATATAAATGGTAGATGGGGGCGAGGGCGGATGATGCAGTTGAATGCTGCGGTCGTCGACAATCTACAAATTAATTGGACACTTATCGTCTAACGTTTATAGATTTAAAAAAAACGACTATTTGTCCTGAAAATGGTTGGGGAAGAAATAAACGAATTTATTTCTTTAATACAGACTATAATACCTGCAGAATTAAAAATTTTAAAAAATTGTTAGAAAATTTAATTTGGAGAAATATAACTAAAAAAGAGCAGAAAGATTTTTGTTTTTATGAAACTTTTTTAAAAATAATGGTAAATACACACACTGTGAAAAGTGTGAAGGTTTTACTGCTTCCTCACCAAGGGTCTCAATAAACTTCATAACAGGCGTTTTAAGGGTAACAAAAGGTACCTCATTGTTAGCTAAAAAATTTTATAGGTGACAAAAACTACAAATGCAAATTAAAGTTTCGAATAATTTTACGGATGTGCCGGCAAGGTATATTCGTCTATTTATGTGGAGTGTAAATTATTGGTTCAGTTCGATTAGAGACCAGTAGAGTTAGAAGGATTAAAATTTGTCAAAAAAGATTTCGTCGGATATTTCTTCTTACATATTTTTGCTGTTAAAAAATTTAATTTTTCCTCAATTGTGGTAGAATGAGATTGATTTAAACTCTTCTTCGATTGAGCTACAAATTGGCATGTGAAAGTTATATACGGTTTTTTTAAACAAAAAATGTCGAAATTCTTACTCAGATGGCCAGATGTCAAAACTAAGGTAAATAAAGGATAGGAGCTTCTGAGTTTTACCGCATAATTGATTTTGTATGATTTCGGTTCAAAAGGGTCTTCGAATAGAGATTACCGAACTTTGATAGGTAATTGCGGCAACATTGTTAAAGCTTCATTAAAATCTAAAAGTCTGTCATCCATCAAATAGAAAATGTTCCAATTCAATTTTGTTTCTATTTGGAAACCTTTAAAACGCAAAAGCGCAGGGCTGTCACATTTTGTGTTTAAGAACAAGAAAAATACGCACGGGGGATAATCGATTTAAAAAAAATTACGTCATCTGGCACAAATCTTAAAACGCTTCTTAAGCATTAACAAAACATTCTTTGACGCCTTACAAAATATATTGTTAGATTCGACTTTTTGTTTTGTTGTGCAAAATCTTCCAAACGTATAATAAAGCCTTTCGGAATAGGCGGAAAATTACTTTGACGAAGGGATATCAGTTTGCGGGTGGGATGACATAAGGTCCGCGGACATAATGTCAATGGACATTATAGCTGCTTCAATAAGACACAATCTTCAATTGGGATGTTATAACATCCCAAAAAAAAAACACCACCATTGTGAAAGTGGCACATGGCGTACCAACATGTTTAAGTTATTTTGGCACTAGCATTTTTCTCACTTAAATGTAGTTTGAAACTTTCAAAAACAAAAACAATGTATATTTTCTATAACAATATCAAGCTGGAAAACGGTTGCTCGAGTTACTTATAAAAATCAACAAATTTTCTTGTTTTAAGTGTTTTTATGTTCTTCCTTATTACGATTGTCGTTTTACTTAAACGCCACTTACACGAAACGGCTCCTAAGAGAACTGTTGAGGTTTTAGTAAATGTCAGGAATATCTTCGCTGGTCACTCTTCTTACCATTATTTCCATATTAGCTTTAAAAAACCAACAGAGGTCCGTTCTTGAGCCGAGTCGTTTTACTGGCGTTTTAGTAAACGACTATCGCATTAAGGGTAATTGTTTTTAAAGTTTAATCTGGCAACCCTGTTCCGGCTTGTCAATGTTATGGCAGGTATAATTTATTATTTCAAACGTTGAAAACCAGCAAAAATTGTTCTAGCCAAAAAAAAGCTTACTAAAGTTGGGTCATTCTTTCTGCGTTTTTGAGGACTGTATCTTTTGTAATTTCCAGTGGCCACAAGTGTCATTCATTGATGAGTGACATTGAAGAAATAACTGGACAAAAATTCAGGGGTGCCAATATAATGTCCCGAAATTGTGTATATTGGTCGCTAGCTCTTTTACTATGAGGCAGAAGCATGAGCAGGACAAAACATTTTTTGACATATCTATCTTATATAGGACAGGTGTAAATACCTATGACAAAAAACAGATGAGAAATTGTATACATAATTGTATTTAAACAAGTCATTTATTTCTGTTTTTGTCTCGCTTCTTTTATGTATTATCTTATGTCTATGCTTCTTAACTCGATATAAGAATATTAGTTTGACATTTGGAAAGTCATTAAGGAACTTTAATCTATAGTCATACTAAGTTAAACAAGCAAACATTTGTATTGGAATTTAGCATCAGTAAAAGTCAGTTTAAGTATCAAATATGCCTCTAATATTACAACAATTATGTTGGATTTACCGCACCGCTTGAATTTATTTTACTTTCCAATCGGCAAAAAAATCAGAATACACCAACTGCCTGTCTGATTACGACTAATTAACTGAAATCCATAAACAATTGATAATATAATAATTGTTTCAATAATGATCATTAACACTTATAACCATTTATTTACTGAATTTGAATTGAAATGTAATTAATACCCTCGTGTATTCGAATGTTTTTCAATTTTCATGATTTTTCAGTGACACATACCATCCTTGTGTCGGTCATCGGTCGTCCGTCCGTTCGTTGAGTGTCTGTTGTCCTTTTCGAAATATATGTACACACGTTGTTGAGTTTTCTTCATTGCTTTGTCATCGGAAATGTCAACGGTGACGCTTTTCACATATTGGCTTGGCCAGGAAATTCAATATTCGGCCAAACTATGCGTCAACGGTGTCACTCACTATAATACCTACATATACAAATACATTTATATATTTGTGGATCAGGGACATAAAATAACATATACAATACTAAAGTAATTGAATGAGATGTAATTTGGCGATAAATTTTATTTATTGTCGATATTGATGCTCGAGGGTGGCCACTGACCGACAATGGTCAGAATTGACAGGCATCATTGACAGGAGGGGGATCAGTTGAGGTATACGCACTTTCATCGAGCAGCAAGTTATAAATACAAATTTTGATTTGTTTTCAGGAATCAGGATAATGTTGAGGACGTGTTGCTGTTGCTGGTCACTTAAATGCTGGACGAAGCAGATTTTAGTCAATCAATGGCTTTATTCTGCTTGATTAAATTAATCGCAAGCAAATGAACTCATAATAATTTATTAAATTTATGTGCGAGTAGAATAAACTTATAATTAGCGGTAATATAAGGTTTATCACGAAATTGGGTTTTATATATATTTGACCCATAAAACAGCCTAACAATTATAATATTTTGTTCATCGATGTGTTTTAATTTATTTAATAAGTGTGCCAATTGTTTGTGAATAGTCCTTTACAGTTTGAGTATGTTTTTTTAGATCAAATCAAATTTATATTAAAAAACCTAGATTATCATTGCAAAATATATAATTTAGACTAAAGAAAAGTGAAATGAAATTAAAAACGAAGATAACTTAGTCTTTGACAAAAAGCACATCTCAGAAGGTCCAATAGCTGCAAAAAAAAGCAAGTCAGAATTTCTTTCAAACATCATAAATAAATATAAGGATTTGTCAGAAGATCTAGCAATCATGTGACGTATTATGTTATATGAACTTCCTTAGTAAGACATCGCGATAGAAAACTTTTTTTTGAGAAACTATAAACAACTTATCTCCATGTATAAGGTTTTTGTTTTTTATTCCTCAAAATTAAAGAAAATCATGCAACTACAAAAAATATGAGTTGAAAATATTATTAATTTTTGAGAAACAAAGTTGCACTTTTGTATCCTCTTTGGTGAAATTCAAAGAATTTGCTTTGAATTAATTTCCACAGACTAGGTTTCCCATATTACTTCAATGTTGGTACATATGTATATAATATAATGTATCTTTCTCTCGCTAACTTCTCACATTTAAACAATTTTAATTCGAATACCATGTGGCATGAATATAACCAAAAAAAGGGAACCTGGAAAGTCTTATAGTATAGGGTACACAAGTACAGCAAAATCTGTATGCTACAGTCAAAGGCTAAAGTGCAGTCTAACTTAGGTTTGAATTGTTATTTGAACTGTTGAATATATATACATAGGTATATAATATATATTTTATCTAACACCTGTACTAAGTGATGAGCCAGTGTAACACATTATTGTGTTGGCAAATCTTCTTTCAATTGTTGATGCTTGCTTTAAGCTCCATTCGAAAAAAAAGATCTTATAGTGAAAAAAATAAAGGGAACGACTGGGTCGCACAAACTTGCTGTTATGGTAAGTTACCTGAACGGAATATACGACAAAATCGTATGAATTTTTTTTTTAAGTTTGAAAACGATTTCAACCAAAATCAAAGTATACAAACAAATTTTTTACTAAATGTGAGTTTGAGAAAAAAACATTACAAAACCGTTGGACTGGTTTTCGAAAAAATCGATTTTTTAAAAATATTTTTTGAAAACTGTTTTCTAAGTAAAAGTGAGTATGTAGGTTTTTTAAAGTAAATTTATTACACATTAAAACTAAATTTCATAAAAATCCATCAACTAGCTATACTTCTATTGAATTCACAAAAACAGTTTATCAAAAATTATTTAAAACTTAACAAAAACATTTTTGAAAAATAATTGTATTTTAAATAGCTAGGACAATTTCAATATTGAATTTCGTTCAAATCACTTAAGCTGTTATAGAGAAATTTAAAAATAACGTTATATGGCAGGTATCGTTATACGATTTTTTTGAAAGTTTGGTTTTCACTATTTTATAGATTTTTTGCACCTTATTACACATGTGAAATTTGGTTGAAATCGTTAGAGTCGTTTTCCAGAAAAATACAATTTTCGATAACCGTTATAGGGCAGGTACCGTTATTTTTAGACTTACAATCACCTAAAAAAAAGTTCTGGGCGTATTACCCTAAAAACCATACCTACCCAATTTGAAGTAAATCGGCTCACCTATTTAGGCTTTAATTTGCAAGACAGACAGACAGACCAACAGACCGACAGATCGACGGACCGACAGACCGACAGACAGACAGACAGGATTGCCGGACCCACTTTTTTCATCTTCTCTATCATCGTATTGTCATTTTTGATTGTTATCCCAAAACTTTTTTTTCACGAATCCAAGACTTGCTTTATATAGTACCTATAGAGCAAGTAAAAAATTAAACTGTAGAGTGAAGGTAGTGATGATGCTTAGTGGCAAATGAAGTCTTAAGATTATGCAACAAAAAAAAAAAAAAAAGAGATTTAAGGGACACTTTATACACTAAAGGGTTCAAGGTTCACTTTAAAGTTGCATAACTACATTATGGCATTTTTTTATTTTATTATTCTCGTTTGATTCATTTTCTGATACCATATTTGGTTGGATTTATCATTTTAAATATGATACATTAATACTTCTGTCAATACTGTCAATAATTCAATAATAATACCAATAAATAAAAACAAATGGGTTGTGCCAAGAAAATTAATCAAATAATAAATGTTTTCTTACCTTTTCACTTACTTCACCAAGTTAAAGAATCGCAATTTCCCAATTTTTAGACCTCGAAACATTTAAGTAAGAAATAATGGTTTCTTACGAATTTTTCCATTAGAATCACCCGAAAAACCGTTGTGCTTTAGAATTAGCACGGGTATATCTTTCTTTTCAACACACGTCAGAAATAGGTTCGGTAATATCTGTTAAAATACAAAGTTTAAAAAGGAATTAAAATTTTGATATACATACATATTTTGATAATTAAAATTAAATTCGATTCCACAAGAAATTTATTATGATGATACAAGTGCTTGCACTGAAAACTTATATTAACAATGTGTTATTTGTATTGCATTAATGTCTTCAATTTTCGACAGACACTTTTAAAACTTCCAACAAAATAACAATTTACATCAAAAATAAGAAATAAAGAAAAATTTAAACGAATCGATATTTGACAAATTAGGCTACGTTAAATTTAAATGTTTTATAGCATCATAGAAAAAGTAAGTTATTCATATAGCATCATTACTTCAGTGATAGTTTAGGCCTGAAAATAATGATAGTTCCATTTGTGTAAAATCGAAAAAAATTAAGTGATATGTATATGTGACAATTTTATCATAGGGCGGCCAAACGTCCCCCAAGTACAGCTGGAATCCCCCATTTCAAAAATCATTTATTTATCAGCGAAGGCACAAAAACTAAAAAAATATGGGGGATAAAAAAAAAACTACGGGGTGAGTCGGTACAAAAATAGCAGTTTTGGTTCTTCCGCTTGTAATTATTAGGATAGAAAATTTTGTCTAAATTTCGTTCGAAACGGTAAAATTTCTATTACGGAGCTCATAACAAAGTCTCATTTTTTGGGAATTTTTCGGAGGTTTTTTAATACATCGACATCGTGACCAACCTGTATAATGGAATTTGCCTTTTTACGGCTTAAACAATAGAGAACACATATTTCTTTGACGTAGATAGGTTTTTCGTTTCTATTGAGAGTTTTGCATATAAAAACTCTCATTAGGACCTATTGGCTTGTTTTGGAGGTTTTTTGATCCAATGACATCGTAGCCATCCTCTGATGGAATTTGTCATTCCACGGATAAATAAATAGAAAACAAATTCTTTTTTAACGTATGTAGATGTAGTATTTTTTTTCCAAATGTCATCCGAAATCCCACATTGGTTTGACAGCAGTTCGGTCTTTCAATATGAAATTCATAACACTTTCGACTTACAAATACATCTGTATACGTTTATTTTAGGAATACATTCATGCCAACAGAGAAATTATAATTTTCACTTTGAAAGGATTAAAATGATGCACTCTGCAGTTTCAGTTTCATGAGAGAAAAAGCAGTGTAGTGCGAATTAGTTTCGGTCCTGGTTTTGTAAAATAAAAAAAAAAAAAAATATACAAAAAGAATTATATACATACAAACAAAGAAGTGCCAACCATTTTGGGGGAATTGCAATCCTGATGACGAAGGATCCTTTACCAACTCTTTATTAGTTTCTCTCGAGAATATGCAGTTATTGTGAACCTTAAAGTTTCTAAATTAAGGAAATCCATAAATTTCTATCTGCTGAAATCTATGTCTAACTTCTCAAAGGGGATTTATTTATAAATCAACATGATTGTAAATCGATATGAATCAAAAAAAGGATATTTATGAGTCCTTTCATTGTCGTAATGGTCAAATAAATGCCTATATATGCTGAACATGTGGTTCCTTTATTATAAATTCATGCCATTCTCATGCAGACCATGTATTTAGTTCCAGCTATACATGAATTTGGTACTGTTTCATTTTATGATATTGGTAAGAGGAAAGGAATTTCTTTTTGGTTCGTTAAGAAAATGTTGAAAGTATAGTAGGTAGTTATAGGAGTCCCTTCCTCTATAGTTAACCACTTTACCAGATGCTCCAGACTTAATAATGATGGCGAAGAGGAAATGTAGCTCAATGATCCAAATCGAAGAAGAAAGAGTTTATAAGATTGAAGATATTGCCCCTCAGGATAATGACCAGAAAAACCACGAAACAATTAATAATTTTGACAGGAATGTGCTTAGATCGTTCGTTGCTTGAAGCTCGATGGGGTCTTAAGACTCAACAATGTAATAACATCAAAGCAAATAGGTTTTAATTTTTTTTTTTAAGTTTCGTTGTAAATTGTTTTGATGGTAAGTTTAATTAAATTGTTTTTTGGAAAACTTTTCGATTTTGATAATAATCAATATCCGGAGGCAATTTTTATTTGCTTGCTTTAAACTGAAAGAAGGTTGCAAATTGCTTTTTTATTCATTTAAAGTGCGGAAAATTATAAAGAGAATTGGGTGAAAAGAAGGATCAAGATTATAGGAAAAAAATAACAAACTTATAATGCAAAAGGGGCAACTGAATTCGGCAAAATCAAACGATAGCTAATATGTCAGCTACTTCTATGGATTCCGGGGGCTAGGAAAGTATATGCAACAGATTAGAAGTATGAACGGACGAAGCTATAAGCTAAAACAAATGAAAAAGAACAAAACTGGAAATCTTGTGCGTACAAGAAACAAAATGGCGAAACATCAGAACAAGGTAAGAACGGTGACAGAATTTTTTACGTGGACATGCAAGAGAAGCAAAAAAAAAACAGAGAACTTTTGGAAGAATCAAGTATGGTTAAATCTGGACAAAGCAAAGGGCGAAGCATTTATCTGAAAGGTGTGTCCATTAAAAAAAAAAACATTTCATAAACATTTAAAAAAAAATTCCGATTCCGAAACTTTTATTAAATTAGGAAACATTTCTAAAATGTGATAAATGTTTTTTTTTTAATGTTTTCACAATGCTTCTTTGGTCTGCACGCTTGACAACTGGAATTCTCAATGCGTTTCACGTTGATGAAAAATTGAAACACGAAACGTTTCAAAAAGGTTTCTTCAAGTGTCAAATCCAAAAAAAATATTTTTTAAACAAATTTCAAAAACGGAGACTGTGGGTTTAGATGAAACTTATCACCGGTGGCCTAATTCCTAATGATTAATGCGAAAAAGAAGAAGAAGAAGAAGAAGAAGAAGAAGAAGAAGAAGAAGAAGAAGAAGAAGAAGAAGAAGAAGAAGAAGAAGAAGAAGAATAAGAAGAAGAAGAAGAAGAAGAAGAAGAAGAAGAAGAAGAAGAAGAAGAAGAAGAAGAAGAAGAAGAAGAAGAAGAAGAAGAAGAAGAAGAAGAAGAAGAATATGAAGAAGAAGAAGAAGAAGAAGAAAAAGAAGAAGAAGAAGAAGAAGAAGAAGAAGAAGAAGAAGAAGAAGAAGAAGAAGAAAAAGAAAAAGAAGAAGAAGAAGAAGAAGAAGAAAAAAACGATTGGTAGCTGTTACTAGAAGACCATAAATGCGTAGCAAAATAAAATGTTTGGGATATTTGCTCAATCCGAAAAAAGTTCAATTTGATGTTTTGGATCGAGAATACACTATCGCAAGCATGATCAGAATGATTCACCTTGTAGATAAATGCCGCTTTAAGACTAAGTACAAGTAGAAATTCTAGTCGGTACCTACATCAATCGTTTAAATATGACTATCATATCCAACGATCGATTTTCAATAAAAGGCAATCATCGGAATCAAAACTTAAAAAAATTATATATTTTTGAAATCAAATTATACCTCAATAGCCCCACAGAGAGACATTAATTTCTGATTGATTGCGTTTTGCCGCACAATCAAAGGAGGAAATTTATTTGTGAATTTCCCTGACACACATATCATATCACATATGTGTATAGAGGTACTCAGTACCCACATCTCCCATAAAAATCATCGAAAGATGGGCATATCCTTCAATAACCAAACGCATACATCCTGTGTTATCTTTCTTATATTATGCCCAAAGGCAGTCCCCCTTCCTTTTTTTTGCTTGCTGCCAAAACACAAATAAATTGCTAACGAGAAAACTTCATTTTGTCATCACAAACACTGGCTGTGGTGGGGCATCTTTTCCGTATCCTTGAAGAACCAACACACAAAAAAAAAAAAAATGAAATTAATTTACGTTCGATTGGCAACTGAAAGGAAAACACAAAATGGAAAGCAAACTTTGTCGTACGTTCTTCTTTTGGTCGCACATCTGAAAAGTGTCAAAAGAAAATGACTGTTATCATTTTGGGAACGCAAGAAAGGGACTCCCCTAAGTTAGCACCCCCATCTGATATGGCGGAACGGCAGTACGCGACAACTGCCATATAGCTAGCCAAAAAGAAATCTTTGCTTCAAGTGAGTAAATGTTTGCTTTGGAGGCGAAAACTTTTCGAATTTTCCGGAATTTTGTCAAGGGCGTTGATGTTTTGATTGTGTAAGTGTAGGGGTTGCAGAAAAGTTTTCACTACTCCTACGCACATATATATATATATATATTCTGGCATCATTTCGATAGTCAATCGCATCAAAGAAATTTATTGCCTTCGTTACTACGTCGTCGTCATCGTAGTCGTCTACATCGTCCTAGTTGGCATCATCATCCACTCGTCTGCTTTGTTGATCTTGGTCCCAGGGCACTTATAAAAATAAGTCAAGACTTCTCTCTAACTGAAGAAATCACTAAATCAGGAATCAGTCGGAAGCCATGGTGCGGGCGGGACAACACATAATGAAAAATAAAGAAATTGGTTTGACGGTAAAAAAAATCCGTCAAGGAAAAGGTTCAATCAGAATGTGTCCCAAAAGACTTGAAGACGTCAGAATGCTCTTCAAGTTTTTTTCCGCACCATCAATACAGTCAAAGTGAAAATGAAAACTACTTTCTCGAAATTGGGTGAATGTCATGATTGTTAAAGGCTTTCCAATCAAAACGCGTTTTAAGTGAAACAAGTACCTTTCTCAAATATTGAAACGAAACGAACGGCAACTTTGAGAATCGATGCATTTTTTTGTCGATTTTCTATTTCAATTAATAAATACTTTTTGAAACAAGAAATAGCTCATGATACCATGGTAAATAATAAATTTAAAGAATCTACTCGCAGAAGATTCTATGAAACTATGATTCAAATTTAAACAGAGAACAATATGTAAAATTAATCAAACCAAGTACTTACAAGTTAACCAAAGTTATTAGCCTTAACTTTGTACTGTTGTAATTTTTATTAGTGGTGGCCGCTAGCTCGCGGAATACTTGTGACAGCTTTTTTTACGAATGAATAATTCGTCAGTGATTATCTCTCAGATTTCCTATAAGCTTTTTTTTGCAAACTTATCAAACGCTTTGAACAAGCTGGAACAACGAACGAAAGTAAAAAACTGAGTTATAATCAAATTAAAATGTTTAAATCTTCAAATACAATTCATACGACAATAGGTATTGTCATAGTCACCAATAAAGAAAGGAACTTTAAATTAGTAGAAATAGATTCAATCCCAATATCTCACTTCTGACACCATGTAATAATGCCTTTTCAAATGTATTATATGCAAGTTTTTTTTTTGTTAAACAGTGACCTAAAAATCTTTTGAGATTATATGACCTGTGAATCATCATTAATTTTTTATGAATTTATTTTGAATATTAAACTATGTCAGTCTCATCAACAAAGCAAAAGCTGGACCTAGGTCCCTCCTTGGTATCCTTTCGAACAACATAAGGTACATTTTTTTTAATCATTTCCTTTAAATTAGAAAACTCTTTATTTACAAAATTTTAATTCAAACTGAAATAATCCATCTCATTCCATATAGAAACCTAGCCAGCTGTTTGTCTGAGTTTGCATCAAACAAACAGTGAAATGTGATATTTTTTTTGAAAGTTCTATTTGTTTTTGAGAAAACCAAAGCTATACACATCGATCTCCCACTTCTCCTACTTTAATTTTGCATTGTTCTCTTGTGACAACTGTATACTATACTATGTCAAAACCTAAAAAAGGCTCATATATACTCAGACAGCATCAAACTTAAGGATGAGAACCTGTGGAGACTAAAAATGGCATACATTTTATTCCTGCCATTCATTTCGTGTTTATGTTCTTTTTTTTATGTGTTGATTTCCTTCTTTTCTTTATATTTTATTGTTATAATATTCATTTCGTCCTTTTTTGTTTTGTTTCTATTATTACTTGCTACCTATATATCCTTAGGGGTATCTATCATCATCTCATCATAGCAGTCGTCAGTTTTTAACTGTCATTTGCGTTTTAAGACATGTCCTGACGTTTAGTGATGATGGTGGGTGGTAATGATGGTAAAAAGAGCATGAGACTCATGGCTCATACCATTCTGTCATTCTTAACAATAAATAGAAATTCATTTGGCAAAGAATAGAAGAGGCCAAAGAAATTTACAGAAAGGATAATGTCAGAGGGGAGAGAGGGAATGGCAAACAAAAAAAAAAAAAAAACAGCAGCCGCAGCAGCAGCCTCACATACTGCCAAAGTGAAAAGTGGAGTCAACTGCAATAGCGAAATGGGAAATGGGAAGCCACAATTATTTTTTCCACAAACACACTGCAGCAACTTTCGTCCTGCTATTGTTGCAAATCGTGTCTCTTGGTCCAACTAACAAACAAGCGTACACACTAACTCAGGGGTGTATTTTAAGGTTTTTAGTAGTTATTTGCGTTTGTTGTGTTTTTTCTTTGATATAAGTTTGAACTAGATTTTTGACTTTTCAAAAATTGCGAAAAAGCTCCAATTCGGCGAATACATTTGTTTTGATGTACATATATACTACAACGAACCTTTCAAAGTAACTTAAGTTTGAACCAGGGGGGCTATTCTGTTTCTGTGAAAACGTGTATCGAAAAACACGTTTCCATATTCCCTTTCAATCATTGCTTTCACCTTTTCGTACTAAAAAGCGATTCTCGTTCAGTGAATAAAAATTTAGGGTGAATTTAATTCTTTTAGCTGAGGTGAATAATTTTTTTTTATATATATTTTCCTTGTTATTGAGGTTGCTAGGGGCCGATTCTGGTTTTATGAAAAAGTCAAATGAATAAATATATAAAAATTTCGAATTTCTTTCACTAAAAAATTCATTTGCAAATGAGGGCGTGAAAACAATTTTTTTTAAATGAACATTTTTGATGTATGGTTTCACTTTTTTACAGAACAGGAATCGAAATAAGGGTGAAAACGTGGGCTGTCGTTTTGAGAAGGGCGTGAATTAGTTGAAAATCTAGTACTTTGCAAATTTATTGGTAAATATGAACTTTTTGTTAAAAAATGATTAAATACAAATTGTAGCTTATGTAATTCTCCACAAAAAAGTCCTTAATACTTTCTATCGTTCAATCAATCAATGCCAATATGTTCGTGTTAAATAGTTACAATATCTGATTTTTTTAACAGCACAGCACCGGAGGGGTGAAGCATATGATTCTTAATTTTAGCATGTGTTTTCCACAAAAAAATTAACATCCTATCTTAATTATTTAAGCGTGCAGATAAAGTTACTCTTATTGGAATTATTTAAGTAAAATACATTTGTACATTATTGATAAGTTCAGATTTTGTCTGAGGTCACCAGATGAACTTTGCACAGCGTCAAGAAGTGAAAAAAAAAACGATATAATATAACGAAATTTCCATTTTTATCCACTCGAAATCTAAATTTTTCTTCGATGTGAAAATGTCATAAAGTTTATTTAGGTACTTTATTTCAAGTTCATTTTATTATTTAAGATTTTGAATTATTCGGTTTTTTGGAATTTTGACTTTCAAGGTTGTAGATTTCTAAGAATTAGATTTTGGGTACCGAGGTCAAAGCCACCCTATTAAATTATGCTGAGCTAACTTTTTTGTTTCAACATTAATTGTCTCCGTAGTAGGGTTGAAGTGTGAAAATTGAATCAGTGGATCACATATGGGGAGGTTAATTACAAATAATTTTCCATTATATCAAAATTAATAAAGCCGTGAAATTCTATGTAAAATGAAACATTAAAAAAAATGTCATGGCTACTGATATAAATGCGTACTCAACCACACAAGAAGTAAAAACTGATCCACTGTTGACACTTTTAGCCTATATATATTAACGATTCAACTGGAGATTTTTCAGTGCTCTTCAAGTGTTAATTCGAAGTGATAATTTACAAAAAGATATTTTTTTTAGCGATGCATGAATTTTTTGTATGTTTGTAGGTTGTTTTTTAAACTGCATAGCTTTTACATACATACACACCTAATTTATAATCAACTCATCGGAAATGTATAAATTTTAAGCCCTGCGCCTGATTCATAAAATAGTAGATGCACTCCTGCTACAGTTTCCATTTCCATTCCAAATACAAAACAAAAAAATGTGAAAGAGCACGGAGCATGGGGCCAGTACAGTACAAAACAATCAGAAGCGGAATACTTGGAGGCCTTTCAGGATATTGCATTCAATTGTATTTTGACTTTATTTTTGTTCTGCAAATAATATCCTTGAGGCATACCATTTGCATTGTTTAGATGCCTCATTCATCCCTTTCTCTACCACGCACCGCATAAGAGGAAACTGTTTCATTCTATACTGCTCCACGCCACGCTTGACTTTGGTTTTCCAAAGTGGAGTTGGAAAATATCAGCTTCTCGCTCTCTTATACACAATATAGAAATAGGCTTGAAGCTTGATGCCAGTATACTCGAAAAACAATTTGTAGATGACAAATATGTTTTTTTAGAGCTGCCACTGTTTTCTATGTGTTTTCTTTTTTTATAATTTTTTATTATTGTCGTTGTTGTTGTTGTATTCATTTGCTTGACTTTAAGTCGAACAAAAGCCGAATAGAACTGTCTTTTGTTAGGATTTTGATTCGTTTTGAAAGCATATTTAACAACAGTTGAGTGTATTTTAGATTTTCCGGGGAACTTCAGTATTTTGATTTTTTTTGATGCGATGCAGATGCAGTAGACAGTTTTAATTACTATTTTATTGAATTGCTTGGAGGCGCGATTGGCCTTAAGGCTGTGAGTTTGGTTTTTGGCTTATAAAATCAAGCAATCAATAAAGTAGCTTAAGGGAATCTGGGAATAGCAGACTCACTTGGTTCAAATACATAACTAAATAACTTTCTGAATAGAAAATATTTCTGAAAATTTGCAATATTGAAAACGGTTTTGTGGCTGTTGATATTCAGGATTCAATTATTGTTTTAATAAAAAAAAAAAAAAAACAATGGAACAAATGCTTTAAAGGTTCTAACTGCCTTCAGAGTCTGGTTTCGAAACTCTTGTCCCTAGTTGAATTTCCAGACATTATTTTTTTTTATTTTCATTGCACCAGACTTTTGGTTTTTCTTCGCACAAGTTTTATTTTCGCAGAATTGAAAAAAACATAAGTTACATTGGTCGCATCCTTACGACCAATGTAACCAACGATCTTTTGTTTAATAAAATGAACAATTTAGAGCTTCAGAAAGTCCGGTCAACTGTTTTGCAATTAGAGTCTCAAATTGGTTGCTAAGAGAAATACAATACACATAATAAATAAAGTTGTTTTTCTATCTGTCAAACCTAAAAATGTCAAAATCCATTGAAGAATGACTAGGATGTCAGTGGATTAAAAAAGTCTACAACATTCCGTTTTTAGATTTGCTATTAGCGAATCCGCAAGCCATACGCGGGAATAAATGTCGGTAATGTTGTTCGTAAATTTGGTATTACTGAAAACAAAAGGTATCCGCACTCCATACAAATGTTGGAAAAGAAAATCCGCAATAAAATTGGTGCGGATGAAAGTGATTTTTATGCAAACAAATTCAAGAAAGAGGAGATAGTTCACAAATCAGAATTTTTTAAAACAAAAATAAATATTTTTGGATCGCCGAAACGCATAAAGTTTTTTTTGCAGTATTTCTAATAATTTATTGACAATGGCCTTTTTCGAAAACGTCATCTCGGTTTTTTTAGGAATATTTATATACCTATAGTCCCCACGACCTAATTTGATTTTTCCTCTATCCAACAGCAAATAAACCTTGAAAATCGGTTCAGTGATTGCTGAAACACAGACGGATTAAGATTGGTCGTTAAAATTATGAAAAAGGCTTATTTTGCGGTCAAAAAATTATTTTACTTAAATTAATTATTTTTTGCCCTATTATTTCGAGTTCCGGAAGTACAACTTTGGTGTCGTTTTTTGGCCAAACCGTGGAAATCTGTCCAGAAATATAGTCCCCATGACTAAGTTTGACTTTTCCTCTATTCAACAGCATATTTACCTTGTAAATCGGTCCAGTGATTGCTGAAACACTGAAGGATTAAGATTGGTCGTTAAAATCATTCAAAAAGGTTTAATGTGCGATTTTAGATATTTTTCGAAACTAAAGTATCTTAGATTGCTTTTTTCGTGTGCACTTGAACGCGCCCAATGTCAACTTTTGACATTCACGATAATAGAGTTTCAAAAATGGAAAAGTAGTTCGCGGATCGATAATGCAGCTCATTTATCGGATTCAATAATAAAATTTTATGCGAATGCGGATCCACTGCGGATCCAAACCGACTCGCGGGGAGTGAAATTTTGCGAATTCAGTAGTAGGCATCATGATTTTCATTACGTAGATTTAGATATTAATTTTTAGTTTTAATGAAATTGCCCTCGATGTTTTTTTTTTCATATAATCCCGCTTTTTCGCAAACTTAATATTTTTAAATTGATTCTATTGGGCAATTTAATGTTTTATCTGCTCTTTTTTGGAAGTTATATTAATTCTTAATAACTATTGAATTCTATTTCAAAGAACGTATTTCAAATACCCGTGGGGTAGTAGTTAGTGTGTCGACTATCACGCCGCCACGTCAGAAGTCCGTTTTCGAGCACAGCTTCGAGAACAAATAATGTTTTTTCAGGGGCACTCTGCCTCTTGTGAGAAACTGACAAATCCTCCAAAAGTATCAAATCCCACGGACCTTAGTCCAATTTCTGAAAGTAAAAGAAAAGTAATAAAACGTAGTTATTTGATTTCTTTTGAAAAGAAAACTATATTTTTTCGCAAAAACTATAAACTAATCACCCTATTGGAAAATGCTCACTCAGCTTTACAAATAGTGGCAAAATGTCAATTCTATTTTGACATTTTTGAACTAAAATGGCGGAAGATGTTAATTCTATTTTGTTTTTCACATTTGCAAGAATTATAGCATTAAATTTTTTTAAAAATGTTTTAAAACGTAATTATATGAATATATGCACTACGATGTATTTCAGCAAAAGACGATACAAAATATTGCATACTTTGTACTAGATATTGTTTTATATCTTAGTGTTTGAATCTTACATAAGTCAACCCAAATCCTAAATGATTTTTCAGCATTAAGGTAGCTCACAGTGCGATCCAATAGCAATATTGAAGAATCTAACAATTTCACATCTTAAGAAGAAGTTCCATCAGTTGCTTGTCTATTAATTAAAATAAACCATTTCTGCGGCTGTCGTTACAGCTTACAATCGCTTCCTTGGAATAAGCTCTTCGATAGTCAGGCATTCAAATTCTAACTATTTTCTCATACATATACAAAAATCACTTTATCTACGATGCAATTTTCCGCGTCCCTAATTTCAAACCACTTAAACTAATTCAAAAACCCAAAAGCTCCAAACCAAAGAAAATGTCAATCAAATAATAAACAAAAAAAAACTCCATCCACAACGTTCATTTAGTAGTTCGAGTACTTAATCCCAAAACCACCTTAAGGCATTTTCTAAAACCCAAAATTCGCTTCGAAAAACATTTATCTCTTATAAAACGTTAAAACACATTTTTTTTTCACTGCCTACAAAAACAACTATACGAATGTAATTAAATTCTGACATCGATTCCTTGTGAAGAATATATATCCTGGACCACCAACAAATACAAAATACCGCTATCCTCCAAAATTATTCCCTTCAAAGTGGAAAGGATTTTGCCTAGAAGAAATAGAAACTGCGATGCTTATAGCTCTATGCATCGTCGTTCTCGTCCTCGCCGTCGTCGTAGTTGTAAGACATCAAAAAGAAAATAAATTACTCCTCCTTCATTTGCAAAAGAGTCCCTGTGCCTTTCGTTTTGTTCGTTCGTGCCACGAACCCTTTCAACAAACATATATACAGCAAATTAAAATTGAAAATATAAATGAGCAGCAAAAAGGATATTTGTTTCTGTCAAAGAGGACTTTCTGTTGCTGCTGCTGTTGGGTTTTTCCATCTTCTTCGCATCTAATCAACTCTTGGATACTTTCTCGATGGCATTGGCACAGTTCGGAATGGAATCCTTTATTCTGACGGCTTCTGACGCACGCGAGAGACAAGACACCCTTCTTACTGTGCTCCTTCTTGTAATGAACCCAAATAGACACCTCTCATTTGCCTTCTTATGGTGAGTTTAGAATATTATATGTTTTCCTTGGCGTTTTTTGACGAAATTAATTACTACTCACACTCTTTTTGGGGTTTAAGGACTCTCTTTATGCGCACTCCTGCCGATCCTTAAGACAATTGAATGACCTACATAACACTAAATAACGAATCATCCAGCATCCTTCAAATACTTTATTTCAACCCTTTTTTCTTAACAAAACAGAAGGAGGTGGGTGTGCCATCGAAAGCATTAAAAACCTTCACACGCTAATTGAAAATTAAGGACGAAGGGTTGTATGCGCGCATATACAAATTCAAATTCAACAAAAAAAATTAAGAACCTTGAACGTTCGAAGGAAGGCGGAAGGAGTATCCATATCCATGGCTTATAGTTGCCTGCCACTCTGCCAACAATTCTGCTCGAGTAAAAGCGCTAGAGATTTACAATGTGTATGTGCTTCGGCCAGGATCACACATCACACAAACATCACATCGCGATTCTCTAAGAGTTTTCAATGTGCACAGCCGCTTGAAACCGGATGTGACATGCTTTTAAAGTCGGAAGTACTTACTATGAAGTTTGAAATCAGGCCCTCAAATTGCAGTCGACTTCTCGTGCAAACGAATGCTCGTCTTCAACGTCCTTCCTTTTACTCGTATATATGCGGAATTGCTCATACAAAGGAGATGAATGTAAGCTTTGCGAATCAACCGAACACAAAAAAAAAAATATTTATTCCACTTCGACATGCGATTGCTGTGTAAATCTCATCGTCCTTAATTCGTTCTGTCTCTCTATCAGTACACACCAGTCTGTTTAAGGATCATTAGCTCCAAAGGGGGTCATTTTCGGCAGAATGGAACATTTTGGTACCTGCTGCACGAATATCCTTAATCATGGCCTGCCACGTTTTATCCTTCTCGATATACTTAACATAAACGGATTTGGAATGGGAAAATATAAACCGACCATCACCATTGCCATCACAATCTCCCTTTCTCCAAATATAGCAGCCAGCGTCCTAAGAAACCAATTTACCAATTCAAATGAAAGGATTGAGATATCTCTAAAACTGAATCAGTTGAAACGCGTTGAATTTCAAACAGTCCACAAGAGTTAGAGATTTAGCCCCAAATGGAAAATCGAGCCACTGTTCCAACTAAGCCAAGTGGTCATTTAGAGAACATTGATACACACACACCAGTTCACGCTCATTGTGCGGGGGAGAATATTCCATTTCTTATACAGAAATCCTGAATGCCTGAATCCAATTCAATTCAATAAACCCAAACAATAATCACTGTCATTTCAAATCATTGCCATATATTCGTCCCTGTTTGGAGTTACAGTGTTGCCATATCGATTAATTTGTTTTTATTGTTTTTCGAAATTTTATTTGTTGGTAAAAAAAAATACACTCAATCCTGATGATTCGGAGGGGAAAGATGCAGAGTTTCTAACGAATTTTGCATTTTTTGTTTGGTTGGCGACAAAAATAAGTCTTAGGCTGGATTTTCGGAAAGTTGAAAATCCAACGAGCCGGAGACGAAAATGACAGTGTTCAAAAGGAGGGAAAATTCGATGTTTTGCTATTTTTATGTTGTAAAATATGCAAAATGCATTGGCTTAGTGGCTCGATCATTTTTAACCACTCAAATTAACCAAGTTAAAAATATTTCTGTACAACGATTGTTATATAATTCAATTGGCTCGACAGGTATTTGGCTCCGTCGTGACTGGAGCGACATGGCCTCGGTTGAAGTGGCTCCGATCCAAATGGCTTCATCGTGTATGGCCAGCTTTAGGCTTTTGGCACCAAGTTTGCCATCCTTGGCCGATATTTTTTGAAATATTTTGACTGCTGGAAACGTCTTTTCGGTCAACGATACATTTTCGTACAGGCCATATGTTTACCGAATTTTCGGGACATGAATTTTACTTTTACTTTCAACTTTCCCATCCTCATCAGAAGTTCACAAAATGGTACATAACATAATACCCAATCGCGCGGTAACAAACTAAGGCCGCTTCTTAATTTTTGGTGCGGTATCCATAAACGGTATCTCATCAGTATTCAGCGCCTATTCGTCGGTAAACTTTGGGTAGAAACTCCCAGTACAATCCGATTTTCCCCATACAAAAATTTGCTTTTATATGTTCTTACAAAGATGTGTACAGTCATTATTGAAGAATTTAAACATATGCGTATAGTGAAATAAGTGTTTTTGTAGATTTCAATAAGCCCGAAATGGTCCACCGACCGCGATTAAAGCAAGTTTAATTCTATATCCTTAAACAAAAAAAAATAATACATCTGGCATTGCCCTCATATTTTTCAGAATCGAAAGTGCAGAAGCTTTCATCGTTTTCGACGTTGTCGTTGCTCGCCCCCAAATTTGCTCCAGAATCGGTTAAAAGAGAAACCGAAGAACAGAAAATAAAAAAAAAAAAAAAATTCAATTTCACATTATCAGGACGAGTACCAGGATATGACACATCCTCATTGGTATTCAATTCATAGCACAGTTCTCGATAAGGATATTGTCATCTTAGGAAATCACGTTTCATGTGGATTATGGGTGTATGTGCCTTTTGGGTGAGCACCGAGGAGGACTAGCTATGTTATCGCAACCTGGTGAGTCCTTGCCACTATATACGTCGATATACCTTTAAGCAATGTGAATAGGCTCTGAAAGTTTGTGTGTGATTGAGATTTTTTTTTCTTTTATTATTATTGTTATTACACACTCACATCCATCCGAACGCACATGTTTTTCTTTTCGGTGAATAAAGAGTTTATTCCCATTTATATTTCGTATGAGTATATATATTTAGTGAAAAAGTGCCGGTGATAGAAGATAGAATCCAGGACGTCGATGTCAATGTTGCTGTCGTCGTCTTCGTCATCTCTTTAGGATGCCGACGATAGAGCATGAAAATTGATTCGTTTCCGATGAACCAAAAGCTAAAGGGTATAGGTACAATCGATACCCTGTCAGAATAATGATAAGCCAATAGTTGAAAAAGCCAAACTCGCGTCAGGAAGTTGTTAGCCATGGTGTTATGTATAAGAAGTAAAGACACTGATATTAAGGAGAGCTACAAAGGCTTATCTACAATTGGATGAAATTGATAAATGCGGTACTTGTTTTTTTGCATTTGTTTAAAGTAGAAGTCTGCTAGACGATGATAAGCGGACATATAAATAAATAATGACTGCAAGTTTTAGAAAAACAAGACTCAATTGAAAATGGCTCTCATATCGAAATAAATGGAACTATATGTATTTTGATTCAGTTAAAATAAATATTATGTTTGTTAAATACAGTCCAGGTAAATTAGTAATCTATTAGAAATTAGAGCATATATGTTCTTCAAGATTCTGAAGAGTCCCGAGTTCTAAAAGGTGACCTCGACCCTACAACTCTGGATTAAGTCCCCTCTGCGATGCGCTGATGATGATTCTAACAGCATCTGCTTATAGGACAATTTTACCACATATATACGCAAGTTAAATCAAGCTAGATAAACAAATATTTTTCAGAAGGAGGCTTCTATTACCCTTCATTTAAAAAAAAAGAAAACAATTATTAAAAATCAACGGTAATACATAACAGAGCCATGTGGTACTTTTTTTGAAAGCCAAAAATATCTACCTTTGTTTTCTTTGCACATAATTTTTTTTTAGCTAACAATTATTTGGAAAAAAATTAAAAAAACATTTTACGCGATGGTTTCGGGTTCAGGAAGTTATTTTTTTAATTTTTTCAAAAAGTGCAATACATTTAAACATCCAGCATGTCATTTGATCTTTTAAGGTGACAAAGATACTTCCTATATTTTGGCCAAGGTTGTAGTCGGTAGCAAGATTGTAACTTTACATCAATTGGTTTAAGTTTAATATATAAATTGGTTTATCCCTTTACAAGTTAATGATTCGAAATACACTTCAAAAATAATAAAAGAATCATCTCAAGTAAAACAATTTAAGCATTGAAACGATCTGTGGAATAGTGTGAAACAGTTGCAGAAACACGAATGACTATTCTTTGTCTCAAGTCAAGGTTCGGTATTATTTTCTAAATTTTATGGAGATTATTCTTACTAAGCTTGATAAAATTATTTAATTGTGACAATATTAAGTATAAAAACAAAATAATAAAAACCACCTCATCAAAAAAAAATTGTATTTAAAATTAAAAGGAACGGGTTCTAATTTAAAAACAAAATTATTAAAAACAAAGTAAGTTCAGAAAAAACTTAAGCATTCTTTCAAGCTTGAGTATGATTTTTTTTCTCAAAAAAGCTTAATTAACTAAATTAATGAAATTAAATGTTTTCGTTATTTTAAAATATAAAATATTTTTATGTATATACAAAATTAATACAAAAAAATAATAATGTCTTTCTTTTAAAATTAAAAATAAATGAAATTTTATAATTTAACAAGGAAATATTTAACGTAGATTCCTACATCACTTGAGTTTCGATTTAACTTAATTCAATGCGTTTGCTTAAGGTTTGATTTATGATACGAATTCAGACAGTAAATGCTTGAGCATTATCTCACAAAGTTATTAAGAAATTTCCTGAGGCGTTCCTTTAAAAAAAAATTCGACTTGAGGGAGAACGACTATGAATTTCGATCTTAGTTTGTGACGGTTTGTGACACGTTTTAATGTAAGAATGATGTCAATCCTCCAGATGAAACTTATTTGCACTGCAATTATGTACTATTAGCACTTTTGGTTAAAAATGAAATTAAAATCCAAAGTCCACTAGTATTTTTTTGACTGAGTTCGATTCTACTTGTGATTGTAACCTTTGATCTGTATAAACAAGCTTTCTTTTTCTTATTATTGGGATTTAAAAAGAATTCCAATGCAAGACGAATGAATTAGGTCCGGTAGCAAACTTTGAAATTAGATAAAATTATTCTGAAAGGCAGAATGGCTTGGCTTAACCAAAAATGTCAAATGCATAATTTAAATGGCATTTACAGTAATGCAGTATTTTTTCCAATGCTTCAAGTGTAAGACAATAGCAAATTCCGATACAATGGGAGGTACCATGTTCTGGGCTGATACTAAAATTCGAATTTTCACACAAAAAGTACTACACATGAAGTTTGAAGAACAGTGAAATAATTAAGGAGCAATAGAATTTTTTTTAGAAGAGTTTAAGCTACTCTAAAAGGATTTAAACGAATTTCATTAAAAATTTAATCACCTTTCTTAAGTGTATTTTCATTGTTTAAAGCGAAATTTTATTAATTTTTTTTTATTAGACAAATAGTTTATTTTTATATTAGCCCAACCTCAAAATTATAGCACGCAGAGTACTTTGGCATCACTTTATTAAAAAAACACATCATTCAGCAATATTTCTTCTTCCTTAATATCTTTAAAATTAATAGTCGTAGGACCATAATGGTTTTCAGAGGTAGATTCACAGTAAATAACAGCATTATGTTTAGATTCCAAGGTTGTTATTAATAAAGGTATACTTTTCTAATAAAGTAAATTTTAGGTTTGGGCTGATATACAAAATAAAAACTAGTCGTGCATAGCGTCGTAAAGCAAAAAAACACATTAATAATTTTTATTGGAAACTCAATTGTTAATACGGACTTTTAGTTGAATAAAACCGCAAAAAAAAATGAAAAAAATTATATACAAATAATAAACAATTAAACATTATAGTTAAACATGGTTTTGAAAATCTGATTTTGCAATAAAATCTTTCTATGAGTTTTGGGAATACATAAACATAATTACAGAATTTAAACTATACTGAAAGTAGAAGAAAAAGATATTAAATTTGTTAACAATTTAAAAAAAAATGGCAATCATGAAAAGCGGCATTTCTTCTTAACGATAACTTAAAAAAAACCATTGTTGGAGTCAAAATTCTATGCTCCGTCTTGCTTTTAAATTAAAACATGAATAAAATACCTCATCGTTCCACAACGGACGGACATAATGAAATCCCCCTTTTTTTTGAGCTTCGTTATGACAATGTTAGATTTTATGAACAAAGCGCAAACTAATTTTTCGACGAATGGATTTGTAAACCAGAAGGTAAAAATATATAACTAATGGCTTATTCAAGGGAACTTGATTTGCAAATAACCCTCGCCTTACAACAATTGCATTAATTTCGTATATACACCCTCATAAATTTCAGTTAAATTTTCCACTATATCAACATGTGGATTTCATTGAATGGAAAAGTCAAAACTTTCCTTGTAAGGAAAACTTTCAAACCACCATCTACAGTTCCATCATTCCAAATGACTGACTGTCACCACAAATAGTTTGTAAGGAGAGGGCGTTCGTTGGGTTAGCCTAAAAGCACTGAACTCCTTTTGTATTTAAACAGCCTTTTCTCGCACTCGACTCAAAGCCAAGATGAAAATAACTCGGTTAGACCACATTAATTTCGAATAAAATGGGCGAAGGAAACGATTTCTAGCTCCCTCCCCCTCTGGAATGGTGTGGGTTTCTGGTTGTGGTCAAATAGGATGTGGGATATATTGTTCTTTGGAGTTCTTGGTCGTGCTTGGCAAATATTTTGTGTTTAGGTTGATTTTTTTTTTTTTTGCATTGGTTGTCGGTGAATTTTATTAGTTTTCTTAAAGGGTTTTAAAATGAATGGCCCTTGACGTGAGAAGTCGGTGTCAAAGAGAACGACAAAAGGAAGGAAGGTATATAATGTTTATTTAGTGGAATTCCATTTGATATGCCTTACCTACCATCAGGAGTGGACAAAGAGTGCTACATGATTATTGCTTTTGGTGGGATAGTTTATTAAGTGTGAAATTAAATATACATATACACTTATGTATAAAACAACATCTGATTAAGTAGAATCAAATATTTTATGATAGTGTTCAGAAAACCGCATTTTATAATAGTCTTGAAAGATTGAAGATAATTTAAAGAACTTTAATACTTCTATTTTAAAAAATCTACCTAGAACACATGAATTTCCGTTTTTAGAAATATTAAAAATAAAAACTTAGTTTTTTTGTTTTTTTTTAATAATTTTAGCATCTAATTTAAGAAAATGTATGAATCAATAATATATATTTGATTTATTTATTTACTTATACATTAGCATTTGAAAAATGCATTTAAAAGTCCCCGCCTCTAATTCCTGCAATCAGGGTTGCCAACAATAATTTAAGGTAAAAGCAAAAACAAAAATACGTTACATTACTTAAACTAAATAACTATAGGGGAATTATGCTTAAAATGACATACTCAGGTAAAATGACATACTCCAAATTCTCTTTTTACAATGGTGCCACAGTTAAATAGAACATTTCCAGACATACGTTTTTGGGATTTATTTTCCTTATTTTTTGAGTGAAAAAGATTTGAAAAAAAATGTGGTGTCAAATATTTTTGTGATTATTTTTGAAATAAAAAAAAAATATGAAAGGGTGTGTGTTGCTTTATTTGAAGGGTTTTTTGAAAGCAGTTATTTGTATCTGTAATTATATCAATAAAACATTTATGTTCAAGTGTAAATATTGGTGTCTAATTTTGTTTATATATTTTAAGTCGTATCGGGTAAGATGACATAGTGCTTATTATCGGGTCTATTTGATTTTTATAAGACAAGATGTCACATAATATTTTAATTTTTATATTAAGATTTTTCAGCAGTATGTCATCTTACCCGAATGAAATATATCATCTTACCCAAATTAAGTATGTCATCTTGCACCCAACTATGTCATCTTAAGCTAGCCGGCAGACTTATTTTAAGAATAATTTAAATAATACTAGTTTTTGTTTTAAAAAATTAATTCGAATTGCGTTTAGGCTACTAATATATAAATTAATTGAATTAATTGTGGATTGTACAGTGTCATTTTATCCTCGAAAAAAAAGCATGTAATCTTGAGCACAATTCCCCTATTTTAAACAACACAGAATAAAAAAAATCAATGTTCATCATAGTAATTTTGTGTATATTCTACCGAAAAAAAAAACTTTAAAAGTTTTCAATAAAATTATTTATTTATTTATTCATCTACCGAGATTAACTCTTACAGATATTTAATTTTGTTTTTAGTTGTATACACAAACTTGTTCATTCAAATAACCTTTTGTTCCCTTTAGTTAATGAAAAAGTTGGTGATTCGTGTAAATACTACCACACACTCATCAGTTGACATTACAATGAGCACCTTGTCAATTTGTAATTTTTGTTGTTATTAATTTTTTAAAACAACTTATTTTTTTTTATTAATTTGAAGATATAAATAAAAAAAAATATTTTTTACAGCATTTAAAACTTAACTTTACGCGATTAAAGTGCTTTTGCAAGTTCCTGCTGCAAGCCCTTCATAAAAACTGAAAATTTAATTAAAAACAAACCTTTCCACCTATACATATAAATACTTTTTTGCATAATTAATCAACGGTAAATTGAAAATATTTAAAAAGTATTTACATAACACAAAATCAAATTTAACAAAGCTAAAAATATAATTTTATTATTTGTAATTGCACTAAATCAGTAAAATTGGTCAAAATTACTTTTTTATATATATATTTTTTTTGGGAACACTTATAATAATTTACTTAAAAAGTATATTATTTATATTTATGCACATAGTTTATTTTTACGTTATTTCAGCTATATCACAAGCTTGTGCTGTGAGCACTTTACGAAAAATTTAAATTGTATTAAAAATAAAAAGTTTAAAACCATATTTTCTATTATATATTTATTGAATGGTTTACTTGAAGGCTTACTATAAAAACTTGAACAAATTATATTATAACTGGTACCCTTAACTTTTTTAGTTTTTCTAATTTTTTTCGAAAACGGCTACAACGATTTTGATAAAACTTTGTGAACGTTATATTTGAGGAGCTGTTAATATAGCTTTATTTCGTGGTTTTAGTTTAAAATTCTCATAACGTTTAATGATGATACCATACAATTGGATCTAAAGATTTGGCCATTTTTTGATATTTTTGCCACTTTTCAGAATTTAATAAGTTAAGTTTTTTGCAGTCATACAAAAACAAGTTTATGCGACCCAGTCAGTCGTGCATTTTATTTATTGTAATACCACAAAGTAAAATCTACTATCGCGATGGATGGTATCAAATTGTCATGACAAAATGAAAGAAAAGGAAGGGAAAGAGTTTTTCTTAAATGTATATCTTGAATCAGATGTGCTTGATTTGTCTTAGTGAAATCGTTGATTATTTGTTTTACTTTATGGCCTCTGGTTTCTTTTACCTTTTTAAATTTAAATACTTGAATGCACTTAAATTATCACTAAAAAGTCTGCTATATAAAAGTTACAAATGCTTGCCCTTCAAAAAAGTATATAAAAACAAAAATAACGATTGCTTGAACAAAAATAAGTAAAAAATGTCGTTTCAAAAGTTTACTAGCTATTATCAACCATAAATCACACACCAGGCAGGTTGGTTACCTCTCCACCATCATATCGAGCGTAACAAAGCTTAACAACTTGACGATTTGCATAAACTTAAGTCAACCCGTTTTTTTTTTATTTTTTATCCTTGAAAAGCAGAAATCCATTCGCACTCGAAGGAAAGAAAGGAAGGTTGGTAATAGCAGCAGCTTTGCATCACGTGAAGAACTGAAGAAGGGCGCCAGTGTATATGAACTTAACCTAATACGAGGCGCAACATTATTTCAGCAAACCTTTCTCCAGGGCAACCGTCAAGAACTATAAGAAATAAAAAAGAAATATATTTCATGAACAATAATGGTGTTTACCTTGAGGAACTCGAACTGTTTCTTATAGCACCACCCTGGAATACTCAGCCTCAGCCTTGGCCCGTGTCGGAGTCAAATCTCATTTTTTATATGAAAACAAGAAAGCTGACTTGTGTTGATCCTTTCACAGAGCCTGTTATCGTAGACAAACACATAAAATAAGCGTAACGGAATGCGAAACCTCCTGAACCACCTACTTAACGACAACGATGACAAAAAAAAGGACTAGCGCATTTCGAAAAGGACTCTTCCCAAGAAAAAAAAGCATTTGAAAAAAGAACTATACAATAAACATATATAGAGAATATTATTAGGTATACCCTTTATCCATTTGTCCTTGTTATCCTTTATATCCTTGACTTGCTGCCTTTCTTTGTGGTGTGATGCCTTGGAAGAAATATTTCCTAGAAAGGTTGACACCTCGTCGTGTGTAGCAACTATGTGCTGTGCAGTGCACCGTGGGAGGACATGTCCCAGAGTGCCTATAATGCTGTGTGTCAGTGTGTGGTGTGAAGAATTGCCGGATGGATAAATTCTAACTATATCCTGTTTATATCCTTAAGGGGAATTAAAGTTATTAAATCGTTTGCATTTTCGGATAGCCGGAGTGTGCCGCCAATTTATATGGTCAATGGGTGGATTATAATTTATTGCATTTAGAAGACAGACGATTGCCTTTGGCGAAAAACATTATCGAAGCTTTGATTTAGTAGTGCTTTGAATGGTGGATGAATTAAAGAAAGTTCAAGGTTTAGTTTATAAATATAGAGGAAAATTAATATTAGGTCTCAATCTTTTCAGCTTAAATATTTTCTAAAGTAAATTATTCTCTAAAGTAACAAGTAAATTTGATGCAACTAAAAAAAGTATAAAAATATCATGATGTTTAAATTAGCTGATCCTTACATATTCGACTTGGACTGGGTTCCTTCTTCTGAAATTTATGTGAAATGAACAAAAGATTTTGTCAATTAAAAAAATTATTAAATTAAAAATAAAATTGTTGAATAACAAAATAATTTTGTGAAATCAACAATTTTCTTTAGAATAACAAAAGTTTGAATGAAACAGTAAAAAATTGGAACGCACACCATTGGAACGATTTGTTTCATTTTATCTGAAATGACAGTCAGCTGATAAGTAAAATAAATTTTCATCAGTAAATTAAATAAATAGCTTTTCCACAAAAAAACATATACTAAAACACAGATTTTCTTTCAAAAAAAATTATTTTGTGTTATTCCTGATTGAAATGCACACAAAAAACTTTTCGTGACAGAAATCTGTCAGTGAAACAAGTGAAAATTGAACTCAAATAATTGGAACGATTTGTTTCATTTTTTTAAAAATGGTAGTCAGCTGATACGAAAAATGACATTCAATCAGGAAAATATATAAATGCATATTTTACAACAAATTCATGTTAAATTGAACATTTTTTTGGCACAAAAAATTCTCTGAGTTATTTGTAATTGATAATAGAAACAATTTTGTTTTAAATCAAATGAATTCATGGCTAATTATCGACTAGAACATTTTTCCTGATTCATTTTCCTGATCGCTATAACCGGCCCCTAAGTCAGAAATTTTTTCCGCGACCAAAAACATCATTCCGCGAACTGTCGAACGAAAATTCACAATCGACAACATCAGGACGCATTCCACACATCGGCGAATGAAAAATTCGCACGAGTTTAACATCAATTTTATCTGCTTGCATATAAACGATTGGCAGCTACCGGCAACCTCTCATGTGAACAAAATGTCAAAATCCGCGACCATTCACAATTCGTAATTAGCTGGTCGCGTCTCATGTGCAAGGCACTTTAGCGAATTGTCGAACGTTAATTCAAAATTCATATAATATCAGGATTCAGGACGCATTCCATTCGAAAAATGATATGTTTGTCGAGCTGTTTGTGTATTAACAATTCGCAGCACTGCCCAGAGCCGGCGACCTCTCATGTGGATAAAATGTCAAAATTCGTGAACATTCACAATTTGCAATTCGCTAGTCACGTCTTATGTGCAAAGTTTATAGCCAATTGTGTTTGTTCCTCATTAAATATACATACCCTTTTTATGGCTTGTCCAGTCAATGCCTCGATCATTTGTATATGTAGTTTTAACGTGTCAGTCTGACATTCTGAGATACTGGGGGTTTCCTTCTATGAACAAAGAATACTTTGATATTCAAAAATATAAACACTATTTAGTTCCCTTAACGATAGTATAAATCATCTACGGATCGTAAATTGACTCAATTAGACAATAATTCAAGAAATAAATAACAAATTCGCAACGCTATAACTCTTCCATTAAATTTCCAAGTAATTTTCAATTAATTTCCCCCTAAAAATACTTCATCTTCATCTCGGGGCTATCATCGGCAATGATCTATGGAACCGGCACCATCATCTCGTTTCTTCATCTCAATTTCATTCCCAAAAATACAAAACCTCATGAAAATATAAACCTAATTGTATAAGATAAAAATTATTTGTTGAAGAATTTAATTTCCAATAAAAAAAAAAACCAAAGCCTGAGAAGAAGAAGGAGTCCTTTACCTACGCACAAACGGACCGAAAAACTGGAACTCTCAAAATGTTCATTGGGTTGCAATTTACGAGCGCTATAAAATCACTTGCTTCCTTCTATATTCGACCCTCTATATCTGTACTGGGATGGGAGGCTGGGATTCTGGGATGAATATACGGTAAATTTTTCCTATAATTTGGTAATTTTCTTAGTCGCATAGCATCGTCTTGAATATTGGAGTCTCATATTCGAGAAGTTTTTGGAATATAAATATCTTATCCTCGGGAGTTTTGGCGTAAAGTGAAACTATACAGCCGTTACTATCGCAATTTTGACCGGGCCGGCAATGCGACTATACGAGGACAGAATGGTGCTCTTGTGAAGACTTTTAAAATGTCATATAATATTTTATCCTCATTCATCCCCTCCTCCCATTCGGTTTTCTTTGTAGGTAATTTCCTATAGGAACCCTTCTTTTTAGCTTGATCTGATTTCGTATGCTGGCAAATGGAGGTCCTTGTAAATATTTCAGTACTTGATGCGTATCAAGGATAACATCAAGCACATACGAGTGTTTGTAGTATCTTGAGTCGTCGTTGGTATATAGCTCGTCTGTTGTCGGATGGATTTCACATGTTGCCCTTTGGTGGCAACAACTGCCAACTGCCAACAGACAACAGAAACCACCTACGACTCCATCTGGAGTCCCGATGCGGATGATCCGGGATAAATGTTTGCACTGTGCCATATTTTTTGGTTAATGCTCTTTTTTCTCCCCGACCGATCTGACGATGACAAGAGGATTGTGCAAGGATGAAATAGGAAGGGGGAGGGGGGGATTTCTGCTGTGGAATTGAAGGAGCATCACGGATATATATGTGGGTGAGAGGATTTTTAGTGAATTGCCTGTGGAACACTTAAAACAGTGAAAGCGCGATACGCTCTGCTCTGCTGTCAGAGTTGTTCAATTATTCTGATGAATGGGCTGCAAATTGAAATTTTATGGAGAGAAATGTTATTTAATGTTCCGGAGGGGGGCGCTTCATGTTCGGTTGTTTGTTCTTTGTTACACAAATATAGGGAAGGAGAGAAGAAGCACAAAGTTAAATGAAACGAACCCATGTGAAATGAAATGGATTTTTCGGGAGGAATTTAGGAGTTTTTTTTTTTCACCCCCTCATCTTCCAACACATGCATGCGGCAGCAAAGTGTAAATGGATGACGAGGGGTGAGTGGTTAAGTGTAACGACTTGGTAGCAATTTGTTTTCGTTGCTGATATGACTTTCCAGTATTGTTGCTTCTGTAACAGAGACAGCGAGAAATTACATGGAAGACAAGAAAAGATTAATGAGTATGGCTTTGAAATTGTCTTTTATTAGCAATATCCCAGATGTTGCCATTTCGCGGCAGTTTTCATATGTTTTTTTTTTTTTTTTTTTCTTAAAAATTGAACTTGGGAATCAATTAAATGAAAACATTTTATTTGATTCTTTAATTTTATGAGTTTAAGATGAAAACGTATACCACGATTTTAAATAAAATGCACGAACGGATTGAAGATTGGTAAAACAGCTGCCAAAACAATGCTCTGAAGTTTCACAGCACGTCACACAGAAAGGTTTAATACATAAATGAGGATTGCTGGTGCATTTGAATAGGGATCTTAACACCACTAAAATTGTTCAGGACGAAGAGCAAATACTGGCTGTTTTCTGTAGTAAATGTAGCATAGCTCAGCTATGCTAATTCCAATATGTCAAACACATTTTTTCACTTTTATAACAAATTGTTCTCCACGACAGCTTTGCGTGACAAGGAACAAGATCTACTAGCTGACTTTACTCTCAACTATACGAGGGTTGACCATGACATAAGAAGAAAAGTACTTCAAGGACTTTTGACATGCAATCGGTCAACAATTTATAGAAAAAGAAGATAGACTCTATACGGCAACGCTGTATTTGTAATGAATTATGTAATTTTGGTTTAGTGGGTATTAGGTACTTAACATGAGTAAGAAGTAGTTTGTGTTTCTTTCATGTTAACAACATTCTGAAGTTTTTTTTTTTTTTGACTTTTTGTCTATTCATTTACAAACATTTTCGGCTAAGCTTTTGCCCAAAAATAAAAAAAAGAAAAATTTTCATGATTACTTCTTGGTATTTGGCTTAATTTTGTTCTATATTTGGGTGATTTTTCATAACGAAACATCGTCCAAAAAATATAGGCGCAAAATCACCCAAACAGTTTTTTATTTTTATAAAAAATCGCAAATTAAAATAAAATGAAGAATCACCCAACATTTTTGGTTGAGGTTAAAAACAGGGCATGCGAAAAGCCTATAAAACTTCAAATTCGACAAATCGTTCAAACATCTTGGATGAACTCGCATAATGAAAAATTACCTAACAAATGAATGATAAATAATTTTTGTTTTTGTTTTATTACGAAACGCAAAATCACCCAAAGGCCAAAATGTATAAATCAGAGACCGTCCAAATAATGTTTTTTGTGACTTTTTAGATGATTCATTACTTTTTTGATGTTTTCGAAATTTTTTAAGTTATTCTTCATCTGAATTTTGTTTTCAACTACATTTTGTGCGATTTTTTATAACAATGAAGAATTATTTTGGGCGATTTTGCTTCTTCATTGTGAAAAATTAACTAAATAGTATATACAAAATAATGGAGAATTTCCCTACAGCAATTCTAGGAGATTCTTAACTTTTTTGGTTTTGGTCTTTTTATTTGTGAGCGAATTGTCATTAAGCCTTGAAAAAATGCTAGAAAGACCAAGATATGTTTTCAAAAACAGCCGCATATAATAAATGTGGGATGTGGCCAAACCTGTTTGCATCACCATATAAACCCTACTTTTACGAATGACAAGACGATACAAAATATGCGACCCTAACGAACGAAACGAGACAAGAGAACACGCGTCCCTTCCATTCCCACATTCCACGCACATCATTTTTTTAAAGTTTAAGTTGATTCTATAGTTTGTCCTCTATAAATTGGCAGTACAGGCCTTATGGGGAAGCTTTTTCAAAATCAGTAGCGCGCCTTATTTGTGCACCATACTGAATTGAAAGAAACCCCATTTAAAAAATGTTTACCCGCCAATGATTTTTCGATTGCATCCGACATAGATCCCACAACGACCTGCCTAGCGTACAGTTGAATACGCACTGATTGGCTAATGCATTTCAACCCTCTTTTAACATCCATTCGATCGAACAGAGATACCTTTGTCAATTTGGTAACTCGGTTCGTATTTTTTTATATTGAGTTTCTGTTGAGGAACTTTTGATTTTAGAGCTAAAAAAATACCTTTTATTGATGAAATGATAATGAGATATTGAGATGAGCATATTACTAGTACAAAAGTGTTATCGTTAAGTGTTTTTGTTGATCATGTTTGTGTTTTTTATGTGGGGAAAATCTTAAAATGCAGTTACAAAAATGTAGGTAAGCTGTTCTCTTTAAAGAATTTATTTGCGTAGATTCTCGTGCCGGTCGGTCGGTTGATATTTCGTGTATATTTTTTCTTATTTGCGTAGATTTTTAAAGCGCGCGGGCGGTCGGTATTGATGTTTCGTGTACCTATTTTTGTGATTGGTGAGAAATGGCACCGGTGTGTCCAACACGTCGAGCAGGTAATTGAGCCGAAAATGTGAGAAATGGACGTTTTTTCGGAAAACGCTGTAGAAAGCCTTATAATAAATCTAGATGAAGAGAGCAGCAACAGCAGCAGTAACTTCTCAAGAGATAAAAATACCTTTACTTATATATAAATGTACATATTTTTATTTAATAGATGAATTTATATTTATTTTTGTTATGCTTGTTTATTTATTTTGCTTGTTATATTAATCTTTATGAATAAATTCTTTAGTTTTTGTTTGTTTTTTATTTAAAAGGGATTAGGCCTACTGGGGATACCCTTCAAAAACGCGCCTACTATCTTACCTCTTGGTGGTGTTGAAAAAGATAAATTTCATTTCATTTTTATTAATAAAAATTAAGAAAATAATTTTAATTAAAAAAGAAGAAAGGTAACCCTACATCATATTTTTTCAGTTTTTTTCCAATTCAAAATGCTTACTACGGCAACCCTGTTAGAGCTTTTGAAAGAAGATAACCTTATGGAAAGCAAAGAAGTGCGAATGAGAGACAAACATCCCTATCTTTCCTGTACTGCCAATTTTTAGTGGACAGACTATAATCGTTTTCATAAACACTGCACCATTATGTTGAGAATTTTAAGAAAAGCAACAGCGGATGCAGTAAATGGAAGATGATGTATGACATTCTAACATCTTATACTTTATGTATAATAATGTGAGACCGACATTTTGTTTTTTTTTTTTCATCCCCCTCATAAGAATGCTTCAAGATACTATACATACTTTATGTGCGGGGTGTGTTAAACACAAAATCTAATAAACACCTCGTATCATAATTACGCTTGAAACATAATTGCTTTGACACATGAACATAATAAGGACATGACTTTCTGATGGCGGGGATTTATTATATAACTACATGAGAAACAAGGATATCATTTGAGGGGATGTGTATAATTACTGTTATCACTCAACCCCTAATTTGTCTTACACCTTTATCCTTTTGTTTATTATAAGGGATTTATTTCTGAGTGTATCATTAACGTCAATGTAAGGGAAGGTTAGACAACGAAGACATACATAATTGTTTATAAAAATAAATGTTAGGCTTTTAATTCTTAAGTACATTTATATGAATATGCTAGATTGTAAGTGTACCTAAGCATTTACTTCTCAATTAATCAAAAATTGATGATTTCAAGTGATGAATGCAATTTCAAAAATCACTTGCAGTCCTTTGAAAATGAGATGGCCTTATTAAACTTTATGTTGATCCTGTTTTATACATGGAATGGTTATCTACAATTTCAGTTTCACAAAACTTCTTTATTTTTTCTTTTGGCAGGGAAGTAAGCTTTCGCCACTCATATGCTTTCGAGATAACTTTTTCGTTCACCATTTCTTCTTTTTAATGCTCTCTTCATTGCCTTTTATGTTTTGAAATCGAATGACTTCAGTGGCCAGCTTGCGTAGCTTCGTGTTCGCAATGTGTCACGGAGGGCCGGCCGTCCTTTTGGAAACACACGTCCATATATCGTTCAATTCGGGTCAACAAAATTGGTTATCTTAAGAAATATTTGAATGAACTAACAACAAACTATGTATATAAACATTGCTTTTGGCAAGAATTATTTCACAGCTCGAGACGATCATCGGACTTCTTTATTGATGCTGGTCTATTATAATCTTATGCTTATTAGAAAATACTTTATTTGAATTACTGAGAGTGCGGCTGCTTCAAACCCAATCATGTACGTACAGTTTAGGTACCATCTCTCCACTCTTTCCATTACTAAATCTCGATTCAATTGTGTTTATCAATCTACTGAGAAGATCATTAATATGTACCTTAATACAAACGTAGTTTTTGAAGAAGTACGGACGAAACAACCGCGCTCCGACCACCGCCCAAAAAAGGTCTTACAGCCATTTCTTTAAAAATGAGCTTCGATCATTTTTTGACAAGAATTGAAACCGAATCAGCGAATAAAAAGTGTTGTCTATGGTAATTTTATTACTATTGGGCTTGGGTTATTTAGATGTGGTACGGGTAGAGGCATACGGAAATCGACTGATTGCACTTTAAAGAACACTGGATTTAAAAATAAAATGTTCACATTTAGAAGTGTTACTCCATCGTGTTACTTGCCATGCTGATTCAGAACCACAGTAACTCAATAATAAATAACAGATTGGCAGACCTTGCCAGAATAATATTGCTACCACAGTTAACATCAAATCAACCTCTCTTTTTTGGAAAATTCTTGCAAGGCCGAGGGGAAGAATAGGGAAGTCATGGGAATGACTCCGACTTTTATCATTGCTGCGCAACCTTATTTAATTGGGGGTATCTTTTCCCCTCTTGATCGGTTCACTATAAAGCGATCAGAGAAGAACTAGCTTGAACAAATGTTTTCGATATCTGTGTTATAACTTGTTTTTTTTTTTTACCGAAAAGCTTTATTCAAGTGCTTTCAACTTCAGTGCTCTATCAATATCGACTTTAATTAATTAATTTGTTTTCTCCTTTGAGACTGAGTAAGAAGAGCCAACGAGTAAAGTAGGCCTCTACCTCTATAGTCTAGACTTATGTTATGTAAAGCCAATGGCTGACAGAAAAAAAACAACAATCAAGCTCATCTGGGTTTAGCTCATATATACACAATACATATCATAAGTAAAATGGCAGTATCTGTTTGTAATGTCAAAATAACAACAGCATCTGCCATTTTCGGGAAATCCTAATTAGGCCACCGGATTTCCAGGTTTGACGGGTATAGGCCTGATTTATATTTTTGTTGCTGGTGAGGTTTAGTTTAGGAGACAAGATCCCCCCCGTTCCGGCGAGCTAAGTCGAGCACCGCCAGCAGGCCGCGTTTCCCTACCCTATGCATTCTATCCTACATCTGTCACATCCCATCCAAATTCTTACCTCATCATGTTGGTATCTACACCACTATACTCTAGTTCCGATTTCCGCCACCTCCTCTTGCCACGCAACAAATGAAACCATATACGATAAAAAATGATAAATTTTTAAAATGTTTGTGTCCGTCTGTCTGTCTGTCTTTGTTTGTTCTTACTAATAGCAGAAACTGTTGGACCGATTTTGACAGGACTTTTGCTGACACTTAGTTGATGTTATAAGAAATAACTAAGGTTTTTTTTTTATTACCCTGTCACATTTTCGAAATTTTTTGTGACGAAAATTACTTTGGCTTGATAGGATTATAACAACTATACCTTATAACTTTTTAAAAAACCAGCAACAACGCGCCAGGTAACAGCGTACTCTTAAATAATTTCACTGTTTTAATGCTCGTATATATAAGTTAAGTCAAGATAACAGAACTTAAACGCTGCAAAAATAAAGTAAACTTATTTTCATTATCAATAAAATTATGTTTCCTGTTTGACATTTGAGCCAATGTTCACTTTTGCTGTGACCTTATAAATGTATAAAGGTTTATCGTTGTCAATACCGCACCCACATAAAATTAATCGATTTCAATTAAGTATTTCATCCCAAGAGTACTTGATCAAAGATATCTCCCCCGTGTTATCAATTCGCCATCCAACAAATTTTCTCTCTCAATTACATTTATTCGCGAAATAAGTACAAATATCGCCCTCAAATTGGCTATTAATCAGCTGCAATGTCGCGAACTTGTTCAACTTTAACATCACTCCCTAAGGACTCACAAATTCTATCCGCTATAGTTCGTGCCACCTCTCTCTATAGGTATCTATATTATATAATAGAAATTCTATCATTCTTCAACAGCTGCCGGCATTTTGTATTTCTATCACGCTTTTCTCTGCCAATTTCGATTTCCATTCCATTCCATTATTCAATTATGAAGTCATTAAGTCATTAGAGTGGAATTTTATCGTAAAATTTATCGTACTCATTGCGGAACGTGCACTACACGAGGTCTCCCTTGACAACAACAACAAAATAAAAAAAGTCATCAGCCACACCAAGCCGACCGCCAATAAATGGCTTCTTCTAGATAAAAAAAAGCCTCCTTGAGGTGAACTTGTACTTCCTTTTTATTTTATTTTTTTGTTGTTGTAAATACGGCAATAAAAATTCCCGCACGATACTGAAATTAAGCAACTAAAAGTTGTGTTCACAGACTAATGATTAAGTTGGGGGTAAACGTTAAACACCGTTAACATTCTACAACCTTAAGAGAAGACTCTCGATTTATTTTTATAACGTCACGCCTGTTAAAGCGGGGCTTGTTGCCAACTTTGCACCCCTAAAGGTAGCCATATTGATTTCCAATTTCCGCTCTTGTGGTTAAAAATCATTTCGATAAACGGTCCGGTAACAGACGATGCAGCAGTAAGCAACGCCAAGGCAAACAGTGTCACATGGTCAAGATAAATTGTTAAAATGCGAAAACTTTTTTGATTACACAAAATCATCCAACACCTACCACCCCCTTGTAGCACACATAAAATTCAATGGGAAATGAACAACCCTTAGTCGAACTACATATACTGCTGTACTGACCAACCGCTATAAGGATGGTTCAAACTTTTTGCCGCAGTATCGTCACCGATGGCAGTAAAAAAAGCACAAGACAAAAAAAAAAAAAAAACAACAAGAAGAAGAAAGAACAACACGACAGAAACACTGATTTAAGCCCTTAAGGGCTGCAGGGGTTAAACGGTGGATAGAGAGGGGCGGATAAAACATATTGTCCGACAATGTTGTACGAACATACGTCAATTTATTGTTTAACGCCAGCAGCGGTCAAATGGCCGAACAACTTAACTATGTGTACATTGGAATTCAGTGAAAGGTTAAGAGTGAGCTGTACAGTATAGTGGGCTTGAACTCAGGGGGTTGACTATCAAAGAAAACATAAAAGATTTGTTCAGGGGATTCTATTTAAGGTTCGACTTTTATTCGATTTGCAAAGAAGGGTAGATATTATTGGATTTTCCAGAAGATAGTTAGGACATCAACCCGATGTAAGAACAGGAATGTTGTTATAAAGTTGATGACATCATGATGCCTCACATCGTTATGTAGTTCGGGTGTAGTAGGGTAATAACAAATGTCTTCAACTCCAGACCTACTAGATACTTATTTCAGCCATCTACCAAATCAAAGGTACAGCCAATGATTTTCTTTAAGGCAATGCTTGCTGCTTTAGACTTTAGACTTTAACTACCTCTAACTTATAAATCATATATTGCTGGCGCTATAGTTTTGGATTTTGTTTTGTTTTTTGCGGTCAACGAAATTTGAAGAAATATTACTAAACTCTGTAATTTTTTGGCGATGTCGTCCGAGACTTTTAACCTGCACGGAATAACCTGTTCGGCTTCAAAATTGGAGCCAGTTAGGTTACCAAGAGAAGTTCGATAATTAGACAATAGCAGCTATGTTATCATGTTATATTTTCCAAGATGGAATACGTAAGTTGAAGATTTTCTCCGAACTTTCCTTCTTCATCTCAGTATGTAGCTGTATGTAGCTGTTTTGTTTTTGGGGAAAAAACGTTTATATCTTAAATGACAGATACCATTACTTTTTGTTATACAACAAATTTCAATTTCATCAAAGAAGCAGAGCGGATTTCACTTAATACCATGTTCCCACCGACCTGATTTAACTAAATCATTTATAAATCACGAAAGGCGTTCCCACACAACTATTTCCTGTTTTAGTCTTACATTTATGTCAATCTTGACTCCTTTCAAATCGTTCCCTTTTTTAGTTTTGTCTTGCGACATTCCTGTAAAGATTAAAATAGCTTTTAATCATAAATAATTAATAAAAACACAAGAAAACTTACCGAGAACAGTATTTTTTTTCTTTTGGGAACATTTAAATTTAATTTGTTTTGACAGCTTCAAAGTTTTGTTTTTGTTTTTTGTTGCTGAATAAAGCGCTGAGTAAAAAGCAGATATGTTATAGTTTGTTTTTATAAAGATTTACGATGACAGATACGTAATTTAAAATAAAACATGTCTAAATCACGTAAATGTAAATCATGAAAATGTATGGCAAATCATATTATTAATTACTTGATTAAGCTTAATCAAGTGGATTATTAAGCTAAATCAGTCCGGTGGGAACATGGTATAAGGCTAAGTGGGCTATATCCTATAGGGCGGCAAATTTCAGGGCTGGCAAGCTATGTTTTAGTGTAAAATCAAGATTTAGAGAACGATCAAACATGAAATCAAAAATGAAAAAGAGAAGATGAAAAAATGGGTCCACAAATTCTGTCTGTTTCTCTTTTAGGCTGGTTGTATCAGCACTAATTGGCTGAACCAAGTTGCTTAATTGTAGGGTTTTTTAGAGAAGACACTGATTTTTTTTTAGCTCAAAAATAATGGTAATCGTCATGTAACGGTCATGAAAATTTTTATTTTTGGTGTTTTTTCACAAAATTGTCTAACATTGATTTAATCAAATTCAAATTTCAACATTTTGCAAAAAAGGTTTAGTTTTAATTTTAATTAATTTTTAAATTAATTTTTTTTGTAAAATTGAAATCTTTAAAGTGAAAAATAATAATAAAATATTATAGTTATATTATATATGTAACACATAACAATTATATTATTTAAAAAAAGGAGCACGACCATAATATTTTATTATTATTTTTCGATTTAGCTGAAGTCTTGTTGGGAGAACTCCTAAATTCAACTTATTTTTTTTTTTTTTTGTTTAAATCAAATTTGTAAAAAAACTTTTTTTTAATTGTTAATATTTATTGAAAACCGCTCTAAATATTTAAAAGTTTTTTTTTTATAACTTATTAACGAATCTAATCTAATCGTCTGCATATTATGTTGAACTTGAAGTAATTTTTGCATTTTTAATAAAAATTCATATGACTTTGTTCGTATTTTTCGTTAACCTTTTTTTTAATTTCTTTTTATTTAATTCTTTGTGTTAATATACAATTGGTTGTACCGAAATTTATAGAAAAAAGTGTTTAAAACCCTTTTTTTTTAATTGTTAGTTTCATAGCCTAGTGTGTCTTACAAAAACAAATATACCAAGCGTATACCAAAAAATTTCCAACATATAAAATCGACTTCTGTCTACAAGCCAACCAAATATGTTCAAGCGTATAACGTGGAGGTAGTTATACAACCGGACTAACAGACGGAGTGAATTTTTAGACCCACTTTTTTTTATTATTTTTATCATCTTAATGTCATTTTTGATTGTTAACTGAAATTAAATGCACGTGTCTGGTCAATTTCTTCAGCGAAGCGTGCCACAGAAATCTGTTTTGTTTCCGACGTTCTTTCTTATTTCATCAACGATATACTGTATAATGTATATGAAACTCATAGTTGAATCAATTATTTAGTTGACAATAGTACACTTAGCTTTTAAGTTCTCGAGTTCATACCATAACCAACATATGGTATGTGAAGGTCAGATATTCTTTATTCAGCCGCACAACACGAATGTAAAATCTTTACCTGGGTGAATTATAAGTTAAACTATAATCTAATATCTTTTATAAAATTTGTATTTTACTACTATCAAAGTATCAGTTTTTTGTTGAAAAACCTTCTTTTTTTTGAAAACAAATCTGAAATTCATTAACAATTAACCTCTGCGAAACTCAATTTAACTATATAAATTGTCAACATAAAAGAAAATCTATACTGGCGCCTCTCATAGTTCTTCAATCCGATCAACTCAATTTGAATTAATTTCCAGAGACGATGCATTCACACCGCATATGAAGTGCACCCTACCACATCCATATTGACTGAAGGACAACCCTGTCATAATTATTGTGTGAGTGGTGCTCCTGCTGCTGCAGCAGCATCAATCAAACCACATTCTGACCAACCTACCAAATGGCAACTGACACAAGCTCCCTCTGTGTCTAGTGATGAAACTCCTCTGTGTCGCTGCCTACTGCCAATACTTTCAACTGTCTGCCATACAAGCTTCACAGGATAATTTGATCAAATTCGAAGCTATTAAACGGCTTTTATCTGGTGAGTGCTTGGCAAATTGCAAAAACCACACAAAAGTAAAAGAGCTTTTAATTTATTATGACCGCAACGCGACCAATTTAATTTATTATATATTTTGATTTTAATTCAGGTAGACAGAGGGTGGAGGGGAACCTATATAGGTACCTATACAGTCGCATTCAAACTCACATAGAATCTCCCGAAGGATCAGATAATTAATTTTGCATATTTCTGTCTCCCTGGGTAGGTACACTCTAAATAAAATAAAATGTTTTTAAATAACAAACAAAAAAATGACACCCTAAAAGTCGATTTTAATTTTAAGTTCACTCTCGAGCGGAAGTCCTTTTTTGGTTGAATTAGTTCCATCATTGGTGGTTAATTAAAATAATTAATCAACTTTTGGTGTGAAATTGAAGAAGAGAGGAAAAAAAAATATATAAAGTAAAATCGAAGAACCCACACAAGAACCCACCACATAACTCAAAGATAGTCAAACGTCAGAAAAAAAAAATCCTTTGGATTGGATATTGGGTGCAAATCCTGTGTGACATCATCCGGTGACTTCGATGATGACGACGCCGAGAGGGGGCGGCTGAGTGGCATGATGGCGAAATGAAAAGTTGCGGGATTAATTTCAGTTGATTTTGATTTTTGAATTTTCGTTTATTTCATGAGATAGGGGGTAGGTTACTCCGTACCGTAACAACGTGTTCTTCCAGTTAAAACCCCTTTGCTTTGACTCCATATACCTACACTCCTTTCATAGTATTTATATAGCTTGCTGAATGCTGATGGTATTCTTTACTCTTCGGCATGTTCATCGTTCATGTCCTTTAATCTCCTTACGAATGTTCTTGACATCGGAATTAAAATGACAATGGAGTTATTTGAAAATCTGCTTTGCCGCCGCTGGGAATGGGGTTCGATATTGGGAGGATGACTTTTGAGGGATGTAAGTGGTATGGAGGAGCAAGTGGAAACAGATTATGGCTTGCGGAATTCACGATGGGTGTCGAAGGGTATAGCAAGAGATGAGAGAGAGAGGTTCACAAACTGGCTGACGCATACCAAAATGGGAAAATTCCTCTTTCCCGATCCGATACCGAGAATCGATGTTGTAGAGTCAATTGGAAAATTGTTGTCGAGAGTTTTTTTTTATTTTTTTTTTTTTTAGAATTCTCCTATTTTCTATCTTCTTCCTACTTCCGTTTGTTTAATGTGTTTGAGGAAATGTGTGTGTGTTATTTTTCGATTAAATTCTTTTCTTTGTCAATATCTGTCTGGGGTTGCTGTTTAGATCATTTGTTGTTGCTTATATCTACTGGGGAGCAATTTTTAGTCATATGTAAAGCATATTTGGATGCAGTAAGACAAGGTTTATTTTATTTGTAGATTTTTTTTTTAATATTTTAAATAAGAAAAGTATTTTCGATTTTTTATCTAACCCTTTGAATGCATTAAGATTATGAAGATTGTGCAGTATAATAATCAATCATTTAACAGTGGTGGTCCAGTATAACTAATTAAATAATAGTTCTCGATTCCTTAAATCAAATCCAAATCAATTTCAATAAAACAAATTTATTTAATGAATTTGAAAGAATTGTTTGTATTTAATATTTCGAAAAGCACTAGATGATTTCTTTTTTCATTTTTTCTAATATGAAAATTATAAGTTTATCTAAATTAATTGGGTCTTTCAGAAATAGTTTAAAAAAGTTGTTAAAAATCGTATTTATTTTGAATTACGATCTTAGTAAAAAATAAATAACAATTTATTGTTATTGTTCACCATCAGAATCGTATACATTTGTCTTTAGTAAATACATTTTTGTAACAACTTTTCAAATATTTTTAAGAAAAATTTCTAGTTTGCCAATTTTAGGAAACTAATAAATTTCAAAAATATTCCAGTTGATGTTTTCAAAAATATTCAATTAAAAAAAATTATTAATTAATTTTTTTCTTAAAAAACAAAGACATGTAAAAAATATAGTACGCCATTATAATTCGGTTATCTGTAGAGCCCATATTTAAAATTAAATTCTGTTGAAATCTGTTGAGCCGTTCAAAATAAAATAAAATTTTACAAACACCTTTCAATGGCGGGTACCTTTAAAACTATTTTCTATAAGAAATACGACTGAAATTATAAGAAGTTAGGAATTTCTTTTCAAGTCTTATATATAACTTATGTCAAATTTAATCAAAATCCTTACAGTCATCTTTTTGAGCAAACCAACCATTTTCATAACAGTTGTATAGGGTCAATTAATTAAAAAAAATAAGAAATTATTTCATATAAAATAACAATCATAAGCAAGTTTTTGCGACCCAGTCATTCTTTTTATTGCTCTGCTACACTGCTCAACCGTTTTTTAGCTGTATTGGCATTCGTTATACTGACTTCTACTGATTATGTATTTTTCTGAATTTTTTTACGACACAGGGGCATAGATCTGGCTGAATTTGAATTGCCTCGCATGTCAGCTTACTGACACAGATCTACAACTTAAGAAAATCTCACTTTATATATTTTGCGCCAACTCAAGAGGTTATGAATAACGCTTTATATGAAATTGCAAAAACTGAAAATAAGTATTGGCAGTTATGTATTTCCTAAATATATCAACATCTTATTTAGATCTCATGACACATTTTCTCTTTAGTTTTAAGTAATCATAAACTTTGATATAAATATTTTTCATTCCTATACCTTTTCATATCAACCATGAAAAATAAACTTAAATTTCCCAGTAAGTCAAGTCTAACCTGGTTTTCAAGTCTATTAATTTATATTAGGGCATCATCTCAAAGACGCCGTTAAATTGTACAATTTATCTCTTCACCTATAAGACAACACATAAAATTGCTATTATACCCCATGAAAACCCAATTTGAAAACCCCATTCCAGAATTCTCCCCGCACTGATAAAACAACTATTTGTACACCTTTCAGCATCTTATATACCATAGCATCACTTTAACACACTCTACATCACATAACACCCCCTCCGTCTATACTCGTTAAACGAAAAATGAACTTCAATAAATTTGTGAAGATGATTTTCTTCAGGCCTTCGAAACACCGGCCTCAAAAACCCAAGCAAAGGTTAAACGTTAAAGTGTGATGTGGAAAAGGAGAGAAGGAGTTGTTCCCAAAAAAAAGTCCAAGGAAAAAAAAAAAAAACAAATAACATCGTCGTATCAATTTCAGAAAACAGCTCTCAATTTTCCTCGAATGCAAACATTAACTCGGGAAATATTTTACACACTTAACACCTTCGTCCGTAACCCTTTTTTGTGTAAAGTGGAGGTGCTTCTTTGTGGAGTGAGTCCTTGAAGACGACAAAGACAAGCGAGCAGTCGAGCACCCACTTTCTTGTGTAAACTCCTCAAGTCAAAGAGAGAGTGTATCTCTTGGAGAAGTCCTAAACTAAATACCACGTCGCTCGTCGCTCGTAGCCTTCGCTGTTGACGGCAACGAGTAATAAACACCTCGTTTTGTGCCGTTTCATTAAAATTCCAAAAATAAATTGAAGGAAAATTGTTAACACTAGCACTTTATGGATGCCATGAGAGATCTAAGGAATCGGTCTTCAAACCTCCAAAAGAAGCCTATATGGGTATGTATATGTATCTTTGTTATATAGTTTGGGTTGGGTTGGGAAGGTTATTTTAAAGATGATGGCATTGGATGAGGTAAGAACGATGTGCACTTGATGTAAACACACACAAACCCTCACATCACAAGGAAAAGGAGTATAATATTCAATCGTCTTCATGCCTTTTTCGTGAAAACCACTTAAAAGGCGGAGAGCTTGAAACTGCTTGCGGTGAGTTTGCTTAGCACAAACGAAAGTTGAGTGCGCCTACAAAAAGTGGAGATAGGCAGAGAAGGTTTTCATGAACTTGAATTTAACAGTCGCTGCAAAAAATAAAGCAACAGTCAAACAAAAAGAAAACAAAATTAAATTATAAAGTGGATGGTAAGACAATTATAAAAGGGTTTAAATGAATTTAATATGAAAGATTTGCATAGGTTTTTGTTCGTGTTGAAGCCAAACACTGGAAATTTTTGAAAATTTAGTAAACCATAAAAACAAAACGAAGTTTGCCGGATCAACTAGTAATATAGTAATTTTAATTGACTGCATCAAAGTTTTCTCAGTTTTTGTTTTTAGTTTCTTTTAAATGCGAATTTCGATTAAATAGCAACAATTGAAACGTTTGATGTGCCAAAAAGTTAACGTTCGTGCTTGAAAAGAATATCTCAGAAATGAGATGTTCTGAAAACTGAAATTTGAATTTATAAATAATTGGTTAATATTTACAAAATTTCATTTTTGAAAGAATGTGTTTGACATTATTTACTAAAAAAATTTTAAATAACTATAAAATAAAGAAAGTAAACTAATGGGAATCAAATTCAGTTCGCAATTCCCATTTTGAAGATATCCAGCCCGAGAAATGTTTTTTTTTTTTTAGTTTTTCTTTTTACTTCGCGATGATCATTTAATTTGGTTAGTTATTTAACAAATTCTCATATGTGGTTGTTTTGCAAACACATTATTTCGCATTAATTTTCTTTCTTTTAACGATTTCGCATTTGTTTTTTTTTAGATTTTTTTTAGCAAGTTTCCATTTTGCTATGTTTTTATTTTGACAAATTTTCATTTCGGTTTTTCACTCGCAATTTGTATCCAGCATTTTATTATTCTGCTTTTCGCACTTTTTTATTTAACTTTTGAATTGTTTTGCCTCCTTTTGATCTTGACAATACTAATAAACTGCGTGCGATATTGTAAGGCTTTATAGCAAAAGTATGTGCTCTGCTCGAGTTATCCTTTGTAATCCCTTACTATTGCAGGTAGTGATTGTGTCCAGCGCGATGTTTATACTTTGGCTGTCCTCAGATGTCAGATAATTGTTTTGTTTATCACCACGTTCTTTTATTACGTAAACTCACAAACATTTCATTATTTCATTTTTATCAGTTTGTTCGTCTGTACTAATTTGCTTTAAACTTGGTACTTGGAGCATGTATTAGTTAATCTTATACTCTTCTTTAGATATTATGATCTTTTTTTGTATTCCCCCTTTCTATATGACTTGAACATTTTTGACAAAACCTATATTTTAGAGTACCAAAGATAAAGAAAAAAAAAAATAAATACAGGATCGTCTTAGGAATCTCTTTTTATTTTGCTTACAAACTGAAAACCAGCTGAAAGCTACTGCGAGCAACTAGTATTTTACATACCTATAAAACTGACCCGGTTTTTCAGTCTCTTACACTTGAAATAAAAAACAAATATTGCGGATGAATTAGATAAGGGGGGTTCCTTTCGACTAAAGCTGATTCTTAATAACATACTGAAGACTAAGGGTCAGTTGTACAACCGTGGTTCAACGTAGTTCAAATTTTTAAATCACTCATTTCCATAGATAATCTGTCAAAATCGGTGGGTTAAGAACTTGAACAACGATTATACAACTGGTCCTAACAGTTTCATATAATATAACTTTAATAATAAAAAACAACTAGTTCTTTAAGTTGAATGACACAAAAAATGGCTGAATATTGATAGGCATATCTATTTTCGTATGAAGTAGCCTTTATAAATATTTACACATTATGGACTACTGAGTATGCTTGGCTTCCTGCGTTTTTGTTTTCAATCTTAATTTTATCCAGCTTACGAATGGTTTATCTGTCTTTTCTGTACATAAACAATTGCTGACTTTTTACAATTTTGTTACCTTTAATATAACGCAAAGCAACGCCAATACGGGTTTGCCTATTAGTCAACAAATCGTTTAGTTGAGCTACCTCAATAGCATTTGATGTTCGTCGGATAACATTTTAACCCCACTGTGCATCATCAAAAAATGATAAAAGAAAGTATCATTCTTCCTCAAAGAACGAATCTTAATATTTGACACCAAAAGGGCTGTGATGACACTATCTTTTAACCCTTGCTCATGAACATCTTAGTTCGGGGTACGAGGTTTAATAAATGTAAAGGAAGGAAGCACCAAACCCATTGTAGCACCTATACACTCATTGAAAAAAAAAAATTGAAAATTGGTTAAAGGTTATGGAGCTCAAGAAATCTGATTAAAACCACTTGACACCATTGCACGCATCCTGTTTGAGTGTGGGTTTTGTTTTTGTTTGGTGATGTGTAGAAAGGATTCTTCAATGATGACAAAGTGTGTATATAGACCTCATCTCCGGATCCAGTGACACTCTTCACTCATTCAAGCAAACCAATCACTCCGTCTTCGAGAATTTTAGTTTTGGTCAAACAAACCCCTGGAATAAGGATACACTTAACAGCGTTTTTCCCATTTCTGACGTACCCTAAGGCTCAGATGATGACAGTAAGAAAAATTGCTTGCTTGACTTGTTTTGATGGTGTTGTAGCTCCAAAGAGTTGATATCAATTTTTATTTAATTCCTTTTCCTGCTTTTGGGTTACCAAAGGGTCGAAATCGATTTCCGAGCAATTTCTTTAACTGATATGCGGCAAATGGCGAAGGGGTTGCTAAACAAGGGCATTTTTCGAGGGTATAGCACCATCGCTTGGAATAAAACTGCTATGCATATCTAAATACAATTTAATTTTAACTTTCATTACAATTTGTAACTTGTTTGAACTGTGAAAATGGGAAAATCGCCTCAGGGTTGATTATGTTTTGTGGTTTGCTCTTCCAGAGTTTCTATTATATGGAATGAGTTGCCAAAGTGTTATTGGGGCTCTGAATGGAATGGTGAACGAACGAAGGGTTGCAAAGAATGAGTTAACAATATTGTGATAAGATAAACAGGAAATAAAAGTTCATTTGTTGTGTTTGCTTGTTTGTTTGGTCCTTTGTGCGTATATACAGTAACAGGGTGCGAGGATTGTTAAATATTGAGAATGAATATTGTGTATACAATATCATTTTTGGTTTTGTCATTGAATGAGTGCTGTAAATCAAAGGGCTGAACTGGAATTTGATGATGGCATTAATTTGATATCTTTTCACACCAAAAACAAAATTTTCTTTGAATTGGATTTAAAGTTTTTGCATTAATAAAAGTTTAGAGATATTTTGGAAATTACATTGCTAACAAGGGTAATTTATTTGTTTTAGATAAGCTTTATATTTGTAATGTTTATTGGTAGAAGTTGATGGCAATATAATATCTTTGTCATTAGAAAATATCAACATAATAAAGATATGTGTTTTTAAGATGATTACCTCTTTGTTTTTCGTTCAATATTCAACATTTGCATAACGATTCTATTATGTCTATATAAGTCTTAATTTAAAATATAAATATTACATGTTATATTTTAAATGCATCAGTGGACGATGGACCTGAATTTAAAAAACTTATATGTATGTATGATAGTCCAGTCGATAAAGGGGTTTTAGAGTAAGTGAGCAGGGACCTAAGCCATTCCCTCGGAATATTGTTCAGGGTACTTAAGAAGTTAACATAACAAAAGTCCTGAAATCTGGGTGGTGAGCCAGAGGAGGGGGAGGGGTACAAAAATACCTTTTTTGGGACTTTCGCTTATACCACGGAAATGGTTCGTCGTAGGGAAAAATTCTCTCAGAATACATTAAAGCCCATAAAATTTTGTACAAGTTTTGTTATATTATTTTTTTTTTATTCCCAACCGTTCCAAAGCTGCACGCATCGCAAAGAAGGGAAATTATAAAAAATTGTGTTTTGCCCATACCTATTTTTCATCAAACATGCTGTCATATCTTCAAAACTGTTAATCTGACAAACAAAAATTATTTGAGCAAGCTACAGAGAATCAAATTTCCTTTAAGAAATTAATTCTTCAAATTGGGTTGTTGAATGCATCAGACCATAATCACCTTTTTTGTAAAATGAAAATTCATAATTTTACAAGCTAAAAATAAATTCACATACACTCATTCAAGGTGTATAAGGGATTGTAGAGGGCGTGAGCTTGAACCTCAACCATTTCTATAAAAACTTGTTCATTTTATATTTTTTTTATATATTTTTTTTTATTTTTCATCGCTTTCGCTATCGCTATCGCTATCGCTATTGCTATCGCTATTGCTATTGCTATCGCTATCGCTATCGCTATCGCTATCACTATCGCTATCGCTATCGCTATCGCTATCGCTATCGCTATCGCTATCGCTATCGCTGTCGCTATCGCTATCGCTATCGCTATCGCTATCGCTATCGCTATCGCTATCGCTATCGCTATCGCTATCGCTATCGCTATCGCTATCGCTATCGCTATCGCTATCGCTATCGCTATCGCTATCGCTATCGCTATCGCTATCGCTATCGCTATCGCTATCGCTATCGCTATCGCTATCGCTATCGCTATCGCTATCGCTATCGCTATCGCTATCGCTATCGCTATCGCTATCGCTATCGCTATCGCTATCGCTTTTGCGATCGCTATCGCTATCACTATTGCTATCGCTATCGTATCTGCTATCGCTTCCACTATCGCTGTCGCTACCGCTATCGCTATCATTACTAATATCGCTATCGCTTAAAAATGGCGTTCCCCAAATGTATGCATATGTAAAAAAATAACTTTATTTAAATTTTATTTTTGTGGTAACTTGCCACAAGAGAAAGTTAGTGCAACCTAGTCGTGCATTTTATTTACATAGCTATAGCGATAGATATAGCATTAGCGATAACGATAATAATAACTTTATGGAACATTATTGTTTGTCGAACGGAGTATATTTTGCATTTAAGTATAGACAATATTTGAATGATAATATAAATTAATGTTAGATTTTTTTTATATGAGATTACTGAAAGCCAAATCCGTGACTTGTTTTTTTCCACCACCGCCCCAATATCGGATAACATTGAACGACACTTACTCATCAAAGTACGTTAGAAAACCACACATCATCGTTGCCAGTTCAAGTATGACAAAACACCACTTATGCACAAGCATTTTGCTCCTCATAAGGGTTCTTTAAATCTGAGTTTATTCGCGCGTATACTTTTGTCAATGCAATGCAAAAGTCAAATCAGCAACAACAACAACAAACGACAAGAGCAATAAATTCCAATGTGTGTTAAATTGAAAAATTCCACAATATTGAGGGTGTATCAGTTCCTGACGTGGATACAAATTGTTGCCTGATGATTTGCATAATTTCAATTTAAAGCCAAATTCTCTTCTTTGCTTTGAGTTAGTTGTTGTTTTTTTTTTTTTTATTCTTATGTTGATTTTGCAATCGGATTTTAAAATATTATTTTTTTTTAAAGACAGGAATCTATTGGGTATTTGTCTAATTTTGCTGGAACATTTTTTTTTAAACGCCTTGGGCTATGAGATGAAAATTTAAGCTTAAAAAATAAACAAAAAGAAAATCAATATGTACGTTATAAATATGGGATACTTTTTTTTTGGATTCATACTTTATACGCTTTTGGACGTAGACACTGGACACCCGAGTGTATTAATAAATGGATGTTATTAAATCATCTCAGAAATAAATTGATGTAAATATAGGACTGTCAAGGTGACTTTGTCCCCCTATTTTCATCGCTGCCAATGTGGAATCATCAAACAGCAAATAACCATCCATCTGATGGAATGAAAAATGAATGTTGGAGAATCGTTTGTGAAGTAATGATGGGCTTTACATATGCACGGATGTACTGGAGCAAGTACTAAATGACTTGCAAGTGTAAACTTTCACGCGGATATTTTCATAAGAATTCCTATCCATTTTGAAAAAGCAACTGTACTTGATTCTATACATGCCGAGTTTATTAAATTATTTTACTACCACGAGTGTGGACTATTTGGGAAAACAAAACGTAAAGGACTGGCAAGTTACCGAAGAAGAGTGACCATAAAGCTGGCCGTATATGATGGAGCCAACAACAACAACAACAACAACAACAACAACAACAACAACAACAACAACAACAACAACAACAACAACAACAACAACAACAACAACAACAACAACAACAACAACAACAACAACAACAACAACAACAACAACAACAACAACAACAACAACAACAACAACAACAACAACAACAACAACAACAACAACAACAACAACAACAACAACAACAACAACAACAACAACAACAACAACAACAACAACAACAACAACAACAACAACAACAACAACAACAACAACAACAACAACAACAACAACAACAACAACAACAACAACAACAACAACAACAACAACAACAACAACAACAACAACAACAACAACAACAACAACAACAACAACAACAACAACAACAACAACAACAACAACAACAACAACAACAACAACAACAACAACAACAACAACAACAACAACAACAACAACAACAACAACAACAACAACAACAACAACAACAACAACAACAACAACAACAACAACAACAACAACAACAACAACAACAACAACAACAACAACAACAACAACAACAACAACAACAACAACAACAACAACAACAACAACAACAACAACAACAACAACAACAACAACAACAACAACAACAACAACAACAACAACAACAACAACAACAACAACAACAACAACAACAACAACAACAACAACAACAACAACAACAACAACAACAACAACAACAACAACAACAACAACAACAACAACAACAACAACAACAACAACAACAACAACAACAACAACAACAACAACAACAACAACAACAACAACAACAACAACAACAACAACAACAACAACAACAACAACAACAACAACAACAACAACAACAACAACAACAACAACAACAACAACAACAACAACAACAACAACAACAACAACAACAACAACAACAACAACAACAACAACAACAACAACAACAACAACAACAACAACAACAACAACAACAACAACAACAACAACAACAACAACAACAACAACAACAACAACAACAACAACAACAACAACAACAACAACAACAACAACAACAACAACAACAACAACAACAACAACAACAACAACAACAACAACAACAACAACAACAACAACAACAACAACAACAACAACAACAACAACAACAACAACAACAACAACAACAACAACAACAACAACAACAACAACAACAACAACAACAACAACAACAACAACAACAACAACAACAACAACAACAACAACAACAACAACAACAACAACAACAACAACAACAACAACAACAACAACAACAACAACAACAACAACAACAACAACAACAACAACAACAACAACAACAACAACAACAACAACAACAACAACAACAACAACAACAACAACAACAACAACAACAACAACAACAACAACAACAACAACAACAACAACAACAACAACAACAACAACAACAACAACAACAACAACAACAACAACAACAACAACAACAACAACAACAACAACAACAACAACAACAACAACAACAACAACAACAACAACAACAACAACAACAACAACAACAACAACAACAACAACAACAACAACAACAACAACAACAACAACAACAACAACAACAACAACAACAACAACAACAACAACAACAACAACAACAACAACAACAACAACAACAACAACAACAACAACAACAACAACAACAACAACAACAACAACAACAACAACAACAACAACAACAACAACAACAACAACAACAACAACAACAACAACAACAACAACAACAACAACAACAACAACAACAACAACAACAACAACAACAACAACAACAACAACAACAACAACAACAACAACAACAACAACAACAACAACAACAACAACAACAACAACAACAACAACAACAACAACAACAACAACAACAACAACAACAACAACAACAACAACAACAACAACAACAACAACAACAACAACAACAACAACAACAACAACAACAACAACAACAACAACAACAACAACAACAACAACAACAACAACAACAACAACAACAACAACAACAACAACAACAACAACAACAACAACAACAACAACAACAACAACAAAAGGGAGCCAAAAGGGTCCGAGCCAAGCCAAATTAACAATTGTGTAAATGGATTCAAGGTCATTTGGATTTTCGGTATGTTGAAAATCCAACGAGCCTGAGGCAAAAATTACATTTCAGAAGTAGGGAAAATTTGATGTTTTGCCACGTAAACGCTATTTGAATGTTTTGAGGCATGTTAAAATGGATTAACTCGATCATGGCTCGATCATTCCTAAGCACTCTACTGAACCGAGTTAAAAATGTTTTTGTACAATTATTGTTATTCAAATAAATTGGCTCGACAAAGATTTGGATCCGTCGTCTGTGGCCACTCTTTTGTGGCCTGAAGCCCTTTTGGCCTCGGTCCAAATGGCTCCATCGTGATTTAAGTTGTTCCAATGAACAATTTTTTTAAAATAAAATTTGAAATTCAAAATATTTTATAAAAATTTGCATTATTAAATGCAATCTTTTTTGCAATATTCAAAGAATATTGTAATCAAATACAAAAAACCGCCCGTGCCATTTTTGAAAAATAAAATAAAAAATTAGATGTAGGTCTCGCAGAAAAACATTAAAAACTTAGAAAAGGTACACGAACATGCCTCCACTGCACAGTGCCTTACAATGCATAAGGTTCGAATCCATATTTGTGTCCTTATAACGTGTCGAAACGTGGCGTCGCGTCATCAATTTGTGATAGTTATTTAGATTCAAAGGCTAATGTAAGCTCGCCAGAATGCCCAGGATCTCACTATAAAGAAGGTACAGAACTTAAGTTTATTTTATTTCACAAATCTTCTTTTGAAATTCAAAAGGTTTTTTTTTTGTTATGATACTGCTGTGTTCTTATTTTTTTGGTTGGTTGTTTCCCCGGAAGGGTTTTCCGCTCGGTATGTGTTGTTTTTTGTTTGTTGACTTTACTTTCAGCTATGTCTGGTAATATAGTCAGATCTTCGGCTGTAGACTCAGCGACAGATCGCTGGCTTTCAACTCGGTGACGCATCACCGGCTTAATTCTCGTAGACTTAATTTCGGTTGTAAATTCAGCGACGGATATCTTGCTTTAAACTCGGTGATGGATCACTAAAACTTGACGAAGGTTTAAGGTCGATGAAGAAGCACCGACTTTTAATTGGAAAACGGAAACTCGGCTGTAAGCTCAGCGACGGATCGTTGTCCTTAAACCAGGGGACGGATCTTCGACTTGGTGTCGCATTTGGATACGTCCGTGTCGCATTTGGATACGTCCGTTCAAGAAAAAGTTTGATCGACGTGCACTGGTATTTTACATATTTACCTCAGATATCTTAATTGACAAATAAATGAAGTGGTATTCACGGTTATTTCCTTTATTATTTTCATCAACGGCGGTAAAAAAAAAAATAAAATGGTAGCTCAATGTTATTGTATCCATGCGACGACAAAACTTTCTATCAATTATTCCCTTTATCAGCATCAAACAGGTGTCAAGTTTCAATAGCCACCTCAAAGCACTCCTCATAGTTGAAACATAAACACTATTCAGTACGTAAGTTATAGTGCTGAAAGGAATTATTTAATGGCAGAGCAATTAAATTGGACACCACCTCACGTGCAATCTAAAAGCTACCTTTCTACCCAAATGCAAAACGTTCTTAACTTAATACCTCCAAGGTCTAACTAAATGGTCTAAATACTTTGAAAACATACAACTTTTTCAAAACATTTTCATTTTTGGCATAGAAAAAGGATATTCTTTGGAATTCCCCACCACATGCCATCTACACAATTACAGCGCAGTCTCATGCTCATCCTGCATCAACAAAATCAAACTTCAGCTCATTTTCATTTTTGTATCCTTGTGGATGGTATTACCATCCACAACAATGTTGTGCATCAATTTGATAGAAGTCTGCGTTTATACCAGTCACACTGTTATATCCTGCGAATATCGTAGAATTCAGAAAACGGTTAGTACTCGTGCAACCACTTGACGTGAAGGCATTAAAAATCCTTGGCTCTCGGAAATTTGTGTTTTTTTCTCACATAATAATTTGACTTCATATAAAAATATAAGGATTCTTTTCTCAACGAAGACCGTTATATATTTGAATAAAAATCATACACACACCCACCATTAATTTATTCATGTATCGTGAATTTTCTAACAAAATAAAAGGATAATATACTTCGATTAAAGTAAATCGATTAATTAGGACGAAAAAGTTTGTTTTAGCTGTCAGAATTTTTTTTTTCTCGTTAAACTCCAGTCCGGTGCATCATCAACATCGATACCCAGAAGGTGGGTTTGTGTTTGATATGAGAGTGTGTTCCGTTATATGATGGCATGATGGGGATGTATCCTTTTCCGCTTAAAGGATATTCAAAGCTGTGCAGTGTCTGCTCGTCGTCGTAAATTTCTGTGTGAAGTTCCGCAGTGGAGAGTGATTTATGTGTTATTAATATAAAAAGTGATTTATTACACTTCTTTCGCGGCTCCAGCAGGAGACGTTTCAAGAAATTTTCTCCCTCACATTTTTTTTTTGTTTGTCTAAGTTTAAACATAAAAAAAGAAAAGAAAAGAATTCGCGGTATAAATTAAATGAAACAACGGTGCAACAGTAGAGTAGAAGTGTAAAAGTAAAATTGAAAATACAAAAAAAATCTTTGAGGAATTACCTATAGAAAGATTGACATAGATTCCTGCAACCATCTCAACTACTTTCAAACTCAATCCAGGAGAGGATAATCAAAGTTTTATTTGTCACTGTTGTTACTTTCATGGGTAAATGATTGATTTCTTTTATGTTTTATACAAACAAAATATTATGTTTTTTTAATATAACAAGAATATTGATAGAAGTCTTACTTGATTGACGGTAAAACTTGTTATATGGGGTTGGGAAATATTTAATAATAATGTATTTTTAATTCGGGGAAGTTTTCTAAGGCAAGGAAAAATTATATTGACTTACCTTACAAGGTAATTGAAGGATTTTGATTTCATTTTGAGGAATTCGTACTGCGGTATATTTTATGAAGACTTCGGGTTAGAACTCCAAAATGAAGGGTTTTCTCCAAACTTATATGAAAATGCCTAAAGTCTTTATATAAAGTTTGATGAATTTCAAAGTTTATTTTTGTTGGTCCAATTGCAGATGTTTTGTATGTAGCAAAGACGTAGTTTAACAGTTAAAACAAGTAATTGGTGTGGTGGTGGATGCATTGCTATAGGTATATATTGCTCTTTAAGTTAGAACAACGTTCTATCATAAATTCAACTTTTTTTTTGTTCAATTTGCATAATCAAATAATGAGTTTGAGCTCAATGGCAAATGTTTTGTACCGACAATAATAGAAGCTTAGTAGCTGTCACTTGAATTGTCAAATGCTAAATAACTAATAAGATGAGTTGACAGATATTTGTTAAGAGTGAAGTTGACAGCGCTTGCGTATTTATGACGTGGTTTGTTTATTTTAGCGGAAATTGGAAAAATTTTAAAAACTTCAGCCGGTAAAACTTTTTTTAATATATCAATCTTCTAGTCTTGATGAATGTGATACCCTCAATTGGTTCAAGTTTTAAAACATCTGACGTTAACGATAAAGTATATTTTTAATTGAATATTATTTTTCATGTTAACAAATGTGTCCCAATAAAAAGAAGTTATTAGAAACAACGTTTTTCAAACGCAAAGAAAGTGTAAATGTGAAGACATGTTCAGTGCAGGGTTGCAAAAGCTTAAGCTCTTTCTTAGCTAAAGCCCCCTTTTAATTATTGACTTTGAATTAAAAAAAATATTTAATGCACAAGCTTTATGAATTAAATAGGATTTAATTCACAAGCCCTTCTAGCTTGTGATTTTAAAATAATATTTAATTCACAAGCTCTTATTTATTTACGAATTGAATTAGATTTAATTCACAAGCTCTTTTTGGCTTGTGATTTAAAAAAATATTTAGTTCACAAGCCCTTTGTTATTTATTTATTTTGTGATTTAAAAAATATTTTGTTCACAAGCTCTTATTGATTTATGAATTAAATAAGATTTAATTCACAAGCCCTTTTAGCTTGTGATTTAAAAAAATATTTAATTCCCAAGCTCCATCTGATTTATAAATTGAATTAGATTTATTTCTCAAGCCCTTTTAGCTTGTGATTTAAAGAAATATTTAATTTACAAGCTCTTATTGATTTATGAATTAAATCTGATTTAATTCACAATTTTTTTTTTGGCTTTTAGGATTTGAAAAATATTTAATTCAAAAGCTTTAAACGATTTTTTTTATAATTTCTCAAATAAATTAAAGCACATTTAATTAAAGAGACACCATTAAATTTGAAAGAAATGCACACGGAATGATAAGTTCTCTTGTATTTGATTTCTGATGATTGATAAAATGATAACGTAACGGGTAGTATAGTAACACACTTTTATTTCAACGTTTTGAAGCTTGGTCTAGTTTATTGATTACAGGGTCGTCGCGTCATCGGTTTGTCGTGAGTTTGTTTTTGTTGCAATAGTTTATTCCTTTTTAAACATTAATTTTCTATGACAGAATTACATTCGGTTTTTATTTATTTATTTATTAAAATTTTTTGTTTTCAATACAAATTTTTTAAATTTTTTTTTTTTATTTTTATTTGGCAAGAATTTAAATTATTTAAATTGCATTTTTAATTTTGCCCTTACGCTTACCACAGAGCACAGACCGAATTCTAGACTGAGCTTACTATCAGATTTTTAATCTCTTAAAATGATATTAACTATGTCATTTTATATATATGCGTCCACCCGGCCCATCTCCCTCGAAGAACTACAAAGTACATACCTTGCAATTCATAAATCAAAAATCAAGAAAAGCTTATGAATTTGTTTTCATCCAACCAATCCGCCAAAAAGGCCAAAAAGGGCTTGTGAATTAAATTTTAATTAATTTATAAATCAATAAGAGCTCGTGAATTAAATATTTCTTTAAATCACAAGCTAAAAGGGCTTGTGAATTAAATATATTTAAATTCGTAAATAAATAAGAGCTTGTGAATTAAATATTTTTCAAATCATAATTAAAAAAAGGCTTATGGCTTAGTTTTTTTTAATTCATAATCTCGCAACCCTGGTTCGGTGACTTCAAAATTGACAGATATATAGTTGTATGATTGTTCAGGCCAAACGAAATCAATAAAATGAATAAACTCAGTTCAATTTTTTATACTCGAAAACATGTTCGAAACCAAATTAAAGCTCTAAGTAAAGAAAAAAGTATTGAATATTCATGGTCATGACCTACAGCCCGCTTAAATTCTTCAACTTTAATATATATAAAAAAGGTCACGTAAATATTAACATTACGTATTAAATCTTCTTCGGTTCATGAAAAGGATCCAAATTAAAAAATTAAATGAAAAATTTGCTAATGCGGCTTCTAACACTCCCATCGTGGTCAAAACAATTTGTGTTAATTCTTTATCTCGGATTTGTCAAATTTTTCAGAATTTAGTATTTATACGATATATTGATTACTACCTACAATTTTTTCCGTTGAATACAAGTGTATCGGACTTTACAACTATGTATACGTGTTCCTATGATTCTTCCTTACAAATATTACTGTTATTTTAAATTCAATCATTTATTTACATAAGTACCGCTTTGAATGGAAGTGTGCGAAAATAACTCCAGTTCCTATAAATTCAGAAAATATTGTTAAAATTTAGAATGACCGCTATCAAAGAAATCAAAACATTTGTAAGTTGTTTAACTTGCCCCCAAACAAGAAGGTTGCCGTCTTTTCTTAATAAAAAAAGAGTTGCAAAATGGTGAATTACTTGAACCCTAAATCGATCTACCATCTGTACGACGATTATCAACCATGTTTAAAACTAATTGAAAACGTTATAAGAAAAACTCTCGGAAAAAATGTAAAATCTTAATTCTGTTTTCAAATGACCAAGGACCTGGTTCGGTAAAAATAAAACGATTGAACAAAATCGTTTTCAAAGTTGCTTTTTCATTATTATATTAAGATCGTTCGATCGTTTAAATTTTCCGAACTTAACTTTTGTTAAATTCGATTAAAATGAAGTGCGAACCGATCTGCTCATAAAAAATTGATTCCGTAGATTTTCTAAAGATAATCCCTAATTAGAGAAGAATCGCTTGGCAGAAATAATTATTATTTGAATATGATACTCCAAGCCAATAATTGTGTTTTAAATTAAGGTGATCAAAACGTGAAAAAACTCTCCAAAGTATTTTTGTTTCACTTTTGGTTCTCTTTTAGTTCTAATTTTAATGCCCAGTTTCACCAAAATACACCTAAAAGCATTTTAGTTAATGGGGTAATAAAATTTATTGTCATTTTAGCTTAAAATGGTTTGCACCAATATAAGGAGGTGAATTTTAAAAAAATGAGGAAACTTGATGCCAACCCCGGATTTTTATTCACCACTCATGGCTCTTTTTCATTAGAGCAAGCGAGAGGAGAGCATATCAATCGAAAAATTTCAACGTTCTCTTTTTCTTGCATTTTTAAGACGCCTTTAAAATTTATTTGGAACAAAATGGGACTTTAGTTTATTGGCCCTTTAAAAAATGAAAATGGTTGGTGAAATCAAAAAATGCCATTTTAAGATTTAACAACCCAATAAATATTTAAAAGTGTTTGGAGAAACTGGCCATTAAACGTCTGCTTTTGACTATTGTCTCATTTCGCCATTAAGCTATTTCTTAAGGATTTACAAATGTTTCTATGAACAAATCGGCTCATACAAAACCGTGGTGCAAACCAAGTTATGTGTAGTTTTATTTTCGTTTATTGGCCATATTGACAAGAATTGTTATATTAAATAAGTTGTATTTTAATTAACATGGACATACATTTTCATTATATATAATTTTTATTAGTGCTACGTTTTATTTAAAAAAAAAAAAAAAAAAAAAAAAAAGCAACGTAACATTTGTTTTTATTTTCCTTAATATATCTGTATTTAGGTGTTAACCTTCTTCAATATTAAACATTCATTTTTGATTACCTTTTTTTATCAAATTTAAAATTAATATTTTATATTAAAATATGTATTTAAATTATAAAGTAAAAATAACACAAATAATAATAAAATAAAAATACTAATACACATTTTTTGTGTATTTTAAAATACAAATTGCAATTAAAAAAAAACTTAATTAAAATATGTATCTTCAATTAAAATTAACTTTATAACAATTAAAATTCTAAAATAAAAATTGCAGCTTTTTTTTTTAGCTCTTTAGCTTAAATTGTAGATAAAGTTTTCATTTATCTTTTAATACAAAATATTTTTTTTTTTGTTTAACAGAATGGAAGCTTTATTAAATGAAATAATTATTTTTGTTTGATTGATTTATATTGCAGTAAACTTTTACATATTATGTAGACATACATTATATATTTTATATATTTCAATAAAAAAAAAAAAAACTTAAATAGGTATGCTTTAAAAATATACCATATTCTAACAAAACACACTTATCATTTATTTTTTAATAAAGATATTAAAACTTGTATTCATGCAGGGTGTTTCGGATGAGCGTGTTGGTTAGGTTGAAGTAAAGACACCATCGTATGGATCTGATTTCCTTTTTTAAATTCATAAAACTTTTCCTCGAGTTTGAGTTTAACTTTAAAACAAAACAAATATTTTAGAAAATAAGTTTATATAGCATGAGGTACAAGAAAAATAGAAGTAACTGCCGGAGCAATTTCTCTCGTTTTGTCTTCCTTGTCATTTTAATGTAATACTTCAATTTTGTCCTAAAAAATTTTTGAGTGCATAACTTTCAATTAACGCTAGCATACGTTATGTTGGTTTGTTTACCTACTAATTAGAATAAAAAATATCAAATATTTGATTTGAACTTCAAATAAATGTCAAAATCTATGTATATGAAATTGTTTTTGTTTCGGAATTCAAAATTAATGACAGTGTTAAGCTAGCCAATAACGAAACGGTTTGTGTTTTTTTTTAAATGTGGGGTAATAGACGATCTTTCTTGTCTTAACTTTACCAACACGTTCGTAAGTTTTATCACATCTTATGCGTATAAAACTGCATACATTCTGACCTACATACGTATATAAAAAAATCTATCATAAAAATATATTTTAAACAAAATATGTGTACATACATTAATTTTAAATATTAAACCACTTTAAATGAAATAATAATTATTATCAATAACTTACATGCAATATAACATTTAGTTTTCCTATGTTAAGTATCAAAATAGAGAACCTTCCAAATAAAATATATAACTTTAAAGTATCGAAACATCAAGGCCATTCGTGCACCAAGCAAGCAAATTGTTCCTAAGAAAATGAAGGCTCAATTTGTTGTAAGTTGTTACTCATAAACATAAAAATGTTGTATTCCGGTTTCTTCGCCATCTCTTTGAACTATTTTTCTTTTTTTTTATATTAATCTCTCAAAAATTTTATATCACCACTGAAAACGATTTCGTTCTTAGCTTTACCTCTCTTTATCTCTCTCTCTCTCTCGGTTTCTTGTCACTCTAAGTTTATTCTAATTGAATTCTAATTTAAAAATTGACTGTTTCAAAAATAGTACATGTATAGACATCCAAGGACCATTTTCTTTTTATATGAAAATCTATATGTGTATATTATATTGACTTATTTTTTTTTGTAAATATTTTACGTCGTTGTAAATCTGTATTTTTTGTTTATGTAACTTAAAATTCAATTTTTGGAGTTTCAAGATGGTTTAAGATTTTGTAAATCACACGTTTGATTTATTGTACTTCTCTGGGACATTTGATACACGGAAGACGTTTATATTGATGCCTTAAACGAGAAAAGGTAAAGGTGATAGTATAGCACTCTTCCTCTTGTTAGCAGATCTAGGCGTTGTCGCCACAAATAAATAGAAATAAAATGCACGACTGGGTCGCACCAACTTCCTCTTGTGGCAAGTGTCCACAAAAATAAAATAAAACAAACTACATTTTATAAAGATTCAAGCCAAAATCAAAGTACGCAGACATTTTTATTGGCCGAATATGATTTTACTAAAAAAAATAATTCCAAAATCATTGGAGCTAAAAGTTTCTTAACGAATTTGAAGTACCTACGCCAATATTAAGTGCAAAATAGTTTGTATTTTATGCTTAAAAAAATTGTTAGTTAAGCCGAATTTACAAAAAAAAAAATAATTAAATTAAACCTTAGCACTTTTACTGGTTGGTACTGAAAACTTATAAAATCATCTAGATCTTTAAAAATTAGATAAAACCGATAACCTGTTTACTAGATATCTCATGATAAAATAACGGTTATTTTTTTGCAACTGAACAAAAGACAATCAGGTAAAAAATTATTGTTTTTTTTTTTGAGAAAATCGTTGAAGTTGTTTTCCAGAAAATTAAGCTTCTTTATAACTTTTAAGGTTTTTTTAAAACTTTAATCGTACATAATAAAGCATGTTGAAAACTTGTCAAATGGATTTTCTTTATTTTAATTTCCATGATCATTAAAATCGTTCACTTATCATGAAATTATCAAAAGTAAATTACCATTAGATCCTTTTTTCTTCTTCATCTCTTTTTTTGTGCCAATGTTAACTATCTCGAATAGGTTAAAACACTCGCACTTAAATTAATACTACTTGTGGGGTTAACAAATAAATATGAACAAGGTGGCAAAAAATACAAATAGGTACCTTCTCTGTTGAGGATGCTGTAATTCTTGTTATGGCAAAAATGTCAATTCTTTTTTGACATTTCTGAAGAAAACAAATTATTTGAAAAGTTAAACATCATACAGAAAAATTCTAAAATTTTTTTTAAATGTCAAAATAAAATTGACATTTTCTGCCATTTTCAAAAAATTATAGCATCAAAAAATTATGCTTACTTACTTACTTAAGATGGCGCTTACAGTCAAGGATGGACTACGGCCTCAACCGACATGTTTCTCCAGCCAGCTCTGTTAGTAGCTAGCCGCTTCCAATTTTGCACCGCAAGTTTTCGTTTGTTTAGTTTTCCACTTGTGTGTGCTATTTATTGGGGGGTCTTCCAACGCTGCGTACCCCATCAGGAATGGGCTCGAAGACTCGTGTCGGGCTGGTGCGTTTTTGTTTATACGTTCCACTTGACCCAGCCATCTCAGCCGCTGTATTTTCAGGTTCTTGACCAGGTTAATATCGCTGTATAGCCCGTATAACTCGTCATTGAATCTTCTTCTCCATACTCCTTCGATACACACAGGACCAAAAATCACTAGAAAAATCTTTTTCTGAAAGCACCCAAGTAACTTCTCATCCGAGTCTTTTAATGCCCATGCTTTCGCCCCATACAGCAATTTATTCGTGTCTATTGGGACAATATTTAATAAAGTTAAAAGCGATTTGCATAACACTACACAAGAAGTTTCAAAAATTGGAGTTGTGTGGTATTCTGAATTTCAAAATATTAAATCCTCATAATAACTTCGTAAAAAAATAATTCTAAAAACCCAACGGCTCGAAAAAAAAATTTGAAAATTGAAATACCTACTAAAAATAAAGTTTATATGTGAAAAATCCAATTTTTTTCCAATCGCTGTTGAATTATGCATCTGTCAGACAATTGAACAAACACTAAGTTAATAGACTCTAAAAAGAAAAAGTTAAAACTATAAAATCCTCGTTCACTTAGGTAGGTCTAGGTACTATTATCATAAATATACATTATTATATTAAAGATCATAAATTATAAAATATCAGATTTTCATTTTGCGGAAATACATTTGAATCATCAGAAAATATAGGTATGAAATGCAGTTATAGTCCATTCAGTGTATGCATCAGTGTATGCGTCAGATCTAGTAGTTCTATTCTTTGCAGACTTGTTTGTGATGTTGGTTCAATAAACCAAATTTTTGACCTCGAGCGCCAAACTTTACTTTGTCAAAAATGGAAAAAACCGCAAAAATTTAAAATTTTTTTCAGATTTTGTCGATTATAACCTCAAAGGACTATAGTTCCTTCTTAAGCTGTTTTTAATTAGTTTTTTCGACAAGACATGAGCGCTGTTGAAATATTGAACCTGGATTTTGACGTTTCGTGTACGTGTACTATTTTTTGTTGAATTTTGGTGAAGTATGTGTAAATTTTATTTGGTGTTTGTTTAAGTTTGACGTCTCTATGCTGATTTGCTCATGGCCAACTTTGAATGGAAATAAAACAACATGACATAATTTGCCCACAGAATAAAACAGCACTGATTGTTGTTCAGATTGTGGTTGTCATGTTGGACAGCTGCATGCCCAGTAGAGCCAGTGTGTAAAAGAGACTTAATTTTCTACAATACGAGACTATAATTGTCTCTGTCGACCCAATAGTTTTCGATATTTATAATTTTCAATATTTATAATTTTTTTCGAATTGAGCAATTTTTCTCAATTTTACGAAGATCCCAATTGGAAGGTCATGGTAAAGGTTTGACCCTATTAAGCTCTACGTATCGGGATGGCATTATCCCCATCATGTGTTTCTTATGTATTGTTGATGTCTTGTGCCCACATGGCATATTCCATGTCAACATCGGATAGATCGTCGCCTTCTGGGATATCAACTACTGCCACAGGAGGTCTCTTCGATTTTTAAAAAAAAGTTGCGTTCGGTGCTCAGGTCAAGGTCACAAACTTGGAGTACTTATTGCGCCCACATCATAAACAAGTCTGAAAATAAATAATCAGAATTACCGAATTTGACGAATATTATTCTACCCCGTACTATCAGTCGACAATTTTACTAGACTATTAAAGCAATATTTAATAATTTAATTCTCAGTAAATATCCCATTAAAATAGAAGTAAATATAGTTACCATACACCTTCATAACTGTTAACACAAACGCATTAAAAAAAAATCACTGTAAATATAATATATTTATAGCTATACATGGTAATTGGGCTGATATAAATATGTTGCTTTGAGTTCTTGGTTGAATGACCTGCTGCGTTTCGGTTTCAAATAATGCCATCTGTATTTGTGTCAATGTCACAGATACAATATTCTTCGCATATTGAAGGAATTTGTTGTTTTATTTCAAGAAATTCTTCGAAAATTGTCTAGTTGATTAGACCCAAATTAAACACATTCTGAGAAAAAATGGGATACATAACAAACAAAATAAATTTCCGTTTAACCGTCTCTAGAACCGAAAGATACTCCAGACACATTTTAAATGAACAGAAAATTTAAAACTTAAATTATCAAAGTACAAGGCCCTTATTTCGTTCAATTTATGATATTGTTAATTTTACAGAATCAGAGAATGTTTTTTTTATTAATAAACACAAAACAAATGGTTTACACATTTTTCAAAACTATTGTTTTAATGAACCCATGTCGAAATATCTCCAATATACTTAAATTTTGTTGTTTCTAAATCCGATAAATGTAAGTACGTTCGTATTTATTTTTCACATTTATGATAACGAACTCCAATTTCACTGCTTAATATGTTGTTCAATAGGCAATAAACCCAACCAGACAATAAGAGGTCCTTCAGCAAACGGCAAATAGCATAACATAAGCGATTCAAGTGGCTTAATTGCATACCAACACGCACTCGTAGAACATACAAATAATGCTCATCATACATCACAATCACTCTCATAACCCACAACCATTTGCCTGTGTGTATTTAAATTCAAATTAGTGTGATGTTACAAGAAAGAAAAAAAATAGTTACGTATACGCCATACACACGTTACATTATGTACATTGTACATCTATATGGGTACATGGTAAAATTAATGTTGTTTATTTGGTAACTATGACAATAATATTAAACCCTTTTCCTCATTTGATTGAGATAATGTTAACCGTAAAATAAAATTCTCGTCCTTTTCGTCCGTTATTGTATCAAAAGTATGATTTTGTTTGTGCTCTCTTAATTTCAACCGATGTTTTATTACCTTTTCTATGATGACAGTTGAAGTTTATCACACACATCTTGTCTGGATTCATTCTATTGTCGACAAAAAAAAAAGGGTTTCATAATAAATTAACCAAAATGACGTGATAAAAATGAACATATTGCTGCTAATATCCTTTTTTGCTATTCATATTCTAAAGCTTTAGTATATTTTTTTTATCGTGATGATACCTTTCATTCTATTCTTTCACACCTTCACAATCGTAGGACTAATGTTTTTATCTAACGAAGTGAATCTAAACCTAAGGATTTTTAAATTCAAACGAGTCTCTGCTGTTGGTATCTTGATGTCTGTCAGTTTGAATGACTTCGGATAGGACTGCGGTTTATGGAATTCTACATTCAGTAACTGATTGTGTGGGAAGATTCATATATATGTATTTAGGTAGAAGTGTTGAATTTCAACAAACGACTTATGTGACTATTTTTAGCAGTTGTTTCTAAAGACAGACATTTGGGTTATACATAAATTCTCGAAGTATATTAATTTAAGGACTTGATTTTGATTTAGTTTTAAATCAATAATAATCAAAAGAATTATTTATCAGTAAATTTGAATTAAATTTTTTTTTCACGAATATAAAAAGCTGAATGTTTTATTGATGGTTCTTTTTCAAACTTTAAGTTTAAATTTGAAATATATATCGTTTAGCATTTCCACACTTCGGTAACACTTAATTATCGTTCCCATCACTGAGATGGCAATGAAGGAGTTGTGCTTACAGCTCTTTAATTAATATTTCGGCCCTGGTCTCTGGGGTTTGTAAATATTGACCTGCACGCACGCATCTGAGCAAATAGCAGGGGTTCTGAATTTCTTTTTAGCGGATATTAGTATCAACTATTCGCAGTGAGTTTGTAAAAAACCCAATGACAAAATACATCAGTGCTAAATTCGTTAAAATTAATCTAATTTGGTTGAAGAAAGGAAAAACAACACCTCCGATAATATATAATATATGCTAGCTGTTACCCGACGCGTTGCTGTCGCACAAAAAATGGGGAAACATCGTTTTTGGAAAAGTTATTACAAGTATTTTATTATAACCCTATCCGGCTTAAGTTTGCCAAAGTTTTTTTTATTATTTAAATATTATAATTATTGATTTTGAGTCAAATCGATTCATACATAATTTTTTTATTTTTGAAAAAGCGACATCAGCGCCATCTAGGAGAGGATTAAAATGTCTAAAGTTACTCCTAACAACATCAGCTATCTGTCAGTGAATGTCCTGTCAAAATCGGGTTACTTGTGATTTTAGGTAGGTAGGTACTATAATGTTTTTAGAAAACAATAAAACATGACACTATGATCATATCGAAGTCGAAAAAAGTGGATCTGGAAATTCTGTATTTCAGCACCTACATACTACATTCTAACCGGCTGCACTGATTTGCTTCAAATTTTGTATGTAGCGTTTGTTGTAATTGAAAGTTTTTTTTAGCTCAAAAGATAACGGTACCTGCCATATAACCGTTATAAAAAAGCTTAGTTTTTCTCGAAAACGGCTCCAACGATTTTCTACAAAAGAAACAAAAAATTAGAGACGTTTTTTTACATGTCTTTTAAGTTGCAAAAAAAAGTTTGGCAAACCAATTAACGGTACCTCAAATAGAACCATTATTTTTTCTAAGGCTATCTCATGAACGGGTTAATCATCAAATTTCAATTTCAAAATTTTGTAATAAAGGTTAGTTTTAATTTAAATTAATTTTATTTATTTATTTATTTTTTTTTTTATTTGTAAATTCAATGTTTGGAAAACGGTTTGACTAAAAAAAAATAATGTTTGTAGCCTAATGGGCAAAACTCAAATTTGTAAAAACAAAGTTTTATTTACGATTTTGCGATAATTTTTTTGGTAAACAAATTAAAAAAATTATATTTGATAATCTCTATTTTATTTCAAATGAAGACTTACTTATATCTAACAAAATAACATTTTCAAATTGTATAGTATAAGACTTCATATAAAATAGTAAAAGTACATCCGCGGTTGCCGAAAGGACAAGAGTTGGATGAACCTTTTATTCTTTTATTTACAAATTACTTATTTAAAAACACTATATTGATGGGGATCATCAATATAGTGCTTCCCAAGTGCGAAAAGTTCAAATACCTTGGATCTATGATCAATAAGAAAGGAACTTGTGATGACGCATCAACCATCGAGTAAGCGTAGGGTGGATGAAGTGGCGTGAGAACTCTGCCATCTTCTGTGACCGAAAAATGCCCCCTAAGCTGAAAAGAAAGCTCTACACTGCAGTGGTCCGTCCAGCGCTTACATACGGTTCACAATGTTGGACTATGTACCAGTGGTATGAAAGCAAAATGACGGCAACTGAGATGAAGATGCTTCGCATGACAGCAGGAGTGACAAAGCTTGACCGAATACGGAGTAGAAAGATCCGGAAAAGCCTCCACGTCAAAGAAACCATCGTTCAAAAAATGCAGTACGACAAACTCAGCTGGTACTGTCATGTACTTAGGAGAAACGCTGAGAACCCCGTCCAAAAAGCATTATCATACAACGTTCCAGTACAATCGCGGAAGAGAGGCAGGCCCAAGAACTCCTGGAGAAAACAAATGCAACGACACCAGCATTCAGTTGGCCTCAGACATGGAACAATCCATAACCGAGAAGCTTGCCGACACTTTCTGAGATCAACCCGACGAACCCCACAAGCAGATCAGGAGAGAAGCGGTGAAGTGGGAAAGTTGTGATCCCACTCGAGATCATAATACCGTCGGAAAAGAAGAAGAAGAAGAAGAAGAAGAAGAAGATTGATGGGGATCATTCAAAAACCTAAAAATAAGTTATTATAAAAAAAATTACAAAAAAAAATTTAATGTAAAATTCAAATAAGACGAATACAAAAAAAAATTATGTAATTTAATTTCAATTGCTGAAAGTTTAAAAAAATTAAATAACAATATTCAATAAACTATTTATTTCATTGAAGTTTAAGGAAAATAACAAAAGCTTAATATTTATTTTTCAAGTTTTGCATCTAATGTTTTCGGGCAGGTTATTAAAGAGACGTGGTGCAAATACTTTATTGGAGTGAGTAAAATGTGATTTTCTAATAATAGGAACAGTTAACTAAGTTCTGCTATTAACTCCCACATTGTGAGATCCATACAGTCTTGAAGCCGTATAACCTGAATTTTCAAAAAATATTTTCAATACTTTTTAAAAATATTTTCCGCATACATTGATTTTTGAAAAAAAAAAGTTTTAGAACCTTTGAGAAATATTGATATGTTTTTTTTTATTTTCATTTATGTATAAAAAATAAAATAATATGAAATAAAAAAAAATTATTAAATGTATTTTTATTAAATTTAATTTCATTTTTGTGGCGTGCACATTATCAAATAAATCAATAAGTTACTATTATTTATTTCCAAACATGACATAACCAACCGTTCTTGGCATAACAGCCAAGAATATAAACATTAACAAATAAAAATGATTAAATTCAATGATCTGGCGGTGAGAAATGGAATTAAATTTTGGATCACGATAGGTAATTAAACCCAATAAAACACAGGTAACAGGATCTTGTAGTAAATTTTCCTATAGTTAATATTCTATTAGCCGGCTAAGTTGTTAAATTGTTTTTGGATCTTGCATCTTTTCGTAAGCTTACCCTTAACTTTTAACATTTTTTTTTACATATTTTTTTACACGAGTTCCTTATTGGCTCTTTATAGGTATGTAAGAAACGTTTTTTTTATATTCAGAATAACTTACTATCTAGTTTACAGAGGGGCGTGAAAATATAATTGTCAGAAAAGTTTATTCGTACCTGTTTATCTATTTCTTCACCAACTCTCAAAAAGGCAAACCAATTATCGAAATTAAAACAGAAAGTCTTTTCTCTATGCAGGCTCAAAAAAAAGTCTCAATAAATTCTCATGAATAATTTATTCATATGTATTTCAAAGCCAAGGTCCTGTTCGCACTACTTTCAATAATATCAAGTCTATAAAATGCTATAAATGAGGACGACTACTCAATTTTGTTTTTATTCATATTATCAAAGAGTTCTGATTTTGACCCTATTTCTGCTTATATATATTTTCTTTGACTCTTAGTGTACATTAAAAATGCTTTTACCTGATGTAAGGTCATGCTCATTAAGCTTTTCCAATGAATAGAGAAGTCAAGAGCGACCCACTTGCCTTCGGCATCAGTGCCTCCTCATTTAAAAAGGCACTCTGACTCTTATAATATTATACACAATCCAATTGAAAGGTTTTCAAAAGTCTTAATTTTTCTTTTTCTCAAAAAAAAAAAATAAGAACATAAGAACAACATCAACAAAAAGGAGAAAGGTAATTTCATGGAATGCCAAGTCTCTATTAGAAACTTGACACAAAACAACTTCGTTTGTAATGAATGAAGTCCTTGGTCCTTGTTGGAAAGAAACATCGGTAATCTATTTACAAAATCAAATCGTCATCGAATCATAAAATGAACCCTTTTTCGGGTGACAGCACGCGAAAAGTACACTTCAGATAAAGGACCTTCTTTCTTATACACTTAGTGTCTTTGTAACTTGATGAGTTCCTTTTTTTTTTTGTGACTAAATCTTAAATGGAAAAAAGGATGACAACTTTCTTTTGTTTTTTTTTTTTCCTTCAAAGTGAACCCGCAAACATGCGAATAAACATTTATCGCAGATTTGAAAACTTAAACTGAAACACACTGAATAAAAGAACGATGGAATAGTATAACAAGTTTTTGAAAACTTTAATCCTGTTTCCAAGTACTTTCTTTAAAGACGTTTTTTTATTTTTTTTTTTGGTTCATCTTAAATCGTAGCTCGGTCTCATCGTTGGAAAGAAAAACCAGAGCTGTAACAAAGCGCATTTTTCTATAGCTTTTCTGGTAAGTAATATGGCACACAAGTAAAGAAAAAAATAAAGAAAACACCCAAAAGGATAACAACAGGGAATCGCTTGCAAAGAAAAAGTTCCTCGGTTAAATTCTCCATGAGATTCAAAACAGGATTTTCTTTCGCACGAGCTGATAGGGATTCTGTTTTTTTTTTTTTTTTCGTTGTGAAGTATTATACTAACGTACCGGTATGGCCCGCATTGTGGAGAACGTTAAATTTTTAGGGTTTCACATTTTGTATGACTTCGAAAAAGAAAAAGAAAGTCGAAAAAGTATAGACTTTTGGAAAATGGACCAAAAAATTAGAAACAGAAAATTCAACCCTTTTTGCACCCGTATCTCTGAGTTTTTTTTTTTACTGAAAGAAAAGCCGTTTTTTGTTGTTTTATATTACGTCTTCTCGTTTATTTTTCAATACGAGTAGAATGTGCCAAAAGAAAGGATAAATCAGTAAAAGAAAAGTGTACAAAACAAAGCGAATTAATGTTTGGGGCAATGGTAGGGTGAACAACAGTAGGATAAGCAAGAAATTGTTTTTTTTTTTTATATTTTTGTATATCTGGCTAACGTTAAAAAGCACTAAAGTAGCACTAAGGTTAAAATGTCTCTTAAAATTAAAATAGAAAACTCTAATCCATCATAAATAAGGAGAGGCGCTGTCGTGGAAAAACTGTTTTCTTATATTGTTACTAATGATAATCTTTTTTTTCGAAACAAATACACTTTTTCATAAATTTCTTGGAAACTAGGAACTTTTTCAAAAAAAATGTTAAGAGACAAATTTTAGGTCATATATGTTTCTACTAAAAAAGCCGTGACACTTTTTATCGCCCCATAAACCAATTTCGAAAAAACGTAATTAACACTTTTTTTTTTAAATTGGTTTATGGGACGATAAAAGTTAAAAGTAAGTATCTGTTTTTTATTTATCACTATGTTTCTTTTTTTGTGGTTCCCCCAACCCTTGTTCTAATATAAGACTACACAAATTTTATTTCAATAGAATAAGCAGTGTCGTATTTTAGTGTTTATGTTGTTTAGCTTAAGATTTTTCCAAAACTTTATCAATATCGTAAAAGCAGTTTTCGAGAAAATTCGGAATAACTTAAACCTTTCAATAATTTCAATAATAAATGTTTTTTTTTTTTTTTAATATCTGCAACACTCGTTTATTTTCATCGTGTTTCACCATGCCAAGTAAAATCGGACACTGATTAAAGCTGGCATTGTGTTAAACACGAGTGAGAAGTTCTGGTACTACGAAGTTGATCCAAAAATTTCACTTCGTTGATCCCATGTCCATCTTGGACCCCATACTCATCGAAGCCAACAGCAGACTTTAAGCTATCCTGAGATATGAAAATAAACAATAATTTATCTCCTGAATTAATTCAACATATGATGAGATTACACCAGAACGGCAAAAAAACGTCGTATTGTACTAAAAAAAAAAAAACAAAATTTGTGAATTTTCTTAACTTATGGAAATGACTATTGTTTTCTAAAAATTTTACTTTATAATTTTGGAATTTTGAAAATCAGCTCGTTTTTGCATGGATTTACTACATAGTGCGACGCACGGCACGGCGCCGGGGGCTGTGATAAGACTGAACCGATTTTCTTAATTGTGAAGAAGCCAGAGAAGGACAATCAAGTTTACCAATCAACACTTGGCACATATCTTGAAACAAGAGGCCACTCTAGTAAAACATTTAAGATGTTGATAACTTATCGATACGACTTTATTATATCAAATGGGAAAGAAACAAAAGTTTTAAGACTATTAATTTCTTCCAAAAAACCCATTTAATGATCATATATCAACTGCAAATGCTGTCATTTCTTTACATTGCATTTTCTGAGTAACAATGACCAAGCTTTCTCAATCGAATAGTTTTTCTAATTGATAATGCTGCAACGTATTGTTGTACATATTCTTCAATCAGTACAAATTTATTCGAAATTAAATATGTCTAAGCATTCTTCAAGCATATGATACTGCTGTAAACAAGGCAAGGACACGCATCAAAATCTTAAGAACAATTTTTACAAAAAATCAGGGAAACAATTTATAATTGTACGAGCTTTGTTTTCAATAAAATTGGAAGAAAATTATTTCGTAAACGGAATCTTTCATTTGGATAGAAAAACATAGTTACTACATTATCAGAGAAAAATATTAAAAATAACTCAATAAATACCGCAACGTCTTAAGAATGTCTAAAAATGATTTTTTAATTAACCGGAGAAACGGTGTTTAATCAATTTATTGAACGAAAGCATTTACAATCAACCTACATAAAAATACACGTAGGAATTGTATGTGGCACTACTGCTATTGTAAGCACACCATTACCAATCTGGCAACGCTTGACGAATTGTAAAATTGCATTGATACCAACCTAGCGTAACCATCCATAAAAAAGGCTTACGCATAATGTGCATGTCTCTTTTTTCCACGAGCATATAGAAGACGTAAGCAGAAGAAGCAACGAAGAAGACGAGATACGATAAGGTTAATAAAAACACCATACAATACCACAACCATAGATAAATTAAATATTATAATACCAAAACTAATTCTAAAAAAATTGAAGTAGGTACCTATGTATACTGAATTAAACTAAAATAAATAACATTTTGTAAATTACACTTGACAACCATGTTTTTTCGAAAGATAAAATCTTTCACTAAAGCAAGTTACAGTGATCTAATCCTATTTTTTGTCTTGTTAAGACATTTTTTCCCATTAAAAATATTTTCTTTTCACACATACTGTACAATCACTGAACAACAATTCTTACCCACGGCTCAGTGTCGGTGATTACATTTGAATTTCATGATTGGGGAATTGTAGTCTGGTTCAAAGGATACCCGTTTGTTTAAGGCTTTGATCCGATGATGGTAACAAAAATAAAAGAAAAAAAAAACACCATCCACAAAAGTAAATAAAAATAAAACAAAATTTAAAGAAAGGAACCAGGAAACAAGCAAAACAAACACTCAAGACCGATTGACTTTTAAATCAAAGTCAACAAAACAATAGGGGTGAATAACATTTTTTCATTTTTTTTTATGAAAGAAATCTTTGGTATACATTTTTAATAAATATACAGCTACAGCATTTTGAAGAAATCGAAATCAGCTCAGATCACACAAAGTAAACAAGTTAACAAGTTATTTCCGTCAAAAAGAAGTTTTCAACTTAACATGCACCACCAACAAAATAAAAATTCAAAACTTAAGGTTTTCAAGTCCAACATTTCTCAATTTCATCCTCTTGCATTTGAAGGGCGCCATTTAAACGTGTTTGTATTTGTATATCCTGTATGCACTTAGCAAATTTTGCAAATACGAAAATATTTTCAGTTTCTCATCCTGTAGGACGAAAAGGAAAGAAGAAGAAACTTGTAATCGGTTCGGGAAAATCAAATAATATTTCGACAATCGCAACGAACAAGTGTTGTTGTTCATCTGTTGAACAAAAATGAGTGTTCAGGGATGCAGTCTGTGCAAAGTTCTGTAAAAGATTCAGACATGAGCGCAAGGATCCAAGGAAGTTGTGAAGTATAAGTTGACTTGCTATTTTCTAAGTTCCACGGTATGGGAATTTGAAATTTATTTTCAACAAACTATTTTCCCGATGGCTGCAATTTCAAAAATATTTTTTTAAGTTGACACTTGAAAATAGCGAAGGAAAAGGAAAAATATTTGTCGAAGAGTATTTTTACTTGGAATGCAGTCGAATTTATCGTATTACAGTTGTAAATAGTTGAAATTGTGTTGGGAGGACAAAGTCGTTTAGGGAAACGCAAATATAAGAACAAACTAGTATGCTGGACGCGCGGGAGGAAAAAGCAATATAACTTGGTCAGTAATGAGAAGTAGTTTACTGGTGAAACGAAAGGATGATACAGTTATTAAAATTGAGTAAAATAAATAAAGCGGATGAAATAATTTGTTCTGGAAGTGGATATAGTAATGGGCTTTTAGTTTATATTAATTAAATAATTGAATGAAAAATTTTGTAAATTTAATACGACAATATTGTTATAAGAAATTCGAAACACTAGAAAAAATGTTAGTGAATTATTTGGTAGTAACTACATTTTTAAGAACTATTCTTTGCAGAGTTCCTTATTCAGAGTTCCTATAGAATATAATAGAATAGAATAGAATAGAATAGAATAGAATAGAATAGAATAGAATAGAATAGAATAGAATAGAATAGAATAGAATAGAATAGAATAGAATAGAATAGAATAGAATAGAATAGAATAGAATAGAATAGAATAGAATAGAATAGAATAGAATAGAAAAGAATAGAATAGAATAGAATAGAATAGAATAGAATAGAATAGAATAGAATAGAATAGAATAGAATAGAATAGAATAGAATAGAATAGAATAGAATAGAATAGAATAGAATAGAATAGAATAGAATAGAATAGAATAGAATAGAATAGAATAAAATAGAAAAGAAGAAAATAGAATAGAATAGAAGAGAATAAAATAAAATAAAATAGAATAGAAAAATAGAAAATAACGCATTTGACAAAGACATATACAAAAAACAGAAGAGAAAATATCACGCTGGAAAGGAACAAAAAATTATAGATCAGAGCAGCACAATTTTATCGGAATTATGATTGGGACATAATCCCGCAATCCAAAATTTTGAAAACCCAAAATCTCGAAATTAAAATTGAAATTATTTTTCAAAATTTTCAATTTTTTTTTTAAATTCTTAAAACAAATTTTAAGCATAAAGTTTAAGAAAAAAAATTCTCCTTTGAATACCTGCATTTTAAAGTATTTTTCTTTAAATAACATATTTTCTTACCTCAGTCACCCAAAAACTTCAGGGAAATCTCAATTTCATCCTTATCTACATCTATATCTGTATAGATACTCATCTACGTCTTTGTATTTCATTTTAAAATTCTCAATTCTCATTAATAATGCGAACCCTTTTCATCCAACAGAACTCTCAACGTATTCCGATAGATAAGTCTGACGACATCAAGGACAACTCAATGGGTAACCAAGCATCCCAAAGGGTGCCAGCCCAGCCGGTATCTTCTGCTATACTATATGCATATTTTATAGATGCCATCTTCTTCAAGGACTGCATTGAATAGCACAAGCTTTAAATATATTGAATTCCACAGCAAAACGAATTCTTGCAATAAGATTAATTAATATTTAACTCTCACACAATCATAGATGCATCCACAGTCTTACAGGATTGCAGTAGCTTTTACAGTCCATGAGATTCTCTTAACCTCAAATGTGAGGTAGAAGACGAGTTTCTAGGAGCGAAATAAAAAATAATGTCTATTCTCCTCCAGTTTTACATTTACCGTCATGAACGCAAAAAAATCATCAGTGTGGAATTTGTAACTTAACAGCAGGTGAACAAGAAAATTTGTATAGCTACAGACACACAATCATAGAAACCTTAAATGATTTGCATCAAAAAAGGAACAAATAAAAATAAAAAAAATATAAAAGTCCAACTGAATAGCGCCTCCATCAGTCCAAGAAGAACAAAAGAAAACCACACTAAACAATATCCTTTTTTTTTGTTGTTTTTTTTTTACCAACCACACAGACAGTAGAAAGCGACCTCTAGAGACTTGCCGCCACAACCACAGTCCACCACTATATTCTCGTATACGCTATATGTTACAACTTCCAGCTGATATTATCTCAAAGTTGTCCATGGTCCGAGTGCAAACAACAATAAAACCCCATTTTAAGGGACATTTAACCAGCACTAAGCCTGAGGAATGCTCCCAGGTTACACTGATCACTCTGAAAGATACACTAAGCAAATATTTTCTTTGCTCCATTTAGTTGGCAAGAGAAAGGTGACAAGGACATCTGACAAAATGACAAGAAAAGGGTGAACGAAATGTGCATAAATTCACTACTTGTTGTATGTACTTGCTTATTTGTAAATACTTACTTTTAGTTAAACAGTCAAAGCAATATTTGAGCCAAAAGATGAAGTCGTGTTAAATTTGAATAGGCTTATAAAAACAAAGTTTGTCGGCATTATTTGAAATGTCAAAATTCATTGCTAAATCGAAAAGAACATACCTAGACGAATTTATAGAAACTAATAATACCTTGTTTGTGGAATGAGGTTTCATCTCTTGCGGTGACGATTCTAATTCTTTCAAATAATACCTAATGCCAAATCGAGAAAATGTCAACATATAATTGTCAACATATAAATGAAAAAGCTAAAAAAGTATCCAAATATAGTTTTATTCTGATTTTTGGATCACAATAATTTTGATACAATCAAAGACGAGATGTTATTTTTACGAAACTCAACAAGAATAATGACGTATTTAAAGTTATCAGCAACTTTTTTAAAATTAATAAAATTCCGTAAAGATATTCGAAAAACATTGGACGTTGCAAAATTCAATTATGGATCAAAAAGAATGAAGCACAAGTTTTCTGATGTTTTTCAACGTTTGAAAAATTTTATATATCTTAGCATTGAAAACTTTTAGGATTAGGAATTGGGAATAATTGACTTGGTGAAAAGCAATGAACTTTCATAATTTCTATCTGCGCCAGTTTCATCAACACTAAACAAAATTCAACAATTATACATCCATAAGTTGCTTATAACAGCTACTTATTAGCCGTTTAAATATCGCTTTGAAATGGTTTGCTTTTTAAAAGAAAAACCATTACCGACATTAATTTCCAATTTTTTTTCAAATAATATTTTTTTCGAAATAATTTTATGCCATATTTATCAGGCATTGCAGGAATATCTGAATATAAAGTTTCATCAAAATCGCTTAAAAAATTAACGAGATAATCGATAGAAAAAAAACGGTTCTAGGTTTAAATTTTTTTTTCGAAAAAAAAAATCACTCATATGAGATTTTATCAAAATCGATTGTTTTTTTTCGAGAAAAATTGGATTTTCGTATGGCAGGTACCGTTTTTTTTAAGCTAGAAAAAATGCCTTATATACCTATAATCGTAACTAAAAAAGCTTAACAATAAATTGCCAAACAAAAAATAGCAAAACATAAAATGCCAAGTAAAAAAAGGGAAACGCAAAAAAAAACAACATATACAAAATTGATAAACTTCAAAAACCCAAATCAATCAAAAACTTATTGTAAATGGCGAAATTAAAAATGCTAAATGATTATTAAGTAGCACAGCGGGGAAGTTGCAAGGGGCAGCATTTCCCAAACCTACCCCACTTTAAACGCCAAAATTTCAATAGAGACATTGTGTCCATGGACCTTATGACTATTTGCAAATCGGTCATAATATCCATGGACTGGTTTAAGCAGCTACAATGTTCATGGACATTATGTCCGCGGACCTTATGTCATCCCACCGTTGAACATATAGGAGACAGTTCCATTTCAATAACTGAAACATTCATTTCCCTTGAACATCATCGAAATGTTTCCTGTCTTTCTTTATTTTATCGGTTCTTTTGTAAAAAATGCTCCAGTGAACATCGCTTCGCATGGATAGCACATCAGTTTATCCTAGTGCCAAACTACGGACGCACTTTCTATCTTTCTTTAGCCGTACTACGTGAATGTAAAACGCTTAACATCACTCCTTTTCTCACATCATTATGATGCCCATGCGTTTAAGATCAATGCGCATTTTCTAAACGCACGTGTTGTGTTTAATAAAACACGAGCAGCCTTATTTATATACGCATTTTAACAATTGAATAAAGTTACGCTACCTTTAATATGCCTCTACTCAACAAATCCTTATTTATAAAAAACATATGTTGGTTAGAGGCCGAGTAAGTTAAAATGACCTCATAGGTAGATAAGAGCCTGCGTAAGTCCATGTTAGTTTTACACCAAATAATCGAAACGTTTTTTTGAAATTAATATCCAAAACATTAACAAGATTTCTTGTGCATTAAAACTTGTCTTTGACAATTTTTGAATTAAGATTTCGATTAAGATAAGATACATCCGGGTATTAATAAACTTTAATAAAAAAAATTTAACATACAGAGAATGTAAACAAACAAATATAATTGTTTATTTCAAATATTGTTCTATTCCACACCATCTTATAACGCTGTAACAGCTCATGGACTTTCTCTCTAACACAGTGAAAATTGCATGTTTAAATTGACTTTTATCATAACGCTGTTTTTAGATTTTACGTTACGTGACATTACATAAGCTCCAAGTAACTTATATGGATTAAAAAATCTTCATAAATAAGAATTCACTGGACAGCGAGTAAAGGATGAGTAAATAATTTTAATAAATAAGGCTGTAGAAGTATAGTTAATCATATCTCCTTAAGTGCGTGTTTATTGAAAAATGAAATCTACTCTGAAACAATTCAGCCATAACACTCGCACTAATCTATAACTTCAACTAGTTTACCCTATTCCGATCTAGTTCAACATAATTATAGGCATACTGTGAAAGTGTGAAGTACACCATACATTCTTGCTTTGGCAGCACTTCATAAATAAGTAATTTTTTATTGAGCTCAATTTTCGCGTATTGATAAAAAAATTGGTAAAAACTTTTTAAGAAACAAATTGAACGCAATGGTAGTGAAAAATAACTCACCGAAATATTAATTTGAAAACTTTAAAGGTCTTACCTGATAATGGGTTCTAATCACATTGCCAAATTTTGCTTATTTTTGTAATGTTTCCCTTTTTCAACTTAGCGGTTCAATTGGTTTCGAAGTCCTCTCTCTATAATAAGTATTCCAGTATTTCTGGCGTCCCAGTGAGACTGCATTTTCTGCAATTCACAAGAAACTCAACTTTTATTTGAGCATAGATATGATAATGTATGTATATTAAACACAATCTGATAAATGGAAAATACGTGACTCGTTCTCTGTCGAAGATGTTTTCGAGTGCATTTTGAAATAGTTCCGGCTCAACATGACCAACCCTTAACTTATAAACTTACATACCAATGCATTGTAGAAAATACAAAATGTTTATAGGCTATTAGAACATATATAAGGATTTTATATAATGCCTACTACAACTGGTTTCAAGTGTCAAAATAAATAAGGAATAAATTATATTGACCGACGACGCTCAGGAACTTCAAAAGCAGCTTCAAAAGTTCTTCTCAACATTGATCGAATGTATACAAATTAATTAAAAAACATATACAAGGCCCTTATAGTTAAAATTCAAAATGGAAGCAGCAGTAGCAGTTCAACCAACACATATCCACACGACACACCAACCAGAAAAATATCAAACTTTTAAAAAAACAGCAAAGGATACACTGCAGCAGCATTACATTGAAGAATTTTCTTTCAAGTGAATTCCAGAAATTTTTTCTCAAAGTGTCACTCTGTTCCCAGGGAGAGTGTGTAAATGTTAACATTTTGAACACACTGGCTATTCCACATTCCAAGTTCCAGGCCATTGCTACTACTCTAGTTCATTTCATCCGTCTGCATAGGGAATTCCTTTTGTTTTTATATTTTTCACTTTTAATATTGTCACGTTACTATACGTCTACGTACGACCACCGACCTTAGAGTGGACATTTTTCCCATCATGTATTTTTAGCCTTTTTTTATATTATTCTGTTTTTCCCTTTTTTAGAAAAATGTTAAAAAAAAGGATGGTCATTTGAGAGTTGGAGGCAAAACTCCCTGCAACTGCATTAGCAGCAGTAGATGCGAAGATTACTAGAAGCCTCACTCAAAGCTTGGCAATTGGTATTTTAATTTAATAGACTACCCTTTCCTGGTTTCAGTGTCAAAAGTCAGAGAAGGTTAGGATCGGGGGACATACAGACGACACCTAGTTTCATTATTACATTTGGTATCCTTGAATGGATGCTGCTGCTGGGTATCTTCTTCGGCCGATATTTACTGCAAAGCTAAAATGATGTTGTGTTCTTTTTGGTCCTTTATTTTCTTTACCGGACCAGGGAATCTTTCCTTTTTTTTTTTTGTTCGTATTTGTTTATTCATCCCTTCTTCCATGGCAACTCAAACAAATGAAAAGGTTAGGTACTTGGCCTTTTGTTTTCACAGAGAACAGAGAAGTCAGGAGGATTGAGGATGAAATGAATTTGAATAAATTTGTCTGCCATGAGATTAACTTCTACCGTACCAAGGAGCTTCTTTCCGACCGACGACGAGGACGACGATGGCGTATAATTGTAACTCGAGGGAGTTATACGGAGGGTGAAAATTTTCCAAACAAGAAGAGAGGATTTGCCAGGGATAACAGAAAACAGAAACAGGATGTAACCGGGGATCAAGGAGACTTTAATGTTATGGTTATCACCTTAATTCGTTTATTCGGCTAATTTTGTGGCAGTTGTCGCGACGATTTGAACTTTATTTTTTATTTCATTTTTTATTTTTTAATAAACAATGTTTGGTATTTGATGAGATTGAGGAGACGGGGGAAGAGTTATTTTTATGAGGCTTAATTTTTTGTTTCAGGGAAACGAATATTTGGATGGAAATTGGCTATAATTGTGTTATTATTTCTTCATGCTATTGAAATTGACTTTATTGCATAAATATGTTATTTTTAATTTGACTTTTTATTAATCTTATTTTTACGCACAAAGCGATCGTAAGAGGAGACAACGATATAACTTTTTTCCTAATTATCGTAGTTTTTTTTTCACGAATTAACATTAACATGATATAAAAGACTAAAAAAGTGGGTCTGACTTTCAGTCTAAGTCATAAAGCGTTAACAAAAATATTGTTTTCTTGAAATCGATATGTGGGATTTTGATGAAATTTTGTATGAGTTTTTCCAACGGATGTAAGAACAAACATTAAAAATTGTAATGTTTTTTTAAGCATTAAGATCAGTGGAATGGGTAGCTGGCTTGTTTTTGGAATAAGAATAAAAAATTTAAGTATTATAAAGTTAATGCCTGACGTAATAGTCAATATCTCTTGTATGATCATATAGTATACTTTGCGTAGAAAAAAATATAATAATGTCAAATGATAACATTACGTAAGTATAAACTTTTCTGCATGGTTAAGCCAACCCAAGGAGCATTTCAGAGCTACATAACATTTACTGAACGTTAACATCGTAGCTGTAATGTTTCAGGCGTATATGAAATGTTTACTCCCTGTACCCAAAATGTAAACGGTTTTGGGGAATGAAATGTCGTGTTGACAGTATATGAACAAATTCTATTTGATGTACCTGATTTGTACATTTACAAATGTGAACGTTCAAAAACTCTTCAAAACACATACAAGACAAACTACTTTTTAGTAACAAATCGTTTACAGATACTATTCCTGGACTAGGTATATAAACGTTTACAAATGTAAACGTTCAAAAACATTTCGAAATAAATAACATAAAAACAAACTTAGGTACAAATCGTTTACAGAAAAATATTAAACTGTATAGGTAAATACGTAATGCCATTTGAGATCATATTACTTTATGTATACAAACCAAAACTTAAACAATTTCCATCTTGTTCTTGACATTATTATTATAATATGGGAGGTATACAAATATTCAATAATTATATTTTTCGTGCAAGTAAAGGCAAAATATCGAACGCGAGAAATATTTTCTACCAGTTTTGTAAAACAGGTCGATAAAAATAAGGGGCCTGTAAAAACTTTCTTATTTTAGAAATTATTTCTAATAAAAATATTTGAGACAATTTTTTTTTCCCACAAAAACCATATTTTTCAATATTTTGTCATATAAAATTCAAAGTCTTATTTCAATCAAAACCTAAACATGCTTTGTTTTTACTAAATATCAACAAAAATAGATTTTCAATGTTTTGGGTTTTCTAATTTGATAAAAAATGGAAACATTATAATGGCCGCTATCAATGCTATACGTGTTACATTATCTGTAAATGAAATATTTTACAGTATGCTTACGTTTGAAGATTTGATGTGACTATTCACTGTAAACGTTTTGTAAGAGTAAAGTTTTAGTAATGGCTTTACAAAACTGCTACAAATGTAAACGTTTCGTGATATTGATTTTACAAAACGATATTTGATTTACAGTACGTTTACGTTTGAAGATGTGATGTGACTATTCACTGTAAACGTTTTGTAAGAGTAAAGTTTTGGTAATGGCTTTACAAAACTGCTACAAATGTAAACGTTTCGTGATATTGATTTTACAAAACGATATTTGATTTACAGTACGTTTACGTTTGAAGATGTGATGTGACTATTCACTGTAAACGTTTTGTAAGAGTAAAGTTTTGGTAATGGCTTTACAAAACTGCTACAAATGTAAACGTTTCGTGATATTGATTTTACAAAACGATATTTGATTTACAGTACGTTTACGTTTGAAGATGTACTGTGACTATTTACTGTAAACGTTTTTTAACAGTAAAGTTTTGATAATAGCTTTACAAAAGTGCTACAAATGTAAATGTTTTGTGATATTGGTTTTACATTCACGAAATTTGCTTTACAGTACGTTTACGTTTGAAGAAGTGTTGTTTCAACAACATTTGTGTGTTACAATTTGTTTACCAATCATCCAATTAGTAAATGTAAAAATACAAAACATTTTTTCAGCATCTGTATATGAATTGTAAACGACATACAATAAATTTGTAACCTAATAGGTACAAAATGCTACTTGGGAAAGCATCTTACGAATACGAGTAAGAACAGACTTATGATGTTGACTTAACGTAAGCGTAAAGATCCTCGGTATTTGGACCTTCAGAATCTGTTTTTCTGTAGAGATATATGTAAGAATGTAAGACAATTATATCACTTAAGCATTTATACATTTACGGTTTGGGGTTTTCGTGAGAAGAGATATAAGAATGTAAGGTGGTTTTCTTAAGAAAATTTATACATTCCCGAAATGAGGTAGCTAAAGCATCTTACACGTAATAACTTTGTAATATCAATACATATTACAAAATGTTGATATTATGTATACAGGGTGAGTCATGAGCAATGCGACAAAATGCTAGGGCGTGTAGGTTGCGTTGAGACAAGAAAAAAATCGTATGTTCTCATAAAACTCCAATTAAAAAAAAAGTAAAAAAACTAAGATTAATGCTAAATAAATAAATAAATTGCTTCGTTACAATAAAAATAAATGTTTTTCTTAGAAAAATGTGGTTTTGGTTTTTTTTTAATTTCTTGATTTTTGCATCCGGTTTTCTTATTTAGACTTAAAATTAATAACAGCATTGAATTTTGAAATTAAAATTAGCACTTAATTACGTAAAATTTTGAAAAAAATGAATTTGAAATTTTTTTTTTCAATTTTTTTTTTCAAAATTTTGACTTTGAAAATTAATATTTCAAAAACTATTTCTTAGAATAGATTTATTTAAACACAGAATGAAAGAAAAAGTTATTAGCTTTTCAAAAACGTATCGCACAGCATTGTGAATGAAGCCGTTGATTTTAAATAATTTTTTTCCCATTTTAAGTCAGTTTTTTCGAAAATTGCCCCTCCCGGCTAAACGGAGGGGAATAGACCCCCCCTCCCATACGATTTTTTTCTTGTCTCAACGCAACCTACACGCCCTAGCATTTTGTCGCATTGCTCATGACTCACCCTGTATACATTTCCTAATCAGGAAATCTTTCGCCGAAGTACATAACATGGTAATCTTACATAAGCGTAAACAAAGCAATTTTGGATACCAAGATATGTAAGATTGTGGATATTGTAATCTTACAAAGGCGCAAACATCCCCATACATCTTTCACGTAAAAAATGTAAATTATATTAGATGGTGATATTACGTCAACATAAAACTCTCGGTATAAGAACACCAGATAAACTTTGACTTATGTAATGATGCAGGATGGTAATCTTACTTAAGCGTATACATTCGGATATTGGATACCAAGATTTGTAAAATGTATTTTGACGTAAGCGTAAACAGAACTGTGTAAGATGATGATCGCAAAGTATTTACTGCGTAATACCAAATGTTGGAGTGTATCTTACGTGGGTGAAAACTTTTATAACAATTTTTAAAGGTAGCCAGAAGGCATTGGCGTGCTATGATGATTTTAAGTAAGGTATTCGAATATTTTTTAAATGGTGGGTCTAAGGAAACGACATTTCCGTGAGGATTGGCGTTCACATCTTATTGTCTTCACAAAATAAACAATTGCAACACAACGAAACTTCAAAAGATAAATAAAGTCAAAGTATCAACAGATTTTTTTTACTGAAAAGAATAAAAATTTCTTACTCAATGAAAACAGAATCAAGTTGTTGAATTTTTAAGTATTAACTATTTCACTGTTTATCATTAATGCAAAGCTATAAAAAATATTTCTTTCTTCATCTTCCTTTGCATACACATAACATAAAAAGATATAAATCCTTGCATCTCTGGAGTCTGGACAAATTCATTCCATGAATTGAAAGACTTCTCATCTTTCACTTTTGCAATTTGTAACTCATTCGTAACTAACATGGGAACAAGTCTCCTCTCCATCTGCTCTCATGTCATCGTGACTTTAAAATTGCAGGAAGAAAAAAGGGCGCACTCTGTGTGTGTCACTTGTTTTTGTATCACTATTATGGAAATGACACAAACGAAAAGAAGGTAGGACATTCAAAAAGAGTTTACGATGTATGCAACATACAAAAATAAATGTTTAACACACAAATTCCAATGCAATCCTGTTAGAATCAAAAGGATAATGTTTTCACTTGTTTAAGTAAACTCTCACAGTGGAGAATCTCGTTTAAATGGACTTTGTAACTCTAACTTGGGATCCAAATTCAAACCTTCGTCCTCATAAGTAGATAGATACTTTAACTTTGAATTAAACTCTCTCCAGGATATGTATATCCTTTGATTTAACTAAGAGCTTCCTTTTCAACAGCCTCACCTTTTTTCTTGATACTTAATTGTTTTAGAAAATAGAAAGCTTTAACTGCATAACGGCAATACAGATTTGTAAAGAAAGAAGAAACTAAATATTGAAAAATTAAATCCTCAAGAATTTCGTCCTGCTCCCGGTCCAATTTTTGTTTGGCATCTTTAATGCAGTAAAGTTTCGGGGTAAACGGGGGTCATCAGTTAACGTACCTTTAACAAAAAAAAAAGGACAAATTTCTAAATCCCAGCAAAAAGATTCCCTCGGGATACAATATCACTGCTCTCGCTTCTACTTACATACATTCAAACACATTCAGCACTTTCAGTCTATACATATATGTCTGTTGTCCTGGTGAATTCTGTGCTTATAAAATTTCACAGCGTTTTTATGTTAAAGAATAACTTGTATTTCTCTCTATATTTGTGTGTGAACTTCTGGATTTCTTTTCATCGTTTGTATAACGTCTTGCAATGGCAATAAAGGGAGTGACACTAGTGACACTTTTTCGCCAACATTCTCGTTTAGTATGTGACCGAATGGGTAACGTGCTTCGTTGTTCATTCCCCGGATGGTACTTGTAATGGTTCTACTATATAGCACGTCCCCCTTCACCCTCGAGCGGATTTTTTTTTAGACTTACTCTGAATCGCACTCGCACCCCATCCACTTCAGTTTCTAATCCCACGTTCGGACAAGAGCTGTTGAAAAATACGTGTAGGGAGGAAGTCTTTGAACGGCTTAAAGAATTGTTGCAACATTGAACTGGGTTTAGGGGGAGGTCAATTGGGGAGCAGTAAATTGGTGTTCTACTTTGCTGCAAGGACATTCGTTTAATATTTGTTTCCATCCTTACACAAACTATATATATACTTATAAAATCAATACATATTTCTGCTTGCTTTCTTTATTGTATGGATTCTTTGGAATACGAGAATTTGTAAAAATGGTCAATTTTGAAACTTATTGGATTTCATAAAAATGAAATTCATGCTGTGAGAAGGAAGTACAATATTCAATATTAAAAATAAACACTGTGTTTTTCTGCAGGGCTTGAACTAAAACGATGCGTCGTTGCATAAAAGACTTTCAGTTGAAATAAGAAACAAGGATGTATAGGAATTTTTTTTATTGAAAATTTAAAAAAATTGTTGCATCATTAAGTATTGATATTATGAGAAATGTTAAAATTTGTTGTTATCGAAGTCAAAATTTAAATGTCCCAGTGAATACAATATTAATTGTACTATAGTCATTTTGTGTCATTTTGAATTCAATTCAAATATAAGTTAAATTTACTTAAATAGATATATGTGAAATAATGTATATATACTCTAGATTTTAGAATTATCGATTTAAGAAATTTAATTTCTTAAACTTAAAACTAATGAGGGGTTGATATCGTTTTTTTTTTATTATAACAAAAACTCTTCAATAGAAAAACACCTATATTATTTCAAGTAGATTTGCTTATAAACATGCCTTTTCAACTAAAAAGTTCGATTAATCATAACTAAAAAAGACGATTTTTAATATTTTTAAAACAAAAAGATACCTTATCCTTTTAGAAATTAAATATTGAAAACTGGTATTTGAGGTTTAATAGCAACTGCCTTAGCTCATGTTTTAAGGAATAAATAAGTATATTTTAATTATCTCTAGATGACGCTTTTTTCAAAATTTCTTATTTGCGGGAAATGGCTGGATAATGGGGCTTTCACTGGCAGATAGCTGATTTTATAAGACTATTATAATTAACACCTGGGTGCGGCTCTCGGGCCGTAAATTTAATTACCGAAATTAAAAGATCTTTCATTTCTTCATGTTCTTCTTCGTGCTTCGTTCGTTTGTTCAAAAAAAAAAATTAGTAAAATCTTTAGCTTTCTGTCAATATAGAAAAACAGACACCCATAAACCAAGTGCTCGTTGTCGTTGCGTTTCACTTCATCATCATCAAAGAATAGCTGCGATTCAATTTCAGGTCTATAACCTTACCTTGAAGGAGATAATCAAGAACTATATAATAAGTGCAACCTTTGTTTTGACTTGCTCGTAAAAATCCATTACCATCCGCACATTTTATCCGGAAATTCTCTTTGTTCTGGGGCCACTCACATTAGATCTCGTGGTTGTTGATCAAACCACTTGAGAAATCTCGACGTTTTTCTATTCTGATATACTTAAATTCTGTATTGCATCTGTGGTCACCGCTGAAAAAATTGGTGCAGAATCAGGCCCGATGTCTTCCATTTCTTTCCACAAAACGGTCCTACTACTTCTTTCTTCCAAAATTTGTAAACCACTTCGTTAACCAAGTTTATTATCCTACCCCACCGCCGTATTTCTTTTTTCCATTTCTTGTGTTACTTTCAGATTTTGGTTTTTAAAACTAATCTTTTTTCGCTTGGTCAAATTTAATTTGGAGAGCATGAAGCACTGTAAATTAATATAGCAACGCTGTTCCTTGCATTATTATGCTTCAAATTCAAGAAACGTACCCCATTTCAAGTGCTTCGCCTCTTCGTTTTTTGTACAACCAAGTTGTCCAGTTCCTTGCTAGATCCCATATAAATTCCATACCTACTATTCATCATTTCATGTCTGCTCGGTCTAGGATCAGTACTAGACATAACAGTGGTATTGGCCAAATAGTTACATAATGTGACATATAGTTTGCGAAATATTACGAACATTTTTTGTTTATTGTTGACTCTCAACGGCCGGTCATCAGATAATCCAACGGAGACAAAGAAAACAACATCGGGTTGTTGGTCTCCATTGGATTATCTGATGACCGGCCAATATTCGTGTCATCGTTGATGTTCAGTGGAGCCAACGGGTAAGGGCCAGTTGTATAACCGTGGTTCAAGCTTTTACCTAACTGATTTTGGCAGATAAGCTATGGAAATCAGTGGTTTTAAAACTTAAACCACGTTAAACCACGATTGTATAACTGGGTCTAAATTATAAATTCTTTGAGCTAAAAAAATATTTTTTTTAAGCCTCTTAATCTGTTCATTCATAACGAAATTGAGTTCTAATTTTCAAAATATGTATTATTATGTGGGCAAGTTCTATTTCTCTGTTCTGTTTCTCTGTCTGTTTTTTTTAAAGTCTCTTGACATACCCATCAATCTATTTCATAATATTCAAATTTTCAAGGATTCCAAATGCTTAATCATCGAAATAAAGTTGTTTTTTCATTTGTTCATTTGTTTCAATTCGACTAGGTATAATAAACTGAAAGCGTAACAATTCAAACCCTTTAAATATTTGATCCATATTTCATTACAATCGAATCTCTTCTGACATTCATATATATCTTTCTTAAATTCAACACCAATAAAGGCACCTTTATTGTGTATATTTTGTTTCAATGTCAATATTTTAAAATATTCATTATTCTGTCTGAAATAATATTTTTATAGTGGCAGGCTTAAGTCTTTTGGCATTTTGTAATAAAGCTATCAAACAGATAAAACAATTCTCCTTTATAAATCCATACAGAATGAAAGTCATGGGAGACTCGAGAAAAGGATTTTATCCTCGGACAGGTTTTGATTGAATCTTCTACAAACACTTCAAAATTCAATAAAATCTACCTGCCTCCTCATTTGGCATTCAACTGTGCATCTCATCACCATAGTAGTTATCACCAACAACAAAAACAAAAACAAAAACGAAAACAAAAACTGCTTAAATAATAAATATCCTTTGAAATCCTTGAGCCAAATATTAATTGAGAAATCCATTATTATGCAGTTTCCCTTGGAGAAAGACCAATAACGCACACTGCCCCCTCCCATATTCACCTGGACAATACTGACCTTTTTTGATAAGAACCTTCAAACTTTTATACAGCGCAACATTCAACACTAACGCCATCTTCCGAGTTCCGAATGCAATCAAAATCGAAAAACGAAGAAATTGAATTTCCTCTCTTTGACGGAAGTAATTACTTCTTCTGAATAGCTGTGCAAATAATAGGATCGTGTACAGGATACGTCATTGACTTAACCCAAATGAAACTCGATTGGCTTGGCTGCCACTGTCATCCTTGTTTTGTCCTTGCAACTCTGATGAAACTACAACTGGAATCCGAACTGGAACTGGATTATGCTATGCTGGCTGGCTGGCTGCATCGAATTGAATAACTGTACTCACGTACTACACACACCTTATGCTTTTCGAATTGAAAAGGATCTCCAAATGTGAAGCACTAGCTGGTTGGTTGGTTGGCTGCTTGCGTTGGCATTTGGCACACTGCTTCTGCATTTCATCGTCTCTGTGTTGTACATGGATATCCGGGCAGAAATAAGGTTAATAAAATATAAAATGCAACACGTTGGGGTATTGTTGTGTTTATTTAGGAAAGTGAATGAGGACAAGTGTGGGTGGAAGTGGAGGACGACTACAAAATAAAGGATGGAAATTCCCTTAGTCTTGGAACAATTTATTCCCTGTAAGCATTGTCGTCGTCCCTTGAAAGTAAATATATTTTCAAGGCTTCTTGTGTCTTGAAGAACACTTCTTATTGCCTCGGCGACGAAGACGACCAACGATTTTGTTGCTGAAACGTAACATGGTGTAAACAAAACCACTCGTAACTACATGAATAGGACTTGGCACTGAGATATAAAATAGCACCACAACAGCAGAACAACGAAAACCGTTTCACATTACAATGATTTAAGGAAAAAATTACAAATAAATAGACTTATTATAGAAATACCGGTGTGTCGCATGCACTTGTTGTAGATAATATAATACCAATTAAAGTAAACGGAACGACATGTCGATAGAATACAAATTTATATAGAGACTCCCCCCCTTTTTTCCTAAAAAAGGTCGCAAACATTTTACATAGTGAATTTTAAATGGGACTGTCAGATGTGAATATAGAGTTGGCGAAACATCACAAACTCGACCAAAACAACATTTTTGTTACGTCTGCTAAATAGCACACGTAACCGTAGCTAACGTAGTTAATTGTGGTAGACTGTTTTTGAAACGTCCAACATTTTTTTTGGGGCGCGGTAAAAGAGGTACGTGTGAATCATGCACATGACATGCCTAAGAGTTTGTATATAATTATTGTAGGCAACTGATGTTTTAAGAACTAGCAACGCGATGAACATATGTTTACGAGTGGACATATCTCTACGCTCTCAAGGTCAACATCTGGTTCTATGAAAAAAATGAAATGAAAATATTTTCAAATATTTTGTGGAGCAGGCAATGCCGTCTGGTATATGTCTTTTGTAGCTGGTTCATATATAGAAACTTTCTACCTAACCGACTGCACCCATTTTCTAAAACCTTCTAGGATGCGATAGTGACACAAAATAACTACATATTCGGTGGGAAAAATGGGTTATTTAACAGAATCCAAATGCAGGTAGACGTAGAGGTAGAGGGCACTGCAGTTGGTTGTTGTTTGTTGTATATGTCTCCGACTATAAACTTCAAAAAGTGTCAAAACAATAGATAAACACAATTTCCTCAAACTTTTGGCCAGCTGATGTTGTCAATTGCCTTCTTAAATAAATAACTGAAAATCGGAATAAAAAGCTGCTGGTAATATATAAAAGTATAACAGTTATCGATTTTATTTATTAATCATCCATCACTTTAGGCTTCCAATCATCGGTCTGTGGGTTCTGTCTTCTGATATCTATCTCATAATTTGCATGAATCCAATGCTTCATCCTAATGATAACATGTAAATAATATAAGTGATGCAAGACTTCGACGGTCAAACGAAAAGGACTAAAACTCTTCTCTCCGCACTTGGTTCATCCTGAATAGCTAATTTGATTATAAAGTATAATCAGTTATTTCTGTTGTTGCCTGTTTTTAAGCACCGAATCACTCGGTTGCAGACGGTTTACGATTCTTTCTTCTTGTTCCTTAACAAACAAGTACCAAAAAATAGGGACTCCACCTCTTCACCCTTTAATCTTATTTACCAGAGCATGTAAAAAGCAGAAGACATCTTCAAGGATTGGTGAAAGCATGATAAGAACCTCTTTAGAATCTTGCTTGCCATTTTGAAAATAACATAAAAAAAAAACACAACCGTGTTTTTCGTCCGTCAAACAATATTGAAGGCGCTAGCAGAAGGTTTTTTCTTCGTGCTATATAGAGTCTGTATAAAAAGGATGCAATCCCTAAAGGATCTTCTTTTAAGAAAAGCGCACACACAAAAAATAAAAAGGAACGCGCGAGCGAAACGTGCCAAAAAGGGGCAAACACTTTGGTTTTATTAGAAACGTGCCGTATCTCGATATTTGAAAACCAATACATTTACACAAACGCCCTCAAAAGGATACCTTCCTACATTATAGAAGACTTGTACATATTCCATACCTTCTCACTTGAGAGTGCATTTATTTGCCCCAAAGAGGTGTGCAAATATAAAATGAAAGGATTCGACTTCTGCATCGCTCTTGCTGGTTAGATATTTTAAAACAGCACCAGCGATGAGGGTGATATCATTTTTTCAACTACAAAAACAGGAATAACTTCGTGCAGGATCTACAAATAAAACGTTAAGTCATTTTTTCAACATAAAAAGCTCACTACTGCATTGACTGAAGTGAAGCCCCTCACTTATTAATTTACATAACGCACTTTTTGCATGTCCCCTAACGAGTTCAGGACGAAGAGTATACACAAAGTAAACTATAACTGGCATATATGTGGCACAGGCAAAAAAAAAGGACCTTATCATAAACTTATCTTGAATTCTGATGGATAAATTGGCTGAAATGGCTTACCCGGGGTGATTAACTGTTCACACAAATAAGAAAATTGTTTATTCGTCCAGGTATTCATGCATTCAGTTCATAAATAAAATTATCCCCTAGCCATACGTGACGAGCTTTTGAATTGGTAATTGGGTTTTCCAGACAAGGATTATTATTATGATCTGTATGAATGTATGGATGTGTGGGTGACAAACGTGTGCAAAATGAATTATTCAGTAGAAGTAGAGGATAGGGGTTTGACTGCCTTTAATTGTTTTAAAGCGCTTTGATGAAGAGTTCAATTAACGCAAAAAGAAAGATAATTAAACGAGTTGAAAATATTACGTTTTGAGGGATAAAGGATATCTTGAATCGATTTCAACTTCAAAAAGTTTCTATTTATTAAATCATCTTATGTCTGACTGAAGTCAATTTTTTGGCATTGCTTCTGCAGGTTTAACTCTTTTTTTTTCCTAACGGTCCTTCACCCAAGCATGTTATTTCATTATTTGATAAATAAAATTAAATATTTTTGAGAATACACAGAACTGCAAAAAAAAAGGATTTCATTTTTGCATCACTTGTTTTTATTTAATTTATGATTTTCTCTGAAACTTGAAAACTCATCATACTTGAATGCAATTTATAACTGCTACACTTTTTATATTTGTTTGCAAGGATATTAAAAGTTTAATTAATTAAATTTAAATATTAAAAAACAACTGCTATGAAAACGTAACGAGACGTCATACATTTAAAAAAATCAGTTGAACTTAATATTTTAGTTCGCTTTAATAAAATAGTATAGAATAATTAACTGATTTGACAAAGAACTATTGAAATTCAAGCATAAATTCAGTATTCGGTTGTATTTAAGTCTTGGACCAGCTATTAGAACAGGGTGACCCAAAATGTATCCACTCTATCAGAAGATGCTATTACTATAAATCTTACAAATGTCGGCAACTGACACTTATGTTTTGATATTTGTAAAGTAAACACGAAAAACGAAGATTATTCATTTTGTATTATTTGGGTAGTTTTTCATAATTGAAGATTACCCTAAATGAAAAATCATCAAAATACTATTTCTAAAAAAATAATGAAAAACCAAAAATTTTTTGCAAAATTTAAAACCCCGTACAAGTAATGTTTTATTTGTACATTTTGAGAAATTTTGCGTTTCTTAGAACCTCTTTGATTGAAACAAAAAAAAAATTTGTCTTGTTTGGATCTTTTTTCTTTGTGCAACTTCACCCGAAATTTTTGGGCGATTTGTATTTTTTTCAGTTTTTGACCTTTTTTTTGAGATTTTTCGCATGTTTTTTTTTATTATTTTATATTTTGGGCGATTTTGCATCTATATTTTTTGTGTTTATGAAAAACGACATTAATAATATAAAATGAAGAATCGCTCAAAAATGATTCTGGGTAATTTTTGACATTTGGGCGTTTCGTTTTTGGGCGATTTTTTGCAACTCACTCAAGATCGTTGAATATTTGTAACTAAAAACTATGATGAGCTAGTTTTGATTGCTCCAAATTCTCTGGCATCAGCAAGTTATTCAGGAACTGCAACATGGAAAGTTGAACAAGTCGCAATTTTTTTTTTTTCATAATTCCTACAGGGAATTGGGAGCAAAAGGGACCAAGGGGCAAATATAAGACTAAACCTATATTTGACTTCGTTTTGCCACAAGATCAAGATCGTGCGACCCAGTCATGCATTTTGTTTTTTTTTTCTGTAGATTATGTTTAGCGGGAGAACCACAAAAAAAAAAATAAAGCAAAAAACGCAGTGTTATCTAAAAACAGATTTTGTAACAATTTAACACTTTTTTCTCGAAATTGGTTGATAGTACGAAGTGTTGAGACCTTTGTTGTAGAAAATCATATCAGCTACAATTTTTATCTGAACATTTTTTGCAAAAAGTTCATAGTTTCCGATAAATTTATCTCCGGGCCAAATCATGGGTACTTTTGAAAATTTGCTCAAGATATAAAAACAAAAGTCTTCGGCGAAATCCATATTTGTCAGAAATATTTAGTAATTTTGCGTTTATGATGTTCAAGAAGTTTATCCTCCTACAGTTTCATTGTGGTGTTGGTTTGTGTTACATATTTAAATTATTTTTCTTCAAGATTGTTCAAACAAACGTTCGAAAACTTGAGAATCCTCCACTTGGAGCAAAATGAATTTTAGTGAATCAGTCTATACTGCACGGTAGATTTTGAAAAAATGCGCCAAATACACAAAATCCTTATAATGTATGTACATTTTCTGATCCATTAATCAGGTCTATTTCGGACAAATGCTTTCCAATCACTAAAGGTTTTAATATTTTCGATATAATATGGTAAACATTAAAACAATCTTGTGATGACAAAAACCATTTCATAAGCGTATAAGTTTGATGAATGGCAAAAAAAATCTGCCTACTTTCTAATGTAAAAATGCCTCCTTAACTCCTAAGCTGAAAAAAATATTGAATTTGCTCATCCAGTGCTTTCAGTGTTGAACAATGTTTTAAAAGTATGTGAGTAAGAGTAAAAAGCATGCCAGTAAGAGTGACAGAGCTTAATCGAATTAGAAATATACATATAAAATTTTTTCGAGAAAGCCATCAGCTTAAAAATACCTGCCTTAATCAAATACATCAGCACTGATATTTGTATGTACAATGCGAGGTACAATGTACATATACACTTCACACTGTACAAAAGTACAAGACAGACACTGATGTACCCGTTCCAAAAGTCATTATCATACGACACGTTCTGTTAGAACCTCTTTGATGGAAAGAAAGGTCTAAAATCGCTTGAGAACAAACCAATACAACACCAGCATTCAGTTGGCTTAAATGGAATGTCCTTAAGTTTTTTTAAGCCAAACTCGGCGAACTCCACAAGCAGATCTTTGATGTGGGAGAGTTGTGGTCCCATTTGAGATCATTAAGATGACAAAGATAAAATACCTTTCTTGTGAAATCATATATTCATTAGTCTTACAAATTTTGTTAGATATATCAACCTTAATTAATTCCATATTTCAGCTTTATTGATCCGTTAGATATTTAAGTAACTAATTTCGCAATGGTATATAATTAACCATTAGATCGTCTGCAGAAATAAAACCTCTCGACGCGTAAGCTAACAACTTTTTCAATTAAATTAAACTACAGGAAATAACTTCCAAGTTCTGTTCATTGTCTTAAGTGTTTTCCGGCAGAATACCATTAAATTCCAAGTCTAAACTGAAGAATCCGAAATGTAGACATCGTCGAGAAACCAATACTATGACTGCCGTAATCTTCGCTCAAAAGATTCAACCCCATATCCTTGTCTTTTGCGAATAAAATCCGCGTTTTCTACCATCTTTATGAAATTTTCCACAAACTGCAAACTAAAACAAGCGTTATGGAAAGTTGTATGCATTTCCACTTGAAAAATTCGAAGCCATTATTATTATCTATATCTACTGTGTGGCAGGAATGCATTTCGTATCATTTTTTTTTTTTTTTACTCTGCAATGAAAGACAGTATCTGTACTCAGTCATACCAACTGAATGAACACTATCTGGGCTCCGTATTACCACTATTACGATGTAGAGTTTCTTTTTGCCGTTTCCAGAGAAGACCAAGCTAAAAAGGAAGATACTTTTTGTCCTATTCGGCCATGTTACATATTTTCACTTGTTCTCTTTTTTTCAAAAAGACAAGGATGAGGGTTAAACAGTCAAAAAGAACAAAAAGAAAATCATGTCACTGGCTTTAAGGACTTGCTGTGTATATGAGTTGAAGTGCATCTTCCAAAAAAAGAACCAACCACATCCACCTTTTAGATGGAACATGTGAAAAAATGACTCAGAAAAAAAAAACTAAACCACAGCTTTTTCTTCTCAAAAACCAAATGAAGTAAAATTATAGCTGAATTCAGGTCTCGCTTTTGGTGGTGTCCTTGTGTTGGCCCCTTTACCTTCTCCAGCTTAATGCAAGGATTTCAGTTGGTGTGACCCACTAGACCGGGAGGATGAAAAAGATGAAGAGGGCACGAAAGAGCGATAAGCTGCCGTATACCTATACTACTGCGGAGTATTTGATTAAAACAGTAGTGCAAAACTTTTGATACCAGAGCACCGTCATCTATATAACTATATGACGTATATACTAGATAGCTTGGTTCACAGACTCCATACCTCCAAACCCATCACCACCGCCACCTGGAGAATGAAAATTATACTGTATACCGTATTGAAGGAGATCATAGGGAAAGGGGAAACAGAGACCACCATGGTGGGTCTACGGGAGAATTGTATAGTATAGCAAAGCAATCCCGGGTGTCCCCTTGAAGAATTTAATTATTAAAATGAACGATTCCGTAATATGATGCATACTGGGAATTGTGGTTTTGCCATCGAGTTTGCTTTACTCTTCTTGTTTTGGATGATTGTTGAATATTTTTTTTTTTCATATTAATTTCTTTATGTGCAGGAATTATAGCGGTTTTTTTAAATCATTTAAAAGGGTTTTATTAAATTGTTGGTTATATTAAAGTTATACCCATAATTATGGAATAAGGACGTAACTGGCAGCTAATTCTTTGAGATCAGAGTTAATAAATGAGTTTATCCGGTTTATATAACAAGATGTTAAGAAGCAGAATTCCTTAAAATGTTAATTATGTAAAATGTAACCTTATTGGGACAACAACTCTCTTAATTTACTGCTTCATATTTAGACTTTCCAAATTGATAATACTATGCGTTGACTGTGTTAATATTATTTTAAGTCTAATGCTAATTGAATGCCACATCAACATTGCTTTTGTATAACTGTTTCAAAAATGTTAAGGATTTCATTTCCGTCGGGATTTTATCGAAACGTGTTGCATTGCGTCGTTTCTTGCAGTTGCAGTTTCTCCTCTTGCTTGACCCACGGCTATAAGCATTTATTTAATAAATGAATTATTTAAAAATTCCGGTGTCATAAAAAAATACCAAATTAAAATTGTAGGTATAGTCATAATTTTTCTTGCGATTATAGGTCCGTGTGTCTGTTTGTCAGAGTATCTGTCATTCGCACCTGCAGTCTAACCGTATATAGGGTTTTTAGGGTGAGCGTCAGGAAGTTTTCGGAATTTTCGTTCTAGGTCTAAAACTAACGGTACCTGCCATATAACGGTTACGAAAAAGCTTGTTCTTCTCGAAAACGGCTCTAACGATTTTGATAAAATTTGACTTGCCTAAATGATACGACATTAAACACCAATTTATATATATTTTTTTTTAATTTAGTTTTCGCATAAAAATTATTAATAAACAAAAATTGGGATACTCCGAATTTTTCGTAATATTTTTTTTTTTAAGTTGTTTGAAAAAAAATCGAATTTTTCGAAAACTGAACCTACGATTTTAGTAAAAAAAAAATTGTTATATTTATTTTAATAATTAAAAATTACTGGCATACAACTTTTATTTTATTTTTTATTTTATTTATTAATTTTTTTAATTATTGCTGTTGCTGTTAAGCCCTAGCTCACTTGCTATATGAGCAAGTTTGTGCGACGCAGTCGTGCCTTTTATTTTCAACCTTTTTTATGACGGGCAATAGTTCTTTCGATTTATTTCCTTGGTGCAAAAAGATTTTAGCAACACACATTGTATAGAACAAGAATAGATTTGTTTTTATAAAATAAACAACCTGTCGAATTCTGTGAAAGTTTGTAAGTTAGGCTATGATTGTTATGGCTTGAAAATCAAAATTTTTTGAAACTAGATGGCGTTCGGGGACAAAATCTTCTGTTACTGACTTTTCAAGTTAAGGGGACGTCAAATAAATAAAAGGATTGTTACGAAGAAATCTTAAATGTTTGAGATAAATTTTTTACTCCAGGAAAAAACGATTTTAGAAATTTGAGTGGCATTGGAAACGAAATATTCTGAGAACTTCAAAACATAGTTCGTTACCTATCAGCCAAGATATGATCTACCAAATTCCATTGAAGGATGGCTGCGATAATGATGGATTAAAAACATCAAAAATACCTTTTTTTAGAGAATTTTTATCTATATAAATCAATTTTTTTTAATTTCAATGCCGCAGAAAAGTACGTCAACGCAATCATCAACACATTGACAGTGATTTGACCAGACAGACACCAATTAAATCAGTAAGATAGCGACTTTCAGTATTATTTTCATTTCATAATCGAAGAGCTATATTTGCCATAGTTTTTCGGAATTTTACTATCTAAACATTTTTTTTTAGAATCCTAACGAAAAGGCAGAACAAAAATTGAGAGCAAATTGCTTCCACTGGGTACACTGCACGAAATTGCGCAACTGAGAAATGTTGCCCCGAAATCCTTTTCAAAAATGCACAAATTTTCATAGCATGACGAAATTTCTAAATCATCTCGAATCACTTCAATTTTAATGAAATCGCGTGTTTGGTTGACACTATCTTAAACTTAATCCTCATTATTCGCATTTGATGTATGTCCACTTAAAATGTTAACTTGTGGATAGGTTCCAAAATGATTTGGAATCAATCTGTCAAGTGAACTAATTTTTCTAGTGAGCACATACTGTAAGTAAATGTATCAAAATTATATTTTGGTATAATTGATTGCGTAGCTCTTCAGTTCTCGGGGATTGGGACATCTCCTTGGTGAAAGAGATGACAAAGATACGGAAACAAATTATTTGATGCATTTTGCAGAATACCTATGACAGAATTGGCTCGCAAGGGCTTTCGACTTTGAAGTTGATACCTTATTTATTTACGTGTGTTTGGATATATGAACAGTATAAATAAAAGAAGTAATTTATCAACTTAATAGTAGCTGATTGTTGAACTTGAAACTTAGACTAAACTTTGTGATAATAGTATTTTAAGCTATTCAAAAAACTGTGTATCTTTAAAATATATTCTTTTCACACTACAACTCGTACTAGTGTCATGCAACTTTATACGTTCATTTCAATACTTAAAGCTTTTTTAATGTAAATGGTCAAAACATTTTAAGTTTACTTTTGATTTAATTTAAACATTCATGTAAAATATCCATTTACATATGACGAGGATTCAGTGTTAAAATTAAAAACTTGAAATCAACATCAATAAAAAAGAAAAATTCTACAAAAAATATTTCCCAACATACCCTTTGCTGGCTGTAAAGTATTATTTAAAAATGCGATGCCAAAAATGAATGCTATTTCAGTCCGAAGTGCATCAAGCAAAAAAAAAAAAAAAACAAATCAGGAACACCAAGTGAGTTAAAATAAAATAAAAAATCTTGTCACAGGCACATCCATAGCACTCGAAACATATAATACTTCAAAAAATCCATGAAAATAAAATACCGAAACAATACAATCCATTATCATCACAGCACTTTGTTCTGTGATATATGATCCTGCAGACCTCTCTTAAGTATGTTATCCTTGCTCTGTGTGTTTGTGTATGTGTATGTGTCAGAGCCAATAATAAAACAATGGAAATCGTTAAGCCAGTAATAGTACACACAAAAAAAAATCCCATCCAACATTATGAGCTTCAATAAAAAAAAAACTGAACAAATTCGAAGAAGGCTTTTCATTCTAGCAAAAAGGATGACATTCCAAATACAAAAAAGAATTCTCTGAAATAAAATTCACTGACAGATAGCTGATGATTTTTCACTCATCCACTTTGTTTACTTTTTCGAACCCCTCATTCCTGATATTTCTTCTTTTTTTTTTATTGAAACATATTTTTTTCAGATTACAAATGAAATGAAAATCGAGGCCAACAAAGACTTCAGATGATGATCAACAGCAATGGTATTTAAAGGAAATTCAGGATGACGAATTTGCCCTTCAGCTGCTGCTACCGAAGGCGAACGTCCTTGGTGAGAGGATTAACTTGGTATTCATTATCTGACATAAGCATAGGATGGAGGCTACTGATGGGCTTGCTCTTGTTTAATTGTATTGGAGAGTGCGATGGTAAGAATTTAATTTTTTTTTGTTTCTGCAAATGTATTTACAAAAACAAAGTTAAACTTAAGCAAAATGAAAGGAGGCAAAAAAAAGTTTGCTGAATTCTCGTAGAATATTCCAAATATGGGAACATAATAGAAGAAGCTAAGTTTTGCAAAAATAAAAACACTAAAAAAACACTCAGTTTTCCTCTTATATATTTTAGGTTTTCGAAAAATGTACATACCTTTCAAAAACCAGTTAAAACCGCCAGATTTTTATAACACGCAGACTTTGTGAAATATTTAGTGTTTGATCGAACCTAAAAATTCCAATGACAGAACAAGTATCAAAAGTCATCAGTTAAGCAGTGGTACGTGATCATGTTTTGAACGGTTTTGATCAGAAACATACATGTTTTTGGTACTTTATGAGTTTTATTCCCAAATTTTACCATTGACATTCTATGATCATTTCACGAACAAGTTTTCGTTGTTCAATGGAAATACATTTCTGTTCCAAAATATTTTGACTGCTATTCTATAAACATTCCACAAACAGTTAATGGATTAAATTTGTTATGAACTGTTCTGAACAGAAAAGTACAAGTTTTTGGTTTTTAATGAAAACATTTATCTTCCAAAATATTCTGCCTTCTATTCTGTGCACCTTTCCGGGAAAATTAATGCATTTCAGATTGTTCTGATATTTTCTGAACAGAAAAGTACAAAACTTGTTTAATCAAAACGTTTCTGTTCTTAAATGTTCTGTCTGCTATCCTATCAGTCTTTTTGGAACAGTTTATAAATTTAGAAATAAAACACTTGTTACTTGTTTCTGAAAAAACGTCGAAATCAATATGTGAAAATTTTCAGAATTTCAATTATTGTTTCATTTTGACTTTTATCGTTTTTATAAGCAAAATTCAAAGGTTTTGTAATTAAAAAGCTAAATGTTGAACAAATGCTCGCAAATATTACGTGTAAACGCTTCAACGAGATTTTATAAGGTTTTTTTCAAAAACTACTTTCTAAATCCGGATTTAGAAATAAAAAAATGTAATTTGAAAAATTTTGTCAACAGTCTCTATTTGTTGTTAGACATTTCCATTTCCATCTATATGGAATGCCTTTTTCAAAATGTAAAATATTTTTTAACTCAAACAAACACTATCCTCAAAGAAGCCGTTTCTATATTGCCTTTTTGTTTTCATTATAATCCATTTGTTTGCGGTTGTGTGATTATACTAGACTATTCCGCAGTTAGACACTCAATAAAGTGACTTGACACGAAAAAAAAAAACCTACGAACTTCCTTTCATTTTGGTCATCAAAATGTTGAAGTTTTTAATCAAAACTTTTTTTTGTACGCTCTTAAAATATTTTTTTATTCAAACACTTTCAGTAGCAGCATTTGAACCAGATTTTGTTTTTCCTCTGGAAAATGTGACTGTAGCGCAAGGACGCGATGCAACATTCACGTGTGTCGTCAATAACCTTGGTGGTTATAGGGTGAGTGGGGATGGAGCTCAAGCAAGGGTATGTATCGGTTTTTCTCTCGCCAATCGCATAAACGAATTCAGATCAAAAAAAAAAAAAACAATGTATACATGCAAACAATTTTATTTTTAATCCTTAAAAGTGCACAAAAATATATTCAAATATATAGAATAACAAAAAATTATCTCGCACCAGTATGGCACCATATAATATTGGATTTAAGATGCACCGGAATGTGTGGCACCGCACCTCGCACTTGCAATATTTTTCTATTATAGAATCACGTTCTATATACAAAAAAAAAAAACTTAAACTTTGTACATAATAATATGATCATTGTAATAATTTTTAATACTGAATAAGAGCACCATAGTACCATTATATTTATTTCAATTTTTTTAAATTTATATTAAGTATCGAAAATATTTGTTATGGATCTGAATATTGTAGTTGCACTTTTTTTTTTAAATAAAATTTAATTTTAAGAGCACAATTTTTAATTGAAGCACAATAATTATTATGAGCACTGCATTTTCAAATTTATAGGATACATTCATTATTCATTCAATATTTAACAACTTTTGATGATGATTTTAATTTAAGTTAAGGCTTTTAAGTATTTACATATACATGATGAGCTTATTAATGTCAGTTTGAAGGCAGGCATTCATTTTGAGTTTTATTGCGGTTAATGTAAACAGTTTTAAAGACCTTTTAGATCAATCATTTTGTTTTACCAAAAAATTTTATTAAAATTATTTAAATATTGGAACATTTAAGAAATAATAATAATCAGCCAGAGATCTCCTAAAAAAAATTATAACATTTACATTTATTTTAAATGCAGTGCCCAGATGAAACATTACGTAAAAAAATGTGCACCAAGTGTGGGCGACAATGGTACAATGGTGGAGTGCTTGTTGCAATTTCAATCCTCACTCGGGTACAAAGCATTTTTTCTTTTCAGCATATCTCCCAGCTATGCTGGACGTCGCCCATGAGGATACGCAATTAAAAATAAAATTCAACTAGCTCTCTATCCACTGTACCAAAAACAATTTTTTCCTATCTTTCTACTCCTTCTAACTAGTGTCGTGCAACAACTGTTGAATTTTAAAAGGCATTGCGCCTTACAGACACATAGTTAAAATATTATATGTATATTATATTAAGTGACGCGATTTGAGCGGCGACATACATACATATGTAAATATATGCCTGCATAAATATATATGTATAAATGTACATATATTTATACCACCAACACAAAAAATAAAAAGGGAATTAACAAAAAATTTATTTACCTTTCGTTTTTGAATTTCAGCAATATTGCAATCTTTTCTAGAATATTATGATGAACTTTCGATCTTACAACCATTACTTGTAAGAGTGCATATGTATTTAAATTTTTCGTCAACGATCCAATTAACAATTAGTATTTCAACACACTAAACTTAAATTAAAATTATTTGAAAATATTCACATTATAGTATTAATTTTCTAGTTTGACGTCAAATAATATTTAAGTGATTGACTTTAAAATCAAATCTTTCATACAATATTAAACTTTTAAATCGTCCTTATAAGCAAGCGTTGTAGTCAAATTTAAGTTAGTTTGTTTTTACTCATTTGGACACGTTTCTGTAAACGAAACCAGTTGCGTTCTAAGACATGAATGAAAGAAAAATATGTAATTATTAGAAAATTCAAATTCTAATAATAAATTGAAGAGATCATTGAAAAAATGTATTAATTGCTTTTAGTATAAACTATAAATATCAGAACATAAATCGACTGTTTTAAAACTCAAGCTGCAAGATACTTTCTAACTAGTTAATAATTTTTACTGGCCTATTTAGGAAGAAGTTCTAGAAAAAATAGAAGTATTTTTTTCCAAGAAAAACATTTTTTTTTTGGTTTTCCCAAATTTGACCTTCTCAGGTCAATTATTAATTAGGGAATTATCCCTTTTTTATTTTTTATTACATACCATCCGATTTTAATCAAATAATAAAAAAAACGAATTAACTTTTTACTTTACTTACTAGTTTTACTTTTAATTTTTTTTTAATTTCTCAAAATCTAAGATACATTTTGGCATCCGGTTTTCTGTTTTTGACTAAAAATTAATAAGAGCATTGAATTTTGAAAATAAAAATAATAGTTAATTACATAAAATTTTAAAAAAAAATTAGTTTAAAACTTTTTTTTTTAGTTTTTTTTCAAAATTTTGAGTTTGAAAATTAATTTTTTTAAAACTGTTCACTTAAACAACTTAATTTAAAAATGGTATGTAATATTGTTTTTTAACCTAGAAAAAAAATTCAATTTCTCCTCTAAAGAATGCTCTAAAAACCTGAGATACAAAATTTGAAGCAAAGCAATTCAGGATACAACCAGACTGAAAGACAGACAGACAGACAAGCAGACTTTGTTATCATCTCAATTATCTCAAGTTTTTGTTTGCATAATTTTGCAACAAGTAAAAATAGTAACCAATTCTCAAAAATTTGGAAACAAATGTATGTTTCATCCATTTTCAAGTATCTAACTGTTGTTTGAAGTCATCAAGTGTAAATGTAGTTCGCACCAGAAAATTGAAAATGACACAATATGTTGGCAACATACCTGCAGTATGTTGACACCGTGGTGGTGTCCGTCCTTGTGCATTTTGCGTTATTTATATTTTATCATAAATCGCACTCGAATAAATAGGTACACTTAGTTAGTGCTTGGCTTTAATAATACTTTAATAGAACTTCCTCTCATTAACGACAAAAAACTTTATCATTTCGAAAACTCCAGAAAATTTTCCTCTAAAGCGATCATGGAATTCATTTCAAAAGATGAATTAGAGAATTCTAAAACCACCAAAGCTTACAGTATACTCATTTATGTTACTTTAGTTTTATATTTGAATACTTATCTCGAAGTTAACGTTTTGCATATTCCCCACCAAACCAAACGTTCATTCATTTTTGTTATTCACAAGTGAAGTTCCAAACAACACATTCATATACAAAACAATAGAAGACAATATTGGGCTTGTTTTTCAAGTAGACTAACAGTTATTTCGTATGTCCTTTTGCTGTAAGGTATGCGACACAACTTAAAACTTTTTCTAGGGCTCTATAACGCTTTTCTAACTCCTGTGTTTACTAAAACAAATATACTAAAACAAAACAAAAAAAGAACATCCAGCGCAAAACCATTTTGCACATTTCTCTCTGTGTTCGTACTTCCCTTCCCCCCTTTTCCCTACATGAAAACTAAAAATATTCGAAAAACTTTTAGATACTGCAGTAAATTTAAAATTAAAAACAAAATGTAGATAGGTGTATGCGGGTATGAGTACCTATCCAGAACAATTTAGTGCAATTTTAGGAACAGGACACGAAATAAATACATACCTACATACTTTTGAACATACATAATATGTCACTTGATTTCATCAACCAACCAGATAAAGTGAAACTGAATGAACAGTTATTTATCAATTGACCACAACTGCCATTGTCTATTTGTTAAGTTGACCAGGTCAATACAAACGAGGAGTATGGAAATTCAATTTGAGTGTGTATCCTGTTTGAAGAAGGTTTTCATGTGTATGTGTGTGTTATACGTGTATACGTCCTTCATTGATTTTTATTTCCAAAAAGGATTAAACATGGCCAGGTAAGCAGTCAGCAAAACAACTACCAGGAGTGGGTCATTGTCGAAAGAGACAGTTTTCCATAAAAGCCCCGATAACATTGTTGCACCAAGTTTTCAATTTTCGCAACGTTTGGCATTTCATTTATTTTATATGGATGTGTGTGTGTGTGTTGTTGGACATTGTTCTGTGAGTTGTTTGCGGCAGCACGCGACATACGATGACATGAGGTAGCTGCATAGTTGCAAATGCGATAAACCGACACACGCCCCGACGTAAGCAGGTATAATAAACGTCATTTTAATTGATACGCGATAGTTATATTATTAATTTTTATCAATTGAACATAATAACATAATATTTAACATAATTAAAAAAATAACGATACAACTAATACTACACGAACAGAAAATTGGAAAACCATCGTCGGCGTACAGTGGGACTCTCTATATTTAAAAACAGGCCAAATGTAAGACTTAAATGAACGACTTTCTTTTTACATAAAAGCTCATGTTTTAATGCTTTTGAAGAACAATCTACAATCAAGATTTAACTGAAAGAGTGGTTTAAATTCGATTATCTTCAGTTTTCACTTTTATTTTAATTTAATTAATTATACCACTTAAGTTAAAGTTTAGTATACCACTTTAAAAAGAGCAGATGCTCTTGACAAATCTCTTATTTTTTTAAATTTTTAACAGGATAACAATTATTGTTTTGAAGAATTTAAACATTTAAAAAAAATGAGGACTAAACAATGTTGCCAACTTTTTAATATTTAACGGTCTCATTTTTACAAAACTAGTTTCGCAAAATATACTTCAAATATTATACTAGCAAATATTATTCAAAATACATAATAATTATTTAACAAATTTTATATTGGACTTTGAATAGTCCTGCGAATTGATCCCAAAATATTTTCCGCAATCTTTGTAGCGCTTAGTGCTAGGTCTCAATTCGTTGTTTTGCTAATCTTGAGAACTTTTTTTGATGAAATTATTTCGTTTTAAACTTAAATTTTAATCTGAAAAATATATGATAAACACTTTTTTTTTAATTTGTCTCTTTTGCAATGCGTGTATATAGTTCAAAAGCATTTGAGAATTGGAAAATTTTAAAAATAGAAATTCGACCATTTATAAAACTAATGGTCGACTGGAATCCATCTTGCCGCGACCCTCAAAATGTTTTTCAATTTGTATAAAATCTTCACTTGTCAATAATTTAACGAAAAATTTCAACAAAATGCTGATACTATTCTATTATTATTTTGTTTACCAATGGAAACCGCTCTAAATTGTTGTTTGTAGCTGAAGCTTAAATTTAGCTTCCATGCACAACAGTTTCCAATTTAAAGCCAAGCTAATATTTAACTAAGCATATAAACCAAATGTTATCTACAAGCAAAATATGAGACAATAGAATAATCAATCGGTATAGTTACAAATACATTTTGTTTTCTATGTGCAGTAGTTTTCAAATGCGGAAGATTTGCGATCACATACAATAAAAAAAATTTTAAACTGAATTTTTATAAAAAAATGCGAATTAATAAAACGCCATATAAAAAAGTGTCAACCAAAAATTGGAAAAAAATTGATATGCGTCGGAATTATAAATAATTTTTTGTTTAAAAAATTTGCGAAACTTAGGAAAATCTGTTGCGAGACTGTATTTTGAAAAAAATTATTTTTTTTACATTTCTTATATCTTAATGCAATAAATTCAATACTTCTATATACTTAATATCGTCGCTGATTATGAAGTCATTCGGTACACTGCATCCGCAAACTTCATTTTGTTCGGTCGGTTTATAAATAGAGTTCTGTGAAATTCACAAACACAACTAAGTTTAACCAAACTGTGGCACATCCCAGGTGAAGAGGTTGGCGTTTGTGGTTTTTAACTGTCACGTACTATTTTGGTTGTTGTTCGATTTTAGCCGCAACACTAATTTCAGTGGAAACCTATTCTACACATGGCATCGTCAACAGTTATTGCTGTGTGTGCACACGCTTTTCATTTCTACATACGTATGTGCATGACGGTAACTATCTATTTTTGCAAACGTTCTATAAGGACACTCTTGCCAAACGGTTTTTGATCATAGACTGCCTCTAGAATTGTACAATTTATTCCACGACGAGGAGGACTATCGGCGGCAGTGTCAAGTCGTCAGGACTCAGGTATTCTCGAATATTCAAATAAATTTCGCAGCAAATACATTATTGTGATTAAGTGAGCAGTGTTCGTAGTTCGTCGTACTCCACTCGTCCTTGTCATTTTGCTGTCCTCATGTTCCAAACGGAATCGTGATCAGTTTTTATTTTTTTTTCTGTTCATTTTGTTGTTTGGGTCCAATTCACCTTACCGTTACCGTTCAATGATAAATGTGAGTTCTGATATCCTTGTGCGTGCTTCTACAACAGGATTGAATTGAACAGTTGAAATGAGTGCAAAGCGATAGTCTATGGAATATGGGTGGGTTTCTGTTCTGGTTGAATCCTGATGCTGAATTTATTTCCGCAAGGAAACTCGATACATAAGTGAATTTATTTTCATTTGTTGCAATTGTTATCTGAATTGTCAGAGTAAAAGTATATAAATGGAGAATGGGTATTATATTCACCCATCGTTATCCTTTTTGCAAATTATTTCGATGGCAGCAACATTCGTGAACATTTTAATGTGTGTACGTCGCGCGATGTGTATTTTATTGCTTGTGGTTGTGGTAGTGTTAGGCACGCATTTTTGTGGTTGATTCACGATTTTGTGTATGTTTTTCAGTTTAGTGTGTGTTGTTCGATTGATTTTTGCTGTTAGATTTTCAATTTCTGTCCTTCTTTATTGTCGAAGAACGATTAATCATTTCATGGAGGTCGTCCTTTTTCGATAAGTTCGTGGTTTGAATATATAAATTGTTTTGAGATAAGTTAAATTGAAATACATGCCTCACTGGTCTTTAAAAAAAAATATCTTCCTACTTTAAAAGGCGTTTCTAAAGTATTGTCATTAATTTAATCAAAAATGATAAAAAAAAAGTTAAAATTATCTTGGGCCTGTTTTAATCAAGGATTTTTGAAAACTTGATGGTGTGCTAAATTAAGTTGAACTTAACAATTTTTTTTTTCAAATGGGTTTATTGTTTTATTATAGCCATCGGTTGAAAAATGGTCATAAGAAAGTCCACAGCACAATCTTGGACTCGGCCAGTATTTGTATCAAGACAGTCAAATTTTATTGAGTCAAGACAAGAAAAAAAATTGTAGAGGAAGAACTATTACCCCTTATTTCACCAGGAGGAGCAATTTTCTTAGAAAAGTGACTTTAAAAAAAATTACTAAAAATCAACGGTTATTACTTACAATGCCATGTGATATTTTTTGCAAGCCAGACATTTCTTCATTTGTTTGCTTTATACATAAAGTTTTTTACAAAAGTTTTTGAAAAAAAAATAATTTTTACTAAAAAATGTTTAAATCTTCGAGTTCACAAAGTTATTTTTAATTTTCTCAAAAATTACGAAACATTTGCCCATCCGGTTAACTGTTTTTGACTTAAAATTAATAAGCGCAGTTGAGATGTACTTTTACCTGGAAATTATTCGGAAACGAATGAAACTTTCACAGATTGCTTTGGGGTACACGTACACTAGAAAGATTTATCTAAGTTATTTACCTCGAGGACCCTGTGTTAACTTTTTCTGTTTTTCACTTATATTTTTTAAACTACGCACATTTTTTGTACCATATTGGATAAGAAAATTAAAAGCACGACTGGGTCGCACAGACTTGTAGAGCGGAATACACGACAAAATCGTATGAAATTTTTATTTCAGGTTTTTTTTTGCAGGTTTTTTAAACTTAATTTATTATACCTTGAAACTAAATTTTTAAAAAATCCGTCAACTGGTTTTTGAAATATCAAAAACAGTCTTCCAAAAATTATTTAAGACTTAAAAAGTACATTTTTGATGTTTGTTATGTTATTTTAAATAACTAGGACAATATCAGTTTCGAATTTCGTTCAAATCCCTTCAGCCTTTATCGAGATAGTCGATTTTTCTTTATTTTTTATTGTTATCTCAAAACTTTTTTTTTTATATCTAATCTTGTTTTGTTTTCATATTTAATTAAGTTTATTTTATCGAAGAGTTTTCTTAAAAGTTAATTTTCAAACTAAATATTTAAAAAAAAACACGTCAAACTTTGTCTAAATTTGATCGGCTATATTTCCGTTTATATTGGGCCTGCAGGTCATAATACGTTATTTGAGCATAAGCATTTTTTAAAATAAAAAAAAAAATGTTTTTTTTTTGTCTAAATTAATAGTTTGAAAATTAATTTTTTTTAAACTTTATAAAAAAAGAAAACAGAAGGAGAGATTTGTGGCCTTACAAAAAGCTATAATATGTCGCTGTAAACGACACCGTTTTTTTAAATCATTTTATTTTTTTCATTTAATTTATTTAATACAATTAAAATTTATTTTGGTATTTGTAGACTGAGATTCGCGAAACGAGATAGCATTTATTCAGCTTTGTTGAAAAAATTAAAAAAAAAAAAAAAAAATTTTCGTCATTTAGATACGTACGGAAACGCCAAAAAAATATTTTTTTCAATTTTTTTAAAAAATTTACAAGAATGAAAAATTCTTCCGACAACAATGATTTTTTCAAAGTTTATGTTTTTGTATTCCATTTGTTCGTATTTTCCAAATTGAATAAAAACACGATACAAATTAATATTAACTTCGTGTTTGAATTGATTTGTTTAGCTGTAAGAATAAACTTAAATAAAGTACCTATATTATTATTTGTATCTAACACAATATTAGTCATAATTCTGGCTGACGGCTTCTGCCATTGCTATCAAGAATTTGTTAAAATTGTAATCTGAAGAAAATTTAATGATAAAAATAAAATTAATTTTAACTTTTAACTAACTATAATAGTCATAGTCATAATTATAATTAGAATTATAACTATAATTATAAAAATTGCAAATTATAATTATAATTAAATATATTTCACTAATTTAAGTATCTATATTCATTATCAAAAGTTGTTGAACAAATATATTTTATAAAAATTGAAAATTTCATCAATTCATCACCAACCAACAATCTGCACAAAGCACATTAATTAGTAAGTTAAAAAAAGCACTGAGTAAAAACCGAAACAAATCTTGCACCATTTAATATGTTTAAATTAAAATTATATTATAATGCATGTTCAATTAAGTGTTGTAATTAAAATCAAAACTGCTTCTATTTTTATTTTTATTTAATTGCAATATTCACTTGATTTGGTTTACAATATCATCAATTTGCTTTCATTTTATTTTAAATTTTATATACATAAATAAATAAATCTAAAATCAAATTTCTAATCAAATGATTTTTTTTCTCCACCCATCGATCATCAATGAAATAAATCAAAACAAAAACCCATCGATAAATCTACACTTTACTCTCTGATGTCAATTTAATCAATCCGTATGGCCGACGCCATGTTTGTGTTGAACAAAAATCTAACCCCGGCTGGTTTCAAAAAAAAAAAAAATAATAAAATAAAAAACCCCTAAATGATGACACAACCACTGAACTCTGTGAATGTTGATGATGATGATGATGATGATGATGGCGTCCAACAAAACCAATGGCGCCCAATGCAAACCCATCACAACAACAAATAACGATTGATGGCACTCTATCGACGTCATCGCATCTAAATGCAATCAACCAAACCAAACCAAACTAAACCCTTCCACAAATCCAATGTGTCCTGTTCTTATCCTGATTTCATTTTATTTTTTATTTTTTTTTTCGTTTGCATCCGATTTGTCTATTTTCCGGTATCTCGCCTCGCTTGGACTGCAAAACACACCGCGTACCGCAATTTAGGTGGCTTGGATAAAGGCAGACGCTAAAGCAATTCTCGCTATTCACGAGCATGTTATAACGAACAATGATCGATTAACTGTCACACATAATGACTTCAATACATGGACACTGGTAATACGAAATGTCAAAATGGAGGACTCTGGCCAGTATATGTGTCAAGTGAACACAGATCCGATGAAAATGCAAGTAATTATCCCCCAACAGCCTTATACCATATACGTAAGGACCTTTATTTTTTTTTTTTGTTCCTTCATTATTGTCGTTGTTGGTGCTTTTGTGTTTGTTTAGCAATTTAAAACGAGAGTGAAGTTACTGGAGCTCCAAGGCGGGTGGCAAAGGGGTTGATGCAAAGTGCATCCCATTTTTGCATTTTTACTTAAAAGCATTGTTTGCTGTATGGGTTGCTCGCTTTTGGTTTTGGTAACTGATGGTGGTCCCAAGGAGCATTTCAGAGCTTCATAACATTTACTGAACGTTAACATCGTAGCTGTAATGTTTCAGGCGTATATGAAATGTTTACTCCCTGTACCCAAAATGTAAACGGTTTTGGGGAATGAAATGTCGTGTTGACAGTATATGAACAAATTCTATTTGATGTACCTGATTTGTACATTTACAAATGTGAACGTTCAAAAACTCTTCAAAACACATACCAGACAAACTACTTTTTAGTAACAAATCGTTTACAGATACTATTCCTGGACTAGGTATACAAACGTTTACAAATGTAAACGTTCAAAAACATTTCGAAATAAATAACATAAAAACAAACTTAGGTACAAATCGTTTACAGAAAAATATTAAACTGTATAGGTAAATACGTAATGCCATTTGAGATCATATTACTTTATGTATACAAACCAAAACTTAAACAATTTCCATCTTGTTCTTGACATTATTATTATAATATGGGAGGTATACAAATATTCAATAATTATATTTTTCGTGCAAGTAAAGGCAAAATATCGAACGCGAGAAATATTTTCTACCAGTTTTGTAAAACAGGTCGATAAAAATAAGGGGCCTGTAAAAACTTTCTTATTTTAGAAATTATTTCTAATAAAAATATTTGAGACAATTTTTTTTCCCACAAAAACCATATTTTTCAATATTTTGTCAGATAAAATTCAAAGTCTTATTTCAATCAAAACCTAAACATGCTTTGTTTTTACTAAATATCAACAAAAATAGATTTTCAATGTTTTGGGTTTTCTAATTTGATAAAAAATGGAAACATTATAATGGCCGCTATCAATGCTATACGTGTTACATTATCTGTAAATGAAATATTTTACAGTATGCTTACGTTTGAAGATTTGATGTGACTATTCACTGTAAACGTTTTGTAAGAGTAAAGTTTTGGTAATGGCTTTACAAAACTGCTAAAAATGTAAACGTATCGTGATATTGATTTAACATTAACGATATTTGATTTACAGTACGTTTACGTTTGAAGATGTGATGTGACTATTCACTGTAAACGTTTTGTAAGAGTAAAGTTTTGGTAATGGCTTTACAAAACTGCTACAAATGTAAACGTTTCGTGATATTGATTTTACATTAACGATATTTGATTTACAGTACGTTTACGTTTGAAGATGTACTGTGACTATTTACTGTAAACGTTTTGTAACAGTAAAGTTTTGATAATAGCTTTACAAAAGTGCTACAAATGTAAATGTTTTGTGATATTGGTTTTACATTCACGAAATTTGCTTTACAGTACGTTTACGTTTGAAGAAGTGTTGTTTCAACAACATTTGTGTGTTACAATTTGTTTACCAATCATCCAATTAGTAAATGTAAAAATACAAAACATTTTTTCAGCATCTGTATATGAATTGTAAACGACATACAATAAATTTGTAACCTAATAGGTACAAAATGCTACTTGGGGTGTGCAAACAAATTTTGCTTACAATGTAAACTTTACTTGAACTCTCACACGATTGTGATGACCGATAGACAATGGACGACAGATCCTTGCCCAAGGACTCTTTGGATATACTGTATCTATACTGTTACTATATAGGTGTTTCACAAAGTGACACAAGTTAATCGAAATATTAATGGGTTTACCAGAGTTTTCCCACATACAAAGTCAGTTTTTGATGGAAATTTGTTCGTTTGCTTGGATATTGTGAACAGGCGGGACTTTGATGACTATCGACTATTTATGAGCTGTCGCGATGAGTAAAGAGTAGGTAAGGTGTTAGCTGAATGTAATATGCATTTGGTCAGATTAGAATAAATTGGTATTGAAGACTTTGTGTGAGGATCGAGTGATTTGATAGCTAACATATTTTACCAAAGGGCGTTGTTTTTTTTTTGTTTGCTGTTAAAACTTACATTGTGTATAATTTAAGATTTTTTGTTCTGTAATAATGTTTGTGTAATTAAAGTTTTGATTTTGTTGTCAATCGTACAGTGGTGGTCCAGTATAACGTATGCCGATATAACGAATTATCGTTGTTAAGATTTCTTTCTTGAAAAAGTAAATTATAATCCCATGATGCTACAGAATACATATCCGCAATTCAATGTTTGGATATGGTTCGCTAGTCCTTCAAGCGTATCTAAAGAAAATAGCGGCATAGAGGGTGGTTTCCGCCATTTTAAACTAAGCGTTGTCCTAAATAACTAAGGAATGGTTTATCAAACAAACAAAAATTATATAATTTAGATTCCGCTCGCACTTTTTATCAAATTCCACACCTTTTTTGTTGTATTGACGAGAACAGATTGAAAATCTGGTCTTAAAATTCTGCTACTAAAACGAAAATTAAAAAATCAATTCTTTTACGAACTCTATTTAAAACGAACCTGAGAATAATTTTAGTATCTAATTTTAAATGGCGAAATTTGTCTAAGATACCTTTAAAATATTTTATCTAAACGAAGCTTATCTCAAAAAACAGTAATACATAATATCCAATCCATTCAACTTAAAAACATAAGATACTGTAAGCTATTGTCACAACGTCAATCTTCCAAATTCAAAAGTCAACAAACACCCCAAAAAAAAAAAAAAACAACTTTCCGTCAGTTATTAATCCAGTCACAATTTCTCCAAACGACACCCCATTGCGTTTCGTTCTCATCTTGCCGAAGTAATTTTATCCCATCAATCACCCTCGCAGCAGACACACAACAAAAAAAAAAACAACACACAGCAATCGTCATCCTATAAATTAGACTTAATAGCCAATAAAAATTCACAACCACCATTCACAAGTTTAAATTCGTGACAATTTCAACTGTCAACGCGATCCACTTAAGAATATTTATAAATACATTTTTCACCCCGCAAAACTCCTATTCACCATTAAACACCCGAAAAAATATAAAGCCCCCAAGGATAGCAAAACAATGCGACGAACTGCCTATAGGCGCTTTTACCCTAACCCCCTCTGGTGTGTAGATGTGCAATAAAATAAAATGTTTCTTTCTCACCCTTCCTTTACTATGTCCTTTTGAAAAATAAAGTCCTTTTTGTTTTTTTTACCATTTCCATTTGATACCGATTCATACTTTTATTTTTTTTTTCTATTTCTTGCTGTCATCGTCCTCATAATTTTATTGTCAAAAAAAAAAAACCGAAAACAAAAATCAACAATAAAATTGTCAAAACAATGGAATATGAATGACGAAACTTAAATACAAAACACAACACGAAAATACCTAATTATGACTTTGAAAAACCAAAGACAGCTCGTCTAGAGGTTGTGATACCACCCGACATCGTAAATGAAGAAACCTCCGGCGATATGATGGTGCCAGAGGGTGGCTCTGCCAAGTTAGTGTGTCGTGCACGAGGACACCCAAAGCCAAAAATAACGTGGCGTCGCGAGGATGGCAGAGACATTATTGCACGCAACGGAGCCCATCAAAAGACTAAGGGTAAGTTAAGTTGTTGAAAAGCATATTAAAGAAGTATTTAGTGTTTACTTGCCAGTTATAGAAGGTAAGTTTTGCATTCTTACAAAAAAATAAAAAAATAAACTTTTCAAAAAAATTTTACATGACTTAGAAACGTTTTTTTAAATTTACATTAACTACTTTTGTGTTTTCATTATTTTTAATCTTAAAAGAAAGAACAGTGATCAATTGCTTGTGAAATTAAAAAATAAATATAGCTTAACCTTTTCACCACGATTTCGATTCTTGTTCTGTGCAAAGGTAAACAATTCTCATATGAATAAATTTTTTTCACCCCCTATTTGCAAGTGAATTTTCTATCTATCTATTGAAAGAAATTCTTATTTTTCATAAATTCATTCGATTCACTTTTCCACAGAAAAAGAATTGGCCCATATATCATTCACAATAAAGAAAGAATGCACAAGAGACAAAAAAAATATTCACCACAGCGAATTATATTGAATTCTTTTACTGCACAAGAATCGCTTTTTGCAACAAGTGAATCAAAAAGTGAAAGCAATGCATGAAAACGAATATGAAAACGATTTATTCGATTCACTTTAGCACAAAACAAGGTTTTATCGGGTTCTGTGAAAGTATGAGATGAAAATATTTTTACCTTTTTACCACAATTTTAATTTACGTTCTGCGAAAAGTTCAAACGTCAAAATTTCTAATATGAATACGTTTTTTTTTTAAACCATTAATTGCAAGTGAATGCACAAGTGATATTGAAAATCATACTTGCTTTAAAATTTACAATTTGTATAAAAATTTTTATCACCACAGTGTATACGATATTGAATTCACTACGAGAGTTTTTCATATGGGAATGATTATTACTTTATCGTTCGTGTAAATTTAAAATTCACGGGAATTTTGAATTTTCGCACTATAAATTGTTTATCATTTCTCTAAAATGCTTCTCCACTATGCTTCTTTTCTCACCTTACCACTGAAATTGCTTTTCCACTTTGCCACTCAAAAATTCACGCGAATTTTTAAGTGGTAAGGAAAGTGAGAGAAGAAAAGCGTATGAATCCGCGCGATCGCTTAAGTGGTAAATAATTTAAATATTTTTCCGATTTCAAGAAAAGCGTTCTATCGTAATAAAAAAGTTATGCCAAGTCATTATTTTTATTGGATTTCTATACTTTTATGTTTCCAAGTATTTCTGCAAATTCACAAGAAAATCCAAAGTTTTAAAGCTTAATGTAAAAAAAATCAATATTTTCAAAGATGTAGAAACAATTAAATGAATTTCTTAGTTACAATTTAAGATTCCACATTGCTTATAAAGTCATTTTTTTCTTTTTTTTTCATGTTTCTTCAATAATAACCAAATGATTTGCACTCTACAACTTACATGACGATTTGAAAGCTTTGGCAGTTGAGGGTGAAATGCTGACGCTGTCAAAAGTCACGCGATCGGAAATGGGTGCATACATGTGCATAGCTTCGAATGGAGTACCTCCGTCAGTGAGTAAACGCATGAAGCTACAGGTTCACTGTAAGTATATATATTTTTTTTTTGTTCGTCCAAACATTTTACCAGACTTAATAAATCCGATTGAAAAAAAAAACGATACTCGTCCTTGAAGGGAGGCAAAGTGTTTCCTTTTACATAAGTATGGTAAACATGCAAAACAAGTGCGAAGTACACTCTAAGAAGCCAGTTTACACTCATTCACTCTCACTGCTACAATGAAGCTCTATAATGTTTTTGGTTCTGTAATAAATTTCACCACAGACCACCGATATCGGATCGAATACACACACTTTACTTCCAATTGTTACATGCATCCTAAACCGTATCCGAAGCGGTTTTCGGTTTATTGCTAAAATCCTAAAATACTGAAGTGCAAAGGTTGCCAACTTATCATAAAGAAGATTACGTTATTGGGAATATGCATTTGCAATAATTGTGCATTCTGTGGCAGTTAAAATATAATGTAATCGAATTAAGAATGTTTGTTTTTATTCAGTTAAATTTCTTTCCAGAAAATCTACCATGTGATAAAATCTGAACGCCCCTTGTATTTTAGTTGTATTAAGAGATATTTGTAGTTAAATAAGCCCCCTTTATCCCGATAGGCGACCTATTCCGAAAAGCAAATATTTCATAGATGATTTTAATGAAAGATTTCATGGTTAGAACTGAAGGCGAAGCTCCTTAGTAATTAGTTGTGAGTCCATTAAAAGTTGGAGTTCATCAAAATTCTGCAATTCAAATTTCTGGTAATTGTAAATTTTGAAAAAAATACTCTTCAAAACAGAAATTTTAATCCAGAATTAGAAAGCTTTTATTTATTAAGACTTTCAAGTTCAGGAATGGAAAACTAGTTTGTGGATTACTGCAGAACATTATTACATTCTGACACCTTTGTATATGAGTTGGAAACTAAATCAACAATAAACATTCCCTTAAATTTAATCCCCGCAGCTCAAAATCTGCTTAGAATTTTTTTTTTAATTTGATTCACAGTTAAGCTTTTACATATTCCATTTAAATTTTAACAAAGCTGCGATGCTAGTCTTGTTAAAAAGAATTAAGGTATGTTTGTTATTGTAGTTTCGTTGACTTTAGAACTGCTGTCAACACCGTATTTCCAGAAATATTTTACAACAGTATTTTAATTTTGTTTGTTCATATCAACAAGCGCTGCGGTAAAAGGAGACTCCATTTTATCTGACTGTTTTCTCTATGAAATACATTTTTGCTAAATTTCCATAAACATTTATAAAAATATCCCAAAGAATTAATTATTTTTTTATCGGTAAGCATAACGAAGACTATGATGACCATAGCAATCCTTTTTGACTTTTAAGTATTTAACAATCATAGAGAATCAGTGTTTTTAACTCTCGCGCTAAAGGTCTGAATCCGACATAATATGTACCTAATTTGTCAAGAACCCTGAAAATGTGACTAGTATCACTTGTCTTGAAGTTTTCGCAAATTAAATACATATTTAGTCTTAGAAAAAAAAGAACATTTTGGCAACACTGGATACACGCTTTCTTCTTCCATTGTCAGCAATAGAAGTTTCCTCCTTTGTTTCCGGTTGAGAACAATAACGGAGTTATTTTGTGGGTGTATAGTAGGTCAATGTGTGTGGGTATGTGTGGTGGGGATGGCGTGAAATTGTGTGGCTTGTGGTGGTAAAACGGAACGTCAGAGATTTCTTCCTCTATACAGTCTACACCCACTCGATTGCCTTCGCTCTGACACATTTCAGAGTATCACCTTTGGTTATTGGCAGTATGTGCTTCATGTTCATGGAGAGGTCCAAAGTACCTGCCGAAGGAGACACCTGTTAGATAAAAATTCAATATCCTGTATTCGGCTTCGTATCCTCGTTTTACTTTTCTGTTTTTTTTTTTTTTTTTGTTCTTGTTTCTTGAAATTTGCTGAAGTAAAATGCTGATACTGCGATTGAAGATGGAAAGCGTGTTTGAAAACTCAAGTGATTTATTTTTCAGGAAAGTGTGTATTGGGGAGAAGGGGGCCATGGTGGTTATGGGGTAGGTAATATCAATCCATTTATCTATTTGTGCAGGAATGATGTGCTCGTATTCATTTTCATTTGCGGATGCTTTCATCTTTGACTTAAGAGCTCTTTTGTTACCGGACGACGAGAAATTTCTTTGTGGTGAGTGAGTAATCAAAAAGAAATGTGTGCGACGTGAGTACGAGCGTGTGTGTTTGTGTGTGTGCGGTAACGAAAGTGAATTGCTTTGATTTTGTTGTTGATAGCTGACAATCTGATTTGGTTGATGGGATGAAACTTCGGGATGTCATTACTGTGATTTGATTGGAAAGTATTACATGTTTGTTTTTTTTTTTATTAAAACTGTCAGTGATGATGTGAAAACAGTAAAGGTATGTCAATGTTTATTCATTCATCAGAGAATACAAGAAAGAAAGTGCTTTATTTTTTTACTTAAATCGAATGATTTTTTTTTCTTCTTCTTCCACGTCTTCTGTTCTGACGATATTGTGAACTCGAATGGGATCACAACTATACCACTGCACCACTTCATTACAAAATACTGCTTTGGGTTTTGTCGGTTCGCCCTGAGAAAATATCTGACAGCCACCCGCTTATGGATTGTTTTATGTCATTAGTTCATTAGCAAATTACAGTATTTTATTCACGATGTTATTTTTGACGTGAAGGCTTCTAAGAATATTTTTACTCCTGATTCAATCAAGTTCTGTCGATACTACTGTCATACGAAGCATCTCAGTTGCCATCAATTGGTTCTTATACTCCTTATGCTTGTCCAACATTGTATGTAAGCGCCAAACGAAAAACTACTGTGCGGAGCTAACCTTCCAACTTAGAGGGCATTTTTCAGTTACAGGAGATAGCAGACCTGTCGCGCTATTTCATCCACCCTAATCTCACGAGATGGTTCATATCTGGTATTGAGCATTGATACAAGGTATTTAAACTTTGTGCACGTCAAAAGCACCCTTTTGATCAAATAGATGTTCGTGTCCTGAGTCCTAAATGGATCACAAAATTGACAGCATACGTTTTCTGTCTTTTTGGTGCCTACTATCCGAAAACCTCCAAAACGTTCAACCTTTTCGTGGAAAGAATAAATTAATTTTATTAAAGAAAAATGCAATTCTAATCAATAGTAGCTATTAAAATAAAACGCGTGGTAGTCTGGAGACACAATGGAAATTTTGTTTTGTTTTTGTGTCTGTTTCTCCATTTGGTCTACAGTTCGAGGTGGACCAGTGCCTCAATAAACAATGATTCTCCAGCTAGTCTTAACTTCGGGTACCTTCTTCTAGTTTTACTCACAAATATTTATCAAATCTTCTTCTGCTTGCTCACACTACCGTAGATATGGCGTTCCACTTCTGCGAAGTCCCACTTTGATCGCTTCGAAGAGAAGTTCTAGGATGATTAGGATCTTATACATGATAACTTGGTTCTTCGAGTAAAGACTGTTTTTCCGCAGTTGCGGTTTAGTTCAAACTTTTCCAATATTATTAGTGCCCCGTGGCGTAGTCGTAAGTGTGTCGGACTATCAAGCCTGAGGTCTGGGTTCGATCCCTGAGTTCACCTTATATTTTTTTCAGGGGTACTGCCTCTTGCGAGAAATTGACAAATATTTCACGAGTTCCAATTAGTTATCCTGAAAGAACACACAAAAGGATTGGTTGGGAGCGTAAGTCTCTAGGCCGTGGTTCTACGAAGCTGTCGGTGCCACTAAATTTATTTTTTTTTTCTTTTTTTCTTTCAATTTTTCCAATTATTCCATCCCATTTTCGCTTCAAGAACCTGAGATTCGAGGGCTTACATCGAAATTTCTTTATTACTCTTTAGCAATCTATATATACCTAAAGTATATTATTTTATCAACAAGTCGTAATTTTGGATCAACAAAAACACGTTTTTACAATTCTTACCTTAAAAAAAATATTTCTGGTACCTGCCTACCATCATCATATATTATCTTATCTGTACCTCAAATATTTCTTAGAACATATCCTTCCATTCGTCCTGTTCTCAAAGTCATGCATTAAAATATTGATTGTGCCTGTATAGTATATATCTATGCATTCAAGCACAAACACTTCTCACACATCACTTGTTCGACAAGTTGAAACATCTGTTAACCTCTTCATATACAATATACAAGCATGTTTTATCTTCGCCATCAACCCACTCAAAGATGGCGTCAAACATCTTTTAAGACGTCAAGTAACACCCATCACTACGCTTACATATAATGTATATACAAGACTTTGGTGTATCTTTCCGCAGTCGTCTGCGTCATTGTCGTCATTCTCGTCGCCTGTAATTTGAAATTAATTTTCCACAGCAATTTTATATTGTTTTCAAGTTTCCATCAACATCACCACACCCATCAGATTGTCGGTCGAGTGTCCATCTGCAACAAAAGCTAAACAAAACCAATAAACCAAAAAGCCACTTTCACCTAACATATACTCGTACATCTATTCATGTGCACAGATTGGATAATGTAAGTCAATGTGTGTGGACTAGCAATAAACCAACATGCTGTTACAGTCCAAAAATCACTGCCCGCAATCTTGTACACGTTTTTTTGTTATACAATTTTTCTATCTGACCAGAAATACATATATCCTTGCACTATTCAACCACTTCCCCGTCCATTTTCCCAAAAACAAAGTGAAGTAAGTAATCCATTTTCAATTAAAAACCCATCAGACCGCAGATTTGCCAAACTTCACTACTGTGTATCTCTGAGCACAATATGACCCTCACACACACACACACAGGACGTCCCTCTTTGACATGATGAAACAAAAAAAATGAGGATAACAGAAAAATCGAATAACAACGAAGTTAAGAGTGATCTGGCTTCTGAACTATCCCGCATATCCTTTAACTCTTGGTAAAGTTGATTTAATATCCTTTGGGTTATCCTTTTGACTTTTCCTTCTACCCAGTCTAACTATACGTATATATGACCACCCTGTGTGTCGTGATTGAAACAGTCTGCCATTGAAAAAGGATTGTGATGTATTTTGTTATTTGTTCAACAAGGATGTTGTTGGATGTTTTTTGTATCCTTTTATTTTGTCTTCTTTTCTAGTTCATCCTTTGGTGCAAGTGCCTAACCAATTGGTGGGTGCTCCCGTTTTAACAGATGTCACACTAATTTGCAATGTCGAGGCATCCCCAAAGGCGATAAATTATTGGCAACGGGAAAACGGTCAGTATCAAAGTAAAGTAAATTTTCTTGCCTTAGCAAAATACGCAAACACACACAGACAAGGGACATAGGATTGTGGGAGATGAAGAAGAGAGCAATCAAAAGCATCATTGTGGCTGCAGTTGGAAATTGTTATTGGGACCCCGCGTTGGGCGCCACTTTGTATTTGTTTTTTTTTTTTAGAGCGACAGTTGAAAATTCGTTGACAATACGTGCAAAGGATATATTGATATTGAAAAGTATCTTTCGGCACACAAAACGAATTGAAATCTTTGTCCACCTAACATAATGCCATGTCCTTGTGTTTGTGAACGCCCTTGTTTTCCTGCTGCTGCTGCTGGTCCTTCTCCAATCTATACTGTTGAGCTCTGTATGTCATGTATGGCTTGAGAAGCGATTATTTTTATTGGCATTCAAGTGACAGATAGAGTGATAGAGGTGACAGCTTGAGTATTAGATACGTGACAACTCACAGATAGATGGGTGAAAGTTCAAGAGCATAGGCGGATAAATGAACATCATGAACAATACACTAACGCTTTATCCTGCTTTGTTTGCATTTTTTTTTTATTTTCAATGTGCAGGTGAAATGATAATTGCCGGTGAGAGATATCACCTAACAGAAAAGGAAAATTCAATGTATGCCATCGAAATGGTGCTGCATATAAGGCGTTTGCAAACCAGTGATTTCGGTGGCTACAAGTGTATCTCGAAAAATAGCATCGGAGATACGGAGGGAACCATTCGACTTTATGGTGAGTGTTTTATTGGTTGTGGGACGGGAGAATAAAAAATTCTTTTTTTTTTTTTTTTTGAGAAATCACTTAATCGTTCAGTGAAATTGAAATTCGATTTTTTTCTTTTTATTACATTTTTTGTGTGTAGAAATGGAACGACCCAAAGGAAAATCGCAAAGGGATGATGAAGCTAATGAAGTCGCGGTAAGTAAGCAAAAACTAAAGGTTTTTCTTTTTGTGTGTGGTAATTAAATGGGCGTTTGAACAAGAATGCAATTAGATTTTTTACTTATTTCTTTTTTGCAACAGCAAATGGGAGGTATTGAGGAATTTGAAAAGTTAATTTTTAGGGAGAATGTTTAGTGTAAATTGTGAGTTTTTTTAATTGATTTTTTTGTATTTACTTTTGAGAGTAAGCAATATAAAGATTAGGAAATCGAACCGGGATTGCAAACATTGAAAATGATGTAAATTTACAATCTTAAATTATATTGAAATGTTAAAGTACTTTCTTAAGTCAAGTATTTTAAAAGGATTTCAATAGAAGGACTCCCAATCCTTAATGTAAAACTATAAAAAAGTTTCTTTTCAAAAAAATTGTGGTGATTATTTTGCATCTATAGATTATTTCCAAAGCATCAAATGGTTTTGGAGAATTTGAAAAAAATTAGTTCAACGACATTGTTTAGTTAAAAAAAAAGAAAAGAGGCCCAAAATGGCACTCTTGTGGTAACCCTGATATTACTTATTCTATTAATTTGCAAACAAACGAAGAATTAAAGAAAATGTTTTAGAAAAGAGGTTTCCGGACCAGGATCAGAGTCAGTTTCAGTGTCTGGAACACGGTCAGGGACAGGGAAAGTAAACGGAAAAAATTTTTTGAGCAGATCATGAAAAATGTGCTTCAATTCACGAAAAAAATATCTAGATTTAGACCTTAACTCATGTTATTCTGGTTCAAACATTTTTGTTTGTAATTGCGAGATTCTAACAAACAGGATTTTATAATTCAGAGATTATGAAAAGTGGGTTTAGGTATTTAGTGCGAGATTTGGAAAACGAGATTTAGATTTGCAAGATTTTGTAACCAACCAAGATTTTACCTTGCGCTTGTGCCAAATTACAGAATCTTTTTTTAAATGGCGGTTTCAAAGTATCAACTCGCGAATCAAAACTCTAGGTATAGATATGATCTTTGTGTTTTCGCAATTCACCACTTTGTTTTTGTAAATTACAACTTAAAAGTGTCAATTTTTTAATCGCTACTAGAGTCATTGATTTGATCGCTGTAATTCTAAAAAAAGTGGCATTTTGTAAATTTATCCCGCAAATTTTGTAATCGACCAACCTTTTTTTCCAACTTTTTTTTTCTTACTTTTTTTTCTTTTTTTTCTTTTTGCCTTGTAAAATACAAGAAGAAGAATTTTCTTAAATTTCGTTTATATATTATTTGTTTAAAATTTATTTTTTTAATTATTTTACTTTTATTAAATTTATATTCTAACAAAATTGATAATATACAATTCCTTTTTGTCTCTAAAGAAAAACGATGCAATTCTCAACGAAAATCGTCGTGAGGATGGATCTCGTAATCAAAATGGTCGACTTTATAAAGAACGTGGTGACCCCGGTCTTTACAACAGCAGCACACAAAATTCCCATCTTACCCTTACAACAATCCTAACATCATCATTTATGGTTTTATTACTACAATCGTGGTTGAGTATAAGGCGAGGCCAATATTTATAGCTTCGAAGTAAATAATTATAATTATTAGTTTAAATATACTAAAACACAAACAAAACAAAAAAATATAAAAGAAAACTATGAAAACATATAAAATATGTAATTAATAAAGCGAAATAATTAAATGTTACCTCGTTAGATAAATATTTAAATTTATAAATAAAAACATAAATAAATAAAAAAAAGATACATTTTTGTTTATGTATTTAATTTAAATTGTTTGTAGATCATCATTCAATGATAATCAAATTAAAATTATTTCTATAAAAAAAAAACAAAAACAAATACAAAATGAAAATAATTGTGGCTTTAAACTAAAAACTAAAATTTAATTTATTGCGTTTTAATGTCAAAAAGTAAACAAAAATAATTCATGACTTTAAACAAAAGTGTTTTCCTTCTACCCAGAATTTTCCAAGCTTTCTTGAAAACGAACTAAAATGTTGCATTTGTGGTTACAGTTTGCTAAAGTTAAAATCAATTTATTTTTTAAATACAGTTCAATTTTTTTTTTGTAAATAAAAATGTACAAATTATATACATACCTACAAACAGAATGTAAATAATTTAAAATTACATAAAAATATATATAATATAAATTATGACGTTTACAAGTATATTGCCAGCTATAATTTAATCAAAATGAACATGTAAATCTATTAAAATATACTTAACTGGCTGTTTCAACATTTATTATTTTGTTTTAGTTATAATTTTATAGAAAATAAAAATAATAATAAAGTTAGTTTAAAATTAACTTCGAAAAAAATGTTTCTACAAAACAAAAAATGAAAGTTAAGTTATTATAATCTTTAACATGTGCCAAATTTGTTTAAAAGTGTTGCCAATTTTGCATTTATCTACAACTGCATTTTTTATTTTATTTTATTTTAATTTTCAATTGGCATCACTTTTGAGCTTCAATACAATTGCAAAACTTAATATACGTACCAAATACAAATTGATAATATGTAGTATGGCATTTTAAAAATAAAAATATTTGAAAAAAAGTATTAAATTATTAATCGTTTATACAAAATAAAAATATATATAAACTGAGCATATGGATTAAAGTTAGAAATTAAAAATAAATGTCTATAAGTTACATTAAAATAAATATTGTTAAGTTAATTTAATCATTTGTAAATATTATTTATATCAAACCAAAAATACATGTATTGTAAAAATAATAAAAATAAAAATGATTGAAAGAGAAAGTTTTTGTATTTTGTTGATCACTATGGCGTATGCGTACGTTTTTCGAAGTTTAAGTTTTGGATACCAATATGTGGTTTTATGATTCGATAAGAGAATATGTAGATACCTTACTAATGGTAAGCTGTGTATTTTAATTTTGTACATAAAAAATCCCAAAAACGGTAATTGCTAAATTATATTGAGTATGTGGATATGTAAATAAATTGATTCAAAATGAACAGTTAGAAAGAAATATTTAAAAATAAATTTTAATTTAAAATCGAAATATTCAGTCATTGGTTTGCTTACGATCATAAATCTATGTGTGTCAAGTTAGCATTACCACTTTAAATTTTCAAATGTTTAACTATTGGATTAATTTTCGTGAATTTTTGAAAATTTGTCCTGCAACTAAAAAATTTGTCGCGCCACTATTTTAGAAAATAACCCCTGGTAACGCTAACTTGACTGTAAAGTAAGCACTACCACCCCAGAAAATGGATAACATGTAATCGAAAATTAAAAAGGATAATGAAATATTTGTCGTAAATAACTTATGCAACTAAAAAATTTGTCGCGCAATTTTTTTTTTAAATAATCCAAAAAAACAAATTTTTTGGTCAAGTAAGGCTTACCACCCTAGAAAAAGGATCAAATCTAATCGAATTTAAAATAGGATAACTCAAATAATTTAAGTTTTCTTATCGTGAATTTGTCGTGCAACTAAAAAATTCGTCACGTTGTGCTAACTTGACTGTCAAGTTAGCATTACCAGGGATTATTTTTAAAAAAATAAGCGCAACGAATTTTTTAGTTGAACGACAAATTCACGTCAAGAAAACTAAAATTATTTGCGTTAAGATTAGATTTGAGCCTTACTTGACCAAAAATTTAGTTTTTTTGGATTATTTAAAAAAAAAATGCGCGACAAATTTTTTAGTTGCATTCGTTATTTACGACAAAAAAGCGACAATTATTTCCATTATCCTTTTAAATTTTCGATTAAATTAAATCCATTTTCTAGGGTGGTAGTGCTAACTTGATAGTCAAAGTAGCATTACCAGGGGTAATTTCCTAAGACAATTTTTTTGTTGCACGACAAATTCACGACAATTAATCCAATAGCTTAACTTTTGAAAACTGAAAATGGTAATGCTAACTTGACACACATCTTGTCCTTTTCAGAGTTGGCAACTTGCCATTTTTTTTAAATTAAAAGTCAGTGACTCACGTACATATACCGGAAAAGGATATAATCCGTCTGAACTATAAAATTCATATAGAAAAACTCAATTCGACGCAGTTGATTACTCCCAGATTTGGAAACAAATGAGTGATATATCGTCATTGAAGCAGTTCATCTTATTCTTTCACAACTTTCCCAGTTCTCCACTTCAACAACTGATTTGTTTGTAGGCTTTGTGGGGTTGACCTCAGAAAATGTCGGCAAGCTTCTTGGTTAAGGATTTTTCCACGTCTGTGGCCAACTGAATGGTTGTGTCGCTGCATTTGTTCTTTCTAAGAATTTTTGCTTCTCTTTAGCGATTGTAAAACTGAGTTTTTCGTGCTGTATTTTTTCTACGATGGTATTTTTGACATAGAAGCAGTTTAAAAACAGGATTAACATTTCGACAGAAAATTATTGATAAAAATAAGAAAAAGAATTAGAAGCAAAGCAAAGCCCTGGAACAAATCAGAATTTATTTTTTAGATTTAAGAATTGAAACCATCACATATTACTTCTGTTGAGAGGTAAAAGAAAGGTAATTTCTTATCTGACGAATCAGAGATTCATCAATAACACATTTTCTATAAAATAGTTAGGTAATAGAAATGCTTCATTAATAATTCAAACTTCTAATGGAAACATTGTTCTAATGAACTTTAAAGTCCTTTACCATAAATAACTAAGAGCAATTACCCTTAAATGAGTTCAATAACCCTTCACATGGTTCACATAACGAGTAGGTAGGTATACCAAATATATCTTCCTATAATTGCAAGCCTCTTACTCTTCAACCTAAAAACTACTAAACGTCTATATAAACAAGAATTCAGCATATTGATTTCCCTTGCGAGCAGTAGATGTTCTTTTCGATTTCTTGAATTGAACTTTATGACCAAAAATAGGGCCATGTCGATTCTCACCCTTTACTACACTCCCAGCCAAGTGCATCAACTCTCCAAAAACACACATTGACCTTTCGTTTAGCCTTTGAAGTGTCTCCTCACCCTGCAGTGTTTATATCAAATATGACCTTCTACACCATGTTCAAGTGCCTCTTGTCCCCTATTAAGCCAAACCGATAGTCATTGATGAGGATTATTGTTCCCAAAGTTCAATCGGATATTATTGTATCTAAAGCAGATTCAAACATGATGCACACACAAACAACTTTTCACCGACATCGACACTCCCGCACAAACCCAGGGTGATTTTGTTATTACGAGTACAACACTCCTAGTTCCTGCTTCTTCTCCTGCATCGACTTCGACTGACTTTTCCTCTGGCTTTGGTTACTCTTGAGTGAATGAGAAGTGGTTGGCTAAATGGATGTATGCATCGCCATAAAGTCATTCTCAATCGAAACCCCAGTCCAGGGAATTATACATAAGTGTGAGCAAGAGTGTGTTACACTCAGGCAATATAAATGCATCCTTGCCGCCAATATACATTGCCTCATGCCAAGGGAATCACCACCACACTACCAATGACTGGAACCCACTTTGGAAATGTACGCTGTGAGGTTGTTAGGTGTTAATGGAGCGTTCACTCTAAATGGGTTCCGGCTGCAGAACGTGCATGTGGATATGAATAGATATCGGCTTAAATAACGGTTATACCACGGCAGTAGCGGAAATCAAATCGATTTTCGGTTTTAGTTAAGATTATCGCCCGGTCAGCCCAATGGGGGTCTGGGGATTGCTTCGTAGCAATTCGACTTTAAGTTGAGGCTACAAAACTCTGGGATGGCAATAGATATGAACATACATATGTGTGTATTGTTTAGGTATACAAACGAGTGCTACCTTACCAGTTGAAAGGGGATATTGCATGTATGTTCAATTTTAACCCAATTAATTGGACCATTACCGGTGGTGACCGCGTTACTTATGACGGTCGGGAAATGGTCGTTCAATAAAGGATCTTATGAAAAAGTATGCATGCATATAAATACATATAAGGGATATATGGGAATTACTTAAATGATTAGAAATAAGTTGACAATGTTAAAAACAATGGATAATATAAAATAGAATTAACATATTTTTTTTTAAGTTCTTTTAATGAAAGCAAGTCAAGTGTTTAAAATATTTATGATATTTTGTTTTTGACAGTTTGCAATAAACACTCAACAAACGTCAAAAATAAGTTTATCCATATATTTGTTACACAACGTCTGTCTATCTGTCATACTCCTTGAATACGTTAGTGTCAAATCACTTAATACAACAAAAAATTTTTGTCATTTTTAAAAACACAATAAGTTCAGAATCTAAACATTCATTCTCAATTTCCAAAAAAGAAAAGAAAACCATATAATCAAATGTTTTCCCTCAAAATGTCATTAAAATTTTAGAAAGAGATAGCTTCATGGAAAGCCTTATTCGGTGCTCCGAATTATTTGTCATATTCTCTATGAGACAAAGATCAATTTAATGCTTCTCGTTGATAGTTGCACTAATATTTCATCAAAAGTAAGTCTATTTATGTAAATAAAAGACACGACTGGGTCGCACAAACTTGCTCTTTTATCAAGTTACCAAGAGCTTAAAAGAACCAGCCAAGAAATTATTTTATATGAAATTATTTCTTAAATTTTTTCAAATAATTTAAAAAAAGAATAAAAACAAATAACTTCGAAAATCACTTTATTTTTAAAAGAAAATCGTGGTATGCCAGTAATTATTCAATATTACACTCAATTTTTTTTTCTTCAAAATCGTTCAGTTTTTGAAAAAAATCAATTTTTTTCAAACAACTTTTTTAAAATATTTTTTTGAAAATTTTGGAGAATGCCAATTTTAGCAAATTAATAATTTTTATCCGAAAAATAAATTTCAAAAAAGATGCATGAATTGGTTTTCAAAATATTCAATTTTCAAAAAAAAAAAAAATAATTAATCTAATATTTTTAAGAAAAGTCATTAAAAAATTAAGTATGCCATTATTGTTTGGTTATCTAGGTCTAGAAATAAATTTTTTTAAAAATCCACTCTGTTGTTAACGAGAAAGTCAAAATAAAAAAAAAAAACTTATATGGCAGGTACCGTTAAAACTGTTCCTAAAGAAATATGGTTCATTTCATCTGAAAGGCTTTTAATTTCGTATCAATTATGTCAAATTTTATCAAAATCGTTGGAGCCGTTTTCGAGAAAAACGAGTTTTTTAAAACCGTTATATGGTAGATATCGTTAGTTTTAGGCCTAGAACAAAAATTCAACAAAAACCCCTGACTGTCACCCTAATCACTGAAGTGAATCATCATTGTCTGACTACAAATGTAGATGTCGAAGTCGATGTGAAAAGAACATCGATTAAGAAGATTTTTCCTATCTTATGTTTATAAACTGTCGTATATAATTTAATTTTTTGGCTCCATGCGTATCAGGAACAGAATCACACATCTACAATATAAAATTCTCAAACAGAGATGGTTACTGGAAAATCAAGTATGCTCAAGAATAAGAAAATGGCAAAAAAGGGGGATGCGGCAAGACGAGTACTAGTCGACAAGGATTGTGGCAGGTTAAATATCTTCGTGATCTTTGTGCCCAACCAAATTTGTATCGTAAAAAGCTGTTCAATGGGAAATTTGTGGTCCCAATCGAAATCACGAACATCGTCGTAAAAGAAGAAGAAAAATAATCAACACTAAAGTCGAATATGACGTATCCTTCACCATTAGTTGACTTCTGTGTTTAAAAGTAGCGTTCTGCAAATTTATTTCATTTTTGTTAATACGTTTCGGATAAATTTTTTTGAAACCACTGCACTGGTAAACTTTCAAAAATGTTTTTGATTTTTTGTTTAAAAAAAAAAACTGCAGTTCACGTGGGGCAATTTTTCTTTTATAGTTCACATGAGACAATAAAAACTTCTGTTTGTTTTTGTTTTGTATCCCCTTTGATCCTTGCATAACTTTTAAGTACACCCATATCAAACACATATACATAGAAGGCCGAAATGAATTAAAGAGGTTTTCGTTGATGACGGCACATGCGGTGAAGGGAAAAACATCATGGAGTACACCAACCATAAAAGGATGCATTAATAATTCAAAGGAATTCATATTTGCCCCACAAAATACGAAGGAAAAAAAATCTGCTGAAAAAATATATATGTACATACGGAAAATCTGAAATCATTCTCGATTTGTTCGCTCCATTTTCCAACCGAACCATCATCAGGAACATAGGACAGGAGCTCACATGATGAAGCATTGTAATTCTTTATCCTTTATTCCGGTTATTTTGTTCCTATTTTTTTTCAATTCTTATTTATGTTTTTTTTTTTTTTTTAAATATTTCTCTATGCACATATATAACTCCTTTTCCTTTTTCATATGTGCACTGTATACCTATATGCACTTGTTTTTTGTGTGCTTTACAATGGTTTCTTTTTTATTACCGGTTGCACGAAATTATGATGTGAATTCTGATGATGATAATGATGATGATGACGATGTTGAGGATGAGCTCGATGATGATGATGCGATGTGGATAAAAGTAGAGATGATGTGATCCCTCCTTTTAGTCTTCAACAATGCATGTCATATCGAAAATGAGTTATGTCACGACAGTGAACCTATGCGAGCACTTAGTGCCTCATGCAATTGCATTCATTTTTGTTGTATGTGTGGGGTTCTTTGTAACGAAAAAAAAAATAATTATAATTTCATTTGAAGGTGTTTGCATTAATTTATTTTAAACAAGAATTTGAAGAGGATTTTAGAGGATTCTTTTTAACTTCTATTTTTACTTGGGTGACGCCGATATTGAAGATCTTCAAAAAAATCCTAGCAGATTAAACGTGAAGTTCATAATATCGATGAAATTTTAAGTCCTGTTACGGTAAGTTTTAACACAAAATAAGGTTGACCAGCTCTATTTATCACCTGTCATCCATTTCAATCCATTTCATTCTAATTGCTGCTCCTACACCTCTACTGACAAAGATGAATTCCCATAGCGAAATTATAAGCGGCTAGCTAGGAATAGAGCCGGCTCGAGAGAATTCCAGCATTAATACACTTCTTGTGAAAGTCGTACAGATAAGCTCAGTAATTAAAAATCAGATAACGGACAATTAGAAACGAATTAAGATCAAATCTAGAATTTTTTGTTTAAATTTTATACAAATATTTTGAAGATAAACTTCAATATAGCAGAAAGAACCTTTGAAGACTCCGCTTCATAATGGGAGCGATGAAATTCAGTTAAGAAAGTATAGCATCGTTTGAAAAGTACAACCTTTAAGTACTTTTGGTTCTTTGTTTTTGTTTGTTACATGCATCGGAAACAATTCCGAATTGGATACTTTATTTTACCAAATTTCGGAAACGTCACTAAGTATGATTTTTCGTCTAAAATTAAAATTCCAAACGCTCGAAAACACAGTAATTGAAAGAACGACATTGTCATTAAATTTCAGCTTTTGTGTCAGATGAATCTTTTGTACGGGTACTTATAGGGATAGGTTCGTTACACAAAATTTTCAAAGTTGAAAGTTGTTAAAAATCGAGTTTTTTTGCACGGCGAAGAATCGAATACCTATAAGAGTTCTCCTTCATTCAAATACCAGCCGATCTGGTGGTCATTTATAAGTGTTATTTGATAACTTACTGCAACGATCGTTTCAAATTTGAACAATAAACTTTGGATAGTTGACTTTGAATGGTCAGCCACCGCGTCTACCGTAAAGTGAGTGCAGAAACGTGTACATCATCTAACACTAATTTTGATAGTGAGGTTCGATCATTTGGACGTTCTACTGAATGAGGTAACTGACCACTGTGATTATGCATCAGTGACTTAATAAATAATAAATGATTTGTCGGACACTGCTTAACAACATGGCTGCTACTTACTGTCAACAGTGTCAACATAGACCAGTCCCTACTGAAAAATTCTACACAATTTCGATTCCTCTTTTACAGGGTAAAGTGGGCAATTCTGATAATTCTTTCTAAAATATCAGAAATTCTTTTCAAAAGTCCATTTTTTTCAAAGTTTATAGCGAATTCGACAAACAATTTGTAGTCCAGCCGAACTTAAAAGAACGCTGTTGTATTGTTTTTTTCCAATTTCGAAATAAACATTTCTGACGAACTTCATATTTTTGTTATGATTTTCTAAAACATAAAAATTCTCAAAATAATATATTTTCTTATATTTAAACCTTTTTGCATATCATTTTCTATAGGATAACGAAAATTTGCAAATAAATAGGAAAGAATAGCTAAAACCATATCCTCCAATAAAACAACAAGAAAATGATCCTAGCTCACTGCTGAGGCAGAATAGCAGGAAATTTATAGAGTGCACTCAAGAGGACAGGAAATTCAATACGAATTTTTTCTATACCTATTCCTTTTTTTTTTTTTTTTTTAGAATAAAACTAAGAATCCAGAAGAAGTTACCATCTCACATGATATACATTACACCTATACTTTTTGCGAACCTTGTATCGCTTTAAACTGTGCACGTACAGCATCCGTAAAACACACGTATCGATGTAATCACCGGATAAGCTAACAAGTTAGCAGGATTCGAAAACACAAGCAAAGGTATTTGCCTTTGCTTCTGTGTTTCGAGAGCTTGAGTTGCTGCAAACAAACTGAAAATACCTTTAGACATCTCCTCGGAGCTCCTCATACTATGTGTATAGAGAGGTCACATACATAATATGCCATCCGAGGTTGTGGATAACGACGGAAGAGAGCTTCCGCATTATCGGAACTATATGCAGCATGGCTGCGCCGAGTGCTATCCTTGTTGGTGGTATAGTTCTTCGGGATAATTTTGTTTTTCGTTTTCTTGAATGAATTTGCAAAAAAGTCATGAATATCTTTTCGATGCAGGAGAGTATCTAACTATATACGAATGATGCATTGCACACATGATGTTGTGGAGTTGTTGCCTGGATAGTTTGCAAGTCCTTGATCGGATGTATTTTGTGGTATTCTTTTCCCTATTTCATTTTTCTTTCCTTTTTTTCGTGTTTAGTGATTCTTGTGTTGTTGTTACCATCGTTGTTTTATCTTCCTGGAACATTACTCGAAAGGATGTTCTATGTTTATCAAATTTGTAGCTATTTCAATTTTTTTTTATGAAAGAGGAGATAAAATCAATTTGTCAAAGATATAACTTTCAGGTTTCAGGATATAGATGATGGCATACTAAATTAAGTATTTTGCCAATGTTTTGTCAGTTTAGATGGATTATTGGCTGATATTATATTGACTCTAATACAATGATGTGATCAAAAAGAGAGAAAAAATGACTGATGTGATTCTTATGATTTGCATAGCTGATCATAAGATAGGAATTGGAAAAGTTACAACTACAACTAAATAGATTCATACCGATGGTCGCATAACTTTGCAAATTGCTGCAACTGATGGATACAGAATATAACTCAATAAGGCATGGTTTGGTTATGGTATTATTCTCAAGAGAAGGGATTAATTGTGAATATGACTAGCTAATTTAACCGAGGTGTTTGCCACGAATGAAATCACCTGACCACTTTTATTTGCAATTAAATAAAATCACATTGAAATCTGGAAAAATCACTCGAAATATTATACAATTTGAACAAATATTTTTTTATACATACATATATCGATTCGGAATAATTTCTTACAATCATTAAAGTTATTTGAAAAAACTTTAAGTTTTTTGAAATCACTCGTATTTATTTGCAATAATTTGAAATGATTGCAAATTTATTTGAAATTCAATGCTATCACAACGTGAAACAATCTGAAGTCATTTGCAATATTACAATCATTGGACCACTAAACTGGCTCGTGGCAAACTCCTAGACTTAAACCATAACGAAAACCAAATTGTTGGATTGAGGCTAACAGAACGGTGGGTGTTAGTTGATAGACTTCTTTTTTCTATATAGAAATAAGGGATTGTGGTCAAAATCCCGAAAACCAAAAGACCGAAAACCCAAAAGATCGAAAAAGTTTTTCCAAAATCCCGAGAAAATATATAAAATGAATAATTTGCGTAAATTTTTCATTTCATATAATTTTTTGGGAAAAACTTTTTAGCGTCTTTGGGTTTTCTTTACTTTTGAAAGAAAACATGTAAAAAAACGTAGCATGTTGAAAGAACCAAACATTTAAGAAAATTCTTTGAACGAGCGTTCAGAAATCAATTTCTTGAAGGGGATATCTTACAATATTAACTTACCTTAAGTACATATATGTATATACAAGTTAGTAGATAATCCGGAGGGATTAAAATATAAAAGTGAGGAAACACCGCTAAAACCGATTAAAAATATTTTCTTTTTCGGTTTTAACCTAACTCTTTGTTTTGTATCACATTTTTCTCGATTCACAGTACCTGGTCCGGTTCCCAGAAATAAGCTACAGGTCCCAGAAGCTATCAAAAAGATCATCAAAAAAATAAAGAGTTCGATAACTTAACGCTCTTAACGATTAAGTTCTATATTCAAAGCCATAAAAGTCTATAATTGATCATTAAAAATGGAGGAATGAAACATACCTTTTGATGGATCACCTTATATTTATTTAATTTTTTTTTTCCAAAGTAGAATATAGGAACAAAATTATATGAATTTCAATTGGAATACTATTCGAAAAAAATCGTTCAAAAGGGATTACTGCTCCTTACTTTCAGATAAACTAAGTACGTGACCGATGTACCATATGGTGTCCCAGAATAGTAGGCTTTTTATCTCTTTGATATATTAACGAAAATGATTGGTAATCCATGTTCAACTATTTTACTATTTAAAGTTCTTGTTTCAACTGCATAACTAAATAAAGCTTGTATTCCTCTCTTGTCTTGTATATTGCACCATTTTTAGCTACCTTTGTTATTATTTTTTTTTTTTTGTTCTTGTTTAGATTTTTTTATTCTTAGTATTGTTACATAAGCATTACATTTTTTTGTATACTCCTCTTAAATGAACTGTATACTTACACCTTCAACTCACATATACTCATAGGTACTCTGTGCTGTTATACAAGTGATACATACAACTTAATTCTTTTTACATCCTTAACGAAAGTTTTCATTTTTACTCTTCAAATTGCCATAATTTACTTTTATTTTCGTTTCAATTTTACTTGCTGTCTTTATCGTCTTTTCGGTAGATTTTCTTTCCACCATTGCATGCTTTTCCTAGCGAGGGATAATGGTTTTGAAAGTTTTACACTTTGTTATATTAAAAACAACAACAGAAGAACACCATCAAATGAAATTGTACCGCACTGTAAAAAAGAAAAAAAAAAACAAATATCTTCCACGACTAAAAAAAAAATCAACATCAAGTGGCATCAGTGTGTTCTGTTAAGAGAGTTCTCCTCGCGTGGGGACTCTGAAGACAAACAAAAAAAAAATAATTCTGGAAATTTGAGAAAATTTAATAAAAAGTATAAATAATTAATTTACGATTTAATTTCTGCACTCTATATTGTGTCTGTGCGTGCAATGATTAAAAATTAAAATGGTAAAGATAACAAGAAATAGAATTATTGTTCGTACAAAGGACGAACACCAAATAATATTATATTACATTTAACTTTGCGTTCTAAAAATGTAAGCGAAGGGCTAAAAGAAATTGAGATTTCACTTTAAATTAGTTAAGTTTAAAGAAAGTTTTAACTTATCGTGTCTTTTAGTAGTTGATATAAATTAATGTCGGAAAATAAGATACAATGAAGAATTTTAAGTAGCGAAAGAATTCTTGTTGTAATATATTAAGGGGAACTTGAACATGTAAGAATACTATACTCGGAAAAAAATACTTTTGGAACGAAATATTCAATGCTTTAGTTTAGTTTTCCAAAATTAGTTGAGTTTTAAGCACACATTTCTGAACTATTATTATACAAGAGATTGCCTGAAGAAATGTCACGAAATGTTCTCTGTCCGCGCTATAGCAAAAACAAAAGTTAAAATGCGTTTCTTTTTTTTTATTTACAAGAAGATCTTTACATGAATTTTAGAATTATTTAATAATAATTCTTTCATTTTCTGTTATTAAACCTACAACTAGAAATAGTATTGGTGACAAGATGCAACCTTGTTTTAATCCATTTTCATGTGGTATCACAATTGGCCTACTATTGGTCTCATTGTGTCCGCCGTTGATCTGACAGCCACCATATAAGATAATTAAGCCTAGTTTTCATCGAAAACAAAATTAACAAAAAAAAAATTTAATTTTCACTGAATTTTAATTGATGACGTTTGTTTATATTTCATTTGACATGAGTATTATGATGCTTTGTAAACTCGTTTGTGCAAGAAAACCTTGGGTTGTGAAAGTTTAAATTCCGATCTGTTACCAGTTCGAGACTATATTTAATAATAATAAATACATAAATATTAGGTAGGGGTCAACTGGCGGAATTTTATTTGGCATTTTTCACTTCGCAATGATCATTTCGCAACTTTTTGTCTGGCTTTTTATCATTCAGCATTTGATTGGTCGGCAATTTATTGCTGAGCAAGTTCTCATTACGCAATATGATTGTTTCTCAAAAATTCATTGCGCAACTTTTTACCTCGCAATTCTTATCAAGCATTTTGTTATTTCGCAATTTATTATTTAGGTTTTAAATTGTTTTGCATTTCGATCTTTTACAAGTTCATGAATTTCGTGCTAATTCAAAACCAAAAAATTTTTGCCAAGTAACTATTTGGAAACAATTAAAATTTTGTTTGATAATTGCGCAATGAGATTTGTGAAACAAGTTCCATACAAATGACCGGCACCCATAAATATTAGCTTATTATAAGTCACTATGAATTGAAAGACTAAAATATTTTCCATCTATATATGGTTTGCATCATTCTTGGTACGGTTGCTGTATCTTGTAACTTGAATCGGTATCCATTCGTTTGAATTAAAATTTTCAATTTCCCATTTCCCGTATCTATAGACTATCTTATTGACGATTTTCTTAGTTCTCATGACGCACGTAAAAAAACGCTTTTGAACACAATTAAGATGACTAAGTTAGATAAGAATTATAGTTATATTTATTTTATTCTTTAAACAGCTAAAAATTGTGATTTGTAGATTAAATAAATAAATAAATAAATAAATAAACATAAATTTGAATTACAAATTGTCACCTAAAGTTAAAAATAATTCCAATAAATTCCCAAAACTTACTTTACAGATACAATGTTTATCGAGTCATTTGCTATACATATTCATGCATACCTCAAAGTGTTGTGCATTATCTATATAGATGTATTGTGTGCATATCCGATTTTAAATAACAAATAAACATCACTACACTATGGAGGTTTACCAATGTGCGACATAAAACAAACCCTTTGTTCACATATACAACTTCCCGAGGGTACCATATCCTGTAGACTCATGCGGATACGATTTAGAGGCACTTTAATGTTATGAGGATATTTATTTGTCTTTTTTGTGTTTGCAACACAGAGAATTTTTTTTGTAAAAAAAAAAAATTAAAATACTTAAAACACTTTTTACATTCATTTCTCTCTATAATAATAATGGTTAGGTAGGGTTCGAGAAGAACAACACTGTGGAGAGCATGAGAATCTCTACTGAATACAATGAAATTCGAGATGCATGCCTGCAATTCATTGCATTGGTAGCGGGTGAAAGACAGGAATTCTGCGTTGGCCCACACATATACACAATGCTAGTGAAATCTGAAACACAGATAAAAGTAGTAAAGCAATACAACAAGAGAGCTTACCAGAATTGTTTGCATAGTTAAAAACCATTTCGCATATTTAGAATCCCTTGATGCATTTCATTTTGAATTTTATTTTCCAATGCTGACTGCATGCAGCGAATGTGAGAAGAAATGAAAGGGTGTCCCATATATAAATATACGGAGATCAAATGGTGATGTCCTAAGGCATGGGCATAGAAAACACTATAAAATATTTATTGTTGCAAGTGAGTGCTTGAATCTAAATAGTTTCCGATTTTAATTTTCACATATTTCGGAATTGTGTCTTTTTTGGTATGTGCTGTGCACTTGTGCAGTGTCCATCAAACAAATTCCACGTTATTTTGTAAAAGGTATTAACATACATGCTTAAATAGAAAAAGCTGCGATTTTGGGTCGAATTTTGAGGTTTTACAGTATTTTAAAGAAGCAAAAATAAAATCAGTTGGTTTTGATTTAGTTGTTGATAAAACAATAATATTTTCCAATCTGTTACACTATTACTTTCTAGAGGCATTGTACTCATACAAAATGTCAGATACCATCAGTGTCGGTAAGGAAGTATATATCATTTAATTAAATAGGTTACCCAACCTATTCGCTTCATCTGGTTTTGTTTGCAAGGTTAACCACCTTGTACACCTAAGTGGACGATATAAAGGGATAAGTGGAATTTTGAGGTACTTTGAGGGTGAATATCTCCTCAGCCCAGCAGATATCAAAAATAACAGATGACTTTTATTTTCATTCAGTATCCCACTGACCGATATTATATTGACCTACTATATTTAGGTCTTGGTCTGACTTTTATTTAAAAAAAAATATTTTTTTAAGTCTTTGATTGAATTTTAATTTTTTACTTTAAAAATTACTCACATCGGTTGACTTTTATTGTAAAAAATAAAAGTTAAAAGTCAACCTAAAAGTTTTATCTTGGAAAATAAACCAAAAGTGGTTAGTATGATAAATAGTGCTTTTTTCTTTAGTATACAAGGTATTTATACGATATCTTAAGACAAAAATCATGTGCATATGAAGAAAAAAAAATATCTGTGGACGGGAGCTGAAATGTGCTGAAACTCAAGAAAAAATATTTAAATAATATCCACAATGCTCATTAAGGTTATTAGATATATTTTGTTTATTGTATATTTTTTAAAACTCAAAAAAACTCTTTTTATCTTATTTTAACTTAAACTCTCTATTCACATTAATAAAAGTATTTTTACAATAGGGTTATATTAATTTTACTTAGATTTTCGTCATCTTATCTCTCTCTATAAACGTGACGGCACCTGACTTGAAAATCTCAACAAAAGTGTGTTATTTTAAAGACCTGCGAAAAGGTTGAGGTTGAGATTGACTTAGAAATTTGGTGTGGTAACATTAAATGTTCGTTTTAATACAGTCTATCATAATACTGACTTTTTTTGGTGACCAGAAAAAATAAAATAAGCCTAAATTGGCTGTCTGCCAAAAAAATTACTTTTGTCAAATGAACAAGATGAAAAAGTTAGGTAAGCATTTGCCTCCTCATTTGTAGCAAATGATCTCTTAGATATTACAAAATAAAATAAATCAATTAATTCAGTGGCAGACTAAGGTTGGCAGACTAGTAATAACAACAAAATAACTTTTTTTTTAACATTTCACAAAATAAAAACACATATATAAAACAATAAATTTGTTAAATAAATATTGATTTGAAAAGTAGAAAACGTTGGAAATACGGGTTTAAAGCTGCAAAACCCAATCGACAGCAATTTGCCAATGTCAATATTGGTGCAGAAAGAATTGAAATAACGTGATATTCTAAGACTCTATCGTATATCGAAATAAGAAAAAGTGTTTTTTTTATGATTATGTTGAAAAAGAAATACGCAAACTTTAACGGTACAACCGTTTTCAAGCTATTTCAAAACTTAAATTATTTTTAGCATGTTATATTTTTAAGGTTTCAGTAGTAATTATAATAACTCTCAAAAGTGTTTCTACAGTTTTTAAACAACTTGAAATCCTGAAATCCATTACGTTTTCTTAGAAATATTGAAAATAGTTTACATTCCCGACCCGTCCCAACTGGTTTTTACCGACGACTAATCCGACTCCGACATGTATTTTTTAAGTTAAACAAACATTGTTAAAAACATTTTAAGTTTTGAAATAGGTTAAAAACGGTTGTACTGTTTATTTCAATATACGATATAGATATAAGGAACAGCCAGAACGCTTCCAACAGAAAAGTTGTGCACCAAGCACAATCACTGTAATTAATTTCAACGGTCAAATGCAGAGGAAGTGCCTGATCTGAGGTTGACACAAAAGGTCATTCAACCCCAAATTCAGACGGAAAAACACATATTTCCAAAGGGTTAATTATTAAATAGGACTTCAAAACATACTCAAAAAAGTCAAATAATATATATTAAATCAAATAAATATGTACCTATCTTCCATAACTATGCAATACCTCATATTGGAATGCTTAGCTACCATTAAAAAAAAAAAAAGAAAAAACGAAGTACTGCAAATACTATTATCCTGAAAGTCTGAACTATATTCGTACATACACGACTCCGACGACTGTGAAGAGAATTCAGTTCATTTTTATTTTTGAATATTTATTTTTATCCCAATATTTGCATTTTGGAGACACATAAACCTTGGTGCAGCAGCATGTATAAAAAAAAGGACTCAGAATCCTTGTTTGTGGTTTTGTATAGGTGTTTCCTGTTTTTTTTTTTGTCCACAGGAATTCTGTTTTAATATTATTTGTTTGCAATGAGAAAAGTTGGTTATATTTTATATAATATATATATTTTTGTATACCTATCTTGTTGCTGGTTTTCTGGTGGCTGGTGTGTCCACATTATTTAATAGGAACATATTTGAAGAGAAAAATGGAAAAAAGTCCTAGGAGGCTATCTGAACTTTATTTTGTTACTTTTTAATTTTTTTTTTATTTAAGGTCACAGTATGGTGGTGATAAAAAAGTCGCGATGGATGTTGTGTAGTATATGGTATGAGCTTGTGGCCAGGATAATGGATGCACACACTTTTTTTATGTTTTTTTTTTTAGTTGCCATTATAATGCAGTAGGACACTGCAGATTATGAAAAATAATTGAATGGACTTCGATCTCCGTGTTTCTTTTTTGCGTCATAGTTTTTTTTTTGTCGGCATATGAAAGGTCTTTGCTCTTAAAAAGAATCGAGGAATAATTTTTTAAGTTAAAATGGAATATTCAGGACATGGTAGGCATAAAGAAAGGTATTATTTGAAAGCATGAAAGAACTCATTTTAATAATTAATTTGAATAGTTTTGTGCAAAGGGCTTCAACAGTATAGTTTGCGGATGTTCTAATTTTTTTGAAAGAGTTCTAGATTTTTTTCAACTTGATATAATATAAAACAAAAAAAAATACTTTTGAGGATAAGCCAAATGCTTAATTCTATTAAAAATGCGAAAGTAAGAAAATACAAATCAACGATAGGAAAAGGATGGTTTCACGTTATTTCACATCTATCAATTTCAAAGTTCCTAATCCAACACTTCCTAGCCCATTTTGTAGGATTTTGAAAGCAAGGCTTATTAAAAACAATATTTTTTTTAATTTTTTTTTATTTTTCCTTTAATTCATTTTCCCAAAATATAAAACCTTATAGAAATAAATTGAACAGATTGTCCTTGTTTTCGGTGCGCGTATACAGACACAAAATTTATTCACCTCAAATATTATCAAAAATTTAAATTGCTCAAATAATTTAAAACACAAAAAAAAGGAACAGCAAGCATGGTGGATATACATGCATCAAAACATGTGTCAATAGTAATCAACAATTCTACCTGTTAAAAAGCTGTTTCCATCGAAGAAAGAACACACATCCGGAAAACGATGAAGCAAACATCACAAAGATGCAAACAAACTGGCAACTTGAAAAAAAAAAATCCAGCCTCCTTGAGGGTACCTAAAAAGATCTTTTCTTATATGTATATATTTAAATGTGAACTTTAAACCTAAAGGTTCGCCGCATGTCCTAGTTACCCAGTCAGAAGCTGCTGCTGCAATTGGGTGCCACGTATATCTAAAGTATACCTATACTCAAATGTGCTCCCAAATATTCACTCACTCCCCTCACTGATTGATATTCATGGCATACAGGGTGCTTTGTGTTAGATATAATTTCGACAGAATTATTTATTGGCCTTCTTATCTGAGGGGGTAAGTGTGTAGCTAGAACATCAGCATCCCCTCTTCGATTTCATTATCCTGTTCGGTAAACATTTACACGTACCATGATGATGATGCAAATTCTTCCTGATTCAAATTGTTCTACTTCTAGAGATTCAGAATGAAGATGGTTCTGGGTTGAAGCTGTGTCATATAAAGGTCCCAGTTCAAAATTGTTGAATGTGAACCATCACAAAGAAGGACGACTTAAACAAGTTCTTTTCGCAGAAGGACTGATGCTACTGAGTGGATTAATTTCATCTCCTTTTTGATTTTCCTGATGATAGAGCGAATAAGAAGTAAATCTCTAAAGTTAAGTCGTAGAAAATCCAAAGGGCAGTTTTTTGAAAAGAAAAAAAAAATCAGAGTCCTTGCAAGAAAACTTCCGCTAACTGTGGGAGAAGATGGACGAATTTATTTTCTCATGGTATAATGCTTTATTATTTATGTTTTCATTTTTGTGCTGTTTTTCAATTTTGTGTTTAAAGGAATAATGATTGTACTGCAGGATGATAAAGAAAGTTTAGGGGTTGTTTTGGGGGAGAGATAAGAGTGTGATAAGTGTTATTGATTCAATCAAAAATTCATTCAATTTGTCAGGTGAAACAAATGGAATTTATTTTCATTTTCCTATTTGTGTGTGTTTGTAAATTCATTTGTTTGATTGTTTATTTGAATGATGATCCTATGACAGATGACACTTGTTACATCTGCGACTATGTATTCTATTCATTTGTGAATAAATGAATAATTCAATAGGATTTACAAAATAAGCAAATTTGGATTAAATTTTAGAAATATTGTTATATGTATTTCATTTCAAATTTAATCTTTATTGATATATTCTTCTTTTTTGTCAATATAGAATTTTACATTTCCAAATATTTGTTGATATTTAGACATTGAGATTAATCTAAATTAGGGAATTAGATTTTTTAATAATTGTGTAAATATTGAAAACCATTTTTTAATTTTTATTTGGCATTGTTAAATATAATCAACTAATCCTCAATCGCTATTCCGCACGGTAAGTTGGTTGCGTTTGTTTTTCACTTCTGTGCACCATCTAATGTTGGGGGATTTTGTGGTGCAAGTGAATTGATGTTAAGTGTCTCGGCAATCTCAGCATTATTTTATGTTGGCCAAACAGGTTAACGTCGCTGTGTCGGTAACGCTTATCATTAAATCTTCTTTCTTACAGTCTTTTAATCCACACAGAACCAAAAATTACTCGAAGAATCTTCAATTCAAAACATCACCCATCAATTTTTCATAATAATTTTTTAAGGTCCGTTCTTCTGTCCTAGAGCAGGACTGGAATGACAAATGTCTTGTATAAAGTCTCTTTAGTTCTTTCAGACGAGGGTTACTATACTTAAATTCCTTCTTAGCCCGAAGCAGCTGCCAGTTGGCAAGAGTAATTATTTTTCGTATGTTCCCTGCAATCATAGCATTTTGCAACTAAATATAGTCGCATACAAACTTGATCTTGCGCAAGAATTTGTTTCTCTTAAAATTGTTTGTGGTACAAATCTTGAAGCAAAATCAGACTAACCGTTAAGGTTATGAAGGTGTAGATACGCATCCCGACAGACCGACCAACTATTTTTGTCTTCTCTATCATTGTTATGTCATGTTTGAGTGATATATGTCAAACATTTGTTTACGAATATATAACTTGCCTTATGTATTGCCCCGTGGAGTTGTTTGTTGGTGTGTCGGACTAATCACGCTGGAGTTCTGGGTTCGAGCCCTGAGTACACCTTATGTTTTTTCGGGGGCACTGCCTCTCACTTTAGTCGTGCGGATTCGAAGAAAAATTGTAGGTGCCATCCAATCCATGTAGATCTAACAACGCACACAAACAGATTGGTTGGGAGTGTAAGTGACAAGGCCGAGGTTCTTCGGAGCTGTCGATGCCTCTAAATTTATTTTTTTTCTTTCTATATAACTTGCCTTAGTTCCGCAAATAAAAACTTTAATTAGCCAGCTCGTTGTCTCTAAGAATAAAAAATAAAAATAATAATTGTACTTCAATTCATATGTCATAGCATCATCGGTATTTTATAATGAATGTATGAATTTTTTTTTTTGCGAAATCAAAATCAATGTTGTGAGCACTAAACTAAGGATCCGCCAAAATACTTTATATAGCTTGAATTACAAGAATAAATTTCACAAATTCAATGTCAACACATAACGTATATACATTCTTCATTAAGCCATACCACAAATTACTATGAATTTTCTAATAGTTGAATGTCACGGACAGCCCAAAACACGAACTACGATACAATTTCCTATCGGTTATATCGTCCATTTGTCTGGGCCAAAGTCAACAATAGTCCTTTCAAAATGAACCAAACGTCAGATTGGAAGGTAATTCCATAGATAAATATTGTCCAAATCCAAAGGACAATGGCAAGTAAATTACATTTGAATTAATTCTGCATGTCAATGCATGTACGTATATATGTATTGTGCATACATATTTGTTTAAGCTTCACCTAAACAATGAATGTCAGCCCAAATTCTGTCACCGTATTTCTGGTCAACAACTTCGTATCGTATTCACAGTCGTCATCAATTTCCTGTCAATCTTCATGGCTTCGAATTTTACTGAGTTCTCCGAATGATGATGCCTGAAGACATTTTTCTATATACCAGCTGTAGGGTAGTCAATGAACTTTTGTTCTCTACACACGTTCATTTGTATTGTTTACCTTTTTGTTGTTCAGGACTTTGAATGCAATTAATATACTCAGAAGGCACATTGAAAGAGGGTGCTTTCCATGAGAGTCCTTGGCAAAGCACCTCACATCACAGATTACACGTGGTTTTACAGGAATGCGAGGTAGGAAAGAAAGTTTTGACCGAAATCAATAATTTTTGATATCACTGCTATCTTCAATGAAAAAAAAAAAATTATATCCCGATCATAAATTTTTGAAAAAACTCGCTTGATAATCCATTAAAATTTTTGAATGTAGTACACTTCCACCATTCTTTTTACTCCCCCTTTTTACCTATTTATTTTATTTGTATTATGTCTGTGGTAAACAGTTAATTTTCACTCTCGTTCAATATTTAATTCCTTTCAACATTCCCACAAAACTAAAGTCAAATATCCTTTCGAAAAGTTTTACGCCAACAGAATAAAAAAAAACAACAACCGTAAGCTGAGCAACCAGCACCATCATCTTCATCACCAAAGCATCCAAACTAACAAACTTTATTGAAATTGAGATGTCAGTCAGTCAGTGGAGTCAGTGGGGGTGTGAGTTCTGGAAATAGATGAAGATGACGGTAAGCCGCGTCAGGACTTATCCGTTTTTCAATTGTTTCTTCCCGCACTTCCTGCACAACAGACTTTGTGTTTAAATTTCATTTATTGTTGGCTTTGTTGACATTGGTGAAAACTTTTCAAATAAAATCTCACCCACTAGAGCTAGTGGCACAAATTTAAGTTTATGAATTCAATTCCGGATCTCAACTCGCGCCATCTAGTGATAAGTTTTAAAGGTTCTTTGTCAAAAAAATCATCAAACGTCTCTGTTTCTATTAAAAACAATCATGTCCTGATGGAATTTCAGGATTATAGTATTATTTAAGGATGTTAAACAAAATAAAATTAAATCTATAAAAAGCTTGTACTGATATATACTTCCAGATTGGCAACAGCACATAAAATTCAGTTGTCCTCTCTTTTATATATAAAACAGTTTGTCTGTTTAAAATTAAAATCTTCTTCTTCCTGCAAAATAAATTTGAAAACCAAATTAAAGGTAAACACGAGTGAATACACATAGATACACAAAACCACAGAACTGGACAGACAAATAAAATGCGGAAAAGTATTTCGTGATGTACAAAATAAAATAGTTTAAACAAAAACTACCTTTAACCAGTTGCATTTAGTAAAATGCTTGAACTTTCATTTGAAACCCATTCTGCAGCTGTTGATGTTGCAGATAACTATGAAACTATATAAAGTACCATTGCATACAGAATAGACAGAACTAACATTTTAAATGTTTACTTATATAAACATAGACAGATGTAGAGACCAACAGGATGAAGATACAAACTTATTTGGTCGTTTAACTTTTCTTTCTAAAGAAAAAAAGAGAAATGAGAAGCGTACGACAGTATATATTTCAGGAACTAGTCCCACACCCGGTGCGCACCAAATCCGTGAGACAAAGGTCAATCGGTGGCAGGACACGTATAAAAAGGAATTGCTTGAATAATACATGGTCAACATTATTTATTCAAATCTGAGTTTTGAGATGAGAAAGAGTGTTTTTTTAGAAACATGAGGACTTTAGGTAGGATTCGGTATTAAAAACATATGTATATTTAAATAAAAACAGTCCATAAAACACTAAAAAAAAAAGATAAATAGAAAAAAAGGAATGTGTATTTTTTGGGAATTCCATTTTTAGAATTTTTTTATTTTGCAATCGAATACATATTCTCATGGAAAAAAGTTTCTAATAAAGCAAAAAAAAAAAAAAAGTTTCATATCACAATATAGTGGTAGTGTTATCAAATAGTAGTCACTCATACAAAGGGATGAACTGAATAGATATAAATTGTTGCTTAACTTTCAATTTTGATTGGAAAACATTTTTAAAAATGGGGTTTTAATACTAAACAACCGTTTTTGACCTATGTTTGCATCCACTTGTAGAGAATTGTTTCCAAGAAATTAGCAATAAACTGAATTTTCACATTAAGGGGCAAGAAATCAAAACAAAGGTCTCGACCAAAATCCAGCTTTGTCGGCTTTTTTTTGGTATTTTTCATTTTTCTTGTCGAAGTTAAAAATAGCATATAATAAGAAGCTAAGAAAACTAAAAACAAATAAACAAAAGATTTCTTTTTTGTTTTCAAGATACCTACTTCTTAAGAATGAGTAAAGAAGTATTAAAGAAGATTTAAGGAATAAATTTAGCTCCCTAATTCTATCTTCTTTTTTCTTACGCCTTTTATTTTTGTAATATGAATTTAAATCCGTCTTAAAGAAGACTCCAAGTAAGCGCTTTAGAATTTTTAAATAATTTTTTAAATAATTGTGTGCTACTTGTGTAACGTAAAAGCTGAAACAATATTAAATTTTAAACTCTAACATGTGGTTAACTTGAAGCGATGCAATTTTTTCTTTGTTTTCTTTTTGTTTACTTCATTGTGTGATGCTTTTTTTTAAATGCAAAAGAATGTATGATTTGATTTGAAGGCACTTTATGAAGTTTTATTTTGGCGATTTTCAAATTCTCCCTACCAGCGTACCCGAATTGTTGGTGCTTTCAGTAATAGCAACTTCTCGAGTGGTTTTCTTTTTCAAAGAATTGTTGGCGCTGACGTTTTAGCCAGTATCTTAAAGATTAAATAGAAGGCAATGGGTTTCGATGAAATGCAACGTGTTTTTATAAAAATTATTCTTCCTCGCATGTTGCCTGCTCTAACTCATATTTTAAACTGAAGAAATTCAAATAATTTTATCTTTTCACTCAAATGATTATCGTACGAGATTAGCTTATACTTAATAGGGGTACCAACGATTCGAAATAAATAATAAAAACGAAAAACATTTTCAAACAAATTACAAATGTCAGGGAAGGGAAACTGTGTGGTCTACTTGGAAAGGTTTATTTGTATGTTAGCGTTTAAACAACAAAATACGATTTTCCTTCTTAGAGAACAAAGATCTACAATCTTTGCCAAAATTGATATATTTTCAAGAAAATCATAAATCATTTTTTTCTTTTTTCAACACAATAATCTTTTCTTTAACATGAATCCAATATGTTCTTTGGGCACTTTCGAAAAACTTAAGATTACAGTTTTTTTTTTTTATCATCAAAAGAACTATAGGTACATATATGAAATAATATTCAAAACTTTTCCGAAAGTGAAAAGGACCTTTTTCAATACCCAGCACAGTGAAAAAGAGACAGAGTAAAAACGGAATTATAGACAAAAAATGATTATTCTCAGCCGGCGCACGTTTGAATATTTTATTCTTCAGGAAACCATAAATTTTGTAAAAATATGCACCCACGTCGCGTCCGTCGCTGGTACTCGAGATATATTTGTCCCTTTCCAATCTTTTAAAGCACATAATCTTTTTTCATAGTCTTTTATACTTATATATGTAAGCATCAGCATCATCAGGTAGAAAAAATCTACTTACTCTTTTATTTTTTGTGAAATTTTCCCTCGCAGAAAGAATGATTTATTGCCATGCAGTTGTGCTAATTAATCTTTAAAAGTATGAACGTGTGTGTATGGGTTTGAATTGGCTATGTTCCTGCAAATGGTACATTGTATCACAAAAGATAGAGAGACTTTCAGTGAAAGTTATCATCTTTCTTCCTTAAATTGCATCGCTCTGCAGAGGTGAAGATAGCCCGCATGGATATTAATTAATTTGAAAGGATAGATTGTTGTGGTTCGTTTAAAAAGTAGCAACGGAAGTTAAACTCCAGACGAAGTTTATGCAGTTATTCATTGTCTCTACCGCTATTTTTATGACACTTTCCTGTGAGTAATCTTATGTTTTCTTATTTTTTAAAATCAATTTATTTCTCGACAAGGTTATCAGCAAGTTTTTTACCACGTTATTTCGAAACAATTGGAGCGAGTATGAAATTCAAAATAATCTAATTATGGTTGGTGTAAGGACAATTTATGTGAAGTATCCCCTTTGGAGAATTCATCATAAACACATTCTGAATTATAATTAGCAGGAATGTATGTAGGTACCTTAGTCCTTAAGTGCCGTTCGATGGTTGATTAAGTGCCAAAGTTGTGTATCTATTGCAAACGGTGCTATAAGGACAAGATAAATTTTACTTCGAGTTATTTGTTCGATTATATTTTGAATCTCTTGTGATATGATTTTGTTAATTAGTAACTGTGCAGAGTGGATTTGGAATTTGAAGCTTGATTACACTTCATGATATTTGCCTAGGGGGTATACCGTATACCTCACATATATATCTGCAGATTAAAAGAGATTATATTAGGGGCCGGTTATAGCGATCAGGAAAACGAAACAGAAAAAACTTTTCAAATCAATAATTAAATACGTGCTGATTTTATCGATGACAAATGGCTCACAGAATTATTTGCGATGCTAAAATTTTCAATAACGCACATATATTTTGTAAAAAATACATTTAATTAATTTCCTGATGGAAATTCCGTACGGAAAATGAAGTTCCATCAGGAAAATGGATAAATGCATTTTTTACAATAAGTTATTTGTTCAACTGAAAATCTAATCATCAACAAAAATTCTTTGAGTTATTTTCCATCGATAAATATAACATTTGTATTTTATTTCCAATGAAAACATAATAAATTATCGATCTGAAATTTTTTCCTGTTTCGTTTTCCTGATCGCTATGACCGGCCCCTTAGAATTAAATCTTATCATATCGAGACGCTGCAATCACCAATGTTTACCTGGATCTATATCCTATATACTCTGGGAGTCCGTACCGAAAACATCAAATCTAGAATACCAATGGCTACATGCCAAGGATCCACCCCCCAATCAGTCCCCTACCAAAAGAAACCCCATGTTTTGAACAAAATCCTTATAAAGTGATGCAGCAAAAGGAAAATATGGCTGCTAATGAACTTTACGGAAGAGAGAGGAAAACACTATAGCGCTCGAACATAAGGAAAAATAAGGAAGCACAACAGAAACGTGAGGTTGAAGACATAGAAAAATGTTTCCATAAATGAAATCCGCATATTTTGGCAGGAGCTTAGTAGAACATCGCAAGGATGTAACATGTTAGGAGAAAAGCAGTCCGTTCTATGGATATGGAAAAATCATTTCAGCAGATTTTAAGGTAGTGATAGTTAATAGTCACCGATCCTGTCCACCCAATACTTAGGAACTGAGAAAAGCAATTAAAACGCTCAGAAACAGTAGAAACACTGGAACTGGTGTCTTGGTAGGCGAGCAGTTAAGGCCTGTTAAATTAAGCATTCATTGATAACATGATCGGTTCATAGCATTGTGGGAAATCGTGAACCAAAAATTCTATACCATCCACCAAATATCCGCATTGCAACAAATATACTACACATACATAGAAAAGAAACAAGAAATCAACTTCATCAATTTCTAGGCTGGTTATGAATTCTAGAGCTAAGCTCTACACAAACATATCTGTTCTTGACATCTTTAAACAAAGAAATTTTATTTAAGTTTTTTTTTTCATATTTTTACTTGCTGAATAGGGCAAGTATTGGTTTCGTGTAAAAAAATCGAGGTTTTAATCAAACCTGATATTGCGATACTAGAGAAGCCTAAAAAAGTAGGTTTTGTCACGCCGTCCGTCAGTCTGACTGTGCGGATGTGCGATTAGCGGATGTGCGAATGTCCGGATGTGCGTATGCGCGTATGTGCGGATGTGCGGATGTGCGGATGTGCGAATGTGCGGTTGTCTGTGCATCGACCTACAGCCTAAACGGTTTGAGGGATTTTCTTTAAACTTTGTATATAGCATTTTTTGGTGATTCCTTAGAGGAAAAATTCGAATGTTTATTTTAGCCCGGCTATAACGGGTACCTTCCATATAACGGTTTTAGTTTTTAAAATTTTTTTTCAAAAACGACTCTACCGATTTTGATAAAACTTTTTGTACGTTATATTTAGACTACTCTGTTAATAAACCTGCATGAATTTCAGGTTTTTGGATAAAAATTCATATAACGGAGATTTGGTGTTAACGGTTTTTACAAATTTGTTCATAAATTGATAACGGCTTAACCGATTTCATTTAAATTTAGTATGGAAGTTAATTCGATTATTTAACAAAAAATGGCATTTAAAGTTTTTGGCTAACAAACGTGTTATAATAGCTATCATACAACATGGTCTCACGTTTTTTTTTAATTTTTATAAACTAACATAAAATGATACACACAAAAAAAATATTTTTGCTTTTCATTCGCCAAAAAAATCTGAAATCTCAGAGCAATATCTGAAGTTTCCAATGAAAAACCACATAAGGAGCATATTAACGGTCTCTGCCATAGAACCGTACTTTTTTGTTACCGATTTTCTTTTGATCGGCTGCATCGATTTTAACGAAATTCAAACCAACGGTCAAGATTTGGCTATAGCGATGAAAAATTTTGTTGGTAAATGTATCGTGTTCAAAATTGGTCATACAAACCCTGCTATAAATCGATAGATTTAAGTTTTCTTCGACATTTTCACTAACGGATAACGTATTTTCGCATTTTGATGATGAATAAAGTCTTTAAGACATTTGCAACATATGGGATCAAAAATCGAACTGAATCCGGATTGAAATTAAGACCTAGATATATACCTAAGACCACCGGATCAGAAGACTGAATTCATAATTATGTATTAGCAATTGTTCCATTTACATTAAGAATTGAATCAAAATTGAAATCAAATTCAATTCTATATGTAGACCTGAATTAGATTTAAATTGTGTTTTTCAATAGAATTCAGCTTAGTGAGCTGAATCATTTCAAATTCTATCAATAATCACTCAGAAAAGTACATGTTGGTTAAGAGAAGAATTATCCTGAACTTATTTGCTTAGTTAAATCGCAATAAAATGAATTGTTGAAACAAAATTAAATGATTTCATAGTAAAGGAAAATATTTAAATGGATCAACCTATCGATTTGATACATATATAAAAACTTACTATCCTGATGGGATATAATGTTCCAAAAACACATTTTACGTTTTTCAAACAAAACAAACAAAAAGGCAAAACTAGATTTTATCCATAATATTTCAATAAAAGACAAAAAACAAAAACAAGATAATACGAAATAAGAAATCAAAGGATGAAAATCCTTTAAAAAACCATGGCAACTATAAATTGCTTTCATTTGAATTTTCATTGCAAGAAAATTGCAGAATGTTGTAAAGTCTTTTATGTAAAACTAACGACATTGTGTTGTATCAGTATAGGGAAAGAAGACAGCTTAATGGATGTGCATCCTGAATTCGATTTTCTTAATTATATGCCTGACATACCACAATATGTTGTCAACGTTGTCTTCATACTCGTTGGTGTAGTTGTTGTCGTCATCATCCTATAACTCTTAGTATCCTTTTAATAGAAATCACATCAAAACTGTAAAACACATACTCAAGTTCTATACTTGCAATTACAACAACTATCCTTGATTTCGTATCGTATAAATGTAAACCTATATATAAGTATAGAGCACCGACATATTAAATTGCTTCGATGGCTGACTTAATATTGCTGGTTCAGCATCGATATTCAAGAACCATGCCACAGCAGCCAGCCGGATAGCCTGCCATGGCAAAATCAATTCTAATCAATGTTCAACAAATTGTAGGCGCTGGGTAGAGAAGTAAAGGGAATGCAATGTTTACATAGACACCTTCTTGAAATGTGCCTTTTCTTAATTATTTACATGCAGACAATATATGTATGAAGGGTTGGATTCGATGATGTTTTTATTTCTGGAAGGAAAGCCAGAGAATGAGGAATATAAACAAAAGTTATTCTCGAATTCAGAAAGGGAAAGTCTTGTCAGAGGAGTGGATGTCCTCTTTCGTGTAACGAATGTTTACTGTTTTTATTAATTCAGCGACTTTTCAACCTGAGGGTATTTGTATGTATGTTATGCATGTATTTGTATGAAAATTTGTTTAATGAATGTTTAGTTATTAAATATTAACAAAAAAAAAACTTTCAATTAGATGTACCTAGATTGTGGTATTGTTATATTAGGGTGGGTTGTAAGACAAAACGGGCATCGCTTAAAAAGTAAACTGACAGAAGTAAAAATTTTGAGTATGAGTTAAGTACAAGTAAAATTCGCAAACTTTTCTTTCTATCAAACTGACATTACTATATCTCTTCAATTGACATTAAGCTGCCATTTTGGTTTTCATTGAAGAACCAGGTAAATGTGAATTTTTAAATTGATTTTCTAAAAAAAATAAATATGTTTTTTGACTCATGTCACTTTGGTTTCCCTGCGAAGAAAAAGCCGCCATCTTACCGTTATCATTTTCTCTGTCTAATTTGTAATACGATCTCAGCGAAAGATCTTTAGTATAATGTAGAGAAGTGGTATCGTATTGATCTCATTCGAGATCATTAGCATCATAGAAAAAGCTGAGGAAGAAATGTCAAATTTCAAAATTGTTAAATACTCACTAGTCTTTTATTTCAAATCAAAGAGAAATCAAAAGACTTGAGGTCAAAAGAAGACAGTTCTTTTTTACTGCTCGCATTTTGTCTTGCTCAATAGGCATTTGGTTCGTATAAAAAAAATTCGGTGAGTTAACATTGAGTTAAATAGGAATCTCAAACTAACTGGAAAAAGTGTTTACATCAGCAAGTTTGTGCGACCCAGTCGTGGTCTTTATATTTTTATTTATTAATTGCATTCTTTAAATAAAGCTATCTTGGTGCACAAAACGTTTGTGGTTTTCTATCTTTTATCCTTATACCATTAAATTTGTTGCATACCATCGATTTCCGTCAATAAAGTTAAATGCATCCTATTGTATTCGTCAACACATTAACTAACCGAAAATCCCATAGGTCCTTCCACGTTTCTGCATTGTCAGCAAATAAATGCAATTATTTGCCGCCGTTACTATATACTATCTACATCCATTATCCACTCTAATTGATATGACTGAAGTGTTGTCAACCTTATAACGCTGACTGGGTGTCTCTTAAGTGCCAATGCCTTCTATCTCTTTCTCTGTCACCTATATGCGTAGCCACCTCGATATCGTAATTTTGTGTGAGGTGCGTGTCATAATTGCAATGAAAGCATTTCTCCTTAAACAGCACAATTCCGTTTGGAATTAATTCTAAATGCTAACTAAGCACTTCCTTTCAAAGATGTTAACTTGCGACATACCTACCAGCAAATCTAATTATAATAATAATAATCATTGTGTTCGAACTTTGGTTTAAAATATATCTTTATTCATCATGCATTTAAATATGATGCAGATATAGCTATACAAGTGCATATTTATAGATTATATAGTGACAGTGATGCATGCCAAAGTTTAACCTCCACTTAGGCATTAATATTTATGAGGTTATGTGTAATTAGTGTGGACGGATTGGCAAGAGTTTTGAAAAGTCAAATAAACCTTCATAAATAGGTAAGGAATTTTAGCTTATTTGATAACGAAGTTTTCACTGATTCTATGGATGGGAGAGAAGTAGTGGAACTTGATTCTTCCTTCACACAGTTTAATGGCGCCCAACGTGAGGCTCCATTGATGGAAAGCATGTTTCAATAGGGAAATTACGTTGCTTCATTGGAAATGGATGTAGTTATTTTCCAGCATCTATGAATTCGAAAGAATCTGGCTCACAAGAGTAAGCAGTAAAATGGCGCCTAACGTGGGACTCCATTGATGTGAAACATTATGCAAGAGAGAAATTAGTTTGCTTCAATAGAAAAGTTGCAACACTCTGTATAGCTTGACTCGATGTTGTTATTACCGCTTCTACTGATACTTAATAAATAATTGCACCTAGTTAGATATATTACAAAGTACGATGGCGCCCAACGTGCGACCCAATTGTTGTGAACCATTGATCCACAGGGGACTGACTTCGGTACAGTAAAATGACGTCATATTAATATGGGTACACTTGCGGTAAATTAACCTAAATTAAAGCCAATTTCAATAATACGATACAAAGAAAGTGGAACCGAAAGCAACATTGGCGCCCAATGTGGGGCCCTATTATTTAAAACCATTTTTTTACAAAGGGCTAAATTCATGTCAGCAAAAAAGTTGTGGCATGTTCGTCGCTACACTGTTATTTGCCACGAATAAATTTAAACTTTACTCTCAATTTTATCAAAGACTGACTACCATTTTGACAGTAACGTACATACTCTTTTAAACTCTCAAACATTTTACTTTCTAAAACTTTAATTTTAAATTTGACATCCATATTCTCTCCTATATGTTTTTTTCAAAATCAAACACCTATTTTTCATTTTCAAGTTAACAAGATTTTTTTTCGCCCACGCTCACAATTCATAGTGAAACTACTTTCGTTTATAGTTCGCGGTATCCTCCTATGCAAAGATACCTTGTCTAGCCAGGATATGAGTTTTAACTTACGAACTCATTTATTATTCTCACAACGTGCCAGCACCGCTCGACGATGATCTAAGTTAAGTTGAACCTAAGCAGCTGTAAGCTCTATCGGATGGACGCGTCCATAAAATTTGAATAATCGCCACTCGACCGTGTGCACTAAAGAGGAACATTAACCAGCCACACTACCATTCTGTTGAGTTCTTATTCATTTCAGGGTGTAGATGTGGATGGAGATCAAAAACGGAAAACAAGAATATATGTGAAGTTAATGTCGACAATGTGTATCCTGTCCGATGATGAGAATCAAAATTTATTTCCTCTTTACGCTTTCTAGAGTTGAAGTTGTCTAAGCCTTTTGCTTGTTCCATGCCAATCATCAAATGAATAAATAACCAGAAACTATCCTTTTTCTCTGCCGCAGTCACGACACGATGTGTGTTCTACTTTCCAGAACAAAAAGGATATCATGTGAAGTGGAGTATATAGTACATACACACATAAAGTTGGTTGAGGTTCCTTAAATGCCTCCCTTTTAACCCAAGGACACTTTGTTAAGCGAATCATTGCTTGCAAATTTGCTCTTTACTCCTTTACATGTAAGCTGTGTCGTCTCATCCCAAAAGGATAATATTTGGGGCAATGCATGGAAATTTGAATTTACTGCACGATGCCCCAAAATGTAATGTTGATGTGTGTGGAATTCGACAATAAAAATATATCTTTATTGTACCCGAAAGTCCGGAACATCAACTCCCGGATGTTGGTGGTTACACGCAATGGGATCCACACACAAAATCCGCTTTTATGGCATTTGACACAACACACAAAATGCTGATGAGGATGCCAACGAGAATGAAAATGACAACGTGCGTGAATGTTGTTTGGGTGTAAAGTGTCAAACGTCCTAAAGTTTTATGATTTTTCGTGGTGTTAAAAGGGATTTTCATTGTTTGAAAATAAATCTTAAGGCGTTTGCTGCGGAAATTGGATTATATTGGAATAAAAGTATCCGAATGGATTTATTGTTTCTTTTTTTCATGATCATTTATATATATTTCATGAGTACTCGTAAAGAAGATAAATAGATTTTCTATTACTATGATTTTATTTAATAATCTGTTGGTAAGATCGATGGAAAGATATTTCGACTTGGGATACTTTGAAAAACTGTAAAGCATTGGGTAGTTTATCTCTTTTGTTTTACATACAGTTAGCGGTGATAGAGTAGACTAGAATAGGATTCCATCGAAGCCAAGGTTGATTCTCTAGATTTGTGTTTAATCGAGTTGGTCATTCATTAGCTATAAAAAACTGTTTTTTATTCCTTTTTAAATGGAAAAAATGAAATCAACCTGCAGTTTAAGCATCAAAAACAGGCATTAGACAAGGGAGAATCCTAAATCCCAAATGGACGACTAACCAGGTCATCAGAAACGTTTAAGTTGCCTGCCGTTCATACGGAAACAGACTGATTTATCATTCATCTATGGACAAGTTAATGGGTGAATGAAAGAACACATTTTGTATGATACTTCTATCTGATCTTCCAAAGTAGGCACAATAGTTTATCGGATAAAAGGATTTAGATAGAAAATCGTTTAGTCAAATTTGAAAAATAGTCGCAGAACAAACGGAACCTTGGGGTACACCATAAATTACTTTGTAGATTCAATATTTCTTTTATGTGTATGAAGCCATTAGAAATACATTTAAAATCATAAGAAAAAAGATATATATTATTTCTGATACAATTGGAGTAGTCTTACTTAATAACCTTCACTTTTAAATTAAATAGTAAAGTGGGTTTAGTTCTTCGAAATATTTTTTAAGTTAATTAATACAGTTCATCAGAGTGTGAAATATGTTCGGGATATAAGATTGCTGAACGGGAAGTAATATTTCTTCCATTAAAGTTTTAAAGTACTGGAGGAATAATATAATAATCTTTGGAATTGCCAAATTAAACTTGTCATTGTTAGCTGACCACAGCATCCAATTTTACAGGCTGAACTGTATGAGAATTTTCTTGACCTTACATTTCTATTTCCTTATACCTAGGGCCTTATTGAGTGAGTCTATTTAAAATAGAATTTGACTCGAATAGAAAAATAACATATTATTGGTATTGCGAGAGTCTTTTCTACCGTAAATTCCTGTTCGACTTTTAAAAAAAATAGACAAAGCAAGTCAGTAGAAATTCAAAATAAAAGTGAATTAATTTTGACATTTGAATCAAAAGCTAAGTTGAATAGCTTATTATTCTATTGTATTTCGCGATACCAACTTAAATCTTAATAGAATCGAAAAAAGTATAGTAGACTTTTAGCGAATAGAATCTCGCAATAATGCCCTTAAGCCTTTCAAATCATTGAAGTCAGCATGTAGTAATGTAATCCTTCTTTTAGATTCATCTAGCCTAACATGCACTTGAATAAATCTAATAAATTTCCAAAATAATCTTTTTTTATTTAATGGCCGAAATATTTCATCCATAAATTGACTAACAAAAGGACATTTTCGAATTGTTTTCTTTTTTGGCATTTTCACAACTCTCCTCCCGATAGCCATTACCCAAATCAAAACTAAATTAATAACCTTATAAAAGGCTATTCATGATGAACATAAAGCAACACAATCAGCACCATTAACTGGACAAAAAGATATACTTCTTTACACACTATACTATACTACCCAGAAAAAGGACCTTATAGATCATCCTAAATGTAAGCCGAATTGAATCAATGCCTGGTGAAGATACATTCAGTGTTATTTAAAAGATTTTTCGCCAGTATTTCATCCCTTCTTATTATTGGAATATTTCATACAAAAGGATTTCATTCTAAGGAATACTTGATCTCGAACGAATTTACTTCCTGAAATTTCAATAAAACCTGAATAAGGTCCTTGTTTATTTTGAAAAGGGTGAAATCGTATATTTGATGTGTGTGTGTTAAGAGGCTGTGTTTGTATTAATAATATAAGATGAATGTGAAAACTGCTGAAAGGGATTTAACGATGCGGACGTTGAGAATTTTCCTATACTTGGGTATTAGCTACTTTAACAACTTCAACGTTAACCTGAACTGAACGAACCTATAAATCTCGGAGTTGTTTAGAAATGCAAACATAAAAGTTTTTTTTTTCTATTGAAACTTTGAGGGCTCAGACTTTTTGTATAATGATTGGAGGCTCAAATTTTCGTAAATAGTTAGGTGTTTTTTTTGTTTATTTTTACTTTAAGTGTGATATGAGTAGAACGTGATTTGAATAGTTTTAAGGAACAAACGTTTAATTTAAAGTATCAGAGCTTAAAATAATTGTTAAAAAATGGAAAAATATAGATAGATAGTCAGAATATCAGATAGAAACCACTACTGTTTCGTTAACAGTTATTTTTATAGAAGAAACATGTGTCCCAAACTTGTATCTTGAAAAATTTACCAAAAACTATATTTTTTGGGAATTTCTTCTGTATGAATATTTCTGAGGATAATTTGCTTTTTTCGAAGAGTTATTCTCAAAAATATACGGAAGACGGATTCTATATCTGCTCTTTAGAGTCAAGAAGCGATTCCATAATAAAATATATCAAAATTGTCTCCATTTTGAATGAATTATTTTACTCGTAATTGAATTGGTTTCGTCTTTGAAATAACATTCATCGTTTAAAATATTTTTCAAATCATAAAAACCTTTGATTTAAAGGCATTTAATTTTAATTCAAAGACGTTTGTAGTAAAAATCTTAGTTTTATCGTTTCCGTATATAAATCAAAGTGGTTTTATTTTGATTCAGTAATTTTTTTAAAGTAGCCTGCCACGTACATTTAAAACCGAGCGCATTAAAAATGACGTTATTTTTTTCCGACTGCAGTGCTCCTGAAAAAATATAAGTGTACTCAGGGCTCGAACCCTAGACCTCCGGCGTGATAGTGAAAGTACTTGAAAAAGTACTTGTACTTGGTGCTTTTCAAATATTAAGTATTCTACAACTTCTGCTTTAAATATTTTATTACTATAATACAGAGAAAGCCATTTGAAAACATTTTTAGAAAAACGAATTTTAGAAACTACTAATAATAACTACTAATTATTTATATCGGGAGACGATTTTAAAGCAGCATGAATTAATTAATTTTATGTTGCAGAATTGAAAATTTAATCAACTAACCTCAACTTGTGTATATTATCAGACTTTTCAACTTAAGTATTAACCATCTCTCTTAGAGGTATCAAAAATCTGTTTTTATTCTTAAACTTTATCCTTTCTGATGACACAAATCCATGCACCACACAACGAAAACTTTGAAATTCCAACTCGAAAAGTCTTTAAAATTCCCCCAAATTCACTCGAGTTTATCGTGTGATTTAAAAATTTCCATATAGCCCCAAGCACATACACCCAGCGGAACAAAAATAAAACATAACATAACCTTCACACTTATAACCCAACAGGAAAGTGTTCTTTAAAGTTGCCACATAAATGTTTTCAACTTTATATAATGCAAAGAAAAAAAAATATTTTATTCTTTTAAAAAGGATGTGCAAAAAAAGGTTCCACATACGCCCGAGTAACTGATATTATTAACCTCCGGGGGCGATTTATTCGAGACCAGGGAACAGTCATCAAATGTTTATTTTCTCCCTTTTTATGTCATTCAAGGCCTTAACTCGTCTTCGTTTGTATATGTTTTGGACACAAACATACTAAATTCCGGTTGATGCGGCTTAACACCCCCCTAAAAGACGTTAGAGACTTATAAAAATTTCCACGCATGATTTCTTTTTATTGCCTTATGAGTGATGGAGTCTTATGAATATTTTAGTTCCTCAAAAAAATGATGATACACAATAAGAACGGGAAGATGAAGTCAAAGCTTAATCCGCCAAATCCCTGACTTATTTTTCTTTTTTTTTATTTTAAGAATTCACTATTCGTTGAAAGGAAGTAACCCAAAGAGATATTCTATAGCAAAGATGCTTTGATAGTGTGAATATGGTTTTTATTTTGTCAAGGAAGAAATCGTGTTAAATCTTTTTTTGGTTTTATGCTCGTATTTTTGTGATTTATTTTACTTGAATCGTGTTGGAAATTCAGAAGTTGACACGCAAAGGATTATGAATTAGATGATGATCTCAGTCTATAGCATGCGAATGATGAGCTGCAAATAGAGTGATGAATTGTTAAGTGTTTTTCTATTTGAAAAGAAATCATTTAATATTCATATTGATGCTGAGTTTTAGAAGGTTAATTTATTTCTTTTTTATAGGAAATCTTATTTATTGTTTCTTTAGTCTGAGTTTTAAGACTCCTACTTAACTTTTTCCAAATTCGACCAATGTTTAAACGTAATACCCTGACTTCAACACAATCTAATAGAAATAATAAACTTAACTTACATGAATATTTATAATAAATCAAGCTTTAGGTACATTTATTTTTAAGTGACTGAAATGGAATAAACCTACGATTCGGTTGAATTAGAGATCAAAAGAGACAATATCTTCTTCACCACACACAATGGTAGAAAAAGTCAGTCAAACTTCCAGTTATTTCACTTGATATATCAAGTTTAGTTAAGTTCTCAAAAAAAAAAAACACGAATTACATATTTGTTAGTGAGATGCCATCCAAGCCATCATAGATATAGTAATAGATTTGCAAAAGAACACTATTTTTTAACAAATATTGTCGACAACACTTTCTATAAATATCATGATATCCCTAAACATTAAAAACTGCAAACCATCCTTTAAACCTCATAGATTCCCAACAGTTTAATCGCTCTTACTTCGGAGAGCACAACAGTCAACATTCAACCATAACACAACAAAACATCAGAATTTTCCAGATCATTGCGCCTCAATGGAGAATTATTACTTGAGTCAGTGGCTACAGTTACAGCTTACACACAAAAGCCCTAGCACACAATCAAAATCAGAATAACAGTTAAATAACTAACAAGCCGTGGCGTTTCTAACCCCCCAACAATGCGATGACTACAATGTCGTCTCTTAGTCGCAGCTGACAGCTAGGAAGCAATATAAGGGTTGTTCGTAAATTTATGATCTTTTACTGTGAGTTTTTTGTTCAAAGCAATATATAGAAATGGCAAAAAGTGGTTTAAGATATTGTTGATTTGGTTGCTTACAAATAAGCTTACAGTAAAAAGTATTAAGTTTTTATTGAGTGAAAATCTGTTGGGATTTCAAATTGCTATCCACTTTTGGTGGTAAAAGGATGAAAAAGAAAGGGTATTTATGTGAATGTTAGGTTGCAGATAATTGCCACCAGAGATTTACATTTATAAGTAGAAAATTGTTTTCAATGCGATGTGGTTAAGATTGAGTTATAGTTTGGTTTGGTATAGTAAGAAATTCTTAAGTGTTTGAGAATACACATAAAACAAACCAAAGAATTGTATGTAATCAATCAAATTTATTTGAGCAAATCAAGTTTGATTTAATATGTTGGACGTACATATAAACCAAAGTAAGAAAACACTTTTTAAATCAATAACTGACACCGGAAAATGAAAGGTGGTAATACGCCCGGAGGTCTACAAATAAAGATTCCTGCTATATATAACCATTTGAAACGATTTCAACAAAATTTCATATGTGCAATAAGGTGTTAGGGGTCCATCGGATAGTGGAAATTTTGACTACCTCGATAACGGCTAAAGGGATTCGAACGAATTTAAATACAAAAATTGTCGTAGCTATTTGAAATAACAAGACATAAACATTCTTGTTAAAAATGTTTTTGTTAATATTAAAATTATTTTTTAAAAGCTGTTTTTGTTATAATAAAGTTTTTAATTTCATACAATTTTTCTCGTATATTCGGTTGTATTTTAAAATTTTAAAATAGGTGGTTGTCAGTAATATACATGCCGCGAAAGGATAACTGCTCAGACTCTTCGATGCAAAAGACAGTCGCGCATAGATAAAGGCCATTGGTGTTGTGTATGTCACATATAAATGAGAGAATACCGGATGCAGTTTTTGAAGCAATAAGTTTTATACAGTTTTTTATGTCCTATTGAACATGAGTAGTTGTAATTAGAGCGTTCTGGCCCAGCGTTGCTGCGATGCTAAGGTAGCTATTTTGGGGGATGTGTTTGTAGAGAAAAACGTTTTAAATTCACTATCGGAACTCAAAATTTATGTATTTTGCTTTAAAAAAATCGCCTTGGGAAAAAAAGTCAAGTGGCTGGGCTACCGAAACCCACCATTCCTCATATGGCCACTTCCTACTAAAATTTTAGCCCCATCAGCTTCCTAATTCTCCATCTAAAAAATTTCTTCACCTACCACATATGGCTCATATGGCCACTTCCTACTAAAATGTTAGCCCCATCAACGCTTCCTAATTCTCCATCTAAAAAATTTCTTCACCTACCACATGCTGTAAGGCTCCACCTGCTAAAATACCGCTCTATAAATCCCCATCACCCCAGCCAAGCCCCGAAAGCTCCGTCCCTTGACCCAACGAGCCGCTTATTTAAAACGCTCTAGTTACAACCACTATCATAACAAAGTAGGAATTTGTTGAGCTTATTATTCGTTCCTACTCAATAGTTACACACCTAAAAAACTGCCTAGAGAATGTGAAAACATACATGGAAAGTTGCGGCGGCAAAAAGTTTATAAGATTGTGTTTAAGATAAATCTTATATAAAGACAGGAAAAAGAGTTGGAGATAAAAAAGAATCTTGGGGTTGACCAGCACTTATTTGCTGAATAGCATAGTTATATATTTTCAACTAATAATAGAACTGATATAATTCTCTCGAAATTGAACGAGGTCGACAAAACTGGAGAGATTTTTCACATTGAAAATGTTGCAAAGAAAACAAGTTTAAATCGATAAAAACCCACATGGATGTCTTAAAATATTCCAAATAAAAGTTAATAGATGCTAAACATGTACTCCAGACATAATATGGATGAAGTAAATAGTTTTTAAATTCAGCAAAGTGTCAACGTCTTCAGGTTTCGTAAATTATCGCTACCCCACCAAACTTGTATAGCTTGTTTAAGTTTTAAACTAAAAACTTAACTTTTTAGAATATCTATAATATTAATAAGATTGTATTATCTCATTAACCACACTTCTATACTGACACTCATTTAATTTTAATTGTTTTCAAATTATAAAACTTAAAATAATTTAAAAATTCGAATTTTTGTATCTTATACTTGAACAGAGACTTTTGTACTAATAGTTTCTCTATAAATTCAAATATTCCTTAAATTTTGTATTTTGAAACTAATCCTCTTTGAATATGTATTAGATGCATGTTATCAATTTTACCAATTAGCATTTAAATTATCCATTCTCAAGTGCGGCATCATGAAAATGCATCACAAAACGTGCTCAAAAGGCAAAACTTCTTCAGTATCGTTTCATTTTGCAGATAAATTGAACACAAAAACAAGCAATTCATTTAGCGTTGGGTGGTGGAAGCTTTGAAAATCCTTTTGAAAACAACGTTGAAGTAGACGGCGCGGGGCGCGGCGGCGATGCCATCAACATCAGTATTTATAGTCGAAGCATCGGCTTATGTAAAACAAGACGAACACTTCCTTTGTCAGCTGTTAGAAATATTTACGCGACTTGGCAATCGAATTTTATTCATCCCACCAAAGTCCTTACTCAAAACATAGAGGAAAAACAAAAAAGGTACAGAAAATATAAACAACTACACGCGTAAGGACTAAGCTGGAATTTATAGCCTTCCTGCATAAATGTGCATTGCTAAGTGGTGCTTGCATAAAGCATCCTCGAACTCGATACTTTGTTATCTATTACCCAAACGTTAGCTTTTCCAAAGATAGTTTTAAACACTTTTGAATGAACGAGTATATCTTTTCCGAAACGCTATGCATATTCATTAAATGCTTAACAAATGTAACGAGACACCAATTTAAAAGTTTGATTAGGATAACGATTCAACGACAAGAGGATGTTACGTTATTTTCAATACAAAGAGAAAAAGATAGAGACAATTTCGTATCATATTCAATTAAGGTAATCTAGCTTTAGATATATATGCGCGCTCTAAGAGCTTTTATGCTCCTTGCAAATGGACAAACCTCTTTGGCATTACACCTGCTCAAAAGATTTCATTATCGCTTCACTATATTATATAAGCAAGGTAAGCAAGAGACAATTTCAATTTTGGCCTCATAGTATTAATTAAATTGCCACAATGACAGGATACCTAAGAGCTGGAAGGACATCATATCAGATTGAAGTATTGGCCAAACACTTCTGTGTAACTTGGTTATAATGTTTAAGTAGATTTCAAGGTGTTTGATGTTCCATTATCATCTTCGAATTGTAATTCAATTTACTGGCTAGATGGTTCTTAGTTAAAAATTATAATAATGGCAAGAAAGTGCCCTTAATTTCTTGAAGAATATTCAAGTAACCTGTTAAGTGTTTACTGAGTGCATTTTTTTAACATAAATTTAGAAAATAATTTCTGATATTTGAATTTGAATTTTATAAATTTAGTTATTTTTTTAATTTTCGTTTAATTAAATTTACGTTTTTTTTAATATTTTAGCAAATATTTTTTTTTTAAGTGCCAATTTGCAAAGGTTATTCTTAAAGAAATCATTATTTCATTGCGTATTTGTTGGACAACCATGGAACGGAGGGCCATGAATCTTGAAGTTACAGTGCATCGGAAGCCCATCAAAAAATATATTTCCTAATTTTGTACAACTGGTAAAGTTTGCTGTTATATCTCCTTCGCCAAATTGAATTTGGTTTGTTTACACAGACCGGACCATGAATGTATTATTTATGAGGTACTTTCCACTCGAATACCTTAAGAGAGCTTTCATTCGATTTTAAAATAGACCATGCTTCTGCACCATACAACAGGACTGGAATGATGATGTTTTTGTAAGGCTCCTCCTTGTTTCTTCTCACTGGAGTTTTATTTCTCAATTGGTTACTGAGTCCAAAAAAAACGACGAATACCTTAATCTACGTTTGATATCCACGCTGATGTTGTTTTTTGAGTTTTCGTGGAGTTATATCTGTCGATAGTTACTTTCTTAGCAAGTCTGCGGTGTGATTCGACGTTTGTTGATGAGAGCATAGCTATATACTTCGACTCATCCTCGTTAAGAACAACACCCATTTTGCTAGCTTACCTTTCGATTTGAAATCTGCGAAGGCACCAGAAACTGCCCATTTGCTTCTTCTCATTATGTCGCAATTGTCGCAAAATTCAAAATGTTCTGTGGATTTGTAAAAGATGTGAGTAAACAATGTGTTGGCTTGGGCGCTGCGTACTATTTTCTCAAAAAAAAAGAAAAAAATTAGTGGCACCGACAGCTCCGAAGAACCACGGCCTAGTGACTTACACTCTCATCCAATCCTTTTGTGTGCGTTATTGTTCTACAAGATAAGAGGGGACCTAGAGATTTTTGTCGAATCCAAACGACTAAAATGAGATGCAGTTTTCATGAAAATGATACGCTTGAAGGATTTGCCACTTCCTCGCAAGAGGCAGTACCCTTAAAAAAAACATTATGTGTACTCAGGGCTCAAACTCAGACCTCCGTCGTGATAGTCCGACGCACCTACCACTACGCTCTCCAGGCCACTCCACTACTACTGCTACTTTCACAAGCACAATGTAAAAACAGCTACATGATTATTTGTATTGTATTGCCGCCGTTTTTCAGTCCTCTGGTGGTATTGAAGGTTTCAGTATCAGTTTAGCAGAGATACCAAAACTAGACATGGAGAGATAGTTTTTCTGTATTGATGACGCTGTGATAGGCGGATTTGAAATCAATGAAAAGTAAGTGGGTGTTGATATTAAAGAAAAAAATCCAAGATCAGTAGCGTTATCTTTTTTGGATTTTAAATTTAGATTAAAAAGAAGTCTCCAAAACTGGAAAAAATGCGTAGTAAGTTTTCGGCATAGCATTCCATGGCATGTGGACTCATATTCTTTATCTTCTTACTTCACATATTTCAACACAAAACTGACAACCATCTTATTCCTATGGGTCATTACTTTGGTTGTTTCAAACTATATATCTATGACCATTTTTCTATGATAATTTTTTTATAAATTCATATTTCCTTCATCTATAAAAACATAACAAAAGGCCTTTGAGAAAATTAATTTGCAAAAATCAGTTCACTTTAATTGGTTTCGTAATACTGCTCTCCACTTTCTGTGGAAAAACAATTAATTTTCACAACAATTAAAACTGGTTCTAAACAAAACACACAATACTCCTAGAATCTTCATGATATCTGTCGTACCAAGTACAAAGAAAGGTACAAACAATATCATCATTGTTTTAATTCAACATGGCGAAATATTTTCAGTACTACAACCAAGGAAGGATGTAATAGGTACCACCATCCTTGCAATTTCTGGAATTCAGTATTCATGTTAGATACTTGTTTCCGCTCGTAATGTCACAGTAGGCAATCAAAACCTTGTCACCACAAAACAAAGCCAATTAAATTGAAAACATCCATTTAAAACTAAAACACATTTCTCATAAAGCATCAACTTCAATTTATGTACTTATATACTTTTTTTTGTTTAATTTTATAAAACTGTTACTTAAAGTTTTCCGCTATCATAATCATACAGAAGAACCTTTGACCTGCCTGAAGAGAGTGCAAATCAAAACAAAAAAACAACACCCACTTTACAATAATTGACTAAAGAGACCCTCTTCTTTTTAACTCCCTTTAGCTGATGGGGGTATTCAACGTTTGACGTTGTTTATGCCACATTACGTAAGTATATATGCGCTTATGCAGGATAGCTTTGGTTTGGCCTATGACTGCACATGGCTTTTTCTTTGTTTACATTATTACGTGATTTTTTGTTACATATCCTCCATATTTCTACATTTATTCATATCTATTTGTAGTTATCTTATTTTACTATGAGTATTGGTTTCGTAAAAAAATTAGCCAATCATATTAGAAACATAATAATATGTTTGTAAGAAAAAAACTATAGAGTGTTTTAAAGCGTTGAACTTACAAACAAAGATCAATATTGAATGTTTTGAACAACAACAATAACTTAAAAAAATTGAATGTTTTGAACAACAACAACAACTTAAAGGCGCTACCACCAATTTTTAAACGAATTTTATTTACTCGTTTTACGAATTTTATTATTCGTTTTTACATTTTTGGCTGGAGATATAGCTATTTCTAGGAGTGCCAATTCCTATCATCAGTCTCCTTATTAGTGGTGCCGAGCTTTAATCCAATTTTATTATGAAAAACTCCACCGCTTATGACCACTGACGACACAGCTAACATTAACATTTTTCTAAGCGCCTTTAAGTATGTTTTGTTCCGCCTCCATTTTCTCCTAACCTTAATTTGATAGACTACAATTCGTAGCATATATCAAAGGGGGAGAGGTTGGAAGATTTACTTGCTTAGTAAGAGAGCTAGCGACCTATTTTGAAAAATAAATTTTTTTGTCGCGCCTGGAACGGTAAATTTTTAAATTTCAAGTTTATCGGTAACAGCTCAAGCGATCTTAACTAAGTTTTTTCCTCAGCTGCCCTAACAAATTCCAATAAGTCAGCAAACGAATTTTTTTTCAATATTTTTGTTAAGTCTTAAATTATTTTTCTAAAACTTTTTTTTGTTAATTTAATATTTTAAAAACATGTTACAAAATTTAATTATAAGTAATCCTGTGTAGGCATGCCTGAAGTATGGCAAAAAACCGGTTTCCCCCGAATAATTCTATGCCGGCACCGGCCGGCTATTGCACACCGGCCAAGACGATCATCAGACTCCTTTACTGGTGCTGGTCTATTATAATCTCATGTTTATTCGATTTTGTTGTTGTTTGTCAATCGGGCAAATCGAACCCACGCCTGTTTGTACTGTAAAGGCACCATCTCTCGCACTTCACAATTCTACCATTGAAGTACCTACATACATATATGTTTATTTGCTTAATCTCAATTTAATTATATTTTTCAGTTCACTGAGGATAGCTTCAATTCACAGACAGCTTTTTTTTAAGAGCGAATTGAAATAATTCCTTTTGACGGATTTACATGGGTCGATCTAGGCCGTGCGGCTGGTCGCCTACGAAAATCGTGCGGCTAGCAGCACACCACCACCATTTACACAAGTGCCTAAAGCCGCATGCGATTTCGAGATTTGTTTATTAATTAAAAAAAAATAATGAAAAAAACGTAAACAAAATAATTTTAAGACATGAATTAAATGTCAAGGGTAATTTTTTAATAAAGTTTTAATTACTTGAAAGTTCTAAGTTGTTAGTTTTGTTTTGAAAACAAACGAACACAAAAAAAAACAATAACAAATTCCTCAGGCCGCACGGCAAAAATTGGCTGCCAGTCTACTTTTTGCGGCATAGCCGCACGGCTAAAATCGACTCGTGTAAAGCCCGCATTAAGGATTGGTAGATGCTTATCTAATAAAGCGATTAGCTCATTATGAATTTACTGTGACTCCTGCGCTTTCCGGAACATTACAACTTTGTCACAATATTGAATTGAGAACAATGTGAATCACAGATTTGATTGGTCAGAGCACCAATTGAACCATCTGCTTTTATACAACATATTACTTCAGCTACTACACTTGAAAGGACATTTTGATCTTCTATTTCAAGTAAATGAACTATGCGTTGAGTACTTCTTGTGATGAAAGAAGTATTTAATCATTTCGATAGATTTTCTATTACAATAAGTATGTTCGTTTTCGTAGACAACAGTCTTTCACCAGTTTTTCGTCAAAATGGATATCGATCAAGCGTTATATGTATAGACAAGGAATGACGATGAAGATAATAGATATGAGAATCTTCGGATTTACATGGGAGATTTTTCCAGCTTTTGATATGAACACTATATGAGTCTATGCGGATATTCTACTATTCTCTTAGCACTGAAAGGATGATAACCAAGATGAGCACTAAAGTCTACAAAACGTCATGGTTCCATCCGATAATAGATTAAAATACATGATCAATACCGCTGAAGGCTTCAGGCTAAGGATCTGACCGAGGGGCTTGCCGGGTTGCTTATTTTAAACTTTGAAATTTATTGCATTGCTTTGCTTCCCCCGATATGTGTATAGCTATAGTTTTTCATTTCTACTCTTTTCGGAATCAATTCAATGCATAACAGTGAAACTGCCAGGTGGGGTAATACATCTTCTATTTAGAAATACTTCCATAATGTTAGAAAAGTCGTACTTCCATACTGTTTTTTTGTTCCAGGAAATTTCGGGTATGCCTCACCTTGGTACTTTATTTACCTAGGCGAAATTTAACTCTTAATCGACTTTTAATACAAGCAATATTTATTTACATATATGTATTGTGGAGTAAAATATAGCTTTAATGCAATATTTCTTATATATAAATTTCCCAAATGAAGTGAATTTAATTTCTTAAAATTAAATATTTATGCATAACAGCAAAAACATCCAACTGAACATTGCCCCTTTCATTTGTACTTTTAAGTAAGTGAATCATAAAAAAATATTTTTCATCCTTTTATCTTTCTTGTTTTTTTTTTAGGAGAAGTATGCACGGATGGTGCACGCTGCGTTTCTGTTGGTTGCTTCTCTGTAGCCAGGCCAGTAACCAGATTCAATTCATAAATTAAAATTGCAATACACATAAGCTCAACTGGAATTCAGCGGCGAGGTGAGAGTCAGGGATCGTCTACCATCCCACATGACAGATAAAAAAAAACATGGCAATACCTTTCACATATAAGTTGGAAGGGGTGAGGTGAATCCTGAAAGCTACATACCAAATATGAGTCTGCTCCTGCCGCCTATATGCTTTGCTATGCAAGCTTGATCCGTGCATCAATGCATGAAATTGTGGAAAAGTACTCGACACACAATATTTAAAATAATTGCAAAGGATACAAGAGTGACTACGAGTATGGGGTACCATACGTCACTATATATACACGCCATTCCATCCGCGGCGCCATACACCCTGTGCCCATCAACATTCCCGTGTATCGTCGAAGGAATTTCTTTTTGAGTCTGCTCATGGCATATGCCCTAAAAAAACAATATAGCTCTTTAAAGGAGCTACTGTCATCTCTTCAACATGTGGAAAAAAGGATAACACAACGATGGTTAATTATTATTTTTAAATAATATGCCATTCAACAGCATTAGCTGGATGTGTCAACTAAATGGCTTTCGTTGTAAACAATTTTGTTTCCCTTCCTTTCGTCCTGGTGAGATTGTTTAACTATAAAAGATTTCCTATAGGGATTATCGAAGGATTATCCCATCCATTTGGTTTTCATGGTTGATTAAATTTCTGCAAAATCATTCATACGAGAGAGAGAACACCATTTTGTTTTTTTTTTTTTTTTTTCATCGAAATGCATTGTAATTTTATTTAACAAGACCGAGAAAAATTTTGTATGGCCACAAACTTTTTCTTTGGTTGTATAACATTTTATTAATATTTGTTTAATCTTATATGTAGATGCATGAAAATGAATGAAAAGTTCTTCCTTTGCTGCTGTGCCGTATGTATGTACATATGTAAAAACAGGGTTACAAGTGGGTGATGTACAGAATTTAAGACTTTTACAATTTAATTATTAACAGTTGAATACTTCTTACGTTTGCTCTGTATTTTTTTTTTTTTTTATTTTTATTGTTAGTTTTCCATTTTTGGCAAAAAGGAAATCTCTTTGTAACAAAAAAGTTTCTCTTTAGTTTTTCGCTTAAGCAAAGTTTTCTAAGAAGGAGTTTGAAGTTTTCTCATTGTTTTCCGTCGACAATTTCTTGTATCCTTGTTTGTTTTAGTTTTTGAAATTGTATAGTAAGAAGTGAGCAAGGATGTCTACTGCCTTGATGCATACATAAAAGAACATGATATGCAATTTTGGTTGATTTGATTGGAAGAATCTTGAAATTTTGAAAGGTAACTGAGACAAGATTGACGGAACTTGACGGGCGACTTCAATATAAAATACACCTGTTTCGGTGTCTACAATAATAGGATAAGCAGATAACTGAATTTTTCTTTTTTAACTCTTTTGAAGAAGTTTTCCAATAGAAAATTTATGAGAAGAAGAATTGAAACTATGTTCTCAGCTGACAGCATTCAAAGTTATACATCACTGTTTTGAGAATCAAAAGTTTAGACACGGAAAAAGATTATTTACTTATTAAAATGAAAATCAATTTTGTTTTTGATGGGGCTAGCAAGGTGAGCTCTTTAAGAATGATAGATGATTTCAATGTAAGAACAAATTTTTAAGTGGAGTCGATACGGCTATAGGCAGAGTATTTTAACATCACTAACATGAGTTAACAAACATTCGTTTTGCACCCAGCCATGGTTTCGCACTGTGTAACGAAACCTGGATGGTATTGGATGAATTCAAAATCAAAGTAAACAAAAACCGTCAGCCCCACGTTGGGCGCCACCGGTGAAGAAACCTGAATGGTGTTAAAACGACTGTTAAAATCAAATTAAATCTTTACAATAATTGTTGTTTAAATATTGTCCATATGCCTGTACAGCTCCAGCATCACGATCCGTTGAACACAAAGCAACAGCTGGGGTGGAATCGTAACTTATGTACCTACTAAGTTGGAAGAAAATCGGTCCATCAGCTAAGAGTGTCGATACATCCAGACAGAGAGAGAGAGAGAGACAGACAGACAGATAGACAGAATTGCCGGACCCACTTCTTTCGTCTTCTCGTAATGTCATGTATGATTGCTATCTCAATTTTTTTTTTGGCACGGAAAGCATAACATCCCTTATAGCATTACCTATACCTATATATAATGGATAAAGTAGATTTCATTGATTTATTTATTATTATTGTTCAAAGCTTTGCATATAGGCGTTCGTTCGATTACTATGCTCATAAAAACTGGTGTAATTGCATATTAAGATGGATTATTTTATTTTGGAATGGATGTTCAATAATAATGGTTATTTCGTGACAATTAAAATATGTATCGAACACGTGGATAGGTAATTTTATTGGATTCTTGCCAAAAAAAATTCCAATCGTCAATGACAAAGCTATTTGCTTTTTTACTGTTCTTATAATGAAAGTTCATCAGAATCCTAGAACTTCCTTACTTATCTTTGAATCTCAGTTTTTAATTTATGTAAATCAATTTTATACACATTCTTTGCTTGTCATCTATTTTTCGAATTTTTACCCAATAAGTTTCAATTAAAATTCTTTTCCACAAAGAAAAGTTATGCCCAAAATTTAACAACTAAAAAAAAAAAAAACAAGACCCAAAAGCTTCTTAACCTCTTTTGTAACTTTTTTTTTTGTCTAACAACTTTTCGGTTTTCAACACGGAACAGAAAATTGATTTTCAATAATTCCCTTGAAAACTCCTTTTTCTCGAATTTTATTTTCTTCACGATTCGTTCAAAAGCCACTTCGTCTATACTTCTGGAAAATCCTTTCGAAAGTTCCTCTAACTTTTTTTTTTTTTGCATCGCTAATTTTGTCAAACTTTATCATCGTCACCCGCATCCTATTATTATCATTATCGCTTCAATGGCACCGTACTTCATCGTTTAATGTTGTTGTTATTGTGCTGACATATTTTTGTTCATCTTAAAAAACAAAAATCCTTTTCCTTGCACTTTTCTTTTCTCACCAGCAAGCAACGTGTCAGCAGCGTGTTTGTCTTCCAACATTTCCCCGACGACGACAACGACGATAATTTTGCCCAACTGTAAGAAAAACTGTCCCGTCCTGAATTTCTATAAAAAAAAAAGGCTGCAAAAACTTAATGGCTTGGATTGCGACAAATAAGCTTTTTGCAGTCAGTTTCGTGTTCTCTCACAAAGTTGTCCTAGATGAGGCCATAAACACACACAATCACCCTAGCGAACGAGAAATCTTTGAAAACAAATAATTAAACAAGGATTCTGTGCCCTTTATATTTCTGGAGAAAACAACGAACAGAGTTAATGGCCACTAACAATTTAAGTTGTTCACAATGGCATTATAATGGTTGCCGACGTTGTTGACGCACAGCCAGGATGCAAGAGGAGTCCTTGAAAATTGATGACTATGTGTGAACTTTTCTAAGGATATTGATGTGGAGAGCAAACATTTTTTTTTTTTTGTATTCACCCTCGCCCCTCGGGCACAGGATAAACATGACAGGGTCTTATGTTCATAATCCTATAAATATTGAACTGGTATCAGGATATTAAATAAAAGCTAAGCACTTTTACTTAACTGGTAAATGGTTGGGGATACCCTCACATTATATTCGACCTAAGTCAACAATTATTGGGTGACGATATACACAAAAGGCTTCGGAAAAGGCTTTAATGGTTTGTTTGGTTTGGATTTGGGGAATGAAATTTTGTTACAGATTATAATGGGGTGCTAATTGAATGAGAGTTATCCAAAGGATATTGTTTGTCGAAGCTTGAGGGCGATTTCTGAAAAAGGATACATTTTTGTTTGGTATACATAGTTTTTTTTTTTTTTTTGTAAGATGTTGTAAGCTCGTATATGAGATGGGGAAAGCTGAGTTTGAAAGAATTCGAGTTGCTTTTGGTATTGAATTTTATTCTAAAGTAATTATAAGGAGAAGGATTTTGATTGTTTTTTTAAATTTGAATACATTTAAAGTGGCTTCATGTGCCTATTCATTTTGGTGGTGATTTACTACTTAAGAAAGTTACGATTAAAAAGTTTTATAGATTTTATAACGGTGTCATCAAAATAACTCTTACTTCGAAAAACAATGGCTAATAATTTTCCACTTTGCTCTCAATCTTGTTCTTTTTAAAGGTTAAAGATTAGGTGCCATAAAATAAAATCGGTGAGCAGGGAAAGTTACTCCACATCAGGGAAAGTGTTCCACATGGGAGTTTATTCCCACTCTTATAGTGAGATGGTATTACACATAAAATTGTGTGGTATTCTTTCCCACCAAAAATTTGAAAAATGTTGCTATAAAAACCAACAACAAAATATACATACCTTCTTTCTATCAAATTTGCTTTTAAAAATTCAATTTAATTTGAATACATGTTTATTGCTTGATATTTAACCTTATGCTCGAGCACGAATACTCAAAATCTTGCTCTCTGCTCAACTCGAGATTGAAAATTAATTTAAAGTTTTTTTTTATAAGCATTAGTAAGATAAGCAGTTTTAAGTTTTTGAGATCAAGATTTCGAAATTTCGAGCATATAATAACTAATTTAAAATGTTGACCGCCAGGTTAAAAATCTTTCAGATTTTCCGCTCTTGTCATAAGATAGATACTATTTGAGCTATCTCGTTCGATTTCAATCAAAATTTTGTTTTAAGAAAGATCTAAATGATCTGAAAAAGTTTCGAAATAAAAATTTAGCAAAAGCGCTTAATTTTAATTTTATTAAAGTTTTTAATTAATTTTCTTGAAAATTCAATATATTGAAACTACAAAACATTAATTTATTTAACTGCTCTTTTTGTTGGTAAACTTATAACTATACACAGAATTTTCTGCATGTTCGCTTGGAACATTGTTGAAATTAGTTTTAACACTTTTAATTAAAATTCATATGATTTTTTTTAAGTGTTTATTTATATCTAATAAAAAATGTATTAAATTAATTTCAATTAAATTTAATTTTATTTTTGTAGTAACTTGCCACAAGTTCCAGTTTGTACGACCACTCATGCCGTTCATGCGATTTTTCCTCTTGTACAACTTAAACAATCCTAAAACTTTTGGACTGTCGAAAACTAAGTTATTCATTTGGTATACAGGAAATGCATAGAAAATATGGAAAACTTTTTCCGAAATTTTGGAAAATGAAGGTGTAGGTCTGAAACTTTTTTTTCTAATGAAAAAATATCAGGAACAAAAAAATGCAACGACACTCTGGAATCAAATATGGACAATCTAAAACGAAAACCACAAACAGATTCTCAGAAAAATCGGAAAAAAAGTTTTGGTTTACTGGTTAAAATTGTCAGAAAAGTAGAAGAAGAAGGAGAAGATCACATAGTCGATATCATACAAGCCCGGGAACTTAAAAAAATCAACGACATTAGTGAAGAATTAGCTCCTGACCGATGTATAAAGACAGTCATTTGAAAGAAATTATTATTCATAATAATTACCAAAACTACGATTAACAAAAATAAACTGAGTGTTATATTATATGCTTTTTTATATAATGCAAGTATAAGTTAGTCAATTCAATAAGTTCTCCTTTTTTGGTAATTGTACATAAGTACATCGGTTCTTACATCGGTACTTACTTACTTATATACATCGAGACATATGTATCTATCAAAGTCTTCTTCAATGTTTTTTTTGATTTCTTTCTAATTGTTATGTCATTTATGTGTCACATTATTTTAAATCAACGAACTTCTTTGTTGACTTCCGCCAACGAATTTCATTTAACATGACGTGTACCTTGACTAATATACTACGACTGCTGAAAATAGATGTGGAAAAACAAATATTTTAGAATTGATATTAAAAGAAGTCGCATAAATTAAGTAATTTAAAACGAAAAAACGTACATAGTTAGTTCCCGTGTTTTTATTTTGTTTTCCAATAAAATGTTGGGTAAACTATTAAAATTTATTTCCGAATAAAATTAACATTTAAAAATTTATTATTAAAACGAAAATAGAAATTTAAAAAAATGAACAGTTGATTTTTCTTATTAAATTTAAAATTAAGTTTTAAAAATACGGTGAACCAAAAACTTTAAAATTAAATTCTGTGTTTTCAATTTTGAATTGAATAACAAACTTTTAAAAATTTTAAAAACAAAAACGTTTTATGTGTTTAATTTGTCATTGCAGAATTCAGAGTCAAATAACCAACTATTTCATTTTCTGTCGTTGTCAAATTTACATGAATTGTTCAACGTATTAGTAACAGAAATAGTAGCATATACGCGATGCATACTAATTTTCGTTTAGATTTGAATTTGTTCTGGAAATCTTTCTTAGGATTAAAAAACGTGAATCAAATATTCAAATAATTATTTAGCTTTGTCAAATTCCCAAAGTACATACTTTCATTATTGCCCTACTTTTCAACTTAAATACCGTTTATTACAAAAAATAAAACAAAGAAAACACTCTTAAGAAATCATCAAAGTTGTAAGCCCTGCAAAATTACATAACAATGAATTTTCGTCTTCCAAAAAACTTAACGTCCAGTTAAAAATTAAAATTAAAATTTTATTTCCTCATTATTCCATTAAAACATAAACCATTCTCGTGGTACAACGACAATAATAGTATGGTGGTTTTTGGATCATTTCCAAAATCATGGAATGCTTACTACAATCATGTCAGCTCCTCCCTTGAATAAAGGGGAATTCTAATGCCAGCCGACTGCGCATGTTATCCGTTTAACGTATTTGGAGCAACTACAGCCAATATGTCGCTCATTTCTGAATTAGTATTTAAGAATCCTGAAACCTGAAACCATCATTTAAGCTCCTTCGTAATTTGAATATTTTCGTAATTTCTTTTTTTTGTTTTTTTACACTTCAAAGATATTCGATGGTTTTTTGAATAATTTTTATTCAATTGCCTGCGAAAAAATAATGCAAGACGATTCTCTCCGTTTTTAGCTGCTTCGAATATGTGTTTTGTTTTGGTTTTGATTTATTCAGATTTACATCGGAATGTTTGATATTTAATGGAGCGTGATTTTGGTTTTATTTTCTTGTCACCAAAACCATTTTTGTCAGGGCATGTTATAAACGATTAAATTTCAACAGCGTTAAGGGTTTGAACTTTAAGGGTTGACGGTGTGAGGATATTTTATTCAGTGTGCGAACTAAATAAATTACTATTTTGACCCTATTTTTACCTTCCACCCTTTTACTCTTTCAAAAATGTCTTTAGATTTTATTTTCAATACTTGAGGTTTAGTTGTGACCGATGAAGTAGAAAAGAACGACATCACGAAAATGAATTGATGTAAAAATGAAAATACTTTTTCTGATTAATGTTTGTGATCGATTTTTATAGATACTATTTTTGTCTATATTTAGGAAAAAGAAAGTATTCACATCTTACGTTACAGTATAAAATTATACCTCACTTGAGCATTTAAATTTCAAAAATTGTTTTTTTTTCCTAACCTAACCTAACTCGCAAACTTTTTATGAGTCTTTAGAGTTAATAGCTTTCATCATTGTTGATTAAGTCAAAAGTCAAATTGTCGAATTTGATTATTTAAAGTTACAGAATGATATTATCTTATATATGTATATTAAAATTGGTTTGTGTATGGACTCAAAAACGACTGGACCGATTTTGATGAAATTTCCTGGAAATCTTCAGATTATCTCAGCTCGTGATCCTGTAAGTTTGGGTGGCAATAGCTACAAAAAAAAAAATAAAGGTTGAGCAAAGTGATACTACGTGTATAGCTTAGTATTTTATAATATAGGTTGAGCAAAGTCATACTACGTGTATAGCTTAGTATTTTATAATATAGGAGTTCGATCTTCTAATAAAAATCGATGCATATTCTCGTAGTATGTTCACTATAAATGGACTCTGATGGCAATATTCAAGTTATGTGATAAAGATGGTGTTCTTGGGTTATCGTAATGCTGAAACCAAACTGATATTTGATAAACCGATCAGCTTGACAATGAATGAGTTTCATGTTCGCACAATACGCAAATAAAATTTCGTGTTTGTATTAAGAATACTGATTTCTCTATTGTTGGGACACAAAAGAGGGGTTGTTTTTTTTTTTTTGAGAATCGGACACATATGGTGCTGAAGTTCCATTGATTTCGATTGAATAATACGCTCGGACCATATTGACATCATGCCTCTTACCAATGCATCTAAAATGGCCTTATTTTGCTCAGCTAGCAAGCCAAAAAGCTTGAGAGAGGCGATAATTATACACAATCGCTATATCCCAAAAATTACCTGAAATGAATAAAAATTTATTGTAAATACATTTTTCTTTCACGATTCGTTGAAGTGGGTCATTAGGAGTGTATCTTTAGTTTTTCGGGAAAATCGAGCCTGTGATCAAAAGATATCGTGGTAAGAACGTATTTGTTAGAACCGTTAGAGCCGTTTCCAAGAAAGCTTTAAAAACTAAACAAATATCACATTTTTTTATAGACAGCTATAATAAAAAAATCAAATTTCTCCTCTACGAAGTTTGAAAAAGTTTGTCAAACTGTTAATGATATAGCTCGCTGAACAACCAAACATCCGCTCAACAAGACGGAACGGACGGCATGACGAAACCCACTTTGTAGGCTTCTCCATTACCATATAATGTGAGGTTTGATGAAAACTTCAATATTTTTTAGAAATTAATAGGAACTTGTCTTAAAAAGAATAATAATAAGTTCACACCTTTAAGCCTTTTATATATCTTCTTGTCATATACTCCTTTATAAGAGTGCCTCTATTGATCCACTCAGATCCAAAAGACTTCCGTCCAAGAATTTCTTCAAACAAAAAAAAATTAAAACAATCACTCCTTTTATATCTGCTAACTCAACACGGTCTTGCACGTTAAGTAAGTCAGCACCCCTAGCTAAATTCTTTAGTTAAAAAAAAAACAACAAAAACTACTCCACCATCAAATCACTTCAACTTCTGGACAAACTGCATGTACAAAAAAAATGCATCCCAGTTCACCCTAAAACTCAACGACGAGGTTCCCGACGACAGAATCGTAGAAAAACTTCGTCCTCGGACTCCTTAGTCAATTTAAATTTTATGGAGCAAATTAGAAACTATCTGTCTGCGTTGTACAATGAATTCATTAGCTTGTTTCAGGACAACTGCACTCTGGCGGTATGTAACTGCGAGTGCCTGTGAGTGTAAGTCTCCTCTCTATTCTGATAATTAACTGAATCCTGGATGATGGAAAAGTTTCGCCGACAATATCTCCCACGTCCTTGGAAAACTTAAAATAATTGTTGGTGTAAATAATACAAAGTGACGATGATGATGACGGGTTGTGGTGTTAAGTGGTCTGGTATGGAGCGGTAGTGTTCTCGAAAGACAAGAGTTTTCATGTGCAACAATGTTACAGGAAAAGTTCATATATATGGAGATTATCCTCAACTTGAAAAGCATGCATATGTAAATGAAGTAGATTTTGTTGTTGCAATTCTGCCGCGATACACGTTGGCAATGTTAAGTGGCAGACATAGTGGATCCTTTGTTTAACTAGCTCCAGCTCATTAGTGTTGCTGCGGTGAAACTTATTATCGTGCTCGATTACTTGATGCTTATGCTAATGTGAATAATTAATTTCAAATAGCTTTCCGTTCCCTCTATCTCTTTATAATCCTTATAATTATGTATGTATGTGTATTTTTATAGATACAATGCAACAACTATTTATTTAAGGACAAAGTTTTAATTTGAGTCCACAATTTCGTAGTGTAATTGTTTAACAAAAATCGAATCATGGGAGTTAGGGATCAATGGGGTTTGTTGTGGTGAAAATTGTCAGGACTTATGTAACTGGAATTGAATAAGAGGGAATTACCAACGACGACAACGTTAAGCGTATATAAATCTATGAAAAGTCAAAAGTTTTAAAGAAAAACAAACATGAGAGGTCAGACATTTTATATTTTTGATGACGATGTTTTTTGAGTGAGGATAAGTGCAAAGGAAGAAATGGTGGTAATCAAGTTTGGAAAATTGGAAAACTTAAGTTTGCTGTCATCAAGCTGTTCAACTTCCATATGAACAAGGTATATCTACTCTCATATCACCAACAGTCTTTTGTTATTAAAACTTTGGGAAGCTAGGAGTTTACATAAGAACTCTAACTTTTTTTTCAAATCGATGTGTTTATTTCTTTCTGGTAATAAAATGAGGGTGGACAGCAAATATATATTTGTAAATAAATACAGAAGTGGACTTAAAATTTTCCAGTTGCTTTTTAGTTTGTTTCTTTTGAAATATATTAAAACTCTTCAATCTTTTTATTGAGAGGTACAATTTAAAATTAAAGCAGTAGAATGGATTGTTTCGTTAAGAGTGAGTTTCTTCGTGAAATATTTAAAGAAATATTTTGACATAACCAGACCAGCCAACGAAATCTGGCTAGCTCTAAGATCTTTTTGTTTCTTGGTCCTATAATCTTAAGAGCTACTCTTACGAAAATAAATTTTATGGGAGCTTTATAAGAAAAAATAAATTATTGGAAAAACACCGCATTGTCTGTGGCAATCAAACGTGTTGAACGTACTACTTTTAAGATATCTTCAATCTATTGAAGAACTTAAGATTACAGGCCATAGCGATCTGCGTTATAAGTTCACGTCAACAAACTGAATCTTTTGCACAACTATGTATGAAATACATACTCTTTTCCTATATAAAACAAAGGGAAGCGTTCATAATTATTACAATTAGGAAAACACATAAAAGAGATTGACTCTGCAGAGGAAGAAAATTAATCGAAAGTATCAACCAAAATGTGTATAAATAAAAGATCGCCCAAAAACAATTTTGAGCAATTTTTCCTGTTTTTGGACTTTATTTATTTATTTTTCCATGTTTATTTTTGTGATTTTTAGCAGTTCAGAAGCACATATAGCGTATACCTGGACTCGCACCCATTCCGCTGTTGTTGTTTTTTGTTGGTTTAGTTTTCTTTGCTGTTGTTGTTTCGTGACGTGTTCTATCCATTGTATTTTCTTACAAGTTCAGCGCGATATTTAATATCTGTAAAGGTATAGGGGGCATTAAATTTCAAAATTGGATTTAAGACATAATGGGATTATGGCTCTAGTTCGCATTTCAAAGTGATTTAACACCATTATGGCGTTAGTTCGTATGGGGTTCGTTCACGCACCGATCCAAGCTGCCGCCTCCTGAAGCCATCGCTGCGCCCAAAACTATTTTTAATAAAATTAGGAAAAAGCTTAATATAGCGACATCATAACTGCATCACTTCAACTTATCAAAATTAGAATAATGAAAAACCGCCCAAAATTATATTTTAAGAATTGTTTGTTTTGGCGGATTTTTATATGAAAAATCACCCAAAAACACAAAATGAAAAATCACCAAAAAATAAATGAAGAAAGTCCCATTAAATCGGTTTTTTGGTGATTTTGCGTTTCTACATTTTAGGCGATTTTGCTTTTTGATATTATTTTAATAAAATAACAACAAATATAACTACTCTCATATTCATTTTAATTTTTGGGCGATTTTAGATTCAAGTTCACACAAAATTGTTTGGCAATTTTTAAATTTTAAGTTGTAGACGTTAGGTTCTTGGGCGATTTTTCAAGGCAACGTTCCAAAAGAGCCAAGTTTTGTTTAATACTTTAATCTAGTACTGCTCCATAGGCCGTATGGCTTAGTAGTTATTGAGAGATCGGTTCAAATACACCTAAATTACCTAAATTTATTTAAGGAGCAATTGGCAAGAAAGTAGCAAATCCTCCGAAAGTATCAATTTGTGGTTTGTAAAGTGCATCTCATCTTATAGTCCATCTAATTCGGCGGTAAATTGGAGGTCCCTTCCAATCCTGTAGAACTATAAAACAAAAGGAATGTTTAAATGTTTGACAGCCACTAGAAAATTTGACTTTCACGAAACGAAAAGAAATCACTGATATTAAATATTGATTTTTTAAAATAATTCAACAAAACCCATAAAAACTCCAATCACTCTCATTCATAAATATTTAAGATTATAACGTATAGCCACACAAATAACGGTAAGTAAATATATAAACAAAATTGGGTCATCATTATTTGCAATTGCGAAACTCAGTTAACAATGAACATTTTCCATCCACAGTAACTATACTATACATCCGAATATTCAAGACCATCACATCATGTAATCAAATTCAAGTGATTCACATTTTATGGCACAAAAAATATATAAAAAGGTTATGTTACGAAAAAGGGGTTAGAATATAATTTAACCTTCCAAAATTGAACCCCTTTAACCGGACTGAATTAAGAAAAATCTCGGCTATCTTAAAATATATTTCATATTTTATAGCTCTTTAAGGAAATTGAATTTGAATTAAGTGTGAACAAACCCTTGAAACTGAAAAATGGAATGGCTGGAGGTGATGTTTTGAAGTGCAAATTGATTATACTGCGGAGAACTGGTTGTCCTTTCTGCGTTCTATTTGACATGCAATGCACATGATTTGCATTTACTCGTTTTCTCTAACTCGGTGTCACAAAAAGGATAATAATCAGCTTAAGACCCAAGAGAGTGGGAATGGAAACCTTTTTTTCTTTTTATTATTTTTGTTACAAATTTGGACTTTGCGTGGAGTCGCTAGAGCTCCTCTTAACTGAATGAAATTTACATTTTTTACAGCTTTTCGTATGCTTTGCCTAACCTGCACCAGCTTCAGATACTTTGCACACTTCGTTGTGAAATAATTTCTTAGGTTCTGTAGTGAATATTAATATTGGACGTATATAGTCTTCGTCGTCGTCACCCACGTTGGGCGCCAACTTATACTACGATGCTTTGTATGCTGTTGGAGGTAAGTGAGTTTCTTAAAAAGTACGGAGGTTTTTAATTTAAGTGTTAGCAAGAGTGCCTACGAAAGCAAGTGAAAGACGAGAATGTAGGAACACGGAGGATATACAAAGGAGCAGGCTTACTTGAGAAACCCTCACACAAAACTCATTAACAGCGAAATGGAAAACAAATGGATTTTCCACGGGGTGGCAATAACACTTTTAACGCAGCTAACGGTACTTCGGGACAAAATTAATATATGTTGGTAATAGAAATAAAGCGCGTTTGTGTAATATGTCAGGCAATGGTGAGTCAAGGTATTTATTTCAAAGGAGAAAAGCAAGAAGAGTGAATATATACTTATGTTGTTTAAGCAAGACCGATTACAGTTGTAAATTGTGGAAATGAAAAAGTACCTTTTACGAAAGAGTTACGCAGTTGATTGGAGTCAACATTTTTAATGAAATAAGTTAATGTATGTCTTTGTCTTGAAAATTTGTATGACTAAAATGTCTTTCTTTTCAAATTATAAGGAAGGTGATGTAGGTTAGGTACGTATTTACATTCTATATAGTATATATTTACCTTCAACGGAAATTGAGTATGAGTAATACTCACTCTGAGCAGATTGAATAACGTAGCTGAAAGTGGGGCACTTTTGAATTTATAGCACCTCATACGGACACTGAAACTGAGGTGGATCAGCTCAAGACTCAGGTGATTTGTGACAAGTAAAATAGTCAGTCTGCGTAAGGTGTCAGACTAATATAAAAAATCAAATAAAAAAAATTAAAAGTTCATGTTTGAATTTCATTAATGCAATCCAAAATAAGTGGTTAAATTAAGAATAATTACATTTATTGACTAAAAACTTTTTATTTTCAATAAATACGATTGAAAATGGAACTACGGCAACAATGTTTTTTTCACAAATTTCGTTGTAAAAAGTTGAATTGAGTTGAATTATAAGATGTGACCACTTAGCGCTGGCGATAAATTTAATCATGCTCATATTCACAAAGTGACTATCAAAAATGTGGCAATCAATTATCACCTTACGCGATTCCATCCCTGTTCTCTATCCTGACCCAGTTTCATAAAGAAAATTAACTGAGTACTTTATTATTTTTTTATTTATTATTTTTGAAGTTAAATATTTGACTTTGATTGATTGATTGATTCCATTAATATTTTTATTTATTCATTTAAGAAATGGAAAATCGAACAAAAATTTGCAAATTATGTTTTATCATAACTGCAACTTTTATCACAGCGCTGGTTTATTCGCATTGCAATTCTTTTACAAGAATGGAAAGACTGGAGAATGAAGTAGAAGAAATCACAGTAAGAAAGATGCAAACATACATACATAATTTCATTAATAAAATTGATTTTAAAAAAATTATTTAAATAAATAAATAAGAAATTCATCTTTGGCGAAAACTCTGGTGGAATTCGTTCATTCTGCAAGAATTTCCCTACAGAAATGCAAGTAGTAACTCAAGAACAACCAAACTATGCTCTAGAATCGATGGGTAAGATAAATTTAATTTATTTTTATTTTCACAAATGCAAAAGAAATATAATCCTAGGTGCGTCAATAGTGCATGTCGAAGATGAACCAATAAACTCAGTTATTTATCCTTTGAACGTTTTGATAAGCAATCACAAATCAAACGTTCCAGAAAATGTGTTAAAACCATCTATGGAGCCTGGGAGTTGTTACGGTTTTAAGGGCAATAAATCTTCATTTACGATAAAGCTGTCACATAAGGTATGCAAAAGTGTTCATCTTGGCGTTTTGTTTTCAATAGTCTTGGGCTCTTTGACAAGCTCAATCAATCGAAAGCAATTGTCCCGCGTTGGGCGCCAGTATGATATGTAGAATCACCAGATAAATAATAGCAATATCTTAATAGTTTATAATCTTTAATTTTTTTTATTTATAGATAATAATTCGTGCTATTACCTTGGAGCATATACAAGTATCAGTATCTCCGACGAGTGACATCTCGAATGCTCCAAAAGACTTTCATGTTTATGTATGCAAAATAGCCATATTCTGATATCCTTTTGTATTTGATCGAACTGTTTGACTCAGTTTTCCCGTTAATCTAATTTGTCATTGTCCAATTGTGTCAATTGAACATTTCTTAACTTCTCATTTAAGAGTTGTCAAACAACCATATCCTTCGTCGGATCGCAGAATATGGCTGACTATACGAAAATAAATTATGTGCTTAAAATAAAAATATATAATTTTTTTTTTTAAGGGCGTTGATGACTTACAATCCAACTGGGAAATACTTCTGGGGTCATTTCAATATGATAACACAAAAACCAGACGTGCTCAAACATTTTACTTGAATAACGACAAAAGTTTTAAGTATTGTAAAATCAATGTTCTTTCAAATCATGGCAACCCTAAACAAACCTGCATTTACAGGTAATTAAGTATAATTTTTATTTTTAAATTTATATAGACGTTTTAATTTTTTTTTTTTTTGTAGAATTGCTGTTCATGGGAATTTACGCTAGTAGCTAACTTTTTAAATGAAATATGTAACTTTGTTTATTTAATAATGTATATATTTATTATGTTTTATGTGTATAACTTCGATAATCAATATTTGTTTTATCTGATTTTCGATCTATTTATTTGTTTAATCAAGTTCATAAAACGTATTTTCAAAAAGTTACCGATATATTTATTACTAACATACATTTATCGTGCAACTAAAAAAATTTAACCAAATACAAAAATTGTCGTAAATTTGTCGAGCAATTAAAAAAAATGTCGCGTTGATTTAAGAAAAATGTCGTAAATTTGTCGTGCAACTTAAAATTTTAAATACATTTTTTAGCTGCACGACAAATTTACGATCATTTTTTAACGAAATAAAAAAAAAAAACCTAAATTTGTTGCGCAAAAAAAAATGTTCACGCTAATTAGAAAAAATGTCCTTAATTTGTCGTTCCATTCAATAAATTGTTTAAATTTTTTTAGTTGCACGACAATATATTTTTTTTTTAAATAGGGACAAGTTTACCAAAATTTTCTTTTTTCGTTAAAAAAAAACGGTCGCCAATTAGCCGTGAAACGAAAAAAAAATTAATATAAAAAATGTTCGTAAGCTTGTTGTGCAACTAAAAAATAAATTTTTTTAATCGCACGACAAATTAATATGGAATAATTTTATTTTTAATTAGATTGCTTGATAAATTTACGATAGCTTTTTTTTCTTATTTTGGTAAAAAAAATTGCCGTGTTTGTCTTGAAAAAAAACTGAAGCAGAACGAATTTTTTAGTTGCACGACAAATTTATGAGATGTTGATTATTTTTCTTAATTAGCGCGACAAACTATTTGGTTGCGCGACAAATTTACAAGAGATTTTTTTAGTTGCACGACCAATGTACGACAAAAAAAACCGAAAAATATTTGCATTATATTTTGGATTTGATCAATTTATTGGATTTGATCATTTCAAATGGATTTGATCCTTTTACTGGAATGGTAGGGTTTACTTGACTGCTAAATTAATATATATTTCGTGATTATTTAAAGAAAAGGTGCCGCGACATTTTTTAATTGCATGACATATTTACGACAAAAAAGCGAAATTTATTTGCCAGCTTGATTTCTTTATGGTGCACACGCGTAGAAAATGGAAATGTGATGAAACTGATCTCGACGTCGTTTTCTTAGTCTAAAAATATGAGGGAATCAACCAAAAAATCGCTTTTCTTAAATGTTTTGGAAAGGCATTGAAAGCACTAAAACACCCACCCAGACAAATAAAAACAATACAAACTTATACCCAAAAGCAAGTAGAAATTACTTTGCTTCAAAGAAGTAACTTGCTGTTTACCCTAGAATAGCATCTCCACTAAGTTACTCCATTACTTTAATAAGCAAAGGAGAAAAAAAGGAGTAAGACGCCTCTATACGGATGTCTTTGCGAAGGTACCATTTGTGTAGCCACCCACTTACCCACTGAGCTAGCATACACCCCAAAAGCTGGAAATGCAGAACAAAGAAGCTTAACAAAGTCTTAAATTTTGTTAGCTGCAATCTTTGTTGTTTTGCTAGGGTCGTGCACTTTTTTGGGCTGCCGTTCATTGTCCGACTCATTTCAAGCCCGGAAGGTGATTGTTTTTTTATATTTTTTTATTTGTTGTACCAGCTTCGCACTTAATTTCTGCACTTCGCGGACACCACCTCTATTCAATGAAGTGCCAGGTAAAACAGAAACCACTTAAGCTGGAGTTTTTTTTTTTTTTGTTTGGTAAAATATACTTTCATTTTATACATTACAGGTGCAGAGAGGGTATGGGGTGTGAATTTTCAGCATTAAACTTTCAAAAAGAGGTCGTTGATGCTTTGTACTTCATCCTTGTTTGTTGATGTAAATTAAAGTGAACAACTTTAACACGATTTTATCCTTTAAAGATGAAGAGGTTGATGTTTTATTTTGGGATATACAAGAGCTCCAAATAAAAACGATGCTATATTCACTATAGAATACAATTCCCAAGTGAATAAAGCCAGCACAAGGAACTTGAGCTCTTTATGACATTCAAAACTCTGTTTGGGTTTTTACGACGTGATAACGACACTTGCACATGACCGAAATATTTGATTCGTTTGTTGAGTGTTTCTTAAACAATTCCAGTGATAAACATATCCTTGGAAGGATTTTATTTTTCAACACCATTGCCAAGACGAATATGAAGTAGGAGAGATGTGGCAAACCCAACATAGGGGGTAAAAATTACTAAATATTTTCGTATGTAGAAAGTTTTTGATTCAATTTTACTTTTTAATAGCAAAATGAGATTTTTATTTAGTTTGGAAATTCCGTAATTCTACCGGAATAGGAAGCGAAAAATGACCTGCATCGCTGAAGATTAGTAAACATTAACTGATGTTTTGACATTGACAGCTTAAGCAACCTTTACACGGTCAGTCAGAGGACGTCGGTCATCTACACATTTAATCAGTCATCAGGCAAAATCACAAGGGTTTTGTTTTTTCGTCACACAAATGCACGCATACAGACTTATGTTTACAAACACTATATTACAGATTGATGTCAAATGACTGACCGTGTAAAGGCCACTTTAAGCGAACCCTAAATATGGTCAATCATTTGACATCAATCATTACATGGTGCTTGTAAAAACAAAGCCAAAAATTAAAACACTTTGCATGATGACAGATAAGATTACTATGTACACGATGACTGACATCGTTTGACTGACGGTAAAAATTTCGCTTTATATGGTCTGTGTTATGTCCTTTTTGGAAAACCCGATACATATTATGTACAACGTACATACTTTGTTTGATTTCAGCACGTATATAACAAAATTGAAATGTTGATAAGTTTTATTGGTCCACTTTGTCCCATTTCTCCCCTATAATATTAAAAAAGTATATAAATAAATGGAACCATTTTTTTCTTCAGATAAAGGGTTGCATTTGAGTTATTGCATTTGTGTGTTTTTTTTTTATGGAGCATGTGAGTAGAATGTGAAGTGTCAACATTAAATATAAATAAATACATTCCTGGGCGGGAGCCCATCAAGCAGGCTTATACAAAGCAAAAGGTGGAGATGGAGGATTCAGGGTATATTTTAGGAATTCTTCTGTTGTTGCCTATTTACAGTAACATAAAGGATTTCAGAGTGATATGAAAAATCAATTTCACGAGTATGTATAAGTACATATATATAGTACCTCAGTCAATGGCAGGAAATTAAATTTTCTTTTTTTAAGAACAAAGGAAAGTTGGATTCATATTTTACTTAAATGAAAAACATGTGTAGAGAGTACCTATGCTTGAATGAAATAATATAAATTTAAAAGAAAGTACCTCTTTCTTCTTGGTTATCTTTGGAATTCAGCTTGTTTTAATGGAACAGCTATATAGGGAGTTTTTTGAAATTTAATTTTAAAACAAATATTCGAATATGTAAAATGATACTTTGACTTTGGGAACATTTTTTACGTTTGATACATCAAAGTTAAAACCCTAAACAATGTTTAATCTAAAACAAAAATTAGAAAAAATGTATTAAAAATAACTAAAAACCTTTTGAAAAAAATATCGAAAACAAAGTACCTATGTATGAACATAAATATTATATGATAGATATACAAGAAAAGAAGAACAAAAAAAAAAGTAATGATGAAGCTTAATTTCACTGCACCTTACATCTGTAATTTTATCAGCTGGGATGTGTGGACCCTGGTTTTTGAAAAATATAAGGTCACAACGACAGTGAATTCAGACCAGTACGTGGACATTTTTTTCCTTGACTTGCTGAATTGCATAGAGTAAGTTTAGGTTGGGGAACAGTTCATGTACGTTTTTGAATGTGTCCAACATAAATCTAACTACAGATATCTGGTGAAATATGAAAGAAAGTTACATAAAATAAATTACAAAATATTTTATCTAAATCGCAATAGTTGTTTTTCTTTGTTTTATTCTTTCGGAGTTGTTGAGGTTGTTATTGCATAAATACATCCAGCCATAATTAACTTTTTCGTCTTCTTCATCCAATAAAATAATTGTCTATAACAAGTTCAATTTAAGAAACGGAAAACTGTAAAATTCGCAAAAATTCGAAAGATTTTCGATTTTCAATAAAAAAAACAAAAGATTTCTTTTTTTTAAAGCTGGAACAAACTAAGTTAAAAAAAAAGTTTTAAAAGATGAGAAACACAAAAACAAAAAATAAAATTTTCTACATTCCTTCCAAAAGTTAGGTACACATAGCCATTACCTCAATGGTTAGTGTTTAAGAAGTTGAGCACAAGGCCAAATGTATCGCTTTATGGCTTGCTTCATCCCTTCCACCAACTGACCTTCTTTTCTTACCATTATTTTATTATGCACTCCTATACGTATAATATCTGTGAACAATTTCAAAGAAGCATTTATCATGTTGGAAAATTTAAAATTCGAAACACGAAACTGTATCGTTTTGTATTAGGGATTCGAAGTTCGGGATCCTTGGCATGGTATACTCGCTCCACCTTTTCCCGAGCCGCACTATGTGAGTATTGTCTTTGAATACTTTCTTTTTATTTCTGTTGATGGGACCGACCTATGATGGGGATTCAGTTTTGGTTAGCTTGTAGAGGGTAGTCCTCTGGTTGTGCATTGTTATATTTTCTGTTATATTCGGAAGTTCAGTTCCATCGCATTATTCACGGCAAGTGCGGAACGGATGAGGTACATAGTTGTGCTCATAGACACACCTACCCATTTAGAAAACCGCTTCAACTTAAAAACCCCTCAACTTCTTTTTAGTGCTTCATATCATCATTGAGGAAGAGACGAAACGAAGTCAGAGTCGAAATAAGGTTGCATAATACAAGGAGGAGATTTTTTGACGATCATAGATGGCCGGGTGTGTCGGCTCGAGTGCTTTAAATAAGTAATTCATGGATGGCATGCAATCTGGATATTTTCATCTTTTCTTAAATTCAAACAGCAAATCTTGAGTTATGCGACTAGTATGGCAATTTAACGCTTGAGTTATTTTTGATTCATCATTTGAAATGTTTTGAGTAAAGGATACGTTATTTTTTTTTGATAACTTGGGGGGGGGTAAAATCATTAGTTTAATAGGATATGTTATAGACATGAAATGGTGTACCTTACATGTAATTATATTTTTGAAAAAGTGAGTAATTAGTAACACACAAGACAGAAAACAATTATGACCTTTTGCATATTTTCGTCTTAGCGTTTCAGCCTTTTGGCAGACTGCCATTTTACTCTTACATATAGTAAAGGTATATAAATTAAAGACTTTTGGAAAAAGAAGTTTAAAAAAATTCCAACTTAACCGTCATTGTCCATCATATTACCTACTATGATGACCCACAAATGATTTTTATTGATTTTTTCGTATGTCTTTTCGGCAGTGTGTCTGCCTCATATATTTCGCGGAAGTTAAAACTTCAACACGGGTGTTGGTAGACTTCAGGGTCTGCAAATCACAACCTTAATCTTTAGTAAAATAATAAATAATTCTACTGAGAGCTGACAACTATGCAAAAGAAGGTAGATTCTCTACATGCAGCAAATAGTTTTTTGAAAAGTGTGAAATACCCATCAGTAATGTCATTTATGTGGATGGATCTCATGTTACCAGTCTGAAAATCCACATCAACATTAATATATATAGGTACTTACCTATAATATACCTTCATTATTATTTTACATATATATACTTAATTTAATTAAAAAATTACATTTTTACTCATATTTTTGTCAATTTCCCTCTTTTCAACACGAAAAATGCAACAAATTATTTGCGGATCTAAAAGTCAAGGATTTGTATAGAGCTATGATCGGCTTGCTCTTTTAAGAGAACGGCGAACTGAATTACCGACGGGGAATGTTTCCTTTCGAAAGTGTTTTTTCGACGAATCGTTCACCCCGCCGCCGTTTAACAGGGCTGAAATGAGTTTCGGGAATCGTTATCCATCCGCCGATTAACAGAATAGGGCTGATTATTTTCGAAAGTTAGAATTTTTTAGAAAAAGATTCTTGCTGCCGGATGTAGTTACATTCGTTTCGAAAGTCTGGTTAAAAAGCTCGATCAAGTAAAATCTTAATCTTTACCAATTTACGGTTTTGCGTCACAAAGTGAAGCTTACCATTTGTCAAGTTCCAGTCAATGTTTTAACTATTGTCAATTTAAAGCGGACTTAAGAAAAATTCAATAGTTAAGTCAAATCACACATAAAACTTTTTCAAGAATAAAATAAAAGAAAACTTTCTGAGTGCTTTTCCAAACATCAAACACTTGTCCTTCTTAAGATTCAACTTATGATTTTTCCACAACTGATTTTAGTCATATACTTTATTACTTTTCAATATACGTATGTCTTACTTTATAAAATTTAGGATTCTGCACACCCTCTCACTGGATTACGTATTTTATTTATATTTAATACGTTCGTTTATATGGAAACAGGCAAATCGCATTATACGTAAGTCCAAACACCATTACTCATTTTGTATTCACTATCTGACTGAACAATTTAAGGGTGTATCCTGCTGTGCTGTGATGTATTCTCTTAACTTTCCAGGCACTTGAAACAGAGTTTTTTTTATTATTATATTTAGCTTGAAAAAATCTTCTTTTGATGGCAAAAAAAAAAACTAAAGAAGGTAATAACAAACAATCCTTCGACCATAAAATAGCCTCAATGTAATTTTTAATTTCGCACATAATAAAGAGAAAGAGTCCTTGAGGACGGAAACAATGTTTCAATGCATTGGCCGCAGGAGCTTTTTGCATCGTGTGACCAATGAAGTAAGGATGGTGGGTAACGAAATACACATTGGGTCAAAGAAGAAATGAAATAGAGTATCTATACCTACTATATGAATTCAAATGCGATGTTGTTAAAAGTGTAAAATAAAGAAACAACAATCAGAACCAATAAGTCGTGACTAAATCAAACGTACACTTAGGCATACCTATAATATTACAAGTTACCTTGATGCAAAAATATCGATCTAAAAAGTTATAAATGATAAAGAAGTCCCGTATTTGAAGAGCTTAAGTGCTTAAAACTCCTTCTGTAGGATACTCTGAACTCTGAAGGCACATATTGTTATTAATTTGAATCAAATCTAAAAAATAGTTATTGCTGCTGATAATACCATATGAACACAAAATTTTTTTACTCACTTTTTTGACTGTAAAATGAATGAAAATGTAAATGTCTGATTTTTTAAAATGTTAGGTTATCTGAAAATCCTTTTTTTGGGAATGAAATATCTTGAAAGATCTGAAAGTTAAAATACTTTTCCAACATACTGTAATAGCTTACATTTTTGTTATTAAAACCCCAATACACTTGCAACTCAGCAATCCAAAAAATATTCTCCCAAGAAACACAATACTAAAAAGTAAAGAAAATATATCCTCAAGGATCGCATAAAAGAATTCTATATACAACAAGAAGAGCAACAGGAAGGAAAACTATTAACATTCCGGTGCACAGCTATTAACCTTTTTCTCTGTTATTCATGCCCTCCTACCCGTGTTCTAGTCTTGCTGCACTGCCAGGCGCCAGCTAAAATCTTCACCCCAAAAGCCTTAAGGCAGACTGATATATGGGTTTTTCTTTTGGAAATGGATTTTTACTTCCACTTGCTCTAAACTTTTGGTTCCCTGGTATAATGACTGGCAATAAAACCTTCAAGAGGCTTTAAATGTGCACATTTTTTTCGACCGTTTTCTGTTCCTATACATATATGTTTTCAGAGGTTCATAATATTAACCTTTTAAAAGTGGATTGTTTGTGTGATGGTGCGATGGTGTTATATCTTTGTTAGCTAAGGATGCTCTGAATCACAGTACACATATCCAAGGCAAAATACTCCGCAATTAATGACGTATCGAACAAAAAAAACATTTGGTGACCTTCCCGTTCGTTGTATATTGACTCTATAAGTATATTAGTTTGTAGTACTAATCGTCGGCCGAGAATTATAGGGTTCTAAACTACATTTTTACGAAAATTGAGATATGGGTATCGTTGGATTCGTATTTTTAAGCGCTTTCGAATGAAATCATGTGTATGTTCCTTAATTCAGCCTATTTATTGTAAAACAGTAAAAACAAGGGTTCTACCAACCAAAATGTAGCTATTGTGAGAATAATAAGGTTCTATGTAGCAAAATTGGCAAATAGAACTTTGTTATTCTCTCCGCGACCAATAAAAAATTAGATACTCATCTTCTTATTGACATAGAACTTGGTGTTCCTTAATTTTGTACATATACAATACAAATACAATACAAATTCTTATCAGATTGCCGAAAACAAAACATTTTCAACAATTTAAAGTAATGCATATGCCTGGAATTGATAAAGATTTTTTCATATGCCTGAAACTGATAAATATTTTGCCATAAATGTAAATAAATGTAAATAAATGACATCCCATTAATAAATAAAATGTTTACTTGTTTACCTTTATTTTATTTATACTTTGAAGTTTCGAATTGAAAAATGTACCTTACAAATACTATAAAATAATTTCCATACTTAATCAAAATTTTAAAAGCAGCATTTTTTTTATATTTAATTTGCAAATAATGTCATAAAATGTATGTTTTGCTGCTTTTACTAAAACTTCTATGTTTTGTTTAACGATTAAATTTGATTTATAGGTATGCAAATCCATAAGTTTACTTAACAATTATATGGTTCTATGTTGTACATAGAACCTTCATCAACCCTCATCGAAGTTTAAACGACATGCCATTGGCTGATAGAACATTGTGAAATTAATTAAAACTGGGATTAAAAGAAAACTGCTAATAAATTGTTTTTTACTATAATTCTCGGCCGTCGTAATGATGATTTTGTAACACTGGCAAGTCTAACTTTTAAGTGGAGCTAGCATAAAAATACGCATTCCTAGTGACAAGGTCTACGTCTTTGAAACATGAGTAAACTTGAAAAAAAAAGTTGGAGTACCTAATATAATAATATGCATGTTACCTTCGATATGTGTACTGTGGCTCTGAATAGCATTCACCTAAAATGATTGGATTGGAATATAAATAAAAAAGAAAACAGTTTTTTTAGATACTTCTATAATTCATAGCATACAGAATTTTCTCTGATTTTTTGTTTAGTTCTATAGACATGACTTTGGAAGCATATCCACACTATGGATATCCCTTTCATATGGATATGGAATACAAAAATAATGTTTGGTTGGCAAGATGGGTTCCGCTCGTTTGTCAAGGTTTCTCTTATCTATGCCCTAGGCTGCCCAAACTATGATTGGTCTGAGTTTTTGCGGGATGTTAAAGACGAACCCTAATTAACAAATCAAATAAATGAGCAGTTATTCTTCACTTTTGACAACGTGAAAGGAAAGGAAAATCGATCGAGGGTTGCCTAGCTGACGATTCAATGGCGCGATTTCGCAAGTTATGCATCAAATTTGGTATGTAGAGTTTGTAGACTATTTCTTAGAGGAGAAATTGAAATTTGTTTTCTAGCTCAAAAAATAACGGTACCACTTCAAGTGAAACGAAAAATCCCATACAAAAATTACACAGTGAAATCATAAACTAAATTTTCCGTCCTCCTTTTCGTTTTGTGGTACGCAGCTCCACGGTGAAACGGTTGATAACTGGTTCAAGTCTCCACTACTCTCTTCAATTTTTTCGCGTCGTTTATTTCACTGTGTCATTTTCGTATGGGATTTTTCGTGTCACTTCAAGACTAGTATGCAGCTGAAGTAAAACGAAAAATCCCATACAAAAATGGCATAGTGAATCATAAACAAAATTTTTCGTCCTTCTTTTCGTTTTGTGGCACGCAGCTCCACGGTGAAACGGTTGATAACCGGTTCAATTCTCTACTACTCTCTACACACTTTTCGCACACAATTTAATTGACCGGGATGTTAATTGCTCGCGAAATTTTGACGTTTGTATTTTGTTCGTGTTTTTTTGTGGTTATTATTTTTATAAAATGGATATTTGTTTTTTTTTGTGTTTTGAAAAATATTTTTTTACAAATTGAGGAACTCTACATAAAAATTTGTCCGGTACCGTTTCGTTAACATTTCGTCTATGTTTTTGGAGACGACGGAAAGTTTGGTTTCACTTCAGCTGCATACTAGGCATTATAACATAGAAATAAATAGAACATCATCTCAGGAGGCTCCACCCACGTTTGCCTACAAACGTTCAAAACTGCAGCATTTTTACTTTGTATGCGTGCCCGTGCATTTCAAATAGGACTGTCAAATTCGGCTAGACAATACATTTTTACAATTTTGCATTTAGCTGCTCACACGTTTTCATGAATAGAAAAGCGCGTGTAAAATTTTTGTTTACTACGGGAGAAGGAGGAGTACAAGTTGATGACCTGTGCACTGCATACTAGGCTTTATGAATCCTAGGCAGACATTCTCGAACTCACCCATCGGTTGACAGCTGATTACAAAACTGCCAAACATCAGCTGACAGTTCAACTAGCACATTTTTGTTGGAGGTTGTTTCTCCCTTGAAAATAAATAAAAATATACTAAAAATTATTTAAAAACATGTTCTTGCGTTCGAAATTTCTAAATAAAAACTCATCGACCATCTACCGCAATGTAAGGACATTCCTTTCCGAAGAATTCAAATGCTCTACCGAGTGGAATAGTCGGCTGCAACCGGCGTTCATGCAGAATACAAATCTTGGAAATTTGTATTATGACATCAAACAAAGCTCATCCCAAAAGAATGGAAAACTTAACGCCATCGATATTGATATCTTCGTAAATAAAGCATCCGAATCGGATGAAAGTCATGTTGACGAAATCAACGAATTGATTCATATATTGCGAATTTCCGAAGAGACAACAAACACTTTAGATTCAACGCATCATGCTGTTGTGAGAAATTATGTAGACATGGGTCATATAACTGATTTAATAAGTATTCTTGACAATCGACTGGCTTATGGAATTTTCTTGGATGATTTTTCAGCAAGTTATCTATTGGATTATTTGATAAAGAAACAAGATTTTCATTCTGCTGCTAGAGCAGCCACCTTCATAATGCTGCAAGAAGATTTTGATCATGAGTTGCCACGCTCATTAGCATTGTTTGCCTGTTATAAGTATCTTAACCGTAGGGAACCCTTCTATAAAGTTGAACAGAAAGATGATAAAGATGAGAAGCCCCAAGAGGTAAAACCGACATGATTTAATAAACACATGTAAAAACCATTTTTTCGTGTCTTTGTTTTAGGTCAAAGTTCGTGTTAAGTTCTTAAGAAATGAGTTCTTTGATGACCATTTCGACATAAGGAACCACGATCATCTAGTTGGCAAAACTTTCATTTCAATTGGCAAGTTGATGGATAAACCATTCTCGTCAAACGTAAAACTCCTTGGCTACACACTTTATGCAAAATACGAAGATGCATTAAAAGAACTTCAAACAACCGACAAAGTTTTCTTTAAAGATGTTCTGGAGCACTGTTTGAAAATTGTTGAAACCTACGAAACAGAAAATCCTTCCCTCGAGTCTCTTAAAGTTGTTCTACAAGAACATTTAGCAAATGCTGCAAAATTGCAATCGGGAAGCTTTGATGTTGTGCTTGAAGATTACTGCAAATCTGTTGTAAGCAAACAGGAACCAGTGGTTATAGAAAATCAGAAGCAAATGTATAAAAAATGGAATGTTTTGCGAGAAGAGAAGTTGAATGAAGAACTTAATAGATTGCAACGAGCCAAACGTTTAAAGGATGTCGAATCGATTGCAGAAAAAATGAAAACTGAAGAGCAACATTTGTGGTTCTTTGAAAATGAGGATAAAATTGATTTAGAAATTGATGCCAAGAGAGTTTACTATCCCAAGAGGTATTTCGGAAAGAAGAAGGTTTCGAAAGTTGTTGATGTTAACTATGTTCCACCTGAAATTGTAAAGGGAATGAAGTAGGCATCCAATTGGATAATCTTAATAAATTATTAGAAAATAACCTGTTTTTTAACATTTTCTCGAAAAAAAAACTTTCTTTTTTGTGACGATAAAGTTCAAATTCAAACTGTTTTTAAAAACAAGGCATTGACTCCGTTATAACTTTGGACTGTTGTAAGGGGTTCGGATGCCACAAGTTTTTCTTAGTCGGTTGTGATAAGCTTCTCAAGTCACACTCAAGACTTTGAAACGCAAAACAAACTTATCACAACGAACGGTCCCAAATTCAGCAACTTAGCTTTGTGGTTTTTATGTAATTTCTACTTCTTTTGCATCGGAGAACTGGAAAAAAAACAAAATCCTTCAACAGAGTTTTAAACAGAAAACAAAAATAATACAAAATAAGAGAATGTATTTGTTGCAACATTTTTACAATTCATAATTATCCTCATAGTTATCCTTAAACAATAACAAACTCTCCAATGATTCCGCATAATCATCTTCTTCGAGGCCTGCATTAACAAACCGATGCAGTTTAGTTATTTTTACTCTTTTCGCCTCCCGGTGTAAGGTCTCTAATGTATCAGCGATATCTCCTGAACACTGAACTGAAGCTACCGTTGGCACTGACTTTACTCTTTCTTCTGGCGTACGATCATTTGCTGCCATGAATCCGTTCCTATCCAGACATGCATCAAACATTTCTCGTGGAAATGGTGTTCCAATGGCCATTGGTTCATCATGAGCTGAAACATGAGCCATACTTGAATGGTTCTGACACTGAAGGTACAATTGGAACATTTGTGAGACAGAATCACATCGATAAGCTGCCATCTTCATTTGGTGCTGCGCTTGCTGCATTGGACGTTTCAAGCGGGTTTTAGGAATTCCTCTCACACACAGAGATTGAACGACGTAGTTCGTACCGATTTTACAATTAGGTGAGAGTTGCGTGAAGATGTCTCCTTCGAATTTGTCCAGGCAGTCAATTAAATCAATATCATTCTTCATTTGGAATGGCAAAGCAATAGCAGCGGCAGTTAATTTGCGTCCGTAGTTTGTGAGATCACTACAAAACGCTCCCAGACTGCTAGAGAGAGGAGCATCTCTTAATCGATATCTGAGGCTTATAGTTTCTAAATAAGAAGCTAAAATGGAAGAAGTCTGGTACAGGTTTTCTTCTTCAAATTTAAGCAATGGAATCGCCCGTGGTTCAGCAAGTTGTCTCCACACACGACTCTGTGTTGAAAGAGGTAGGAACATTGAACTTTGCTCTATAAGTTGACTGTAAGTCAATGCTATGTTGACCAAGCGAATGGAATCTGTCATCGGTTCATCTAAAAAATTGATTCAATGGAATTAAAGATCATTTGAGAAAGAAAAAGCATACCAGCACTTTGGAAAAGAACACTTTTTGGATTAAAAACAGGTATTGCCAGATTGGCCTTTGAGTACTCATCGTTCAGGTATTCTAGACATTGAGTGGCCAGACCCGAAAAACCATTGTGACAATCAAAAATTGTTTGGAAACCCTAAAACAAAGAAACCCGTGAACCCGTGTTTAATGATAAGTGTTTTCTACAATTTAAGCACCTGGCAATTGTCACATTCTTCAACGTACTGCCGAATGCTATCTGTAAAATCATCAGAAAACTGTTCTGACTTCCACATTCTTACTCCATTGGAGAAGGTATCTAAAGATTCATTTGTCGGGGAATGTTGATACTCCTTGATTATATTTATTGTTCGAGGATGATAACGACTATATAAGTAATCTGTCCATGTTTCAACATTCTCACTTAGCTTATATTCTTTTTCTTCAATATTCACTTCAGGATCGTCCAGATCCATTTGGAATTCATGCTTCGACAGAGGTTCTGATTCAATAACTTCAATGTCAGATTCTCTCCATTCTAGATCTTCTTTCAGCTGGTCGATTGGATTAATGTTTTGTTTTTGTGATGTATCTTTATAGAGTTCACCATCTTCGGATAGATGTTTCAAAGAACCATCGAGATCCACCAGCAAGAGACGAGGCGTAAATGTTGTTTGTCTCTAAAAATTAAAGGATCAATCCTTTCAAATAATGTTCACACAGTTTATATAAATGTACCTTATAGTTTTGTCCTTCTCTATATAGAACATCATTGTCGATTTGGGAAGGTTCTTCAGATGAATCATATTTGAATCCCGATTCCTATTAATTAACTTATTACTTTTTTTTTCTGGGCAAATTTTTAACTTAATTTACTTGAATGTTCCACCAATGAGCGCCTATGTAATTGGAATAGTTTCCAAATTGAAATGTTAAAACTTCCCTTGTAGTGCTCATTCCTATTTATGTACGTAGAATTTTATAGAATAATCTTGAAGAATTTGGAAAAATTAATGGTTTTGGTTCCAAAATTTTTGTTTGGAGGAAACCTAAAGTGGCAGCCGGTTGTCTTCTTTTGACAGATGATTTTTTTCTCATTTATGAAAGCGTTCAGCAAAAATAAAGTGCTGCCAGGTTTTCATAGGCAATAAATTCAACATAAGAAGTCGAAAAGCTAAAAACCTACTACGAAAGTTTTAAAAAATGCACAGGTCATCAACTTGTAAACCTCCGTCTCCTCCCGTAGAAAAAATTTTTTACACGCACTTTTCTATACATGAATACGTGTGAACAGCAAAATGCAAAATTTTAAGAATGTGTTGTTCAGCCAAATTTGACAGTCCCATTTGAAATGCACGGGCACGCATACAGATTTAAATCTCTGCAGTTTTGAAAGTTTGTATGCAAAAGTGGGTGGAGCCTCCTGAGTTGATGTTCTATTTATTTATTATTCTATGAAAGTGTTTGGTAGTCCATTTTGATTCGTGCACTGCCCCCATCGAAAACGAGAAAATTTCTGCCATCAAACGAGCTGGATAACCCTCTTGAACCATAAAAGCTGCATTATTTGAAAATATTTTCATTACCTACTTAAAACATTGTGGTGGGCACATGTGTAGGGCCAGTTGTACAAAAATTTGAATCGCAGTTTAACTATTTTTATCTTCCAAACTCGGCTACTTATTTAATATCTAGTTCTGGTTTAAAAAAAATGTATGTGATAACAAGCAATTCCACTTTACAAGAGTTGAACCATAGTCACAGGTCATCAACTTGTATTCCTCCGTCTCCTCCCGTAGAAAAAAACATTTACACGCGCCTTTCTCTACGTGAATACGTGTGAACAGTTAAATGCAAAATTTTAAGAATGTATTGTATAGCCATATTTGACAGACCCATTTGAAATGCCCGGGACATTTAAATCTCTGCAGTTTTGAAAGATTGGGCAAAAGTGGGTGGAACCTTCTGAGATGATGTTCTATTTATTTATTATTCTATGACCATAGTTTTACTTGCCAAAATCGGTGGGTAAAAACTTGAACCACGTTGAACCAAGATTGTACAACTGGCCCTTAATAAATAAATTTAGATAGTTTGCACTTTAAAACAAAATTAATACTTTTATTTAAAAAAATTGCAAAGAATAATAAATAAACAGAACATCATCTCATGAGGCTCCACCCACTTTTTCCTACAAACTTTCAAAACTGCAGAATTTTTACTTTGTATGCATGCCCGTGCATTTCAAATAGGACTGTCAAATTCGGCTAGAAAATACTTTTTTACAATTTTGCATTTAGCTGCTCACACGTATTCACGTATAGAAGAGCGCGTGTAAATTTTTTTTACTAGGAGAGGAGACGAAGGAGTACATGTTGATGACCTGTGGGCTTAAATGGGGCTTAAGCACCCTGTAATGGAGCCGACCAGATAAAATTTTTTTTTGGCAGCACTTTATACTCGACAACACTGTCAACAAAAACAACAAATTTGTTTAAAAATAACCGAAACCGCATTTCTACCTCACATAAAAAATTAATTAAACCGTACCCATAGGTTGTTCAATTGATTCAATTAGTTTCTAGTGCGATTAACTTTAGTGTTTCAAAACGATTTCCTTAAAAACTCAATCATTAATCCACAAAAGATTAAACTGTTCGATTGATATTGAACGTTCCTCCTAGTTCGTTCAGTTTTCCAAAAAATAAATTATGGCTTCCGCAATCCGAGGCCTTTACCGACAAGCTATGCATAAATATCCTACAGCCGCCCAGTCTGTGCAAGTGTCCTTGTTAATGGCAACTAGTGACGTAATCGCCCAATGTGGTGTTGAGAAAACTCCACTCAATAAAATCAACTGGCTGCGAACAGGACAATTCAGTTGCATGGGCCTCGTTTTTGTTGGACCGGCCTTAAAAATATGGTATGGAAGACTTGAGGCTATAGTTAATCCTAAACAGAAAGCCTGGCAAAGAGGAGTTAAGAAAGTCGCTCTAGATCAATTGGCGTTTGCTCCATTTTTCATTGGAGCATTCACTACAACTTTGGGTGTTATTCAAGGACTTAAACCAAATGAAATAATGGAACGCCTCAAGACGGATTATTTTGAAGTATTAAAGTCAAACTACATGCTGTGGCCAGCAGCACAACTAGTTAATTTTGCACTGATTCCATTGAATTTTCAAGTTGTATTTGCACAGTCGGTCGCTGTATTGTGGAATGTCTATTTGTCCATGGCATTGGCTAGCGATAAGAAATCAGACGCAACAAAAGCAGAAAACACATGACGTTAGGATTATCTAGTAATTTATGTAAATACATATTGTGATACATTTTATGTTATTTGTGAATAAACTATTTTATCTTCAAATACAATGTTTGTCTTTTTATTTATTTAAATTAAAGTTGGTTTCCTGATTGAAGTGATATTTTAATTGGGTAGGTTTACCTACAATTCATTTGAAGAGAATTGTAAATTCCATGAACTTAGCATATTTTGAATGACAAAATTACATTTCGTATCAGATGAGAAACCGTATTATATTTTTATTCTGCCAAATATTTAATTAAAAGGTCAACAACACAACACTAGTTGGTTGATCTCAGCAAGACCATCTGTTTTATTTGAAATCATATGCCAACATGAAAAACCTTGAAAGTATTTTGGCTACTCTGCCATGTGAAATCGATGGTGATTTATTATAATTTATTTTATACATTTTGTTGCGAGTACAATAGAAATACCTAATATAAAAAACAAATGAAAGCAAAATGTATATTAAACATTTGTATTTTTAGAAACATAAAAATGTCATTTTAAACTACATACATACAGTATAGTTTTAGCACGTGGACGATTCTTTACCGGACGTAATTTTGAAACTGTCCCCATGTTGGGAAATTAATTCTTTCGTTAATATTGTTAAATTGATTTATTTTCGATGAAATTCGGTTATTGGGGTGACAGTTATGATACTCTGGGGTTTATAGCATAATATAATGAAAAACCTATGAATAAATTGAGTCATAGCCATGCGGAGGCATTGAAAAATTTCAGTAAGCTGTTTTCCGAAATACTTGAATGTTCTTCTAGTTTCTGAAATAAGTAGGTATTTTCTATTTTCTTATATTATGTTCAGAGGTAGTGCATAATGTCCCCGTGCAATTCTTCATCGCAAAATCATCGTCATACTTTTATACCTAATCAGCTAATGATCCTATTCTTGCTAGTTTGTCAGTTTTTTTCATTTCCTGGAACGACGTCGTTTTCAAGTATTCAACCAAGTAAGTTATAAATATAGAATCTACAAGTACATATTTATAAATACAAAAAGTATGAAATGATGAAGTTCAATGAACCTTTAAAATTTTAATAAATATTATTGTGTTGCATTGCTCTTTTTGATAGGCAAAACATTTTTTTGCAGTACATTTTTCAACTAACTGCACCATCAAAAGCATGTACTTTTGCCTTATCATTAATTTTAAAACTATTTGGCCATTCTGTAGTTTTGTTCATTTAAAAAATTATTTGATTATTATTTCAAAATAATTTCTAAATGATTTTACTTCACGAAAATCAATTAAATTTTCAAAATCTAATTGTCTTCATTTGTGTGTTTGTTCAAATCAAATATTCTAAACAGTTAAATTGTCAAGAGCATAATAATTTAACTGATCTTATATCTGGCGGAACTATTGAAGATAAATATAACCTGGCAAAGTTTGTAGTCTCAATTCAGTTGAAATCGTATGAAGAGTCAAAATTTGGTTGGTATCATATTTGCGGAGGTGCAATAATATCATCAAACAAAATACTCACAGCTGCGCATTGTCTCTATAAGTATGATTTTGTTTAAATTTATTTGCAAATTACTGATAACATGTGTAGGTATCCTAGAAAACTCTATAAACCTCATGAGATCGTCGTAGTAGTTGGATTACTGAATCGTTTTACTCGAACACACAGTACCCGAGTAAAGGATATTGCTTATGTAAAAATTCACCAAGCATATAGAGGTGGTAAAATTTTATATGCCGATGTAGGTTTTTTAATTTTAAAAGAAAAAATATTATTTGACAATGCTGGTGTGGGAATAATTGAAATTACAAATTGGCCAGCTATAATTAATGAATGTTGCACAGTTGTTGGTTGGGGTAAACTATTCGAGGTAAGCCTTATTAACATAATCAATCCGTAGAGTAACCAATGAAAAAAATGTGTGTTCATAAGAAAGGACCCACATCTGATAGAATCGGGTTTGTTAACGTGGAGATCCTGAGTCGCAAAGACTGCAAAACCAAGTACAGTTCTTCGTTCACTTCTGGTATGATATGCGCTGGTTATCCAAAGAACTGGATAAGGGACTCTTGTGCAGGTGATTCTGGTGGACCGTTGATTTGTGAAGAAAGAATTGTCGGAATAGTGTCATGGGGAGTTGGATGTGGCAGGAAATATCTGCCTGGAGTCTACACTGACGTTTATTATTTTAAAGATTGGATATCAAATGGAAAATTATTGCTGCCAAATTATTTAATTTTAATGTTTGGAATTATAATTTTAGATAAATAAAATATAATGTTCAATATTGCGTCAATCACATCTAAGTTTATAGAAATTTGTCTACAAACGTCGAAAACTATATAATTCAAAACTATTCCATTGCATGGCGTTATTCAAAAAGAGATTTATATCAACTGTTGCACAGAAAAAGGTTGATTTGATGTATAAGGATTTCATAAAGGAATTCGGTATCTTTCAAAATATTTAAATGGATTCTTTGATATTATTTTTTATTAAGAGTATAGGTACTTATTTGTTTTGCTGAAAATCCAAATATAATTAAAAAAAACATTTTTTTTTATATTTTTATCTTATTTCTTTTTTTTAATAAAAACGAAAGACAAATAAAATGTGAAATTAAAATGCGATTTTGCTTCCTGATTAATTATTTTTTTTTAAAACTGTACCGTTGGCCAGAACTGATTTCCCATCTGCTGCGACAATTTATCAGTGAATCTATTTTAGGTTAAGACTTACATATTTTGTGTCATGGTATCGTATGTTGAAGCCATCCTCTTTATCGTCTGTGGAACTACAGCATAATGTTCCGTGCTGTTTGTTAATACGTCTGTGAAATGTGTAAATGATTCTCCAATAGCTTTTCAAGCTAATTGTAGGCTTATCTAAGGCAATGCCACACATCATATCATAAAAAAACTTATGTTGAGCTGTAGAATGAAATTATACTCTCAATAGACATCGACATCAAGCAACACAAATAGCGCAGATGTTTTTGGCAGATCTCATATGTACGAACCACTAAGGGATCGCGATCATGTAGAATTTTATATGGATTCTTTAACTGTAAGACTAAAACATCCAGAGCAAAATGAAGTGAAAACAATTCCAACATTTGTTCAATTGAGTTTTCATTTCCATAAAAAAAACTCTCGTACACTTTAAAATAGCTTGCATATAAAACATTTTATATGTTTGAGTTTATGAATTTGCAGCTAGTCAACCCACAAAAACATCACTTTAATTTATAGTAATGTTTAACTGGGTCTGGATGAACTCGAAAAAGAAAATAGCGTAATAAATAGTTGTTGTATGAGTTCAACGTTATTTATTGGGAAAATTGAACCCAGATCCTATGAAGAACAAAAATGAAAGTTCTATTAAAATCAAACCAGTACATCAACACATCAACACTGCAACATTCTCTTTTCTTCTATATATTTTTACATTACAGCCCATGGGTTTTGTTTGAAATAAACAGTGCACCATCCCATATACAAGTTTATTCCAATTGACGTTCACTACAATTATATGTATGCAAATTGTTTAGGTCTAAGAGGATTGACGACACCACAGTGACAATCATGAGTAATGGTCTCAAAACCTTGCAACGAAGGCTTAAACTAATATGGATGAACCTTTTGAATGCAGTTATGTCAGTCATTTGTATTTTTCTATTCGACAGGTAGGTAACCACTGTACAAATAACATTTTTACAAAAATGAATGCATTCACTGAGATGTCAGACACAAGTAGTGAACGCCACTTGCTTACTAACAATTGTATTTACCAAAACATGATAAAACGTATCGTTTTGTTTCCGGGCTTACTAAGGAAATCGATCGGACAGTTTGAAAGAAAAACATGCTGTCAGAATCTTTTCCGTACCGCAAAGAGAAACGATATTAACTCGACAAGTAATGGAGCTACCTTGTGAAAAAGAACACATCACTTGTTGGTTTGCTTAAGTTTTGTTAAGTTACTATGATCCCAAACGATACCATTAATTTGAACATTGAGACCATAAAATTGTTGTTCAATTAGTTTGATTAAATGTTGCAATAAGTCAGCTTAAAATTTTTCGTAACTTTTCTGTTAAACAAAATTTAATAATAAATTTATGAAACTTGTTTTACTTGTTAAAATCAATTGGACTTGTCGTCAGTAGTAGAAAACTTAATTTATGAACAAGATTTCATATCTTTTTGTCTGTAATAAATAGTTTAAGTTATATACAAATTATATTAGAAGACGAAGAAGATCTTTGCAGCGAGATGATTAGTTGAATAAAACAGCAGATGAACGTTAGAACATAAAAAAAACAATTGGAAAATCTCATTTACAGAAAAAGTTTTCGAATGAAATCCGCAGATATTTTTTTCAGTTATTAACAAAGAGTTATAAATACGAACTGCAAATAAAAACAATACAAAAAAATAATATTTCAGTCTCAACTTTCATGATTATAGAAAATATTATTTCAGTGAATGGAGACGTGAAAATCCCAGAAAGAAACACATTTTTTCAAACCCCAAACATTAAAAATATTAAGTAGCAATTACTCATTTATAAAAATATAAAAACAGGAGTGACAAAGCTTAATCAAAGTAGAAATAAGCTTTCGGGGAAGCTTTCACGTTTAAAATACCATTGTGAAGAATATAGAGCGCAACCAATTCAGTTGGTATTCATATAGAAAGGAGAGGCAGGCATAAATACCCTTGTGAAAATAAATGCGTTTAGTTGGCCTCAAAGTATGTAAAAGTCCAAAAACCGGGAAAAGAAGCACGAGAACTTATAATTATATACATTCATGTACTTTGCAGAAATATTTTAGTTGAAACATTTATTTCATCATAATTTCGGATGAAGAATTAACAACACTCTTCACAAGGGTCTTTCTCTATATTCTCACGTTAAAATTAATCATTTAACTTAATAAGATAGTTAGGAGAGAAGAACAAATAAAAAACAATTTTATAATCATTTTAAATGGAATAACAACAACGAAAGGCAGACATTATAGACTTTTCCGGCATCGAAAAACACTTTTTCACTCAGACCAGGAATGGAATAGACAACTTTCTTCAGGGTTCTTTGCACTACGCAATTCTACCACTGAAATTTTACAAGCTTATCTCGTTCGAGTTTGGTCATGACCAACATGATCCTCCTCTGGATGCCCACTTGCATTAATACTTAACGACAACAAAGATACACACAAAAGGATTGGTTGTGAATTTAAGTCACTAGACCTTGATTTTTCTTGAGCTTCCGTGCCTCTAATAAGAAAATAAGTTTTAAGTTTAACAAATACATATGCCCTTAATTTGTGCATGTTTTTATAAATTACATTTATTATAATGAAATGGGTTCTATGCAGCCCCCAAGTCATATGCGTATGCAATTCAAAAATGGCGATTTATAGGCACAAGTAACTTTTCTTTGAAATAAGATTACTGTCTCACTAAAAATCTCAGTAGTTAGTTAACAATCAAAATTTACAACTAAAAATGAATATCGCAAGTAATTTATTACTTCTTGTTTTGTGTCATAATGTTGTACATGTAAGATTAAAATACTTGATTTTCCATTTTTTTTTCTAAAGAAACTGCTTAAAATAATTGTCAATAAATATGATTATAAACCATTTTACCAAGCTCTCTGGTTTTGGTATCCACCTCTTTGGTAGCCCTGGCCCATACCTTGATTATTGTAGTTATTACTACCACCACCACCATTTCCGTATCCAGAATTCATTAATCTGTTATTATTTGATTGATAGTTGTTACCACTATCACCACCTTGCATTGTATTACCACCATAATTTGAAAAATTAGAATTATTATTGCCCATAAAATTCTGGGATGAATTGTTATTAAACGAACCCGTATTAGAACGTTTTGGTTTTAACTCCACAACTCCTAAGCCGAGGAATACCATAAAGTCGCGACTTTGCAGAGCCTGGAAGCATTGCTCACCTACGCTAACTGTGATCAACTGACCATTGCCATCAGATTCACGATTTATAACACGCCAGTTATTTGCATTCAGAGAGTTATTCTGTTTATCAATAATATTGAGAATCTCAACGGGTGAGCGGAAATCTCCTTGCAAATAGAAACTGAGAATCTGAGGCTCGGGCATTGCATTGCAGTCGATCATACGAACTCCGGCTCTTTCCCATCGTGCGACCAACATAGCCAACCAATTGTAACTTAGTTCGTCGGCGCAAATCAACTTCAACCAACCGTCTTCAGAACTTGTACCCAAGAAACGGATCAATGGACCGCCTTGGGGAATTTTAATAATCTCATTGGTGATGGCTTCTTTGAGCGCATCAAGTTTCATGTCATCTAACATGTCTGCGGGGTAGTTAATTGGTACAATACCAACTTCAAGAGAATTTGTTTGAATTTGCTGTTGTTGACGCTGGTTGAAGTTATTGTTTTGCTGTTGAGGTTGATTTCGCTGACGGTTATTGGTGTAGGGAACTGGACGTTCATTGCGACGAGAACCAACAGAGGCAGAGTTTTGAGCTTTACCTCCATTTGGGTTGTTGTTCTGTCGTTTGTTGGTGGTTTGTTGTAAAAGAATGCCGGGTGAAGTGGTAACTTTCTGAACAGTAGAAACGTTTTGCTTAGAATTAGGACCCTTTTGTGGGGCACTCTTTACTGGAGCTGCGTTCTGAACTGAAGTCTTTTGTGCTTGACCCCTCTGAGCATTTGGTTTTTGTTGGCCACCAGGACCCCTTTGAGCGGCACCACCTTGTGGTAAAGGTTTTTTTTGGCGACCAGTACCAGTCTGAGCGACACTACCCTGTGTTTGAGCTTTTCTTTGGCCAGCTGCACCACTTTGAGAGGGCCCACCTTGGGATGTGCCTTGACCAGGACCTTTACCGTTAAATTTGTAACCACGTCTCTCTTCAATAGGTACAATACGCAAGTTTGTCGTATTGACATCCGACTGTTGGTTGAGAAGCTGCTGAGCAGCCTGTTTGGCAACGTAGGCAGCATAAATCAGCTGACGAGCAGCAACTGGCTCCATTCCAGCATCCATCAATATACCCGCCTTTTTACGTTGGGCACCACTCAATCTAGGTACTTGCGTAGACAAAGCTTGTTTAAGCTCAGTAAGATTTGTTAGGTTAAGCTCTTCAGTAGGGGCTTTTAAACCCGACTGGACTAGTAGCTCCTTAGCTCTTTGTTCAGCAAGAACAATCTCAATAGCCTCGGCGGCGGGGACACGTTTCTTTTCCATTAATTTAAATACTCTCTTCTTACCCTCTGCTGTAATTTTGTTTGTTTTAGGGCCGCCTGATGTATCGTTGTCCATGTTTCTCAGAAATTGGTTGCATTCCATACAAATTATCATGTCATTCAGTTCCACTTTAGAGAACTAAAATATATACACATAGGTAATAATGTTTTAATAAAATAATAATATGAATAAATTTTACCTTACAACCACTCATTTGTTCCAATAAAACTGTAAACGTTTTAGGTAAAGAATGGACTTTCTTGATAGCATTTCTTTTCGGCTTTTTCATGCACAATTTGCAAATAACATCTACATAAGACAAAGGAAATTTAATTATATCTATATTATGTACTTTGAACGAAAATTTTAAATAAACTTACTAGGGCCACCCATTTTAAAGATATTTTTTCTTTTATATTAGAACGTGAAAACTTTTGCTTTTAAAATTTATTTAATTGCAGAATACCGCAACTACTTGAACTCACGCCTTGCGATCTTGCGAACTTTTAAGAGAAAATAAAATGGTGGAAAGATTTATTTCATCTTCTTTTTTACTTGAAAAATCTATTAAAAACACTGCCTTATCGAACATGGCTTGTGGTAAGGAAGTTTAATTTGTTGAAGGTCATCACACATTCCTCGCGTTCGGGTAGATGGCCGCATTGAGGCAAGTGCGCATTGGTACGTTCTTTTAATAACAATAGTTGATTATTGTTGTTGTGTCAAATAAAATTGTTAAAATGCCATTGTTGGAGTTTGTTAGGATTGTTACAATTTCATTTTGGAACGACTCGTTGTTAAATATTGTTAGCCTGTCAAACGAAAATCAAAATTTTATGAGTGATTAAGCGACGAAAAATCGTGGTTTCCTTATAAGAATCGATGAAAAACATTTGTATGTTAACAAAACACAATAAACTTTATTAATACAATTACATTTTAATTTTTTATTGCACTAAACATATTTTTGTTGAAATCATTTGCAATTAAAGGAACGCACCACATGCAAATTAAATAAAAACGTAAAGCAACTTTTACACGGTCAGTCAGAGGACGTCAGTCATCTAGACATATAATTAGTCATCATCAAACAAATGCACGCATACAGACTTATTTGTACAAACTCTATATGTTTATAATTTCTAAGTAGAGTCAGAAATGTTCAATAAAACGACTCACCAACTTTCACCGATAAAACTCAGAACTATTGTGAATATTGTATCCCCAATAAGAATTACAGGGATAAAAGGAGAAGTAAGAGATATCAAGTTGCTTACGTAGTATTAGAGTGGTATTCCTTGACACACTGGCGGTTTATTCGTATACAATCGTATCTATCATTGACATATCAGATATGGGAAGCCAGTATCCAACTTCACGCGTGTTCCAATATAACTAAGGCCACCATCAATTACTTGGAGGGAATCTGCGTAGCAGTGCTTTGTTTGGTTTAATTAATTAATTAATTTTGATATATTTTGATGGAAATTGTTATCAAACTACTTTTACTATACAAAAAAATCCACTCTTCATGTTATTGACTAACAATAATGGCGAAATTAGTACACGTATTTAACACTACTAGATGATGGCGATTTTATACCGCTTTTACACCGTGGCTCCACAAAAAATATTTATTGCCATTTCGATTTCATGCAATATTTCAGTAATTTCAATTTATTTTTTGTGTTGGCAAATCATTTCTTGACATAGATTTCGCAATCGTTTATTATCACACAGGAGAAAGAAGAAAGCAAATTCATAAATATGTTATATGATATTATATACTAGAAGTCAAAATATTGCTCAGTTGATTGCAACAGAGATAGAAAGCAATATTACCAGACATTAATAACATAAAATATAAAATTTTGATTGCTTCCGCGTATTTCATGCAATAAATATTGACAGTGGAGACCCGGGGTTAGCTGGAACATCTTTTTTTCTCCGTTTGTATGAAAATTTCAACCGACTGGCGGTCAATATCTAGTACTTCAATGGTATCTATGATCATGTTTCCAAATGTAGAACGTTTCGTGTTTCCACGTAAAGAACATACTCTGTATATATCGTTCTTCCGTTTTTCGTTTTTTTTTTTTTAATGTATGCAAACTACTTATTTCTCCCTTTCATAATGTGTATTCAACCACTACGCAAGCGACAATATTTTTGCACACACACTACAAAAAGAGAACAACACGAAGGAAAAGGTCAAGCGTTCTTCATTCAATCTTTATAATTTTTTTTCCCTGTACATACGTCTCTTCAAGTTACCTCTCACCATCACTAATCATTATTTTCTTCTATACGATTTTTACACGTGAAAACATGGACTATACCACCAGTGTGTCACAGCTCACAGGTATAACGTTATTTGAAAGAGTAATGACTCCAGAATCTTGGTGTAATAGCACACAAAGCGTGTTATCATCGAAGTTTGAGGGCCATAAGCTCTTACGTCGGCAAAGTAGGCAAATCAGAGCACCATTTTTTGGACATTTTCCTTAGCTGTCAAAGTTGGCTTTTACGTCGTTTACTTTCTCGTGCTCGTATCGAAATAATTCAACAAACGTGTGTTTTGAACTAAATACACTTAAATTTGTTAATTTTATCTTAATATAAGCGGCAATAAAAAAATGGAAAGTGCCAAACAGACAGTTCAGTTCCATGAAATGGAACTAGACGACCGAATTTTAAAGGTACCTTATCCAAAGTTTTTTTTTATCAAAAATTAATCGCCTAACTATTTTTTAAGGCTATTTCAAAACTTGGATGGACATATCCAACATTAATTCAAGAAGCAGCTATCCCGCTTCTTTTGGAAGGAAAAGATGTCGTTGTCAGAGCTCGAACAGGTTCTGGAAAAACAGCTGCCTTTGCATTGCCAGTGATCCAGAAAATTCTTAATTCAAAACTTAATGCTGCTGAACAGGCAATCAGTGCTTTGATTTTATCTCCAAGCAAGGAATTATGCCAGCAGACTAGAGCTGCCATGGAACAAATGGCTTCCAAGTGTGGCAAAGTTGTTCGAATCGTAGATGTCTCGTCAAGTGATGTCGTGGCCCAAAAGCATGTTCTTGCTGAAAGGCCAGATGTTGTTATCACCACTCCAGCTAAAATTCTTACTCATCTTCAGTCTGGAGCGATAGATTTAAAAAAATTAGAGACACTAGTAGTTGATGAGGCAGATTTGGTATTCAGCTTCGGGTTCGAAAAAGATTTTAAGAAAATCGTCGACTTTCTACCTTCAATCTATCAAGTAAGTTAAGAGTTTTTATGCGGTTTTAAACTAATCAAAAAATTTTATTTTAAATAGGCTGTTTTGGTATCAGCTACAATCACCGACGATGTAATGGACATGAAAAATATCATTCTGCATAATCCAGCTATTTTAAAACTTGAGGAGCCCGAACTAGTGCCTGAAAGCCAACTTTCCCATCAGAGAATTCTCTCTGAAGAAAACGACAAACCAGCAATCCTATGTGCGCTCTTAAAACTTCGCTTGATAAGAGGCAAGAATGTTATCTTTGTTAATTCTGTTGATAGATGCTACAAGTAAGCTCGCAAAATATTGTTATTTTTCTGTTTTTTATTGAATTCATGATGATTTCACACATTTTTCTTGATTGGGCATGGTTAAACCTTGGCTCACGCATGAATCTACAATCTTCTCTCTGATTTGCTCTCAAAAAACAAAACTCCAATTAAATAATTCTAAGACTTAACTTAACATTCCTTTCATCTTTCTAGACTAAAGCTGTTTCTTGAACAATTCAGCATCAAATCTTGCGTCCTTAACTCGGAACTTCCCACCAAAATCCGTATTCACACAATAAACCAGTTCAACCAGGGTAACTACGACTTCATAATTGCTTCCGATGAAAACATGCTTGAGAATCCAGGACGAGTAAAAAGTGACACAGAATCGGGAGCATCCAGAGGGATTGACTTTCAGTGTGTGTCGAATGTGATCAACTTTGATTTCCCTTTAGACGTTAATTCGTACATTCACCGAGCTGGAAGAACAGCAAGAGGAACAAATAAGGTTTGTTCAAAAGTATTGTGTTGTTTACTTTTAATTATGGACGGAATGTTTAACACATCCTGTCTGTTTTTTAAACTACCACTCTACATTTTCAGTTTTTAGTTTCGGGCTAATGAAACACGAGCTTCTTTTTTCGCACTTGGTCCGTGCGTCATGAGAACAAAGAAAATCAATATAAATTCGTTGACATTCGTGTCTACACTCGTATTGATTTTCTTAGTTGTCATGAATGGACGCGAGGAAAAAAATGCTCTTGTGTCATTACATTAGCCTCAAACTTTTACTTCTTAACTTATGAATATATTTCAGGGTTGTGTGCTGTCTTTTGTGAGCATGAAGGATGAAGACGTTAATAATGCTATCGAAGAGCGCCTTAAAAGCGGCTACATGAGCGAAGACACTATAATTAAAAACTATCAATTTAAACTGGAAGAAGTAGAAGCTTTCCGATATCGTGCAAAAGATGCATGGAGGGCGATAACCCGCATAGCAGTCCATGAAGCTCGTCTACGCGAAATCAAAACTGAAATATTTAATAACGAGAAACTAAAAAGCTTCTTTGCCGACAATAACCGAGAGTTGCAAGTTCTGCGCCACGATAAACCCCTGAAGGTTGTCAAGATTCAGCCACATTTGTCACATGTCCCAGAATACATTGTTCCAAAAGCTCTAAAGAGGTTGGCTAGCAGTATAAATCAACGAAGTTCCAAACAATTCAAAAGTTTTTCATCAGCTAAATCGACCTACGAAAGTCAGCAAGACAATCCGTTACTGTGTTCGTCTATTGATTATGCCAAAAAGCAAGGTCATCGAAGAAAATAAATCAAAAATATTAAATGTCAACCAAATAAACATTTTTTTTTTTAATTTTATTTTGTACTCAACAACTATGATACATTAATTTAGGGCTCCGTTGTTGTAGTCAGTTCTTCTGGGTTATTGTTCCGATGCTGTTCTTCTTCCTCTTCGTCATCTGATAACAGTGATATGCTGAGATTTGCAGGCATTTTGTTATTGGTCTTCAGTCTTTTGCTTAGCCGTTTGCTGTCTCTGCGTTTCTTTTTCTTCTTTGTGATTGTTTGTAGGTTGTCTCTTAATTGGGTGAGCGAAAGTTCGAACACCGAGTTGCCCACTTCTGTCTGAACTGTAGTTTGGTTGGTAAGCATGGGGAAGATTCTCGCTTGTGTGGCAACTTCATCTTCGTCTCCCGATGACAGAACTATGCTGGTTTCAACAACAGAAGAAGATTCTTTGTTAGGAGATGCCTGTTTTTCTTCTTCTTGTTCGTCTTCTGTGGAAATGATCTCAATGGTCTCTGAAAATAATGCAGCCAGATTGTGTGATGGACGACCATTGGGGATTTCTTTCTTTGCAGCGATTTCTTTTTTGGATTTGGGCTTGGAGCGCTTTTTTGGGGCTTTCTTATTTATTTTACCTGCTAGGCGTCGTCGTTTAAGGCGTTTGTTTTTAAAAAGGCTTTGGGATATATGAAACAGCAGGACGGTTTTCGGTTTATCATCTAAATCAATATAATGTTGTAGATACATACTATGTTTATAGTTTTTTTTTTAATAAAAATTTGTTTTACTAACCTTTATTTCCTGACATTTTTATTTCCATTTAATTAGTAGACACAGGCACAATCAGTCAAAGCCGATTAGGCTTCTTTTTCCAAATTAAGTTTGAAGCCGCGATCGGCTGAGATATTTTGATTTATATAATAAAAACACTTCACATTTATTTTTGAAAACATAAACTAGATAAAATATTAAAAAATAAAAGAATTTTATGAACAATTTTTCATTTGTTTGCAAACAAATTTTTTTTAACTTTTCGGTATGTAGTTTGTGTGATGACGCGTTCTGACACTTGACAGCTGGTGTCAACGCCGGGGGTGCAGTGTTCTTTTCGGGGGAAATTTGTGTTGTTGGAATCGAAATGATTCAAGGAAAAATAAGGGCTTGTTTACATTGCAGTGGGATGAAAAAATTAACAAAAAATTGTTAACATGCGCAAAATTAGTCGCCTCCTTTTAAATCAGTTAAGTTAATCCTAACAAACATTAACTTAACATTATCACCTGGTGATAAGTTTGTATCATATAATACACAATTTATTCACGTTCCAGCAATATCTTCCAGAGAGATTTTGTTGTTTGTGTTTTGTGTCGTTTCATTCTCTTTTGTATCTTTTCGAGAGAGTGGGTAGTTTTTCTGTCAAAAAATTAGAGCTCTTATTAGATAAAATGGAGATTTTCTGGTTTTAAAATGCGTTTTTTTATCAAACAGTTAGCTCTATCGGTCTGTAAGTTACGAAAACGTTAACAAAGTGTTAAATTCTTTTTAGGATCGTGTTATTTTGACCATCATTTTGCGCCATTATCTTTTATATCTTTTCGAGAGAGTGTTTAATTCTTCTTAAGACCGTGTTAATTTGACTATAGTTTTGCGCCAATTTTAATAAGCGTGAAAGAGATTTTAATAAAATAAACAAAAGTTTAAAAAAAATATTTATTTTTATGATATACAATTTTTAATAGTTTTCACAACATTTAACATAAAACCTTTGTATATAAAAACTAATAGTAATATTAGTAATATTACAACGAAACGCTAGCATTGAATTTATTTGACATGGGATATTGTATAATGATGGAATGAAAATAATAATTGTTTGGGAAGGGAAGGTATAATTTACCAGAGGTTCTGACAACAGTAATGCGATAGTCAAGAAAGGTAAAAAAAATAAATTTTCCAGAGAGCCGATAACGGTATCTGTCATGTTACCCAGTCGTGCCATTTATTTTTCAAGAATTTTAACTGAACTTAAAATAGGAAAAACAAATATTCAATTTATTAACAATTTCAACGAAAAATGGTCCAAACCCAAGTATTATATCCATCCAAGGTAAATATATTTCACAAGTTTTCAAAAATAGAATGACGTATTCAAAAAATAAACACTTCGTGACCTTCCCGTTAGTTCATAGAATAATAAATAAATAGAATATCACCTTAGGAGGCTCCACCCACTTTTGCCTACAAACTTTCAAAACTGCAGAGATTTCGCTCTGTATGCGTTCAATTTCTAAAGAGGAATTGCTCCGAATTTTCTAGTCCTTATGCAATCAAGGCTGTTTATACTTCACTTGTCCACCCCCATTTGGAATACGCTTCAGTCGTATGGGATCCATTTTACGCAGTCTCAAAGAATCGTATTGAAAGGGTTCAAAAATCTTTTACCAGATTTTTGGTTAGACAGTTGAAATGGAATTTGCCTGAAATGCCAACTTACTCAACCAGATGTGCCCTCATTGATTTAGCTTCTTTGGAAAAACGCCGGCTCGTAAATTGTGTTATGTTCGTTTATGATATATTGTCTTACCAATTAAATGCCCCGATTTGCTATATCTTCTGAGTATCTATGTTCCAGGCCGAAATATAAGATCCAGAAAATTGTTTTATATTCCCTCACATAGATATAATTACGGTTGTAATGAACCATTCTCAAGATGTATGAGATTATATAATGAACTAAATTTTAATTTAGATTTAAGTCTAGAAAGAAATGTATTTAAAATACAACTAAGTAATAATGTAAATATGAAATAAGTTTATATTAGTTTTAAGCAATCTGTAAGAGGAAACTCGATAGATGAAACAAATAAATAAATAAATAAATTTTCAAATTTTAAATGGGCCTTTTAAATTTGGCCAGCCAATACATTTTTACAATTTTGCATTAAGCTGTTCACACGTATTCACATATAGAAAAGCGCGTGTAAAAATTTTTTTCAACGGGAGGAGACGGAGGAGTATAAGTTGATGACCAGTGCCGTTAGATATATATTATGGTGGATTTACATGTCTCTGCACCTGCAGAACTGCAGAAAACTAAAGGGAGAAAGAAGAAACGCAATGGAAAACTTTGCTCGTTTGATAGAGAGGGAAGACGAAAGTGCAGAGATCTTCATAGATAAATTATGGGTAAAGATTATAGGTAAAAATTAGAAATTATAGGTAAAGATGAACATGTTCATCTTTATTATAGCAACTTCGTCTGCATCAATAATTTACTAATGCCTATTTAATGTAGCACCAAGCCATTTTAAATAATTTTTGGGGTGTTAAGTTTGAAACTTGAATATTTTCGTGAGATAAATACGTAAAAGGAAATAAACCTTTTTATGAACTACAATAATATATTTTCATTCAAATTTTAATTGATAATGTGTAATATAACCACTTTCTGAAAACAAAATGCGAAAGAATTTTTCTTACAACATTGTGGTGCGTACCTGCATTAATCATTTTGACAGCAACTTGTTATAGGAAATCAAATCAGATGGTATCTGTGTACTCTTTTCGTCTTTAGGGTTTAAGATGTACATATCTGTCTCTTTTTAGTTTTCTGCAGTTCTGCAGGTGCAGAGACATGTAAATCCACCATTAGGCGTGTTTTATTGGTAAGTGTATAGTCATTTTAGCAAAATTTTGTATGGGATACGAAAAGTGTCGATAAATAGGTCAGCAATTAAAGTGAACATAAAAGTGAAGACAAAATCTTGGAATGCCTGGAAAGTTTTGGCGCGAAATTTTATGTCAAAACATTTTTTACTTAAAGGTTGGTGGCACTTATGGTCGACAACGTAAACAAAGCACAGTGTTAAACAATAATTTTGTTATTTATTTATTTCAGATTGTTAAAACTAAAAAAATGCCTACTACTTTACGACACATGTGCGTACTTGAAAAAAATGAGAGCATGGAGTATATTGACTTTCAATATGTAGCCAAAAGTTTCTTAATACCTTGGACACCCACTGCTGGTATCATGGAATTGCCAATAGCATGGATGGTGACACACATCATGTGTAGTAAGCGTTGGCAGTCCTGTAACAAATAGTGATTGACTTTTTTTTTATTTTGATGAAAAAATTTAACTTTAAATTGTTTCTTCTTCATTGTAGAACATATAGCTCCTAAAAATCATTTTTTTTTTCACGTCAATTTTTCAACAAAATATAATACTATTTTGACTGCTCAATCAGCAATAAAACTTATTTTAAGCAATATTAACATATGAAAAAAGAATGGTCGAAAATTCATCGTACCATCAACCAATTTCGAGAAAAAAGTGTTAAATTGTTACAAAGTCTGTTTTAAGACAAAATTGCACTTTTTCACTAGTATTTGACACTTTTTGCTTTATTTTTTTGTTGTTTTCCCATTGAGCTTAGTCCAAAAAAAAAAAGAAAATGCATGACTGCGTCGCACGAACTTGCTCTTGTTGCGAACTAAGGGACTACACAGATTTTGAATCATGAAATTATGTACCATCATATTTTTTTTTTGATGTTGTCTCTCATGTCTTAGATTTTCAGGTAGCATTATTATATTATAAAAGTCTGAAAAAAGTTTTTTCTTAAAAGTGGGTATTTGAACAAAATTTCTGGTGTTAACACGTAAGTTTATATTTTCATATACTCTAGAAGAGATATATCCAGAATTTCGGAAAAATATTTAAAAAAAAATTTAGAAATACATAATTGCCTTAAAGGAAGAAGTTAAAGACCTCTTAAACAACAACTCAAAACTTGGAGTAAGTGATTCACTTAACACAGAATACGAATTTTGTTTTATCAGCAAAGACTCTAGGTATAGTTCATTATTATTTCCATAAGGAAATATCAGCAAAGACTCTATAGTTCATTATTATTTCCATAAGGTCCATCGACAAAATAGTCATAAGGTCCATGGACATCGAAATCTTTGCATACATAGCCAAATTCGCCCCACTTCAAATCGCATCAATATTGTTTGGCAAAATTGATTGGGTGTATAAGCATTTTTTCGTTTCGACTTAACTGGTAATTTTCGTTTTATTTTTTACCAATTCGCAATTAACAATTAATGAACCATTTCGCAAAATGCATTTGGAGCGAAATTTTAAGTAAATGAAGTTAAAAAAATGCAAAAGAATTGAATGCCAAATAAAAAAAGCTTAACAATAAATTCGCCTAGCAAAAAATAACAAAAAGGCAAAATGCCCAGTCAAAAAATTGAAATAAGGAATGTCTTTTGTAAAAAAAATTCAAAACAACACACTACCAAATAAAAAACTTCAAAAAGCTAAACAATCAAGATACTAAATGACGAAATTAAAATTGAGAAATTAATTAGTGATCCTGGCACACAAGTTCTTTCAACTTACTATTTGTGACAGATTATATCCTTTTTCGGTACTAAGGTGAATGGAGTAATGGACTATATGGCTTTATCGACTATTTTATCTTATTGAAATTCTCTTAAAATTTGAAAGCAGTTTCTTCTATTGTAGACTTAATATTCCCTTAATAAAATTTTATAATTTCTCTAACGGGAGAAATTTTAATTTTACTTCTCAAAAATGCCTACTTCTATCTTTATGACTTCTATCTTTATACAGTGTATGCTTTGACTATATATGATATAGATTTTTTTATTCACAAAAAACTTAATTTAAACATTGTTTCAGTAATGTCATAATAAATAAAATAATATACAATTATTTAAAATCGGTTTTTAATAGCTTTCTTTGAAATTTACATTGCGTTTTTTTTTTACAAAAAAAGACTTTTAGTTTAGTCAAAACAATATGATATAGATATGGAGGCTAATCAGTTACAAATTGAGTGATGTGTATCAAATATGATACATTGGACAATTAAGCCAAAGTCGTTTTTTCAAAAAATAAGTTCTGGAAGTTGAGAGGTGTACAAAAATTATTTTGTATGCTTAGAGTTCGAACAAATATGTATGATATATGGACACATTTTTAAAACCGGTTTTAGACGACGCGAAGTATTTTTAAATTTACAATTGAAATTCCAACAATAAGTGTTTCTTGTAAGAAGAATATTTGTTTTACAGTTTTACAAGATGACATTTTTGTTTCATGATAAGTTCATATTATTTTTATTAAAAAACATTTAAAAAAATTTGATTTTTAGTACCTACATAATTTGTTTATAACTTTTTATGCTTGAAAAAAGGACAATTTCCCCCCCCCCTCCCATATTTACTAAACATTGCATTTGTTTGGCACCGTTGAGATAGTCACATTAAAATTAAACAGCTCACTTTTGATCATACCAAATCTTTCAAATCGAACGCTGACAGTACCTAATTTGGAGTTCACTCAAAGTTTCATCCATCCTATAGTAATTTCAATTACATTATTAAAATTAAAATCAAAATCAATAAATATAGTTCTATCAGACTTATATACAAATCAATAAAATAAAAAAAAAACATCTTTACCCCTTTCAGAATAATAATTAATTTTCAAAACTGAAACAATGCCATCTGGTAAATTTTACGAGTATCTCTACTTCAGATATCTGCATTACAGCATAATCATTTTTCATTTACACTTAAATTTACTTTTCATTCATTAAGTTCCGATTTCTGTTTTAAATCCTTTAATGCCCCTAGAGTTCATCAACACTTTAACACTGTTGCTTCGCACAGGAGTAAAAAGATCCCTATAAGAGCCAAACAGTTCATATTAAAAGTAAAACACCAAAAAACTTCTCAAAAAATAAAACGAAAGCAAATAACAATCAGTTCAAAAGAATCTTAAATAAATTGGAATTCTCTTACAGAGCTGCCCCATCTTATCCCTTCTGTAAAACAAAAACAACGCTTTTCCATACAAGCGGTTTCAATGAGGTAAAAAAAAAAACAAAATACGCTAACAATAATGTTTAACCAAGTTAAGATCTTTCAAGAAACAACGAACCCTCGCATGGATGTCCTTGAAGGTCAACCAAAGTATAGCATCTAGTCTAAAGACCTATTCTATATACAAGTGCACAAATGTGTGTATCGGTCTGGTCCATACTCATCAACTCCTTGCAGCACCTACGAAAATTGATTGAGTCATTTCCACTATACTCGTTTGTCTTCTCTATATATTATGAAATCAGCTCACACAGGATACAGGCGCGAGTATATAGGAAAATTCCTGCGTGTAATTTATTCCAATCCCGACGTAGTATTTCAAGAATCGTACATAATATAAGACGTCCGGGGCCTGTATCTTCCCGACGAGTGCAAGAAAAATGGGCAGCAGAAAAAATGTTGGCACCACCCACAAAATAGAAACAAACGTTTTGAGTTTAATTGCTGAGATTTCGAGTGATTATTCAGTGCGCAGGATTATAAACAAAAGAGCTTTTGTGCAGATATTTTTGAGTTAAAACATAATGGAGACTTCTGGCACTGGGTCCTGGGGCTTACAATCGAAAAAAAGTAGTCTATATTGAATGTTGTCTTGGGTTTGACATCATTTATAAATGGGGACGAATTCCCTATCTTTATTGTTCTTCTGTTATAACTCAACATCGGCAATAAACAAATATTTAATTGTTTTTTCACAGGATGATATTTTCCGAAGCATCACTTATTCACAACAAAATATGTACCTACTTAATTTTCCTCTGTAAAAAGTAACAATTTTGTTAAAAGGCAATTTTTTGGGCGATTTTTTATTTGGAAATGAATGCAATTAACAATTTTCAATTGAGAAGTTATTAATATTTTTGTCTCAGTTAACCAATTTGAGATATAAGTAAAAAAACAAAATGAGGGAACTTTAAACCTGTTACCACTCCCTATATTTTTATACATATTTATTTATTAAGTATGTGTCTGTAAGGCACATTGGGGCATATTCATAGTTGGTTTTGAACTACAGTTTTACTTAGCCTGGGCTTAATCAATGTAATTTCAATAGGATAAACTTGAGTTTTTCTAAAAACAGCTTAAACAGTGTCTATGAATATGCCCCATTGCCTTTTAAATCCAACAGGCGTTGCACGACACTAGTTAGAAGGAGTAGAAAGATAGGACTGGCACATCTCCTTTAAGTAATAGAGTAATGGAGAACTTTTCTAGTTTATATTTTTATTTGTTAAAAAAAAAAAAAAAAAAATAAAAACAAAAGAAAACGAACTCAAAACCCCGCTCTGGAAAATTTGTATATAGTAACACTTTAAAGAAAGTAATTTGGATAAAAAAAATAATTAGTTACACTGGTAGACTTAAGTTTCATTGATAAGATGTTATAAATATTTTTTTTTGTTTTATTGCGTATACGGCACTATGAACCATATATTGGGTGCTTCATACTTACAGTCAACATAAGTATTTATTGACTACATTTGTTCAAAAAACGAAGCTAATAAGTAAACATATATTTCAATTCTTTTTTTTTTATTATAACGTTGGGGAGAGTACGATAACTTTGGCGCCGAAAATTGATAACGGATTTTTGTAGAAGGGACAAGTACAAGCATTTTTTACTATGGGAGGGGGGGTCTTCTACTCTCGTTCGGGCGAGAGGGGCAGTTTAATGAAAAAACTGAACCTAACTGTATTATAAGTTTTATGAAAGCCAATACTCTGTTTTATTAGCTAGTTTTTAAAAAAGGTGAAATCTTTCCATAGTTTTTGAAAAAAACTACTTTCAAACTCAAAATTGGAGAAAAAAAAAAATATAAACAAAATGTTTAAAGTGTAATTTTCAAAACTTTGAGATTATATTTTTTTCTTCTTATAAATCGTTGCTCATATTAGTTATTAATCAGAAACCGAAAATAAAATGATAATATTTATCCAAGATTTCGAGAAAATTAAAAATTACCAAAACTACTATTTGAATTCAATTAATTTTTTTTTGCTTGAGTATTTTACGTGGTCTTATTTTGATAGTTAAAATAGATAAGTCAAATACAAGCATTTTTAACTATAGGGGGTCTGTATCCCCCCGTTTAAGCGGGAGAGGCAATTTAATAAAAAAAAGTACTAACAATTGAAAAAAAAAATAGTTAAAAAAATAACGGTAATTAAGTATTATATCTTTTTAAGTATTATATCTTTTTTGAAAGCAAATACTCTGTTTTATTGTCCGGTTTTTAAATTAAATGAAATCTATCCATTAGTTTTTTGAAAAAAAAACTACTTTCAAACTCAAAATTTGGGAAAAAAACATAAAATAAATGTTTAATTTTATAAAACATTGAAAAAAAAAAATTCTTTGAATCTAAAAGAAACTTTGCATATACCCAAACTCGCACCCACCCCAAATCCTATGACAGGCTCAGGCAGTGGGGTTGCAGGGGGGCAGCATGCCCCCCCTAAAAATACCTCACAGACATACGCCGTTAAGCTGGGTGTTGGGAAAGTATGATAATTTTGAGTGAATTTGTGTAAGAATTAATCCATATTCTATTTTTACTATCAATTTAAGACCACGTAAAATACTCAAGAAAAAAAAAATTAATTAAATTAAAATAGTAGTTTTGGTAATTTTTAATTTTCTGGAAAATAAGAAGACTTAAATCATTTTGTTTTCGTTGTCTGATTAAAAATTAATATGAGCAACGATTTCTAAGAAAAAAAATATAATATAAAATCTCAAAGTTTTGAAAAAGTACACTTTAAACATTTTTTATCTTTTTTCCAAAATTTTGAGTTTGAAAGTAGTTTTTTCAAAAACTACGGATTTCACTTGATGTAAAGATGTTATACTTAATTATAGGTATTACCGTTACTTTTTAATGATTTTATTCTATTTTTAGTACTTTTTTCATTAAACTGCCCCTCCCGCCCAAACGGGGCAGATAGACAACCTTCCCATAGTAAAAAATGTTTGTATTTGACCTCTCTTCAAAAATCCGTTATCAATTGTCGGCGCGAAAGGTATCGTACTCGTGTCATAATGTTTTTTAATTAGAACGGGGATGTAGAAATATTAAAAATAGCTCAAAAATGGATGACAATACATACAAAAACAACTGCGCATCTTCATTAAATGTTCTTTTCGAAAATTTTACATTTTCTTTTTCTTTTTGTATTTTCAATTGATTGTAAGTTTCATGTTCCATGGCTTAACTCTTTTTTTTTACTCATTTTTTACTTGCGATTATAGGAACTACAAGGCAAGTTTTGCATTCGTAAAAAAAAGTATTGAGATAACAATCAAACATGACATTACGATTATAGAGAACACGAAAAAAGTATGTCCGACAATTCTGTCTGTCTGTCTGTCAGTCTGGATGTATCGAAACCTACAGCCTAAACGGTTGGGCCAGTTCGGCGTATTTTTTATTTGTATCCTAAGTCTCAAAATAACGTTACCTGTCATATAAGCTTAACAGATAATTCAATTTTTCTCGAAAAAAATACAAGCGATTTTGATAAAATTTCGTATGACTGTTTTTTTTCCAACAGTGATGTTTTTCGTAAAAATTTTTTTTTAGAACTAGATTTTAACGGTACCTGCCATACAAGCGTCTTAAGAAATTCTATTTTTCTCGTAAAAAATAGGACCGATTTTGATAAAATTTCGTATAATGGATTTGTAGTCAAAGGTAATGTTTTTCATGTTTTCAGAATAAGTTCACATACCTGGCAAATAAGCCTTAAAGATAATCCAATTTTTCTCGTAAAAAATACAATCGATTTCAATAAAATTTTGTGTGACTGATTTTTCCCCAGTAATTAAGTTTTTCGTTAGAAACGTATTTGCAAAATCAGCTCACTGACGGTACCTGTCATATAAACGCTAAAAAAAACTTTTTCATGGTTTTACGGATTTTCCATTTCATGTAGATACATATCTTCATCAACCAGGAAAAAACTGACTCTTCAGCATTTTTAGGAACATCAAATATACATTTCCTGAAATTTGTTTGCTATTTGAAGATGTTGACTCTATTATTAATGTCGTGTTTATGACTTCCTACATCGAAGGTGGTTACATGTATTTGATGTATTTCTTTCGGTGAAGTATTGTATTTTATCATGAAGTTTTGCGCAATTATTTTTCACATTTCTCTAGACACCGTATAGAGATCACTTCAAATCAACTGTTTACATATTATCTAAGCTTTTAGTTAGTTAAATCACAATAGTTTATGCGGCAATTATATCTTTCTTGGAATATTACCCAAAGTTTGTTAAAACTGAATTTTAATTACTATTCTAATTTAAGTCCTGGAGTAAGACACTTAAATTTGTTCCCATATTTCTGAATTACTAGCATACTTTCAAGTTGATTTATTTGTTTCTATCAGGAGTTTGAAGGACATCAGTCTCTCCTTCTTTGCAACGAAACGTTGCCGTTGTTCTCCAACTCCTCTTTTTTGATTATATGATTATGACAACATACCATCAGCTGTGTCAGCCATATTGTATTTCGTTCACGATGTTATTTTTGACGTGATGGCTTCCTAGAAATATGATCAAGTTTTGTCACTCCTGCTGCTGCGAAGCATCTTATTTTACTGATTCACTTTATTTTAATCATCATTATGTATAGATACTTGCTAAACGATCTTCATCCTTCATGGTGTGTGATATCATCTTGATTAAACCGAAATTGTTATAGATTATCGAACTGAGATTGCATAAATGAACCGTGATTCAAGACCGATGTCTTCTATATTTTTTCACGAGAAATTAATTAGAAATTACTGGGGAAACACAACACTGTGATGTTGTGTTGCAGATTGGTGGGCTAAAAGCTTCGAAATTCAAAATTCCTACGCAATACTGTCAGCCGCCTGTAAAAGGATTTCGTCGTTTCCACAAAAAATTAGCTTAAGCATTATTAATCAGCATTTCTTTTTTATGAGCGGCTGTCCTAAAAGTGCTTGCTCCCTTTATTGTTTCTGGCATGTCACAGCTCCCGAATAGCCTGGTTTTCATTAGCAGCCGATTAAAACATGTCTTTCAACTTCATACTCTTTGCTTTAAATTTAGAACACTTCTTCTTCGCTCTTTTTTTGTTAAACTTCTAAACATAATACTTAAATTCTTAACACCTTAAATAACCCAAAATTCACTCCCTAACAGACCGCGACAATCTGGAGTTATTCAAAAGATCCTAACAAAAAAAAAAAAAAAACAAATAAACAGTCGTTAATTTCAACAAACGCACTTCTTTTCTAAATTTTATTCACTTTCTTTTTCGCCCGCGATAAGACAACAAAAAAAAAAAAATACCTAAATCTTGCTAAACATTTCACGCCAAATTAAAATTTGTACCACCTCCCCACTCCATGTTATAAAGGAACCTTTTCAAGACTCGGTTGAATGTTGAAAATTACATGCGAAAATTTCCCACGTGCCATAAAATAAAATGTTCACCTGTTATCCTAATAGACAACGATCCATCTCATGGCCACATTGCATAGGAAGTATGCTCGCTTCTTCCAAATCTTAGGATCTCTCGCAAAGGAACAGAAGACAAAATAATAGGAGAAAAAAAAAATTAATTTATGATTGCCCAAAAGCAGAAGCTAGAAGTTCTTATTAGGCAGCATGGCCACCATCTTCAATGGCATCAGGAAACATTATACGAAGAACAAATTCCTTGAGAACTGTGGCTCCTTTTTCCACTCATAGGACAGAGAGACTTCACAGTAATTACAATTATATCCCTGACTTTCTTCATCTACTCCGCAGTTGCCACCCTGACTTTTGACAATGATGATGATGATGATGGCGGGCGATGAGAATGCCTAAGGAAAGATACCATTGCAGTCGATTTATACGATATATACCTACCTACATACATGTGTATGTATAATAAAGTGTCTGTATGCTTGGAAAGTTTCAAGCATCCCAGTGGTTAAAAAAAATACAGGCAACAACAACAAGAAAGAATTAATGCTTCCCAAAGTCAGAAGGTTAAAAACACACCGAGAGTTACGACTTTCAATTTGGACCGAAATTTATAATATCCATTAAGCAAATGGGATTGAAGCAGCTCCTACCACCGACCGACCGTGGCATTTCTATAGTTTAACAGAACTGTTTTTGAACCTACATAAACTGTCCAGAAGCTACTTTACAAAATGTGAATGAAGTCACCCGAAATAGTGGCATGGTTGCGTTTTTGGAGGTTAAACATTTGTGTTGGGAGTCGCAAGTTGTTGCAGCAGACAAATAAAATTAAAATGGAGTCAGAAGCTTGTGAAGTTTGTTTTTGACAATTGCCAAATTCAATTTGCAAACAGAGCCTTAAATGTGTCATTACAAAGAGTAGATGGAATTTTACACCCTATCTTAAGGCGAAACTTAATTGTTTGTACTAATTTCCCATAGGGTAAATACTAAGCATACTTTATGGTAATTAAAAGTGCAATCGTACCTTAAAAGAAATTAAAGGATGGCAGAGAGAATTTTTCTCGTTATCACTTTATTTGAATACTTTGCTATTCACTTAATGAGCTTTTTGTCATTATTTGTCCTTGAAAATATAATTTTGTTGGATGTAGAACATGACATAAATTTAATGCCAAAATTAAAGGGAAATTATTAAACGGTACATTAATATTTATTTAAATGATATTCGGAAGGTTGGTAGTTCTATTGACAACCGGATGTGGAAGCAATTAACGTTTTAATGTGTGTGAGAGTATTTTTTATGTGTAACAATGTTAAATGCAATTATTATTATTGCAGTGTTTACACTGAATAATTAAATGAGTTAGTAACGTGTCAGCATATAGGATGGACTCATGAGGGTATCAATGACTCAGAAGCAGAGCAACAAGGTTTGATATTTGAATATTTGTTATGCAACATTTTTGTGTGTTAATTTTACAAAAAAAAAACAAGGGGAATGGATCAACAATGTACCTGAACAGATTGACGGAAAATCACAACGCCCCACTGCACACTTAAAAATTGAACAGAAAAATAACGTTTCTGAAAAGAGAAACACGGCATTTCTCTTAAAAGTGAGATGTTATCATCTTTAAATAAATTTTCTTAATAACTAACTTTCTGATTGGCAATAAAATGCAAATGAAATTATTTGTAAAAAAGTGTAATGTTTTTAGCCTGTCCCTTTCTGTTTCACTTTCAATTTATCAAGTGAACGGAAGGTTATTTGAAAATAATATAACAAGAGTTGGACCGAAATGGCTTCTCTGAAAAACACCATAATATTGTTTCAGACTTTTGAGAAGGTAAGCTAGATGTGAGCAACGCAACGTGGGCAGTGGGGGATTCGGACATTTCGCCGCCCTAGGCATAGCTGTTAATTGCCGCCTTTCCGCCACCCTTTTAAATCCTCTTTTTTACTTTACATGTTAAATCGTTCTAAATTAATATAAAAAATAACTGGTTTGTTAGATCAAAAATCAAATGACTCGTTTAACCAATGAAAACCACAATTAGTTCCATTGGACGCACTTATTGAATTCAAAAATAGCCGAACAAAATGCGTTCAGAAGTAGAATGGTTGCATTAATTAATCTTTTCAGTAATAGTGTCAAAACGATCGAATCAATCACGATTCATACAGCGATAGTACGCTTTCAGATTAAAATTTATATTTTTTACAACATTTTATCTAGTGTGAACGTTGAAAATTCGCTGAAACCGTATAATTTGTAGTTGCCTATACGGCTAATCTAGCATTGAACGTGTGATTGTTTGTGGAACTTAAAAATTGTTTGCGAATTTTTTAAAACCCCTGGGGCCCTGGTAGTGCTTACTGGACAGTCAAACAAGCACTACCATCCCACAAGCACTACCATCCAAGGATCTTTGGATAAAAATCGAAAGACTAAAAGTTAAAGCTTGCGTCAAATAACTAAAAAAAATATGACCAATTATAAAATTACTGCCGATATTTCTGTCATAAATACGTCATGCAACGTAAAAATTTGTCGCGCAGTTTTTGCCAAAATAACATTTCACGGTTATGTAGAAAAATACAGGACAAATTTTTTAATTGCAGACGTATGGAATGGTAGTGCTAACTTGACAATCTATGTCTATAGAACTATCAGAAAAGTTATTTAAGAAAAAAAATTGAGCGACAATTCTTTTAGTCGCACGATTTTTTTTTATTTGGCAGATAAAACGACGAATAATCGCTCAAAGCAGTGATTAAACTTTTAAAATTTCGGTGCGGTAGTGCTAACTCGATAGATAGACCAAAACTTTTAATACCATCTCAAAAAATTAATATTATAAAATTCTAATAGTAAAACTATGAGCTTTTGCGAGTTTTATCCTTCCACATATTAAATTAATTAAATTCTCGTCAAATAATGCATTTTTAAGTCGATAAAATAACCCCAAATATCTAAAACCATAAGGGTCAACACTCATTTGAACCCTATAACCTCTCACCTCACGATTAGTAACTCTCGTAATCCCATAAAAATTCCTCGACGGGAACGTAAACTTTTAGACAAACTTTTGTCGCAAAAATAAACGAATTATCCATTTCAGACACTCAAATGTATGCAAAACATAAACGAACTTTAACCGCATTCCTATCACCAACTCGGGGCCTGTGTGTGTTTATGTCTAAAAAGTCCTCTTGTTCCGCAGGCAAAAGTCATTGAAAAAGTCCTATAGAATCTACAAGCATTACCAACTGACCATCTAACACTCCCACAAAACTTTCATCTTCATTCCTAAATTCTTTTCTGTATATTTGCATGCCCTAAACATAATTAGAACTGAAAACATTTGGTCTATGTTCCATGTCGGATATGCTGATGGTGTCGAAATACCTCCTTGTTGGACCTGTAGGAGATTCCTGCAATTTCCAAATACTTGCACATTGATGATGGGCGAGAAAAAGAGTGCGAGCATCGAGGCGTGTAAAAACTTTATCCTCATCCTTGGTCATAAGTCGTCAAGCTGCGAGCACAAACCTGATTCCTAGATGCCATTAAAACCGAGTGATGGTAATCGCACCATGAGACACCAGCAATAACAAAACGTCATGTCAAAGAACGAACCGTATTGTTTGCTGACTCATGAAATCAGGGTCAAATGTTTTCAGCATCGTTGGACAAAAGTTTATGATCCTTCGGTCAATTAAATCCACCAGCCCAGCTGGCTTTCTTGCACATCTCTGTACCTTTATTCTGACAGAGCCATCCCCCTTGCGCCTTTGCCTCAGGCTCTGTGATTTGTTGCTTAAGTTGATGCCAGTGAGGATGTCATTTGTGGTGTCTCTCCAGCCATTTTCTAATTACTTAAAGGTCAACTAATGACCGTCTGATGCGACTTTGCATGGTGATTTTGTGGCCACTTAAGTCGTTAAACAGAGAGAAAAACTTCTGGAAACTCTTTCGCATTCTCTGATGTGTGAAGCAACTGTTTTTCTACTTTTGAAACTATTATTTAACCTTGGGCTACGATGACACCACTCCCGCACCCTTAAATGTCGGACTTCCGATTGCAGATGCTATACTTCATGAAGTTTGCATAAATTAAATCCTTTAGGCCCGCTGCTCTATTTGCATGTCTAATAGAAATTAATGGCAAACAATTGAATTTATGCTTTTTGGTTGGCGGGGTTTATTGGTCTGGGAATTAAGGTTGCTCATTAAATATCATAAAAATTCAGTCATCAATAACAAACGCTCAATTCATTGATATTACTAGCCAACCAACAAAAAAACAAAACCAGACAAATATCGTATGGAATTTTATTTATAATCAATTAGCAATGTCAAAGTGACAGCTATAGTTGTAGGTCGGTCAAAGCTCACATTGCTTCCCGCCTCACACTAAAGGAGCCAATCCTTGGAAATTATTGACAATGCAACAGCAAAGGCTTAAAGTGATTACGTGTCATTGAGTTGTGTACACTCACTTTGTGGATAAAAGATTCGTTTTTTTTTTGCTTATAGGTATTTATCGTAATTTATTTTAAAAGTTAAATCTATTATTGTGGATGAAAGAATTAATTATATACAAATGAAACGAATCATTATAAATAATTTACAAATATAAATTGTTTATATTTGAAAATGAAATACGAATAGTGGGAAGGACTAATGGGATTTTTACTTAATCGCGGTTGCATTTTGATTGCAGCTATATTAAGCCATGGACTTGTCAAAAGATTAATTTTGCATTATTTTTAATAAACCAAAAAGATAACAGTTAAAAATTTGCAATTTAATTTGCGTTTCTACAAACAAGGTAGGTTGTTATATATAGAAGCATACTGTCAATGTTTTGAATTAAAAGCAGTTAGGAAAGTACGGGGTAGTTATCCTTCAGTCCATAGTTATCATTGTTTTCCAGATGATATCATTAAATGTTAATACCGATAAAAAATAGTCTGTATCGATAAACAAACGCATGGACTTAGACATTTCTTATTTTTAAATCTCTCGGCTAAAAGAATTCAAAAAATTTAAAAGTCTGGTAACCCTTAGTTTATACATTTGCTAGCTGCAAGACTTGGTGTTTTAGAACTATTGATATAAATTAATAACTCTTCTTTTCACCTTCTAGATAATAATCTGCCACAAGAAGAAAATTGTGCAACTAAGTAGTGGCTTTTTATTTTCTTTGTACGCTTTAATTATTATTTTTTTTTTTTCAAAAAAAAAAATAAATTATTTTTTTTTCAAAAAAAATATGGTTATACTCAAGAAGTTTTTACATCGATTTGGCATCACTTTTTCCACACTAAATTTGACAACTGAAGTCAGTAGCAAGCTACTTTCGCGCCTGTGTTATTGACTTGTACGGATTATGGTGGGTTTACACATGCATGGATTTATTGCCGACTGCGGCGCCTGTATAGTGTATAGTTACTATCGGAAGATAGTAAAACCAGCTTCGGTACGCCTCTGCACTTAATTTTACTGTTTTTATTATTTTTTAATAGTTCCTATCACTTAGAAATCATTTATTTAAATGCTAAATTTTATAAATAACTAACACAAATTTTTTACTGGCGATGGAGCCGCGCGCCAACAAATCCATATGCATGTTTCATGAAGGCGGCTAGCTAGGAACAGAGCTGGCTGTAGAGGCGTGTTGGTTGGGGTTTAGGCTGTAATCCATTCTGGGCTGCAAGCGACATCTAAAGTTAAGTAAGTAAGAAAAGTACGAGACCAAGTAAATCCATGTGCGTATAAAGTAAAGTAAGTAAGAAAAGTACGAGCGCAAGTAAATCCATGTGCGTATGAACAAAAGTAATGGCACACAATTATTTTTTTAAATATGCACTTTACCATGACTTTTGGTACTGCAGTCGATCCAAATAAAACCTGTTATACTCGATTCTTGTCTTCGATGGCTATTCTACTTGAGTAGCATTTTTACCTTTACTCGGTATTTTATCAAAAGACAAATAATCATTTGATTTGTCACAATCTCAATATGAATAATAATTTTCAATTAATAAGAAAAACTAAGACATGTTTCAAAATATACATACGTTTCAGATTTAAATTAGAATTTATGGAATTTTTACACCTAGTAATAAGGGAACACCTCTTAATAAATCAAAATTTACATTCAAACTTAATTTATAGTACAATTTTCAACAAAATTGACTCAAATTTGTCATAATTTCAGGACATCATCTATCCCTTCTGCCTTCATCGCCATTATATATTCGCTATATTTTCCCAATATATAGAGTTCTCCGTAGCATAATATATTTAGCAACAAAAACAAAAAAATAACTCCCAACCATAAGGACATGTATCGCTTAATGTTTTTACACGCGCGAGCATCACATTTGATTCAACATCACGTATTGCAAACCAGTTACATGTCCTTAAACCCTTTTGCCGTTTCATACATTTACTACTTTTTCTCTCTCTCTCCTTTTGGATTTAAAAGGATGATTTGAAAATCCCCAACTTGTCTAGGCGTCTGCCAGCCTGCATGTCTGCGAGTTTCCAAAATCGTGAGTATAAATGTGCATGTTCTTGTTGAGTGGAGTGCGTGTGTGTATCATCATCTATCGTTTATCATAGACCTGGCTAATAACCATAGAAGACACACAGGATGGAGTTGGATCTGTCGAAAATGGCTTAAGTACGGTTGTCGTTTGCTTTTGAGATAGTGTATCAGTGTTTTAAACCGTAACATATAAAAGGGAAATGGGTTTTCTACGTGGCCTCATTTTGATATCCTTTAAAATGCAGAGATAGAGCGACAAAGGTGTATGTATATATTGCGGCTAAAAGAGACTAGAATTTTTTTGTTTTTGGGGCGATTTTTTTTTTATGGGAGGCATTTAAAAGCAATACGTGGGATTTGTGGTAAAATTTTGTGAACACAACTATAGTTAGGTGTATAAATGAGGTGAGCCACAGAATGAATTTTTGATCATGAGAATGCAATCGTTTCAGAAATATTAAAAACAAATTTCGCAACAAAATCATAATGTGAAGTACTTAAGGATTCTATGATTCGTTCTCGAAAGTAACTCGTTAGACTGACCCATGACAAAATTGAACCATTATCCAAGTGATGTCATAACGTAGGAGCAAACGTTATAATAAATCTTTCATAATCTAATTTCGGGGCTTATTTCCAACTGTAATAGGAAGAAAATACCTTAAAAAATAGAAGGCACGACAAGAAATAAATTGTTTATTAAAAATTTTGAGTGGGTACCTTATCTCCTATTCGATACATAACCATGTACTTTATACAAATTTTAATGAGCATTCATTTCTTAAAAAAAACTTTCTTCTCATTTGAAAACGTTCTAAAGACCCCAAACCAAAGAAGCATACTTCTTCACTAAATCATTCAAAAGCCTATCCCTGACTTAGTCTAACACTCTAAAAGCATTATAAACAAAATATCCTTGAAACATTATTTAAATATTCACTTTGACTAATCGTCTACTTTGTATTTTTCATTAAATATTCCCTAATCCCAAGAATAAATCCCATTGCCTATTATCCACCCGCTCTTTATTACATTAACCAACAATTTCGTCAGCAAATTAACCAAAACAATCACTTTGAAACACATTTTCCAAAAAGTTCTCCCATACAGTTTCGCATTTTGTAAATTAACAGCATTCACTTTCGGTCACAAAAACCTTTCTTTTATGTTTTCTATAGCTATCTCTTTTCATGAAAAATGTAAATTTTCACCATAATCCTAAAACCACAATTCCCAGTCCAAGTGCCCCGTATTATTTCTTCGTGCGCGAGCACCCATTGAATAAATATCAAATTAATTTAATCCATGCAAAGGCACCGCACAGTGTCGGTAATGTCGTCCGTGCCATCTCACAACACACAAAATTAAATTAGTTCATTCTTAATTATCGAAAAGATGCCACGAAACTCATAAAAAAAAATCTCAGGCTAGCATCCTTAGAATGAAGGAACTTCCGTCATAAAATTATCATAATTTCAACATTTGCTGTTCATTTGGACATAGTTCGCATTCATTTCTAGGCTTTCATATTGAGTGCGAGAAAGCCTTGTCAAAATTCCGACACCAGAAATCCTGTTATCATCCAGAAAATTCCCTTCGGGACATGCTAACCAAGCTTTTGGAATATTTTCACACCTGCCGCTTTTAAAACCATGACCATGATCGTCGGCGGCGCGCTATGGATGATGGGTGGTATACAACAGTATGGCGACCGGATCCGGGAGGAAAGTAACACAAAAAAAGGACCTTTGTTGTTAATCCTCCATTACCTTCGGTTGGCCGATATTTTCATTTTAAAATCACGTTTGACCTATGGCACTTTCTCTTTCCTTAGTTACAATGTAACAAAAGCTGATGTACATAGCATTCCATGCATAGAGCAATCCGCGTGATAGTGAGTTTGTTGGGAAAAGAAAAATCAAGCGTGGTATGAGCGTACTGGTGTCTTCCGGTTACAAAACCACAACAGAAGCAAGGACAAACCGAAAAATTGCAAAGCAGAAATAAAAGGGAACAACAACAACAACAACAACAACAACAACAAACACACACAAAAAGGTCGACGAAAAACACAGGAACTCAGCTCGTCACCCTGGGTTTTTAGTTACCTTTTAACGAGTTCTATTTACTGTCATCTCGCTCAGCAGCGGCGGCTGGTTGTGATGTTCGGTCCTTTTCACCCACCGCTTTTACTTCCGTTGGATTCCGGAGTCCAATTGCAATATGTGGGTGAGAAAAGTGTTTAATTAGAATACACCAGCATCCTTTCTTGCTTGTATATAGTACTGCCGCAGGTCTCTCGACTAGCGATGGTAATCAGAGTCGGCTTTAATTTATTCAAGGTTCAGCTCTGATGGATGGTCACTAAGTTTATTGGATATATAGATGAATAGAATGGTCAGGGATAAAAGGGACAATGGAGATCTTCTAGTTGCGGACAGTGAGATATTTGATGAAAACACTGTGTGGTAGAAAACTTCCAGACTGTTGTTATGTTCTTTTTAAAGAACATTTTTCTGGTATATTTTCAGTTTTAAAAGTACCAGAAGAAATAAACACGCCAATTCAAAACATCTTTGTTTATTGAAATAATATACGATTCAAGCAAGTAACTCCATTGAAAACAGAATAATGAGACTTTTTTTGTACAAATATACAGAATGAATCATCCTATCGGAAGATACAAAAGTTTTTCAAATGATGGCAACTGCCAGATTTTATTTCATATTTTTTTACGAAATAAACTAAAGCAAACTTTTAGCAACTTGCTTCGAAGAGACTGGAACAACACGGGGTAGAAGGGCTGAGAAATTTTACGGTTTTTGGGTGACATTTAGAACAAAATATTTTATCTACGCCTTTAATCTGTCAAGCCATAAACTGTCAAATTCCACTAAAGGATGGCTACGATATCGATGGATCAAAATATTCAAAATAAGAGCTGCAAAATGAGATTTTATTAAAAAAAGAGCAATTTTACGGCTTCGGAGTGACATTTTGAATAAACAATTCTATCTAATTCATAGAGATATTTGTCCTATAGGTATCTGTAAAATTATATGAACTATCAAATTCCATCTAAAGATTGCTACGATAACAATGCATTGAAAAATCTCAAAAAAAGAGCAACAAAACGAGATTTTATTAAAAAGATCAACTTTATGGCTTCTGGATGACATTTGGAACAAACTATTCCATGTACTTCATAGAAGAATATGCCCTCTTCTGTCAAATTATGAACTGTCAAATTCTATCAGGGGATTAAAGCACCTCCAAAAAAGTGAATATAAATAAATAAAATTTAATTTAGTGGTCAGGAAAAGAGTAATTTTACGACTTCCGGGTGAAATTTGAAATGAAATATAAAAATGAATAAAAACTTATAGAAAATTACTATCAAGAAAAAGATGAAAAAAGTAGTCAAATTAATAAAATCGTTCAGTCTGACTTTCGGTAAACCCAATTTTATTGGCAAAATCACATCTGCAACAATGTAAAAATCTCCATTTAGCTTGAATATCTTAAACTTAAAAAAAAAAACAAATATTTCACTGAACATCGGTGAACGCTTCGAAGATCATTACTTGTCGTCAATACTGTAAACCAGTTTAACTGTTAACAATGTGTCAGGGTTTTAAAGCGATGTACCTTATTTGACACAGCATACATTTGACAGATTAATTAACTATTTTTATTGTTGTTGGTGCGCTGTTTGACACAATGACAAACAACACAAAACTCCAATTGATATTCAAACAACAATCTTCATTATCCAGAAGCACTCTGCTACCATGTTTTCAGGATATTCTGTATAAAGGTAAGAGTATATAGTAGCTTAACGCGCATTAACCCACTCAACGAACCCAAAACCAGCCAATTAATTGTCGTATATTGCATCCAAATCACAAAATCAGTATCATCAACACGCGACCAGTCGGCACACTTCCGGTCGCCATTGCATTTTATTTGAAACCACTCGATGTCCAAAATGAACGCAATTTGATTAAATTCGCTGCGACACCAAATTGACAACCAAAGCCAATTTATCTGTTTGCAATGCGATGATGATGATGGTAGTTGATTCGATAGACGTTGATGATGGTGGTTGCGTATAATTTTGGTGAATAGAATAGCGCCCAATGCAAAACCCACAATATCACAATTCACAAGGATAATTGCACTTTTATTTTTTTAATTTAATTTTTTTTTGCTTTTTGTTGTTGTTGTTTCTTTTTGCCTCTTATATACTTATTTAATTGATTTCGGTCATATGATATATTTGAGTTGAGGTGAATAGGAGAATGCGGCTGCCGCAAGTTTTTATTGTGATTGCTTGTGATTATGCGATAAAATATTTTACGCATTTCAAAGGATCAATTCAATTAGTTTCGGTTTAAATGACGCAAAATAAAATGTTTGTACACCAAAGATTGGTTAACATAATTTGCATTGCATTTGTTGAGTATAGATATAATGTTTATCCGGCGGATGTGAATTCTGATAAATGTTGATACCACATCAGTTTAATAAAATGTAATTGGTGTCGCAAAGAGAATTCATTTGTGTTATTATAATATAAACAAATTTGCCTAAAAGCTATGTGTTTGTTCTGAAACAGTTGATTTAACAAACATTAATGTGTTGTTGTTGCAATTGTATTGTGCTTCATATGAAAAGACAGGGGTATTGAAAATGTATTTCTTGTAGTATCAATCAACTTATAAGTCCCTTGAGTCATGTAAAACCATTTAATGCAGACGCCTGTCAAATAAATTTTAAACACACACTTAAGTAGGTACCTAGACTGTTAATATTTAAAGTTATCACATTCTGAATTTAAATTTATCAGCAACAAGATTATATGACATTAATCCCAAAGTGCATCATTGAATTACATACATATCAACACATGTCACAAAGAATTTTTTTTCTCAAATTTGGTATCAACTTTTCAGATAATGAAAGCCTCACTTGTATTTAAATATTAACCAATAACAATATACCAACAAATAACAAAAAAAACATCGCGAGGGAGCTAGTGTCGGACAACACGGAATTCCCTGTAATACCTTTAATTTAACATTATCCTTACTGACTGCGAATATGAAGTTGTTGTATTCTCTTCTTGTCGTCTGTTGTCGTTGGTGGTAACAGTCATTGTCCCCAGTGTTTACTCATTCTGTTTGTTGTCAATCTCTGCCATCCCATTCAAGCTTTCCATCCATTGGAATCCAGAATATCAATGCTGATGATGCCAGTCGTCCCGAAGTTGGTGCTTATGCTTATGGTGATGCTTCATTGCTGTTGCTGGATCAGAGGCAGGAGCTGAATTATGTTGGAGGGAATGGTGAAAATGACAACAATGGATACAGCATTCACATATCCTGGGACACATCTATCTGGTAAGCGGACGGTAATCACAAAACTATGAGTGTACAATATTGTGAAATGCAGACAGACATTGGTGTGACCAACTGCGTGACACTTAAAAAAAAAACACAGAGTAGATCAAGCGATCTTTGAAACGCTTGCGCTATGAAAGGCATTGAATTGACCAAAGTATCTTTAAAACTTGTGCAATAATGCTTGAGCTCGTGATTTTGTGCGCTGTGGCATAGTGGCAATATGGGATCTAAGGAATTCAAGATTCCGATGTCGATGTTATGTGGCATTTTTTTCCGGGCGTATGTTTAGCCATGTACGCGTGGTATGATCTAGGCTTAGGAAACCCCTCGACTCCACGATTTGACGTTTCTTCATCCAGCATTCTGCCTAATTAGATATAACGGGGTATGATCGGTATACCCAAATATGAATTAGCCCAGAGATCTCATGTCATAATGTGAAAGGGGAATAAGAGGGCTGCGACTGACTACCACGAAGATGGCGAGGCTAACCTGTAACTTTACTTCTCTAATCACGAGTGGGATTCCACAACCTCCGGGAACATTGGCCAAGCCGTGCATTCAAACTAACTTTTTTTTTAAGACACAATTTCAGTGTTCATATGCAGAATTTTAAATCACACAGAATTTTGACTACCTTAACAGAATTTGGAAATACAAAATTTTTTAAAAACAGAATTTTGAGCATACAAAATTTTGAAAAAAAGCAGAATTTCAACCAAACAGAAATTTGAAAACCACTATTTCGACACACTCTCAAATATTCTAGTTGACAAAATTTTACTGCTCGTTTTTCAAAATTCAAATAATCAAACAATTTAATTAAATTTTTTTTTTTAGAACAGAATTATTAAACGCACATTTTTGATTAAAAGTTTTTCTTGACACTGTTTTGTGTTTAAAGAAGCAAATAGTTTCGAAATGAACTGCGATCAGCAGAATTTTGAGATTTTCGACATTTTTTTAAAATAATATAGGTAGGCAATATGCATAAAAAGAAATGGTCACCCTTATTATGACAAAAATTAACCGGCTCGCCGAGAATCTCTCCGCAGTCCTTTCCACACCAAAGTTTATCCTTCCTAGCCGCCTCGTTCTGTAAACAAATCGTGTGAACGAATTCCGACAACGAATTATTTTGGAATTTGGCAATCAATATCGTACAGTTGCACAAAATGGATTAAATCATTATCCTGGTCGTCTCACAATAAAAAGGCTAAATATTGCGGATTTTCAATTTTCATTTGACGTGAATTGTAAGAGGTGTGTTGGTGGCATAAATAGCGCGGTGGGGCAGCGGTGGCGGTGTGTGGCACGTATTGAGCCGCACTCACAGTAAGCAGTCTTGTCGGTTTGCCTGGCTGGCTTGCTGGTAATTGGGAAATGCAATGCGGTTCAATTCGTGTTTCATTGTGCGCGATGGGATGCGTTTTTTTTTTTTTTTTATTATTTCAATAGATTTTCCTTTTAATATGGAATCCACTCACTGGCACGCACACTTGTTCAAAATTATACAAACAGCATAAACCGCAAAAATATTTTACTGCAAAGAGTTTTGTTTGTTGGTGGCATTTTGTTGATGTTGTTTATTTTTTCGTGGTGTTGTTTGTCTGAAGCGCAAGCGGATTTTTTTTTACAGGATAATAAATTAATTTTTGGTAATTTGTCATGACCTATAGAAAGGAGGATTTATGTATTTATGAAGCAAATGATGTGCCATGTAGAGACTTTAATTTACGTCCACGATTCAAAATAAAGAATTTCATCAAATTCTTTAACCAACCTTTCACATTTAAGAATATTTTTGGTTGAAATTTAAACCGGATTTCTCACAATTTGTTTATGGAAAACTAATTTAGCCTTAGGTCACTTAGAATCAGAGGCACCACATTCCGAAAATCCAAAATACAAAATAGGAGAATGGAAAATTGTGCAACACAAACGCAAAACAAAATTAAATTTCTATCCGTACAGAACGGATTTTTTTGTTGCTCTTTTCATCTTCTCATCGGAAATGCTACTGCTCTTTTTCTATGAAGGTATAATTTAATTTCCTATACTTTGAGAATGAAAGTAGGATAAAGGATGTGGATTAAAAACACAGATCCACAGCGAAGCAAACACTTTGTATACATAGGTATATAAAGCAATAGAGATCTACGTGAGGATATTAAGGGTAGCACAACAAATCCAGAGCTGATAACAATGATAGCTAATTAGGTATTTTCAGAGTATAACTAATAATAAGGATCTGGGTTTGTTTGTATTAAGGTAAAATATTTAAATTAAAGAAATCAGGTTTTATTAGATCTTATTATGTCATTAAAAGATAGCTGTATTTATAATTAAAACATTTCGTGCTTATGTGATATGTATTAAGGTCATTTATGAAAGTAGGTTAGGTACCCATAACATAAAATGATGACCGGAAAAGTTAACATTTTTAAAGTCAAAATAAAGAATATTATTTTTGAGGGACAATTTGTTAGAAAAAACTATTAGGAAAAATTTAGTGGTTATACTTGAAATCTTTTTGGTCTGATATTTTAAGAGTAAATATCTTTTTAATGACTTGGGCTTTAGTAGACAAACAATATCTATGTGTTAAGATTAGTTTATAATGTAGTAAAATCCATCTTAATCGGTCATAATTTATTATGCCCAAGATGGTGAAACACGCACTTCACTTTTTTTTAAGGCCAAAACATTTTTTTTTTTATTTTAAACAAAAGCTTTACATTACATCCAAATTCGCATCCACCCAAAATCTTGTGGGAAATCTTAAAAATAAAGAAAAATACATTTAAAAATTAAGCTATTTTAACGCAAAAAAAAATAAAAAAAGGATTGCTCAATGCGCATATTGGAAACATTCCCCCAAAGTTTGTTTTGATGTGCTGTCCAGTCAATTCTAGATGGGAAAATCGAGGGCAGAAAAACTAAGTATGCAGCTTTGTTTGGACTATATAGCGATGAGGTAACCATACTAAAATTCCCGATCCTAGGAAACCCTTGATCCTACAAAAAAAAGTTTAAGCTAAAAATTAAATATGACAAAATTTCCAACAAAAAGTGTATGTACCTATAGTTTTTTCATATCTTCAAAAGTTTCTGGGTTATAAGCTTGAGAATATCGCTAATATGTGAACAAAAATAATCAAAAAACTATTTTTTGTTGAATTTTTGTTCAGATATTAGCGATATTCACAAGCTTATAACTCAGAAAGTGAGTTATAAGCGAAAAACTGAAAAAAAAAAATAATTTAAACCTTTCACATCTACCTCACAATTCGTTTAATTATTTCCTGTAAAATTAATAAAATAAAGGTCTGTGGCAAGCTACCTTACTGCAGAAAACTTGACAATATCTAATAGTTATATTCTTTTCTCTAAATTTTATACAAAATAATAAATTTCTTCAAAATCCGTGTTGCCGTTTTAAATGGTTGGTACCGTTCATATAGGCTTTTTCCGAAAAAATTATTTCGATGAAAAACATCAGCGTTATGGAAACAAATCACTCATATCAAAATCTTTTTATCAAAATCGTCAGTATTTTTTTTGAAAAAAATTTAACTATCTGTAACGCTTATATGGCAGATACCCTTATTTTCAAACTTAGGATAAAAATCAAAAATACGCCTGGACGTAAAAATAAATACAAAGTACCAAGTTTGAAGAAAATCGGCCCAACCGTTATAAGGCTGTGAAGGTGTCAATAAATTCAGACTGATCGACGAACAGATAATCGGACAGAATTGCCGGACCTACTCTCTCGTCTTCTCTATCATCGTTATGTCATATTGTCATGTTTAGGTAACTGTTACATCAAAACTTTTTTTTCACGAAAGCTCGTACTTATAATCGCGAGTAAAAATGAGCAACATACATATTTGTTCTGCTCTGTTTTCCACCTATGCGGTACAAATCTGTCACCAAAATGTTTACTACGACAAGTGCTCCTTATGCAAGAATAATCGATAAAATTCGTGGGCACTTTATTCCCCAATAAGAATTAAAATGATCATGACGTGCTACTTCGATTGGAAGTTAGAGACGATTTTCCACTTTCAATTATGAGGTCGATGGTAGATACAATAGCTTATGACATCACGATTTTCCAAAACTAAATGCTACCGAGATATGTTCATAAAATGCAACGTATAAATCTGAAGCTTATCTTCTCTCCAAAGCATATAACCCACAATCCAAATCAACGGAAATAATGGTGAAATAATTTTAACATAAAACAAATCTGACTATAGAAACAAATTTATCTTTTTATACAGTTAAGATTGCTCTTCTTAAAATGTATTAACCTTTGCCGTCCTTGAGTTAATCCGATAGCACCTTTCCCGGATTAATTCAGAAATCAATCACTTTTTGAACTCCAAATATACACTTCTATAAAAATCAACAATAACAAATTTTCAAGCCTTTGGCTCTGTCCTAATCACTTACTTTGAAATAAACTTCCCTAATTTGCCTTTGATTATTTTCTAAAGACACCAAATATAGATGGGGATGTGTGTCTTTTATATTCCATTAGTTTAGTCCAAAACATATTGTCCTACGCATATATAAATTTCATCATTGTTCTCTTACTATAGATCCGGGGCAAAAGGACCATCTTCTAAACAACTCGTTCTGGTGAGTTTCTCTAACCCTTGTTTCTATTCATTGGTGCCATCATCAGCAGCAGGAAGCGGACGACGTCGACAACAGCGGTGGGTGGTGGCGGCAAGAGTTAGGCTGCGTTTATAGGGTTGGCGGCATGTCGGTATGGAAGAAGCATTTGTTGGTGCCATTTTCAGTGCTAGTAGCAATATTTGGGTTTACACATGAATAATTAATTAGAATCAAAAATTTAATACTCACACTTTGGAGCTCATTAAATATTTACCCTTCGTGCCAAATTTGAATGCAAATCGCTGTTTACGAAGCTTCAACAAAACCATTCTCGACGTTTTCATCCTCCGCCTCTTCGGCCTTAAATCCTGGATACTGTTACCCCTCTCCAGTTACAGGAACGCCTCTCTCATTCTATTCCTGATAATGGTGAATTCTGTTTTCTAGTCCCTCTTTACCTATAGACCAACTATGTCTGCCTGCCTGCCAAACCATACCATGCCAGGCACAGTATTATCAATTGATAGTGCGGTAGCTGGAGCTTGGTTGTGTATTGTTTTCTTATCCACAAAATTATTTGTGCGAATCCTTTTGGGAAATAGTGTATGGGTTTTGTTAGTTGTTATTAGTCCACTTCTATATACCCCCGAACATTCCATACATACATAACATGGACTCCCTGATAGTGGGAAGCTATAGATATACAACTTTTGAGCTTGAAATCATGGAAAAGCAGTTAAAGTCTCATGGACGATGGTCGAGGAAATGAATTACAACAAATTGGTATTATATGTATGTTTGGAGTGTGTAGTCGACAATGCCTGGAGTGTGGGATGGAATCCTCGGGCATAAGTATTCAGTGTGTTACATGAAACTAAATTTTGTATCAGTGCTAACCATTGGGGATTATTTCAGGTGTCCGATGCAATAAATGAGATTCGTTTACAGGATGGCGATAGATATTTTGAATAATACCAATTTTCGCATAAGTAGTGTAAGGATACGTGCTTTAAGGAAAATTTAATTCGAATGAAATATTTATTTGGGTTAAAATTGAACTAACAATACTATTTTGTTTGATGAGGGAAAGTAATGTTTTAAAGGGTGGACGTATTTTTGGTACAATTTGCATGATAATATTTTGTTTGAAAACTTTGTGTAGGTTATTTGTTCAATATTTAACAAGAACACAAGCAAATGGCATTATGATGATAAGGAAATTGGGAAATTTTTGTTAAGTAATTCTGTGTCAATTTTCTAAAACGACAACTTCTATGGATAAAAGCAAGACAATAAAATCCCCAACCGCTCTTCAGATTTCTTTCTTAGAAAATGGACGAATACTTTGTTCAGTTTGACACTTTTTTTTTCATATCTTGAATGACAAAAGATACATGACAAAATATCTCAATCAATAATAAATAACTTTTTTTTCAATTTAAAAATTGACTTCTTTGAAATAATAACAAACATTTATTATTGTCTAGCCTATCTCCAACTTTTAACAACGTCCAAATCAAAATTGAACTTTTGACCAAAAAAAAAGCACAAACCATTTGTATTAATTTGTTTCTTTACAGAAAAAAATACAATTTCCAGACAAACGTTCTTTTCTTAAAGTGATACTAAAAAAACAGACACACACACCATCAGGTTGAGTGGAAAACATTTTCCTGAAGAAATCCTTAGTCCTTTTTCAATAGAAAAGAAATAAAACTTAAGAAGATGAAAAGTTTGCTTTCTTACGATTTCTTTTTTCACATTCCATCGTTTGCTTTCACTAAATTTATTTCAAAAAGCTAATCTTCGTTGAAATAGGAAAAAATCCTGCGATAAAAATCAATTGGATTTATGGTTGGAATGGTGGTTGGATGTGGTTTTGTCTATTGAAGGAGAACTAAAAACATTTTTTTTTAGCTAAAACAAAAATGGTAAAGGTTGACGAACTATGTAGTTAAACTTTCCAGTTTTTCAAAACTATTTGTATTTTAAAACTAATGAATTGACCATTTTATCATTAAATAATTGAATAGAAAAAATAGATTTGTATATACCCGACCTTAAATATTGGTTTGTCTGTAATATAATGACAGTATAAACAAAGGTTGATTATTTATAAAATTGTGAAAACATGATTTACATTATGGTGTCATATGTACCCAAGTCAACATTTTAAGGGTGGAATTTTTATTTACAAAACATAATGATATATTGATAGATTATTTACACGTTTTACTAATGCAATCATTTTACATATGTCATATGTGTAAGTATTAGGTGTGTCATATGTGTGGCGTACTTCGTACTTAATTCTTCGATTTATCATAGTTTTGTATACTTTAGATTCGGATGCATTAAGAATATAAAAAATAAATATTGAATTTGTAACTGATGCATTTTTCGTTGTGAATGTTGTGATAAGCTAATGTTTATACGAAACAACGAAAGCATGGGTCTGCTAAACTCTAATAAAAAATATAAATTTTTTCAGCACAGTCCTGTACAATACAGATGTCTCATGCCCATACAAAAATATGTCCCTAGTTTTTTTTCGCATTGGGTGTTTATACTTGAAAATATTGCAGCATGAACACACTTTTGGAAAAAAAACTCGGGACATATTTTTGTATGGGCATGGGACATTTGTATATTTATTATCTGTGCTTATACCATATCATTTTACAAAATTTGTATATATATATATATGTTTTTTCATTACCCTATATGAAGTCTCAAAATCTAACATTTTCTCTTGAAGATTTATGTAAATAGTTCCCAAGCTTCCCGTCTTTTGTTGAACTATCTTGATTTTTTTTCATTTTTAAGCCACTTACATTTATGTGAATGTACATGGAGCCATATATGGATGTTGCAAGAAACGCGTTTATCTCCACTCTCACCATGCATTGTTGAAAATTAAGCACTTAAATATTAGGTAATTTCCAATATCGAATCTCGATAAAAAAAATGATCTCCTGTTTAAAAGTAGTCGCTGCTAAAAAAAAAACAATTTTGTTTTCAGCTTTTCGCCGCTTGTGTAGATATAAGGAAAACAAAATTTAGTTATACTCATGATATCAACAAATGTTTTCTTTAACAGTTTTAACTTTTATTTTAACAATGGCATTTTCACAGTTTTAAAAGTCGATGCCAAGAAATCAAAAGCCATATATGGCTTCTAGTGCAGTAGAAAAAGAATTCCCGTTTCCGGGCATTTCAATACTATTACGACTAAGAATATATTTAAAATTGTTGAACCTAAACATAAATACTATCGCAAAGAAGGGGGTTGAACCCACGGCACACTGTTCTTAAATATACGACTGTGTCAAACGAACTTGCTCTTGTCGCAAATTTTAATGGGATTAAAACATTTAAAACTTAATTTCGGGAGTTACATATTATGTATGTATATGTATTTCATTTTTGTTTTGGGAGGTTATTAATTTGGGGAGTTATTTTAAGAAATATCACCAAGGCCCATGAAATATCACAAACAACGTCAAGACCAAAAGAGGCCTCGTGTGCAAAATACCTTAATGTACTAGTTTGGCGTAATTTATCATCAAATTAAGTTTTTTTCAAACAAAAGAAACTCATATTGAGATCTAACAACCACAATCTCACACACTTCATGGATAGAAGAAATAAAAACTTTGAGAACCTCGAAAAGGGGGGTTCGAGTTGATTTTGATGCCATTATACTGAAATTGCCACTGATTAAAATGAATTTGGAAACTAATTTTAAGGTGTCAAATAATTGTGACAGTTCATTTCATGTTTTTGACATGCAGCTTTAATGGAAATAAGAATTTTGTAGTAGTACATGAAATAATAATTGTAGTAGTGCATGAAAGTTTTTCAGTGAGAGGATAAAAGTATTTAAACCTATGCTATAAGACTCAGTTTTTCAGTGCGAGACTATTCCAGAGTTAGTTTGAGATCCTGAGTTAACTCAGAGTAATTCGGGATCTTAAACTTATTGAAAAACGTGTTTCCATCAAAGTTAAATCGAGGTTCATCTAACTATGGATAATCTCGTACTGAAAAACTGGGCTTAAGTTAACTAACATTTCACATAAGTATAGTTCATTATATTATTAGGTACCTACTTATGCACAATATCACAACATTTTGGTATAGATAACAACTTTCAAATTGCTAAACACTTCTTAGACTAAGTTAGCTATTTTATAACTGACAATAGGTATGTGTATGCAGTATGCAACTAAAAACGTGGTTTTCTCAAAAATGAAAGCAATCAAGTTATGTATTTTATGTTCTTGATATCAGGTGACTAAATTATAAAAGGAAAAAGAAAAAAAAAATACTTTGTGACTCAAACCGAAAAATGTCAAACTGAATCATATCCATTAGGCACTTTAAGTTATTTACAAATCCTTGAGAACACATTTATTTAATACACAAAACAATGTGTTAAACAACCCTATCATTATCAACCGTTTCGCAGTCATGTTAATTCAACTTCCGCTGCAACTTTGTTTCCCCACCCATCAAAAAGTAAGGCACATGGGGTTTCAAAAACCTTACAACTGTGGTTGTCTGTTGAACAATTTATTTATAGATACCTTCGTCCTTGCACAAAGTGTCTTTGTGGTCACAAAAGAAAAAAAAAAACTCTTACGAGCGACAAATTTTAACACCCAAAATGTGAACGGAATTTCCTTCGTTTCGTATATATAGTTGTTGCCACTACCACTGGCTTTTGTGGCATTCATCAGATAGGGAAAGAAAAACTTGGGGCAATAAATAAGAAAAGAAAACCTGCTTCCTAGCTCATGTAAGCTGGTGCTATTAGTATCCAAAAGTGTCTGAACATATATATATATATAGAAGTTGGAGCAAGGATGTTAACTGGAGCACTATACTCCTCTTGATGGTGTGTCCTTAAAAGATACGTTTGAAGACGAAGAAAATGAAAAAAGACCACCATTTTCTAAGAGCCTATTTCACATAGTTTTTTTTTTTTTGTTTCTTTTTCTTTCGAGAAAATGAGATTTTCTTGCCTTATCTTCTGTCTGCATGCGGTGGTGTTCACATTTTGACAATCCTTGTGGTGAAATGCTTTATTGTTGGCAGGGGTAGGTCAATATCTAACTTGGCATTTGTCCGACTTAACTTAAAGCTCAATTTACCCATGTCTGTGATGAGACAATATGCCAGCACAAAAAAAAGCAACAAAGAACGTACCTCTAGGTTACATCACTTTAGATAGATAGTTTAACTCGCTCTCATGAAATTAAGTTGTAATTGTATTTATTCGTTATCCTTTGTGATCAAGCAAATTACAACATTCACTTTAAATTGTCATTAGTGCAACGGTTTATTTTCATTTCAACAACCGACAAGGATTCCACTCCTAGAACATGCATAAATGTAAGTTATCATATAAACCGTGTCACTATGCACCTTTTGCGCAAAAGTCACATATGTGCGAATCCCCAAAAGGATGCTGAATTGGATAACTTAGACTCCCCCACACCACTGCATATGACAAAACAACCAATATCTCGCGCACGCTGTCATTTTGTGAAGTTCTGGGAAATTTATCTCTCGTTAAATTAAGATTTTTGGTTTGAGAAGAACAAACCCTCTGACTTATTTGCCACACAAAAGTTACACATATGGCGTTTTGTATGTCCCAATTCTTCCTACAACCATCCGACTAAGGGCATCTAGAGGAGGGGTTGACTGCAATTTTCAATTTGAATTTTCATCTCCCATTAGAGAAAAGTAACACACCGCCATCACCATACCACCACCACAAAGCGCTCGAGGATCAAAAGAGAATTGAAAATCTTTCGGGACGTTGTCGAACTTTACCTGGCGGATGTGTATATTACCATTTGCGACAAGATTGTGTGTGCAAATTTGCCGAACGTATTGTGCGGCACCAGGGGATTTAAACAATGATGATTCGAGTTGGGGGAAATCCTTTAATGAAATGATACTTAAGCTCTTGGGGTATCAATGGATATAATATAAATACGTTTAAATGCCGGTGTGCCGCTTTATTGAATGTTATTTGTGACACATTATTTGCGAAAGGGCGGGAACGTTTATTTGATTTGAAATGAAAACACTGTTGATTTAGTTTCCTGTTATTTTAAAGACAGAAATCAATATTGATGATGTTTGGAAATATGTTAGTGAAACACATACAATTTTAAGAAGAAAAAAATCTATATTGAAAAATATTATTTTCGCGATAAAGTTGATATGAAAATCATTAATCAATTCGCAGACATCAGAGGTGTAGAAGCTTATCTTGACCAAACATCGACTGATAGATATAATCTGTAGTGTGCAGGGAGCTTTTATAGTCTGATGGCTTGTTTCATTGACAAGTATATTCAACAACTCCAAAGAAGAAGTCTGGAGCAGTCAAATTGCACAATCTTCTCGATCAGTGAAATTCTCCAAAAAGAGATATTAACGTTTTGGACATGCATCAATACAAATGTCTTTTGCGACGCAAATCGTGTGTGGAGTTGCAATGCCTTCTCCTGATGTTGCAACCACATGTTTATATTACGCCCAAATGACACCTCTGGATTCTTAGTTTCTCAGAACTGCGTACATATCTATCTGTTGTGATGGAAACGGACCTCAAAAAATATTCTTTTAAAATTGCGCTATTTCAGGTTTCGCCAAAGCTACTTTTACGGATTATTCTATAAAAGTATTCAGCGATCTTGTAAAATATGACTTGTCAACGTGTAGTCTTCAATAGGGCTTTTTAGGTAACAACGATATATCTCTTTCTCGTTCGGCGAGCAGTGTCGAAATTAGCAGTACACGAATGACAGCTGAATTTTTTTTCATCATTCTTGACAAATTAATTGAAAACAAAAGCGGAAATTTTATGTTGTGCGCGAAAATTATGTGAATAGTGTATTATTAAACTTTTTAGTCACGTAAATCTCAAATTTCACAGGAAAAAAGAGATTATTTACGAAATACTTTTACAAGATTTTGAATATGAGTTTGAAAAAAGCGCGATTCATAATTTCAATTTGTCATCCGCGTAGTGTGAGCTGTCATTTATTTTTTTTACAACATGATAAAATTTTCTATTGCCAAATTCACAAATGTCAAAATAAAACTGACAGTTGCCGCCATATGCAAAATCTATTGAATCTTCCGATATAGGGAACCTTCATTCGGTTTAACATTTGTGTGTATTCTCTGCTTCTTATTATTATCAGGTGATAACCCAATTTCGATGAAGATAATTGTGAAATATCTGACAGCCAACATTTAGTTCATGAACCACAAAAGTTTTCACTAGAAGATAATCAACTTTTCGTTGAGAGTATTGGTCATGTATATGTGCTTCAACAAACAAAAAGTAGCGATACTATAAGATAATTTCGAGGATAATTTTGAGACAAAGTTCTAACCGGAATAAATATAAAATAAAAACTTGTGAACACATCAAGTGTTTTGTTTTAATTTTTTGTAAAATGTTACCTACAATTGATTTCCACCAAGTGGCGAATCATCGCTCTAATGCAAATATAAAAATTTGGGAAATGTTTCTTAAATGTTCTTATAACGTTTCTTTGATCCGGAGTCTTGATAAACAGTTGTGAAATATTTCTGCAAATGTTTTTTTTCCCATTTGCGATGGGAATTTATCAATGTTTCGCAAATCACATAGGAAGGAAGTGTTTATTATTATGGAAATCTGAAAATGCTTCTGGATGACAAAATAGGAAACAAGAAACATTTCAGAACGGTTTAAAAAATTATTCTTTAATCATACACATTAAAGGAAACAAGTCTGAAAGTCTCTGAAATATTTCTAAAAAGTTTTTAAAATAAATAGGAAATATTTCCGAAATATTACAAAAACGTTTTTTAAACAATGTTTTAGGCAATGTTTCATTGTTCAGGAAACAGCTTTAGACAGAATCACGGAGAGTTGAATCTACGATATATTCTACAACCAAATTATTTTAAGTCACTGTTCTCAATTCAGGGAAAGGCATATTACATCAGGTCACATACATAAGTAGTTTGAAATTACCCAGCTAATTATTATTAGATAAGCCGAGAACGTAAACTTTCTATAAATATCTCAAGAGAGCATCATAGAACTGGAAGAACTTATTATGTATCACTAACATGATGAACTTATATAGTTATTTGATAATTCTATATGTATAATAAATCTACCGAAAGTCATTTACTAAAACAAATCCGAATACTATATTCAAAAAACCTTATATATAACAATGAGTTGTTGCTTCATCATACATATCATTAAATTCAAACTTGAAACTAGGCTAAAGATTATAGCTGATAATAGGTTAATTTTTTATTAAAAATTAAATTTAAAAATCATGATAACACATATCCCTGCACATATAAGAAAGAATATCTCATCTCTGAAACAAATCCGTGCCGTACAAAATATCATAAATTCCCTCTTTTCTTTCTTCATCATAGACTGCATCTTCTTAAAGCCCTCATATATCTTTTTTGATTCTCATTGCCATCGATTTGCCATCTTTGTATATATTGTGCAGTTTTGAGTGGGTTATGATTCCATAATATTCTTCAATCTTGTATGTTGATGTATTTGTCTACTTCTTGCTGTCTTTTTTTGATTCTCTTGTATCTATTTCCAAAAACCTTTCACATCCAGAGTCTAAGGATTACGAAAGAACCAAACATGTGCACAACCGGCAAAAATCCACGCTGACGATACTTTTATGTTTTATAGCAGCTATTATATCCCAAAAATGGAAATATACTTCCTGATAAAATTCAGCAATAAACATATTTATCGTCCTTGTTTATTTTTTTTTGTGTGTGCTGTTCTCCCACAACTATAGAGTGTATGTGCATCAGTTGACAAACATGTGAGGACACAATTTTTATTGAATAACAACTCGTTTATCTATATATCCTTGTCTGGGGAGAATATCATTTTCTCCAAATATAGAATGGGAACAGTTATCGTCTTTTATTGAAAAGAGCAGTAGGTACATCATGGATACTACTTGCTTCGAAGCTGGATGAATTTTTCGTATCCTTTTTTTCATACTGCGAGAGAAATTTTGTACTCTTATAAAGTTATAAATATGAATGGTAGTATAAATATTGTGTGTCCATCCAGCAGCAGGTGGTTTTTGGGTGGCATCTAATGTTCTAAGCGCATCAGAAATTATTGAACCGCAAGTTTTCTCATTAAAGGTAAGCCTCTTAGCCACAAAACAGAACCTAGGTACCTGGAAGATTGTCTCTATGTGAGAGATATTGGTCTTTTGTCTGGAGAGTTTCACAAAATTATCAATGGAAGTTTGAAATAGCATAATTGATTGAGTCGGTTAATAGGTAGGGCTTTATTAATATGACAAGGTCATGGATGAGTGATCAATAGCAATACGAAACAATTCAACCGTTTAGGTTAATAATATATTGTGTTATTATAAATATTTATGTGTTTGGTGATATTTGTTTTAGTTTTATTATTTCTGGAGTTAAGTACCTATAGGTATGTATGTTCTATAAAAAACGGCGACCAAATCAATATAACTATCTAGCCCTCACAATCATTGTGATTTGCCAAAAATAAAAATAAAGATGTTATCAATTCGATAGACACACTACAGAAAGAAGTGATGACGCAACCAAATGTTGAACCCTTTCCATTAGATGATAGCCTCTGGTGACAGTTCACATTACATACTCCGTTAAAGTCAATCTTTGATTAGTAAGAATCTGTAAAACTACAAAATGTTTAAATTTATTGGCTCTGATGACAGTTCACCTAATTACTCCGTAAATATCAAAATTGGATTTGTAAGAATCTTTTGGACTACAAAATGTCAAATTTGTTGCCGCAATGATGACAGTTCCCTCTAAATACTCCGTTAAAGGAAAAATTGGATTTGTAAGAATCTGTGAGACTACAAAATGTCAAATTTATCGCCTCTGGTGACAGTTTCCACTGAATGTTCCGTGACTCAAAATTGCATTTGTAAGAACCTGTCAAATTGCAAAATGTCAAATAGATTGACTCTGATTATAGTTCGCACTGAATACTCCCCTAATGTCAAAATTAAATATGTAGGAATTTGTCAAACTACAAAATGTCAAATTTATTGACCCTTTTGACAGTTCGCACTGAATACTCCTCAAAAGTCAAAAATGGATTTGTAAGAATCTGTCAGACTACAAAATGTCAAATTAATAATGCCTTCATACTTCATACTGAATACCTACCTACTCTACTAATAATCTTTCAGTGTCAAATTTATTGCGGAATAATCTGCAAATGTCAAAATTGGAGTTTAAGTAATCTGTCAGACTTCAAAATGTTAATCAAATTCATGGGATTTGTGAAAATCTGTCAAAGTTTTAAATTCATTGCTGGGTAATGAGAGTCAAAATAAAATTCGTATACAAGTCTGTCACAAAACAAGACAAAGTGCAAAACTGATCAAACCACACAACTTTTTACTAGAAGATTTCACTTTTGATAGCAGAAAATCTCTCGAGTCGAAATGGGAATAATGTTTAGGTTCATTGAACTAACTTCACGGGAACTAACTTCACATGGGAACTAACTTCACCACAAGTGGGAACTAGTTTCACTTTTTTTTTGGGGAAGTAAACTCCCAGTAAAGGTAAGATTTAATTTCATCTGAAGATTGTGTGAAGTTAATTCCCTTTTGCAACCCCATGCTTGGCCCACTATATGATTTGTGGTGGGTGCGAGTTAGGGTGTGTGCAAGTTTGGGTATGCAATATGTGCATTTTGTATGAAAAGTGTAACGTCACCCAAAAGAGTGAAATAATTTCCGACCAAAAAGTTATTTCCAACACAAAGTTCCCACTTCACCAAAAAAAAGTGAAATTAATTCCCGCTAGTGGTGAAGTTAGTTCCTATGTGAAGTTAGTTCCCGTGAAGTTACTTCTCTGCACCTTATGTTTAAAGAAACCCTTGTTAATATATAAAGACCATTTTAATTTGTCAAAAGCACTTCAATACCCTTTTAAAACCCTAAAATACAACTGAACAATCTTGTCCCAATTCATTTACTTAAGAATAATAATCCACAATCAAAACAATTAGTAATCGCTAACTTCGTAAGAATAATCGGCTAAAATAGGAAAAAACTTTTTAGCTGCGGTAAGTTTTTCATTGGCCAATTAGATGCTTTTAATTGTTTCAAGTTTTTCCTCCAAGAAAATTCTTATCCTTTTTCCACATCTTCCTGCAGAGTAAAAGGATTTCCCAAGTAGTATAACCAACAACCGGTAATTAACTTTATTCACTGATCTCAATGGTGCTGCCAGCAACAACACTATAAGATTGCGAAAAGAAGTTAACGGAAAAAACATCTCTAGAATAATAAGTTAGGAAGTCTTCGGCGTCGTTGTCGTCCTTTTTTTGGGAGTCCATTTCGAAAAGGGATACCATAATTTATAGCTACGAAACAGATACACAAGCAGAAGTTTTTCCTTCTGTTAGGGTGTTTGTCCAACAAATACTCCCCCAAACTTAGGAGGATTTTAGTTTTTCGGTTGCAAGGGATTAGATGGTTGATGGTGACCACCAGAATCAAAGTGATGACGGCCTGTTTTACGCGAGTTTGCGGGATTGATGGTCACTAAATCAGAGAATATTCTACTTTTGAATAACAAAATATTCATAATGAGAACCGGGAATCTGCTTGGCATATAAAAGTTCCAGTTGACAGATGGAAGAGGGCATAATGGAAAAAAAGAATTCAAGTCTAGCTTGTTTCTGTCACTTGCAGTGTGTCTTTTATGAACATTTATTTAGTATCTGTATCGGCTTTTGGTTTCAGGAAAAGGAAGGACAAAACATGTGGGACAAGTTGTCTTTTGTGTTTGTCGGTTCCTGTTTTGTGTATGAAGTCCTTCGTTTTACTTAATAAGTCCTGCATTGATGGTCTTTGGTCTACTAGACCGAGACGACCCAAATGCGACGCAAAAAAGGTTGACATTTCATACAAATACCGCGCACCGCCGCTTGTTAAAATTGTCGAGACAGAAACCAAACACTATAGTTACATAGCAGGATGTCATGAAAGGACTGCGTCAGCTATAAATCTAGTGACAAGGTCTGACGCCCCATATTCACACTTAGAAAGAATGAATCCCGTCACGTAGAGTATTGGGTTAAATTTTCTTTTCTTCGAATAAAGTTTAGGTCCCTCCTTCAGTCAAGTGTTCATAATGAGTTTAATAGAATGTGTTATTGCTGCACTTGAGGAACGTATTGATTTGCATGCGAATTTGAATTTAGCAAGAAAAACCAGGAGTGGCACAAAAGGCAAGGACGAGCATAATAAAGAAAACAACGCGCCCTCCCTGATTTCAATTCAAATTTGACTCAAATGCGATGTAATCTCTCCGGTCTTGTGGTAAATTGCTTCGTATTGTGGAGTTTCTCATTTTCTTTTATTTTATTTGTTGTTCTGTTTTGGTATTGTGTGGGTGTTTTAAATAACAATAATCCTGAAATTGCTATTTTTTCTTTATTAAGGGTGAATTACGTTAGTGGAATATCTTTGGCAGTTAAAGATGCAAGTTAATTTTTTTTTAAAGAAGCTCTTGTGATGAATTGAGTTGGTTTTATTGCTTTTAAAAATAAGGGAAGAAATGTTAAAGCAAGAAATGATAATCTCAGTCACAATAATCAGTATACAAAAATTGACACATAACATGAGGGTATACTAAGGTGGATCCGTAAATTCTCAGACATTTCAAGATTTAGATTGCAGAAGGAATAATCAAGTCTTTGGTCTGTGATTTGATTACAAAGAGAATCACTTATTGATTCTTCATTTCGAAACACTATTTTACTTTACGATGCAGTACTTTATGATGCGCTACAACAAATGTGCGTAATTTTTAAAGAAATGTCTTAGTTACTTAATTTCATGAAAATCTGTGTTTTTATGTGTTAAAACAAATATTTTTTATTTGAGTCATAGGATTTTTCGAGGAATTCGCACAGATTATAAAGTTTTTTTTGTTTGGTTATGATAGCCTCCTTCAACACCACTTTGCGGATAATTGTCAACCATAATTTTCTATTGTATTATATTGTAGTATTGTTTTACAATATATTTGAATTTTAATTTACCAAGTCTCAAGAATCCATTTTAACTTTGTTGACATTTAATTGAATCATGCTTTTCAATGTTTTCCTTTTTAATTAAATGTCTTCCCTATTTCCTCGTTACAAACTGTCTTGCTTTATAGTTGCATAAAATAATTAAAATTTATCTGTCCACTTTGCATTATTTGCAATAATTTTATAGTCCTTGGCCTTCTCTTTTCAATGGCTATTACATTTGTTTGTTTTCCGGTCATCTCAGTACATTTTCATTAAGAATGTAAAATTTACAGACACCAAGCCCATAACAATGTGTTTTTTTTTAACTTATTTTCCCACACAACAACAAAAAAAAAGCAACTTCTTGTTTTCCTCCTCATTCTCCATTTAACCACCTCCTGCAACATCAATGAAAAACTTTCAAATGGGAAAACTTTTGTCGATTGTTTCTCCGAAGGAAAAGTATATCGCATGGCTGAAAATCTTTGCTGAAAATCCCTACTGGTACCACCAAACGACAAGCCATCCTGGCCATTTGTATTAATTAGACGTAAGCAGGGAAAACTTTTTGGACACAACAAAATACATAGCCAAACTGAGAGCTGAATGCAGATAACAACCGAACAACAAAAATGAATTGATTGCGAAATTTCTGTCGGTATCGTCCTTTCTATCGAATGTCTGGAGTGAGGGAAGAAAAAAAAAACTGAACAAAGTATACAGAATTCAATTGAAAATCAAATCGATTGCAACAACAGACTGAGGTCGCACAACATTGTGCGAAAGTCTGAAATGTCCTGCATTTGAAAATATTTTCATTTCCGCTTAGAGGATTAAACAAACCATAACAAGTTTGCAAAATGATATCCTCTTTGAAGACGTAAAAAACTTACGTGAAATTTAACTTCTCTTTATAGAAAAAGACTCGTTGTGTCGTCCTTATGAGTATTTTAAACACACTTAACTATACTGAAACCATGTGTCTTGCCGGGGGAACGGAAACGGATCCTTATGGTGTTGTGTGTGGATTTATGGCAGATTTCATACTATGCACCGTATTATTATCCTTGAATAATACTAATCGCATTTACATAAGGGACTTTTGCTGTAAACACCCACGCAGGGACTTACACTCATTCCATTTATAAGTTTATTTATATAGATATACGGAGTGTGGCACGAAGGATGTTGCTCAGTTAGTCTTTTCTGCAAGAGCAAAAGTTGGCAGTATGAGTGTTCCGTATGAATGAATAATATGATATTAATACGAACTGCACTTGGGAAATGTTGAATCCCTTTAGAGAAAAAGATGCATGGCATGGAGAAGGATATTCGCCATTTGGTTATATATAAGGGAAGAGCAGAACTGCACTGCAGTCAGTTAGTCCATTGATAAATGTTCAAAGTTTTGTTATGCCAGAGCGAGCGGTTTTTGAAAGGTCCCTAAGCTGCTTTTAGCTCCCGATTATAGTCCGATTTGCAAATGAAGTTGTTATTTACTGTGCTGCTAGACAAGTTTTGTTTAAAATTGTAAACAGAGAAAGCTATACACTTTGATGAGTTAATTTTGGAAACGATTTTTTTAAATTATGCAAATTAAAGTATGCACTTAGGTTAGGTATAGATTCGGCATCGTTTTGGGAGGATCAAAATATTGCTTCAAGAACTACATTTGTACATATATATAAACGATATAGCTGATATGAAAATAGCTCGCCACATGGAAAAAGAAGACGTTCGAGAGAGTCTTCCATTTTGCATCTTATCTACTTAAAAAGAACTTACATCCTTCTTAAAGTAGAAGTTATGTAACGCTTTAGAATTCTTAAATCCTTCTTGAAGTAATTTTGTGCTACTACGTTACCTTTTGCACCTCAGGATGATTCTTAAAATTCCGCTGTCCAACGATTTTCAGTAATTTTGTACCTATACCTTATGTGACCTTATTTAACGTCAACAGGAAACAAATTAAGAACGGACATTTCAGAAACAAAACATTTATATAATTTGTAAATAAATTGGTTTGCTTTTGTATTTTCTGATGGCCCAAAAAGATTCTATTAAAATTAAAATTTACAGAAAATTATTCAAATCTTTAATAGTCTTAATTAACATAATTCCAAATTCAAACTAAATTTATGGTCTTGCAAGTTATTAAAATAAAAATTAAATCCATCATTGTGGTTAAAATAATTTTCTTCATTATTCTTTTGTGATCATTTTATTTACTGTCCAACGACTCATTGTTTTTGTTTTAATAGCAGCAATTTTTAATGAGCAGACTTTATGGACTTGTGTAAAAAGAAACCCTCTGATGCAGAAAAATAAATGGTCTCTTCTTAACGTTTGTTTTTATTTATTTTAAATAAAACTACATTCAGCACCTGCTATAGCAAAGAATTTTAGCTTCTTTTTTTTTTTGCGGAAGGCCCCAAAACATGAACCACAACCTGTTTTTATTGTGTTTGTTCAAAACACGATTTTCTATTATTACATCTATACCTAATACAGTATACCAACATTCCCTTAGGTTTTATGTCAACTGCCGATGCTCTTTAGAAAATAACATTGATTTTTAGGCCTAAACCACCACTAAACTTCCTTATTCCAAATGCCAATGGCTCAGATATTTGAATTCATAGAGTGGATTTCGATTTCAATTTTGGCAACGAAACCATTCCATCTGTGAAAAACCATAGACAGAAAAAGTTTCTGAACTTTTTATGGTGTCAGAATGATTGCGGTTGAGTTGTACTCTAAAGAATTCAAAATAAATGTTCTCTATGTCCTGTCCGTGTATATGTTTGGTTGACATAACATAACCGCAAAATGACAATAGAATATAGACAGAGATGGAAATATTTATACTTTTAAAATAAATATACACATACACATTAATATACATATATCATCTAGGAGAGAAGATTTAGAAAACAAATGTATATAAAGCCCTTTTGCCTTATGCAATTTCAAAAGAGTGTCCTTTGTCGTTGGTATTATTTTAAGCTTTGTTGACAGCTGCTATGAAATTTATAGGAAAAGTTTTTCAATGATTTCAATTGAATAAAATAAATTTTGATTTTTAAAAACAGATTTTGTTTCTAATTTTATGAAATCGAAATAGTTTTTGATTTGATAATGATTATTGTAATGTTCTATTGATATTTAGTTACAAAAAAACATTGATTTGATTTACTATATGGGTGATTTTACAAACGATGGAATTTTCGATGTCCGCGAGCGCGACAATAATTTGAAACCATTGCATTCATTCACTCTAATTTTTTTTTTATAAATATAAATCTTATCGAAATCTATGATCTATTTGCAAAATTAAGATCGTGCAGATCGCAGTTTTTTTTCTTGCTCAAAAAATTCTTCAAAGGGTCTAATTCTCAGTCCCCTGGTATGTCCGAATCACGTTTTAACATCAAAAAATCATTGACGTTCTTCTATTTCAGTTTCCACACTAAAAAAAAAGAATTGTTATGAAGTAGATAAATATTATTAAGCAATGCATTTTATTGCGATAAAAAAGTCACTAAACTTTGTCCGCCGCATTTGTAATCAGTCACCTGAAAGATTGAAAACGTCAAAAATATCGATAACTTCTATATACATAGATCTGAGTCATATCTCAGGGAATATTAATAGTATCGAGTCTCGTTGAAACAAAACTGGGCTTACATCTCGCGTCTGTTTGTTATGTCACTTTTAAGGAATACATTTGTGCGAGAGGTCGTGGATTCACCGTTTTTTTTATCAGTCGCCTGGTGAGTGCTTACATATAATTTGTATATATAATTAGGAACATTTGTTAGTAATATATAGGTAATAGGCTAAGTAAACCATAGTATATTATCTGTATTTTATTTTTTTAAATAAAACGTTTTCATTTTTTTGGTTAAAAAAGTAAAAAAAACTCTACCCTGGGCTCAGTCCCCTGGAAATTTTATTAAAAAAGGTACTATAATTTTATCCAGGGGTCTGAGAAATTTTCATAAGATGATGCATTTTAAGATGATCGTTTTCAAAAACGAAATAACGCCAATTTGGCTTTATTTCGTTGTGGTAAACGAAATTATGCCAAATATGTTTTGTTTAATTTTGGAAATAGAGCCAAATCATTTTATAATAAAAAGTAAGGTACGTAAATCGAGGGGCATATGCTGACCCCCCTGCCGGGGCCTACGATAGGATTTTGGTTTGGTGCAAGTTCGAGTAAATACAAAGGCATGCTGCCACCCTATACATTCCTTACTTTTTATTATAAAATGATTTAGCTCTATTTCCAAAATTAAACAAAACACTTTTGGCATAATTTCGTTTACCCAACGGAATAAAACCAAATTGGCGTTATTTCCTTTTAGAAGACGAAATAAGACCAACATTGAAATTTGTTCTTATTTCGTTTGGGGTTATTTCACGAAACCCCACCACTTCATGAATAGACGTTGCCAAGAATAGTTCGAAAAATATTTGGCCGCTTTGACCAAAAATCGGTCTAGTATGTGTGACATCGTCAAAAAAAAAAGCAAAAGAAAATTAAAAGACGTCGAGATTTGAGCCATTGTCCAAGGTGGTAACCATTTTCTGCTGAGCTGATATGTGGTTCGAACTTATAACTTTTGAAATGTAAAAGATTATCAAAACATATCGAAGATTATCTAAAAAAAGATGAGATATTTTATTTTTTACAAAATTGTGTTGGGCAAGTTTGTTGTCAGACTAACTGTTTTCGGGATAATTGGTTAAAACTCTTTTCAAAATGGCGTGCCTTAGTACGTGGATGGAGATTCCGAAGAAAAATTTTGCATATTCATTATTGTTGTTTTCTTGTAATATTATAAATATTAAGGATTAAAACAAAAATACTTCTTATATAGTCATGCAAATATTATTTATATATGAGTATAAGAAGTATTTTCTTTTAATCCATAATCAATGTCATACTGAAAGTTCCATCCTACGTAATTTATTATGAATTTATAATTTTTAAATATTTATTCTTAAAAAAAGGAACTATTTTGGATACAGTAAGTCATGTGTGATTTGCAAATTTAATTTAACATTTTATTTTTATTGAGTTATAAAAACATTTATTCATTCAGAAATCACAATAAAACTGACTTAACACGCAAGATATAATTTTCTACCTCAAAAGTGAGCTGAATATTCAAAAATCAATTTCTGTTTGGTCAGGTTAAAAAAAAAGTGACTTAATATTATCACAATTGATATTGTATCCACTGAATTTGAATTGAATCAACAATTCAACAGGCGTTAACACAGTCTGTCAACTGATACGGATTTCGTCATGCAAATTTGTCCTTTTTTTTCTGTCCACACATTGATATATCAAAAGTCAACAGATTGTATTTTTTGTTTTTGTATTTTCAAAGCGCAAATGGAATATACTACCATCCTTTTAAACTGTATGCAAAAAATAACAAACTGAATCCATTCATCCGAGTAGGTCAACAGAAACGATGATAGGTATACTCTTCTCTTACTATAAAAAAAAAAATAAAATAAGTTCAACCAACAACATTTTGGTTTGTATGTCGATAATCTTAATTATTATCCCATTCAATGCTCTATAAAAAGGACATAATCTTTAAGGACAATTAAAAGAGAAATGACAAGAAAAACCAAACTAAAATCCGCATCATTATACATTAATTACATTTGGAAAAGTTTCTTTTATTTCTAGTCAGTGTTGCCATGTGCAATAAAAAAATTACTTATTTTTAATATTTTTAATATCTTTTAAATCGAAATCTGTCAGTTTGTTAAATTTAAAAGTGTTGGGATGAAAAATGCAACTCTTCTTTTCCATTCTCAATGAAAAAAGCCAAGAGATAACTACTTTGTAACGAACTATGTTTTACAAAGCTGTAAGCTCATATAATAAATTTTGAGTCTAGGCAATAAAATATGAAAAATTCATATGTTGACTTGCAAGGAAAAAAACAGGAAATATATTTATAAAAAAACTAACATCTGCGCTATTCAAACGCTTTTTTAGATAATTTAATTTGACCAATTTTTTCTTATTTTTGAATGAAAAAAAAAACTGGGCTTACACGTAGAAGTGACGAACATTTTTCTTTTTAAAAACAAACTTTTCAGACTTACCACGTTTATTTAATAATCTTATTGATTAATTTCACTCGACGATTTTCTTTTGCTTTTGGGAAACAACTAGGTATTTTTAGTAGTGCCCCATGGCGTTTATTGGTTAGTGTGTCGGACTATCACGCCGGATGTCTGGGTTCGAGCCCAGCTTCGATAACACCAATTTTTTTTCTTCTGGGGCACTGCCTGTTGAAAGTATGAAGGGGGGATGGAATATATTACTAAATTAAATCTATTACATTCGATGTCAAAAAGACAGCTGTTGTAATGACATTTGTTTTATTTTAAAAAACCACAAATACTAAATTAATTTTTCACTTAGGTAGGCTGTTATTTTAATTAAAACCCGAAAAATACACAAAACTAGACACAGACAGACGGAGAAAAATCTTTTTCTTTCACTTCTACTTTGTGCTGTCACAATGACAGTACAACTACAAAAACCGCAAAGTAAAATATGAGTTTTTTAATTTTAAAATTTAAAGCTGACTATTAACTTGATTATTATTGATATCATATTAGAGTCGATCTAAATATTTAACAACTTTTTAATTAAGTTTTTGGTGAGACTTATGAATGATAAATTTGATACTTCGGATAAATTACCAAGCGCAACTTTCTACTTTCTTTAATGGTATAATTAGTTGTCTTACATTAATACTTCCAATCGTAATCTTGTGGTTTATAGTTGGCTTTTGTTTTTTGTCAAAAAAGTGATGTAAGTTGAACTGAAACAAACGGAATGAAAAATAGTGCATATTATTTGTTGAAATGGCAACACTAGTTCCTACATGCGAACTAAGTCAAGTGGTCAGCACAGCTGAAGGACAATAGATTGGCGAATTCTCTTCACTTTTTCTATTATTGTATTTTTTTTTCTTCAGCTCTAGTTTGCAATTATTTTTCAATTAACCCCGATGTAGATTTGTATCATTCTATACCTGTTGTAATTCTACAAACAAAGAGAAAAGAAAAAAATGTAACTTTTTATCCTTACGATGAACTTCTGCTATAACTAATTAGAGCATAAAATGTTCCTTCTGTTTTAGCTGGACTTTTAATGATTTTTGTTTTTTTATGGAAAAAGTTATGAAAGTTTATCACAAGCAAAGTATCTCAAAACAAATTAAAATTCAAAATCAAGATTCATGCAAACTATTAATTTGCCATTGCCACCCTTCGATTCGGTGAGAATTATTAACAAAACATTAGTGCGAGTGTGGTCTTATGATAGGACTATAAGCATTGTACAGAGCAGAGCACATCCAGGACGAGAGTGCAGCACCTGGAAAATTTCCCATATCCTTATCGGGCGCTGAGACTTGTTTACTGCAGCGAGAGATTGAATTTGTTTGCACCATTAAATTGCAAATTGCTATCAGTAACTTTGCATATTGGTCGGGCTCTTTCGTTCGACCATCAGACATTGATGAGGAGTGGAAAGAGGGTTGGGAAGGGGTGTTTTGTGTCTGTCTGGGCGAGATGTGGAAATCGCTTTCAGCAGCAATCAACTGCATTTTGGAAACCAATAACAAAATTCACGGCATAAAGTGTAGGTAGTGTCCTTCATACTTTTCTGATGTAGTAATATATGCAAATAGGGAGGCAACCATAAAGTGACCAGGGGCCGACGACCGCCACCGGTACGGGTAAAAGAGGAACTAAAGTTTGGTTTGTACTTGGTCGGGTCACGGGTGTACAAGGGTGTTTTTTGGTGTTGTTGCTGTATTGGTTAGTGGTGTTTACAAATTTAGTTTTGAATATTAAATGACGTTTATTTTGGTTGCTGAGCAAGAGGAAATATTTCAAACATTGTTTTTGGGAAACGTTTCAGGTAATCTGATTACATTAATCAATTGCACATGTGATTTGTCGGGCAAACAGTTTTAAGGATGATAAATTCTAAACTGTATTGATTTGAAGTTATTTTGTATAGATAATATTTAGCCGGTCAATCAGATTTAGATATTTAGTAATATAATTTGTTCAAGGCTGTTTGGACCAGTTGTCACTAACCACTTAAATGACGCTAAGGTAATTCGACCCTGATTATTTAGAGCACAAGCAACTCAAATTTTTGGGAAGTACTACTGACCAGACAACACCCGAAGGAAAGGCATGTTACAATTTTTACCAATTCGAATTCCGGACGGTGCAAGTTTGTCCGACTCAAACAAGAGTTAGAAGATGGCTAGCAAAAATTCAACAAGAAATCGTTTTTGATTATTTTTTGTTGAATTTTTGTTCACATATAAGCAATTTTCTAAGGCTTATATCTCAGAAACTATCGAAGATACGCTAAGAAATAAAATAAATGCACTTTTTGTGGGAAATTTTATCAGCTTAAATTTTTTACTTAATAATTTTTAATGTAGGATCAAGCGTTTCTAAGTTATAAGCAAAAAACTGAAAAAAGGGAAATTTAAAGTCCCCCCACACCCTTTTTGCGGCCAATTTAGGATAGGGGAGTTTTAGTATGTTTGCCTCCTCGCTAGTCCAAACAAAGCCACATACTTAGTCCACCTAGACCCCTCTTTTGATCATTCGTTCACTGGGCTAATTCCAGCAATACGTCAGTGTCAAATCACTTCTAGGGAAATCATTGTGACAAAATATTTTTTTAATAAGAAAAATGTATCGCTATTCGACATAGCCATATAATCACATGTTTTCCCTCAAAGTGTCATTTGAGTTATAGAAAGAGATAGCTACGCATGAAAATATGTTCACACGTCTGTTTTACAATATGGCGTTAACCGAAAGACCATTGTCCAAGAAAATTAATTATGTATTATGTACATCTCGAAATCGAACTCATCGCCACAATAAATAAATGGCGCAGGGACATAAGTCCCCAGGACATTAGTCCCAAATTAATTTTTTGATTTGGGACTTATGTCCCACCCCGTCGCGTCGGGACATAAGTCCCAAAAAATAAATTTGGGACTTTTGTCCCACCTTCAATTTCATTTAAATAAATTTTATGAATCTACCAAGAATGTTGATAGTTTGTTTAGTTATTTCCGTTTAGGCATTGTCAATGCGTCAATGAGTAAAACTCTAATGTAATGCAATTACAGTGAAAACTCTACTTTAATAAGCGAACACTTCCCATGACCGGGCAAAACTTCGGGGACCATGGGGGTTCGCTTATGGGAGCTTTGACTGTACAACTAAAATACAGTTACTTGTTGTCTTACTTTTATCAAAATTGTAATTTTTAAAAATAATTTTCTGTGAATTTAAGAAAAGAATCTTAGAATATTCAAGTTTTTGCGAATTTGAAAAACTAAAACCAACAAATCGCGCGTTATTCAAATGAAATATTTTTTGTAAATGAAATGATATACGAATATTTTTATGTTATCCATCAAACCGTTTGGGACTTATGTCCCGCTTTGGAGGGTTGTATGTCCCAAAAAATAAATTTGGGATTTATGTCCCGGGGACTTATGGCCCTGCGCCAAATAAATAGAGGGATCCTTAAACGAATATGTACCAATATTCAATATACATAGGTACTTTTTCGAGGCTTTAAACCAGTAAAGTCTTTCAAAGCAGCCGGTTAACCACAACATGTGCCAACATAATAGCAAAATAAAATAAACACATGAACGTAAATGGCAGCCAACATTCCTCAAAAGGATAATTCACTTGTTTTCATTATACAAGTTCAACAAGGCCGACAGATGAATCCTTGTCCTTATATATTTATTTGGATATCTCCTTTCAATTGGAAACAACAACACAAACGTAACCATAACTGAAGGATAAATTGTATAAAATTCAAAAATACACGAAAAGTAAAAGGATAACACAAACAATATGACTGCAGGACTTTATATGTGTACATTTAATACGTTCAATCAGACACCAGCTATGTTGGGAATACAACTAATTTAGTATAGGAACAACGATGAGACACCATGGTTGTTCAAGTTACGCCACAGCACAGTAGTCTTATACAATTGCAGAAACGAATAAGAGTCTACTGAACTTGATCTCTTCCTCCCCTCTGGTGGCCAAAACTAAAACAACTTTGAAAACTTAAGGTTCGGGAAATGATTTTCATTAAAAACAATCTGTAAGAAGAAGCAGGACCTCACTGGCTTTTAAATTATGGCCCAACCGGCCGTCGCATGGTCAAATCACTTAAAATAGGAATGGGTTCAGTCTTCTATGAAGGAAAACACAAATTAAAATGTAAGTTTTAGGTGACGGTGGTGGAGGAGCTATAGGTTGACGATGAGGACATTTGGTTTGACTATAGCCTCTCGTTTAAGGATATGTTGACACTTTTGTGTGTACCTCATGCGGTAATAACATTTGCGGTATGATGAAGCAGAAAAAGAGAGAAAGAGAAAACGAATATATATCGTATATGCGTGCTTTTGAAGGACGTATATAACTTAACATGACGGCTCGTGGCCAAATTACCATTGCCACACGGACCCTATCTAAATGATGGTCTCGGAATTACCTCTGCAGATGTCGTCTGCGTTGACGTTCCTTCGACCGAGTTGTTTCGTTGGTGATGGGTTTTTGAATGAAAAGGTAAATGTGGACTGGATCCATGTCATGAGGTTAAATCGGTCGGTTGAAATATGAATGTTTTTTTTTTGTTGTTGTTCGGGTGGTTTTGAAAAAAATACAATCGTATACAGTTTAGGGGATGGTTAATGAGATTTTCAACGTATGGTTTTCATTTGAGGCTAACCAAAGTTTTGCTGTTATGGTTATAAAAAAATGATGTGACTATATATATGCAATTATGCACGCATGCAAGTAATAGGAAAACTTATTTTTTTATAGAACAAAATGGATGTAAAATTGTTGTAAAAAATTAAAACATTTTTACTATTACCTATTGTACTATTCATACTAGAATGTCAGTTTTATTACTTGACCATTTTTTATTCCGTCAATTTTCATTGAATTTTTGATCAACAACAACAACTAAAAGGTGCTATACCACCAATTGTTTACAATTTTTATTATTCGTTTTTATTTTGGCTGGAGATATAGCAATTTCAAGGAGTGCCAATTCCCCTCATCAGTCTCCTTATTAGTGGTGCTGAGCTTAAATTCAATTTTATTATGAAAAACTTTCTACATGCACACTATAGGATTCGAACCCACGCATATCAGATCTGCTCAGTCTTCGAAGTCGTATGCACTACGCATTCCACCGCTTATGACCACATACTTCATAGGTCGAGATGTGATGTTTGTTTCTCTAACGCATTTGGAGCATCAGCATTTTTCTAAGCGCCTTTAATATTTTAATTTGTAAATTACTTCGTATACAGAAATAAATAGGATTTTTTTAGAAATTATATAGGTATTTCATGGCGGCCAAGCCAAATCATCAGATTCCGTTTAGAATGTGGATTCATGGTCGAGTTAGATATCGGTTAAACCCTAGACTAGAAGTACAAGATTCCGGATTATGCGGTATTAATTGTTGCTGACCATTGTGGTAGTTGCTTCGGTGTATTTTATTTTTTTTTCTGTTGACCTGATCGCTTCTATAAAGTTCATTACCAAGATGAAGAAGAAGAATATACCTACAAAGAAGAAGAAGGAAGGAGTTTCTGAACAATCATACAATCTTTAGGATAAAAAATAATAGTTTGATCCTGTGCATCGACAACGATCTTCAGTACAGTGGTATATGGCGCATTCACCATTTTGTATTTCTTTCGAGTTAACTAGCAGTTGCCACAACTTTATTTTTATTTAAATTCCACAAAACCGAAAAAGGGTGAAAACACATTAGAGTTAGTATGGGCATAAGAAAATTCCTAGAACAAACCTTAATCAATCAAAGGAAAAACAGCCAGCTTACCAAAGTAATGATCTAAACTATAACCTAAAATTTACTGCAGGGAAGTAAAGAATGTCGATATATTGAGCAAAATAATTCGTTTCCAAAAAGATGGTAGAACTAAAATGTTGTCACTAAAAAGTGTATTCACCCACCCTGTAAAGAACATTAAATGTCTTAAATCTTTAAAAACTCATAACTTCAAAGGGTCAGCAATTAGGATACCAAAACATGTGTTTACTCTCCAAAGTAAACCATAAATTACACTTTTCTTTAAAACCCGAAAAACCAAACTAAAATAAATTTAATTCTCTCCAAGGACTGACTCTCCTATACACATAAATATACAAGTGAAGACACATATAAGAAACAATTTGCCATCGATATTAAGGTCAGTCTTTATCTCTTTTACCATCACACATCTCATTACCCCAAACTGACGACTTACAACCCCCACATTCCTTCCGAATGGCCAATAAAAATACGATCATTTTGTCCAACATCAAATTCCATTAAACCATTTCGAAAGCCTTAGGGGAGAGCACATAGTTCGCCGGGACACCATTGAACAAGAACTTAGTATGAAAAACCAACAATATATGCGTTCCTTGACACATCACCCCATGTTATATAATATGTTGGCAATCCTGTTATGGTCCGCTATGTTATTAGCTCATTACAAGATTTTATCGTTGACGATGATGGTCAGGGCAGCAACCTTCATTCTCCAAGTAGATACGAGAATTATGAGTGAGGGCGCAATAAATTGAGTCCTTATTTCCGAATCAGTTGAAAAATATACCATTTATGGTTGTTAGCACGCTATTTGCACATCCTTACAAAAAATACACATGGCTTATGACATTGGGATGACTGCCCAATAAGGGGAGAGGAGGCTATAACATTTTAATATATTTTCTCGTATGAATTTTCGCTAAAGCGGAGATTACGTTTTCTTCTTGGTAAATGGCTTAATAAGTAGCTCCTTATCGGATGGAAGGAGAACTATACTGACTCCAGGATGGTCAACTGTAATATTATTTTGTTGACATATGAACACATTGCCTCACCATAATAATGATATCAGTTCAGGCTTGCAGATGTGAATAAAGCGATTAAGAAGGCATTTGGTTGTAGAAGAAAAAAAAAATAATAAATTGCACAAATGACTAGTTTCAGTTAATTGCAAAGTAGGTATAATCAGATAATTGGTTATGATAGCGTAAATTAGATTTTCTTTCAAATGGCAGGGCTTTGCTGGATGGTGAAAACGCAGGAGACAGCAATGATAATCTTGTATTTTATCTTTACAAAAAAGCGTTTCCTAAGACATTGAATCTATAATCTTGAAAATTGAGAAATTTATATAAAGGTATATAAATTTGCAATCGGAAAAAGCATGTTTTCTTATAACATTCTCATGCGCCTTAGTTAAAATTGACGCATTAATCCACTTTGACACCTTTATTTATAAACTCGTTTTAATGGCGGAGTAAAGTTACTCCTACTTTACAACGCCTCTAATCCTGAAAAGCTTGTTTGTAAAAAATAAATACGAGGATTAGAGGCAGAGTAACAGTAAGCTAAAACTGGTTCATAGGAGTAGTAAAGTCGTAGTAAAGCCGTAGTAAAATATGAATGTCATTTTGACATGACATTTGTGACACAAAATTGAAAAAGTTCAAGTGTCTGTTTAAATTATTAGCTTGCCAAAAAAATTCTTTTCTTTAACAACTTTCCGAATAAATTTCAGTAAAGAAAAGATACGTTCAAGTATTTATTAGCTTTTGTTAATAAAGGACACGACTTGGTCTTGGGGCAAGTTACTTTCGTGTTCAAACCTGGAAAATTCATTGGACAAGTTTTTTTTATAAAAAAAAAATCAGTATTTTATATTTGAAAATAAATGTATGGAATATAAAAAAGATTTATATGAAAAACATCATCGTCGGTAAAATCTCAACTATCTATATACATGAAATTTTATGAAAATTTATAGTATTGTAACGAAAAGTGAACCTTGCGTGAAATGTTGGAAGAGCGAAGAAAAGAAAATACAAAATTATTAAATTTTTATCAAAAATTGGTTCCCGAGAGGGTTTTATTGTTTTTTTTTTATTTTAAAAAGACTTTCAATAAAAATTAATTTGTTTAAGTAATTTAGACGACAGCTTAGTGGGATATCAAATTTTAAATTGTCAATTCTCAGGATTTTCAGGATGTTCCACTCTCCACTGTCAACACATGGGAAGAACTCTTTTTCCCGCAAAATCCATCCTTCTGTCATCCGAATAAGTTTTTACCAAATCACTTTTTCTTGCATTGGGAGTATAATCATCGTAATCGCCTTTTAATTCTCGTTCGAATGATGTTCCATATGTCTATGTACGGTAACATAATTCTTAATTTCACCTGACAATAAAATAGAACAGTTTAATTAATTTGGCTAGTTACCTGTATGGCTGAACGGTTTCATTCTACCTGTTCAGTCCATTTTATTCATGAAATAAATTCCAGGTCATTGACATATTAGATATGGACCGCCAGTAGCCAACTTCACACGTGTTCCAACATAACTAGGGGCGCCATCAACTACTAGCAGGGAATCTGCGTAGCAGTGCTACGCTTGTTTTAATTAATCATTTAAGTTTAATATAATTAGGTGGAAATTGTAATCAAACTAGTTTTATTGGCATTGAGTCACTTGCATATGAATATGTCGACGTTTTATTTAATTTTTAAACGCGAAATTAGTACACGTATTTAACACTAAAAGATGATGGCGTATTTTTGCCGCTTTTAGATGGAACAACATTTTTTGGTCGTTTGTATGAAAATTTCAACCGACTGGCGGTCCATATCTAGTACGTCAATGTTCCAGCTGATCAGCTTTGTGGAAATTGTCCCATGATGACAGTTCTTGTCACTGCGCACGTTCGGGTGCACACCAAAAGAGCTATCTGGATACGCCTGTATCGTATGAGTTTGTGAACGACCAAAACCGGATAGGTGTCAAACGACACACAAACACATATTCGTAGTCAGCTGTTTGCCAATCCTTCCTTGGCTTCGTGAGTATACTGAAAATTTTAGGATACTTTCAGATTTATTTCCCCGCCGCAGCTATATGGTCGATCAGTTGTGTTTTAACATGGAATTACAACAACAGTTAAGTATTCCAACCACAATAGTTGTGCACGCGAACGCGTGGTTTCATTCAACAGGTTGCAGACGATGTATTAAAGCCTTTGCCGCATTGTGCCTTGTGGACATGGAGATGCTGAGCCATTTTAAGCAACCAAATGTCGTACAAGTAAGTCGTCCTTTGCCTTTTTGACTGTTATTGAAAATAAATGCAATTTCATTTTTTCAGGTATATTCGTCACAGTATTTTTAGAAAACTAGAATTATCGGTTTCAACAAATCACTCATATAAAATTTTATCGAAATTGATCGTATTTTTTTCGAGAAAAATGGAATTATAGGTTACGTTTATATGGTCGGTACCGTTATTTTTGTACTTAGGTCAAAAGTAAAAAAAAATCCGGGGATATTTCTCTAAGAATAGTTTGTACCAAGTTTGGAAAAAATCGGCCTCACCGTTAAAGCTGCAGGTGTCGATACATCCAGACAGACAGAATTGTTGGACCTACTTTTTCGTCTTATTTATTATTGTAATCCGTAATGTCATGTTTGATTGTTATCTCAAAACTTTTTTTTTGTGAATCCATTATCTGTAACTTATAGTACCTCTATAACCGTAAGTAAAAAATATTACAGAATGTTGTATGTGGTTATATAAAACAAGACAAAGGATCTATCGAGACCTTCCGAGCTTTTATTGATACTTGAATAATAGTGTAGCTTAGTTGCATTCGTTTTTTTTTCAAGAGTTTTTAGGCTTGCCTCTAATTCCTTGGGTACACTCTAAGTTACAACGGATCTTCTAAAAATATTTCTTTTTGAACGGAATTCTAACATCTTTCCTTTGTAAATGATAGTCTCTGCATTGTGAACCTGTATGTAAACGCAGGACCAACAACTTCAGTGTAAAGCTTTGCTTTCAGTCACGGTCACCGAGATTCACGGTTGACCTTGCGCATTTCAATATGTATTACTGAGAGCGGGGAACTGGTAACTCTACGCCCCTATAATAAAAAAAAAAAATTGTGACAAAATATGTTGGAAATTTTATCTCCTATAGTTTTGTAACCAATGTTAACATAATTGGAGATATAGAAACCGAGATAATAGCAAAAAACCGATTTTTGTGACCTTTGACCTTGAATATCTTACGTTGTAGACACAACACATTTAATGACACTTTCCAGACATTTTAAAGAACGCCAGTATGAAGGTATGTATATAGCTTGTATATAGAAGGTGCCGAGTTTACAGCTTATTATCTCTCATTTCTAGGTTAAACTCTGAAATGATTGGACTATTTAGGCTTCTTTTTATCTTTACCAAAAAAATATGTTTGTGAATTAATTCAAGCAACAACTCCCTGTTGTCTGCAGTTGCTGCAAATCCTAAACAGTATACGCAAATTGAAGTTTAAACTCTGTGAAATTCGGCATAAGAAACTTAAATTTCAAGGCTGCATTTTTAAATAAAACATTTTGTTCAGTTCCAACGAACAAGCGCCTTTCTCTCTTGAATGAAATGATTTTTCTTTGTGAATGCAGGTGTTTTCTTTGGAAACTTGCCAAAGCCGATCGAAAATATGAACATCCATGAAAAAAAACATGCAGTAAAGACTCTCGTGCAAAACTAAGGACAAAGATGTTTAGCGGTGTACATCCGGCTGACTCGTTCAAAACAAACTCTCGGTGGGTGTTAGTTTTCTTATAAAACTACTGCCATTCTTTCCAACCTCACATCATATATTTTTTCGTAGGTTAAGCTAATATCCCTTTTGTAAAACCTAAAATCAATTGTTTTCGTCTGGGCGTTGATGCTGACTTAACTATCGTAGCGTATAACCATTTAGTGGTTGGTTGGAAGTTCGCCACCCATTCATCAAAGAGACACTTTGGATTTCAGCCAGGAATTCAATGAGATTGCATTCATAATTGATTTACATTGCCGCTACGTCGTCGTCGTCCTCATTCCAAAGTGATTAAGTGAAATCATTCGAACATTAACCTATGGGAATTCTCTCAATCGTTAACCCGTTCACAAAAGAATTTTATTCCTTTTTATTTGTTGTCTTCAGTCTTAGACGGGGTAGACAATTGAAGGGTGTTGTTGCATTGCCTTTTGTAAGGTAGTGAACTTATTAAGTTCTTCCCTAACAAAAGGTAGATGGTTTTGCATTGTTTTGTCGTATAAAAAGTAGGTGTCATTGACCTGAATCGAGCTGTAAATATTTTCGTATTGTTTATATCCTGATGGTTTTCAAGGTTTGATATCCAATATTTAAACATGTTTTTGTATATATAACTCTTCTCTGTTGTTTACATCTTGTATGAGTCTATTTTGACGGGAAAAAGTGGCATGAATAGGTTTTAAATTCCAAGATATGAGGCGATAGTTAAAAGGAATCATTTATGCTAAGCCGGGGAGACAACGAAAAGTTCGAGTTTTGTAAGTCTCTTGTTTGTTGTGCTGTAGAGTTTTCTTCAAGGACTATTTGGGTTTGTCTTGCATGATACAAAGATTAACAGATCATTTATGTTTTTAAATGGAATTCATATTGTTCAAAACATTCCCGTCAATTCCTTTTACGCCAATAGAACTTATTTTAAAAAACTATAGAATTGTTTTGATGTTCGTAAATCTTGTACATACATATTATGTACGTATTCTTTGGAGAACATATTTTTGCTACAACGAGGATTACAAAGTTTCATTAAGGTTATTTTATTCTTGGAAACCTCAATATTAAAGATATGAAGAAAAAAATAATAAAATGTTTTTGATTCTCAATCTAAAATTATTCCAATAATATTTTTTTTCATTACCAGCACGTCAAAAAAGTCAACCCTCAATCCCTGACTTTATACAAATAATAATAAAATTCAATGTTCAATAAAATTTTGAATTGTCTCCGCAAACTCAACTCAACCTCATTTAATCCTCCCCACAATATTGTCACGACCTTTTTGGTGAAACAACACCCTCACAAATAATAATAAAATAATAAAAAAAAAAAACAATACCATTAAGGGATTTTGAAATATCTGAAATCTGATCACGTTTCCATTCAATTACTTGTTGAACTTGTTCATTTATGGGATTCCATCTTGTCCCTTCAGGCTGGAGAACAGCACAAGCCTCTTTCCCGTACAGAACACAAAATCAAACCAAACTCGGGACATGGCCTTTTGCGAATTGCTTGTCTCGTTTTTCGACTGAATGTTTGAAGTTTTATGGTACGTGTCTTGGAGAAGAATATTCCCTTTAAATCCATATAGACAGCGAGACAGTTTTGTGTGTTTTGAGAAGCAATAATATTTCGTTTTTCCCGAAAACATAACACAAATAAGATGATAGTTTAGTTTTGCCAGGTATAAGGGTATAGCTGTATTTATATAATGGGTTTACTTTTCCTTTTTTATATGCTAGAGGTCAGACATTGATAAAGTTCGACAGTGGTTGTTGGTTTATTAATCTTTTGTGGGAGTAAATGGACATGAAATGAATTTTGACAAGCACAGCTTTTATTTGAGCGCATGCATTACTAAATTGTTTTTGACTTACATAATGTTATAAGCTGTCAAATACGAGAAAACATATATGGGACCATATTTATATAGATGTCTGATAAGTCGATCTTAAATGGCGTGGTTTAGTTATTCACAGACGTTTCGAACCTTGATCTTAACGAAAAACTAGGGGCTTACATGGGTGAAAACATAAGTATTATTAAGTTGTTTTTAACTATGGTAGATGTCACAAATATATTAATCGAATTAAATACATAGATGCATGATTGACAGAATACTATGACAAAGTGGTAAATGTGTCGGACTGTCCCGTCAGAGATTCTGAGTTCAAAACTCACCCTTCACCTGCAAGATAGCATTGTATTAAAATTACCTATGGAGACCGCATATATAGTATTCTATTAAAAATTTCTTGCAATATATTGCTCAGCTCATAACATGCTAGAGATAGTATTCTATGAGCTGTCATTTTCATATTGACTTTTCTGTTTTCTTTGTAATTGGATTGAAATAGTATGAAATAGTAAGCTATCAAATGCCCACCATACATTTTATAGCATTCTAGCAATCTCTCTTTCTATGGAAAGTGACACATGGTAATCTATGAAATCTTGCTCGTGGAGACACCGTGTTATTTTTGATCATGCAAGAACTTAGTTATTTGAATATGACATGAGCATTGTAGGTATTTCTGGCTTGTCTATAATTTTAATGGTTTTCCTCATTTGGGTTGGCTTTTTGTCTTGGGAAGCTAGCCTTAATCGGTCACTTTAATAGCTTATTTGCAGCTAGCATTATATCACTAGCTCCATTTTGTTTTCAACATCTACCTGTCAACGCAATTGTAATTTCCACTCAGAAAAAAAGATAATAGAACATAGAGCTGTACCCTGTTTGCTGGATCACCAGCAAATTTTGTCTTTACACTTTTATCAGCTATCCGCAGTCGTTTTAAAATGTGTTATAAACTAAAGAAACTTTTGACATTAGAATACATATGAAAATGATTGAAGAACTACAACAGAACAAAAGTTTGTAGGAAAAATGGGATGAGCATTGATGGAGTTTAAATTTAGAGAAATCAACTCAGCCTCAAAAACTTTTGAGAATAAAATAGAAAAATGACAGTACTGAAAAGATGCAATAAAAATGCATAAATAAAATAAAAACTCAATCTAAGTTAACTTAAAGTTCTCTTAGAATAAAAGATTTAAATTCTCTTTTTTACCACAAATGCAATGACATCATAATACGATCTGAAACACTCCCACAACTCTCCGTCACCATACGCTTTTCGCGTTCGTATCATATAGGCAGCATCACAACAAACAATATGTCAGAGAAGTTAAAAATAAAATTGATTTCCTCCCGAATGCTGATGCACAATAATAAGGAATTCACTCACTAAGCGAAAGCGTATTCAACAGACATCAGGACTAAAGCAGCAGGTTCACCATTCGTTCACCTTTAGCGCGTCGCTAAAAAGGCACACATATATTTATACATATAGATAAAGTCAGAGGCATGCCATCCTAGAAAAAAAAAACACACACTTTTTATACTTTTTAACTTTCCTGTTTTATTTCCGGCTCTACGATTTCCATTCTACAGCTCAGTTGGCATACATTTGGCTACACATGCGAAGCGACGAGCAGATTTCTAGTCCCAATCTCAATTCAAATGCCAGTCTGTAAGAGTGAGCTTCGCCAACTCTGCTTACTTTTTAATACAAAAAAGATAAAAAACAATCCGAATCCGTTTGGCAAACGTCACGTTCAGTGTAAACGCCTCGGTCGCGCAGTTTGCTTTTATACATACATATATAGATGAAGCAGAATTCCTCACGCTGGCTGGCAATGCTGGTGCTTCATTATCCTTCCATAAGGGAAAACAAGCCAAACAAATGATGATCATTTGTGCCTCACTGGGATGCTGCTACTGCTGTTATTTTAGTGCGGGATGAGTTCATTTTCATTTATTATTACTCTCATTTCAGCACCCTTCCGTTTTATTTTCTCGAAACACACAAAAACATTCGCTAGCCGGATCCTTAATATTAACTAAGAGCTAGAAAGAACTGCCACCATTGCTGCTGCTGATGCAGGTGGCAAAATAATTTTTTCAAAGAGTCCTCGAAAAGGAATTCCACCGCACACCAGGTGCTTATTGTCAACCAGGCTGGAAAAGCAACGAAAATGAAAGGAATTCCGCGACTCATTCTACGAAATCTGTTGTTGGCAAAGGCAAAGTTGTTCTACAAGCTGCAATATACCAATTTGGTAAAAGTATTATACAAAAGGTGGGATAGGTTAATTGAAAGTGTTGACCTAACATTGTTCTTTTATTTTTTTACCTTTTAATATCTCATTCCAAACCTCCTGTTGATTTACTTTGACTGACAGGCTCTTGGGAATCATCCAGACCCCACCAGAATACCGCCTATACGAATATACTAACAGTTTTGGCAGCAATAAATATGATTTGGAAAGTCCTAAACAATCATCGGAAGGTCAATATATAAAACAAACCCTGTCGATTACAGTGGTGTTGTGTTACAGGTATTCAACCCTCTATAGAAGGACGTCAACGTCAGCCGATAGGGTTGTAAATATCTTATGAAGTTCGTAATCGATTTTGGCTTATTGAAACATTTTAACTGTAAGGCACACATCACTGGGGGATTGGAGGAGTCTGTGTGTGTGTTGAAAATTGAACAAATATGAAGTCTCTAACCCCGAGGGTTGGGTATGATTGTTAACCAATATAGCGTTCATGTGGGAGTTCGAGCAGGAGTCGGAAACAAACAAGAAAAAAAGTAAAACATATTGCAATTTCATAAGGCAAATAATGTGTGGGAAGCCGAGCTTTGAGTGATTTTATGGACAGTTTAAGTGTCAAGAAAAGTTTAATGTGTTTATTTGTCGATTTGCGGAAGGGAATGATTATATATGTACCTACTTAATATGTATACAAGGGTTGTTGTCTGTTTGCCACTTTGTGTCATGATATTTCAATGAGCTATTCAAAATTTGATTTATTGGAGAAAGAAGGTTAGTTAGTGAATTTACTAGGTAGGTACCTATGTAAATTATGTATATTTTGGATTTTTATGGAAACATCGAAAAGGATAATGGTTTTTAATTTTTTTTGTGCAAATACATAGGTATAGGTATTAGGTAGGTGGGTACCTACCTACATATTACAAGCCTTGAAAACTTATACGACAAAATAACGAAAAAAATCCGATAAAGCTGAATTTGGTGGAACCCTATATTTTATTGTCATGAGCAAATTCAAGTAGTACATGTACCAACCTACCTAGAATTCGGACTGGGGCTAAATTTTGTAGATTGTGTAAAAGAGACAAAATTCAGCTCTTTTTGGCACATTTCTTAGAAACTAAGAACTTTTTATTGTTCTGAACTCTGAAGTCATAACGACAACTATCTACCTTATATTTTTAGGCATATTTACAGCAAAATGTTTTATGTAGAAACAACTTACCAGTTGAAAATGATGGATAGGTAGATAGATAACAGTAGCTAGTTGTTAAAGTTATAAATTATTATTGACTGAAACGTTTAATGGCAATACACATAAAACCGAAAATTATTATTTTTCTCAAATGACTTTCTTTACAATTTATTAACAATAAAAATCATTATTAAAAGTAAAAACTTTAATGTTATAAATATGTTTACTATTTTACAAAAACAACACACGAATTAGCACTGGTATGAAAAAATACTTGTTAGGAATGGGAAGGAAGTTACAAATATCATTTTAACAAAAAAATAAAAATAACACAATTTCAAACAAACCGTAATTTTTCGAACATTAAACGTCAATTTTACACCGAAGCTGCGACGCGACGCGACGTTAAGCAATGCTTCATGGACGAAGTACGATTCGAAGAAATTTCATTGGGGCATTATATGTAATCTTGAAAAAAAACAGCTTTTTACTCAACAAATTGGCAAGATTTTATTTTTTTTCTACAAAAACATGTTTTATAAATACTTTAACATATTTAAATAACTTAACAATGGAATTTTAAAACCAAATAAGTATTTTTATTTGGAGCGATCGCAAAACACACAAGAAAAGAAACTGTAATGCCAAATGCAACAACTGTGTTCATACAAAAGTACTAATTTAGATGGGCATCTGAAAGTATGCAATAGTTATTTAAAACGTGGTTTTATGATAGATGCAGATGGCCGAAGAAAACACCAACCGGAGCCGCATCGCGCATGAATGAAAGAATACAAGATTACGACACTTGCAATTTCACTTTGTTGTTGTTTCACTTGTGAGGTAATTTTCACTTGTGACGTAAGCACCTTGCACTCTTTTTCTCATTGGATATCACCATTTAATTGTTTTTCTGTTTGTGCTTACGTCACAAGTCACAAAAACACAACAAAAAGATGAAAAAAAACAAGTGTCAAGAAAACTTCGAGATATCAAATCAAAAGTAAACAGTTTATTGTTTGATTTTCTTTTTGGTTGCTGATAGTATGCGATGGATGCGATAAAGCATGAAAAAAGCTGGTATATTGGTCTTCACTGGCGATACTAAGAGCATGCTTTAAAGCTTCAAACCCCTCAATTTCAACGAAAAGCAATGAGGCAATTCCTCGAAATGTCAAAAAATAATATACATGGCTTTACCTAAACCAGAAAGAGTAAACATGCTTTTTCTCTTCTTCTTTTGATTAAAAATGTCAAGCGAAATAATCTCAATTTAGGTGTGAACACTTTTCGTAATTTCAAAATTTAGGTCTCAAATCGCGTAATTTCGAGCTAGTTGGAAACATAATTAGGTATTTTTCATAATTTAGTGTTAAAATAATTTATCATTTTGAAACGTTTTTTAAGGACTTAAAAATTAGCCAATGTGATATAAAGCAAAGCATACCCACAGAATTAATGTTAATTTTTATTTCATATGTTTATCACTTAAAAAAATTAAAATGATTTTAATTTTTTATATTATTTTTGTTTTTGTTTATTTTCTTATGCTCAGTGCACAAAAGTCGTATATCCCATGGAAAAATTTAGTTTTTTTTCATTGATTTCGCATTCGTATGGAACAGTGTTATATATACATATCTGACTTTTTTTAAACTTTGTTTTTTCTTTTTTAAACCGTAACGATTTTTGATCCAAGGATTTCAAATGAAAAAAAAAGAATTGTTCAATTAATATGTTTAAAAATTCAAAAGTCATGTTGCACTCAGCACTCAGGTGGCGAAATACGTAAATTATATTAGACTTGTAACGAAAAGAAGAAAAAAATAAATACAAATACCCAATTTATAATAAAAACTCACCCATTTCCATCTAATTATAAATTTTTTTTCTCGTACACATTAGCTGACAATCAAATTCATCTGTCAAACTAGAGAATATTCCATTTAAACCACCTCTTCACTAGGAATGAAAAGAATGCGTTCCAAATATTCCATAATGAATAAAAAAAACAAAGAAATAGTTTATCCGCAATATTTTAGTGAATTAAGAAACGCGAAAATGGTATTCCAAATATTCCGAATATACGGAATGAACTCATTGTGTTTTTTTAAATTCGTCTTTGTAAAATATTCGGTGAGGTTCACACTGGACCGTGAGACTGGACTCACGAGAGTTCGTGGGTGAGAGGGGTGAGGGGTGAGTACTCTCGTGAGGCAGCTTCAAATTATAAACATCGCAAGCGTGAGTACTGTTAAAATTCCAAATGTTCTTTATCTGCTTGACTTATTTACAATCCTTTTTTCCCTCTTTGCATTTTGTATGCAAAGCATGCATGTGCCCTCTTTCAGAACCAAAAAGGAATAAAGCGAGAGAGAAAAATAACGAACCAGAGAAAAGAGAATGCAAACATAATCACAGAAAATTCGGATCGAGGCTCAACTGATGGCTGATTTTTTGTCTCATTGTTCTTTTTTTCGCACTGATTTACCTAGTTTATATGCATGGTTGAAGCGAGCTTGAACTTAGGTTCACCCATTTGTAAACGGGGATGAGTTGGAACGAAATGGAATTCGACTCGATCGCACTCGAGCAGTGGTGTTGAGTCGAAAATTAAATGAAATACCTGGGTTGAAATGGTGAATACACAATTATTTCTGCATGTGATCAATTGCATATTAACGAATGAATATTTGTTGTTGAAAAGTATGCGCATAACTTTTAAAAGCAATACAAATATTTTTTTCTCGAAAATTCAATCTTTTGGTCTTAATGTCTACAAAGCAAAGCAGGTATTCTCCTGTCATTTCAACTTTTTCGCACTTAACTCAACTCCTCAAGCATTCAACTAGTTGGCTGAAATACCTGGGTTGGAATTTCGTTTCAAATCAAACTCGATCTTTCGACCCTGCATATAAACTAGGTAAATGTCAACAAAGCAACGCAGGTATTCTCCTGTCATTTCAACTTTTTCGCACTTAACTCAACTCCTCAAGCATTCAACTAGTTGGCTGAAATACCTGGGTTGGAATTTCGTTTCAAATCAAACTCGATCTTTCGACCCTGCATATAAACTAGGTAAATGTCTACAAAGCAACGCAGGTATTCTCCTGTCATTTCAACTTTTTCGCACTTAACTCAACTCCTCAAGCATTCAACTAGTTGGCTGAAATACCTGGGTTGGAATTTCGTTTCAAATCAAACTCGATCTTTCGACCCTGCATATAAACTAGGCATTGACGTACTAGATATGGACCGCCCGTCGGTTCAAATTTTCATACAAACGGCCATAAAATGTTGTTCCATCTAAAAGCGGCAAAAATACGCCATCATCTTTTAGTGTTGAATACGTGTACTAATTTCGCTTTTAAAATTTAAATAAAACGTCGACATATTCATATGCAAGTGACTCAATGTCATATAGAGTGGATTTGTTTTGTAAAATAAAACTAGTTTAATTACAATTTCCACCTAATTATATTAAACTTAAATGATTAATTAAAACAAGCGTAGCACTGCTACGCAGATTCCCTGCTAGTAGTTGTTGGCGCCCCTAGTTATGTTTGAACACGCGTGAAGTTGGCTACTGGCGGTCCATATCTAATACGTCAATGAAACTAGGTAATTGTGTTCAAAAAGAGGCGAGCTTCCTGTCGCAAGGTGTAATAGCACACTTACCATTGCATACTTGCAGATGCACATCTAATCTAGTACTTTTGTTAGGATAGCAACAAAAAGAAACACAACACAACACGGTTGAATATGAAATGAAATGAATTACAGTTGCATTGCATTGCAGTTAGTCAATTTCAATTTCTTTTGTTTGGCGATCGCTCCGAAAATAAATCTTTATTTGGTTTTAAAATTGCATTCTGAAGTTATTAAAATTTGTAAAACATTTTATAAAACATATTTTCTGTGAATAGATAATAAAATCTGCCCGAATTGTTGAGTGAAAAGTAGTTTTTTTTTGTTAAATTATTTTGCCCGATGTAATTTATTCGTGTTCGTACATGAAGCAGTGCTAACATCGCGTCGCGTCGCACAGTCAAAGTTAAGTTGCCGTTGTTTGTTCGAAAAATACGGTTTGTTTGAAAAAATTAAAATTGAATTACCTACTCAACAAGAGTGTTATTTTTTATTACTTATTTGTTTTCAGTAGTGGTTAATGGTTGTTTTTATAAAATAAAAGGTAGTCACTTCTGTTTTCTATTTTTAAAAGTGCGTGTTAGTAACTGTTTAACCATGTTGTGATTTTTTAGATTTTAATTTACAATAATTTTACCAATTATTGTAATCTACTGGTAAGTCGTTTAACAAACATTTTCTGTAGATATTTACAAAATTATGACTTTTTTATGAACAATGTATATTTGACTGAACTTTAAATTTAGTGTTCCTACGTACATTCCTACTAAATGTCCAGCAGACTATAATAACATTTTATTTCATAGGTTATTCTTCACAGGTTTCCAGAATCAAAGCTAATTCCAACCAAAAGATCAATCCAGTTTGGATAATCTCAGTTGTTTGCAGTTGTAGGAAAGGTAGGTGACTATAGTGCTAGGTTGAGTTGTTTTTAATATCTACCTATATTAAAAACAACACAGCAAAGATTTTGATTCTGGACATTTCTAACAGAGATTTTAAGAATTTCAACTTGTTTATTGGTCAAACCGTTTGTCTTTCGGTCCGTAATATCACCTTCAAATAATAATTGAGTTAGGCTTTGTAGGATAACCAAATTTTTGTGAATTTTGGCACAGCATCTGTGGGGTTTTTTTAATAAGTTAAAAAGGTGTGTTACCTATCTAGGTGTCTACCTACAAAATATCTGGAAGATATTGAGTAGGTTGTTACGAGAAGTTTAAAATGTTCAATGACATGACCGTAAAATAAATCATATTCCTTATTATTAATAGTTTTTGTTAGTTTGTGACTTTTGAGGAAATGAATGGTCTGCGGGTAATGTGTGCAAAAACAAACCAATATCTTTGATTAAAATGATTTTGGTAGATGGTCCAAACAAAATAGGTTTTATTTGACTTGTACCTCTCGATGTTAGCAGTACTAATGGCGCTAGCTTCATTAAAAAAAATCCCGACTAAAGGGTAAACAAAATTACACTAATCTTTTCGTGTTATTTATTCTTTCTTTGATTTCCCGATTCTGATCAGGCAAAACACGAGACGTCGAAAATCTTCTGGTAGGTACAAAAAGTTTTTCTCTTCTCAAACCTCAAATACATATACCTACATTCAGTTGAAGAGTTAAACCACCCACCGTTTTAAAATTATGACCACTTTATTCAGTCTCATCATTTAAAGTATCTATTTAGAAAACCACCCTCCCTAGTTTAATAAGCGAGAAAAAAAAAACGCAGTAAACAATATGGATATTATTCTAGTCAAAGTTTCATAAGTCCTTTTTCATTCACAAATGTTCTTTATTCCCAAAAATAAATAAAAGCATAATGTGAAACCCAAAGTGGTTTACATTTTTAAATTTGCCTTTCAACAACTTCAAAAATAAAAAGACAACCAAGAAAAATAAGCGGAAAAGTTACAACAGGATAATCTTTGCCAAGGATATCCTTATCCATGAAACCCGCGCTGAGTGGTGACATTAAGGACTCTAAGCGGAGTCAACTGTGCGTATAGATGCAAGACAAGCAGAAACAAAATATTCACCCCACAGGATTTTCGTGTATACAGCCTGACCTGTTTTTAAAATAATTTTTTTTTTTCGGGGAGACCTTTTTGAGGTTATTGTGTGTTTTCATGTCCTTTTGACAAATATATTAATTTAACACCGTTAGTAAAATATTTGACTTCTGGCATTTCTTTTAACTGTTGTTTACAATCACTTCAGGGGACGCCACGGGCGTAACTTTCATTCTAAACGATTTGTCATCACACCTAGTGGGAGTTAATTTTTTTTGTACTGTCTGCATAAATTTGCGAGTCCTTTTAATCCCCAAATGATTCATATATGTATATATAACATGTGTTTCATTGTTTTATGAAATCAATTTGCGTTACAATAAATCTCATGATCCTACTGTTTTTTTTTTTTTTATTTTACATATTTTTTTGCTGCCTCATGGAAGTTAATAAAATCGATTATCCTTGCAATTTGCATGAATTTAACTAATTATCCTGGATTTATTAATTAACCTCTGTGTGCACTCCGTGTGACAGTGTATAGACCGCAATTTTTTTAGTTCTACGAAAATTACACACAACTAACCAAATGATTGTATTTGAAAACGTGTCCTAACGTTTTGGTGCAACATCATTGCTACCTAACCACTAATCTATTGATTAGAAATAAATTTTGTCATTTTGGTTGATTCTTGAAAAAAAAGGACAAATATGCGTTGGGAATAGATAATAGGGATTTCCGTTTGTTGTATTACTACACATTTAAAGCTTTTTAGTTGGTTTAAATGATTATTTAAATGTGCTTATGTAATTACATTATATAGGTATGATTTCTTTTTTGGTCAGTTTTTTTTGTTTAATTGATTTAATTTTTAATTCGATTTTGTTCAAATGCAAGTTAATTAGGTAGGTATGCAAATAAAAATTAACTTAAAAATATAAAATACATAGGAGCATTATATTCATAGTTTTGCTTAGGCTGATGGTTTTAAGCAATGTAATTTTAATAGGATAAACTCGAGTTTTTCTTAATACAGCTTAAAAAGTGTCTATACCCCATAGTATCCCATTAAAGTTTAAATTTACCTAGGTATAAGCTAGACAATTTAAGTTCTAGTCGAGATCATAGACACTTCACGGAGGTTATTATTATGTGTACGAGCACTTAATTGTGAATTGAACAGGTTTACGAAAATTCTTTTCAATTTAGAGATACAAATAACTTTCCCGTATCTTAGCGGACGAAAGTTAGCGAAATTAAATAATGCATATCGGAAAAATTTGATGCGAATTAGATGCACTTTCATTCGGAAAAATTATATTTTTAGCATTTTTATTTTTTTTATGACATTTTCCGCTAAAATAAGACTGAAATAAGCAGACAATTTTTTTAATTTTAGAAAAATCCCAATGATTTATATTTCATAAAATTTCATGCGAATTAAATGAACTTTAATGCGCAAAGAATCGAGGGCAATAAAAGTGTTTTGGTGCATTTTATAAAAAAAAGTCAGCCTTATTGTAAAGTTCACCCGGAATACATTTCGCCTGGCGAAAATCTGTTCCTCCTGAATTTTAAAAGCTATTGATGATTCCGCCCAAACGATTTTTCACTTCCAATCAACAGTGACATTTCGGGTAAGCGATGCGTGTTTATGCAAGTAACATCAATTTAATCCCGAACAAAGTGTGACAATGTTGTCTTTCATTTCTAACAAAAAAACCATCATTAATCTTGATTTTGAAATCTTTTCGGTTTGAATTTTACATTTTTATAAATAAATAATTAAATAGCTACTTCAACTTTATAAAATATCTTCTATTATTTTTTTTTTGTAATAAATGCATTCTCTGAGAGAACATTTTCTACTCCTTTAAGTTCGAGAATTTACTTGAAAAAATAAATGAACACACCTAGTTTCTTATTTGACAGATCTAATGAAGAGCGATAATTGTGTTGTTTGTTTTTTTTTTCAAAGAGATTGCAAAATTAAATTTTTTAAACAATTTTTTGGACGTGTATATGTTGTGAATATTGCAATTTGTAAATCAAGTTAAATAATCAGATCCTTATATCTAGGTTCCTATAATAAACCACAAAAAAGCTACTTCGTTGATCCATGAAATGAACAAGTATACTCTTCCGATCAACCCTAACAAAATTAAAGGAATAACTACGTTTATTTTTTGTTTAAGTAGCAAATTATATTTATTTACAAGAAATGCTGTTTTGTTTTAAAAAGTGCAGTCAAAACGAAGAGTTCCATAAGGTAACAGTTCGGAGACAATTTTGAGGGATGATTTGGTGTTAAATGTTTTGAAAAATTTCATGTGTTTGTAAAAATACAAACATATATCAATACATTTATGCTTTACAGATTTAAACAATACTACAAATTAGCGTTTTGTCAAACTTGAGCTGACGAAAAAAACAAATGTCATGCAATTCACAACTATTTCACTCGTTTGCCTTCAAAAAATAAGTTAACATTTTAGTTGTAATGACATTTGCATTTCGCCCGAAAAAAATGACCACAATAGGGGAATTTTTCGAACATTAAACATTTTTCGGGTGAAATTCACAATAGGCGGAAAGGGAAATTTCAATTTTTCCGGGTGGAATGTAATTCGGGCGAACTTCACAATAGGGCTGAGTATTTATTTTTCCATACAAAATAAACTAAACTAAATAATCGCAATGCTTGGTGTAGCTATTATGCCACACCAAGCATTTCGATTATAATGTCGATGTTTATTGAACTTCACTAGTCGACGTAATTATTTTGACAAGAATGTAATGTTGCTTTCAACTATAATATTAAATAACGGGTAAGGTTTGAAGATTAAAAACTGACAGTTATTCAAAGACTATGTTATGATTAATCAATAGGTGTTCATAATTTCAATCATTTGGTAAGCTTTGTGCAGAAGGGCGGCTTTTGTTTGATTGAATGTGATTTTTTTAGTGGCAAAAGTATTTTGACAAATCTTTTTTGTGCAAAAAAATTTTAAGGGTGAGATCATTCTGTCCAGTTCGTACAGATTCCATTTTGTGAAAAATATGACAAATCTACAGAATTAAATATTAAAGGGAGAGCATCTAATGTTGCAATGTATAATTCTCGGATTTTTGCTAAACGATTGAGCACAGAACTGAATTTATGAAAGCAAACCATAACTACCAAATACGACAACACAACAGAACTATTTCTGTGCCGAATTCACCATTTGCAGGTTGGAAAACATAAAAAAGACCTAAAAAAAGGCGGCCACGTGTAAATAGACTTCGCTAAAACCTCTTCATTGACCCCTAAAAGTCATAAGCTGGAATTCAAATTGCTGCAAAAAACTTCGATTAGCTAAGTAACTATGTGTGCAGACGACTTACAAAACATAGTTTTTGGACTTATACCGGAAGAAATGATGAAAGTACAGTTTGTAACACATAATAAAAAAAACTGAAAAACGCAACTCTCCAAAAAACATTAAAAACCCATTAATCTTCTGGAACAACGTTTTATGGACCAATGAAAGTTCTTTAAAGTTTCACGAATCAGTTTGAATTTTCAACGGTCCATAAAACTTTGTTCCAGAAGATCAATGGGTTTTTAATATGCTTTTTGGAGAGTTGCATTATTTCAGTGGCGCAACAAATTTTTTAGTTGCACGACGAATTCACGACAGTTAATCCAATATAGTTTAAACTTTTGAAATTTGAAAGTGGTAATGCTAACTTGACATATCAAAGCGGTTAAATATTTTAATGAACAATTAGACTACACACCTACCTCCTTCTCGTGGTGACACGTTAATCAAATCACAAGTCTTTAATTAATAAAAATTGAAGCAGTTCAAATGCAAAGTAAAAACGAACCTCTTTCATTTAATGATAACTTGTTTACTATGATGCCTGCACAGGGTGATGAGAAGATATCAAAAAAGTCAATATGGCTGCCAAATGTTAGTAAAATTTATTTGTTACTTAGAAACATTGACTTAAGAAAGTTGTTAAAAAAAAATCAATTTTGGCCAGCTTTTGGTATGAAATACCACACTGTGCAGCATGACGATTTGCATAAATACGATTAAAAAAAAAACAAAACAAACCAATCAGTCTTAGAGCAAAATGTTGATCTTACACATACTTATAATTATAACTACAAGCTAAGTTTATTTTTGTGATAAATTTAAATCAATAATTTAAAAAAAGAATTCCGTAAATTATAATGCAGATTACAATCCACAATTAAACCAAAACACAAATAAATCCAAACATCTCACTGTCGATTAATAACTCTTCTTATTTTTTACTGCCTTCATATAAAAACGTCAAGTCCCTATATGCAAAGACTAAGGTCGATTTTTATTGCAAGTGGTGCTGTCAGTCGCACACCAGACACCAATTCACCTCCATCTAAATTCACACTAAAAGCTAATTGCTATGAATCACGCACACCGAATCGCCCACAAAAAGGCACACAATCCGACTCCCTAACAATATGCAATGAATAAAAGTGGTGTTTTACAAAAGGTCCTTCAATAGAGCACAAGTCGTCTTTAGTATAGGCAAAAAAATGTGCAATCAGGAAATATCCAGGATGATAAACCGCCTGTTCACGTGGTACCTTCACATTCAGTAGCCTCACCTCCAACCATTCAACGGTGCAAATTTATTGACTTACAACAGTGCAGTTCCTTTCAATGCCTTTGGTCGCCTCCGCCGAGGCCTGCGTCAGACTGCCCCCCAATCGCACTTGCATCGCCCGGAGCCATATTTTGTGTGGCACCGCTATCTCAACCGGTACATCAGGAAAGTTTCCAGGAATACCACAAAAGCATTCGCTATTCGCGCATATGTTACAAGCGAACAACAACTCGCCGTCTTGTCAGGGCATAATATCTCAAGTTTTAGCATTAAGTTTGTCGGCGCGAAGCAGATGGTGGGAATTGCACCGTGTCTGCGAAGGAATTTATGGACTGCCATCGGGCAAGCGAAGGAAGTGTTTAATGCTGCTTAATAAACCCCCGATCTATAGATCATTAGTGATAATCATCAATGGAAATCTGGCATTTGCAAAAGGTCCCAGTCCAAAAACAAGAAGATAGTATTATAGGTAGAGCCAGTATCTATGTATATCCAATACCCACTCTTTATATATGTGTAAAAACCATACTATTTCTCGAAGGACAACCAAATGAAATGAATGTCAGAGGTATTTGCTGGACTCATATCGCATGCAACAGATGCACTTGCCATAGGTTAACCACACAGCAAATTTTGTTAACGTAAACTTTGTTGTGTCCTTTGCTGTGCCAAGGCATAAGATTTTGGACCAGAGAAGAGAAGCTGGCTGAACCAGGACAAAATCTGAATTTGTTTAATGGAAATGGAAGTGGTGTGGGGAAGCATATTTCGAAATTGCCAAAGCACAACAACCTTCTTGTCTTGTTGACGACGTATTTACACTGTTAAAAATTTGTTTTATTTATCGGCCTTCACTGTAAAAATTTAAAGCGACCTTTACATGGTCATATTCATTTGACATCAATCTGTTATTTTTAGTATTTGTTAAAATATGTCTGTCTGCGTGCATTTGTTTGACGAAAAATCTAAACCCTTTTGATTTTGTTTGATGACTGATTATATGTGTAGATGAATGACATCCTCTGATCTGACTGACCGTGTAAAGGTCGCTTAAGGCAATTTTAAACCAAAACTATTTTGGAGGTTGCAAATAATACCCGAGTTTCTTGGCAATCTATACCTATAGTGTAAAGTGAGAAAGAAAGAAAAACCCATCTGCAGCCACACAGGCAGCCGCAATTTTGTATTTAAAATATAATTCTAGATGGTAATAAGTTCTAAAGTTATACTGAACTGTCATCAGACATAATGAAATGGACAAAAAGCATTTAATTAATTTTGAATTACATTTAAGTTTCCTTTTATTTTTATTATTCTCTTTAATCAAAAATTAAGTGCCTACCTTCAAAACAGAAAGTAACAACGATTAATTTATCAATTTCCGATCACAGTTTGCACTAAACGCTTCGCAAATGTCAAAATTAGAATTGTAAATACATTTATTTTAAACTACAAAGTGTCAAATATATTGCCTTTGATGACATTTCTTACTAAATACACCTCCAATGTCAAAATTGGATTTGTAAGAATCTATCGAACTACAAAGTATCAAATCTATAACTTGTTGATGACAAGAAATTGGGCACATTCGAGAAAGTGTTAAATGGAAATGCAATACTTTAGTATTTCATATTAAAAAAATTCTAGCAAGCGAGTCATCATCTGTCAAAATCCAAACTCAATGTATTGAAAAATTTTGCAATACTCGGCTGTTGAATTTAGTTTGGCTTCATAAAGCATAAGTTTCATTAATTTTTTGATAGTTAAATTTTCAATTCGCTTTTGCATTCGGAAAAGTATAGTTCAATACTTTGGTATTCAATACCCGAATAACACTTTCTCGCAAATGTCAAATTTGGATTTGCATAAATCTGTCAAATTGCAAAGTGTCAAAATATTATATGCCGATGACAGTTCGCACTGAACATTCCGAAAATGTCAAAACTGAATTTGTACTAATCTGTTAAACTTAAAAGTGTCTATTTTATTACTTGCTAGTGACATTTCGAACTAAATAATCCGCAAATGTTAAACTTGCCATATAGTGTCACTTACTGATGACAGTTCTTACTGAGTGCTCCACAAATGTAAAGTGGGATAACCGAAGGGATCCAAAGGTCATTATAAAAAAGGACAGTTTGAAAACAAACATCACAAATTTTACCATATTATGTATTGATTTTTTTCTTTCACATATATTTTCTTTGAGTGTATTTGTACATTAGAGAAATACTTGAGTAGGATGGAGTCCTTCAGTTACCATATCGAACAAGGATGCAAAGTTTATCTCTTAGTTTACATTCGGTTTTTGCACTTCTGCAGGTGTTACTGATGAAGTTTAACGTTATTTACCATCATCGTCCTGTTTATATATTCCTGTGTTCTATGTAGATGAGGTTAACATGAAAACTCTTATTCGATTGCCTATACTACCAACTAGAGACTTTTGTGGTTCTATGATAAGAGAAATCCCCCTATACAAAGATCATACAAACATCCATTAAGTGTTTGCGCTTATGAGTGACAATGATGAGCAATTGATGTTTTCAACTTCAGCAAACTCATAAATGAACAAACTGTCAGCTTTCATTAAACTGCCAACACAGAAATGCAACGCAATTAGACAAGGATGTGATCATCAAATAGACAAAGGAAAATATTTTACAAGAATATACAAAAAAAAAAAAACGAAATTCCATCACATCCAGTTCCCACAGCAAGGATATTACTTGATGCTCTTTTTGCCACGCGCTTTGTTTAATTAATCGTCCGTGTCATTCAATCGGCGTGTAATTAAAGTTCCATCAAGACAGTGGATTGCCATTTTTGAGTCTCAAACTCTCAAGCTAAATGATAATAATAATAATAAAAAAAAGAACTTAGCGCACCACTGACGGCAAGTCCTTGCAGCGAAAAAGAAAATGTTTTTATAATTAAATATCGCGCCTTACTAAATGAGGACTAAAAAATGTTATTGGGGAGAAGTAAGAGAAATGATAACGCGGGTATAAAGTTGACTCGGGAAATTCCTAATAAATTTTTACTGTCTGTCAAATTATCCCTTCATGGTGAGGAATATTTTGAACAAAAAAGGTTAAATGCAAATACTTGAAATGGAAATTGCTTTGGAATTTTCTTTGATGTATTCAAATAAAAATGCATGAAGGATGGTATTTCAGTTTAAAATGGTTTGACTACTATTGAAATGCAACAATTCTTTTCTTTTAACAGAACATGAATTGGAATAGAAATAGAAATATGAAATGGATATGAATACAAATACGAATACAAATAAGAACACAAGCATGAATACAAATACGAATTTAAAAACGAATAAAATACGAATACAAAAATAAGAATATAAGTAGGAATATGAAGAAGAAAAGTAGATAACAGAAAAAGGAATAGGTAAAGGAATCGAAGTTTAAATAGGAAAAAGGAAGAATAAATATTTATAGGAACAATAATTTGAATTTAAATTTGAATAGGAATACAAATTGAATCAGAAATAAATAAAGGAATACAAATTAAATCATAAATAGATAAAGGAATAAGAATACTAAAGGAAATAGCGATAGAAATAGGAATAGAAACAGCAATAGGAATAGGAATAGGAATAGGAATAGGAATAGGAATAGGAATAGGAATAGGAATAGGAATAGGAATAGGAATAGGAATAGGAATAGGAATAGGAATAGGAATAGGAATAGGAATAGGAATAGGAATAGGAATAGGAATAGGAATAGGAATAGGAATAGGAATAGGAATAGGAATAGGAATAGGAATAGGAATAGGAATAGGAATAGGAATAGGAATAGGAATAGGAATAGGAATAGGAATAGGAATAGGAATAGGAATAGGAATAGGAATAGGAATAGGAATAGGAATAGGAATAGGAATAGGAATAGGAATAGGAATAGGAATAGGAATAGGAATAGGAATAGGAATAGGAATAGGAATAGGAATAGGAATAGGAATAGGAATAGGAATAGGAATAGGAATAGGAATAGGAATAGGAATAGGAATAGGAATAGGAATAGGAATAGGAATAGGAATAGGAATAGGAATAGGAATAGGAATAGGAATAGGAATAGGAATAGGAATAGGAATAGGAATAGGAATAGGAATAGGAATAGGAATAGGAATAGGAATAGGAATAGGAATAGGAATAGGAATAGGAATAGGAATAGGAATAGGAATAGGAATAGGAATAGGAATAGGAATAGGAATAGGAATAGGAATAGGAATAGGAATAGGAATAGGAAAAGGAAAAGGAATGGAATAAGAATAAGAATAAGAATAAGAATAAGAATATGAATAAGAATAAGAATAGGAATAGAAATAGGAATAGGAATAGGAATAGGAGCAGGAATAGGAACAGGAATAGGAATAGGAATAGGAATAGGAATAGGAATAGGAATAGGAATAGGAATAGAAATAGGAAAAGGAATAGGAATAGGAATAGGAATAGGAATAGGAATAGAAACAGGAATAGGAATAGGAATAGAAATAAGAATAGGAACGGAATAAGAATAGAAATTGGAACAGGTATAGGAATAGAGATAGGAATAGAAAAAGGAACAGGTATTAGAATAGAATTAAGCAAAGGAATTGCAATAAGAATAGGAACATATGTAGTTAAAGATATAGAAATCTCTTGTTGAAAATGTTGCAAATCGCAAATGTTTAAATAAAAGTAATTGTTTTCTTCTTTTCTGTTTTCTTCAAAACATTCCCATATCACCGCTTCATCTAAGGGTCTACTTTTGGGATCCGCCGGACTGACTTAAAAAAAACTTCGGCAAATTTCCTGGTTTTCATGTCTTAGATCATAAAAAATGCTGGTATCGTAACATTTGTTTTTTTCCCAGAAGTTTTAAGGCTTACTTTTTTTTCTTATATTCTGTTTTGTTTCTTATATTTTTGATGCAGACATGCTCTTCTTTTTGTTTTCTGGTGCAGTTGAATGTACGAGTAAAATCAATAAGTATAAATAAACTCAAAAAATCTCTTTTGGCACACATGAGCATTGAGCAAAACCATACAATGTCATATCATTAATATAGAAAGTTCAATTTTTCTTTGCAATATTGTTTTTATTGTAATTAAACCTCGACGAAACATTATTTTCGTCCTGTGTCTGTTATCATGGGAAATCATTTTTTATTTATTTACAAATAATTTACTTTTTTCATGCGATGCTTTCAAAGGATGTTATTTCTGTTTAACTTAACCTGTTTACCTTTATTAAGATTTATTTGAACTGGTAAAAACCTACTGGCAGCAATCCCTGAACTGCAACACATTACAGGTCTTTTATTGGAATATAAACATACTCTGGCTGTACTTCGGTGGTAGCAAGCAGGAATTTCAATTGTGATGGGTACGGTGATGTTTATGGTTTTTTTTTGTTGAAATTTTTTATAAATCCAATCAAATTGGCAATCAATTTAATTGAAATTGGATTCGATTGACCAAAAAGGATCAGACATACCCATACACAAGGGAATCGACCAATTGAGGTAGGGTTCACCACAACCAGTCGTGCTTCGTACTACACTACTTTTCCCCCCAAAAACACACCACCACCATCAACTAGAAATGCAATGAGTTTGCAAATACTAGTTGCTGTTTATGTTTTTTTTTTGGAAGAAGGGTTGCAGATTTTGTTATTGGTCAAAAGTACCTATATCACACCCACCCCATTTGAGAATATGCTGTAGATCTTGTGAGGTCGTTGGTGCCAATAATTTGGACGTACTGTAGTCATAGTCAGAATCACCACCATTCATACCATTGCTGTTCGCTGACCCTCAAATTGAAAATGAGATTCGATTTGATGTTATTTTCTGGTTGTGTTGCATTGTTGTTCGGCTTTCTGGGTCTAGGTTTGGTGTTCACCATGAGTGAGTTTATTTGTTATCACTTCAATATCAGACTGGCATCCTGACCAGCCATGCTGATGTTGGTGGTATCAATATTGTGGAAATTGAATTCTCTCTCTGTTACCTCCTGAACCATCAATTTAGATGTAATTTAATCGGATGGACTTTTGAAAGGAATTCTGTATTATTTTTGTTTGTTTTGTTGAACTCTCTGTATGTTGGATTTTCAACAACCTTGTTTCAGAAAGGAATTTTAATTATTCTATACACAATGTTTGTATTCTAATTAAAAATATTTATTCCAATTCAATAAGGTGCGTATTTTTTTTCTTTTGTGTAAATGAAATTCATTCATTGGTTGGATAAAAATTGAGGTTTGTTGTAAAATTGATTTTAAATATTTAGATGGATGTAATTTAAGTAAAATACAATTTTAAGGACATTTTTTTGTTTATAGATACTTAATTAAATTAAAAGGAATTTAATATTCGGGAAGTTGTGGTATCATTTTTATGTTAAGTATTGAATTTTTTGTAGAAATCAGGGGAAGGAAATATCTTTTAATGAAGATGAACGTTTATTTTGCAGACATTTTCAAGAAAGAGTCCATTTTCGTTGAATATTTCTATGACATGTTTAGGAAAGTTCATCTATATATGAATATGGCATAGGTGGAAGCTCCAAAACGTTGATCGTAAGGACAAGTAGCACAAAATACTTTAATTTCGGTTTCAAACTTCGTAATTCATACTTAATTCTTTCTTAAATTGGTATAACATTTAATGGCTTCTTTATTTCTACTTTACTATGTATGTTCTTTAAAAACTTAAATTTATGTCTTTTAAAAACATTTTAAATGTTTCTTAAATACTTCATCAACTGTCATTTCTAAAAATGGTGTCATTTCGTGTTTAAGACTTCTTTAATCTGTCTTAAAACTTTTGTGTAGACATAAAATTGGTATTTTTTGGTTTTTCAATACTTCTGTTAACCTTCTGGAATAGTATCAGGAATAGCGTCATTTGATTTCTGTATCTTTATTTGTGCTTTTTTAGACAACTATTTTTATATATCAGATTGGGTCGGGATCGGGAGGGAGCGCACAGGAACGTTCTTCGAAAAGAAGGATTAAAAAAACAGTTAAGAAGAGGTTAAAAAAGAGTTAAGAATGAGTAAAGAAGTAATAAAGAGTAATGTTGTTCCAATCTAAGATGATTCTAAGAATAAATTTGGCTTATTAATTCCTTCTATTAGACCGCTTACTTGTGCGTTTTATCTACTTACCAAGAACTTTCTTACAAAAGAATATTATGTGACTCTTTAGAACTCTTAATTCTTTTTTAAATAATTGTGTCCTACTTGTGAGTTAACATGAACCCCACATATTTAAATTCATTTAAAACTTCTAGTATCTTTTTATCCTAAATATTGTCACAGAACTGTCAAAAGCTGCTAATTTGAATATCTGTTTAGTATTTGAATATATATTTCGTATTTGTAGATAGAATAATTATGTCGGTATTATACCTTTATTGTCAGATCCCCAATAACTCCACCTATAACATCGTTAATAAATAAACCCCGAAAATGTAATTTTTCGGCCAAGTAGCATTATTAAAAAAAAATTAGCGTGGCAAACTTGTTACTTGCACGAAAAATTCAAAACAAAATAAAATGCACGACTGGGTCGCACGAACTTGCTCTTGTAGCAAACTATTGGGTCGCACTTGCTCTTGTAGCAAACTATTGGATTGGCAAAATTTAATTTGCTGAATTATGTTGAAAAGTGAAAAGTGGCCTAAATGTTAGGTGAAGTTGTTTGTTAGCTATGATTAAATGGCTGCTTAGCAAAAAACTTTAAATGTCATCTTGTGTTGAAGGCTTAGATTATATACCATACCAAATTTAAATGAAATCGGGTAAGCCGTTGTCAGTTTAAGGTCTAATTTGTTAAAAACCGTTAACACCAAATCTCCGTTATGTGCATTTTTAGCCAAAAACCTGAAATGCCGTTTTATTAGAACTACTTAAAATAGCACGTTCACTAAGTTTTATCGAAATCGTTAGAGCCGTTTTAGAGAAAATTTGTAAAAACTAAAACCGTTATATGGGAGGTAACCGTTTTAGCCGGGCTAAAATAAAAATTCAAATTTGCCCTTTAGGGAATAACCAAAATACACGAAGTTTGAAGAAAATCCGTCCAACCGTTTAGGCTGTAGCTCGGTAAACATGCAACCGAACATCCGCACATCCGCACAGACAGACCGACAGACGGCATGACGAAACTTATTTTTTTCGTCTTCTGTATGATCGTAGTGTCAGGTTTTGATTAAAACCTCGATTTTTGTTTTTTACACGAAACCAATACTTGCCCTACTGAGCAAGTAAAAACTGAAATTAATTTGTGTTATCCTTTTTTATTTTCGATTAGATTTGATAATTTTTCTGGGTTGGTGTAAGTCTTTCTTAACCGAAAAATAAATTTTGGGGGTTATTGCAAAAACTTTTTTAGTTGCATGACTTATTTAAGACAAAAAACTGACAATATTTTTGATTGAATTTTATCCTTTTCTGGGTTGGTAATGCTAACTTGACTGTCAATGGGTTATTTTCTAAAATAGTTGCGCGAAAATTTTTGTAGTTGCACGACAAATTTATGACGGTAAGGGACAGTCTTTCAGCTTTGGTTAAATGTAACCATTTGTTATTTCAATTGTTAACCTTAATTTCTGTATGTGTATCTATATCTACAATGCTTAAATTTAAACAGATCTGAAAAGACTAGTCCTTAATCCAATAGTTAAACTTTTGAAATTTCAAAGCGGTAATGCTTACTTGACGGACATCCAAAATAGTTTGTGCGAACAAGTCGTGCAGTTTATTTAATGTTAAGTTCGTCAATAGTATTTGTTTCCCATTAACAACATTTAATAGCTAAATCTCAATATTTCAAAACCTGTCCATCCAGACTTCTCTATTCTTTGTCACCATATTTAATACTAAAAACAAAAAAAAGAAATACACTACCGTAAACTAACCTCAAACAGAATTGCTGAATTAACTGAAACTTTCTAAAATATCTGACAAAGATGAAAACCCAAACTACCTCAAAAAAAACTTAATCCTTGCACAACTTATTTATCATCACAATCAGGCAACCGTATCGTACAATGCCAATGCATCCCCTTTACTTTCACAAAACCGCCACCAAAAGTTTGCTTTGTTGCACTAACAGTGGTGACTGCGACTATACGACTATACAACTCCAGACTCCCTTCATCGCTTCCATCCTTGAATATCTCTATAATGTATAGTTGGCCTTAACGGTGTTATTCTGCTGCTGTTTTGTTCCCAATGTACAATGAAGCATAACCACAATCTGAACTCTAAAAACTCCCTATATATACAGCACAGGGAACGTGGTATAAAATAATAATAATAATAAAAAAGAAAAACATTTTCGAAGGTTACGTATACGCCACAGTTGACAGGCCTTTGTTATGAACCACTGCCTGAGCTCTCTCGTTTAAAAACTTTGTCTCTCTAGGTATATATACATACATGCTTCTCTTTTTCACTCTTGGTCTTCGTTTTCTCTGGTTAAGTTTTTGTTTGTGCATTTATTTTCTATTTAAACAAAACTTTTGGAGTTCATATTTTTTTTTTCTTAATTTCATTGAAAAGGAAAAAGAGGGCACCCGGTGTATGCCATTAGCAGAAATCTCTGTACCTAATTAACGGTTGTTTCAGTTACTGCTAACTGATAAAATGTGAATGGGTATGTCCTTATTAAGGTGGGAGCTGAGTACACAGACATTTGTCAATAGAAGTGAGAAAAGAAAAAAAAAATTGTTAAGCAGAAAGGAATTTAAAGTTAGCTTGCTCAATGAGTAAAAGATTTTTCTGCCGTGTGACTTAAAATGTGTTTTTTTTTTAATGAAAGAATAATAATATAGTAAGTTGACCCCTACATATTTAATGATATGTAGGTACATATATCATCTATCTATATATCTACTTTTAAAAGAGGTGATTGGAATTTAAGTGTCTTGCGTTAAAAAAATTATATTGCTTTTGCAATTGTGGCACTTGTGGTTTTGCTCACCACTTTCTAACAATAGTTGTACTTTTGCTATAGCTATTACGATTGTGAAACACGGTTTTACGGGACGATTATCCCGAAAAACCGTTTAAGCTCTTTGCCGCAACTTTTGTTTCAGTATAAATTTTGTATCGATTTCGACCGAGGCCAGGTTGGTTCCTTAATATTGGAAACTTACTTCTATCAACCTAATAGTTTCTTTACAGTTCAAAGATCATGATCATGACAATTTAAGAAGTTAGTGAGACTGTTGGCTAAGATTTCCGATATGATTCTACTTCTTTTGAGATACTTGATTATCACGTTCTTCTTGGTTCTCCAACCCGCTTGCTACCCTGAGAACTCAATTGGAAGGACACTGAAGGTTGCATGAAGTTTATCTACTACACCTTTGATAGTCAAATCCGTACCACCATTTCCGAGGTAGTAAAACTGTTTTATTTCTTAGACTAGTATGAAATAATACTCTGATGTTTGGAGTGGCCTTTATGTGCATTATTTCTGACTTATTGACGTTTATCCTTATATCGATTGTAGAAATGTACTTCGCATTATTCTCGTTAGAAACAAGACCAATATTGTCATCGCTTTTGACTCGAAATATGCGAAGGCAACCGTAACTGCTTTTCTTCATACAATTTCAATACGTAAAAATAGGTTTCCGAAATTCCGATTTTGTTAAGATCAAATCTTTTTCACATTACATTAAAGCTTTTTATTAAGTTAAATAAAACACTATTTCGATATAGAAAAAGAAATAATCGTCGAACAAGTGCAATATCGATCCCACTTCTTGGTGTACTCTTCGATTTCTGAAAGTCTTTTAAATTATTAAATAAAAAACCCGTGGAATATTTATACTGTATCTCCCGTACGATTAGTCTGTATAGTACGGTTGTAGCACTTATAAAGTATCAGATTTATTAAAAAAAGTGATGCCTACGCGTTATCTTACTATTAAAAGTATCACTAGATGAACCATGGTTTTCGAAATAAATTTGTAAAATTATTGTTTCGTGTGTGTTGGGAAATGATTTCTCCTAAAGATTTAACACATTATAACAAGATAATAATACAGATTCATGCTTCAGTTTGACGATCAAACCACCCCATTAAATCATTTTGTTCATAATAAAACCTGTTACGCTTTCCGTGCTAACATAATAGCGTAATTTAATAAAATCCTTTGATTTAATAACACTTAACTACATGTATGCAATTCTGCATTAGAAAATGTCCTTCAAGAACCACTAGACCACTAACAATGTTAATCACCCAACAACACGACCAATTATTGTTTATTCTTCCGTTTAGTCCTTTACCAGCGAACTTGAATCGAAACTCTTTTGAAATGTCATTCAGGCACGCATCCTTGCATGATAACCTCGCCAACCTCCGGTTAGTCTGATAACACTTTTAATTAATTTTCATACCCCTGTTTGTTATAGGCGCACGTGAGCTTTAAATTAACTCGATTCCAGCCAAACTGAGTGATTTCAAGTGAAGGCATTTAATTAACCATACCCTAGAAGCATAGAGTTTATGAAAGTCTTTTGGTCTTATCCAAGGATTGAAAATCATTGCAAAACCGTACAAATCACTTTTCACCTTTTGATCCTTTAACACATTCTATTGGGTTAACCCTTGGTTCTGTTATTAAGTCACCTTTTCGAATTGTTGTGGGGGTATAATGAAGGTGGTAAGGAAGTTATACTACCTATATGATTAATATTTATAAACATTTAAGGGAGTTATTCTCCATCTGCATCACTATATATAGGAAAATGTCAAAGTCATAAAACTTCCAAGTTGGGACCACTGGGAAATGGGAAACAGTGTCATATGTAGCACGAAGAAGATTTTGTCTTTATAGTCACCGAATTATGAGTAAAAAAGGACCGGTGACAAAGCATCCCTAATTTACCCATCCGCATCCTTGTGGATGGTATACATGTGTGATGTCATGTTGGTGTTTTAACATCAGCAGCGGAAGACCTAATTTTCTGTGGCCGTGTGATGAAAGTTGGCTGCTTAAAATTTTGGGCTTCAAAGGAGTATGGATAATTAGAAAATTTTATGGCACACCCGATGGCAGGCTGATTGTCCTTCAAAGATAGAGCACTCTCCAAACGAAGAAGCCGCAGATGCATACATACACAATATATTATGTTCATGCATTAGTCTGTGTGTCTTTATGAACCCTGCCAGAATATTAATAGCGTTTTTAATTTTTGAACAGACACACTGGTAAACATTTTAATGCGACAATAAGGGGTCGTATCTTATAAGGAATGGGCAAAAACTATTTGCCACAACAACAATTTATTGAGAAAAACAGAATAGAATCTCTTCCGGGAAGATTCAAAGATTTTGAAGATACATAGTTGTGGTTGTTTTGAAAAGGTTGGGAAATCATAAAAAGAAATAAGTAAACATATTTGAAAATGAATTTTCTTTTCTCATTTTCAAAGAGGTTATGGAAAATATTATTTTTGTTGGGAAAGAGAGATCTATTATGACAATCGTACGCATTGTTATTTCTTTAGGTGTATTCAGGTAATATATTAGCTGCGTCCGTCCTATGTGTCCCAATTGTTCTACGTCAACTGTTTAATGCACATTCCTTAAATGGACAAGAAAATCAAGCTCCAGAAAAGGCAGTGAAATTGTTCGTAGAGTAGCCAGTCCGGCAAAAATATCGCTGCTGGGCTGAAGTTTTCGCTAATTAACCCATCAATATCAATTAGACATTTGCCAACTCCCATAACCTTTTAACCGCTTATATACTTTCTCTCTCTAACACAGTGAGTATCACATGGTTACATTGACGTTTATCATAACCAAAGTCTTAGATGGGACGTTTTTAACTAATATGGATAACAAATTCTTTAAAAATAAAGATTTGTTTGAAGTGGTGTAAAGACTCCGAGGTTAAACCGAGTATTAATGAAATAAATAAGACTGCTAATGTGTTGCTAGCTCTCCAGCACGCTTTACTTTACTTTTGGCCTCTATCTCTTCATCATTTATATATCCGTTATTCAGAATATCAACTTTTACTTTAAAATTTGAAAAAAAAAAAAATTAAACTTGAGTTTGGATGCATTATTTTTTTTTTTGAAAAATGTTATCTCAACAACGATGATTAGGTCCGCCCTATTAATTCCTAGACTGTTTTTGATGAAATTTTAATTTCAAGTAAGCATTACTATTTTGAATACTCAAAGTTAACTGTCGTTAATTTGTCGTGCAACTTAAAAACAGTCAATTTTGCACACGCAGAGGTTATTTAAAAAAATACTTGCTTCAAAAATGTTTGATTGCATGACAAATTAAGGTTAAAAAATGAAATTTATTTGCTTTATCCTGTTCAGTTTTTGATTAGATTTGATTCTTTTGCTGCGTTGGTACAGTGTTTACTTGACTGCCAAATTAGTTTTTCTGAGTTATTGATTACTGATTAGTGATTAGAGAATTGATTAATGCGCTACAGATTTTTTAGTTGCACGACAAATTTAAGATAAAAAACTAAATTATTTCGATTGCAATTGATCCTTTTACTGGGTAGCGTTTACTAGACTGTCAAATTAGTATTTCGAGGTTATTTAAAACATTATTGTTGGTATTGTAGGTATGTATTTAAGAGCGGTATGTAAGCTGTATAAAAGCGGTATGTAAGCGGCAATAATTTTCATTACCCTTTATAATTTTCGATTGGATTCGATCCATTTTCTGGAATGGTGGTGATAACTTCACTCTCAAGTTGCACAAAAATTAACTTTCAAAAATTGAAAAAAATATTTGCTTTATTCTTTATCGATTAGATTTGATACTTTTACTGTGGTGTTAGTGTTCACTTGACAGCTAAATTAGTGTTTATATGACCAAAAAAAAAAAAAAAACAATCCATAACTATTTCAGTTATCCTTTTTAATTCTTGATTGCAATTGATTCTTTTTCTAGGGTGGTAGTGAGTGCTAAATGCCAAGTTAGTAATTCCAGGGGTTATTTTTGTCAGCGCGATAAAAATTATAGTTGCACTAAAAATGTACAAGAATTTTACAAAAATGAATCCAATAGTTAAAATTTTGGAATTTACAAGTGGTAGGACTAACTTGGACCAAACGATTTTTATTAAATTTTTTTTTTGATTTTTTTTTCTTAATTTTAAAACATACCTAAATATTTCACAGATTTATAAGCAACACAAGTTTCTACAAAAACAAGTTCCTACCAACCAGTCGTTACTATGTTATATTTCCAATATATGTATTAATAGATCAATAAATTAATTCGAATCCTTCCAATAATAACAGAGCAGGATACTATAATTCTTGCCTTACAAAACATTCATCCTCACTTTACAATATCCTCTCTCAATAGTATAGCCGGCTTTGTAGAAGAATATACTTTGTTATCATTACTGAATATTGTGCCGACAAAATTCAAAAACATAAATCATAAATTCGACAAAAGCTTTCTTGAGTTCAAAGGACTCAATTTCACTCATACTATATCTCCACCCAGCTCCTTGAACTTAAGTATACGAGTTTATGATTGTGCGCAGTCTTTTGAGTACTTGTGGGTGTAGCTGTTTTTTTTTTTCAACTAGTTTTTCATTATTATTTCCCACAAGGATAGGCACCTACTTGGGTATAGGGAGTGAGCTCTCTTGATTGTGAAGTGTAGACAATATAAAAAAATATCATAATATTTTGCTAAGAATATAAAAGGCGGTGCCAGCTAAATTTATTACATTCCAAGGAAGAAGAAGAACCTGACGCAGAAGAAGATTTATATTCTTTCGGATATTAAGCAACGTTGAACGTCGAGGGATATATCTACACTATACATATTGATATTGGAATAGTATAGTACTATGAAACCAGCTCCTCTTGAAGAAAAATGTTGGGAGATCTTAATTTTTTGATTATATTTTATTTAGTAAGTGTTTACTCTGTAAATTCTGTCTGCTATAACTTCCTTTCTATTTTATTTTTGGTTTTTGGTTTTGAAAGTTATGCAATGTCGATTTCTTAGACAAAAACAAACTAATCATCTAAATAGTTACAAAATTATGCCAAAATGGTTACGATTGGTTATCCGTCAGGATGTATAAGTTCCTACATGCCTAGTGACTTCGGCGATTATTTTAAACTTGGTACTTAATGCCGATACAAATACGTTTTCGGAATTGATCTAGAAATAACTTTACACTGAGCCAAAAAACAACGTAAAATAAAAAAAAATAAAAAAAAATATCTCATTACAATTAAGAACTAAGATTTGAAATTAAAATGATAAAACTTTAAAAAAAAATAATCAAAAGTCACATAAAAATTAACAAAAATCAGCTCACTTTTTCGATATCCTCTAAAACTTGTATGTGGTTTTTACTGCGACTACCGAGCGATAACGTGTAAAAATGGTTAGTTTTGTCATGTTAATGCAAAAAAAAGAAGCCATTACCTATGCATGGTTACAAGAAAATAAAGAATGCTTTGCTGACATATCTCTTGTCCAAGAACAGAACGACACGTGTCGCGTCGCGTCGTCAAAATTTACGCTGCACCTGCCGCCGTCAGACAAATTGAAATGTACGCTGAATTTTGGAGCTATATTCAATTCTACTAACAAGTTGTTGCAAGATCCACAAATGGCTATTTCTTAAGCAGTAGATATTTCATCAAAGAAAGCGGCAAATTCCCGTTATGATAGCGATTTTCGTTTCCAAACTTGTTTCGCTAAGATGATGGACATGTTAGTTCGCATCAAATAACAAACTTCAAGCAAGTCCTTAAGTCACTTAGTGACCAGTGGTGAACGATTCTAACAATTTAATAAACATTTTTATTTAATGTAAAAAACTTACCTCAATACATACAAATGTACCGTCAAAAAAAAATCTTGTAAAATAAATTTAATTCATTAAATATTTTATTTCATTTCACTGAAAACTTTTATTTTTGGTTCGGTCTATATTATATTTCAAATCAATTCTCATTCATCGGTATCAAAAAAAATCATTAAACAAATATTGTGTTTTAATTTTGTTTTATCTTTCTTAAATAATTCTCTTGCTTTTTTTTATATATATATTTTTAATCAATTTAACAAATTTTATCTATTTTACATAATATATTATGGTAAGTAGTAATTGTTTTTTTTTTTCTTGTTTTTATTAAGTATTTAGACATTTCTATATAATATATATGTTTATAATTATAACTACATTTTCATATTTTATATGAAATAATTTATATAAATAAAATTAAACTTAAACTTTTTGTTTTATTTATAAGCTAAATATTAAGGATTTATGGCCGATAGAGAAGAAAAAATAAATTAATAATTTATATAAGGCTAGTGGTTACTTGATTGCCAAATATTAACAATTTGGTTAACATACTTACATATATATCTACATACATACATTCGTAAGTACTTGTTTTTGATCGCTAAGTTTTTTTTTTTTTTTTAATTGATATGATTGCCTTAAAATTTAAAATCAACTTAATTATTTAAAAACGTATGTATAATAAAAATTTAATAAATAAATAAAAAATTAAATACAAATACAAACAATATAATTATAAAAATTAAAGCCTTGAACATTTGTTATACCAATTAAATTTTTATTTCACACCTTAATATTCTTTTAGTAAAAAGGTTAAATAATTATTCATACAAGTAGCGCATTTTTTTCCATTCGTTGTAAATATACCGAGTTTTTGATTCCGAGGAAGAATGAACCTTTTGAATTAATTGGACAGCAAGCAATTTATTATTAATAATTTTTTAAAGTATTTACTAAAATTTTCAACAATTGCAAATAATTTTCTGTTTTTTAATTTTATTTTTTTTTTATTCATAATTGATTTATGTATTATTTCCCTATATGTATATCATTCTAGTTGTTATTTTAAAATTGCAAAAGAAGCTCATTTTGTTTGGTTACATTTTCATTTTTAACTAAAACTTAATTTATAATTATATTTTGTTGAGATATGATGTATCTTTTGTTTTCATATTATTAGACAACGATTTTTGTATAATGTAGGGTATTTTTTTTTTTTTGATAATTTTGTTTTGCCACATTTATAAAGTTGATTTAATTTTATTGCCAATAGTTTAGTAATTTTTTTTTTCTAATTATAATTTAAATATTTTGTCAATAATATTTTTTGTTGTGTATTTTACAAATTTTATAAATTCTAATAGGCCTCTTGTAATTGTTTCTTATGTTACTATATTATTATATATATACCTATTTGTTATGTTATATTTAACTAAAACTATATATTCTATTAATAATACATAATTGAACTATTTTTTTTATTAACAATCAATTTACAAAACTATATAAATAATTATTTTGGATTTCGAATCGTCAAGGGCTTTTTAAATTTACTTTGGTGGGTTGCTTATTTTACGCTCGGATCATCTGCAAACTGTTGTATCATCGCCAGCACAAATTGTATGAGGAGACGCTAGAAATAGTTTGCCATTGGAACATGCGCATAATTGGAAGACTCTATGCATGTGCTCACGGCTTTGACCAGCACCTGGTATGGGAGGTTGAGCGGTTCGCAGATTCGGCATTATGATTTTAGCTGATTCTAGACGTATCTGGAGTTAAGAAAGCACAAAGTAGAGGGTGACAGAATAGACATTTGGAGAATGACATATTAAAAAAAAATGTTTCTATAGAATCAATTTGTTGAAAATTAGTAACATTGCATAAAGAAAAAATACAGGGTATGTATTGCTGATAGATCTGAAATTCATGAATTGATTTTAAGCTATAAAATAATATTCCAGAAAAAAAAATTAAGTAGATATTAAAATAAAAAAAAACACCTTATCCGAAGATACTACAAAAACCGAGATTTCGCTGTAACAAAAGGACCAATCAAAGGATCAAACATGTGATTCTATTCGGGGATAGCATTTAGTAAATTTTAAAGAGATAATGCCTCTGTTAGATAGGAAACCATAATATGGACTTCCGATTATTCGGCTTTTAAACTGCAAAAGTCCTAGGTTAAAACAACCATTAAAACTGATTAAACAAAATAATTGTAAGGACTGTTTTATTTCGGTTTCGATTAGTTTCAAAGGTGATAATATTTTCTTTAAGTAACGATATTCGATATTGGAATGTGATATTTCAAGTGCTAAATTTTCAACAATGTATGTAACGGGTGATTTTTTAGCTGGTTTGGTTTTGGCAACACTGGTTTTGACAGCTGACGTGTGTTTAGTACCTTGTGTCACTGTCAAACAGCTTCAGTTTGGTTTGCAATTTAACCATGGATCGTCTTACAAATGAACAACGCTTGCAAATTATTAAATTTTACTATCAAAATTCGTGCTCGGTTCGAAATGTTCGAAATGCTTTTTTATCGAAAAATTGTGTTCAGCGATGAGGCTCATTTTTGGTTGAATGGGTTCGTAAATAAGCAAAATTGCCGCATTTGGAGTGAAGATCAGCCATAAGCATTGCAACAGCTACCAATGCATCCCGAAAAAGCCACTGTTTGGTGCGGTTTATGGGCCGGCGGCATTATTAAGCCATATTTCTTCAAAGATGATGCGAATCGCAGCGTTACTGTCAATGGTGAACGCTACCGAGCGATGATAACAAACTTTTTTTTGCCCGAAATGGAAGTTCTTGACTTGCATGATATGTGGTTTCAACAAGACGGTGCCACATCCCACACAGCACGCGAAACAATGGCGCAATTGCGAGGCGAGTTTGGTGAATAGTTAATTTCACGTTTCGGGCCGGTCAATTGGCCGCCTAGATCGTGCGATTTGACACCATTAGACTATTTTTTGTGGGGGTATGTCAAGGCTAATGTCTATAGGGACAAGCCCGCTTCGATTGACGCACTGGAAGCCAACATCCATGCATTCATTCGTGAGATACCGGCCGATATGTGTGAAAGAGTATGCCAAAATTGGACTCAGCGGATGGGCTACCTGAGACGCAGCCGCGGTCAACATTTGCATGAAATTATCTTTAAACATTAAATTGCAAGGTTCAAACTATTGATTCAAATAAATATTTCATTCATTTTTTCGAATTTTTTGTGTTTTTTTTTAAAAAAAAGTTCTAAACCTCTTAAAAAATCACCCATTATAAGTGGAGATGCAAAGCGTTTCTTCCAACGTCTATACATGACTTCTCTTGCATTCACGAAAATATTCGCTAAATTTCAAAATGCCATATATGGCTCCAAAGAAGATAACTCTAGTATTTTTTAATAGACTAAAATGATTCCATTAAGTAAGTTTTACAATAAACAGAAGTTTTCCGTTAGTTGGTTGGTCGGCTGACAATGGATTTCAGGTGAAAACGAAATTTTCTAGTCAGAAGTTGAACAGGCTGAAAATCATGAAGAACATCTCATGATAACTAGAAAAGCAATATTATTCGAAAGCTGACAGCTTCTGTCTAGTTTGAGCGTAAGAAAGTATAAGAAACAAAAAGATACGATGAATGAAAGATCCAAAAACGTGTTTCTTACGAGGAAAATGACTACTCTTTTTCGGGAACATTAAAAATTTTCTATAGGAAATGTTCAGTTTTGAGACCCTATTGATTGTTTTTATTTTTTCCCGGATAGTTTGACATAATGGTGCAGGGATCCAAAAGAAAAGCATTACAACAAAATATTAACAAGGTAGTTAACTAACGCGAAATGATGTTCAACGATTTTTCGATATTTGTTCAAATATTTCACTCGTCAAATGGGCTCTAACTTCTGGCATCCTTCTATTATGAGAATATGACTTGGAAAGTGAAACAAACCGACACTTTCCAAAGGAGCAGCAACTTGCAGTGGAAAAGCTAAAAACGGGTGCGTAGCATTTGGAAGCCATTGTCAAAATTAATTTTGTTCATCATGCCATTTTTACTCGCAAAATTATTAATATGCCAAATTATTTTCTCGCATGGTTATTTCGTTAATTTTTGACCTGCGGATTGTTGTTTAGCAAATTTTTATTTTGCTGTACGTTATTTCCCCTTGATTTAATTTATTACATTTTAATAAATTTAAATAATATTTTGTCGAAGTTATATTTTAGTGAAATAAAAACTGGCTAAACAAAAAATTGCCAAACTATTTTCAACTTAATATAAAATTGGCAATAATAAAACTTGTCGAAATGAAAATCTGCCAAAAAAATTTGGCCAATTGACCCCTACTTCTAAAAACACCCACCAATTTACCACCTTACCTAAAGCATTGCAATTTAAAAAAAAATAACATAAATAAGGTTACCAAATGAGGTTTTCTATGATCTTCAATAAAAAAATTCGAAACAGAAACTTTTCGAGAAAATGCCATATTTACCAAAAACAAATTCTTACTAGCAGGCAAAAATTAATATTATTTTTATAAAGAAAATTAACTAATTTTTTTAATCTCTTAACTTTAAAAAAAAAAAACAGAAAAATACTCTTTTTTTTTACTGCATTATAGTGCGTCAGGTAGAGGGTTAAAATATTTTTGTTTAGACTTAAAATATAACATCCCTAATAGACTAACCTTCACTTAACTCAAATAATATGTCAGTGCACCTCAAGGGCAACATTTAACCAAAGGATTTACTGTATATGAACAGAATTGTTACATACAGTAATAACGTATGAATGCATCCTTCATATTCAGATATACACACCACAAATCTACCCATTATTTTAGACTCAAATGAGACTATAAGAACAAAATGAAATCTATAAGCCACTTACCGATCCATCAAGTGCACTCAACTTGACATCGTTGAGTGCAGACAACTCAATGCCTCCAGCTCTTGACTGCAGATTTATATCTTTTGCTGCTGTCATCTCCAGTTGACGTGTCGGTGATTCGAATCTATGAAAGTGGTACAAAGACAAAAATAAAATCTTTAAAAACCCACGCACTCAAAAATATATCCGTTAAACTAAAACTCAAATGGTATTTATTAACTCGGATTCGACTTCCTTTTACTGACTATAACTCACCTTAGTTCCCGACCGGCTTCGGCACGTACATGCGGCGTTTGTATGGACTCACGGAAGATGGCACCACCCTCACCATCGATACGTAATGCGTGTGCTCCAATGGTAACCTCATCCCGGGTAACAGAAAATAAACTTCGACCGGTAGTGTCGTTGATTTGGAACCCCGTCGAAAGGCATTCGAGCTTATCGTGTCCCAAGAATAAATGATTCTCCAGGATGCCATTCGTGTCACGTGTATTGATGGAAAAATTACGTGATGACTCTGCGAAAAAGTAAAAAAAAAAAAAAAAAAAAAAAAAAAAAAAAATATAAAAATTACGCCAAGTAAAAGCTACTCAATTGAATTGCCACGACTGGAATTCTGTTTTGAATTATGAAAGTATGGTTGGGGGTTGAATGAATTTTTGGGTTTTTTGACACCGGATGTGGTAGTTGAGTTGCCATATCTGTTTATCCCCATCTATAAACATTCGTCATTCGGGTGACAAAGATTGGTTATGTCACCCCAAAAAACGATGCGATGATGACCTTAAGGGCGATCCACATTTACATAAATATTATAGGGTAAACCGTTTGTGGTAGAGCGAGATAGAATGAAATTAATAAATTTAGAGCAAACTCACTCACCTATAGATATGGGTTGACCGTGTTTGGAACGTATTGTCGATGCCCGAAGCAAGTCCATTATGAACGCTTGACCAGTTAGCTGGATGCCGCCAGGAACAATTTTAAGTTGGCCCATGCCTTCCTGGAAGATAAATTGATTTGAAATGTGTGACAGGATATTATATGAGATTTGAAATATTTGTGGTTAAAGGTGTTTTGTGTTATCTTTGGTTATATTTTAAGTTTGATGATGTGAATGCAAAAGGGTAACCGAAGAATAATGACATTTTGGTTTATTTGTAGTTGTATTATAAACATGATAAATGATTTAGAGCCTAAGGGCGATTAGCTCATCCATAAATGTAATGAAATGTTATTTGATTAATATTTTGTGGTCGGATGCTTTTGACTTATGTTAATATCACTTTTCTGCATTAATTAGTTACTAGGGAGGGAAAGAGGGAGATTTTTTTATACTGGCTCTACCTACACTACATATGGGAGACGGACATAATACAGAAATCCAAAAGACCGAAAACCCAAAAGACCGAAAGGCCAAATGACCGAAATTAAGATTGAATTTTTTTTTTAATTTTCAATTTTTTTAAATAGGTAATTTCATTGAACAAAAACAAAATAATTTTTTAAAATCATTAACAAAATTCTGTCTCACCTCAATTCAGAAAAAAACGATGTTAGAAATTTCAAAACAATAGCCCTACTTTCCCGGTAGAATTAACCAATCTTAACTGTAGGGGCATAAGTTGGCCACCCAAGTACTTTTAAATTTGAAAACTTTTGACTGAGGCGCCCTCCAGACGACTGGTCATACACTAAGCGGAGAAACGAAGTTGGTGACAGTTACTGACTACAGAAATAGTGTTAAAACCCCTTGAACCCGTGAAGGGGTCCACCCAGGTACTGTTGGACATGAAAACATTGGACTGAGGCGCCTGCCAGACGACTGGACATACCCTAAGCGAAGCAACGAAGTTGCGTGAGCGGGACTGACTACAGAAAGAGAGTTAAAATCCCTTGAACCCTTGAAGCGGGCCACCCAGGTGATGTTAAAGTAAATAAAATACCCTAAAAAAGAAAGTAACGAAAACCCAAAATCCCGAAAAAGTTCTCCCGACAAATTATTTAAAATGAAAAATTTGCGCAAATTTTACATTTTAAATAATTTTCGGGAAAACTTTTTCCTGATGTTGGTTTTTCGGTCTTTTGGCTTTTAGGTCTTTTGGATTTCGAGATTTTGACCCCAACCCACACTACATGTGTGTGTCCTTTCGCGATTTTTTGTAGGGTTTTCTGAAGTCGCAGAAAACCCTACAGTCGAATAAACCACAAACCATAGTGACCTTCACAGTGACCTTAACATAACTCATTCCATCGGTCAAGCCTATCCTGATTTAACACTGTGTGTAGTCCTAAATTAATATAACTATCATGAAAGCAAAATAATACGAATTTTAAATGAAGGATTAATTGTATAAACATAACCGTTTTTGATTGTGTTGTGGCACTTTGTTTCGGATAATTTATATTAGATACTAAAGGAAATTATTAAAATAATACTCACCGATGAAAACTCCATGACTTTCAATATCCAAAGAGTAAGAATTAAGTTGACGATTATCAGCAGCATAAGAACGAGTATAAGTGTGTAAAGGCATTTCTTGCGCCATCCCATCAGTCCCAAGTGATAGTCGATTCCGTCCGCAAAACTGCTCGCCCCAATTCGATGACCTCGTCCCGCAGCACCCATATTAGGCAATTTCTTTTGTGGCTGTTTCTGTGGTTTCAGGCCCTCTGTCAATGCTCTCGACGTTGTCGCCTGTTGCTGATGTTGTCGGTCGCCCAAGTCCACCCCTGCCACATACGCTGAATGCCTTGGAATTCTTTCTGATCTTGTTGTTCCGGTGTCAGCTATCATCGCGTCATCGGCATTCCGCAGAATTTCTGCAATGTCACCCGCCTCAGAAAAACTTCCACCACCACTGCAAGCTCCAGTGTTTCCAATTATATTACAAGTGCTGCCGTTATCTTCGTAAAGTGATTTTCGAACGAAATTTGGACTTTTTGCAAAAATTTGAGCTTTAAGACTACGATTGTTTGTATTGGTGTTGTTGTTGCTATTATTATTGATAAACGAGTTAGCCGGCGAAGTCTTTGCATTCATAACGAGAAGATCCGGCGACTGTTGGTGATTGATTATTGTTGGTGAATTACTTCAGTTCAAAGGTAGAAGGGTAAGTATTTTTTGGGGGGAAATTATGGTTGTTAGTGCACGGATGGTGATGATTTTTTAATTTTTTTTTATTGTGAAGTGCGATAAAATATGAAAAAAGATGTGCAAGAAATTTATTTTTTAAATTACATAAATACAAAAAAAAACATTTCACAAAAATATTTATTATGAAAATACATTCAGATGATCTCATCTCAATGCTTCAGCAAGGGAATGTTTATTTTTAAATTTTTTTTTAAAATACAAGTGGTGCGCTTTGTGGCGCGTCATGTCACTTACCTCAATAGTGCCACAACATCGGCCGCAGTATTTTCGTCATCATTTTGCGAACTATCTACCGGCTGCTCGATTATGGTTGCCTGAAAAATAAAAATAAAATGAAAAGTCATCAAAATTATTATTGATGTCAATTGGATAGGTGGACAGATGATGTTGACAGTTGTCAATTCTGACGGAGAAAATAACTTTTCGCGCAGTAAAGTGTGCTATTTACGTCTTTTGTAGAAGGCTTATATATGATTAAGAAAAAGAGATAAAGATATTTTTTGAATGCTGTTGGAATGATTTGTTTAGAATAAAAAAAATGTCAATATTAAGTCAAGCGCAAACAAATATATGTATGAGTTTATGTAGGAAGCAGATGATGCCTTAAATTGTGAAGTATTCATTAAAAACTTTGTCCACACTTCATACAAGATTATGTTTAATTTAATATAGCATTTAACAAAAGTGTTTAAGTATAAGGATATTTTTTGAAAACGTGGAAAACGATGTGAGATGCAACCAGTGGATTTGCTTTATATACCTCAGTTCAAATCCAGCCACAATGTAAATAACTGATCTACTTTATGTTATGCCCTTAAATTAAGCATGTGCCATCGAAATTGCTGACAAGGGCCATCAAAACAAAACAAATGTAAAAAGTTTTTTTTTATATGTCGATTTTTGTGCCGGTAATTTTATTTAATAAAAGAAAAAAAAAAACTATTCTAAAACCAAAAATATGTACTTATTTTTATAGCAGAAAAATAAAAAAAGAATGGAAAAAAAGAAACGAATTTATTTGAAAATTATTTTTATCTAAAACGTCGAACGATATTTAGATTTTTTTCGGTGTAAACGCTTCAACGAGATTTCGGAATCTTTTGGCTCGAAATCTAGATTTTAATTCGGTGTGAGTAGCTTATTAACCAGCAAATATTATCTTTCTGGCTTGTAGTACAGTAAACAAAGAAAATTTACCCTACAATAGGTCGGGTAGTTCTAATTTTTTGATATGTTGTAGAGGATGTTTGCCGATTAAAAAATTCAATTTTCCACAACCACGCCATCTCCACGTTCCATTTACATTTTATCGAAAAAGAACACTTGTACAAGACATAATTTCCTACAAGTTCGTGATAGACAGTTTTTTTGTACGATCAACTGTAATGGAGCTATGAGTCATCCAAAAGAGTCCAAAATTGGATACCATTCAAAATTTTTATTGACTTTTAAAGTCTTCATAACCAATCTTTTGGAGAGTTCAATTACCTACATTTTCCTTATTTAACCAAAAAACAAAACATTCACCATCGTGTTAGTTTGAATTCGATTTCGTTGAAATTAAGTTGATTTGAGATAATTTCGAAATCAAGAAATTTATTTATGAAAATGTATGCATTTTCGGAAGTGATTTCGGAAAATTTAAAAAAAATTTTTTCATTGTCCGTTCACGAAAAAAATGTCAATGTTTGACTTGATTTGATTTTGACGTTTGAAGGATATTTAAAACGTTTTTAATTCTACAATTTTTTTTCTCTGAGTCAAAAGATTTATGCACTTTCTGGTTTTTGTCACATTGGAAACAAGTGAATATTAATGATCATTATGATCATCGAAAAATGTAAATTTTTCTATTAATAGTTCATATCAAAATATTAAGGGATTATTGATATTTAAAAAAATTTAATATGAATCCTGTCAAACTCCAAGTCATGTTTTGAGAGCATTTCTAAGAAATTACAGTACGAACTGTCACTGAAACTTGCTTTCACACTTTGTAATCTAAGACGTACTCACCAGACGCATTTTGACGTCTATATATTTGGTCCCCTTCCCACTTCGTGTTGGAATGAGACGGGGTTTTGCGTCCAGCTTTTTAGATTTTTTTTAAATTCTCGTGGATGCATTTTGACATTCGCTATTCTGACATTTTTAATTTATTATTTTTTCGCTTTTTGCACCAAATTTTTTGAAAGTTTTCACAGAATTCGTTCACTTTTTATTGGAAATTTCAATTAAACATGAGCATATAAAGAAAATTGTAAAGCCTAGATGGCTCATTTCACATATTTTGTGTTTTTGTTTCGTGTGGTTTTTTGAATCTTTTGTGTTCACATTACTTTTTGTCTGAACATGGCGGACTGAACGTACGTCAAAATGCGTCGGATGAGTACATCCAATGTGAACATCGTCTAACAGGAATGAACGAAATTGACTTTTTGGAATAAAAAATTATGTTTGACCATATTGAATTTTGGGTTGACATTATATACTGTCAGAACAGGGTTAGGGTGAAAGATACGCATGCTGGCCAGTTAAAGTGGAAAAAAGGTGCGTCCATCAAAGAAAAACGTTTCACAAACATTTATTGAAAAAGAAAACATTTTTTAAAACTTTCAATGTTTCGCAAATGATACACGCATAAAGGTGAGCTTTTACTGTTGGGAAAATCTAAAAATGGGTTAGCTGAAAAACACGAAACATTTCAAAAAAATTTCGAAAACGTTTCTTCAAGTGTTCACACTAAAAGAAACAATTTTGAAATAAATGTTTCTTTGTTTAACAAACAATGCTTCTTTCGTCTGGATAAACTGGATATTTTTATATTAGGTAGTTTGAAATTGCTGTCTCTCCACCTATAAATTTGAAAATTTACCTAGAAGACAGAAGAAAATGATTTTGACACCAATTTAAGTATAACAAATGTAAGTTGAAGTTAAAAGCGAACATTGCGAACTTCATAAAACACATCGGATTTTGTCAATGTAATCAAGCCTAATTCAATTCCTTATCATTTTATTGTAAAATCGAACAAACACTATCTATATTATAACACACTTTTCTCACAGTGAAATTCTGTATTGACTAGGTCTTTAAATAAATTACCCAATTTTACAAAAACTTTGTCGACAAAAAACAGTGTTCTAATTTGTTTTTCATTTAGTAAAGAAATTCCTTTTTGTTTTTGTTAATGAAGGTCACCCAACCATGTCTAGACAAATAAAAACCCAAAAACATCTGCTTGCAGTTAACAAAAATAAAAATTTTAAGAAAGCAGAAGAACATACAGTTTTTTTCTTACAAGGTCTTCTTTCTGACAAACTTAAAAAAAAATATAAATCTTTCTAAACGTCACACGTAGTCTGTTCGTATATTAAAAAAAATTGTTTTTGAAAAAGATACACAAAGAATTTAAAAATACACAAATGATGCCCAGAACACTAAACATTTAAAAAAAACCGTCTCGATGGATACAATAAAGTCATATTCTATAGGAAGACATATAAAACACTGTAAAATCTTTAGAGACTCTGCTAACCCACTTGAATGACTCTACATTCATTGCATTTGAGGTTAATTATCTGACACTTAATTGCTTGCTTGTCCTCGCTTTGCGTGGGCATCGAGAACATACCTTCTCTGTGTCTCTCTTTTTCTATATCAAAGACTTATGGACATTTTACAGATTCTCTTTGATTATAAATAAAGAAAAAAATAAGCTTGCAAAGCGTATAAGGCAAACCGCACTTCCTACTTTTCTGACACGATTTTAAAAGGAAAAAAATATATGTATATATTTCCTTGTTTTTAAAAATACGTACCATATTTTTTGTCCGCTATTAATGCGTGCAATTGAGGGAATTGAAAAAAAAAATGGCACAAAACTTCCCTTGAAACGATTAAGGATTGAGTAAGGATGCTACTGCATCGCGTGTCTCTTGACTGCACAAACTCAAAAGTCACATTTAACTTTGTAAGGCTCTCCTCTTCGTCGTCATCATCGTCCTCGTCAATTCTCAATCTCAACTACTGTCTGAGGAAATTTGCTCCTTTTTCCTCGAGAGATATTCTTTACAAAAATATTGCTTCTAACGCTGGGCGACACAAGGCACAGTTCAACTTAGTGCTATAGATTTTCCTCCGTTAAAGGACGATGACGACAAAAAGACAAAACTTTAAACACGACTAAAATTACTTCCACACAAATACTTAGAAAAGGAGTATCATCTCAGGATTTAATGACTGCCGGGATTAAGGGAAATATACGCCATAAGTTTACAGGTGGAGTGGATTTAATTTGAGTTTATCTCGTTGTTTTGAAGGTAACTACGGGAAAAGTTTTGTGCACCGGAATTACATTTGAAATGATTGGGGAAAGGACAACGTTCGGGTTTTTTTTTTTTTTTTTTTTGTTCTATTTTTTCTTTCTTTCTTGTATAGCTAGTTTTTTTTATACCGGTTTTACCTTTTTCTATACTTCCACTTTTGTTTAAGGAAAGAAGTATCAGTGCGTGAAAAAAAAGATGAAAAGAATTTCGATAGTTTGGTGTTTTTTTTTTTTGTTCTACGAAACCGGCGAAATGCAACAAAAGCCTTGCAAGATGGTGAAATGATTTTCTAAAGAAATTATGCAAATTGTTTTGGTGGATAAAATTCTCTTGAGATGAGTATTGCTTTTGAAAATAAAAAAAAAAAGAACTGTTGTATTTTTCGTTTGGCAAAGTTAAACTTTCATGATCTGGTAGACAGCAATAATTTCAATGTCAGATAGAATATTTTCTTGAGGGAAAGAACTTTATACATACGTATTCAAATATTTAGGATGGAAAATCTTTAAGAAAAGTTTCAAGATTCAAGAAAAGAATAATAATCTGCCCTATTTGATTGCAAACTGTGCGTTGAAAACTAAAACATTTTTAACTTTAAGCTGATTTTGCTTGCAACTTTATTCGAATCAGACTTTTATGACTTTCATCAAGGGAATATTCAGCGTTATGTATTGTGAACGATGATCTACTTCCATACTTTTTTAATTCATAATTCCTGCTAAACGTCGCATAAAAGATAATATATGACGTAGGTACAGTCTAATGAACTGAGAAACTACCAGTATGGTTCTCGGCCAAGCAGGTCAGCCATAGACCAAGTCTTTATACTGAGCCAAATCCTAGAAAAGGCCAACTCATTTAGACCAGGTAGCATTCATTGTCCGAAAACCCAAAAGACCGAAAAGCCAAAATACCGAAAACCCAAAAGACCGAAATGCCAAAAGATCGAAAACCCAAAAGACCGAAAACCCAAAAGTACGAAAGGCCAAATGACCGAAATTAAGATTGAATTTTTTTTTTCAAAATTTTAATATTTTCTTAAATAGGTAATTCATTGAACAAAAACAAAATAATTTTTTAAAATCATTAACAAAATTCTGTCTCACCTCAATTGAGATAAAATGTTGTTATAAATACCAAAACAATAGCCCTACTTTAATTTCCGGTAGGATTACCTCTTAACTGTTGGGGCATAAGTTGGCCACCCAGGTACTGTTGAATTTGGGAACTTTGGACTCAGGCGCCCGCCAAACGACTGGACATACCCTTAGCGGAGCAATGAAGTTGCGTGAGCGGGACTGACTACTAAGTTTGAGCAAATTTTAATTTTAAATAGTTTTTCGGGATTTCAGGAAAACTTTTTCGGGCTTTTGGGTTTTCGTTCTTTTGGCTTTTCGGTCTTTTGGGTTTTTGGTCTTTTGGCTTTTTCGTCTTTTGACTTTTCGGTCTTTTGGCTTTTTCGGTCTTTTGGGTTTCAGGATTTTGACCCCAATCCATACTGGAAAATACGCGACGCATCTAGGTAGTAATTCCACTGAACTATTTCAAACATGTACAAGGCGCAAGGAAATGTGCTATCATGGGGTTTCTTCAATCTCGTTCTGAAGTAGATAGTGCGCATCCGTCTTCGACAGATCCATTTAACTCCTGGGGTATGCGGACATTATCAACCACTCCCAAATTGCCTTTAAAGAGCACAATACCAGCTTCCTGCTTTCAATAGAAAAAAGAGCACCTGTTCACCGCCTAGGACAAAACTTTACTCTTGATAGCAGCAACTTCGAGGTAGTTAGTTGTAAAGGAATCAAAACATTTGTGAATTCACTTTTAATCTGTATTCGTTTTGAAATCTATGAATTTAAAGATTTTCAGATTTTGAGATTTTTTTCATTTTCCCTTCAGTTTGAATTTAGTTATTTAAATCAATGAATTCAAAATGATTTAAGAAGTCAGAGTGCTTAAATCCAAATTTAAATCGCAATAGAAACACAAATCGTACAAAAATTACTTAAAAAAGTATTAAATTATGAATTCTTTTTTAAGAAGAACGTAACTTTTTGTTAAGTGTACAAAATGCGCAAGTGGGCTCTCCGATAGAAGCAATTTAGAATTTAAATAATTTAAATCTTCTTAAATCGGAATAATATTATTCTTTAATATTCCTCAACTCATTCTTTAAAAATTGAAAAATTTCTTGAAAGAAAAGAAAATGTCTTTGTTTTGTTATCTAATTCGTTTTAATCTTTTTAGTTTTTTGTACTTTGTAATTGCTATTTGTATTTGCTTTTTCTTGTAAATGAAACATTATTTTACATTGTGCCTTCATCGGGAGTTCTTTCGCATGACATTCCTGGTGAGCTACTTAATCAGCCAATCTGATATATAAAAATATTTGTCGAAAAGACCTCAAGCAAGATTGAAATATTAGATGCCGCTTTTAACAATACTATTTCTACAGTACTGGAAAGTAGTATTAAAGAATAAAATAAAATAAAACTCAAATATTAAAGAGAAACAAAAATGGCACAAATATAAGTAATACTAGTTTAATACTAGTCTATGGTGAACTGTATCAGCTGTTACAAGATGTGGATGTAGTCGATCAATACAGGTTAGGTACGTCAATTCTATTGCGTAACTTCGGGTGAATAAGCAATAATAATGATCCAGCAAAGAGAGCCTTCAAATCCAGGCCCTCAGGTTATGATTACAATGAAGCTTGATCCACGGCCGTAGCCAGGACTTAATGTATGGGTAAGCTCCAAGTTTTTTTTTGTGTGAGCTGAATTTTTTTAAATGAAAATCAAAATTCATGAGAATAAGAGGTATTTAATACCAAATACCTCTTATTCTCATGAATTTCATTTATAAACTCACATGCAATTACAATCTACATAGAGTTAAAAAAGTTGGTTTATTCGACTCTTCGTAGCTCGATAACTTTACAAATTTTGTCAAAGTTAAATAAAGTATGCATTTTTTCGATGCAGTTTTTTTTACGGTTAAAGAATTTTACTGAACAATGAAAATTTACAATTTTGTCTTTTAAATCTACGTTACAAATATAAAAAAAAATGGGGGATTTTTAAGTTGTGTTGGCATATAAGGGGCCTAACTTCTAACAATGTTAAGTTATTTTTGAGTAATAAAAATATATATAAAACTGTTGATGAAAAATTAAAAGATTAATAAAAGAATGGGATATGTTGTCTTCTCGGGTTGTTCAGATCCGGTAGTGCATTTATTTTGATGGTTGAGGTTGGAATAGAATATATGGAACAAACAGTGTCAAGTACTTTGTTGTTATTGAACCGATCAAATGTTGATCTTAATTATGGATTTAAATATAGGAACTTCATAAATGTGTAGAAACAAAACATACCCAAAGAACAAAATGTGTTAGACTAATTCAAATCAAGATAAGAAAAAAACCATCATGAAAACATGAACACTGGCATAAAAATAATTTTGACAATTTATATTTAAGAAAATATTTCTTTCTAAAATGTACAACATCTGTCACTCACTAGCAGATTTATCGCTTAAAAATAAGGCTTGTCCTATGTATTTAACATCTTTATTTTATATTCAATAAAACGTAAATTTCATACAAAAAAAAAAAAAACACGTTGGCGATGAGAAAATAAAAAAAAGCAAAGAGGAAAAATAAAGGACAAAATTAGAATCTACCTATACCATCAGCAACTAAGAAATGTAATTGATGACAAGTCACGTTCTGAACACCCCCATTTAACGATAAAATTATGCGATACAGAATTTATGTTTCCTCTTAAATTTATTTTGACCGAGCAGCTAATTACAAAATTGTTCGCTTCTCAAGAAAAGTACTCTGAAATTTAATTAATAAACATGATTATAATATCCTGCTTTTAGTATTCGAGAATGTTTTTTTTTTCTTTTCATACAATTTTATAAAATAAGATTTTATGTGTGGCCAGTTTGAATTGATAATAATTTATATATTTTGGGTGTTGTGCGTTTAGTAAAAAAAATAATTAAAACAAAAAAAAACAATGTTACGCCATAGAAAATAATACCGATATTATATATACATATGTAAGTAAATATATACATATACATATACATACATGGCTTAGAATACATAACATTAAACTAAATTTAATTTTTATTTTCTGACGATATTAAAGATTTCTACTAGGCACAACTCTAAATTTTTAAGGATCTGCGGCCTATTTGGTTCGCTGGGTTGACTTAAGAAAAACATCGTTAAAGGACGTTTTTAGAAACGCTTCCCACAAAATGTATATAGTTGGCTTAGCTGTGTGTGTGGCTGAACTATCATTATGGAACTACATATCCTGATGATGTTCCTATTCATCAAATGTTGTCAGTTTCGTATCGCTAACAATAGTCGAACTATACACGTCATCTTCAGTCACACCTCATACGTCACGTATTGTTTTAGTCTCTTAGGCGAAAGGCTAGACAGTTGTGAAGTTTATGCTTAAGCAGTTTATGTTTATGCAGAGGAAAAAGTAGTATTTGAGTATTAATGTCGAAAATAAATTCTTAATTATCGTTTTAGCAACGGGCCTAAGTGTGTGAGCACTGAACATCTAGTGTATAGGACGGTGCAGGGAAATAACTCCACGGGCAAGTGCTCCACATGGGAATTTATTCCCAGTGCTCCACTTTTCAATGTGGAGTTGATTCCAACTAGTAGTGAGATTGTATTCCACTCCACTTTAAAAAGTGTGGTATTCTTCCCCACCTCAATGCAGAATACTTTACTTCCCGGTAGAATACCCAAATAAATTAGAAACTTTACCAAAATTGTACCCACCCAAACTCCCAACCACCCCAAATCCTATAGTGGACCAGACTCTACTGTTGGGGGTAGAAATGGTCCGCCCAGGTACTATTCAGTGAAAGTTAAATTATTTCTCACAGTCAGTGGGAAACAACTCCACTTTAGAATGTGAACTACTTTCTCACTTAAAAGTGCAATAAATTCTAATCTTCAGTGAGAAATTAATCCACATTGAAAAGTGGAGTAGATTCCCACTAAAAGTGGAATAAATTACCATGTGGAGCACTTGCCCGTGGAGTTATTTCCCTGCACCGTATAGGACGACAGACAAAACCCGTTACTTCCTCCACTCTACTTTTATAAGCAATCGATGATGACGTCATCCCAACATACTAAGCTATTGATCCACCAGTATTATTGTTTTCGCCCTTAGGAAGCACTTTTCCATTGAACGATTTCTTCGGAATCTGTTAATATAAAAGATCGTCAAATTCTAAGAATATAGGAATCAAGAAGCTTTCGTGGCGTACACCATCTTTTAATGGGAATTCTTCCAGGATGAATCTATGTTTTGTTTTAACTTGTCTGTTCTTATTTATGATCAGCACGTAAATTTCCAGAATTCCAAGTTGCCTTAAGGCCACCCATGTCAGTAAGCAAATCAGATGTTTTTTAAACATACAATCAATTTTGTTTGCATTAATGTTTTATTTTTTAAAATCAATCGTTAATATTTAAAAACAGCAACCCATAAAATAACACCTGCTAAAAATTGCAGTGGAGTAAATGTTTATTTAAAGTGATTGGTCTAAAAATAACTGTTTAACAAAATATTAACTAAATTTTAAGTTCCTTTAAACGAATGTAATTAAATCTTTAGACATTTACCCACACAGATAAATATAGAAAATGATTAATGATTACCAAAACACTGTTGGTAATTAAACAAAAAAAAAAAAAGTATTAAAAATATACATTTACAATCAGGTTGCGATTGCAAATTTACACCAAATTAAATGCTTGGATAAAAAGATAATAAATTAAGTATAGTAATTGTAAGCAGACATCAGCTATTAATGTGGGGCTATGGACAGCAGGACTCCGTTTGGAAAAAAAAACAATAATCAATATCGATTTGAGAATCATGTTGTGAAGTAATGTTGATTTGATAATCCGCTAAGGATTAATTTATTAATAATAGATACATAAATTGCTCAAAAATTTGAATTGAACTTTCGTTTTTTTCTCTATTGGCTTTTGGATTTTTAGTAGGATTTCAATTCAGGGATATGTTGTATGAATTTTAAATAAAAGTAAACGATTGAATAACTATTGTATGAAATAATATAAATAATTTTATAGTTGTAATCTGAATGTTGCTGTCTGTTATCATATGGGAAATGATTTAGGTTTGGAAATTATTTGTATAATAAAATGGTTGAAAATATAATATACCTGCTCAGACAACAAATACATATGTGAAAGGCTTACTTCTGATGGGATACAGAAGTTGATCTCCATCTTAGGTGGTAAAATCCACCAATTTTTTTGCAAATCATTGAAAAATAAAAAAATAGGGGTTTCTCAAATTTGTATAAAAAAAATTATCTTTTTTTAAAAAAAAAAAAAAGGAAGTAGGACGCTATCTTAAAAAAACGGTTCGGCCAATATCCTTTAAGCGATCTTTACACGGTCAGTCATTTGACATCAATCTGTAATATAAGCAGTGTGTTTGTAAAAATAAGTCTGTATGCGTGCACCTCTTAAATGAAGGTTTTTAAGTAGTTTTCCTTTGAATTTAATTTAATAGAAAAAATGCAGAATTATTATACTAAAATTATATTTCAGCTGTAAGATATAAACTTAAATATCAAATCTCTGTGCAAGCTGTGTATTCACAAACCTTACCAAAATGTAAACGATTTTACTACGAAAATAAAATATATATCTATCTATTTGTATGCGTGCATTTGTTTGCCGAAAAATCAAGACTCTTTTGATTTTGCCTGATGACTGATTATATGTGTAAATGACTGACGTCTTCTGACTGACCTTGCTTTACATTGGGTTTTTCAGGTTTTTTGGGTGATCGTCAGGGGTTTTTTTCGAAATTTTGATCTAGGCCTAAAACTAACGGTACCTCCCATATAACGGTTATGATAAAGCTTGTTCTGCTTAAAAACAGCTATAACGATTTCGATTAAACAAGAAATGAGTGATACGGCCTTTTAGATGGTTTAAACCATTATTCTTAAAAAACAGTTTTAAATTTTCAAATTTATTTATATTAATTTTTTTTTATTTATTTCTTATGAATTTGAAAATATTGTTGAAAATCCTTAAAACGACACTTTTCGTATAAAATGGTTGCTTTCTCTCAAAAAAAATTGCCGTGACCAATAATTTACCACAAGAGCAAGTCTATGCGACCTAGTCGTGCCTTTTATTTCTTTGGCATCACTTTATTGAAAACATTCGTATTTAAATAAAACTATTGAATAAAAACTTAATGTTTTTCTTTATTTCCAATTTACTATTGAAAACCGGATAGTCCTACTTTAAAAGATATTCAATAATGAAGAAAAGTGCCTCTTCATAAAAAGAGGACTAAACTAACTGATTTAAGCTAATTTAAATATTAGGGAGCATTAAATATTACGTAGTCAAAAAAAAATCATATTCAATATAGTATTTTTCGAATAAAGTGAAGCCAGAGTGAAAAAAAAACAAGAAAAAATCAAAGTTTTAAATAAATCTTATTTATAGTTTAAAATTTAACTTTTTTTTTAATCTGATTTTTCGATAAAATCTTTTTATTTGATCTGTAAATGCTTGAGAATTTTTACAAATTTTTGTTATTTTTAAAATAAATATTTAAGTTTTTAACAATTTGAAAAAGTGGCAACCACGAAAAACAGCCATAATTACTTGATGGTAAGTCCAAAGTATCGATTTTTTTTGTTGCAAATTTACTCTTCTACAAGATGATTTACTATTTTTTTATTTAAAAAAAAAAATTGTTTTGATAAAAAAACATTTTAAAAAACATTCGTTTTAGTGGTTATAATTTTTGAAGCTTGAAAAAATAATGGTACACTTTTTTCCCTAAAATTACTCACCAATTTTTTTTAGTCCGATAACCCATTCTTGAGTTATTTGATACGACGCGACGGCCAACGCGAACCCCCTACTTGGGTACGCAATAGGAACGGATACACAGACAATTTTTTTTCCGCGAAAACGTCTTTAACGATTTTCTAAAAAAAAATTCTATACAGTTGTCTTGTGTCTTTCTTGTGGATGCAAAACAAAAATATAGCGCACGACTGGGTCGCACGAACTTTCTCTTGTGGGAAGCGACTGTTCAAAACTTCGAACTGTCTTAGTTTTTAAACAATTTTTGACAAATTCTTAAATATTTATGACTATTTGACAATTTTTTTTTAAATTCCGAAATCATTGTTCCAACGGATTTTTTTCCCGAAAACAAAAAAAATAGATAACATAAATGTATATTTTAAAATTCTATTAAACTTGGTAAATAGAATTGTAAAATTTTTTCGAAAAAAAAATTGAATTTTAATTTTTTTTTTATTTTTAAAATTTTTTTACAAAATTTTGCAGTATTAATCAGGTTAAGCTTTTCAAATATTAAATTTCGTCAAAATCGGTGCAGCAGTTCAAAATACAGTCGGTGTAAAAGAAAACGGTTCTACTTGACAGTAATAATAGCTTTTTCTGAAAAAAAAAATTGATAAAAACATCACCGTTGGCAACGGTTATAAAATTTTTTATTAAAATTGGTCGTTTTTTTTTCAAGAACCAAATATAATTACATTGGAACTTCCATAAGTCAAACCCTTAAAATGAGGGAAAAAAAGTTCGAGTTACAGAAACTTCGAGTTATAGAACGATATAAGAATAAGTTGAATGCGCAAAGTTCTAAATAAAAATTCGATTAATAAAGGAATTCGATTTAAAGAAGTTCGAGTTATGGAAGTTTGACTGTATATAATTATGGATTTTTGGATTTTTTAAAATACTTTTTCAAAATTGTGCAGTGCTTTTTGAATATGAAAACATCACCGTTGGCAACGGCTATAAAAATTTTTATTAAAATTGGTCGTATTTTTTTCAAGAACCATATATAATTACAGTGGAACTTCCATAAGTCAAACCCTTAAAATGAGGGAAAAAAAGTTCGAGTTACAGAAACTGCGAGTTATAGAACGATATAAGAATAAGTTGAATACGCAAAGTTCTAAATAAAAATTCGATTAATAGAGGAATTCGATTTAAAGAAGTTCGAGTTATGGAAGTTTGACTATATAATTATGGATTTTTGGATTTTTTAAAATACTTTTTTTAAAATTTTGTAGTGCTTTTTGAATATGAAAATGGAAAGAGTTGTGGTCCCATTTGGAATCATTAGGTAACATTTTCGAAAAAAAAAAAAAAAATACTTTGCCTGAAGCAGTTAATTAAACAATAAACATACTAAATATGTCGACCCTATATGTTGAATATTTAGATTGAACCTTTAAGGCTGTAGACACTGATTATGCCGAAGGATTAACTTAAAGATACTCATGTTCAACTTTCAAAAAATCTCATAAAGTTCAGCTAAACTGCTGGATTTTTTATTTTAAATTCCTTAATTAAGTTTCTTTGAATTGTCAATGGCTGTTTAATTTATTGAAGCCCTCTTTTTGTTTTGCCATTCAGCGGTTTTTAATAATAAGAAATTTGAAACTAAATCATAATTACAAATGACAGACTTATTCCCAACTGTAAATATGAGAGAATTCAAAATTTTGTTGAAAAATATCATCACTTTAAAACATTCGTTTTTAGATCAAGTTGTAAAATTAACTTGGATACATGAATTATCTGTTAAAGATTTTTTTTTTAAATTTCCGCATTAAAACGTCGCTCAGTTAAAATTCAACTTTAAAATGTATTATTATATATTATTTGAGTTCAGACGTGAGAATGTTGTTCTACTTTTAAAAATTAATTTTGACACAAGGTCGAATTAAAATGATCACAAAAATTGAGTAGGTTAGTGCTTAAGAAACGAGAAATTCTTTTGAAAAATAAATTTATTCAACAACACATTAGACAAATTTTAATTAAAAATTCACAATTGGTTTAATTAAGATACCTCTACACATAATCTAGTTAACTGTTTCAACTCCAGTTGTCCTAAGCATAGGTAATGTAATTAAATTACACCTCAGGACAACGCAATGAATAATTTTATTTAATAAAGTGCTCTGAGGACCTTGTATGAACGTTTGAATGTGTCTTTATGTGTGCACCTCCTTTCATTAGAGGATTTCAAGATTAAAATTGTGAAAATCGTTATATCTACAGCTCTGTTATCCTTGAATTTAATTCCCTGTTAGTCCCTCAGTACCTGTTTCCTCCGCATATCACATACATAGGTGTTCTCAACCCGGCTATGCTTTTTCACACAAACGCTCGTCCATTTATTTCAAACAGTCTCTACAATCGCACATTTAAATTAAGCGTATGTTCTGTAATAATATTCCATGCGGAACAAAACAATGTGTCGCATGGACGTATATCATTTTTAAGTTCAATCCCGTCCCACATCACCCTCTAGCCTCTAGTTCTAGTCATGCAGAGGGTCTACACCAAAAACACCGTCTAAACAGACTCCATAAGGGTTATTGCCTGGATATTAGCATTTTTATTGGCCCTCTCCATATGGTGGAGATATGTCCTTAAAATTAGCTTGGAATGGTATTGCGGGTGGATCTGGTTTTTGTTAGTAATTTCTGAACATGTTTTACCCGAAAATTGAATGTAACACTGAGTACCGTTGTAGTAATATTCGTTCTTGATTTAATTCAACTATGTATACATATGTGACTATGTGACAATTGGGTATACTTATGCATGAAGGTAGTCTTTTGAGTAAACATTAGGTAGAAAGAATATAATATGGAAATTTCAAAGTACAATTTAAAAAGTCTTCGAGGGGTGAAGTTATACAAATATAATGATGATCGTTATGGTATTTGTCTGTTTAAGGTCAAGGTCAAATGCCAAATATAAACAAATATTTTGCGAATTTTGTTGATGGCGTTTTATTCCCTTATTCGCCAAGGTAAATATGAATACAATTTAAAGTCTTTCAACAGAATGCATCATTTTAAATTAGTATTTATACGATTACTCTAATTCCTTTAGGGAGTGGGGAATTGAATAATAGAGCTTAATCTATTATAGGCACATATAATACAACTTGACTGTGAGTATATGTATTATCAAAAAAAAAGGCACGAATGGGTCGCACAAACTTGCTCTTGTGGCAAGTTACATAAGAATTTAACAGAACCTTCCACAAAATTATTTTATATGAAATTATTTCTTAAATTTTTTTAATTTTTTTTTTTAAAGAAATAATAAAAAAAAAATTACTTTGATGAAAATCAATTTTTAACAAACCAGAGTTTTCCGAGAAAATCGTTGTATGCCAGTAATTTTAATATATGGCAATATATTTAACATTTTTATTTTTTACCAAAATCGTTGGGCCGTTTTTTTTAAAAAAATGATTTTTTTCAAACTTTTTTAAAATATTTTTATGAAAAATGTTGAGTATGCCAATTTCAACGAAAAGTCATTAATTTGGTTTTCAAAATATTCAATTTTCAAAAATAAAGTTTGCTTAATTAATATATTTTTTTTTAAGAAAAGTTTTGAAAAAAAGTAAGTACCCCATTATAGTTTGGCTACCTATGCATTTTTAGGAATAAAATTTAGGTAAGATCCGCTGAGTCGTTAAAGAGAAAGTCGAAGTTAAGAAAAACTGTTATATGTCAGGTATTTGGAAAATTAATAGTTGTTTTTAAACCGTGGTTGCTTATAGTCTGTGGTTTAAACAATGTAATTAAAATAGGATAAACTCAAGTTTTTAAAAAAAAAAAACATTGTCTGTGAGTAATATGCCCCAATTTCTTTCAACAATGTCTCTTCAGCAATGTCCAAAAATAAGAAATACGGTCTTTTGATGAAATTTTGACGAACCCCTTGTTGGAAGACCCTTTGTTACTCACTTTTTGCCAAAAAAAAAGATTTTGTAAAAATTGCTTTTATGATTTTCTACAAAAAAATGTCTTAAAAGTAAAATACTAATTTTACTGGCCTTCAATTCAGAGAATTAAATAAAATTTGCTTAGCAGTTTTACAAACATTTTTATTCTGCGTTATTTAAGCACTTTCGTAAGCTTGTGCTGTAAACTTTTTTAAATTTTTTTTTATGTAATTCAGAAAACTGTTTTTTTTTGGAAGAAGTAATTTATAAATAATAAACAATTTTATTAAAACTTTAGCACCTACATATGCTAAAACATAATAGTAGGAGAGCTAGCGTCCAGTCATTGCTTGATTGTTACTCGTCAATAAATGACAATTACGGCTACCCGAAATGGCTGGAAACCAAGATACAGCCCTCCAAAGTGAGGAAAAAATTACCCAACATGGTAAATAATTTCGACGTGAAATTTTTGGTCACTGAAATGTAGTTTGAAACGTTTAAAATAATATTATATTTTATCATCCCGGAAAAGGGTTGCCAGATTAACTCCAAAAACGATATAAAAACATTTAAAAAAAGAAATTTATTGATTTGTTTGAGTTGCTATGGCACAAACACTTTTCCTGGTTCATAAAATACATTATTATTTAAAACGTTTTCTCTTTTCTTTTCGCTTTATTATTTGAGGAAATGTGATAAGCAGAATTTTGAAAAACTGAATTTTAAAAGCAAAATGTTTTGCAAAAGAATTTTGATTCCTGTTGAATTTCACGCGAACCCAATTCAATTTTGTCTGTGCGCCTTTAGCAAACTTATAACAAGAGCAAATTTGCACGATTATTTTATTAAAAAAAACACATTCAATGAATTCACTTTTCTGATTAGATTAGTTGATTTGCACGTACTTGCTGTTAGAAAGTTTCTAAGCAACTATGTTAGGCATATGAAATAATTTCTAAATTCTTTCACTTAATTTGATACAAAATAATTTAAAAGAAATATTTCCAACATGCTTTTTTAAAACTTTTTTTCTAGCAAAACGTCTTATGCCCTTAAATTTGTTATAGGTTCTCTTATTAAAATATTTTTAATTTGTTTTTTTTACCAAACTCTTAGTTTTTTTTAAATCGATTTGTTTCAGAAAACTTTTTTGAAATATTAAAAAAAAAATGTTTGTCCAGGTATATCAATCTAATAAGTTTCATATAAAATAAAGGGCACAACTGAATTGCACGACTTGCTTTCGGGGCACGTTATCTTTGTGTTAATGACTGGGATACGTAAATTTTATTTTTCGAGAAAAAAAGGAAACCAAAAAAACTAACTTTTTAGAAAAAAAATATTTTTTTTCAATTTTGTTGATTTTAGTACCTACCTATGAATAAATACTAATAAATTTCGTCGAAACCTGTGAAGCCGTTCAAAAGGGAGGTTTCAGAAAAGTACCGTCCTATGGCAGGTACTGTTAATTATTTTCTCTGGAAAAAAAAAATTGAATGAAAGAAATCACCATTCGCTGCAAATCACTCATATCAAATTACATCAAAATTGATCGGATTTATTTGCGAGAAAATTGGAATTTAACACTTTTTAGAAAATACTTTTTTACAAAATTTTTCATTGCAGTATTAATAAGGTTTAGCAAAATCTTAGGATAAATAAATTTCGTCGTCGAAATCGGTGAAGCCGTTTAAAAAATAATCGGTATCAAAAAAGTACCGTTCTGGCAGGTACCGTTAATTTTTGGTTGATGAAACCCATTTATTTGACAAAAAATAATACTCATGTAAAATTTTATCAAAGTCAATCATACTTTTTTTATTTGCACGAATGCAACTTGACTTATACGGAGTACCTTTAATCGCAATAGAATAATAGAACTTCAAAACTGGTAAATCATCAAAGATGTTAGTTTTTATTTTCCCCGATCATCAATCAATGCGATATAATATACTAGCTATTATGCTGCTCTGCTTTTGAAACGTCTAAATTATGTTTTGTCATGCTCATAATGAAAGTACTTTGTTGATTTCGAAACTTAATTTGTCTTTTAAGGCTGCGACGAAGTTAAAACTCCATTCTATAACCGATCTTTGTACCTCGTTGAACCGGAAAAACAAATACATACATAGGTACGTAGATCATTTTTGTACTGACAAATTAACAATTTTGCTATAGCGAAACTAGTAAATCATTTAGAGAATTTTCAATAAAGTTTAATCGTCCGCTTGGTATAAATAGTAAGGACCATAAGTTTTTAAACGTTCTAGACGATCACTATTCAAAAATGCTTCTATCTTACATCTGGCTCACCTCGATTCGAAGATGCTTATCCAATGTTGAGACTTCTTCAAAAAATGTCCAAGTCAATTTTTCATGTGGACTTCGCTCTTCAATGTCTTCGTCGACGTCTAAATCTAAGAAGTGACGTTCTCGTTGATGTGCCTCTCCTAACCTCAGATTCTTTTTACCAGCAGAATTATTACTGCCACCAGCTGATGCTAAGGCCAATAAACTTTGTGACTCAAAAATTAAATCAGAATTGGAATTTAATTCGAGAACTTCATTCACCATTGCAAATTGTAAAATCATTCATTTTACGCATTTAAACAATTGAACTACTTTTATCCATCCACAAACATAAATTTTGCGAAAAACAAAAGCAGATATTCACCCCAGAAAAACACTATAAAAACACACGCACTCGGAGGAAAAACACGCAGTATTGTAACTTTTAACCCCCGTTCCGGCAGCGACGAAATTGCTTTTCGCTTTGGCTTTGGTCATCAATCAACGAGCAATTAAATGCTCAATTAAATTTTCCATCTGACTGCATACAAACGCGGATTCAGCTTTTTTTGCAATTTAAATTTTAACAGATCTATCTGTGTGCCAAAACATCTGTGAGTATACGGACGGGAAAAATCGCGACGGAATTTTCTACAAAACGCTTCCGTGCACTTTGGAGTCTTAGCAATCACTGAATTCAATGTTTGGCAAGCAAATGGAAATTTTCTTCCACTAGTGCGGCAAAATATTCTCTGTGAAGTTGTACAGATACATTTTGCAGATACTGAAGTAGGTTGATGTGGGATTGTGGGAGCTCATTTGGGAGGAAATGAGTTGCTTTCGTAAGTTTTCCACAAGCATTCGTTCGTGTGTCGGTATTGATTGGGGAAAAGCTTTTCTGCATTTTTGAAAAACAGATGATTGTATTGTTTTTTTTTTCTTTTCGTTTTCCCGGTAAGGTGAGTGTGGTTTGTTTTTTGCAGACACTTTCTGTGAAGCACGTGGTGTTGAGTGAGAAATGTGCGCATGTTTTCGTAAAGAGAGGTTGTAGAAATATTGCGAGATTTTGATTTTTTGATTTGCACGTGGTTGTGGATTAGCCTTGCCAGACTATAATTTTATATATTTTATTTAATGATTATATGTATGTAGAGGAAGGGGACTGACATTAAATTTTTGTATAATTCATAAGAACCTTCTTATAGACTTTCTTTGGTCTGTATTCATCCGAAGATGAAAAAGAAGAAGAAGAAAAATTAACTTCTTCGTAGCAATGGGCCTTACCAATAATCAAATTTACACGTGACTATAATATTTAAGTGGACTGTAAATAACTACGTATACCAATAATAATCAATTTAATAGTCAGCTTAACGCTATTGTCGCCTTAAATTTTATAGTTGAGAAACTCTTGTTTAACTTCACGGTTAAGAGTACCTATCCCTGCGTTTGTAATGTCAATTGTGACAACTCAAAGCAAAAGATAGAAACAAAAACAATTTTTCCTTTTCAATCTGTGTGTTGATGAATTATTTTTAATTTTTTTGGGCAATAAAAATAAGTACCTTAAATGAAATAATAGGTAATAAATAATAATATAATTTTCTTAAATTAATTTATTTGTGTTTGATGTCATGGCCCTTTTTACGAACCTGTCAAAACAAGCAAATATATATTGAAGACTCCTATAAATTCTTCGTCTGTGAAAGAGACGACTATACGAAACTATGAGAACATAGCCACCTTATTCGACAGCGATTTAGTAATAGATCGGCGGTTAGTAAAATACGTGTTTTACTTGGTTATTGGTAAGCAAAGAAATTAACTCGTGTTTAAAATTTTAACTGCATGTTTATATAAACGCGTGGTTAGCGTTTTGTTGTTGTTAAGGGCCAATGTCTGTCTGTAAACTTTAGAACCTACAACCCAAGCGATTTGATCGATGACAAACTTTGTATGTTGGAATCGCAAAAGCTATCCAACAGATCTTTTGCGATTCCGCTTTCATTTTCCGTTTTAGAACTTCTCAAGCTAGGGTGACACCTCGAAGAAGACAATGACGTGACAGGTTCGACAAAACATCATGACAAAGAAAAACACAAATATGTCTATAAACTACACCAAAGCGTTTATTTGGATTGCATGCGACAATTTTTTTTTTTAATTTCGAGTTTAAATAATTATTTTTTTTTCAAAAAATGTGTATACTATCTGTCTTATTAATAAGGAATAAACTGTAATTTTATGTCCGATTTTCAAGAAAACTAATCCATGTATTACTAATGTTCTAGAACCAACTGGAACAGTAAATAATTGCCTTTTAAGTGAGTTTGAAATTTGTTTAATCCGCAGATTAGTTATCTCGGAAGTAAGAATAAAAATTACAGTTAATTTTTTTTATTGATAAGGCTGTATAAAATTAAAACAATTTGAAAAAGAAAATTAAAGGAAAGGTTTCTGTGAAGTCAAAAACGTTTTTCTTAATAATTTATTTTCTGTTTCAAGTCAAGTTTTTTTATGAAATTGCCCCTCCCGGATACTGGCTCTATTTTTTGTCACACCTTATGCGAATCACTATGTACTATGTAGTAAGTGTGGTGCACTCATAAGTCGAAAAATATCGTTTGATTTTCACGATGTTGGCCTTGGTAAATTAGTATTGACTGGAGTAGCTAAATTCTTTTAATTGAAATCGTAAGTAGATCATCGTTTTTTTGATGATCTACTTAAGGAATTATGATGTCCGTCAAATTAACACTACTACTTTAAAATTGCTTGCATTAAAATGTTTGATCAACTGTCGTAAACTCGCGCAAATTTGAAGTGCAACAAAAATTTGTTTATTGCGTAAGTTTTTAGGCTCTCGATTTTATTGTTGGTACGAAACTTTACGAAATGTTTTGCTTCTAGTTGGATTTAGAGATCTTCAATCATTATTCTGTCCCCCGAATCATCTAAGTCTCATCTGCCGTTGATTTTCTCTCATACATTCAAGGCGTTTTCAGCAAGACGCCTTTTTTACAAGACATGTTTCTTGGAATCAAACTATAAAACTTGTAAAGGGTGTTTTTTTAGAGGTATAGAACTATAAATTGCAATAAAACAACGATGGAATATTCGATTGACATGATTTTTTATTTATTCGAAAGATAATCTTGTGGCATTACATTTTAAAAATGATTTTTGGCATATGACTGCTACGGCTGGCTCGGATGTAGTCCAATCTGGAAGTCCAATTTTCGATTACTTTTTCCAACATTTGTGGCCGTATATAAGCAATAACACGGCGAATGTTGTCTTCCGAATGGTCAAGCGTTTGTGGCTTATCCGCATAGACCAATGACTTTACATAACCCCACAGAAAATTGTCTAGCGGTGTTAAATCACAAGATCTTGGAGGCCAATTCACAGGTTCAAAACGTGAAATTAGGCGGTCACCAAACGTGTCTTTCAATAAATCGATTGTGGCACGAGCTGTATGACATGTTGCCATGTCGCTAAACAAAATTCGCTTATGAAAATCGGGAACAACGGTAATCTCGTTTCGAAATAAAATTGCACAATTTGCAAGCGTTGTTCAGGCGTGAGTCTATTCATGATGAATTGCCAAACCAACCTGAGGATAAATCACTTGACAGCTGTTAAATTAGTCGCCGTCTTGAAAAGTAATGCCAACTTAAAGTTCTATACCCAAAAAAAAAAAAACCCTTTAGTTAGCGGATTATTGAATCCTCAAGCTCAAGTTCAGTTAAATTAAGTCAAGATTGCAAATATAGTACACTATAAGTTTACTCTGCAGCATTAAAAGCAGAAAACAAGTTGATGCAATAGACCCTTTCCTATAATATTTCATTTTTCTTAAAAAAAAGTACAATAATTATAATAATTATTATTCTATTGTATGAAAATGAAAGAAAATTAATTTTGTTTGAATCCCACTCTTTAACAAACAGGGTTTCATTGATTGAATCCACGTGACCGTATATACAAAAAAATGATTGTATTCTGTGATTGTGATGAGGGAATTCCATTCGAACCGTGAAAAATACCTACTATACGATAACAAAAGCTCACCAAATTAAAATAAAACCCACGTGTGAATAAAAGATTTCGAAACTGGAGTTTTACACTACCCAGGGTTATTCATCTCCTATCTGAATAAGGACTCGCATATTGCATGCTGAGAATATCATCAACAAAATACCTGTACAGATATAACACAACATGCCAGCAATCAAGCTGATATCAAAATCCAGAAAACCGGAAGTAAAACAGGAAAATTAAAATCTCAAAAAATAGGTTTACGAAGCGTCTCCTGCAGCTTTTTTTTGTTTAACCCATACATTCATGTATATTGTGTATGTAGAAATGCACTCCTGCTAGACAATGTTGTGTTGGTTGATTTTACTCATAAAATACAAACAAACGTCCTTGCATCCTAGTTGAAGCAATGCTACATAAATATATATGGAATTCATCCAGCAACAAGCTTCAGCCTGACTGCTCCTTTAGATTTACAACAACGGGACTTCAATAACGAAATGAAAAAAAAAAAAAAAAACTGTTAGCTCCCCAACAGTGCTTGCAAATATTTTGCTTTTGCCTGTGGGTGAAAATATTCCTGTTGTTTTGCATTTTGTTAACTGAACCAGGCTCGCGATTTCCTTTGAGTTTTATCTTCTTTGGCGGGAGCTGGCTTGAACTGCGTACGGTGAGGTGAGTGGTTTACCCTTTTCAACAAAAACGGTGACACTTTGTTGTGTGGCGTTACTAACGCTGTGCCACTGTGTAACCAGGCACAAACGGCGCGACAGACTTGAAAGTAAGTGTCGTTATTTTTTGTTGCTTTAATTTAAATCAGGTGTAGTTTGTGGTTATAAATCCTTCATACTGAACACCTTGAAGCGATGTGCAAAATTTACACCTCTTGAGGAAATAGTGTGAACGGTTTAATTTTTATGTGACGTAATGTAGTGGTTTCTAGCAACATGTGGTCTGTTGCGCATTAGTAAGTGAAATAAAGACAACGTGATATGGTAATAGCTTATAGCGGAAATATCGGTCGTATAATTAAAGACATAGGTACCTACTTATAATTCATAAACTTCGATAACATTTGACTAGTAATATCGGCGATTTACGCAGTCGGTTCAATTGAATAAAGAAAATTAGCTTTGTTCAGCTAGCAAACATTTAAATAGCTTAAAGGTAGTATGCCTATAAAGTTTAAACTTTGATATATTTACAATCAGACACAAACATTTCTCTGTTTGTTTAAGACACAGGACTGTTCGAGCTTAGCATTTTGGTTTGATCTTGCACTTTATTGATCAATCTAATCCTTTTTATCGGTTTTCATTTTTCCTTGCATGTTCAAAAATGCAGGACTCTCACATCTCACTCATATAAAATTTTTATCAAAATTGATTGTTTTTTTTTCGAAAAAAAATGGAATTAAAAAAAAATTACTTTTTAGGAAATACTTTTTTCCAAAATGTTTGATTGCTGTATTAATCAAGTTTAGAAGACTAATTAGAATGTTAAATTCCGTCGAAAACGGTTAAGCCGTTTAAGAGATAATCGTTATCGAAAAAGTATGGCAGGTATACCGTTAATAAGCTACTCCGAAAAAAAATAAGATAAAAGATATCACAATTGACAATAAATCAGTCATATAAATTTTTATAAAAATTGATCGAAATTTCGAATTTTCCGTGACGTTTATATGGAAGATACCGTTATTTTATGGTCTAGGATAAAAATAAAAAAAAACGCCCGGCAATATTATGAAAAGAATCCCTTTTACTTAGTTCGAAGAAAATCGGCTAAACCGTTTAGGTTGTAGGTGTCGATACAGACAGGCAGACCCACAGAATTTCCGGACCTACTTTTTTCATCTTCTCTATCATCGTTATGTCATGTTTAATTGTTATCTCTAAACTTTGTTCAAATAATGCATTACATAACTTGCCCTATTGAACCTATAACAGAGTCAATATGTCAAAATTAAATTTGTACGAATCTGTCAAACTTCAAAATGTCAAATTTAGTGTTTATAAATGTTAACATTGTATACTTAACAAACATATACCTAAATTGGATTAAGAAGAATCTGTCAGACTACAAAATGTCAAATTTATTTCAATTGATGAAAATTCACAAGGAATACTCCGCAAATGTCAAAATTAGATTCGTATTCAAATCTGTCAAACCCATAATGACAAAGATTTAAACTGAGCAAAAAATCAAAACAATATGTTTGACATGTATGACTGTTTACATGTGTGGAGAACTTTGATCAAATGTCTCATATCATCAAACATTTTTTTTTTCGTGTGAGATTTATCTTATTTTTGTTTCATTCAAAGAAATACGAAGAACGCAATAAGAGTGTTAAAATAGCTGAACCGATTTCCAGCCAGATTGGTGTTTTAGTGCGCTATACCTACTCTACGAATTTTGATTTAACAAAAGTCGAAACGCAACGGTTCCATAAATTGTTACAGAAAAGCGTCGAAAACTGGCCCAACGATTTTAACAAAAATTTTTAGGCGATCTTTACAAAACTTGTGCAACAGTGGAACTGATCAAAATGCTTTTTTCAACACGTGGTGGGCACAAATTTTCGCCTCAAACTCACGCTAGTTAAAAACTAAAAAAAAATTAGCAAAGTTGAAAACATTATATATGATTTCGTAAATTATTTTAGAACATAAAGCAAACACGGTCATCAGTCAAACAACGTCAGTTATCGTTCACATTTCAAATGATCTGTCATCAGACAAAATCAAAAGTGTTGTAAATTAGACGAGCGACACTACTTAACTAAAAAAAGGGTCTGACGAATGGTGGTGGCCGCCATTAAAAAGCTATAACTCCTGCCGAAAATAGTGTTGGTTTCCAAAGGTTGTTGTTGTCTAATTCACCCACTTCTCAATGTAAATTGAATTATGGAGACCATGCTGCGCAGTCTATCTCCAGTATGCAATCTTACAAACCACCTTTCAAAAGTGTTTTGATTTTTAATCAAACAAATGGACGCCTACAACACTCTATTATAGATTGTTGTTAAATGACTGACCTAGTAAGATTCGCTTAAAGTTGATGCGTAGAGCACGTAGTGGGCGAAGGACATAGCGCGTCATCTTACATTGTCCAACTTTTCAGTCTCTATTTCTCCTTCCGAAATTCTTGCAACGCCCATACCTTCTTGTGCACTCAAGGAAATATATTTTTTGTGTACTATCAACGTTCTTGCAGTTATGGCATGTTTCTCAACCGAGAAACCAATATTACTCTTTTTATAGAACACATACCTAGTTGACAAAATATATTTTTTTTTTGCATTAAAAACATTATGAGTTGATCTCCTTTGTATATTTAAAAATTAATTTAAAATGTGAGCCAAATGTTTTCTTTGAATTTTTATTTACATGAAACTTCTTTGTCTTTGGCTTAAATTCCTCGCCAAGAGTCTCATAAGAAAAGCCCATATGAATTTATTGCTTTAAAAGTTTCCTTTTATCCCTTGAAATTGAATTTAAAAAAATACTTGGCATTCCATGGGAGATGAGACTCTCTAAATCAACTTTGGATCCTTTCCCTATGCCTTAGTGGAACAGGAACTGTTTGCAGTAGCAGTTTACCTGATCTTCAGGTCGCACATCGTCATTTTGCGTTATGTTTTCAGTTCTGTAACAACCTATCATGTATCATCGATAACTTTTCCCATACAACTTTCCCTTGCAAGGTATTAAAATAGTTGGGTAATAAATTGTACGTGTCACCATAATGTTTGATATCCTGTGATAATCCAAGGATGTAGAGATAACATTCCATTCTTTGAAGTTTACCAAAGAAGTTAAGGTGGAAGAGTTTTTATTTACTTGCTTTCTATACATTTTATATGTAATAAAATTTACGTGACTAAAATGAAATATGAAAAAGATGCATTTGCTGACATTTAATTTAGAATCAAATCTAATCCAACCACAGATTAACAATTCTTTGGTAACATTCTGTTGCATGCATCTGTCAGTCTGTGAGTGCAAAATTGCTTAATCAAAGGATTTTTTTTTTATGTTTTAATTTGTTGCTCGAGTAGTATTTCCATATGAAAGCTATACAATGGTGGGTAAAAAGGCGAGCAATTACTTCATATTCAGTTTCAGCTCTATATATGTGAACACAATCCCAACTAAGTATCCGTAACAGGCTTCGTTTAGTTCGTTGTTCTATATGAAATCCATTTGACCTGATGTCACTTCTCGGTGGTCGTCTGGTCCTGATGCTGCCTGCCCACAAACTGAATTGTGTGACTGAAGGGAATTTTCAATTCTTTACGTGATCTCCAAGGACATTCCGAGTCTGATTGCAAAATTGTAGCAATAGTTTCCATCAGAATAGCAGTGTGGCGTTGTTTTACCCCCTCGAGGAGCAAAAGTATGGAAGGACAATATTGTACACTTGTGGTTGCACTGTAATGTTGCTGAAGAGGCGTGTGGTTGTAGGTTATGATTGTTACTGTCAACAAAGTGGAATCATGGTTTTTCCTCTTTTATTTCCGTTTTATTTTTTATTAGTTTTTAAAAAAGCTTGATGGTGAATTTAGTTTTTTGTTTTCATTTTTTATTTGTTCATTTAATTGAAATTGTTTTTTTTTTGTTGTATATAGTTTTCTAATCAAACAAATTCATTTCATTTATTTCAGTTGAGAAGATTAGTTCGGCTATGAAATTGTTTTTTAAAAGTAATTTAGAAGGATTAGCGTTTGAATGGTATATTTATCGTGCATTTGCAGGAAGTTTGAATAGAAAAAAATATTTTACATCTATCAATATTGCTGCAATACATTGGATGAAGACCCAAAAATGATTTTATTTTGACTGTCAATCAATTTTGCATGACATTTACGGCGATAATATGTCAATTGTAACAGTCAACATTCAATTCAATCACGTCATTCTTTTTCTTTTTCTTACGCTTAAATGACCTCGATTGGAAATTCAAATTTTTGATAAGTGAAGTTTGTTTAGAGTGGTAACATATGACAGGGCAATTTAACAGAAACAAAGTTGCTACACGGGTATTGCTTTCATGACCTTTTTACTACTTCCATATAAAGATCACAAGCATTATCATCGACGTCGTGAATAGTGCGTTGGATCGTAAGCTGCAAATATGGTTTTGAATGAGAAAAAGTGGCTCAAAAGCATATTTCATAATAATCCATCCACAGGTTTTTGAAATAAAAAATTTTCATCATACAAGAAAACCGGTTCATTTAAGACCGAGTTAAAGACATTTAAAAAGCGAGCCTCTCTTTCGCAGAACCAAAGGGACCGATTCTGATGCATTGAGCAGAAGCATGTTGAGAATTTTGGATTAAAATATATTGGCCGGCTGAGTAGGCTGAAACATGTATACTAGAGTGGAGCGTATGTGGACAACAACACACCAGATTGGCGAGTCTTCAAATCTACTCCTTAGTTCGTTATTGTATCTACTTTTCTCTCTAATAACTCAAGGGAACCTTAAACCTATTGGCCCAAGCTTTCAACAAAACTAATTTGATTTACAACTCCTTAATCCAGGTCTGCAAAAAATATACACTTTACGCTTTCGTAGCGCAAGAACTCTCCCTCATCCGGTCAGCACATCACATCGAGCACCCAACAGGCCTACGCCTACGGCAGGGGGCGGCGGTTAGAGTCGGTCCATCAACAAAATGTTGGCTTTTTTTTTGATAAGACTATAATCGCTATAATTTTGGCAAAAACACCAAAAATTTAATAGAAAATTCGACAGAATTCATGAAAACTACGCAAGTTGTTGAAAAAAGAGCCAAAAGTAAAAATAAAAATTATTTAGTTTGGAAATAAGAACCGATTTATCTGGCTTTAGTTTTATATACATACCTACTCGATTTGAAAACTAGGTCCAAAACTCGTTTTTAAAAAAGTGATGCCATAACATTCGCCATAAAGCTAATGCGTCATAAGTTTCTTCTTCTTCTTCTTCTTCTTCTTCTTCTTCTTCTTCTTCTTCTTCTTCTTTTTCTTCTTCGCCTTTTCCGATGAGCTCGAGTGGGATCACAACTTTCCCACTTCTCCACTTCACCTACCGGTCTGCTTGTGAGGTTCGTCGGCTTGACCTCAGAAAATGTTGGCCAGCTTCCTGGTTATGGATTGTTCCATGTCTGAAGCCAACTGAACGCTGATCTCGCTGCATTTATTTTTTCCAGCAGTTCTTTCGCCTGCCTCTCTTCCGCGATTGTACCGGAACGTTGTATGAAAGTGACACTTTTTATGGCTCCATCGTCATCAAAGAACTACTGAGTCACTTTCGGGTCTCTCATATTGTCTTCAAGCAGATTGTCAAGTAAAGAGCAAAGGAGCAAAGTTCACATTTTACTGCACTTAAGAAAAATACCCTAAAGCCCAACTAGTTTATGGAAAAGCAGCAGACATTTTCGGTATTGATTTTGTTTGGATAACAATATTTGCATGCATAACTAGAAAGAGTCTCTTTGAGGGAACTCGGCTGGAGGAACATTCATGCCATGAACCATGAACTTGAACAATTTTAATGTTTATGACCCTGAAATTAGTTGACAATGATTTTCTATAGAATCTTACAAAAAGATTGTAGTTAGTTGTTAACAAACTTTTTTGACTCTTTCCATTTTCTTTCGATATTTAGTTAAATTTCATAATGCTTTTACCGATAAAAAGTACAAATAAAGTTAAAAATTAAATATCAAATAGGTAATACAGAATAATAAATATTTCAATTTTTTGTTTTTAATTCCTTCAGAGCACGAAAATTTCAACTTACAAATTTCAAATCAATAAATCCCAACGATATCCCTTTTTATATCCACGCCGCCCGCCTTCTTTCAATATGATATCAAACTATTTAAAACATTTAAGTTGTAAATAACACCACAATGTTTTCTGTCTGAGCACGTTCCGTTTATCCACATGTAAAATCTCTGATTAATATTCAACACTCATGCAAGAATCTAATAATTCTTTCCAAAAACTGGCCAAATGTCTGCAACTTCCAAAAAGAGCACAAAAGTCGTTGCAACCCCCGCATACATAACGAAAACGACAAAGTGTAAACTTTGCACAACGATTTATATTCGCAAGTTTTAATTTCCGGCAAATTTCCTAATGCAATTTCCCATGCCCCAACACCCGCCTCGCATCATCGTCATTCAGTTGAATTTGAATGCAAGAAAACTTAAACCCAAATTTTATGAATTTTGCAACAAAAAAAAAAGTTGTTAGAACTATTTGGAACGTATGTGAAATCCATTTTAGTATAAAATCATAAAATTCAATTTCCTTTAGTCGAGATAATCTCAAAAAGTGCCGCCATCATCAATAATCCTATATAATTACCCCCACACACTCTCTTGCCGGTGTTCGATGTATCAATCATCCATAATTAAGTTAGCCACAGTTGGGTATTGTTATTTTAGTCAACAAGGAGAGGAGACAGCGACAGGAAGTTTGGTGCTCTCGCTCCGTTCGTTAACACTAGTTGCTTTATGGCTGATGCCCTGTAATGAAATAATTGACAGTCCTTGCTGCTAACGAAAAGATACCTGATTCCCTTTCACTGTTAATAGAAAAGGAAAAGTTTGACTGCACCCAACTTGTAGCAAAATTCGATACTGGAAACAGCATCAGCAGCACTATCGTTGACTGCTGTGTTATCGTTCTCGTCCTCTCATCATCATTTTGGCATTGGGAAGGATTATTAGCAGCCCTGAAATTTGTGTTTCATTATAGCGAAAGAGAATGGAACGAGAAATGGGATTAGGACAGCTCTAAGGACTAACAGGATGCTCACCATCCATCGTGTGGCTAATTTCATTTTTGTTAATAAAATATCAGTTTAAATTTTCCAAAAAAAATATACATTTGTAGGTGTGGGAAATGTGTACAAACCTACACTAAAACAAGCACCTGCGGAAAGCGATGAATATTCATTGAAGCTTTTGTTCTCTCGGTGAGCAGTCGCTGATCCTGTTTATGAAGGATAATCAATTGACAGGTTTTCATTTCGAAATCGACCACAAAATACATTTCAATGAAAAGTAGAGATTATTCTATTATTGTGAGAAAAAGTGGGAAATATTTTAATATTGTGTATATTTGAGTTATCACTTTTTTATAATCGGACAGTTTGATACTATTATATTATTTGAGTGTTTTTGAATCTGTTTATGTACTTATTGTATATAATGTATACATTGTATAGTTATGTAGGTAAATGCACTAAGTTTTAGAAAATTACACCTATATAGAAATTATATGTCTCTATAATTCATATTAAGGTAAATGATTTAACCAACAACAATCTACATATATGTGTTGAAAACACTTTTTTGCCATTATACATAGCTATTTCACGGATGCTATCCGATCATCAGTTTATTATAATGTCGTGTTTTTTCGTCAACTTTCATTATTTCCAATCTAAATCTGACATTTCGAATGCTCCATTGACTTACAATGTATAGGCTTACAATGTATAGTAACTAATGCTATATAGTAACTAACTTCACGCTAAGTTAGTGAATGATTTCACAACTACGAACTGATGCCGCTTTTAGCTGAAAGGACTTTCTATGGCAACGTTTGCGTTTGAGGCTGTTCTTTTTTTTTTGTCTTTTGTACGAATAAAAAAAAAAAAAAAAAATTAGTGGCACTGACAGTTCCACAGAACCACGGCCTAGTGACTTACCAACTCTCATTTGTACGAATCCTATGTTAATATTTACGGAGTATTTAGTGCAAACTATCATCAGCAAGTAATACATTTGAAACTTTGTAGTTTGACAGACAAGTCTAATTTTGAAGTTTGCATAGTATTCAATACCAACTGTCAGCATAGACAATAAAAATCTCTTTTAATGAATCTGTCAAGCCAATCAAATCTTACCAAAATCACTAAGAATAATATTTTGAAGTGTACCCATTGGTAACCTATTTAATAATATCGGAACTCGGGGTTATAACATTGGAGAATTTAAGTTCGAAATTAAGGAACCTGTAAGTGAAATTATTGAGGCGAATCTAAGCAGACTGTGCTGTTAACGATCAAATGATTGATTCAATCATTTTCATTTACGTGTGTTCGTTTGAATAGAACTGTATGCGTCAAAAACGTTTAATGAATTCTGACTGACACAAATCAAACTTGTTTTTGATTTTGCATGATGACTTATCGAACTTAAAATTAAAACAATCGAACGATAATCGTTTCAAAACGTTTCCAATGCAATAGAAAGAGATAACAGATATAATTGAGAACAATCCTTCACATTTTGACTAAGATATGAGCAAACTAATTTGGATGTCAAAATTATTGAGCGTATACGTACATGAAATTTGATGTAAAACGATTGACCGTGTAAGTTTTGCTGCACTGTATGGAGTAGTCAAGCTTTTCTTAAGCGAACCTTACACACTCAGTCAAACGATGTCAGTCATTGTACACATACAAATATAATATGTCATCATTCAAAATCGAAAGTGTTTTTTATTGATTTTTTATCAAAAATGATTGACCGTGTAAGGTTCGTTGGAAGTAAAATAATGCAATTTCAAGAAAATGGCTTCTGTTGTAGACCATGCCTCATTCCAAAATGTCGGAGGTTATCAACGATTAGTGACAGAACTTTTGTATGATGTTAAAATAATCATTTTTCTGGCCAACACTTATCAAACTTCAAATCGTAAAATTAGTCTTAATCAAAAAAATATTTCATGATTGCTGTAAATTAGGGCATCGATTTAAGATTATTATAACTCGGTAAAGGTTTTCTGTATAATTATTTCTTGTTTAGGTATACAAAAAATATTTCAGGAAAAGCAAACTTTTGATAAGTTCACTCCGACTTGTTTTATTTATTTATTTTTGATAAGTGCATTAAAAATAAACACAAATTTCTACTTCATATTTTATATTTTCAAGAGCATCATCATCAGACGATTCCTCTGCTTGGTATTTTTTTCAGAAAATCTGCACGTGCTGAGAAGATACATATATCCATTAGTGATATGAGTACATTTTCATGTTTCACTGCAGTATCACGGTACTCGAAGTATGTCACACACATAATCATGCATGCTGAGCAATGTGCACTGAATAAATCAGATAGTAAAATGGTCAGCTTTTCATTCATCATAAGAATATTTTTTATTCCTTCATTTCATATTTTTTTTTTATGAAACAAATAAAATTTTAATTGTTATTTTTTTACATTTTTTCATATACTTTTGTGGAAAAAGCAAAAATAATGTGAGTTAATTAAGGACATCATCCACATTTAAACAAGAACAACACTCTTGAACCTAGAAGGACTCTTCAGTTTATTTTTTTTTTTCATAACAAACACCGGTGAAGCTCCAGCATGAAGTCAATTACCCACTCTTACTGTAAAGAGTCCGCACTCAACTCAAGATTCAAGGACCATTTGTGTAACTTTTTGAATTCACTTTGATTCCTGTTCATAGGAAATGCCACTGGTGTCCTTGTTTATTTTATTTCCTCTTCTTCAATTTTTTTTTTGTTTTAATCTTTTTTTTTGAGAAAAAATCACAAAATCGCGCTAATTGGCTTAAACGAAACTTTTATTTCATTTAGCCACATTGTTGTTTGTGTTGTCCTTGTTGGTATGAAGTGCACTCTTGCAAAAGGATAGTTTTGTTTTTGTTTTTTTTTTATACAAAACTATTAAGTACATATATAGGCCATTCAAAATACACACACAATTGTATTATCCTTGAGAGACAATCTGTGTTAAAGTTTTGCCATAACTCATCGGGCTTATCTGATGATGTCTTTTTAAGATTTCTTGGCATTTAAGGTTCAATGCAATGAAACATGGAATTGTTGCAAAAGTGGAGGCGCATCCTTGGAACAGATTGCAACGTTGGAGTCACGCGAATTCGAAGTGCGAATCCGTGGAAAACTTTTGAAACGCTTTTCGTTTTCTTTTTTTCTTTTTATAAAGGAAAATTATTTTCGGATGAAAGGAATTTTGGAAATTATTTGTATCACATCGTTGAATGCTGTGTGATGCATCTGGAATTGAAGCGTATAATGATAAATTGTGCTACTCGCCAAATGTTTACACAAGCTATGAGTAGGACGTGCTTGTTTAAACTCGTATTGAAGAACAGATGGGGCTACATGAGTTATATTGTACTAAAGAGAGTGTGGAAGTCCTGAACAGAAACTGGCATTCTATGGAATGATATTAGTTTTAATGTGCTAGTCGTGGCTGAGTTTGAAATAAGTGCTCCTTTAAATCGATTTAATTCAAAAGAATCAAAATCCTTTCTAATTCCTTTAAATCATTTACAGAAAATTTACTATAACACCTCAAAATTGGAATTTTCATAATCCAGTAAAATTATTCTATCTGATAGCATTATGAAGCAGCAATGATACATACAGTCCAACTGTATTTGGTAAGCCAAATCGTTACCATCATTGCTCTTCGTTAGGCTTTATTCACCATCGTCCTTTCCAATCCATGAGGTATAGAGCATTCTATATATGTATCATCAAAAATGCTTTTCAACTTGGTCTAGCTCATCGACTTCTAAGTCCTTGGCTATAGCATGTTGCATCACTTCCGAACCAAACAAATGAATAGCATCCGAGTTGTAAATTCGTAACTCTCCATTTAATTTATCCTTCTAACAGGAAATTCGGTGGATAAATGGAGAATCCTTGTATAGACAGAGCCTCCGGACGGAACATTGTTCATTGTTTCCAAATGTTGTTGCATTTGATTTCAGAGTGCTGATAGTTATCTTTCACTTTGTCTGGTCTGGAATTTCTCCCTTATTGTCTTTACTCCTTGAATGCATATACTCTTGTTGTGTTGGATATCCTTTTGCAATGAAGATTAGGGAAATAATTACCCAAAAATTGGACCAAACGAAATTAGTAGCCCAGAGGTTAAAGATTCTTCTTTAAAAGATTTCCTACTTCAGAATTAAATTTCAGATCTTCTTTAAGAAAAAGATATTCCTTTACACCTGTCATCTGAGTTTGTTTTTATTTTAATTTTTTTTCTTTTTCGATGGATACACCATCATATCACCGATGTTACACCATCGCGTCGCGTCGTATTCTTCATTCTATAAAATTTGAATGGAAAATTTATGATGCGACAAACGGAAGAGAATTTATTTGCCATCACATGGCGCTGAAGAGACAGATACCCATAGAGAGACGGATCCATGAAAATTATTCAACCTGAAGGATGTATGATAATTTCCGGCGGAAAAGTAATCAAAAATCGCTTAGGTGAATATAAATACAAAACGCGAACGAATATTGCTATAGTTTGGTTAAGAATAAACTTGAAGGTGTTACTTCCAGTTACATATATATATATTTGTAATATGAAAAGGATATCATCAGCAGAGTTTTGATTTCTTTTTGAAAATGAATTTTTTATTATAGAATTTCTTGTTATCGTTTAGTAAAATTAAAAATTAAAAAGCAATCGGAAATCAATTAAGTTTTGACAAATTTTATCAAATAAAAATATTTATTTTTAAGGAAATGACAAGTTCTTGGAAACATTTTTTTTTTTTGTAAAAGCACTTCAAATATTAGATGTTAGTACAAAAACGGATTTTTTTTTTTAAATAAACCAAATGTCAACGGGTACTCTTATATAAGAAATTGCTTACCATAAAATAATAATCAAATAATCGCTAATTTTGGAAAGGAAATATTTAATATTTCAGAAAGGTTTCTTTTGTCGTAAACGCTTGATAAAGGTCTGTTACTACTGTTTTAGCCGTGAGGGTTTGTGAGTAAATTGTAAGTGTCGTCGAGTTCTATAGTACTGGCGCTTAGGGATCTCTCTACGTATACCCCGGTCACCGATATATAGTCGATAGAAGCGCGTTTGAAGGAAAAACGCATATACAATGCAAACGCGAGGTGCCGACGACGTGACGCAACGTACGTAACTGGTCAAGATTGATATTTATAATCAGTATAAAATATAATGATATACACATTTTTTCATGCGGCTTTAGACCTGGGAAATCTACTATCGACCAAATTTTCGAATTCAATATCGATACCCACCATCTATTTATCGATTTTAAAGCTGCTGATAAAGTGAATAGAGAAGAATTGTATCGCTCCATGTCTGTAGTTTTAATATCCCTGCCAAACTGATAATACTTATTAGGATGACTCTGCTCGCTGCTCCGTCAAAATTGGCAGGGATTATACTGAAACCTTCAACACAACCAGAGGTCTACGACAAGGAGATGCATTTTCTTGTAGCACATTTAATATTGTGCTTGAGAAGGTAGTGCGCAACGCCCAAGCAAATACATCTGGTACTATTTTTAACAAATCGACACGATCGCAAACTTCGAGTCGGAAGCCTGCAAAATGGGCCTTGTTGTCAGCAAAAGTCGGATCCCACCAAAGACTTGATCGGAAAGTGAACAATTATGAGTATAATTTTGAGGTGATCAATTACTTGACGCCAAAGGACACATAGACCTGTAGAGCCAGCTAAAGTAAGTAAGCAAGTATACACTTTTTCAATATAAAAAATATAGTAAACAAAAAATAAACAAATAAATAAATAAAAAAATTAAAAATTAATAAATAAATGATTAAGTACATAAATTAGGAAGGTAAACAATGTTTTAAATAAGTAAATAATAAACATGTAAACATGAAAAAATTAAAAAAAAACAGTAAATAAATTAATAAATAAATAAATAATATAAATAAATGAATTAATAAATAAACAAACATTTTAATTAATAAAAATAATAAATAAATAAATACTATATAATGTATTTGTCATTCTATTATAATAAAATGTTTTGATTCCTGAAGATGCGGTCAAGGGCAAACATTTGAGTTTCTTGACCAAATTCATAATTGTGAATCTAGTCCCTCCTATGTATATATTTGTGTAAGATCAAGTCAGTTTATGCACATTTAGTTACTTTTTAGAAGCCTAGGGTAAGTACATCGGGCAGGGTAGAGACACCGACCCCCGGTTTAGATAGTTTTTTCTGACCAAAAGAGATACTTTGCCATATAAACGATATAATAAGACTTACATATTTTTCTGTGACATGAAAAGATTGAACAGATATTATTATTCCTTTTTTCTTATTTCGTAAATATTTGTCCGTATCCTTTTATTTTTGCAACTGATACTTTTTCTCTCTCGTGGACGCTTGCTAACTTATCGCTTTTCACGTGTTAACTTTTTGCGTGCTCCCCTGGTCAGTGGGTACCTTCCCTGGTATTTATCTTTCCAGGGGAAATACGGCAGGGGAGAGACGTTTTTGTTACAATTTGAAAAATTTTAACAAAATATGTTAATATTTTGTCAAAAATTAATACCTTCAGGATTGTAAAAAATAATTAGGTAAATGCAAACAAATCATATGAATTTAAAATGTTTTGACAGGCCAGGGAAGAGACAAATATTTTTTTTTATTTTTCTTTACTAGGTATACTAAAGTAGGTATACTTATTTGAGGTTATGTTAAATGCACTTTTATTTTGCAACTGCAACAAAAAAAGGTGTTTACTGACTGAGTCGTTAACTAAAATCGTGAATGCGATAGGCCAGGGTAAAGATTTTTTCAGACTTAAATATTGAATTTCAGAAAAATTTACCACACATAGACATTTAATGATAATGCTTTATATAGAATACATGTAAATTATTGCCAAAAATTAAAACTCTTAATATAAAAAATTAATATTATAATGGTGATTCTATTAGCAGAGGTAATATATGCCCTCTTTTAATAGAATCTTCCATATATAAATAAATAAATGAACAAATTAAAAAAATAGATAAATAAATAGTACCAAAATATTTAAATAAGTTTAGGTACATTTTTTTTTTTTTTTTATAATGTACACGCGCTCAAGGGGTTTGTTATAGCCCTTTTAATGTTAAGTCACAGCGCGAGCGATAGGAATTTAGGGAGGAAGGGAAAGGAGGTGTCGATGAACATTGATCTTGAATGTCTGCAGATCAAAATGGTAAGGAAAAATTGTGCCAGGCAATTTATTCCACATTCGTGTTGTACGGCTAAAGAAAGAATCCCTATATTTCACGGTACGACCAAAATTGGGCTCAAGTGTAAACTGATGAGCGTTCCTAGCAAGACGAGTGTTACGGGAGAAATGTTTAAGGGGTGGAACGCAGCTGGCTACCTCAAGTGAACATTTTTTATAAAAGAACCTGTAAAATAAAGAAAGACATGAAACATTTCGACGATGTTCGAGTGATGGAAATGTTTCCTTAATGTTTCTCTCTCCTATCAATTTTAACGCCTTTTTCTGAACTCTGTCGAGCAGGTGAAGAAAAGTTTGAGAAGCACCTGCCCAGAGATGGGAGTTATACTCAAGTTTAGGGCGTATATACGCCTTGTAAATTGTAGCCAGATCAGAAGGGGTGAAAAACTTCTTGCATCTATTAAGAAAGCCTAAGCATCTTGCAGCATTCTTAGCAATCTCAACAATATGATCATTCCAACGAAGGTTGTCACTGATACACATACCGAGTACTGAAAGCTTTTCGGCCTCCTCGATGCAAGTACCATTCATGGATAATGGCATAGGGGGTATGTTTATCTTTAACGACAAAAGACAGCATTGAGTTTTCGACGCATTAAACTCCACACGATTTCTGATACCCCAATTCACAATGCTGTTTAAATCGGAGTTTAAAGAGCTTATCATACGGTGTCGTTGTAATAACACGTCCGAAGGCGAAGGCCGTGAATTATTAAACGTATATGAAAAGCTGAGGGTTGAGTCGTCAGCAAAACAATTTAATGGATTAGAAGTCACAGACAAGAGATCATTTATAAAAATGAGAAAGAGAGTCGGAGACAGAACGGAGCCCTGGGGCACTTCAGCATTTATTTTGTGGAGATCAGACTTGAAACCGTTTAATACAACTTGTATTGAACGGTCCAGAAGATAGCTTCTAATCCAACGAATAAGAGTATCATCGATACCAAATGCACGCATTTTCGATAAAAGAGCTTCATGCCAAATCTATCGAATGCCTTTGAAATATCAAGCGCAATAATCTTGCTTTCACCAAAGCGATGCACAGATTTGTTCCACTGTTCCGTGAGATATGCCATCAGATCACCAGTGGAACGATTGCTCCGAAAGCCGTATTGCCGGTCATTTAAAAGCTCCCGATCTTCGAGATATTTCTTGAGCTGACGATTTATTAGCGTTTCCATGACCTTGGAAAGAAGGGACGTAAGTGCAATTGGTCGGTATATATAAATACTTAGTAAATTCTTGTAATAAAATAAGAACATGGACACAAGATAATTATTACAAAATAGACAAATAAGTAAATACATAAATAATTGTTTTAAAAAATCGTTTGTTTAAAAAAATTAATAAATAAATAATAATAAAAAATAATAAATAATAGACAAAGTATAAAAATGAAAAACAATCATGCCTTTTACTGAATTCGCAAAATTTCACTCCACGTAAGTCGATTGGATCCGCAGTGAATCCGCATTCGCATAAAATTCTATTATTGAATCCGATAAACAAGCTGCATTATCGATCCGCGAACTACTTTTACATTTATGAAACTGCATTATCGTGGATGTCAAAAGTTGACATTGGGCGTGTTCAAGTACACACGAGAAATGCAATCTAAGTATAGTATCGTAAAATATCTAATATCGCAAATTAAACCTTTTTTATTGATTTTAACGACCAATCTCAATCCGTCAGTGTTTTAGCAATCAGTGGACCGATTTACAAGGTAAATATGCTGTTGATTAGAAGAAATGTCAAACTTGGTCATGGGGACTATATTTCTGGACAGATCTCCACGGTTTGGCCAAAAAACGACACCAAAATTGTACTTTCGGAACTCTAAATAATGGGGCAAAAAATAATTATTTTGACTAAAATAATTTTTGTACAGCAAAATAACCAATTTTTAATGATTTAACCGACCAATCTTAATTCGTCTGTGTTTCAGCAATCACTGAACCGATTTTCAAGGTTAATTTGCTGTTGGATAGAGGAAATGTCAAACTAGGCCGTGGGGACTATATTTCTGGGAAGATGTCCACGGTTTGGCTAAAAAAACGATACCAAAGTTGAATTTTTTAAAAATCGTTTATTTCCGCGTATGGGTTAGTATGAGTTAGTCTCCCTCCGCAACTCAATCGTCGGATTCCCTAATAGGGCTGAATAATAAATTGTTTCAGGATAAATATTTATCATTGCTTACTACACACATACACATACATAAACATTCACTCTTAAGTCAAAATATACAGTCGACTGACCTGTTGTTGTTCAGAAAACGTATCGATTGCACCAATTTTTTTTTGCCCATTGATAGAGACAGAGTTTTTAAATCCTCGTTAAAGTGCTGTTTAGAAAAAAAACTGTGACCTGAACTATGAAAACTTAATTCTATTTGCATACATTGTTCCCCTTTGTGTTATTTTTTTATTCTATATTATTCGATGTGAGTCCTTCTGTTACAAATTTAAACTTTCACCCTTTCTATAAGTAAACTATAAGCACTTTCAATAAAAACTCATAGTTAGGGTAATCAAATAATTTTTAATCCAATTCGACATTCATTCAAAGAATACAAAAAAATATTCCTTTAGGAAAAACGAACGCCAGCTCAACTAGGACTACTATATACACAATAAAAACAAACGTATCAGGATTCAGGAATTGCATCTGAACAGAAAACAATTAGCGCACAATCGTCACAAACAAAGTGAAGAGGAATAAAATAGTCTTTTTTATTTTTTCGTCAAGCCTTTCCATCCAGTAGTTCAGATGGCAGTACGCTACTTGCTCTTAATCCTTTTCGAAAACAAACAATTCCAAGGACTAACATACCCCTATCCAGAGACCACCCATCCGACCAGACATCCAAGGAGAAAACGTGGCGGATGAACAAAGGCCAACACAATCAATGCGCTGACTGACTAACATCCTTCCAAATGAAACCATAACCTGATTCTGCCTTCGGAATGGGCACAGATGAGGGTGCGGTGGCATATGGTTTAACCCCCATACCCTTAAAACGCGAATCAAACGAACTCACTCAATCGTCAGAGATCGAAGGCAATTGATTTTTGGTTCAACGCTTTTGAATGAATCAAATCAAATCGTTTTCCGATCTATCTGCCTACGCAAACTGAACTTCTGTCTCAGAGAATCTTTCATCCTCCCCTACAACCTCTCTGACCAAATTTATCCCCTTTAACCCTTCAAATGGAAATGGAGAGAAAATCTTTATTGGCAGTGATTGAAGTTTTTTATTAAAATACACTTTTGGCTCGGGCAACCAAAAGGCTGGGTGGGTGGTCCGCTTATTTTTCGGTTTCAGTTTCAGTTTCAGTGTGTGTGCTGTACCCAGCTTAGGAGTAAAGCGATTTGGTTGTTATTTTTTTTTTTCTATTTTATCTGACTCTTCGTAGAGCTTGGATCTGGACGTAAAACGGTATTTGCATTCGTATCGCAAGGGTGCTGCTTCAGTGGCCAAAAGCAAAGCATTCCAGTAGTCGATTGCAGTTGGAATGTTTTTTTTTTTTTTTGTAAACTTCACAGTTCCCACCCTTGTCTGCTGAATTATATCCGTATTCATTCGATGAGCTCATCTCTTTGCATGCCGCTCTCTCAATCTGGTTTGGCTTTCAAATTGGCAGCATAAAAATCGTCTGTTCGATGTTTCTTTTCTTTTGATTGCAGCTATAAATTTGCAAATAGACCAATCTTCTTCCATCAGAGAAAGAGGTTTTAGGTGGAAGATGGAAATCATTGCAACATATGTCCTGCGATAAAAGGACGATTTGTTAGACGCTGTATGAATTTGGATGTAGAGGCAGAAAAGATGCCACGTTCAAGGAGAGACGTACGCAACTAAATAAGATATTGCCTTATAGAGAAGATTTTAAAGCCTCACTATATCTTTAGAAAAACAATATTTTTGTATTTCTATTTTTCATTCAGACCAAGAACAAAATTTTGAGAGATGACGAAAAGTTAGGTTACGTTCTGGTGAAGAAGCATTTTGTTAAACTCTAAAATACGAGTATGCAGAATGTAATATGATAAATGCATGCGGTGGTAACATTGATCAGTTGCAAGATAAAGGTCCTACTTATAGTTACTTTATGGTTTAGTGAAAATGAATTAAATGTATGTATTTATTAATTTTTATTTTACTTTTTATTTATTTACATATTTATGTATTTATTTATTCAGTGATTTGTGTATTTATTTACTTTTACTTGTATTGTTTTAATTTATTTTTGTTCATTTAATTTTATTTTTCATTAAAATATTTATTTATTAGTTTATAAAAAAATCTGATTGTTTATTTATCTGTGTGCATCCTTGTCACTTTGTATTTTTCTTTTGTAATATAATTGAATGGTTTTAAATTAATTTTCCCTTAAACAAATAATATTACCCCGTTTAATTTTTTTAATATGTAGTTGTAGTAAGATATTTTAAAAACAAATCTTTTTTTTTACAATATCATATCTATTTTCAAAGGGAGGTTAGAGCCAATTATCGGCATATGAAAGAATTCATAAAGAAATGGTGCAGAGAATTAACTTAAATAACTTCACTGGGAAATTACTTCACGGGGAAAATAACTTCATCACTAGTGGAAAATAACTTCACTTTTTTAAGGTGCTGTTATTTTCCACTTTGAGTGGGAAGTAACTAATTTTTTTGGTGGGAATTTATTTCACTTTTCTGGGTGAAGTTACATTGAGCCAGGCAGAGAGTTGCAGGGGACAACATGCCCCCCCTTACCAATCTCAGCGTTTGGGCGCACCGGTAACTAAAGTTGCCCCATATTTTCAACTGATTTACTGTTTTTAACAAAAAATACTTAGATGAGAAATAACTTCACCAAATTTTAGGATATATTATTTCCCACTCAAAGTTGAAAATAACTTCACCTCTAAGAAGTGAAGTTATTTCCCACTTGTCGTGCAATTATTTTCCATGTGAAGTCATTTCCCAGTAAAGTTAAATCCCTGCATCAAAAAAATATAATTTTTTTTTTTCACATTAAAATAAACGGCAATTTACTATTACTTCGATTAAATATTAGTCTAGATATATCACTCTTAATAAATACTTTAAGCAACAAAAAAGCAGTACCCAATTTGAAAAATCAGACAGTCAGACAGAATTTTTCGAAAGAATCTTTTGTTTTCAAGACTGGAGTGTTGAGCAAACCATAATGGTGCTCATCATGCAACATTTTCAATTGAATGACAAAACCTCAAATTAAGGCATAGATCGTTTTCAAATGTCAACATAGCCATTCAACATAGCCATTTAAAACTCAAAAGTGCTCCTTGAAACTTTTGTGTTATAACGCTTATGTATAATGTGGTACTTTAAATCCAATTCAACCCAGACACCTTTTGAATTGAGCCCTTTCCCAAAACCTCTTATATATAGATACATAATTATTATTGCATTCTTTTACATTTCACTTTTACGTTTATTCTTCAAACAAAACCCATAAAACAGTGGTGTTCCCCAAAGCTATTCGGCCATAACTTGTCACAGGAAACCATCCAGGTCTTTATATTTAAAATTTCATCAGTCACAAGGTAATTACATGACATTCTACCGATACCATCACTCACAAGGACAAAGTTGTTTTCCTCTTATCTGTTCCTGCAAATAATTATATGGATTTATTCTTCCATCATCTGCGATGAAGAAGAGAAAGAAATCACCTTAGGGATAATTTGATAAATCACTGAATGCATCTCTCAATTTTTTTTTTCTTTCTATACAGACTTAAAATAACGCTCTTTGAATTATTCTGATCTAAAGAAGTCCTTTATTGCTTCGAGCCACAAAAGTAGACAAAAATACACAAAATAAAAATAAAGATAAACCAGGAAACATTTTCACCACCTTTGAATAGCTAGCCACCTTGTGTAAACTCACATGAGGAATTCTTCAGTAAAAAAAAAAAAAAATCTGAATCAAACAAAGTCCTTCCACTTCCTGGGGCAATATTAAGCTTATATATGTCTCTCACCAATTGAAAAGGTGCCACTGACCTTTTTATGTAAATATTTGCTCAAAGCTAAAAACACGACATTTTTATGGTTTCATCCCGTTTTCCCTTTCTTTGTGAGTGGTTCATCCTTGTTGGTTACCCTATTGACAAGTACATCAATGGTTTTATCATAAAGTGAGGTCTTGTTTAGCTTTGGTTTTGAGAAGAAAAAGGAACATATAAAAATATAAAATACATCCACTTCCTGTTTTCAATAAAAACCATCATGACGTCCTCAGTTGAGTGTATGATGTCGTCAACGAAAAGAAGAGAGAAGTCTAAATCTAAGTTCTAAATAATTTAAAGAATCTTGTACTACATAAAACTAATTTTTAAAGTATAGCAAACTTTTTTTTTTTTATAGCAAACTTTTTTTTTTGAACGTACCGAGGCGCCAATATCGACTCGGATCACTATCTTGTTGGTATGGTCTTCCGAGGGCGGATTGCCTTGCGAAGACGTATTGCATCCGCCGATCAAGTTCGAATCAACACGGCTGCCCTGCGCAATGAAAATGCCAGTAACACCTTTGGTAATGCGTAAGGACTCGCCCTAGAATCGCTTGATTTAGGGAGAGTAAGTCCTGGGGCCAGTATGCTGGGCGTAGATGAGAAGTGGACACGCCTTAAGAATACTGTCATTAGTACTGCCAACTCCATCTTAGGCAGCAGTCGTAGAAATCGGAACGACTGGTTTGATGATGAATGCAAGCTAGCGACTGAACGTAAGAATGTTGCGTACCGAGCAATGCAGCAATCTCATAGAACGCGGGCACGCGAAGAAGAATATAAAGAGCTCAGAAGAATAGAAAAACGGCTTCACAGACAGAAAAAATCAGCCTGGGAGAAGAACTTAATCTGTGAAATAGAAAAAAGCCGAGAGCGAGGTCAGCACCAGGCGCGGAAGTTCTACCAATCCATCCGAAACATGACGCAGTACACACCACGCTGCACATACTGCAAGGACGGAGAGGGAAATCTGATCACCGATCCACAAAGCATACTGGAGCGATGGGAAGTGTACTTTAATGAATTGCTAAATGGTCAACTCACTGCAGAAGTGGAGGCTCCACTGCTTCAAGACGAATACCCTATGTTGCCGTCACCAAGCATAGAAGAGGTTGAGAAGGCTATAGACCGGCTAAAGAAAAACAAAGCCCCGGGAGCTGATGGTATACCAGCCGAATTATTTCAACACGGTGGGCCAGCTCTACGTCAGGCAATTCATGATATTATAGTGCACGTGTGGGAGCGTGAAGAAATGCCAGAAGACTGGCGAAAAGGTATAATATGCCCCATACATAAGAAAGGAGATGTCACAACGTGCAGCAACTATAGAGGTATCACGTTGTTGAGTACCGCCTATAAGATACTCTCCTCTATCCTACAAGACCGGATAACCCCATACGCTAAAACCATCATCGGACAATATCAGTGTGGTTTCATTCCAGGCAAATCAACAACTGATCAGATCTTTACCCTTAGGCAGGCGATGGAAAAATGTCTAGAATTTAACATCCCAACATACCACCTGTTTATAGACTTTAAGGCCGCCTATGATAGCATAGCCAGGGTAGAACTTTACAAAGCCATGAGAGAATTCGGCATCCCAAATAAATTGACACGACTATGTAGGTTGACCATGACCAACGTAACAAGCCAAGTAAAAATAGCCGGATTGCTATCCAGACCAATCAACATCTTTAATGGACTCCGACAAGGGGATGGTTTGGCCTGCCTCCTCTTCAACCTGGCGTTGGAGAAAGCAATCCGTGACTCTGGCACGGCAACAAGAGGGACCATCGTCAACAGGTCCAGCCAGATACTGGCTTACGCAGACGACATCGACATCATCGGAAGAACCGAGCAAGCTGTACACGATTCCTTCATCCAGATCGAGCAGGCGGCACAAAATCTGGGGCTGCACATTAGTGAAGGTAAAACAAAGTACATGGTGGCGTCGAATGCGAGAGGAACAGTTGGTCAAACAATCAAGGTAGCGGAGCACGAATTTGAAGTGGTGCAATCCTTTAAATACCTTGGGTCAATAGTAGCAGCCGATAACAATATAGAAGAAGAAATACGCGGGCGGCTTCTCAAATCCAACAGAGCCTACTACAGTCTGTCAAAGCTCTTCAAATCCAGAAATCTCACCATAACTTCAAAACTACTGCTGTACAGGACCATGGTTCTGCCAGTACTCACATATGGATCCGAGACTTGGGTGCTTAGCAAAAGGCATTGTACGCAATCTACCTTGAAGCAGATATAGTGACAAAAATTAGGCTCGGTAGACTTCGGTGGGCAGGGCACCTAGCTCGCATGAGCGAAGAGGAACCTGCTCGGAAAGTTCTTTGTGGTACATTCTATGGCAGACGACAGCGTGGTAGACCATGCTTGCGCTGGAGAGATGGCGTAGACCAGGACGCCCGGAGCCTTGGGGTGCGCAACTGGATGGCGTCGGCTCGAGACCGGGATAGGTGGAGAGACTTGTTGAAGGAGGCCAGGACCGGACCCCGGTTGTCGAGCCGATGATGATGAAACTTTTTGTTTACGAAGAAAAAGATTCACACAACAATCCTTTAAGAAAACTTAAGCATCCTTCGACATCCCCTTTTACTAAAATCATAAAATAATGTGACTTAAAATATTCACCCAAAACACATAATATTTCTAATATTGCAAAGTATGGGTATCAGTGGAATTACAAATTATAAATGCATAAAAGCATGCATTCATATGAATACCCTAACTCTGCACCTCCCTGAAGGACAATTGACTTCGTATAAGGAAGTGCGGGAGCACCACCCGGGCACAGACAATACCATCAGAGTCTGCCAACTTTACGCTTTCAAAACCAAAAACTGGAACTTTTTAATTTATAAACACCACCATCATCATGGCAGCAGAGTCATATCCTTGGCGGCAGCAGCAGCGGTGGCAAAAGCGACGAAAACTTTAATCAAGTTCCGCCGTTTTATTGCCACTCGGTTCGAGTTGAACTAGAAAACAGAAGCTGGATGGCATTGTTCTGCATATTCAAACACCTGGGTCCCCATCGTTTGTTGGCTTAATTTCTCACAATGCCAGGTTAATAAAACAGAAGTAGATTTAGTGGATGATGATTGTTTAGTTATGGTAAAGCATGAGGTGTAGGAGGCGCGGTGAGAGAAAACCTGCTGAAGTAAAAGGTTTTCATGCCAATTTCGGGTTGAAACTTAAGTACATTGTGGGATTATAGTGTGTGTCCTTTTTTTTTGGAAATTCGCTTTCATTTTGTTAAGTAGCTTTCTGAAAGGATGACTTTTCTAGTTTGATGGTACATTTTCATTATGAGGAAAACATGTGCTGCAACACGGCCACTCAAATGGATTACATAAGGAATAAGTAGAATTTGGTAGATGAGGGCGTATGAGCAATTTTATTTCTTCATATTATTCTACTAAAATTTATTAATGTTAATTATTGTGATAAAATGTTGAAGGAGTAATATTGAATTCATATAAAAATATTTATTCTCTTTTTTCGTGGTATAAAAGTGACTGATACAAGGTGCAGTGCAACATGCCCCTGGGAAAACGAGGCGTTGTTTCTCCAATAAAAAAAAAAAATAAACTGTTATATTTATTTTCTGTTTTTTTGTGGGTTTTAATTTCAATATGTAAATACTATGGGAAGGAAAGTGAATAAAATGAAAGATTACCAACCTGAGAGAAATTATACACGGGCTTAATGTAAATAGAAAAATACAAATAAAAATATTTAAAAATGTGTTTAATCTTAAACTAGTAAAAATTCAAACCAAACTCAAAATATATAAAGACAAAATCTGTAAAATATAAAAAAACATTTAAATCTTCAGACCAGTTTTATAAAAATCAACAAATTGTAAATAAAAATAAAAAAGATTCCTATGAATTCCGGAAACAATGTAATTTGCACAAAGAAGATAAATAAGTCCTTCGATTGAACAACAAATAACCAAATCTATTTTCAAATTCATTTGTAAGCTTAAGTTGAATTAGCACTTCTTATACACCTGACAAATTTCCATAAAGCAAAACATAAAAGCAAATTCATGATCGTATCATACCCTTAAAAAAAAAAAGGACAATCCTCGTCTAAAATAAAAACTTGGTGATACATACTTCTGCAGACAGATATTGTACTGCGAGCATCTTTTACCCCCTGAAACAGGAAACGGGAAGGAGATTCTTTTCTAAAAAAAAATGAACAAATCCAACAGGTAATTGAGTGGAAACGTGATCAAATTTCATTATTTATTGTTGCCCTAATGGAATGGAAGGCGCCCGCCGCGCCCCGGAATGATGGCTGGCTGGCTGGCTGGCAGTGGTTTAGCATCGTTTGTCGTCGTCATTGAAAACGATAGACGACTCCATAATATCGAACCAGTGTCGTTGTCACCCCATGGCATCAATGCGCTGATTTCTGAATTGTGATTGAGTTTGCCCCTTCATGTTGTTCATCATTTTTAGTCATAGAGAAGGATTGAGGGCTCAGGATTAAGAATTTTTGTTTGTTATTTCAAAAGTAGGTACACACAATGGGATCAGAAAGATTGGGGTGCTCTCAAGAATGACAAAAGGATGAGAAGTTTTATTTTCTCTTAGTACCTTAATTTGTGGATTTTCAGATGGTTTAGAAAAATTGTTACAAATTATTTTACAAATGAGTTTGAAGAACGTGCTCAAGTGGAATAGATGTGAAGAGTTATAAATGGTGGGATAATTATTAAAAGGTTGGCTTTGCTTTATATTTTTATACTGAGCCTGTTTAAACAAAAAAAAAATAAAAGGGTGCGTTATAGTCGGGCGTACTTGCAGTTGTGACAGAATTATGTTGGTACCAAAAGTATTAAAGTATAAAATTGGTAACATTGTCATGAACTCAAAGAATTTCATAATATCGTTGACAAAAGCTTTCAATTTGAAAAAATTGAAAACTATATTTAAGTGAAATTTTAAAATTTTATTAGTGTTTAATTTTTGCAGAAGAAATTCTTCGGAATATATGAAATTATAAAAAAAAATGTTAATTTTTTTCAATAATTTTTTAGGTAAACATGTTTTGAGAATAAAATTATTTTTATCACAAAACAAGTTTTTTAAAAGTCTGTCTACAGATTTTCAGGGGGTGCGGTTGATTTGGACGAAACTCATTTTGCAAATCTTATTTCGCAATTATAAAAAAAAATGTAATTGTATCTCAAAAGTTATTTGGGAAAATTTGTTGGTTCTAAATCAATTTGCAAATCGAGCATTTTCCCCATTTTTTGTATCACAAATTATGAAATGGCATTTTATTGTTTTGCAAGAACTTGTTCTGTCATTCGTAAAAGTTTTATTTTCTTATTTTCTTGGAATTTATTTAAAATTTTCAATATATTGAATGAACAAAAAAAGTTTTAGAAAAAATAATTAAAACTAAAGAAAAATATTTTATAAAAAAAAAAAAAATAGTATACCATCTTATTTCCTATAGCTAGTTTAATTTGAGTTTATTTTTTTTAAGGTCGCTTCAACCATTTTCAAGAACGTCGCAGGTACCGTTAGACGAATTTTTCTGAAAGTTTTGTTTTTATACTTACTCAGACCTTTTATAGCATATTATATCTGATGTCATATTACACATCTGAATGTATTTTGGTGCAACTGGTCATTAGTGTTTTTTCAGAGAGTCTCATTCGTTTTTCATTAAAAAAAAACTTAAAAGTTAAAAAAATAAATGGCAAAACTTCATTGTGAAGAGAACAAAATGTTGTCACCTTTATTTTAAAAGCGAAAAAGCTAAGCATACTATGGTAACGAGTTCAGTTCATGTATCATAAAAAGCTTTAAAAAATGTGGCAATTAGAAATGTATTTCGAAACATAAACATCAACTCCACTGTCACCATATATCTAAATCTTTTAAATATGGAAATTATCTACCTAACCTTTTCAGTAAAAGTTCATTCTTTGGAATGAGAAATGTTTTTATTTGCCAAATACGAAAGTATACTCTACAAAATGTATGACAATTTAATTGATTTACTTGAAACGTGACCAGAAAAACTGTGAATGCATTATGCTCGGGATCTCCCAACGTCCTAACATTAAGATAAAGATATTTGGAAGTGTTCGTTCAAAATATACTTTTTCTTTTGATTTTCTCTTCATTTCCTGAGTTAACCTTGTTTTTTTTTGTGAGAAAAAGAGTTTGTATAAAAAAGGAGTGTTGCCAATTGATCAAAAAAATATTGTAACAAATTTCGTTGAGTTATTAATTATTGTTTCGACACAAGTTTTGTAAAAAATAATAAGTCGCTGTTTTATTTATCATATATTAGTTGCATTTTAGTATCCCCTCTGATCTGATTTGGAAAAGATTTCCCTTGATGATTACCCAACGAATTAGAAACGCGTTGGCTCATAAATAAATATTAAAATAAAAATTAAAATCTTAAATTTGTGGAAACAACAAGTGTTTTATTTTGTTTAATTCAATATGTTGACAAAAATTAATTTCCACCAAGTGCTTAACCATTTTGTCTATAGAATTTAAAAATCCTATAGTAAAATTATTTAATCGCAAAAACAAATAAAATATAATAATAACAGCAAAATTATTGCTTGAATGCTGTTTAAATACAGCAGTATGCTAAAAATGCTGCTAAAATGTTTTTTAATAAAAATATATTTAAAATTAATCTATTAAATCTATTTAAATAATTTAAAATAATATAAATAAGAACAAATTATTAATAAAAATGTTGTCAATGCTTCTTAGCTAAGTAATAAAATATTTTCAAAAAATTCTGTTTAATAATTTTGTTTTTAAGTCAGCACATAATATCAAACTAATGTGGCAGCACTTTCAACAGCGATGTGCTACGCGGTTTGAATAAAAAGGAATCATAACACAAAGAATTTTAAAAGCATTAGTTAGATTTTTCTCTAGAGAATCCCCAATATTCCCTGTTTCTCTTAGCAAATATTTGCTTGAATTCCGTTGTCCATTTAGCAACCGAGATGTGCTGAGCTGGGCGACACATTAAATGCAATTATTATGATTGTTTTAAAAGATTTATCTTTTTCTACAAAAATAGATGTAATGAGAACTAAAGTAAATAAAAACTGGGACGTGATTTCGCGTAAAAATTTGAGACTTGGACGGAACAGAAATATATATATGTATGTATTTACCATGAGCTGGTTATAATGGACACACCATCAGTGCGATAGAAAGTTGCAGGCCAATTAAAGGCACTCAGATTTATCAATCATGAAAAAAATATCTAGGACTTAAATGAAAAAATAACACCCACCAATCGGCTATTCAAAGTGGATTTAATTTAGCTATAATAATAAAAATTCCTAACCAATTTCCAAAGAAGTACATTTTTAATACTTTTTATTCAATTTCTCTGCCTAGCCCTGCTCATCGTCATCGCCACTCCTAATCGCCATCAATAAAAACCATCCACTAGACAAAGTACGTCCTTAAGGGAATTATCTTTAGAAAAATAAGTAGAAAAAAAGAATAAGAGATTCATATTGAATTTTATGGAGTAAATAATCCAGCGGATAAATGAAAAGAAAATCCTTTGCAAAATGCTAGTTAAATACATAATTAAATAGCCAAGAAAATCTCACAAAAAATGACAACCCACAAAGTGTGGCGTATTACAGTGACATTACGTCCGTCTATAACTCCCCTCGAGAACTCATTGTTAGAACTCTTAAGTAATAACACACTGTGGCATATTAAATTGTTTTGCCAAATTTATGTCACCATATTATGGGGGGATGGATTTTTTCTTTTTTTTTCTTGTACTTGAGAAAATGAAACCTGGTTAAGAAAGAAAATTACACTGTTCACAAAAAATATGTCAAGAAAAAAAAAATAGAATACAATTTTATGTTATGGTTTTTAATTGGGATTAGAGACAATGTAAAGGAATTAAATTTTCCATCTACCTGGATGCATAAGCAATTACAAGCTAAACAACTTGGCCGATTTCATTCAAACTTGGTACATTGTGTTAGAGTATATTATACCCGAACGTGTTTTAATTGATACTCTAGGCTTTTAAATAACTTTACCTGCATTGTAGTAATTAGCGAAAAGATTATATTTGCCAGAAACGGCTAAAGCAATTTTAATAAAATTTAGAATTTGCTTAGACATAATTGATTGAAGTCATGATTTGAGCTAGAATATTGTTTTGAGAAAACATTATTGAACTTACCATTTTTAGTCATTTTATGGACAAACTGTAAATAAAAATTATGTTAAAACAAAACTGCCACATTGATATTAAAATTCTTTTTAAATCTGTCAATTTCTCTGTTTTAAAGAGTGTTCCCATTTTTATTTCGCATTTTTTCACCAGCAAGACTTTTCTATTATTATCGTTGTCGCTATTATTCTGGCTTGGACCAAGAAAAACTGCCAAAAGGATGAAGGAGATAAAATTTGTCGTAATAATAATAATTGAAGTCATTGTACATAGAGTATCCCCTTATTCTATCTTTTAGCTGTTGGTTTGCCAACCAAACCATGCATCTCCTTCGTTTCCAAAGTGTAAAAGTTGAAGATTGCGAGACAAATCTCTGTGATAAATTTAAGGAATTCAATTTTCGGTATAGCACTCCTGACGGATGTTGATAGTTTTTCTTTTTTTTCTTTTTAAGAAAATTGCCGAGATTCCAAAAAGCTGCGGGGCATTCAATTAATTTCAGATTATAATCGTACAATAATAATTAAATTAGTCACACAGGTTTTGCTCTGTTTTGAAGTTTTAAATAAATTAAAACATCTGTTGTCAAATTTTTGTTGAATAAGTTATAAATAATTAAGGAGTAGGTTTTTTTAAGGTGCAAAAGATTATAATCAATCAAACAATTATAACTTCCCCACCATCTACTGTCCAGTAGAAAATATATAAATATATTTTTCCTCCTAATCCCCAAATTTTTCAACTCTCTTACAAGAACCACAAAGTTAATTACTTAAAAACAAATGCTTTTTGGATATCAATTAAAAGCTTAACACGAAGTAATTAAGGACAAGGATTTATGTCTTTTTTCCCTATGCTCATTGGAAATATCAATAAACGGAGAAGCTTAAGTCGTTTAGATTGTACTTGGGAGTATTTTTAGATTTTTTTTTGTTTCTACTCGAATGTGGGAGATTAGCAGGAAATTTACACGAAGGAGCTGATGGTTTTTTTTATCTGGTGGATGGGAGTGGACTAGTTTTTATTTTTTATCAGACGGAAATCGATTTTGTGGAAATCGTCTGGCACGTTTTCAATTATATTAATTAAGTGTTAATTGGAATGAAGATGATTTTGTCCGAAGTGGATCGTTGAAATTATAGGTAATTAAAAATAATTATATACATTGATCTCGATTGGCATCATGACTCTTTCATTTTACTGTTTTCGGTGATTTTATCTGTCTCACTATATTTGATAGTTTCGAAATTGTTTAAATTAAAAGCATGAAAGCTCAGCTTTTTGTGTTTAACATTTGACAAGAAGATCAATTATGTTAAGGTTGTAAGAGGTGTTAGCTAATCTGATGAATCGCACTGTATATTTAAGCTCCCTAGTAAATGACTCAGCTCACTATTAAATGAGATTGCGATAGAAATATGACAATTTTCAAATCGAATAGTAACAATATTAGACAAATGTTAAGCCGACTCCATTTATGGTGTCATAACATACCCACTACCATAGTAAGAGAAATCCATATTTCGAAATACATATTTTCGCAGCAAAGCGACATAAGACCATATTTTAAGTTATATAGCTTTATGTCAGTTCGGAAAAGGGTCTTGCTTCATAACATACTTTTGTTTTGCATGACAAGGATAAACTGCATATAAATATGCTTCTTGAATAAAATTTTTCGTTACCGTTAAGTTTTTGTAAAAACTATAAGAAATTTACAGGTAGATTAAGACAGCGGGAAATCACGCCAGAATTTTTTTCCCCAACAAAACTCTTTATATTCTGCAAATAATAAAAAAACGTTTGGAAATTATTAAAAAGAGCACGCTGTTTTGACCGCTCTTATTTCACAATATTCTTCCGAATTTTCAAAATTCTGTAAAATTCTGTTTTTCAAAATTCTGTTTATCCAAATTCGTTTTCTAAATATGTTGTCAATTTGCAAAAATTCTCTCAACAGGTTGTAAAAGAGAAATCGTTTCGACAATATCAAAACGATTTCCCTTTTACAAAATATTCAAGTTTATTTTTAAACAGAATTTTAAAAAAATTTAATGAAAATAGTTATTTTTTAATATAAAATTTAAGTGTTTAAGTTTTTCTTACGACTTTGAAACACAAAATATTGCACAAAGAGAATTTCGAATACAGAATTTTGGATTTAACAACTTACAGAATTTTTAAGTGTACAGAATTTTTCGAAACAAAATTTGTAGAAATTTCCGGTAGCCGTTGAATTATCATCATGGATAAGAAAATAATTAAGAAAAGGTAATGAAAATGAAAAGGGTATGGCAAATTAAACAATTGGTCTACTTTGGAATTCCTTGTATATGCACTTAAATACAATGGGGCGTATTCATAGACACTATAAGCGAGTTTATTTTTAAGCTCGGTTTTTTGACAGCATTATGTTAAATTTCACTGAGAAATTGTGTTTATATTTCTGAGTATACGGAGATCTCAGAGATCTTGGAAATATAATTATTGAATACCTATTTTTGGCTATAGATCAATTTTTAATAATATTTGTTCTATTACAAATGCGACGTTTCGACTATGTTTATAGAAGGCAATTATGTTAAGACATAATATAGAAAAATCGTTTTGTTTGTTGTTCAAAATTGTTTTTGTAATTTTTTTTTATTTTATAAGTCTTAAAAAAGACGGTTTTTAAATTCAAAATTATTAGCGCTCGATATCGCTGCTCGATTAGAACTTACCTTTTTCGCTGTTTGTTGCAATTTTCTCTTTTTAAAAAAGTCCATACATGGAAAAGAAAACATTACTTTTGCTGACCATATATGGTGATGGTGATGTTGGTTGCGTTGCGATCGAAGTTGTATTCGTCGGTCTCGACAAATACCTGAATTGGTATCTTGTGTTAATCGTCATCGTTCTGATGGTGTACCTTCTCGGTCAACAAATGTATTTTTGTTGTTGTGTTTCGCGGACCGAGAAGTAGCTCTGGTTATGCCCTGCACATTTTGTTGTATTTTAGGGACCGAAAAATAGCTCTGGTGTAGTTGCTTTTCTATTCGGCTAACTATTCAAGCTGTTTTTAGAAAAACTCCAGTTTATCATATTTAAATTACTATGAATATATGCCCCAATGTAATTAATAAAAAGTTTTATCGTGATAGTAAAAGTAATTTTTTAAAAAAATACTTTAAAATTGATGTCATTTTGTCGATTTATATTTGTATATATGTGTACATCATGTACATTATATACAATGGCTTTGATTATTGACTATGTACCCATACGGGGTACATTTAGCAAGTAGTGCATTTTAATATTCCACATGTTAACTATAAATAACAATTAGTTTTTTCCGGAAAACTTTTTCAAAGCACAAACAAAACATTTAATTAAAATTTTTAATTCATTATTTTCATAACTTTTTTTTTAATTATGAAAAAAGGAAGTATACCTATGTAACTCAAGGCCTTGTTAAAATCCTTCAATTCCAAACAAAGCCTATTTATATTTTTTTCTAAAATTGAAATTTTCAACAGGAACAAAATAATGAGAGTTAATTCATTTCAAAAGTATTAAATGTACACCAATCTAGGACTTCATAAAGACTGGCCTCTTTCGCAATTCTCATTACAAAAAAGATCATAGCAATTAAAATGAAATAATGTGGTTAAGAAAACAAAGCTTATATTATGCGCACACATTCACTATAGGTTAAGTATGTATGTAAACAATATACCTGCACAATTCTAAATAACACCGCACATGCTATATGTTTTCTCTTGAGCCTCTCAGAATGGTGCACCAGTTCAGTTCGTCCTTGAAGTTCACTAAGAAACCTCTAAGCAAACAAAGCCAATCCCTTCAATTCCACCATCTAACAGCCTTCACAAACTGCGATAAACGAAATGAAACGAAACCTAATTAAGAATTTCCGGCTTTGTGCTGGCACATCTCTACTTAACTCGTACCGAACAGTTTCATCGTCCTTCCACCACAACTAACCACTTTACCTGATGTAGATACACGCAAACAAAAGGAAATCATTTAATGCAATTAAAATTTTGTACACACAAAGAAAATAAGAGGTAGAGAAAGTGGCCGGCGGAAGGACCACAAGGTTTTCATTTTAGCTTTTGAAACGGTTTTATGAGTTTTTTTTTTGTTGTTGTTATTTTTTCGAGGCCGCTATATAGTTTCTTTGATAATAAATGTGAATTTCCTTCTCAAACTAACAATCACTTGGGCAGAATTCAATTTAGATGAAATGTCCTTTATGCTAATTCAAAGGATCAGATGAACTTGTACAAGCAGTCAAGATTTAAACCAATAGTTTAGTCATGCGATTGGTTTTATCAACCGCAATGTTAACAAAAAAGAAACAACTTTTTTTTATTTAAAGGCGAGGAAACGGAAATAAGGGACATGATGTGAAGTCAAGAGTGTTGGTATCCTTTTTTGTATTCAGTGGACGTACGTAAATACTCTATTATTTTTCTTACATAAGACGTTTGTTCTGAAAATCTGTCGTTGGTGTTGGATTTTTTTTATTTTTTTTGGTATCATGTTCGTTGTGTGTCCTTTCAATAGAAACACTAAACGTGAGACATGTTGGCACAATCCGAAGTTAAAGTAAATATTTACAGAATCCCACACCTCTGTGTATTTTGATTCTCAACTTTCACACAAAGGATTTTTTTTAAGAAAGCGAGCGAATGTTTGTCCTTGAAAGAAAAGCTAATGATTTGTTAGAAGTCTACTTTTGGTTTGGGTGTATTTTTTCTATTTTTTCTTTTTCTTTTTTGTGGATGAAAGGATTTTTTTTTCGCAACGGAAAGATGAAGCTGTCTATGGTGTGAAATGAATAGGAACCTCTTATTATAGAAATTGGAGTGGGAAGATTGGTTTGTGGTACTTTGGAATGTGTTTGCGTTTTCAAAAGTTTATTCTAAAGAAATGTTCATTACAGTTCAATGAAGAAAATAATGTGTTGCAATTTTCACTGAAATCAGAGATGTAACATGAAAAATACAATTCTAGCTCTACATTATCATTGTCCTTACTCTTTTATTAAAATATCACATAAGAAATATCAGATGGTTGAAAACAATTTATTTTCAGAAAAGTATTTTAAACCTATCTATACACCTTTGCCATATACAGAAATATACCTAACCTTTTATTCTCCAAAAAGGCTTCTTGGATTTTACTTTTACTTTACCTACATTTAATATTAAAATAGCTTACACATATTCTTAAATGTATTTTTTAATGTTTTATTATTTTTTAAATCGATATTTTGGAAAACCATATAGGACGGAACTTTTTTTGTTACCAATTACTTTTTAAATGGCAACACTAATTTTGACGATATCAAACTGCAAGCAATTGTTTTTTTAAAAGTATTTTCAAAAAAAAAATTTATTTTTGAGTGCCATTTTTGTCTAAAAATTTAATCAATTTTGATAAAATTTTATGTAAATGGTTTTTTGTCAACGTAGATGACTTTCAGCTTAAAAAAAATTCAAAAAAGCTTTTTAACGGTACCCACTACAAAACGTTACTTTTTTGATACCAATTATTATATTTTTAAAACGGCTCCATCCTTTTTGACGAAATTGTGTAGCCTAAAAGTTCTCTTAAACTTCATTAATTTGAAAAAAAAAAAATTAATTAATTAATTTAAAATTTTTTGTTTTTGAAAAACAGAAAATTTAGTTTTTCTCGCAAAAAAAAAAGATCGAAAAAAAATACTTCATGTTAATTTTTACTTGCGATTATATTTTACTATAAGGCAAGTTATGCATTCGTGAAAAAAAAGTTTTGAAATAACAATCAAATATGACATTACTATGATAGAGAAGACGAAAAAAGTGGGTCTGGAAATTCTGTCTGTCTGTCTGTTAGTCAGGTTGTATCAGCAACTACAACCTAAACGGAAAGACCTTTCCTTAGAGGAGAAATTTATTTTTTTTTAGCTCAAAAAATAGCTTCCATGAAACCTTTATAAAGAACCTTAATTTTCTCGAAAACGGCTCCAACAATTTTCTTCTAAAAAATTAGAAATGGTTTTTATCTGATTATCTTTTCTTAAATTACAAATCAAAAATTTTTGGAAGCCTATTAACGGTATCTTCCATAGAGCCGTAATTTTTTTAGCTATCTCGTGAACGGGTTAATCGATTTTAATTCAACAAACTTTTTCAGAAAGACTTTAATGACTTGATTAAACTTCGATTATCGATTCGACTTGATTTTTTTTTTTATTTTAATTTTTGTAAATTCAATATTTGGAAAACGGCTTTACTAAAAATTTTTCTTTTTTGTGCATAAAATGAAAACTATTTAGCACTTAAAATTGGAGTTTTTAAAATTTGTTAAAAAAGTTTTTTATGAAAATTATTAAGTAAATATCGATTTATTTATATGAACCGCTCTACCGAATTTGGAATTATTTTTTTGGTAAACTTACATTTAGACAACAAAAATGTCTGCATACTTATATTTTGGCTCGAATCTTGAGATCCCAGTCGTGCACTTTATTACTGAGGTCATTGATGCTCTCCAAAAATATAGTATACTCTTACAATACTGCAACACCGTACTACATGCATGCGTTCAATTCCCATAATCGACCAAATCCAATAAACTGGTTTTTGAAATTATAATAAACCAGCATATAGAAGACGGCAAATGATGCCATGTTTTAATTTTATAAATCACTTTTTAACCAATAATTTTACAGAACAATAAATGTCTATCTATCTATTTATCTATATCTAATAAACTTCTAAATGAAGGTGATGATCGGCTTGGCAGCCGTGAAATAACTGTAATTACTGCCCAAAAGTATAGTTTTCGTGTACAAAGGTTGTTGTTGGTTCATTGAAACACTTTTCGATTTGTATTTGAATTCGTTTTATTTTTACTTGCTCAATAGGGCAAGTATTGGTTTCGTGTAAAAAAAAATCGAGGTTTTAATCAAAACTGACATTATACTAGAGAAGCCTAAAAAAGTACGTTTCGTCATGCCGTCCGTCGGTTTGTCTGTGCGGATGTGCGTATGTTTGGTTGTCTGTGCAGCGACCTACAGCCTAAATGGTTTGACGAATTTTGTTCATACTTCGTACATAGCTCTTTTTATTGATTCCCTAGAGGATTGTTTTAGCCCGGCTAGAACGAATAGCTGCCATATAAAGGTTTTAGTTTTTCAAAACTTTCTAAAAAAAAACGGCTCTAACGATTTTGATAAAACTTGGTGTACGTTATATTTGCAGTATTTTTAATATAACTGCATTTCAGGTTAATGGCTAAAAATTCACCTAACGGAAATTTGGTGTTTAATTTTTTTTTAAATTTTGTATAGAAACTTGACATTTAACACAAGATGGCATTAACAGTTTTTTGAGAAAGAACCGTTTAATGATAGCTGCCATACAACTTGATTTCACGTTTAGGCCATTTTTGATATTTTTCCAACTTTCTTCAGACTTTAATAAATTTAAATTTTTTCTAATCCCATAGTTTGCTACAAGAGCAAGTTCGTGCGACCCAGTCAGTCGTGCATTTTATTTTAAATTAAATTGAGACAAAATGTTAACAGAAAGTTCTGATTTCTCTTTACCTCATAAAAAATGCAATTAAATCGCCGCCCCCCAACCCAAAATGATGTAGATCAAGCCCGACTTTCAAAAAATGTTTCTTTTTATCTGAATTCAGCTATAACTTTCTGGTATTGCTTTTTATTTAGTTTTCATCTCCAAAAGTAACATTTCCAAATTCAGTGAACTGACATTTATTTCACAAAATCTTCTCAAACAAAAATCTTTTAACTTATTTTTCTCTTTCAAAATGAAAATCGAATTGGACCATAATCCCCCTTAAAGCATAAATGAGAAAGAAAGAAAAAAGTCCTTTTAATAAGTAGTATCCTACCATATACATTGAGTGCTTACAACTAACTTACCAAACTACCATTGATTATTTAACAACTTCTTAAGTGGTTTTTCTCCCCTCTTGTCGTCTGCCACCGAGAAAACTCTTTCATCACATTCAAGTGCTGCCTTGTCTACATCCCTTTCAAACTCAATGCTTCATAGATCGTTTCAAACAGCTTAGCTGGGAATTATGTGTGTGCCAAAATGCTGTGCACATATCCCAGCTATAACAGACTCCCTAACATATTGACCCAATGAATAACTTTCACGCATCACAATGTATTCACTTTATGAATTATTTAATCCTGAGTACTGAGCCAGTGTGGCTCCCTAGAATCGAACAAAAAAAAATCCTCCTTCACTATCGACATACAACTCCACCCGTTCCCCCCTTTACAGTGTTCACATTTGAATAATCCTTTTTTGGAATTTTGATTGTGTGCCATAAATTCAAATAAATTGACAAACTGCATAGGGCTGAGTGCATTCGAGTTGTTGAATAATTGAAAAGTCATATGCCGAGCGCGTCGGGTGACAGGTATTGAATAAAGCGGCAGAGTTCAGCAAAAAAAAAAAAAAAAAAAACTTCGACTGCCAGGTGTGCGGAAAAAAAGTTAAATTTACCCATCATACCCAACCTCACCCCGCCTAGTGCTACTTCCGGTATACATTCCAACCAGAAGGGCAGTCTAAGGAGGTGTAAGTCTGATTTGAAGTGAAATGCAAATTTATGAATAATTCAAATTCCACTTGCACTTCCATATAAAACATATTTTGCCGGCTGGGTTGGGGGTTTTGTCTCTTTTGGTGAGTATGAAACAGGTATAGTTACCGAACTATATAGCTCGCGCCCTTAAAATCAGTGCACTTTGCAATTCATATTTCAGAAGGATGACGAATGTCAGATTTTTTTCCCATTTACTTATGGGACTTTTTTCCAGCTGTTGAGTGCTCGTGGTAATCAAATTTCAAGTGCATTATGGAATGTTTTTATGGCATTACATCAGGTGGAGTGTATTTTGATTTGGTGTTTTTAAGTGGAAAACAATAAATAAAGTCGAGAGATCAACATGAGGTGACAAAAAAAGCTTAATATTTATATTCATATCATATACCTATAGTACGCATAATATGTGTGTTGAGTCAGAGGGTTTAACGAATTTTATGTGACAATAGTAATGGATCATATACAAAAACAACGCATTCAAGGGTGAAATAAAACTTATCAATTTATTTTGCCTTAAGTGATTAAAAGGACACATTTTTATGAATTCTCACTTCTATTCGACCGAAAAGTCCATATAATGCTGAGTCTTCTTTACAATTTATATGATGATTTTTTTGAAATTTCTTTAGTACTATCATGCAGAATGACTTCCCTAATCACCGCCAACGCCATCTAATGAAACTTGTAAATTTACACATTTAGAGGTTTATGTACTAAATTTATAAGAATTTAAAAGATAATTTTTTTGTTTTGTTTACAAGTTGTCAAAAGGAAACGGGTTTGAAGATCAATAAAATACTTCAAATATTGTTATTTTCTATTGATTGTTTAACTAGATGGCGCTGCAGCACGCTCCCATGATAAGGGAGGTTATTCTTCATTGAAATACATACTTAAGAAATTTACATACAATGCGATGTTTATTGCATCAAATCGTTTCCACTTCTTCCTATACCGCAATATTATTTGATAATTATTTTTCCTAAGAAAACTCCACGTCGTTTATAACAATAAAAGCTATAAATTCCCTCTAACGTCGCTTTTTATAAACAATACATTGATTTTACTACTACATCACTCGGAAATTATTTTATACAACAGCACTGGTGAGAGTAACATTGAATTGAAAAAAAAAATTCTTTCTGTTTTATAGAATTCACTTTCTGTTTCTTCCAAAATATACATAAGAGAGCATATCAGAAATAATACAAATAAAGGCTAATTTCCAATGTCACGTTGGCGTTAGCGCCGCGTACGTTACATTTAGTCAGCGTTACGGAACGGACGCGTTGAAATGAGATGACAGAAGAAAACAAGTGAAATATCATTTTTCCTAAAACAGCCTTAAAAGTTGTTTTACCAATTTGATATTAATATCATGTGTTTTTTCTCAATATTGAATTTTTTGATAACAAATTTATCACAAGCAGAGCGATGCCGCTCAGTTGCTCTGACGCTTGCCCCGCTCATTGCATGTCCAATCACTTATAATAACAGGCGAAAATGTTTTTTTTTTTTTCATTTTTATTTGCACACATTAGCACCTTTCACACCAATAAAATAATGCAAAATTAGCAAGCAAGCAAAAACGTTTTCACTTGATCGCCTGACGTCAAAAATTGTAAGTCTTTGAATCGAGTTGTTCACACCAAATTAGGCAAATAAATTATGTAACACAATAGATCAAATTAGTCGCAAACGAACAGGCAAAACCAAAATTTTCTTTGCAACGTGAGCAATTGGCATTTGATGTTTCTTTCAAATATTTTTTGTGAATTGCAGCAACAACAACACTTTATCACATGTGACGTTGGAGAATTATTATTTTTAATTGAAAAACACATACATTAGTTCAAACTAAAAAAAAGAGTTTTTTTATTTTGAATCTTTAAACCTAACAAGTTTTCATAGCTCTGCAGTTGGAAGAAACAAATAAAGCATGACTAAAATAATCTACACCAAGTAAAGCACGCGAAAAAAACCAATTTTTTTTTTGCTTAATTCGTTGTAAACTATATGTAAAATGGGCGTTTTTGCTTAGTTTGTTTCTGTCTAATTTAGTGTGAGTTTAGCCCTAGTGTACCAATGTAAGTTCATTCATTCTACCATCACCAACAATTTTTGTATAGGAAAATAAATTTAAAAATATTATGAACAAATTAACATAAAAACCTAACAAGGGTGTTAGTTAACGTCACATAAAATATTGTTATAATTGGCTTATCTGCATAAAACACTTACACTTAACAAATAAAATATCGAACAAAAAACTAAATTGTATTCGATAATTGTGTTCAAGAACCAATGATGCCTGAAACACCATTTAAAATAAATATTATGAGGACATTTGGCACCATCAAAAGTGTTGAGTTATCAAACGGTTCATTAGGTTTGTTCACCCTTAAAAACGAATTGATTTCAACACTTGTTTGCACGGGTGTAGAAAAGTTTTTACCTCTTTCTGAGTATAATTTTCAATTAGCTATGCTAAAATCGATTTAATCGATTTCAATTAATCCAAAAGGAATGGTCAAAATATTGCACTAATAGAGTTGGATTGTGCAAATTGTAGAGCGACGAACGGGGATTCAATGTATCCAGCATTGAGTACTTTTGTTTTTATTTTGATAAGTTTCATATGTGTACCACACGAGTACACAATCATAAAGAGGCAATTCCCACTCACCTATATATATATATACCAAAAACAATCCACCCACAGTCGGTTATGCAGATTTAATCTGCTGCAATAATATTATTTTGCAAAATTTGCATATCTCATGCAGAACTCACAACAAGGATATTCCCACTTGTTGTTTGCTCCTGTTGCCATTGCCATTACCACCTCTGAATTCTTACCGACGATTTCACACAGTTTCGGTACATCATACCATGCATATTATTTTGCCTGCAGGACTTTATTTAACATTTTGTTTGTGTTTGTGTTTGTGAGTTATGTTTGTATACACAACATTTATATATAGGTAGTTAATTTGTCATATTTAATCGGTGTGCAAATATGGAGTCAGAGTAATTAGAATCGCCTGTGGATATAAAAAAAATATTTTAAATTATAAATATTAAATAAATTGTGTTATTATAAAGATAGATGTTTCATATCATCGTCAAAATAAAGAATCATTCACATGACTGATTGGATTATGAGTTGCAATTATTTTGTATTTTTATATTCATATGATTATAATATTATTATAGAGAGCAAAGATCAAAAGTAAATATTATTATACTGATATTGAAAAGAACATATTTTTGATGGGTTTTCTAGTGTAAAAATTACGGCATCTGCACTGAACCAAGTCCTTATACGTATCAATTAAATTTTTATTAAAACTCAGTTAGTGAAAAACTTAGTGGGGCTCAAGAAAACGGCTATCATATGTTGACGGAAAAACGCGTAGCTCGTCCATGGACAATCTCATTTTTGTTCGAGAAACACGTTATTGAATTTTTGCCTAGGTCAGGGCTCGAACCTAGACCTCCCGAACATGGTAGTATTTTATTAAAACAGCCATCTTCTCTAATGAATCGATAAACACAAATTGAGTTGAGGTTAATATTTACCGTTGAATGTTTTGAACAACAATAATAATAATATTTACTTATATAATGGTAGAATTGCACTGTCCGATGCTCATGTGTGAGAGGTGCAGGTTCGAGCCCTGCATCAGGAAAAAAAATCAATAACTTGTTTTTTCGAATACACATGAGATTCAAATGAATGAGCGAGTCTCAATTTTTAATTATTTTAATATTTATATATTTTAAATTTGAAGAAATTATGCAATTTTTAATTTATTTTCGGGGGTACTTTACATCAACATCGGACTTCAGGATACCTCCAAACCAAATAAATTGAATTAAAAAAATCCAAATACAATTCAACTCTATATCAACATCATGCGTTTAATTATTAAATGGTTAAATCAAATGACACCTTATATATATTCCACCAAATAATGGTGTGATTAAAATTCTCACAATCCTTTCGATCCATTAGCAAAATAAACATTACCTAATTCGCCCCTTGACAAGCATAACTAACACTAATAATTATTTCTATTCTCAAACAAGAACCCTTGATTGTCTATACAAATTCAGGTGGATGGGTTTGCGCGATTGTATCGTATCCGTTTATTTAGCGACAATCGGAAGTTTACGACCTCAACTTTGCCTTTTATTTGTGCAAACAGTGGCCATTAGTATATTTTATTGTAGGTCTTTCATTGGAAATTTAGTAATATCAATACAAATAGCTTGCGGTCATTTAGTGAATTAAAAACATTTAGTGATAATATGTTATTGACGCGTGTCCTTAAAAAGATATTAAAAGAGTCAACAAACTGAACACGACACATAACAATGATTGCAAGCTATAAATTTCGTGGTTAACTTTTGATTTATTAACTCTTGTCTGGTTTCAGCAAACCACACCCGAGAAATTAAGATTGTTTAGTGATTTCGGCAAGATAGCAATGTTGGCAGTTGTAAATATTCTTGTTATCATCTCATGTATTGCAGTTCTTTTTGGAGTGATAGTGTATCATTTATTACTATGTGAGGAGCTGAATTTATTCAAATAAAAAACACAACTGTGTTGCACGAAATTGGTCGTTTTCTATTTTTACTTGCTCAATATATGTATAGGTCAAATATTGGTCTTATGTAAAAAAAAAATCGCGGTTTTAATCAAACCTGACATTACGATATCAATTTAGCTCAAAAAATAAAGTTTCTTCATGCATGCCGTCCTCAGCTTTCTTCAAAATATCACAAATTAATTTTTTTTGGTCCCATAGTTTTCCACAAGAGCATGTTCATGTGACCAAGTCGTGTATTTTATCTCTGTTGATCTGATCGCTACCAAACTTCACATGATGTTTTCTGGTCCAATCTGAATATTCTATAGAAATGTCATCAAAATCGGTGTAGCAGTTTTAGCATCTATATAAAGGAAAGAAAAAAACGTGACTTCGGAATGATGGGTACTTCCTAGATTCTACTTGCAGAACCTAATAATTCATCGCTAACATTAAATACAAAAACGATAAAAACAATTGCTGAAATCAAAACTAGTCGTTTCTTGGGAAACATCTTTAAAAAATAAGATTACTTTGAACTTATTCTGAAGGCGAAGAAACACCACTTTTCGATTTAGCGGTTACTTAGTGATCTTAGTGCTGTTAAGATTCAAAACCATTCACTATTTTTAACTTCTGGTCTTTATCTGGAGCAAAAGAAGTTCTATATACCGTATCCATGGGAAGGCGCAATTGGGCTCATTCAAGATATCGCTGTGCTAGGGTTGCATTATACATATGTTCCGCCACACGCAAATCTAATTTTAGATTGTTCAACATCTCTTCTATTCTTTGGCGACAGGATCCAATATTTGTCAATCAACATATGACATCACGTACAACATCTGCAAAGAATATACAGATGCATCAGTAAAAACAAAACTTCTCCTTTTAATTTATCTTTTTTAGTGTTTTTCGTACCGCTCTCTAATTTTTCAGCTTTGTCCAAATATTTAACTTATTAATAAACATAAATTTATCTCACTTCTTTAAAATTTTAATATCTTTTCAACACAATTCGAAACCTCAACCGTTTATCTGTCCTTCGCCAGTCTTAACCATATATTCAAAACAATACATCACTGTCAAAAGAAAATTAAAATATTTCGACCAGATCGACATCATCCTTTGCACCAACAGCAAGGACCTCTTCTGTAGATACTTCAACATGTTTATACTGCAGATACCTACTTTTAAAAGCATTCACTCCAGAGCACAACCAAACCATCAACAATGCCTTGTTAAGAACCCTGATACGGTGGTCACACTTACTTATCATAAGTTATTTTCTATCAAGCGACAAAACTTTGCATAACACCGTGTAAACTTGTGAGAACGTTCTCATATTAAAATTCTTGGCAAAGCTTTTGCACATAAATTAAAAGTTTTCTTCGTCGTCGTATATAGCGTCTGTCGTATTATAGTCGTTCGTGAAGTGAAAAGAAAAGCCTCCTTTTTCCAAGAGTGGCAACAAACCCAAACAGCAATGATGGTATAGACCCCTTCTAGACTTAAAAGAATGTATTTATGTGAGACTCGATGAATGAGTTGCTTAAGGATTCAGCAAAGATGTGCTTTCCACTTCATCCACCATCAAATGCCAGAAGGGTGAAGAACAAGAAAAAAAGGATATTATGTGTCATTTGTTATTCCTTGTAAAACAAAGTTTTCTTCTATGAAAAAAAAAGTATATAAAATTTAATCCTTCCGTTGGTTCGAAAGAAATAGCACGTGAGAATGTGTTTTCCTTGGAGAAAGGCATATAATGTATGACCTCCATCTTTATTCAAAAATGCACTTGAAAGATATTCTCAAAAGTAGGCACCCATATCCTTTCATCAAGGACGTGCAAAAACTTTAGTTTTTAACAATATATATATATGAGGAGTAGAAATACTTATCAATTCCTTTTGATAGCACCACGCACCTGAATCATTGATGAGGCATAGCCTCTTCCAGAACTTGCATCCTTACATGCAATGCAGAGATAGACGAAAGAAATTTTTGAGGTTAAAAAGTCGAAAAGGATTCTTTCCGATTTATGGTTTGATTGAAAAGTTTTTTAATTAATTTTCGCTACTTTCTTTTATCGCTATATATCTACGTGAATTTTTCGGATTTAGCGATATCCTTGGAACTCATCTTATTCTTTATCCTGACTATGGAGTCACGATTCAGAAGTTCAGGTTCAGGATATCAAAAATTAATTTTCTCTACTCATATACTAAACTTGACGGATTCTATGAAAGAAGAAATAATTTATGTTCTCCCCTCTTCAGGCACACAAAATACCGTTTTACTTTAGGTATGGATGGTATAGATATATGTATAAAAAATAAAAGAACGAAACTTTTTCAATAATAAATAAATCAAACTGTCATAGAACGTGTCATGCTTTGCTGTCAGCCTTCCATGGAAGTCAAAGAGACTACGAAAATAAGTGGGGAAAGGGGGGTTTATAATGCAGGAGTTAAGCTCACAGTCAATTGTTGGGATAATTTTGACAAAATGTTCTTTTAATGAGCTGAGTTTTTTTTATTTAAAAATTCTTAAGATGAAAAGTAAAACTGGTTATCATATTAAGTTGGCCGTGATATCACGATCCAGCAACATGTTTTAGCTAACTTTAAGGTTAACCACGCGGCAGATAGAAGGTTATCCGGAGAATCAAATTTATGAAAATATATAAGCTGTTATTTTAAAAAGCACTTAGGATTCATTCCTTTCATTTAGTTCTTAAAGAAGTTTGAAGGTTTGTATCAAAACAGTAGGATATAAACGAAACAGATTTTTGATAGCAAGAAATCGTATGATTTAAGGTTAACCATACCAAAATAGCAGCAAATAAAGTTTTTGGGTTTACCTCGCCACGAGAAGGAATCGATGACGGACACCAAAGTGGTGCAAGCTGGAAGAACTTTCGAATGGAAGAAAGCCCAACAGAATTGCGAGATTTAAAACCATATGGATAGATAATTAGTTGGAATAAAATCCGTTCATTTTACCAGAAGTTAAAAAGAAAATCCAATGGCTACAGAAACCTACAAGGACAAAAATGGAAACGTGGGCTGCTGAAATTAGAATAGTCGGTATCGGTAATGAGGATGTGGAAAAAAGATGGAGAGATACATTTTTAACATTAGCATATAACTTATAAACTCGTAAACAGGATGATTCTGGATAGGACCCGCGATGACCCGCGATTGTGTTAACGTCAAAAACAACCTGAGAGTTAGATGTCAGTCATGAATGTTTTTAGGCTATCCGACATTTTGCCAAAACGATAAAAAAGTACCTAATTTTCCAACTCTTCAGTTTTAGTTAAACCAGTGCCAAATCGGGCAAAATTAAAAAAAAAATAGCGACGGCGAAGTTTTTAACCAATTTCACAAAATGACAAATAACCCAAAAGTGAAAATGGCCGGATTGTCGCAAAATTTTGGGTGATTTTTTCTAATGTCAAATTTTTCCTTAAAATGTCAATTTGCCCAAACTTAATAAATGATTTTTCAGAATTTATAAATAACATAAAATAAAAAAATTGTTTCAAAAATTTAAGGTATATTTGAGAGTTTTGACATAATGTCAGATAATCAATATTTTGGGCGAAATACATTTTTGTGTTTTGAGTGCTTTGATTTTGTGCGATAAGAGATTGTGCCTTTTATCTTTGCTTCAAATCGCGCAAAACAAAATAGCCCGAAGTCTAAGAAATTAAAAAAATGTCTTATCACCCGAAAATGTTTTGTGTGATGGCAAAACTACCAAAAACTTTATTTTTTTAAATTTTTTTTACATATGTGAATTTTTCAAATTTTTAGCGACCTTTACACGGTCAGTAATTAGACATCAATCTGTAATATAGTGTCTGTAAAAGTAAGTCTGTATGCGTGCATTTGTTTGACGAAAAATCAAAACCCTTTTGATTTTGCCGGATGGCTGATTATATGTGTAGATGACTGACGTCCTCTGAATGACCGTGTAAGCGTCGCTTTACGTGCAGTTTTAAAGCTTAAAATGTTAGGAAAAATCAAAAAATTGTTTTTACGTATTAAAAATATAAAGTTTACAAAAAAAGAAAATATAATTTAAATTTCGAAGTTTCAAAAACGCACGTAAGATTTTAAAAATTCACTTTTAATTATAACATTTTGCCTTCTGACCACAGAATTAAGTTTCTTTTGCGTATATATTGGTATTGGGCGATTTTCCACAGGATTATTTATGAATTCGGACAAAACACACATTTAGATTGTGTGTTTTGTGTAATTGGGTTTTGTGGGAAATTGTGCGATATTGTATGGAAATGTGCAACGAACTTAGTTTTTTTTTAAACAAAGGCACGTGTCTTTGATTTCATTTAAATGGCTTTGTTTTTAAAGAAAAATCATTTCCTTTATATAAATATTTAATTTTTTTTAAGTAAACCGAATTTCAAATGTATAATTTAAGATAATTCTAATTTTAAATTTAAATAAAATAATAAATTATTAGATTAAGGTAATCAGAACATCCATTCATGAATTAACCCTCCTTTATACGGCAACAATTTTAAACAATTTTTTGTCGGACAAGACATGAGCATTACATTTAAAAAACCTTACTCCCATTTAAGTCTGATTTACTGGTTCTAGAAGTGCATTCTGTGTACAACTATCTTTTTTCGGCTTGGAATGAAGTATTTCTAACCAGATTTTTATTATACTTTTCGCATATCCTAATACATCAACATTTGGAAATACAGTGGCATTGACTCTCAAACTGTATTCCAACAAATACAAATGTTCCGTGCTTTTACTGGAATGGAACTCATCTAATGCAGTAAACAAACCATCACCATATGAAACTTTAAAAAAGCTTGGGACTATGGTAACGACCCATATTACAACTCAACAATTATAAACAAACTGTAGATTTCAGTTTTTTTAGTTTAAAACATTTCCTGACTCACAAATAAAACAAAATTTAAAAATTAAAATGAATTTACAAAAACAACGTCAAAATTTTTATTGGCAAAGGGTCATTAGTCAAATTGAACGCAACGCACGCAAGAAGAATAAAAAGCAACGCATTAAAAACTACGACTTCTTTTCAACTTTGCCGATCAAACTTCGACACAGGGTTTCAAAAATCATTCCTTTAGAATATTCAGATGAATTTTCCGCACCAAAATTTAAACAAGAAAAAGATAAATCTGAGACATCAATTGAAAAAGAAGAGGAATTCACTGCCAAGCCCAAGGTACGTTACTCCCAAAAATAAAAGCTAATAATGTCTTCCTTTATGCTGTTTTCAGGAAAAAGACTTCAATGAAAGTACTTGTTCCATAATTCTTCGCAAAGAAGAAGAGTTTCCGAAATTCGATTTAAATTTAGAAAATGTCATTGAAAAAAAATCTACACGAGAGCAACGTCATAATTGGTATTCTGGCTTTATATGTGCACAGCGAAAAGACAGAGTTACATGGAAATCGAAAATCTATCAAATGGAAAAAAGCATTTGGGAAAAGCCTCTCGACGAACAGGCAGAACAACTTATGGATGCAGTAAAAAAACTTGCGCATAACTTCCATACCAAGAAGCTTTCAGCAACCCTTTTAATTTCAGTCTGCAGAAAGGTTCACCGATTGGGTAAACAACTTGGGCAGCAAAAGCGAAAAGGACATGTCAAAGGAGCAGCTTAAATCGCTTTTTTCCATCGAAGGTAATGCAAAGCTTTTAGCATCTATTCAAACCGACCCGAAAGAAGTTAAAGCTATTGCGAAGACAGTCGCAGATAGATGGAATTTACCGAAAGTAGATTTTTGATGTAGTTTATCTAACAAGCGTCTTTAATAATGTTTGTATTCATTTGTAGATGGCCATTGAATTGAAATATGAAAATTACCTTAACGCTCATTTAAAAGCAACCCCAAGGAAACCCAGAACAGTAGCATTTGGACAAACTATTCCATACAAAGAGCGTCCATGGATACGCGTTGAAGAAGATGTCTCCATTGAAACTATATTCCCAGACGAACTAAGAAGTGGAGAACATCTTTTTAAGGGAATCGCTCATTTACGTTCAACAAAGGCATTGATTGAGTATTGTAAGAAGAAGCCAACTATTCCAAGGCCAAAATATTTGGTTGAAAATGGACACTTTAATGTGGCAGCAAAGAGGGTTTCCGATATTGAGGTGCCACTATACGAACTTTTGAAAATAAAATAGTTTTTTAAATTGAGACAACGACATTTGTTTAAAAAGGGAGCTATTTTTACCAGATCCTTGTTCAAAATTGATTTATTTTCTTCTGAGTAAAGTTTTGTTAGTAATTATTCTAACTTATTTATGATTATATTTTAATTATACCATTTGGTTGAATATAACAACAGAAATTATTGGAGACAAGATATTGTGATACAAGTCCAGCTTGTAATAAATTGTTGTAAGACTTGAATTAAAGCTAAGTTAAAACGGTTACTAAAATCAATTTAAATTAAATTTACCACATCCGCATTTATACTCATCAACAAGCTCATCAATCTAATAAACTTTGTTAAGGCATTGCCACCCCATCACCACGGAATTAAATAATTTAACTTTAAGTTGTGTAATTTGAACAAGGGTTATAAAAGTGGTTAGTGGTATAGGTTATAATATTATAGCTGGTATAAAGATTAAGGGGACCTTAAGAAAATCGAGTTGTGTAAAAGACGAAAATTGTTTCCATCTAAGAGTTTAAACACAATTATTTTGGGTGTTGGAATTCGAATAAGAACGTCTTAAACGTCTCAAAGAATCTATGCATTTATGAATATGTACATTATTAGTTTATTTTGCATATTTGGACCGCGGCTTAATTTAAGGGGGTTCTATTTTATTTTATTTTTGATAGTTTCTCGGCAACTATGACCTTTTTGGAAAAAACGTCAAGGTACAGCTTATGGCCTCCAATTTGATTAGCGGATCGAACGTTCGCCTAAAAGTGAACGATGAAGATATTCAAGTTTTATTAATATTATAAATGCGAGTTTAGACGTTCCAATATAGATAAACACCTCCTTTCGTCAAACCTTTCCCTTTTGAATTGAAAATAACAATTATTTAACAATTTTTTAAAGTTTGCTTTTAGTGGAACGTTTGATTCGCTAATCGTAGCAGCTGGTTATAGCTTGAATGCATAATGTCCTCACATATAGTTACTCTCTACAAAAAAGGTATTTTTAATGTATCATCAATCACTTTTGAGAAAAAACGTGTATTGTGAATAAACCTTATACTTTGGCATTTGGGGTAGTGTCAGTGATAGTACATGTAGGGAAAAATTATTTGTTAGTTCTAGATTGAGTCAAAAAGTATTTCTAATTTCACATTTTGTTATGATACAATGTATAACGGATTCAGTTAAAGAACAAAGAGCACGCACACTAAAACAAACTAACAGCTAGAAGCCACCTTGTTGCCTGTGTGCCTGTAAAATGACTCGAAGATTTTCCTTAGTTCTTATGTAATATTTCATCATAGGAAATTTTTCTGGATATTTCTTACAAACAAATGGGCTGTTTCGTTTTGCAGTTTATCACTATCATATGTTTCAGTCAGTCATACATTTTAGCATTTGACAGTTAGCAAGCAAATTTTCATTAGTTAGTCCAATAAATATTTTTTCTTACAAAAATAAAAGATTAAATTCATATTTTCTTCAAGAAAAAATTATTTTATGTTATTTGTGATTGTTTTACATCATTTGTTTGTTGGATATCAATGTAAAAGTAGTAAAAGAAAAATGTGTTGATATTTTTTAGTAATAGTTAACCGAACCCATGCTTTGTGTTTTATTTTGCTTTTATTATTAAATTGCTCTCAACTATTGTCCTGTGATTAAAATTATATTGTTATTTTAGAAACAGTAAACCAATTAAAAAGAAATGCACATAATTTTGTTAAGAAAATAAAACTCGTTGTACGCAGTCGATCAGAAAAATATGAACGACAAAGATCGATAGATTATACGAAATTTTTCGTTCAAAATTGAGATTCGCAATACCAAATCAAATCTTCGATGTTCTACTATCGACAAAAGTCTGTTATCGATAGAAAAACGACACTCACAATAAGGGTCTAAATATTAGTAAAGAATGAATTTTGTTCAAATTTCGGGTACTTTGTAGGTTTTACTCACAATCTCAAAAAAAAGGTCTACACCAAAATTCAGCTTTGTCAGATTTTTTTTATTATTTTTCCTTTTCTAGTTTTCCTGGTCTACTGGTAGCTTAGTATAAAAAAGGGTTTTTTAGGAAAAAGGTCGGAGGTCCATGAAATTTTCAGATGTTGTTTTTGAATGGTTAATTAAGATTTTTCTCAAGTTTTTGACTTTAAGGACCCTGTGAGAGGGGGAGGGGGAAATTGAAAAATGTTCGGCCTTTTTCCGGTTTTTCCTCTATAACTTTTTTTTCTGACGTTTCTTTTTTTAATTCGCATTTTCCTTAATTTTTTTCAGCAAAATCTGAAAAATTACCCCTTTTTGGAGCGCTATAATCTTGGTGACGATTTGACATACAAACATTTTTGAATAATATTGTAGCAAATTTAACGTTCTACAAAACGTACCTGAACGCTTTTGCCGTAAAACGAAAAAGTTATAGCGGAAAAACCGTATACCCGCCTTTCTCTTTTAGCACAATCAAGGTGTGTGTCCTGTTTCATCATCGAACCCAAATTTTTTTATCGTTTGGGCTTACCTGCAAACAATCATTTTGAAAATTGTTAAAAAAATTTGATTCATTTTTTCTCAATAATGATTGTTCATCGACTTTCCTTGCCTTTTTTTCAAACTGATCAATAGCTCTATAGCTATTATATATAAAGTTTTTATAAACAGGTATTAAATGAGCGATGGTGAACATTTTGATTTTTTACTTAGGCTGCAAAACAAAACAAAAAAAAAAAACAAAGGGCACGACTGGGTCGCACAAACTTGCTCTCGTGGCAGTGGCAAGTTACCTGAGGGTTCAAAGTACAAACCGAGGTACAAACGGAATAATTTGAAACAATCTTATGAAATTTTATTAAAAGTTATAAATACTTATCTTGTAAGGATTCAAACCAAAATCAAAGTATGCACAAAATTTTCTTTACTAAATAGGTATGGGTTTACGAAAAAAAAAATTTCAAAATCGTTAGAGCGGTTTTCGAAAAAATCGATTTTTTTAAAATAATTTTTCTAAAATATTTTTCTATGCACGTATGCCCGTTTTTTAAACTTAATTTTATTTATATGGTTTTTGAAATATTTAATTTACAAAAACAGTTTTTTTTTTAATTTTTTAGAACTTAACGAAAATATTTTTCAAAAACATTTTTAAGCCATGTTATTTGAAATAACTATGGCAATATCAGTATTGAATTTCGTTCAAATCGCTTCAGCCGTTATCGATATAGTCGAAATTAAAAAATACCGTTATATGGCAGGTACCGTTAACCGAATTTTTATGAAAGTTTTGTTTTCAGATATTCGACAACTTATTACACATGTGAAATTTGGTTGAAATTGTTAGAGCCGTTTTTGAGAAAAATTAGGTTTTCGATAACCGTTATATGACAGGTACCGTTATTTTAGACTAACAGTGACCTACAAAAAAAAAGCTCTGGGCGTATTACCCTAAAAACCATACCTAACAAATTTGAAGAAAATTGGCCAACCCTTTTAGGCTGTAGGTGCCGAGACAGACAGACAATTTTAGCAGACAGCTCTTTATCAATATAAATTAAATCTAAGATTCGACCATTTTTATTATAATTTTTATTATTATTTTACCTCAATTTGAGTTAAGTTATTTTTTTAACGCATTTTAAATAACATTCAAAAGTGCACCCGTTTAGCATTACATAGATAAATTTAGCATTACAACTTGTTTTTTGTATTAACTTTTTTTAATCAACCCTCATTCCATTATATCGGTTGGGAAATGAAAAGTTAAATAAGAAAAATGTAAATTATTGAATTCTCCAAAAGATTAATCAATAAAGACTTTTCCACCAAAATCATCAATTATTAACTTATTGCGCTTTAAAAGTCAATAAACTACACATTTTTAAAAGTACCCAATTTCGGACCCTTTTGGGTAAGTGATAGCTCCATTATCGTACAAAAAAACTTTCAATGACAAACTTGTAGGAAATTTTGTCTCTACAAGTTTGATAATTAGTTTTTTTCTTTCAATAAAATGTACCAGGAAAAAGTTATAGTCGAAATAAGAACAAAAGTGCTGATTTTATGCAGTTTTTTTTCCTGATAGTGAAGGGGGCGGAGTTTGCGTAGTTGTGGAAATTGTATTTTTTAATCATCCAAACATCCTATATTCAACATATCAAAAAACTAGAACTACCTTACATTTTGTAGGGTAAAACCTCTTTATTTACTGTACTATGTATAATAATAAATTGTTAATATGAATATACATTGCACCTTCCAAAGGTATAATAATTATGCTTACCCAGCAGATACCTTGGAAGCTTTACTGCATGTAAATAAAACATGCAGTAAAGCTGCCTATTGTTGATGAAAAGAAAATGAAAATAATAGTCGTGTTTTGTTGGTAATTTTTAGTAAGTCAGCAGTGGAAAGAATCTATAAAACGTTATATTCACTTTTATATCCACTTTTTTATTTTATTTTAAAGTTGGTATTCTTGACTATATGCCAAGCCGAAGTTTCAAATAATTTTATGGATGTGTCTGCAAAGTATGGCTATTTGTATATGCCGAGTTGGTTATTTTGCACCCCACCTTCCACTACAAACAAATAAAAACCGGATAAATAATCATTATTTAGCTTGAATATTACCAAATTAAATTCCAAATTATATAATTTTATTTAAAAAATCTGCTTTAACCAATTTTTATTTGCTTTTAAGCGAAAAGTTCAAAATCATCATAACTTTTTTGCAATTTTCGTAGGTTGAAAGTTTCTTACTTCTTCCGCGAAACACGGCCCTAAAGGAAAACACAATGAACACAACCCTTAATAATCATTGTATATGGAGTCCATGTCTTAAGCTGTCATAGGTGCCACCAACCTTTAAAGAAAAATGTATTGACATTATTTTTCGCGCCAAAAATTTCAAGGCATTCCAAGATTTTATCTGCACTTTTATGTACACTTTAATAACTGACCAATTCATCGCCACTTTTCGTATCCCATACAAAATTTTGCTATAGTGACTAAACACTTACCAATAAAACACGCCTAATATGTGTACGCTGAAGTTATGAACAATTGCCAAAAATTCCATTTTAGACTAGTGTCAAACTTAATTAGCTTTAGCTTTGAGTGAAATGGACTATTAAATTTGTCTTTTAATTATTCGAAACAAATTTAATTTTTTAAAAGAACAACAGCTCCACATAACAACTACTCATTAAATTGTTTTTTTATTATTTTAGTGTGGTGTATTTTCTATTTCAGTGAACTTAAAACTGTTTTTCAGTAATAGGCGTTTTTTAAACTAGCTGCATCTTTAATTGAAAATTAAGCTATGAATTAAAATGCGCCCTTAAGAAATAACAAATCTGTATCTATTTATTTCAAAACAAAATTTGAAGCAGCTATGAGTAACTTTTCTTGGTACTTATTCTCCAATTATAAAAAGAACGAACACTATACCATTTATGTGAAAATCGTCCACTTTAGTCTTTTCATGTTAACCATCAATAAATTCCAACAGCAAAAAAGGAAAGATTTTCTTTTCACACATTTAGGATTTGCCATCGGAGATGGTTTTGGTTTATGGATTCATAAAATGTGTTTGTAAAACCATCTGAATCAAATAATTCCTTCCGGTGGGTGGCTTGATCATCCACTCTCTATACTTTACAATACTCTCAAGCCCCAAGTACACACACTACTCTTACCAACATCCTTTTTAATAAAGCAATCATTCCATTAATTTATTTAGCAATCAAACAACCACTCAACTGTGTCGCACTTCGCCAATGGTTTATTTTTCGCTTCCCTGCTTCTTCGTATCTCCCATGGTGGTGAGCGTGAAATAATCCTTTTTTGGTCTATAATTATGGGTTCAGGTTCATAAGAACCCGTTTTCAAATCCAGGAAGGAAGTTAAATTAAGAAAATACAACGTATCAATTAGAACAGAGAAGTGCCCTGCTCCAGGTCCAAAGGGTGGTCCTGCCTGATAATCTGACAAGGACAACCCTCCATGATGGCCATCGAACAATGCTTAATGAATTTGAGTGAATAATGAAAAACCGGATTTCGCCCTCAATTGAGCACTTTTATGTATCCGGCGATGTGTGAGCAAGCTTGAAGTGTGTATAAACAGGTTTTTCGTTTGACAATGTTGATGATGATCCACTTTGGTGTCACTTGAATGATTCCAAAACTGGCCGGCAGAGTGTAAAGTATCTACATATTAGTGTGGTTCGCGTGCCAACTCAAGTGGCAAGCTTGAACCTAATAAACCATAAAGTGAACGCAGAGGAAGCATCTTTTATGAATAGCCAAACATATGCTTCGATTGTCAAAGAACCCCTTATTGACACGGATTTGAGTGTTAAGGTAAGCATTATGGGAATGGGATGGTATGTGGTGGTGAAATCTAATTTTGGAGCATCGATTAGGACGGTTCAGTGGATTATTAGTGTTACATGAGGAAGTTATTCTCTGATGACAATGGATTTTCCAATGGACGGCTCTCGGTTTTGTTTGATGTTATTTTATTCCAATAAGAGTCTTTGGTAAAGGGTTTGGTAAACATAAGCACTTTGTGAACAAAATACTTGAATATGTTATTTTCAAATGTGTTGGTTCATAGGTAAACCCGTGTTCATCCCGACTTTTTAGTCGACGAATTGAAAGCGATATTTAATTGTTCTAGATACTAATGGAATATCAAAAAGTATCCGAATTATTTCTGATCAATCAATCAGGGTTGCTAACTGATCTCCTCTTCTTCGGCATCTTTTTATAAAGTCTACTGCGTTAGATCAGCGAAGGAGGGGATATTGTAAGGAGCATACACCAGCTTAATTTGTGTATGAAACACCATTATACCGATCCACAAAAAGTTGACCTTTTACACAGGAATTTGCGTCAATATAGAATAGGCGTAAGTGTTTTGAACATCACAACTTAGGTCCTATCAAGCGTTCTACATGAGCGCCTCAAGCCGTATGCTGATGATCTAAAAGGAATACCAGTCCGAATCCGGACCGGAAAAATCCACCATTGACCAAATATTTAACATTACGCCGAATCCTGGAGATGACTCAAAAATATAATATCGAACCGGTACAGATCATCTTTTCATTGATTTCAAAGCAGCATATATGATAGTAGACAAAATTTGACTACTTTTACGTCGCTGGAAACTCAGTCAACAAATATATGCGTTGATTCAAACGAAGATTTCCGCTTCTTCTTTGGGCTGAGTAAGCAATTAAGAAATAAATCCTATCAATAGGAATCAAAGGAGATACTTCACAAAACACTCATCATCCCATTCGTGCTGTATGGTGCAGATGCATGGATCCTTTCCAAACCGAGTCTGTTGACCAATACCTCGCTCCCTAAATAGTTTTGAATATACAACCAAACCATTTTTACACGACTAAAACGAAACTTGGTTTTGTTATGGTGTCAAAACGACGTAAACTAGCACTAGCGGTTTTTCGAAAACAGGCGATCCCTGAGTTGCTCAGCCCTAAATGTTTCTTTTTGTTTTATTCTAAATTTCTTTTTAACCATGATACCTGACAAATTTTATATACCAATTATTCAAATTCCTTTTTTCTTGTGCAACCGCTATAAATAACAATTTTCATGAGAGCAAATTTCAATCACTTTGCTCATATAAGACATCCTTCTATTTTAATTTCATTTTAACTACAAAATTTCTAGACGTTAAAAGGCAAATATTCCGCCTTGTCATGTTTTTTTTTCCGAACAAGGACATTATAAGAAGAATTCATCAAATGAACTCCTGAAATGCATCACCCAATACCTATCGTTTTCAACATTGTTTTTCTTGTTTGTTCGTTTTTGTCACAAACACAATCACCATCCATATAGTTGCATCACATCACAGTCTTAATAAGATCGTCTTACAAAAGCAAAAATCCATATACACAGAAAATTCAATTTGGGCCTTGTTCCAACTGCCAATATACACTTTGTAAACATCCTTTTTGCATAGTCCAAAGGTTTTCTTGTTTTCTATTTTGCATCATAGAAAAGCATACCATCACTTCCACTGCAAACCAATGATATTATAGAATCAGGTCCTTTTATAAAGTGCACGTTATAAAAATGTCCTTTTTCTTCTTCTTGTCTGGTGCTGGCTTCATAACTTAATGCAACCGCAGGATGCTACTAATGTTTTGTAATAATTTTTGTTTTGCCACGCGCGTTCCTGCTGATGGCTCTACCGCCATCATTGTCGATAAACAAATTAGCCAAGAAAATCAGTTAGTAATTTGAAATCAAGGCAGTCAGAGGATGCGACAGAGCAGCATGCCTTTAATCAACTTAAAACAAAGTGAAACTTTTTTTTTATTTATGTCTTTTCTATTTTTGCATCAAGGATCTATCAGTTCGGTATGACTTTTTTGCGGTTAGATACCTGCCAGCATGTTGATGCTGCCACTCAACGATACGAACCAGGTAATCCATTTGTACATCGACGACAACGGTGTGGTCGTCCCTGAGTCCTGAGAGATGTTTAATTAAATTTCTGAAATCAAAATGTTTTGTTTACATAAATTGGAAAAATCTCATAAAATAATAACTGCACCGCTAGATGGAGGGATAGTCGGGTGGTACAATAAAACACAAACAAAATGGGTACAACCGATTAAGTCGAACAATCACTTCACATGAACACAGAGTGTGCACGAGCTTGATGCCAGGATCTGGGTAAATGAAATTTATTATTCATCAAGGATTGTGTTGGGGAATTCAAATAATTTTTTTTTTTTTATATAACTGTGTTGCATGCCGGAGGCAATTCCCCGATTAACCTATGACTAGGTGACACCGCACACATTCCTGCTATAGATGTCACGTATTGTTATAATGACTATGATCCTCGGGGTCTAGAACTATGTATATGGACATCGTCATCACACATATAAAGGTGTCCATTTATCGCGCCGGCCGCTGCCATCGTCAGAATTCATTGTGGACAAAAAAAAAAGGAGACATCTGCATTGGAGGAATTTTTCGTGATTTTTTTCCATGTTTCGAATATTGGTTTCATAATTGGCAGCATGAGGTTGTGTGGAGTTTTAATTTACACCAAGTTGAATGGGAGGAAATGTCCTTTTGTACATATATTGAAAGGTGATGGCTGGCTGGTTCAATGATTCATTCATTCATTGAATGACATTCAATTGTCAGCGTTTTACTTACCGTCAATGAATTTGAACAATTGAAGTTTTAATTGAGTTTTGCACTAAACTGAAATGGCTTCAGTTTTTTTATTTTTTTTTTTTTTCCAAATAGGGATGTGTTTGTATTTGAGAAATATTTTTGTATTTAATTGAAAGTTACAACATCATACAAGGATCAAGCAATACAATGGTTAAATTGAAAATTTGTTCGAATTGGGATTATTGAATTTTTTTGTGGATTTCAGTGTTTATCGGTTGACAGACACATTTATGTACGTATATGTATCTAAATATATGTAGCTTATTACTTTTCAGCACCGTTGCAATTTAATAGTGATACATACAAACAAAATAGTGATTTAAAGAATTTGATCAAAATTTAGCGACATCTACATCGGTGAGTTTGATACCATCTTGATTCCTCTATGTGTATAAACTCGATGGTACCTATAGGTCCGTTTAAAAATAAAATTTAAGATCTACTGAGTCGTTAAAGAGGAGGGCGAAATAAAAAAAAACTTTATATGATCACTATTTCAGGTTTAAACAAAATCGTAATAGCTGTTTTCTCGAAAAAAAATACAATATTTTTCATAAACGATAAATGGCAGTTATAACGTTATTTTTAGGCATTGAAAAAAAATCGAAAAACCCATCTGAAAGTTACCCTAAACTCCCTAGATACCAGATAATCGGCCAAACCGATGCGCTACAGATGCGCTAATCACAGACAGACATACTGACAGAATTTCCAGATCCACTTTTTTCGTTTTCACCATCAATGAGTGCGCTCATTATAGAGAAAGTGTACAAATTATATAGAATATGCTTAACGCTCCTATTCTGAAAAGCACGTTATGTACACATTTGTAAATTTCAGTTAAATCTTCCATTTCATGAGCATATTCGTTGTTGGTATTCTTGTGGTTGGCGGCGGCGGCGGCTTTCGACAGACTCAGTTATTAAAAGTAATTTATCTCTTCACTTATCGATTTTAACGTCACTCACAATTTTTTTTTTATAAATATCTAGATGACTTCAAGTTTCAAATCCATTTTGCAAAAGTACTTAGTTTGAGTTTCAATTTTAAATTGTTTTAATTTATTTTTTTCGAATTTCGATATCTGGAAAACGGCTTGACCAACTATTTTTAATTTTCTTACATTAAATGCAAACTATTTAGCACTTAAAATTGGCGTACTTCGATTTACTGACATTCTATAGTACTAATAGTACAATATAACAACAATAATAACTTAAATAGTCTGGTATGTTACCAATCTTCCAACCTCTCTCCCTTTGATATGTGCTACGAATTGTAGTCTATCAAATTAAGGTTAGGAGAAAATGGAGGCGGAACAAAACAGCATACTTAAAGGCGCTTAGAAAAATGTTGAAGCTTCAAATGCGTTTGAAAAACAAACAAACATAACATCTCGACCTGTGTCGTCAGTGGTCATAAGCGGTGGAATGCGTTGTGCATACGACTTCGAAGACTGAGCAAATCTGATAATGCGTGGGGTTCGAATCTCATGATGTGCATGTGAAAAAGTTTTTCAAAATAAAATTAGAGGACTATTTATAGAGGACAAATTATTCGTTTTAGCCTGCCTATATGCATCTTTTTAAGTTTTTAATTTTTGACTCGAAAACGGTTTAAACAATTTTTATAAAACTTTGCCAAAGTTATATTTGCAGCGCTATTAATATAACTGCATTTCAGGTAAAAATGCACATAACGGAGATTTGGTGTTAATGGTTTTACAAATTTCAAATTCACAATTTTATGCTAAACAACCGTTTAATGATATATGTATGTAGCTATACCATACAACTTAAAATTACGTTTACAGGTCTTTTTGTCGATATTTTTCTAATTTCTGCAGAATACATTGAGTTAAAATGTTTGTCGTCTAGTTTGCTATACAAGAGCAAGTTTAACCCACAAAGGATTCTAAAATATTTTAATAAATAATTTTAATATATCTCTAAAGAAATTTCTTCTAGTAGTGCTAACACAGCGTTAACATAAGCCATGCACCAAAGTTATCCTTCTTAAATTCTGAGTTAAATGATGTCCAACATGACCCCAAATCGATTCCCAAAGTAATCATTAACTGGTAAACACTCTGTCTAACAAAAATAAGGTCTCGGGACGAAAGTTTATATAATCTTTTCACGAACAATTTTACTCTCAACGCTCGAAAATAACTAGGCACAACTTCAAAAAAAAATAAAATGCACCCACCCTTTTCATCAATATTAATTTAACTAATATTTGCTTGATTACATTGTCAGCCGATGCCATCGGAATTCACCAAGCTGAAGGTCCCCCAACAGGGAAGCCTACATTATTAGTCCATATTAAAACATCAAGAACGGTAGTTGTGTTTCCGGATATTGCTGCCTGTTTATGCAATGGGCTTCCCACATAAACTTCCGGCCTCCCCTCTATATCCCTTGATCGAAACAGATGTGTGGCTTTTGTTGCATAAATGGATGCACTTGCACATCCGCATAGATATGCTTCGGCATTTTGACCATATAACCAAATACAGTGACTTTGTAACTGGATTTAGCAATATGGTAAACTTAATGACATTAATGACATTAAAGCACAGTGTGTGATGCTTTTGTTGCTATCCTTAATATCTAATAATGCGTCTGAGGTGAAGTGCGTATGTTGGGTGAGTGTGTGTGTGATGAGATCCTGTAAAAGCGACTAGCTAATTCTATTACAAATGTAATTATAGGATAATAATTACTTCGATGATTTCCCTTAAAACTTGCCAAAGTATGGAGAGTGAGTCACTGTTATGTGCGAATAGATAAAAGACAAATATCTTGCCTCCTCACCTCGTTGATTGTTTAAAAGTTTATTTGCCTTAAAGCTTCGCCAAAAATTTTAAATTTTATTAAACATAAATTAAACATTCCTCCGACACTAAATGGCGTCTATTCATTCAAATGGATGACCACCCATCATTTTTGAATGGAAGAAGAGTGGTGAACACAACGCTACTGATGGTGTGTCTGCATTGAACGAGTTTTAATCTGATTACGATTTACTGTGATTCAGATCTGATTGACATATTAGTCGGTTAATTAATTGATTTAAGGCCCACAGATGATAAAGCAATGAATTTTCATGCAGTCACACACACAATACATTCGTTGAGAGTATTTGTGTTTTATTATGTTGCTGATATTTGTATCTTTTTTTTTTTAACTGCGGCTATTTAACTTTGGATTTGGCTTTAAATGTGATATGTTAATGAAAGAGGATTATATTAGAATATAAAGCATTTTATGGTAATAGCATTTAAGCTCATAATAAGCACAACATTGAAACAGTAATCGACAAAGTTAATTATTATTTGTTGTGTCGATGTATTTTATAGCTCACTTACTGTTGGTGAAGTGATGAATGTATCTTATTTTGTTCAAACAGCAATAAATGGAACTGTACTAAATAATATTTTTTGTTTTATATAGATCAATTAAAAATAAAATGGGCAGAAGAAAACGCATTTTCTAAAACAAATAGGTTCAGATATCAAGCACTCCCAAAGATCTATGGGAAGAATCTTTTGAACCCTTCGGGTCAAAATATGAAAATTACTTTCGTGGAGCTGTGATAAATAGATAAGGCAGCGGAAAATTTCATTGCAAAAGGTGAATTTTATTAAATAGGTGAATATTTTAAAACATTAATATATTGGACCCCGAAATGGACATTTCCTAAAATAAACTTATCCCGTTTTATAATGCGGTAGGTGTTGGTTCATATTACACTAGGAAAAGATTTTCAGCAATTGACCCCCATTTTATTATTTTATAACAGCTTTATTTTTTTTTTTTTTTTTTTTTGCCGCAGAAATGACAAAAAAATTCGGCCAAACTGGGTCGCATGAAATCTTGTAGCAAACTATGAGGAAAACAAAAAATTGAATTTATTAAATTCTGAAGAAAGGTGAGAAATGTCGAAAAATTGCCTAAACGCGAGATCAAGTCGTATGGTAACTGTCATTAAACGGTTATTTAGCTAAAAAAATGTGAATTGCATTTCGTGTTAAATGTCTAATTTAAATTCCATACGGAATTTAGATATAATCGAACCGTTAACCAAATCTCCGTTATGTGCATTACCCAAAAAAATAGAAAAGCAGTTATAATAAAAATACTGCAAATATAACGTACACCAAGTTTCATCAAAATCGTTAGAGCCGTTTTCGAGAAAATTTGTTATACCTATAACCGTTATATGACAGGTACCCGTTATAGCCGGGCTAAATCAAAAATTCGAAGTTTGAAGAAAATCTTTCCAACCGTTTAGACTGTAGCTCGGCGAACATACAACCGAATATCTGCAGATCCACACAGACAGTCCGACGGATGGCATGACGAAACCTCCTTTTTTGGGCATCTCTATCATTGTAATGTCAAGTTTGATTAAAACCTCGAAATACTTGCCCTATTGAGCAAGTAAAATGTTAAACATGATTGTTGAACTTAATCATACGAAAATATAACAATTTTTTACACAAAATTGTACAAGAGTTTAAGATTAGGTTCAAATTAATTTGTTGTTCTTTAAACCCATATCTGGGACTTTTTTTAAAAAGAAATTCGTCGTCGGAGCTTGAAGAACCATATGAAGAGGAGTAAAGGCTGATTTAAAATGACGCGTTGGACTTCGCGTTGACATAATTTTATGTTCAGCAGAATAGAAATTCAGGTTGGTTGTTGTGTTTACGTTAACGTAACGATTTGGCATCCACTTGCAGGTACATAAACCAACTTAACGTAGGCTAGCGTGACGCAAAAGTTGAAATATTTCAACTTTTGCGCACGTTGAACAAGGTCCGCAACTATAACCCCGCTTTCCTGCCATGGAAAGCGGGGTTATAGTTGTACCCGATTCATTTCGGATTAAGTTAAAATATTTTTAACGCAAAAGGGTTTCTAACGCCAACGCGACATTGGAAATAAGCCTTAAATGCAACTATTCCCAGGGCGTGATGCTGAAAAAATTTCTTAATTTTGCCATGCAAGTTAAGATGACCATAAAAAAATACAGCGAATATGTTAAATGAAGAGATCTAAAATTTTGTTATTGCATTTAATTTCAAATAAATTTTCAAATTATTTCAAGTAATTTTGCAATATTGCAATCATTAATAAAATAAAGTTTTTAGCATCTAAGTAATATAAAAAATTATGTATCATGCATTTTCTATAACAAGATTTCAAAAAACTTATTTGTAAGTACTTATAATACATTTTTAATGATTGCAAGAAATAATTTTAAATCGATAAGTTAAAAGTTTTTTTTTTTAAATATCATAATATTTCAAGTGATTACACCATATTTAAAGTAGATTTCAAATCATTGCAAAGTGACAAGCGCCTCGAACTAATCCACAAGCTAAATCTTCAAGCTTTAAGTAAGAATTATTAAAAAAAAATTAAAATACATAAATACGTATTCACTTATAGTTTGATATGTGTTCATTTTGTTAACTCGAAAATCAATTTATGCAAAAAGAATTCTCTAGTTCTTTAAGAACTTAAAATTGCTTTGGAGTTCATCTATATCAAAATATTTAAAGTACATACGTTATACGTATCCAATATTACAAAAATTTATTATTTTTATTTGTATACAGTAAAAGAACAAAAATGTATTTCCAAGTCCTTGCATAGAAAATAAAACATTCTTCATCTGAAATCTTCTAACAAGATTCAAGAGTACCTACTACACAATCCGAAGCCTTTCACCCGAAATAAAAGTATATATTCGATGTATGTATATACCTATGTACCCTATGGTATATCTAAAGAAACGTTACAAATACAATATCTTTAACACACTATGGTGTTGACACTGTATCTTTGTTGGTGAGTAAAATTATTCATGAAGAATTTTATGCACTACTGTGCAGAACCAATACCCGACAGCATTCGGTTGCATGCAATTCAACGGACTCCGCAACATCAGAAAACCCCATATATGTATCGTATCTGCGTCTACCTACTCACAAGTTCTCTTTATTGGAACATCTTATGTGTGTATTATCCTTTTTAACTCGCCCATATAGAGCAATAGTTCAGATTGAAATGGAATGGATAATCGACTTTAAAGGTACACATGAACTCACTCATCCCCTTGACAGGCGATATACTTTATATTATGGTGACATGGTCTTCAAGAAAATCTAAAAAAAAAATGGGCAGACTTTTGGAAGGGAAGCAGCAACTCTAAGAAGTAGGTACACTACTTTCCTTACACAATTTATATGAAGGAAAGGAAGCAGAAGAATGAATTTGACTATATAAGAGTGAAATGTAAAAATGTGATCGCCTCTCACATGACTTGGGAATCTTCAGATTGGAATGGTAAAAGTGATAGAGAGTGTCCTTTGCCCACATAAAATGTATATCTCTGTGCATTATGCATTAAATGAAGGAAGAAAGGATAAATGGATTTGTATTGATTCGGTTCAAATTTCCCATTTTTTGTCTGTTTTTTTATATCCTCAACACGCGATTATATTTTCTTCCGGACACTTTGGTTTTCTGCTCGAAGAATAGAAAAATAAAATAAAAGACGGAGAATATCATAGAAAAAAAGTATGGCGTGAACAAAACATTAATAAGTACACGTTCCATGGGGCTATTGAAATTTTGAAGGCGTCTATATAGAAAAATACCTTTACTATTTTTTTTAGACTGAAGTTCCTGATTATGAATTTGATTTTTGAGAATATTATATTTTGAGGTGTGGAATGCCTCAACAGCTTGACAAATTTTCTTTAATCCCTTTACATGTGAGGTTTGAATTCCATAATTTTTATTTCAGATTAAGAATTTTGTGCAAGTTCCCATAATAAATATAAACATCATTGACGTATTAGATATGGACCGCCAGTAGCCAACTTCACGCGTCTTCCAACATAACTAGGGGCGCCTTCAACTATCAGCAGGGAATCTGCGTAGCAGTGCTACGCTTGTTTTAATTAATCATTTAATTTTAATATATTTAGGTGGAAATTGTAATCAAACTAGTTTTATTTTAAAAAAACAAATCATGGCATTGAATTACTTGCAGATGAATATGTCATCGTTTTATTTAAATTTTAAACGGGAAATTAGTTTACGTATTTAACACTTAAAGATGATGGCGTATTTTTGCCGCTTTTAGCTGAAACAAAATTTTTTGTTCGTTTGTATGAAAATTTCAACCGACTGATAAACATGTTCATCTTTAGCCATCTTTATCTTAAATCTTTTTCCATTATAAGCCATTTATGTATTTTAACATTCCATCGCTATCAACACTGTGTTTGCTTTTTTCGCAGAGGAAGAATGAATAGTGAGTATGGAAACATTCGGGAGTAGTGGTTAATGTTATATTTTAATAGTGCATCACAGCGACGTTGTTTTTAAATAACGAAACAATCAAAACACAAATATTGGTAATCTTTAGTCCAATCGAGAAAGACTTTAAAATGGAAAACAATGGCTCCCCCAAATCACACGTAATTTCCATTTTTTACTTTTTGGCTCTTTTTCCAAAAATTTGGCGTAATTTCCATGGATCTGGTGAATTTTCCTTTTTTAAATTTGGATTTTTTCCAAAATTGCCAAACAATTTTGGGCTCTTTTTGGCGAAATTTCCTATAAACTTTTCTTTTATTATTCGTTAAAGCGGGTCATTAAGACCCTATGTTGCGCTTTCGAGAGAATCGAATTTCGGATATAGCGACTCGACTATAATTGATAGCCATAGGTGCTAATCATCACAGCCAATTCATCAACGAACTCAGAATAATAAGCGGAGTACATACTCGAATAGGTCAATGAAGTGGTATAAATGAATCAGCATTTATCTGTATAGCCTAATGGAGCTACTCGAGGTGTGAATTCAATACAGAAGTAATTTCAAAAACTGAAATTGGAAAGTGGTTGAAACTTGTGACTTCTTAAGATCGCAGCACTTTCAAAGAAAACACAGAACATATTTTGTCATAGAAGGCGCAAGGGGCAAGATGTAGAAGGGGACTCCGCTAACTTTTTTTGTGAGTGCCCTAACTGCTGGAACTAAGAAAATACCTTTTTTTAAGTCACTTACAGCTCATCTAAAACTGAAGATGGTTTAAGGCCCCATAGCATAACCAATAATTGATATTCCTCTCAATAATTCTTCTCCCTTTTTACTTTTATCTCTTCTTTTATACTTCGCACACAATTCTGAAAAACGCAACGTATCCACGATATCTTACATACACTAGCACTATTGAAATATCTTAATAGAAACCTAAGTTTCACTTTTCAGTTTACTTTCTTTTCATTAATTTATTTCATCAAAAAATAATTTACAAAAAAAAAACTCAGAACTTCAAATGTCCAAGCTTCTGTTGGAGGGAAAATTCAAAAGTTTAGCTACTTTGTGTACAACAATGTGTTGCGTCCTTTGATCCGTTACCTATAGGGCACTTTTCATAACATCATCAAACCTTTGTTATCTATCTGTCAGCTGGATCCTTCAAAGTAACGCACGCAAGGCAATGGATTTCTTTCAACTTGTTTTATATCTCAGAATTTACTTTGCCACTTCTTTAAATCCATGGGTTTGTAAAAAAAAATATCAGATGATTTTTTCTCCCTGACGTCTGCGATCAATTCTATCCCAAATAACTTTAGAAAATCCTTTCCCCCTACGTTTTCATACAACAAAAAAAAAAAGGAATAACGAAATCCTTGTACAACTTTTTTTTCATAATGAGTGACCCCATGCTGTTATCAGGGTGTCAAATTGAATGAAATAGAAATCGGTGTGATGTAAGCGCTTCAATAAATGAGATTTCTCACATCCTTGAGAAAATAAAAATTGTACTGTGAGATATCGAAACAGGGTGGAAATGGCACGTATTAAGTCAATGATTTCATTTTTTGTTATCTGGGTTTATTAGTTTTGTAGAATATATTATTGAAGGAAAACTTTAAGCAAATTAGATGGATTATTATGATTGGTTATTGGATTGTTGTAAATCTATTTTTTTCATAATCAACATGTAAGTTGTTATTTATATAACATCACATAATTTCCATATATAACTGACGTCAAACACTAAAAAAAATAGCTAATCTTGTAGAAGATATTATGATGGTCATCTAATAATACCAAGAACCGATTATGGCTAAACATTTTTTATCAAATCGAATTTGCCACACAATCACTTATTTTTATAACGATAATGGCTCTCGACTGTCTCAATCGCTTCTGCCCACTTACATATTTTCATGACCATGATGATATCCTTTAGCCAAAGTGCGTCCATTCATTCGACTCAAATTGCAACAGCAACTTTGAAGGAACCCAACACCTAACCATCAACGACTTTTCTAAAGTCCAACTAATCCAATATCGAAAGCCACTCTATACAAACAGTTTGTATAGTTACCATTTGGTGACATTCATGTCTGTAGAAACAACGAGACTATCTATATATGTATGGACACAACACAACGTGTGAACCCGAAGAGGAGGACTTCGCGCACGACCATCGAGAAACAAAAATGAATTTATAGCATCATAAATCAAAAGCAATATTGTCACATCCGAGTTTTCATCTTACCCCACTATATATATAGATAGTAGCTAGAGATGGCCAAATCTCGATAGAGCGGCTTGAAATTCACTGCACTGCTAAATCTCAGTTCAGGTGTGGACTCTATTTATAAGGCCTTATTTTTTAAGGAAAAAGTGTAGTAATATTTGTAGAGTATCATGAGACGCGCATATTGATCGAATAATTATTGACATCTCTATAAACATTCAACCTCAACTTCAACTTCAGCTTCTAATATTACTTTTCCTTTTTTTTTTGCTTTTACTTCAACTTCAACTTCAACTTCAACTTCAACTTCAACTTCAACTTCAACTTCAACTTCAACTCCAACTTCCACTTCAACTTCAACTTCAACTTTAACTTCAACTTCAACTTCAACTTCAATTCCAACTTCAACTTTAACTTCAACTCTAACTTCAACTTCAACTTCAACTTCAACTTCAACTTCAACTTCAACTTCAACTTCAACTTCAACTTCAACTTCAACTTCAACTTCAACTTCAACTTCAACTTCAGCTACAACTTCAATTTCAACTTCAACTTCAACTTCAACTTTAATTCGAACTTCAACTTCAACTTCAACCTTCAACTTCAAATTCAACTTCAACATCAACTTCAATTTCAACTTCATCTTCAACTTCAACTTCAACTTCAACTTCAACTTCAACTTCAAATTCAACATCAAATTCAACTTCAACTGCAACTTCAACTTCAACTTCAACTACAAATCGGACTTCAACTTCAACTTCAACTTCAAATTCAAATTCAACTTCAACTTCAACTTCAACTTCAACTTAAACTTCAACTTCAACTTCAACTTCAACTTCAACTTCAACTTCAACTTCAACTTCAACTTCAACTTCAACTTCAACTTCAACTTCAACTTCAACTTCAACTTCAACTTCAACTTCAACTTCAACTTCAACTTCAACTTCAACTTCAACTTCAACTTCAACTTCAACTTCAACTTCAACTTCAACTTCAACTTCAACTACAACTTCAAATACAACTTCAACTTCAACTTCAACTTCAACTTCAACAAGACGGTGCCACATGCCACACAGCACGCGAAACAATGGCGCAATTGCGAGGCGAGTTTGGTGAACAGTTAATTTCACGTTTCGGGCCGGTCAATTGGCCGCCTAGATCGTGCGATTTGACACCATTAGACTATTTTTTGTGGGGGTATGTCAAGGTTAATGTCTATAGGGACAAGCCCGCTTCGATTGACGCACTGGAAGCCAACATCCATGCATTCATTCGTGAGATACCGGCCGATATGTGTGAAAGAGTATGCCAAAATTGGACTCAGCGGATGGGCTACCTGAGACGCAGCCGCGGTCAACATTTGCATGAAATTATCTTTAAACATTAAATTGCAAGGTTCAAACTATCGATTCAAATAAATATTTCATTCATTTTTTCGAATTTTTTGTGTTTTTTTTTTTTAAAAGTTCTAAACCTCTTAAAAAATCACCCGTTACTTCAACTTCTACTTTTACTTCTGCAACAAAATCTACCAATGATGATTATCTCATCTACATTGACTTGTCTGACTCTCATTCTGTTCGACTTCTTCTTCAAGTTACATAGATTACGTTACGTCTATTCATCGTCTTCAGGCGTTGACAAAAGGTAAATGCGGCTCTGGCTGGTATCATCCTCTTGTGTTTTTTTTTTTTTTACTGAAGCCCACTCACATCCTTGCCCCCTGACTTGATGCCTGGGTGCAATTTATATCAAAAAACAAGCTGGAACCGATAAAAATCGATCGTTGTCGCAAAAAACAAAAACAAGACTTAGAATCATCCCGATTCCCGACCCTGCCGGTGGATAGGATACCAACCAAGTCCTTTCTTTTTCTCCCTGCATATAAAAGAGGACCCCATAAAAGAGGAAAAGGAATTCAATTCCTAGGTTCAGGGTGGCAGAGGCATGTGACAGGAAATCACGATGATATGACGACAACTTCGATGAAAAACGATCAATAGAAAACTACGCGGCAATCGTGCCCTACAACAAGGACCTAACTCCATACGCTAGCACATCCTCGGTATGCTATCGAGGTATCCAGTCTTTCATTCCAAAATGTCACACCCCATGAATGCTGATATGATGTAGGTATATACTGTGTTCAATGGTGAAGGTCTGCGTGCACCTCAGCTAGCATATCTGGAACTCGCGTCGCTGTCTGCCAGCTATGGTTTGACAATCCATCTCGCACGCGAATGAGACTCTTTCTTCCATTGCAAGGATTCAATCGATTTGGTATTGGAGTATTTGACTGACACCCCTTCTTGAATGAGAATGTTTTGTAAAGTTTTGATCCGAGAAGGTGTAATTATTTAAAGCAGAATTAAGACAGCAAAAAATAGTATAGAGACAAGTTTGGGCTTTAAAAAATTTAAATTTGATGTGCACAGAACAGAACACCTATACCGACAACAAGAACGATGTTTGTACAGTATCGGTCCTTGGCAGCTTGATGGTGTGCCTGTGCATCCTTTTGTTGTTCACGTTCACATTTTATTAGCTTGTTAGCTTTGTGCGTTTGGAACTAAAATGACAGCAACGAGCAAACGAACGATAGTGTTCCTGTTGAGTGCAGAGATGGGGATGTTTTTTTTTTTTTAATTTTCATTCTACTGCTACGTCTTTACAGTTAGGGAGTTAAAAGCCAATTGACGATGTAAAGTGGATGTTATTGGGGTGTTTAATAAGGGGAGGAGTATAAAGGATTTTCTTTCGATAAACAAGGCAGTTTACTGATTGCGGATATGCAGTTGAGGGATGCCTTTGTGATACCTTTTAGAATTTTTAGTTTAATTTTTTTAAAACTGAATTTTGTTCGTACATATTTTTTTGAACAACCGATTTTACATTTTTGAGTTTTTGTTATTCTGTTATACCATGTTCCCACAGTGTAATTAATTATGTGATTTATACATTTTCTTACGTGATTTAGACTCGTTTTATTTTAAATTACGTATCTGTCATCGAAAATCTTTATTCAGCAACAAAAATTAAAACCAAAACTTTGAAGCCGTCAAAACAAATTAAATTTTAATGTTCCCAAAAGAAAAAGAATATTGTTCTCGGTAAGTTTTCTTGTGTTTTTATTAATTATTTATAATTAAAAGCTATTTTAATCGTTACAGGAAAAAAAGAACGATTTGGAAGATAAATGTCAGACTAAATCAGGAAATAGTTCGGTGGGAACGCCTTTCGTGATTAATAAATCATTTATTTAAATCAGGTCGGTGGAAACATGGTATTAGAATAAATTAAGAGCAATTAATTTCTAATCGAAAGAAACGCGGGAATTTTGAAAAAGTCATTGTTTTTTTTTAAATTTTCTTTCGAAACTTGCAATATTTTTTTTTGGGTTTGATTGCAGTTATTAAGGATTAAAACAAAAATTACCGCAAAATTTTAATATTCGTGACCACAGTAGACATACAAATATGGGGTAGGGTATCAATTTTCATATAGAGTTATCGAAAAAAACGGCATTGGGGATTAGCCCACACTATTATTGACGAAGTTTGGCATTCAAATATAACATATGTACATGTAAATGTGCCGGTAATGCAGTATTTATTGAGACTTAGCTCAATCCCGATAATTATCTGGAGTTAGGTAAGTCTATATGGACTTATATTGTAGTTATATTTACGTGTAAGCTGATGTTTTTCACTTCACTTCAATAATATGGACTTGCAAAAAAACACGGCTATTATAACGTAACCAAGCGAGAAGGATTTTTTTAATTTCTTTTCCCATAAGTATACGGGTATAATCTACTCTATCACTCTGTACCCGCTTGTCGTTGAGTTTCAGGACACCCTGTATATAAAAAACATAATATTTTTTTTCGGAAAATATTAACTCTTCCTGAATACATCGGCTCCAAATAACTTGACGCATTGAGATTAACTGTCCAGCACTATGTATGGTAACTTCTACACTATTTTCAATGCTCACTTCAAAGTGGATAGATTTAGTTCAAAAATACTTACTCAACTATTTCGTTCCACAATACTCAGCGAAAGGCGAATTACGAATTCGAAATATTTGTTTCCATTAAGTCCACATTTTTTTTTTTTATATTGAGCGCGCACTAAAGGGGTTATGAATACCCTTGTAATGATTAAACACAGTGCGAGCAATTAGAAAAGGAGGATAGGATTAGAAAGGAGAAACCGATGCACATTGGTTTTGAATGTCTGCACACTGTAATGAGTGGGAAATGCTGTGTCTGGTAAAGCATTCCACATTCGCGTAGTGCGGCTAAAGAAAGAATCTCTGTACTTAACAGTACGTCCAAAATTGGGCTCAAGGGTAAACTGATGGGCATTCCTATAGCAGTACGGGTATCACGGTTGAATTGTTTAAGGGGAGGAATGCAACTGGCTATTTCACTAGAGCATTGTTTATAAAAATAACGATAAAACAATGACAGGCATGAGACCTTGCGGCGGTGTTCAAGAGAAGCAAATGTCTCAGTAAGAGAACGATCTCCTTTCATTTTTAGATTTCTTTTTTCAATTCTATCCAGAAGACTCAAGTACGTTATTGGGGCTCCAGCCCAAATATGAGAGTTATACTCAAGTTTGGGACGAATAAATTGTAGCCAGATCAGAAGGTGTAAAAAAACTTCTTGCATCGTCGGAGAAAATCTAAACACTTAGCAGCATTTTTGGCGATATCAAATATATGATCACTCCACGGCAAGTGGTTTGTGATGCACATATCTAGGACCGATAGTTGTTCAATCTCCTCGATGAAAGTACCACCCATGGATAGTGGCGTTGGGGGAGGGTTACATCTATCCGTATCATTAGTGTTGTTCTTAATGCATCTTTTTCTTTATGGTTTGTTTGATTTTAGTTCTTATAGTTCATTATTGAACTATTGAACTATAAAGCTGTCTTTTGAATAAGTTCGTTCGGTAACTAACACTTTAAAGAGCTGTATCTTTGGTTTCCGGCCATAATTGTCATTCATAAATGAGTGGCCCTGAAGCAATAACTGAACAAAAAATTCAGGCACGAAAAAAATTATGTCCTAAAAACGGTCGCTAGCTCTGGGACTATTACCTCGACTATTACATACAAATACTATACATTATTTGAAGCAATATTTTTCCTACATTTGAAGTTTGTTTTTAATTTATTTTATTTGTTTAAAGATTTTTTGGTTTCCATTTAATACACTTTTCAGAGGGAAACTATATATTTATAATTTCGTAATTTTGTGTTTACGGGTTTTTTATATGCCGCTCATAGAAAAGTTGGTTACTATCTAATCTTCCAGGGGAAAAAGCGTAGTTGGTGTGTGGAAATTAAAAATTCGAGCGAATTTATGGGGTACGGGATAAACGAAAAGCGTAGCTGAAAAAAATATGGCCTTGTGAAAGTGTCAAACGGCCAAATTTTTAAATATGGCCATATGACGCTTGGCCAAATGTCATGGCCCCTGCAATAAGAGATATCATTTAGTTTATACACATAGAGAATTCATGTTCAAATACTGCTTGTTGGATGTCGTTACTAATCGACTTGTTTTTTTTTTCACTCTTGTAGCAATTATTCTTGAGTTAAAAAACAAGAGAATTTAAGAAAAACAAAAACAAATGTATATACAGAAGAATTTTGTTGGGTTCGGTTTGAGTGATTTTTGTTATAAGGGAATTAGGGCAATAATAATTACTCGATGTGTTTATTTAGTGACATCTACTTCGGTGAGTTTGAAACCATCTTGATTCCTCTATGTGTATAAACTCAATGGTAAAACCTTACCTCATTTTTTAGTCAAACACAAGATATTGATATTGAGCATCAAAATGGAAATAGAACTCAAACAACAATAATGGGTGTATATTTATATAAAAACAAAAAACAACTTGACTGACACATTCTTTTGATTCAAACAAAATTGTTTCTGCCAATTTAAATCCCTACATCTCATCCTTTCAAATCACAAGATGTCTATCAATATGATGTCTATATTAAACAGCAAAGTGAATATTTTCACACTCTCTTAAACAATCAAACACCATCCACAGAAACAGTAAAGATAATCATTATCGTATGCGGCACACACAATATTGTCCTTGTCAATTGTCATTATGTCACTTAATAAACTTTCTATTCATGCCAAAACTTCAAACCCTTTTTCCCACATCCGCAACTACCCCATTTGCCACGTCACCATCTCAAAACTTATCCCAGCGTAGCGACAACGACAAGACATTTATATCTTTCTCCTTACAACACTACACCCATCATCATCATCATTGCTCCACATATCTTAACAGTGTGGCATTTGACATATGTTTCCGCAGAGCTGCCGGACCCCATTTTTGACAATGGGAAACCCACTTCGCCCAGCAGCCGTTCTCATTTCTTTTCTATAAATCGAAACGGAAACACAAACAAAGGGTTGAAAGATCACTCTAATCAGCAAATAAAGTAGGACAAACTTCACAATTCCAACACTGCTTTCCGACAACACGAACACAACAACAACAATAAGAAAGCTAAGAAAAAAATCCTGTCCCTTTCAGCATCCCATCATCGAGACTTGCTTTGTCGAAGTCGTCGTGTCGGTCGTGCCCAACCATTTGATCGTTCTGAAATCATCTAATCAAGTAATCATCCCTGGCAATTTACACTCCATTTTCTAAGCAATTTATTCAAAAGGATTGTTAAAGAAAAAAAAAGAAAAAAAAAGAACAACCGACATAGAGGGCGTAACACACTCGCAATGACAAAAAAAAATGAGAAAAGTCACCCTTTGAGAAAAAGGTCTGTGTTTTCTTTAACTGATAAAATATTAGAAAACAAACAGCACAGCAGGGACGCACAGGCAAGCAACATAAAAACATCATCAACAACAACAATAATAACAAAAAACACACATTCAATAAAAAAAAAAATCCAAATCAAAAATAAAAACCTTAAAAAGGGGAACCCATCACCCCACCCCCACACATACTTTTGCCAGAGTGTCAAAATCAATAAAGCAAAAAAAAAAGCCACCGACTACCACGAGGACGATGCCGACGAGGACAAATACCACCAAAAGGATCTACGAAAAGTTAATTTCTTCTTCTTCATCTCATTCCACCCCCGCATTTGTTTGTCTTTGGTACTGCCGCATTCAACAAGCTAAGTTGTGTAAGATAAGCGAAAATCTGCAAGGGGACAGCATGTCAGGAAAAAAAGAAAAGCTATAGAAGGAATTTTGTTAGATAGGGAATGGGCAATGGGTGATGCGAGAGACAACAGGTTGCAATTCCCGAAATTGAAAAAGGACTTTGAATCTAGGAGAAATTTAGTATTATAACATTTTGGCTGTCCAATACTCTGCTGGTTTTGTTTTACCAAGCCACTTTAAGTGTGTGGTGAGTGCATGTATGTGACCTGTTACGCAAGATATGGGCTAGGTGCTTGTATGGATGAAAGAGGGGAACTTAATTGTATATGTGTTGGTGGTAAATGTACTTGCTTTGGAAACAAAAAAAAAACAGTGACGTAGAGCTCAAAATGTTTAAAAAAGGTGGGGCGGCAATTTTCTAAAAAATGTACTTTAAAACATAAAAACCAATTACATAATATTAAAAAAAATTAAACTTAAAAAATACCATGCTATATATTATTTTAAAAGCCAGAAGTGGTTTAAACAATTTAAAACTTTTTGTTATTAAGGTCTTGTTTCACAATATCTAAAAGTAAGTTTCAATTAAGCTATTCAGAACTTTTTTTTGACAGAAAACAACAAAACGAATTTAAATGCTGAGTATTTTACTTGAAACTTGAAACTGGACTTAAAAAACAATTTTTTTTAGTTTTTTCGGGAAGGACCAACTACCTTTCATTATTTTTAGAATTTCCAGAATGTTACAAATAAAGTTAAAAAAATACTGGAAATAAAATAATAAAATGAGGGTTAATCCTTTAATATTCATTTAAATACATAAAAGTCTAGTCAGGTGCACACTAAAAACACTAAAAAATTTTCTTTATAAGAAGTGATGAAGTTTGAAAACTAAAATTATATTTAAAAAAAAAATTAAAATTATTTTTTTTTTTCAAAATTTTTAGTTTGAAACTTACCTTTTCAGAAACTATTCACTAAAATAACTTTATTTAAAAAGCAATGAAAGATTTGCACCAGCGGCCACTAGCATCACAGAAATGTCGTGGCGTTTATTTTCAGCGGCCACATGGAGAGCGGTGCGTCCCCTGAAATTGGAACATAAAATAATAGATTTCAGGCTTTTTAAAAAGGTTTAGCATGGAATTGTAAGTAATTCTATTGTTTTTAAATTTTTTTGTTTTCGGTTGTAAATCATATTTTTTAGAAAATTGTCCCTCCCACCTAAACGGAGCAAATATACCCTTCCTCCTATAAAATTTTTTTCTTGACCTCTCTCAACTCAACGTACACGCTCTATCTTTTTGACACACTAGCTACTATCTAGCTAATTAAGTTTTAAGGTATATAAAATTAAGTTCAAAAAACGTGCTTACTTACTTTTTTTTAGAAAAATATTTTCGAAAAATAATTTGAAAAAAACGATTTTTTTAAAAACCGCTCCAACGATTTTGAAATTATTTTTCGTAAGCTCACATTTAGTAAAGAAAATTTTTTGCATGCTTTGATTCTGGTTTGAATCTTTGTAAGATATAAGATTTTCGAAAACCGCTATAACGATTTTAAATTTTTTTTTCGTAAACTCACATTTAATAAAGAAATTTTTTTGCATGCTTTGATTTTGGTTTGAATCTTTGTAAGATATGAATTAAGATTTTTTAATAAAATTTTATACGATTTTTTCACAAGAGCAAGTCTGTGCGACCAAGTCGTGCCCTCTTTATTTCCTGTTAAGGCCGAAAGCTTAAAAAATAATTTTTTTTAATTAATAACTGGCCTGAGTACCATTAATAAATTATAGTAAATGAAAAAACGATGATAGCGATGTCAAAAAAGTGGGTCTAGAAATTCTGTTTATCAGTATCAGTTTTCCTCGAAAAAAATAAAAATTGATTTATATAAATTTTCACATGGGTGATTTGTATACAGTACAACAAAGAAGTCTTTCATCAGAAAAAAAATTTAACAAATAAATTGATTATTTTAACAAACCAAGTTGTTGTGTCAACGAAATGTTCATCGAACTTGAATTACTTACTCCTTTTGTGCATACAAAAATAATATATAAAAAGACGAACTGAAATTGAATCAAAGCGGGTGACAAGAAACTGGTAACATAATAATATCCACGATTTATTGAACCAACAAAACAATTTACCAAAGTAATAATTTACTAGAGTAAAATTAATTTTTTAGAATATATTTTTACGTAACTACGACATACGAGTATGGGTACCTAGGTAGTTACACATGAAAACCATTTTAGACCGTTCGTGCATTTTATTTGCTTATTAAATCTTTCAATGCTTTTAAAAATATTTGTTCCAACTTTATTGAATTTCGTACAGTGAATTCTAATTTTCTTCGTAAATTAGGTAAATTTTAAATCCCTTCATAACCCACTTTTAAGAATTTAGCAAAATATTTGCAAACATTATTTAAAAATTACCTTATACCTTCATACCAATAACTTCACCAACCGAATTTGTGCTCTGCCATAACTGAGCGCATGACTTCACAAATTATTCTCCTACTGGACTAATACACATTCATTTGAAAATGTATGTATTGGAGTCGTCCCTATTCAAATACATTTACTTAAAATATCATATTTGTGTGACCTGTTGCTAAAGGGGATACCATTATCACGCAACACACAAGTGTTAGTCTTAAACCAACAAATAAAATGCAACAGGACGATTTTACCATTATTTTCCATCTTCAGCTTTACCAAAGGATGTTCCCTATAATAATTTCTACAAAAAACTATCAACTATAAGCATATTGTGTATTAGTATGTGTGTTCAAATGCCGGCAATCGTTTTATGAAATATCCAGAACCTACCTTATTGGGTGCCTCCTGCTTCCGGATAAGAGAAATCGAATTCTATAAACTGTGAAAAAACCATCGGATGAGGTGAATTGCAAGGATGTTGGAGCCTCAGTTGGATAGTTGACGCGTCCCGAAACGGTTTGCCGTTCGCTTGACTATGAACTTTAAAAAGAATTTTATAAAATATCCAACTTTGCAGTGATACAACTTGTGTTTAAAAAAAAAAAATAATTTATAATAAAATTTCAATCAGAATAATGTCAAAAGTGATATAATAGTGAAACAATTTTAAACTAATATAAATGTGTAAAGATAGTGTGTGAAGGACAATTAACAAATATACCGTATCCTGTTGCAAAAAGTACGCCATTTCGCTAACCATAAGGTAAATAAAAATAATTCTTGCATTCTTATTCATTTATCTCCCCATTCAAACTAATTATGCATTCAAAAAATAAAATTCCCGCCCATTCACTCGTATATAAAAGGTCCTGCGGGCGACTACTACAAATCCCCGTCGTCATCGCTGGTAATCGTCGACATGCAATCTGCTGAAATCACGTTTGGTCAATTTCGCATGCAGGACACGTTGTGATTAATTGCTCAATAAAAGGTACACGGAGTAGGGCTTGCCACCAGTCCAGCACCCTCCACTAAAGTTCCCTGTAGTCCTGTAAGGGCTGTGATACAACAAGGAAGTGTATGGCAACAACAGCGAAACGTAGGGAAAAAGACACATAAAATAAAACAAATTGATTCAATGTCCTTGCGAAACATCTTGTCTCCTTTTTCCATCTTATGTATCTTCTCTGATATACCAGACAGGCTGGCAGGCAGGACCAAGAAATGGATGAATGAAGAAACAGAAATAAAAGACTCCATCGTAATCATGATTAATTGCAGGATAAATGAGTGCAGTTTTCTACTCGCGTTGCGAAGAAAATATCCTCCTAAATAATTTACTCCCAAGTGTGGCGCACAGAGGATTTCCTTAACCCACTCATCCCATTCCTTTTCAGCTCTTGGACTTTTGGTCTAAACTTTCTTTGCATTACCCGATTGACTTTGAGGTGGATTGCGGTGGTGGCAGATGACTGCCGGCGTGTAGAGTTACTCACTTGCACTCTGTGTGGTGGTGCTGCTCCTGCTACAGAGTCATCCTTTGAGGACGAAATAAGTTTCACTTCACAACATCTTTTCTTTTGTTTTTTTTTTTTTTTTGCTCTGGGCGAAAAGTAAATCCTGTGATGGAAAAATTTTTCCATCCTAGTTTAGATGAAGGAAAAATTTCCTGAAAGTTTTCTTCGCACTTCATAAAGTCTGCTTGGACTGCTGTTCTCCTTCCTACCATCATAATTTTTTTTATATATATGTTTGCTTGAACAAAGTGCACGCTTTAATCAGCTGATTGTCTACGTACGTTAGCCATCGTTGTTGTTTTTTTTTTTTTTTTCATTTGTTGTTATTTTAATAGTGGAGGTTGAGTTTTTTATGTCTAGCACCATTTAACATCGTCATGACAGAGTAACTTCAGCATCATCTATCTTCAAGTTTTAGCTTCTCATTCTTTATCTATTCCTCTCTCTCTCTTTCTGTTTTATTCACTTTATCTGAAATGTAAGCGAAATTCATTGTTAAAAGAAGATTAATTAAGAAAAATATGAAAATTGTTTTTGATTCATTACCAGAAGAATTTTTTTTTTCATAAATTCCAACAGAAAATATCCTTTTGGTCAAAGTTAGAAGGAGTCTCCAGAGGAAAAAAGTTAAAGTATGTTTTTTTTTTTGGAACTGCACTAACCCCTAGCGGCTGAGAACTCAAGATAAAATAAGGCAAAACGAAAACAACACTTAGGACACAAAAATCACTCTTAATTTAGTCCTTTTGAGAAGTTTTTATTTTCCAGTTAAGAAAGAAAAGACGTTTCTGGTTAAAATCTAGGAAAAGTTCCATAAATTGCATTATTACATTTTTGTCTTTATCAGAATAAGAATTTCTCAGAATCCTTAAAAGGACGTTGGCTTAAATGTATGCTTTGCTTACAAATACTACCACTAGAAACCAAAACAATTTAAGTGACACTTATTAGAAACAGTTAATGCCATTTTTGATGAATACTTTGGCTTTTAAAACATATTGCAATAATTTTGGCGGGAACTTCTGGGGTTAAATTCCCGCATTCTTATCGGATATTTTCGACAAAAAATTCCATGCGGGGATCCATCCTTAGAAAAAAATGTATAACAAAATTTGGAGCCGTCAAATTGGATGATCCTGCCGGTAATCGCCAAAGTGAGACTTTAACTGAGCTGTGAAGGTAACCTTTGAAATCTGTGATTTCACGAGACAGTCCCAATTTATAAATTTGAGGCGATAAACGTACGTCCGATGACGTGGGAGCGAATATGAGACCTTCCGGCACTTCTTCTGTCATGTGTTGTTTCTGCTCCTTAAGGTATGTCCAGACCAAAGAAATATTTAAGAAAACATTGTTTAAAAAACGTGGCTTTTCAAAAAAAAATAGAAAACAATTTTGAAATGTTTTTAAATGTTTCGTGTTTCTCATTTTGTGAATCACGTGCCATTTTCAGATTCTTTCAACAATAAACATAACTTTCTTCGTGTGCCATTTGAGAAACGTTTTGAAAGTTTCACAACGCAAAAAAAAAAACAAAGAAACATTTTAGAATCAAGCGTCTAGATGCGAAAAATTATTATAAGAATATAAAGAAACAGTATATAAAATGTATTTATTCAATAAATATTTCGGAAATGTTTTTAAATGTTTCGTGTTTCCCATTTTGTCAACCATACAAACTTAACTTTCTTCTAATGTGATTGTTGAAAGTTTCAAATCATAAATGTAAACAAAGAAACATTCAGAATCAAGTGTCTAAATGCAAAGAAACATTATAAACACATTAAAAACATTTCAGAAAAGTTTTTACTTATAGGTAACAAATATTTCGGAATTGTTTTTTTCAGTTAATCCATTGCACCGAAATTCACGTTTTCTTAATGTTGCTAACAAATTATTCCGTAAAAAAATAGACACAAGTGTTCCGCGATCTTAAGGAACGTTGCTTGGCTTGTCCTCTTGTAATAAAAATCTAATTACTTTCGCAATCACAATCACAACAAAATTGCAAATGACAAAAATCTTAATAGGATGATAAATTTCGTGACCCTCTGTTTATTATGTATGTGATAAAATTGTATCGGAAAATATTTATTAATATCATTTGATGAATTTCTTCATGACCAAGGCAATTTTATGCTGTTATGTCACAGTTAGTTTTATCGTTCTTAACTTTTTATAAGTAGTTATATCGTTAGCTGATAGCAACTCAGTTTCTTGATATTCTTTTAAATTTTGATATATGGGATTGACATGTCTTTCCGACTTTCAGAGGTCAAACCTCGGGTCAAACAATCTTCAAAGTGATGCGCTTAAAAACATTAAAAATTATTTTTGGCGATATTTTGGCAAATTTTTTCAGTAATGACCCAATTTTAACAGCATTTTTTTTTCAAAAGTAAATCCGAATCCTGAAGAAATGACCTCTAATTTTATTATATAAATATGCAACACATTTTTTTTTCGATTTTGTTCAAATTGTTTTGTTTTATAGTATAGATCTATAGACTGTGTATTGTGTAATGCAATGCCACAATGCAATGCATCATTTTCTCGTATATGAATCTATTAATAATTTTTTTGGAGTCAGATCTTTATTTTCGAAAATTCCTGTAGATAGGCCACTTTAAAATTACAATCGATATTAACACATTTATAAAAAAGCAAACAACAACAAAGTGGCTTCGGTAGAACATTGATCAATTGAACATGTGGATACTGCCAAAGAAGGATATACTACAAACTACAGCTACACTAATCTTTTGTTTCGAAAAAGTTTATGTTTACATGAAAGATTTAATACAGGAAATTGTATGTTGATAGGGTTCCCTAACAATATGTTTGCCACATGACCCCTTTTGATATTTTAATTCTTTAAAAGTGTGGTTCGGGCTGAAACTCTTACAATATTATTAGAAAACTCATATAAGATCCCTTTTTTCAGTTTCCATTAAATTTAATTTTGGCAACTATATAAAGTGTGTATGTACATAAAAAAATATTTATTTTAACAATGACATTACATTAAAAGAGGACTTAAGAAAATTTGCTTTTAGGTCTTAGACTTCCAATTGAAAAGTTTGAATTCAAGTATAATTTCTTCACATTTATAATTAAATTATAAGCTTATATGTATGGATTTTCATTTTGGCCTCATCATGAAAATGCGGCGTACTATATAAAATATATATTTTCTACACTTGAAGAATAAAATTGATGATATTGCCTACAAGATTGTTATTGATTAACATTTCAATCGTTTTATCCAAAAGTAAAACTCTCCAAATATCAATAAAATGTTATGGCAACCCTGTCGCGTTACAATTCCCTATCATTGTATATACATTTCTATAGTATTTTCATGCTGAATAATCACCGCCTGGCCATCTTGAGAAACGTGTTATAAACACATTTTTAGGTTCGTGCATTTAATAGTTGTCTATTCTGTAACCCTGACAACAGTCGTAAACATATATTATTTTTGTTTTGTTTACGACTCTTGTCAAGGAAATATGGATTTTAGAGCCAATAAAATACATTATATATTATTAATTTGTTTCGTAGACGACTATTGTTAGGGTAACAGAATAGACACTTAGTAAATGTAAGAACCTCCAAATGTGAAGTTAACAACTTTGTTTAGATGGCGCTGCTCCATGGTTGTACTATAGAAATTTATATACAATGTCCCTATGATCAACTTTTCATATAAGCTTTGGCTAATTTAAAAAGCATATGAGGGTATATAAAAGATTTTGGGTTAATATGCCTTTCGCTCACTATATACATACGTGCTTCTTTCACTGTTGAATAGGGTCGGAATTTCGGTTTTAAAATTCAGGGCTTTCAAAATTCGGTTTTTTTTTAAGACGAAAATTCTGGTTTGCAAATCCCGCGCTTTTTAACATTTTTCGAACCTTTTTTTCACAAGGAATTTTATGAACAGCAGAATTTTGAAAAAAAGAATTTTAAAAGCAGAATTTTGACAAAAAAATTTCGACTCCAATCCCTTTATTGTTCGACTGCTTGAACTAAAAGATTTTGATGTTGGGGTAAAATGTTTGTATGAGCCCAAATTTGGTTTCATAAATTAGGTAGTGAATTCAAAATTATACTTGTTTTTATTTTTTTTATTTCAATTTTGTAATCTCTGTGCTTAAACATCAGATTTAGTAACAGGTGTGAAAGTTGATCATCATACTCCTTTAATGGCAATCGTCTAGTAATACATTAATGTTAAATTGAAAACCCATTATTTCTTATACTGGAAATCAAACCCACGCCACGACAGCAGCTCTTCTTCAGAGTTCTTTGTAAAGCTCTGGGACAAATTTCAGACATTTTGTATCAATAAAGGTTTTTAAAAATATGTTTTTTTTTTTTTTAAATCAAAAAAAAATCTGCTACCACAAAGACAAAAATACAAATTGATATGATAATCAGGCAAACATGACAGTTTGGTCTGAATTTGAGTGTCATTCTCATACAAACGAACAAAAATATAAAATGTCCCTGAACCAGAAACGCTTGTAAATAACATTTCCGGTGATTTCATTAGTGCCATTGCACAGAACACAGCTTGTGTTCACTTTGAGCTTTTGACAGGACAGAACATTCATGTAGGCATTCTATGTTTTTTTCACATACCTACCTACTAGTATGTAAGGATATTTCATTTTGAAACACAACCAATTTTCGGGGGACAATTCGATTAGTGAGTGACCACACATGTACGTCTGGTAATCATCTGGTTGGTAGTATCCTTTTTCATTTTAATAGAGTTTTTTTTTTTTGCAGCTAAAAACAAAATGAATACGAAGTAGCTAGGTAGAGAGAAAAAGATATAGGTTTGTTTATTTGTTGAGGTTTATTCATCTTTTTTTTTCATAAAAAAAAACAGCTATGCAATTGAATTGAATTGACTTGTAAATCTGTCAAAATGAAGAGAGATTTGCATTTTAACTGGACATTACTTTGATAAAGTACCGCAAATTGAAGACCACTTGAAAACTCGTCAATTTAAATAATTTAACTGTTTTAAGTTTTTTTTGGGGGAGGATAGATTTTGAATTGTAATTTAAAATATGTACATCAACGGTGGTTAATATTTGTTGGAAATTAACGCAGAATTACTGCACTTTAATTTAAAAGGCTGCGATAACGTTAGGTTAGGATGTTGCGTTACTAAAACACATGTGTATATATCTATATCAAACTGCTTTTAACATATTGACCTTATTATCTTATCAAAAGAAAATTGTTTATAAAAAGTTTCTGATATGCAAATTAAGACAAACCCGGAAGTGCAGTTTCTGTTAATACTCCAAAATCTAGATGTGTCAAAGTTTTATCAAAACCGATTCCTTTATAGACGATATGGAATGAAAAATTAATTTGTTCTTACAGAGATCAATATCACTCTTCGTAACCTTTTGAAATATAAATTATTGAAAACCTATTTTGGGCTATAGGTCAGTTTTTTTAATAGTATTTCTATTATATGTTGTTATTGATTTTGTAGTCTCAAAAGCATTATAACAAAAGAAGTGTGTTTGTAAGGTTCCATATACAAAATACAGAAAAACACTGTTAAAAGAAGAACAGATTGCGATGAACTTTGTCAAATTCATGGTCAGTTCATTAGAAGACAATACAAATTAATTAATGAATTCGATAAAACTTTATAGCTTTGAAATTTTGAAATATATTTCAAAATAAATAAATTTCAGATTTAAAAAAAAAATTTGAATCTACAAAACGTCTTTTTCGAGACTTATAAAATAAAAAAATCACAAAAACAAAAAAAATAATTATTTCTTAACATAATTGTCAGTATCTAATTTTATTTCATTAATTTAACAAATAATTTTTTCAAAATTTAAGGCTATTAAGAAGACTATAAACATAGTCGAAACGTAGCATTTATAATTTCTAAACTCGAAAAGATAAAATTTAGAAAATCAAAACTTCAAAGGAAGAAAAAAGTTAAGCTCTTTCAAAGATTCGTCCTATAGCAGTCTTGATCCATCTATATTTAAGCAATCACTAAAACGATTAACACGCTTTATAATAATAAAGAAATGTCAAACTATAACGTGGATATTATATCGCTTCCAAACTTCCAGGCTGCTTTAGATGGCCTGAAATTTTCGAAATCAAAATTGGTCCAGCTGTTTTGCAGTTCCTATAGAAAAAAAGGAACAAAATTTTATTAAAGAATATTAACAGGGGTTAATATCATTCCAGATAGGTACTTCTTAAATGAAATCCTGAAGATATTGCTTTTATTTCAAGTTATTTTAAGTTTTTAAAGCAATTATTTAAAGCTTTTTTTAATAATTTAGAATTTTAAAGAGAGGTTATCCAGAAAATCTTTTTTATATTTGTATAGATTTTCTCGTCATACATATGAGACTGATTATTATTATTGTTATTATTTTCGTTTTTGAATCCGCACGGACATTGCTGGTAATAAATTTTCAATGGCCGTATCTTTAAATTTTTGTAATTTTCAATATAATCTGGCTATTGCTATTTTGATTTTAAACGACGTTTTGCAATAAAATACTCGTTTTAAGCTTTGTAATGATTCATCCATACTCATCCAACAGATGTGTCGATACTCCCTTAAAAAATTATATATAAACTTCACCAATAAGCACTTTCTCATCTTCATCGCCGCAATAAAATTGAAATTGAATCGACTACTTCATTGCGCCCATTCCCAGTTAATTTAAACTCGCGGCCACATGGAGCCAGTCTTAAATCACTTCACCGGACCGCATTCGCATAAAAGAACTCCCGACACAGAAGGTCCTCTCTTCCCAACTCCACACGCCCTGAGTTAGGTCCAATTTCCAGTCTCTGTCTTCATTTGTGCCAGAGACATACAGCACCATTACCTTACCATTGTTTTTTTTTTCTTCTTCTCTGTTCCGAGCTATACGATACAGCCTCTTGTTCCAGCCAGCATATAGCTCTTCCTAAATGGAGTGCTAAAAGTTGAAAAGATTGCGGTCTTGGGTGCAATTAAGCGAGGCGAAATTGAAATTCGTAAAAATTGTATGGCATCGTTTTTTTCTTCTTCTGCCTCTTCATCGTTGTCGACTACGTCGTCATCATCCATTTATCCGCATCCTTTCGAATCTCCTTAGGGCTGAATTTCCTACCCATTATGTTGGGGACAGTTTTTTTTTATTATTTTGTGAATATCCCATTGCCAGGACACAATTGCTGGTTAAAGCATATTTTGTGGTATGACACCGCTTTGGTATAATTTTGTTGCCAGCCAGTGTCGAGACTGTGCCGCCAACCCTTTGTTTGTGTGTATATATATGAGTATACTTGTGGGTGGTGAAGTGGCTTGTTACTCTATAAGGATATTCGACTGTAAATGGCTCATTTTGCACGTCCGCACTTAAATGGCAACACGTGACTCTATCGTTTTCGACAGTGTTCTGCTTGTGCAGTCTTCCTGTCTGTTATTATTGCTCCTTTTATTTTATATAATTCTTTTACAGGATCAGGACCTTTACAGTGGCGCAATTCAATAGTTGCCATTTGAAGGTAGATACGTATGTTATATATACACAGGTTGCACAACATAGTGTTACCGACCATGTTATCCTTTTGCAGCTTTTTATGATTGGCCTTTTCTCACTTCCTGGTCTTGAATCACCTTCTGGCAGAACGGCGAAAAGGACAATTGAGTGGGGAAAGAGTTCAACAAGCCAATTCAAAAGGACTGTGTTAAGTGAAAAAAAAATACGACAGGACAAAAAAATGGACAGATATTCTACTGTTTCACAGTGCTAGAACAACAATTATGTCCTTGGTTAGGGCCATGATTTAGAATTCCTTTGGTTGCGGACGTATACTTCTGGCATTTCTCATTCGTTTTTTTTTTTCATTTCTGTATCTTCTGCTTGGGCAGATTGTTCTTAGCCACTTGTTACGTTTTTCACAACTTTTTTTTCTGTGAAAGAATTATTCCACTTGACTAGTGCGACAAAGTTAGTTTAGTCCTTTGTTTTTAAATATAATGAAGAAGTAAGGGAAGTATGAACATTCGAATGCAAATGTCTATCCAGCTTCTTTTTTTTTATTTGTATATTTTATTTTTCTTAGAAAATATTTCGCTAACGGAATTAACTAACTGAGATATTCTTATTGGCACGAAACATTTTTGTTAACAAAACTACTGCATTTTGTCTTGTCTTCCAAAGGCTAGAGCAGCAGTGAGGTAGGTACGCATATGACCCTGTTATGGTCAAAGCAAGAGTGTGAAGTTAGTCCTTTTGTAAAGAATCAAATGTTTGAATGTTGTGCTAAGTTTGTGCAGCAATTTTTGTTTCAAAAACATTCAACAATGGGAGCCTTTGAGCCAAAACGATGCTTTTCACCTAGAACTCTTTTCTTTTAAAATTAAATTTCATCAAAGGCAAAATCCAAATTTTATTAAAAGTTTGAAAATAATTCAAAAATGGTGGTTCTAGTCCCCCAACGTACTCTTTTGAAAATCAATTTTTTTTAAACTCACGCTAGGTTTGTGTCAAAATCTTTTTTTCAAAAATACTGAAATAATCACCCCTGTTCTGAATTTCGATTGAATACCAAATCCTGTCGAATTCAAATGCCCGGTGATCAAAATATCAATTTGAATTCTTTTTAATTTAGTTTAGCGAATTTATATTCGGAAAATCTAAGTAATTTGTTTATTGACGTCAAATTTATTCTTGAAAACTTGTTCTATTTTAAAGAAATATAGAACACCTATATTAAATTTGTGTGATTTCGTTTACGAATTCAATTCCGAACAAAAATCAGAACAGGGCCAAATATTCAATTTGTCCAAAATTATTTTTTGAAAAGTGTGCTAGATTTGTGTCGGGTTGTTTTTTTTTTTCAAAATCAAATTTTAAAAAATTATGCTAGGTTTTGCTAGATTTATGAAGTGTTTTTTTTTTATATATATTAAAAAATTGAGATTTTAGAGACAAAGAACCGTTTTTTAACCTTTTTCGGAAATAATTTTGAGGGTTTGTTTTTGTTTGGCTTTTTAATTTTTTTTTTTTTTTTTCAAACATACAAAAATGATGGTCTTATTTTTGTTTTAATAGTTATATTTGAAAATGCGAGTCTAAGAGCCGAAGGATCTTTTTTTACCTTAGCCTCTTTTTGAAAATAAAATTTTCGAAAAATGTGCTAGAGGCAATAGGTTTGTTTCGGTTTGTGCCGAAGTTTTTTTTTCTTAACAGTCAACAGTCAAAAATTGGGGTTTAAGATCCAAAAACACGTTTTTGAAATAAACTATCTCCATCTCTTCTTTCGTTTAAATCTAATTTTTGAAAGTTGTGCTAGTTTTTGTCCTTATTAATGTTTAAATATTCAAAATCGGGGGTCTTAGAGCGGTTTTTGACTTACCCCATTATTTTTTGAAAATCAATTTTTTAAATACATATTTAAAGTTGTGCTAGGCTGCGTGCTGGGTTGTAAAATAAATCCAGAGTAAAATAAAATTTTTGTTTTAATATTTCTTACATTTTTTAATTTATTTAAAAGTTTGTGCGAACCTTTTCTTTTAAACACCTCTAGTGTGAACATGAATCATCAAAACATGTTTATACGACACCTCTGTGCAATGAAACAAAATCTAAATAAATCAATAGTTTTCTTTGTTTAAAAAATATCCTCCGATGGATCACCTTTAAAAAAGATGTCCTGTAATTTATTTTATTCTCTTTATCTACTACCGCATTGATGCCCCCTTTTGATAGCAAAATAAATAAAAAGCCAATCAAAAACTCTAAGCTATCACAACCGAAATCTCCCCCTCCCCCTTCCCCCTTTCGTTAAAAAGGGTTACAATTTAAATTTCTCTCAAACAAGTGCTGCTGCTTTGCCCCCGCTACCGTCATTGTTGTCATCCCTCTAATTTGGAATTTTCATAACAATCATTTCCTGCCATAACAATTTTTTGGATAACGGGACAACGCCTTCCAACAAAAAAAAAACAAAAGTCAAATAGAAAAAAAATCTAAAAAGGAAATATCCTTAGGGTATACAACTTTCAAAGGTGGACGGGCCATCATCATCATTTTGGTCCTTCGACAGATACAAAAATATCTATAAGAAAAAAAGATGTTTACTACCCAAAATTACACCACTTGCTTCAACACCGTTAGCTATAAATATCACCCTTTAAACGTTTTTTTTTTTTTTTGTGTGTGTTAGTTTAGCTTAAGAAAAAGTAAAAATGAAAAAAAAAAGATCGATTGGCGGTGGCAGCGGTGGTGTTTAAGAAGAATTCCAAGTGCGTCAGTCGAGTGATACATCGACATTCTATACCTTCAAGGCAAAAACACACCCCAAATAAATGAAAAAAAAAGTAAGAAGTTTAACTCAAATTGGAAGTCAAAAAATCTTCAACAATAAGTAACTTTTACCTATACACTCTCCTTCAACATTCATCTGCCAAATAATGAAGTCATCACAAGCTAAGAAGTTCCTTTTTCGGAAGGCAAACAGTTTGACTCGTCCCTTTTTTATTCCGAGAAGCGAAGACTTAAGTGGAAAATGAACTTTCTACAGGATTCTCATCGTCTCCTTCGGAGTGTCTCCAGATCCGTATAGTTACTTTGACTTTTTGGCGAAAAGGAAAGAGACGATAAGCAAAGTGGGCGAATGGCTAATTTAAATTCCGCTGAGGATACCAGAGGGTCGAGGGATATTAATTACAAAAGCCATTCATTAATTTTAATTGCATTACATTGGGTCAAGTACCCGTTCCGCCACTGCTACCACCGTTGGCCATAAATATTGGTGGACATCACTAGACGCCCGCTATACCATGAGGCAAGCAAACAGACAACAAATATCAAATGTTGGCAGTGCATAGAACTCTTCTTAACTCGAGACTTTGTCGAAGGGATAATTTTCCGCTTGATTGTGGATTGTGGGTGCTTTAGTCTTTAATAAAATGAAGATGCTAAAGGGCAGTTCAGGTTTGCTAAGACCTTGGAGATTCCCATTCCATAAATGGTATTCCATTGAATGTTGCTTGTTTTGAGAACTGTAGGGGAATAATTGCTGACGGTCATTTAAATGTCACAGTAGAGCCCTGAAATATTAAGACAAATACAAATTTGACTTATATAAAAAAAAAAAACAAAATAAATCGATAAAATAAAAGAAATTTTTGTGTGAATCATTATAATATGTAGTATGATAGAGTGGGGATGATTGGAGCACGTGTAAAATGTTGGCCCTTGTTAATTACTCGAAAGTGATTATTCTCGTGTAAAAGGTTTATTTAATATACTATAAGGTGAAACACTGGTCGGCTTATCGGGTAAAATGGGGATAATTGATCCACTTGATATTTGAAAAATAACAAAACATTCTACAATAATTAGAGTGAAAAGTCTGAAAATACGCTTCTGTAAAAATATGTTCCAAACAAAATTATTCAATGTGATCCAACTTACCTTATTGCTGGGGTAAGTTGGGTCAGGGTATTGGCTAATGGCTGCAAAAAATCAGTCCCTGATGACAAACTGACACTTTTTCCATTAAATTTTACTTAAATTTCGTATGTCATTGTAAAAACAGTGGACTTTTTTTCAGTTTTTTTAAAAGAAAAAGTAATAAAGATGTTTCGTTAAATTTTGCTTTTCTTTTTTTTTTCTAGATTCCGTTGTAGTACAAGAAAGGAAATATTTAAAAAAAAAGCCGTTGTATAATAGTGTAAATAGTGCCAGCCCATCTGTGTGTTATATATATATATATGTCCCTAAGTTTTGTCTTGGTGCTTTGTTAAACACCCATAGGGGTACAAAAAAAACGGTCTTTTGGCAGTCATTTTAAAAAAATTGCTGCAAAATTCATCGATTTTTTGTATGAGGATGTCTGCTTAGTGGTATATACGATTTTGATTTTTAAGAGCTTTCTTCGGGCAGACTAATATTATTAAGACACATTTTTCGCTTAATCACGTAGTCCTAGTCCCAATTATAGTCGTTTGACCACCATTTTCGAAAATGGACCACAAATCGATCGATTTTTGCTTTGAGAATATTTCTGCACACAGTGGTCCGATTTCAATTTTTAAAGACTCATTTTACTCTATTTTTTAAAAGCCAAATAAATTTTATAGTGACAAATTTTTGGCATAATCAAAAGTAATTCATACAAAATTGTATTAAAAAAGATTTTGCTAACCTGTATCTTGAACTTCGCAGAAACTTCGTGATATAGCAAAAATGTGTCTTAATTAAATATGTTTGCCTTTAAAAAAATAGTACAGTAAGCTTTACAAAATTTAAATCAGATCAGTACAAAGATATTCTCAAATAAATAACCGATACATTTAGCTGCAATTTTTTTTAATGGCGCCCAAACTCCCATGCTTAAGACCATGTGACCAATTTTATCATTGGCAACATTTTTAAGAATAATAAAAAATGTATCCTTTACTGAAAACACTATTAACGATGGACTGTAAAATCATTTCAGCTATTTATATTGAAATTAAAACAGATCTAGGCAAAAGCGGGTGCAAACAATACAACTACTACTTTTACTACTACTACTACTTCTAATATAAAATGTTAATTATAAACGACATCTATGGTCATGTTGCCCTGATGTCTGCAACGTAAATAATTGTATAAATATATTTTTATTTTTGATAAATAAATAAATTAAATAAAATAGCTACTACTAAAGTATTACTACTGCTGCTACTTAACTTAACTAGACTTGAGAAAACAAAATCAAAAGTTAAAAAAATATATGTTTAATTTTTTTTAAATTTAATATGCATCCTAGCTATCCTAAAAAAAATAAACAATGATTTCGGAAACTTTCAATAAATTTAATGTACATAGGTAAAATACCTATTCTGTTTCTACAAAAATGAAAAGTTTTTGTGAACCATTAGTATTCTTAAGATGATTACAAAACATATGTACTTCCTCTTTTCAAAAAGAATTCCCCATTATCTAAATAAGCATTAAAATTTTAATTTAATTTAAAATTAGTGTACATTTTTACTTGTTTATTGGTGCACACTTGTTCTATTTCCGGCCCTTTTTTCCGTACCCTACTGTAATCTGTTAATTTATTTTTTTTTTCCTTCAGACTTAGACCAACGCAGACAAAACTGAATTCTACCAACTAACACCACTGACTTTTGGGTTACTTTTATTTAATTTTTTTTTGTTCTTTAAACGCCAACAACAAAACACAAATTTTTTCTGATTGTCCTTTCATTAAAGTTCCAAAGGGTTTCATTTTAAATAAGATCCAAAGAGTGAACAGAAAACAAAATTAAACAACAAACAAACAAAATGAAACAAAAAAAAAACACAACTTTTGCCCCCCACCTTGATCCAGGAATTCTTTATGAACTAGAGGTCGTCTTCTAAAATTTACTGACGCCCGGGTGAGAGTGCTGGGATACTTCTTTTTCTTCAAATTACTTTTCCGTCGAGCGGAAGAAGAACCCAGGTGGATGTGAAGGAATTGGTGGAAGGTATTTTTTTTTCTTTTTAGAAGAATACCAAAAGACTGATGGCGAAATAAGTCTCGTTAATGGTACAGCGGCTGTCAGTTGGGGGAGGAATTAATGAAAAATTTATTGGAATCGAAAATGAGAGGTCCTGTCTGATGGCATAATTTCCAATGAAGGATTCACCTTTAACATCATTATATTTTCTTTTTTTTCATTTTTTCACCTTTAAAAAAAAAATCAAAATTGCAAAGCCAGAGATACAAAACTTCTGATTCTGACTTATCATCGATAAGCCTTCAATAAATGTAATAATAATTACATCCTTGAAAGGATGAGCCGATTGAAACATCTCACATTTTTTTTTTTCTCTCTCTGGGGGAGGATTTTTCGGGTCTTACCTTTGGGATTACGATATCACATATCCTGCATGCCTTTCTGGTGTTATATCATCATTGTGTTGAACATTCCCTTCATCTCTGTTATTATACGTAAAGGTGGTTCACTGAGATTTTTGTATTTTTTTTTTTTTAAATTTCCTTTGGAGGTTGGGAAAAATAAATCTAAGGATATCTCGTATCGTTGAATCCACTTTTGCGTGATTGGGTGAACGCTTCCGAATTGTGAATGTAGGTTTCAATGACAAATGCTTCATCGAAGATGTCACTTGGAAGTGATATGAATATTTTGTAATTTGATTCAGTCAAATGGTATCACATCAGAAGAGAACCAGAGATTTAGGTTCTTTTATTACATTGGTTAGAAAGTGGAAAACATTTTATTGCAAGTAATTGAAACTTGATCTGAAAAAATATTTATTTAGAGGAAATTAGAAAATCAATAAGTTACATTAAATTTTGTTTCTGTTGTGTTGGATGGTTTTGTGAAATTGTTTTATAAATTCAATTCATTTTTTTCAAACATTTTTAACTTTTCTGCTTAAATTATGGCATTAGAAAATTTAGTTTATAAAAAGTAAGACTTCGTTTAGGTTTTTATAAGCTAGTTTTCAAAAGTCATGATCCTTAAATCACAATCTGTCCGATCAACCCTCCTTTCAACCTGTAGTCTCTGGAGATTTAATTCAAAGATATTGTCGTAGCTTCCTCAGCGTATAACGATTTGGATACGTTTCATATTAACTGTGTTGGGAGTTTTTTCTTGGTTTTTCGGTAAGGTTACCATCCAGCACTGCTGTTTTATTGATTTTGAGGAGTAAATCTGAGTTTGGGGAAACTGTATGTTCCGCCAAAAAAATTTTGTCGTTCGCAATTTCGTATCTACCTTTTTGTTCTTTTATGCGCTTTGCAAATTACGTTTGGTTTCTTAAACGATATGACATGACAAGTAATCATTACGCAACTTTCATTGATTAGCTGTTGAAGTAGCAATTTTTTTAATTTTTTGCATTCTCTATATTACTTTGCTCCATTTACCCCCCCCCCCCAGTTTTTTTTTGCTTCCAATTTCGTTCTTCAAAAATTTCTTATTAAGCAATTTTTTGTTAACTTATTTTTATTTAGAAATTTTTTCGCGCGAAATTTTAAGATGTGATTTATTAAATCAAAACAGTTGCAAAAGAATTGATTCCCAAATAAAATAAACTTAACAATAAATTGCCAATACAAATAGAATATAATATTATACATACTATAAGCATGCAAAAACGCACTAAGCAACGGCTCAGAAAAAAATGAACATCCCAAAAAGTTTATGCTAAAAAAAAAAACGGCAAACGATCTATGGGGCTGTTTTGCCAAATATCAAACAATTTAATGAACAAAATGCAAATCGCAATTAGTTGATTTGCAAATGAATAGTAGGAGAACCAGCGACCCATTTTCGGATATTATTTTGGTTTGTCTGAATTTTTGTACAATAATTGCTACAGTGTCACAGGGTAACTTATGAATTACTGACGATTATGGCTACCGAAAGTTGCCGGAAACCATAGTTACAGCCCTCCAAATAGCAGAAAAAATTAAATTTGGTAAGGTATTTTGGCACGAACAAATTTTCCTCTAAAGTATAGTTTGAAATGTTTAAAATAATAATGTATAGCTATATGTATTTGCCATAACATCATCAAGCTAGAAAATAGTTGTCAAAGAAATAAATTTAATTTTTCAAGTGTTTTTGTATTGTTTTTTGAATTAGTCTTTTCCGGTTTGATAATTTAATGGCAGTTATACATTATTATTTTAAATATTTAAAACTATACTTAAGAGGAAATAATGAGCGATAATGAAATATATAGTTGGACGAAAAATCAGGTGCGTCAAAATAATGTCCGAAAATTGGTCGCTTGCTCTTGGACTAAAATGGTTGAAAAATATTTTGAAAAAATCGAATGCAAAACACAAAAAAAAAAGGAAAAAGTAAAATTTTTGTGAGTTATAATTGTGCCAGAGAATGTATTGTGTGCGAAAAGTAAGTGGACACCACGTGAAGATTTAAAACGTTAATCGACCTTTTCACAATAATTCCGTCGTGAAGAACGGAAAATTTCGTTTATGATTTTGCTGTGTCATTTTTTATGTGAGTTTTTGTTTCACATCAGCAGGAGCAGCTAAACAAAAATGAAGCCAATTGAATTTTGTCAAACAATGGTGACCCCGCTGTTTAGACCGGCGCGGCGTCGTAGTCGCGTCGGTTGAGCCGTTCTTGCTTTCGGATTAGTAATTTTATAAAATTTACTCAAGTATAAACTAATCGATGTCCAATTGCTTCATTCTTATCATTGAGTAGACCACAAAAATTATTATATGACGGTACTTATTCAAAATAGTATAGGTTAGCTGAGTAGATTTAAATTTTTTTCAAAAACCTAAACCTTTTTTCAGAGTGGCAGATTATTCAAATTTGTTGACCTGGGAAAACGTTGAAAAGCAGCATTTGGATTGTTTTATCTTTTTACTACAAAAAACATAACCGTTCATACCATAACTCTCGATTTATACCTACCCGTTTTTCATTACAAGCTAAACTTACAACCTCAAATGATTTATTGCTTTCAAAAACATCGAAAGGTTAACAAAGAAATAAAATTGATTGTACCTCCTAAATTTGATTATATATGTACATACTTACATTATATAACCTTCCATACCAACCATTTATATAAATAAACCTTAACTTGATACCCCAATCACTGTTAATTTGCATTCATTTCGGTTGATACCTTTAGATCAATGTCTTTCTCATATCTCATTCAAATGCCATTAAGATTGTGCTCTAGAAAATAATCAAAAATCAAAATTTTGTTCAATTAAATTGAAGGCCCTTTGACGTTACCTTCAAAATCTTCCACCCCTCCATAAGAAACTTGTAAGCATAATTGGTTCTGTGCCGCCATCAAACTTTTCCTCTTGCACCGATTTTAAAAGAACAAAAAAAAAAAAAGAAGAAATCTTTGGGGTAAATATATACGCCACCAATAAATTTAACCAAATTTCTTGAAGATACCCTTCGGTTATATGCTATATACCATTCTCTCAGTCGACCCTGCTTCTTTCCCGCTCATAATCCAGGTGCTTATCTGCATAAATCAATAACAGGAACGCTCACTGTCATCGTCGTCAGTCGTCCTCTTTTAAAGCGGTGTGCTTCGCTTCGACCTGGAGGAGAAACAATTTAATCGACATCCGCGTGTAGACGTAGAGTATAAGAACACAACACACAAAAAGGACTCATCCCATAAGTACTTTTCGGTTGCTTTATACGCGCCTTAACTTGCTTTTACCATCAATTTATTGCTTAAAGGAAGGGCGCACCCTTCAAAGCCTCCAATATGGGTGGCAGATGACAGCAGCCAAGAAAAAAAAACGAAAAAAAACGAAATTCCTTTTACACTGCCATCAATGTCATTATCCTTATTTTTCGAGGGGTCCACAAAATAAGTAAAGAAGCAATCCTCTGGTCCTTAAAGGATGGTAAAACCATATCTATGTGTATATTCTTTTTCTTTAAGAAAAATTAGAACACAAGTTGCGTGTGTCTTAGCAAAGATATAGACAATATCGAAGCACTTTAACATCTCTGCTTTCAAGAATTTATAAAAGAGGACCCCTTGCGGGTGGTGCTTGTTGCAACAAGTATCCTTACGTGTACGTAATTTGGAGCCATGTTAAGAAATCATGTAAACATAAGAAAATCCGCTCTTTACCGCTTTCTATCCCCTATATAACTTTGTTCTCAAACTTTGTCTTGAGCGGGAGGCGGTAAGAAATACGCACAGCTTATTTGTATTTTTTTTTTATGTTTTATTATGTTTATTTTTGCTCTTGATTCAAAGGTTAATTTATTTGTATTTTCATAAGAAGAATGCTTAAACTTTATGCAACAAAGTAACAAAAAAAAACCTTGAAAAGCAAGAAGGAATAAAGTTTGAATATTTTTTACACATCGAACAATGCCTTAAAATTTATTTTACTTTTAACATTAACAATTCAGCTGTATTTATTTACCTATAGGTGGTATGCATTTATTAATTCTTTTATTTTTAAGTGTGGGTTGAGTATTCAAAAAATAGCACAAATAAAACAGGTCAATATATGAGATTGTTGTTGTTGTTTTATGTTGTTATAAGTAATAGAGATATATGTAGAAAGGTCACACAATCACCGCAGAAGATAAAAATTGGCGCAGGGACAAAAGTCCCCGGGTTATTAGTCCCGAACTTTTTTTTCGAAACTTACGCATTACTTCAGTGGGACCTCAGTCCCGAACCTATTTCCGAACTTACTTCCCACTGCAGTGGGGAATGAACCCCAAACAAATATTTCGGTACTAATGTCCCAGGGACTTCTGTTTCTGCGCCGTGAAAACCATGGATACCTGATGTCTTTAAAAAAAAAAATGGCGCCCAACATTTTTTATTGTATTCTTGTTGAGCTATAGTCTTGCTCATACACTGCCGTTTCTACCAGATGTAGTTATGTCTTTTAGGACGAACAATTTAAGAATTCATTCAGTTGTGTTTGAATGAACCAACAGTCCTTTAGTGGTGGTTGTCTATGAGAATAACATCTTTACTCGAAAAACATTTTATTTTAATTGATGAAATTGGGTTCGAACCAAATCATGAACACTTATGATAGTTCAACCTCTATATGGCGCTGTGGTCGCTTTTTCGGAAACTTTTATTTACCGATTTTGACCAGGTCTTTTATAAGTAAGTATACATATTATAGTTTTTATTTAAATATAAATCGGTTGTCTGTTGCGATCCTGTATACAGGGTGATTGGTTTAAGGTGCACCGAAAAGCTTGAGCGTGTAGGTGGGGTTAAGACAAGAAAAAAATCGTATGGGAGGGGGGGGTCTATTTTCCCCCGTTTAGGCGGGAGCGGCAATTTTCTAAAAAATTGACTTAAATCAAAAAAAAAATATTTAAAAACAACGGTGAATGATACAAAGCCTTGTTATATCTTTTTGGAAAGCCAGAAAACTACTCTTTTATTTTATTTTTATATATTTGTTATATACATTTTATTTTTATATATATGTATATCAACTGTATATATGCCTGAACCGATTTTCATTTAATTAATAAATTAAGAAATTTTGTCTCCTCACCTTAAAAATGTTACGTTAGTGCTTCTCAATGATAGATCAAACTAAATACTTTATACACATTAAAATATAATTTCTTCCCTATCCGATGAGCCTTAAAATGTCATAATATACTGCAGGATGAGTAGGATGTTAATGGATTAAAAACCCTCGAAACAATTTGGAAGTTTACGAAAAAGTGTACTTTTCTGTTACAGCTTCAAAAGAATATTCCTTAAAAGTAAAAATATGGAAAGTTTTCTCAAGCTCTTTATGGACAATTTCTATGAAATGAAAAATCCGTAAATTTTGATATCTACATATTTACTGAAATCTTTTTTGGTAATGTTTATTATTATTTCTCTTTCTTTACTTTAGCTTTCCTTATACCATGTTCCCACCGATCTGATTTAGCTAAATCCACTAGATTTAGCTAAATCATGTAATTAATTATGTGATTTACCATACATTTTCATGATTTACATTTACGTGATTTAGACTCGTTTTATTTTAAATTACGTATCTGTAATTTATACATATTTGCTTTTTACTCAGCGCTTTATTCAACAACAAAAAACAAAACCAAAACTTTGAAGCCGTCAAAACAAATTGAATTTTAATGTTCCCAAAAGAAAAAAAATATTGTTCTCAGTAAGTTTTCTTGTGTTTTTATTAATTATTTATAATTAAACGCTATTTTAATCTTTACAAGAATGTTTCAAGACAAAACTTAAAAAAAAAAAAAAAAAAGATTTGGAAGGAGTCAAGATTGACATAAATGTCAGACTAAAACAGCAAATAGTTGGGTGGGAACGCCTTTCGTAATTTATAAATCATTTATTTAAATCAGGTCGGTGGGAACATGGTATTAGCCTCGATGTTTATCCCATGTTCTTCTTTTTTGGAGATATTAATATTTTCGATTGGAGCTATAACTTCCTAACATTTCCGCTTCACTAAGGGCTTGCCGGATAAACTTCATAAAATTTCAACGGCCAGCAAGCCTCCTGGGGGCCTATTCTGGTTCTGTTAAAAAATCAAATGAAAATATTTTCACGCTTTCACCCTTATTTCGATTTCCGTTCTGTGAAAAAGTGAAACCATACGTCAATAATTTTCATTTAAATAAATTATTTTCACGCCCTCATTTGCAAATGAATGTTTTAGTGCAAGAAATTCGAAATTAGTATAAATTTATTCGTTTGACTTTTTCATAGACTCCGAATCGGCCCTTAGCCACCTCAACAACAAGGAAAATACATTAAAATCAACAAAAACTAAACACCACAGCGAAAAGAATTAAATGCACCCCTAAATTTTCATTCACTGAACGAGAATCGCTTTTATAAACCAAGTGAATTGAAAAGGTGAAAACAATGATTGAAAGCGAATGTGAAAGCGATTTTTTCGATTCACGTTTTCACAGAACCAGAATAGGTGTCGTTGTATATGTTTTTTCTTTAGGATTTCGTAGGTCTGACTCTTCTTCTACGCAATTTTAGTGTTCCTTTTATTACTTTGCTTTTGAAGAATTTAAAATAACATATTCATTGAAAAACTTCGTAGTTTTATGAAAATGTGAGAATCGACAAGAAAAACCTTTTTACTTCTAAATACATTTTTACTCTTAACAAAATTTCTTTTCTTCTTAAAATAAAAAAAAAGCTTTCAACTTTAATTTCTATGTGATTCAATTTAATAAAAACTCTACTAACTTTTATATTCTATAGATCTAAACTCTTAATACATATTAAAACAAATATTGTGTCGAACCAAATATACATATACATTGAAGAACATCAGTATCAACAAATTTCTAATAATTGGATACCTTCCACAAATCAAATAGCAATTAAAATCATAATGTGTTTGTCCCCCAAAAATAATAATAAGTATAAGAAAGAAAAAAAACTTAAAGAAGTGTCGTCTTTACAGGCCACAAGTTGCCATCAGCGTCATTTACACAACAACAATGAACAATCAAAGTCAGATAAAAGATGTTTATTGCGAAATAAATCCCACAGTCCCGAAATTTTATTTAATTTCCAAAACCTCCTCCAAGCCAACATCATCGTCTTTCACTATATCCTTCACTCCATCTCCATCACCACACCCTCCTGCTGACACACACAAAATTTCACCTCCATTGCTTTCGTTTTGTCAACTTTTATTTGATGTGGTGACAGATGATTTTTGTAATTTTCTTCCGCCTCTTGAGCTGCTCTGTTGTCGTACTATGGTACCAAATGACAAACTGACAGATAGAAACCCTGCAGCGAAAGGTATTGCAGCCTATATATGTGTACCTTAACTACATAATACTGTTTGTTGTAAAATTGGGGTAGTTCGAGGTGCTCCGTGGGTTCTTTTTTTTTTGTCAAAATCGAGTGAGTTGGAGTTCGGCTGGAAGATAATTTTAAAAAAAAATTTATGAGACACTTTTCTTCCGTCATTTTCTTTTCTTTTTTTCCAAGCGCACTGTCCCTGCCACTCTCAAAGCCATTCAGAATAACTGTGTAAAAGCTGCTGCTCCTGTTGTATATTGACATTCATCCTGGCACTTTCCTCCATCGTTGGAGTCATCGACCATCGTTCGCGAGTTTATTTATGATTAATCGATTTTACGATTCTGCTTAAAATGCTTTTTAAATAAGGTGTTTCAGAAATTAAAGAAATGTTAAATAAATAATATGTACAAACAAAATTTAAGTGATCAATTGATGTTTGAATTGCTTTTCAAAAGATCAAACAGTTATTGAAAACGCGTTAAATCGTTCACATCCAAAAGAAAGTTACGAGTTTTTGTTAAATATTGTAACTATTTTGAGAACAAAAAGTTTTCGGGAAAAAGTTTAACGAAAACCCGTTCAAACGTTCACACTGAAAATCTACCAGTTTTTGTTTCCCATTTGACACCATCTTTTAACAGTATCTTCTTTGGCATCTGTAAAAATATTGTTGTTAACAGTTAGAAACTTCTGCAGAAAGTTTCATAGAACAAAAGATATTGTATTGTACTTATCAAAAACAATTGTAAACAATTCATTTCAGCACAGTTCAAGACAGCTTCATTGAACGCAGCTATCAGTCATTTGTCATTTTTGACAGTTGCTTGAACACTGAATGTTTTACAGCTAACGATCCTGATAAGAATATGGAAAACAATGTCATGGACCATGGTTACAAATCAATACCCGTTAGTCACACATTTTTTTTATTCATACATTGTTTCATACTTCCAGAACACCCTGTTGATAAAATGATTATATCATAAGGGCATCGTTTTAAATCAAAAGTAATTTTCAGTAGCAAGTTTCATGTTGAATTACGCAATATCCCCAATAAGAGTAAGTAGGTGCATATCATGCTGGGATATGTGAACAGGACACCTACGATAATAATATGATTGAGAGATTAAACGTAACGTTTGCGAGATGAACATTGAGGGTTTAAATTTATGACTCTTTTTATGTATAATGTATATAGCATTTATTTTAATGAGTTCTTTTGATTTTTATTGCTTAAGGGTTTCGGTTGGAAAACGAAAATTTATGTTGTTTTATTCGATTTTATGAGCAACCATCAAAATGAAGCTTCCAAGAAATACTTTGCCTTCAAAGAGTTTTGTTTTTATATGGTTTAAGACAGCGCCATAGATTTTGGAGTGATTCATTTAATGTGGTTAATATAGACAGGGTATATTATAGAAACGCATGAGTTTAATCCTTTCATTCATATAGTTCGTTATTACTTTTATTTTGTCACGGGTATCATTAAAATAAGGAAACGTGAAATGAAATTGAAAATTGTAAGAAAGGTTTGTACACTAGTAAGTACAGCAAGGGAATAAACTACTTTTAGGAACAATATAGAAAAATCAGTTTGTGATATTCGAAATCATAGGTATAGAAATGCATTTTGTGAGATGGAAGATAATAGCTGTGTTTCAGCGTCAAGTGATTATTATCCAGCTCAGTAAAATTTTACATGTTAATCAGAAAAACCAAAAGTGTGTATATAAATAAGTCAGTAATTAGAAGTGAACATTAAGTTGTTATGAGTGGTTAAACTGTTGAAGTATAGATGGCGCTGCAAGCGAGTTGGAGAAAAAAAAAGTCTCTTAATACTTGGTCGCACTACTACGGGCAGTGTTGGAAGATGAATTCAAGTACTTTGCAGTTTAAAATAAATTGTTGTATGCCCTATTATTTCGACTTCCGGAAGTGCAACTTTGGTGTCGATTTTAAGCAAAGCCGTTGACATATGTCAAGAAATATAGTGCTCACGACCTAGTTTGACATTTCGTCTATCTAACAGCATGTGAAGCGTTTAAATCAGTTCAGTGACTGCTGAAACACAGACGGATTAAGATTGGTCCTTATAAAATTTTAACTTTTAGTGAATTTTATTTAAGTTTAAATTTAAGTTCGTAATAAATAATTTTTTTTTTTTAGTTTAACCTTTTCGGTTCGCATTTCCGATAAATTTAATTTTAATGTCAGCTGGGTTTTAATGTCAGCTGCGTAAACACTTCACGCCGAAACATGTACAATGTATGAAGGATCTTCCATTGGTATTAGTTTTCTTATAAGCAGGAAGCTAACAACAATTGTTTTAAATGTTTAAAGAAAGCTAAAGAGTTGATATCGATGAAACAACTTAGAAAATGTTGAAACTAAACAGAAGAAACTTGATTTTTTTCGGACTCAAAAGAAAGTGACAAATCCTGTTCTATAAGCTCTTGGGAAATATTTCCGAAAATTTCAAACACAAAATTTCAGAACAGAAATACTTTCATACTGAACACCAGCAACTTTTACTATTATTCTCCGGAACAGCTTTATTGCACGCAGGTAATATTACTATCTTGACAGTTCTATGTGATTTTACTGGTGCAGGGAAATAACTTCACATGGGAAATAACTTCACAACTAGAAATAACTTCACTTTTTTAAGGTGAATTTATTTTCCACTTTGAAAGGAAAATAATATAACCTTAAATTTGGTGAAGATATTTCTCACCTAAGTATTTTTTTGATAAAAACAGCAAATCAGTTGAAAATATAGTGCGACTTATTTTCCCGGTGCCCCAACAGCTGAGATTGGTAAGGGGGGACATGCTACTCACCAGCAACACTACTGCCTGGCCCAATATAGGATTTGGGGTGGGTGCGAGTTTGGGTGGGTGCAAGTTTGGGTATGCGATATTACATTTTCTATGAAAAGTGTAACTTCACACAAAAAAGTGAACTCATTTCCCACCAAAAACTTAAGCTATTTCCCACTCAAAGTGGGAAATAACTTCTTCATCTTAAAAAAGTGAAGTTATTTTCCACTAGTGGTGAAGTTATTTCCCATGTGAAAATATTTCCCTGCACGGATTTTTCTATTCTGGACGAAGTATATTTGTTCTGAACATCTTGTAATCACAACTGGTTTTTGAGAGGTTTTATAAAAACTTCTGGTTTTACAAGACCAAGAAATTTATGAAGTAACATGTGTTTTTTTATTTTTCATTTCATACACAAAATTCAAACGAAAGTATTTTTCCGCCGTAATTTCTTTTTACCAATTCTGGTCAATTATTAGAATCAAACAATATATTTATTTAAACAACGAAGAATTTACTTAAATTTATGTTCTTTCTGCATCCAACTTTCAAAAAAAGAAACTACTACATTGACTTATAAAATCACTTACACTTTAACTCTATTCCCTTTTTTCATGGTAATCCACCGATTGAGGGGACTTGTACATGCAATACATGTCAAACCGATTATCTTAGAAAATTCCCATCTATATCTTCTATAATAAATAAATTGAAAAAGGGAAAATGCTAAATATCATTATTGTCATTACTATATATTTCTACAAGTTTATTATTAAATAATAACACTCATTTGCTTATCGTCATTATTTTGAAGGAGTTTTGTTGAAACTATATAGAAGAGAAGGTAAACGAATTGAAGTGTCAGTTAACAATGAGGAATGGGGTGCTTTGTCCCTCCATACAGCCACATAGACTTGACATAAATACAGATACACAAGAACCACACTGAATATAAAGGAATGAGTTGTTAGAAAAGTTAATTACCATTAATTATCGTGGAATTTGCATTAGTTGGCAGTGAGGGTTGTATTTAATTTAAACCGAAATGATTTATTTACACCGCAGAGTTTTAGTTAAGAAGACGTTTTGCTGACAAAGTGGGGCTGGGTGTGTTTGTGTCATAGAAATTAAGAGAAAAACGATGATACCGCCTATCAGAGTTAAAAAAATTTTTTGGTTGCGTTGTTGTCAGACTTAGATTCGGATGGATTATAGACTTTAATCTTTTTCATACTTCATCATATTAAACAGACTCGATTGAATGATACGATTGCCAATGATAATAATTTGAAAAGTTTACATTAAGATGGATTAAACAGCTGGTGGTCACTTAAAATGTTTAATGTCAAAAGAAACGAAAGCTGTATAAAGTAATGGCATACGTTTCGTATCGAATAATCGAAATAATACATTACATGAGCTTGTTAATCAGGCTTTAGACCTTCAAAACTTTTGTGACGCAGATTTCCTTCTGGACACCATGTATAAAGGACAGAACATATGAATTTTTTCTCGCTAAACGTAGAAACTGTCAGATTAGAAGGTTAAACATTTTATCTCTTTCCTCAGCAGCACTAGATTGATCTTATGGAAACTAAATATCAGGGAAATACCAGACCAAGGTGGATATCAGGTCATCGATTAGAACACCCCAAATTTAAGTGATTCATTCAACTATGAATTGTGGTATTTAATAGAGCACTCTACTTTTTTGCTGGAGTTCCCAACATTCTGACGCCAATAAGTAACAATTTAATTTTCATAAAGGGCAAAGAAGCTGTTATCTTATTTTCGTTATAACTGTAAGAAATCTAATGACAATCTTATTATGCGCACTTTAGCGAAGTTATTACTTCCCTTAAGACCTTTCAAAAAGACTTTATGAAAACAATATTACTTCATGAACTGTTTGAATAAGATGGAAATAACCTCTTCAAAAAGCTTTGTCTTAGACACTGAAGCAATTGTTTCTTCTTAAGTGTTTACAGTAAGGACTTATTAAAATCGTTACGGAATTCTTATCAAAATTAAATAGATCTAAAATTTGTGTTTTTTTTTTCTTTTTGTTTATTTTGTTGGATTATAGTAATAATATTTTCCTTTCGTTTGTATTATTAAACTCCAAAGTTTTCTGAAAAGTTTTGTTTTATATTTAAATTGAAAAATACCTATGCTATTTTAGTTTGTTTGAAACTTTGTCATTTACTTCGAATATTAAGCTTTAAAGAAGCCATTATATTTCTTTATTTTTCAGACTTAGCAGACCTCACAGCGACCTTATACAGACAGATCATATCACTCCTCCGTTAGGCTTGTGATTTTTTCCCCAAAATGCTTTTAAGAAGCTATTATTTAACACATTTTTTTAAAAACCGGTTAAAAATATATAAATAAGCCTTATATTATACCAATCAACTGACCAATCTTGACTTTTTCTCTGGCTTTTTTTTTATCCAGTAATACGATAAATAAGCCTTATGACAACACAATTGAAACTAAAGTTTACTTAATTTTTGAAATTGGACTTTATACTATTTGAATTGTTAATTAAGTTGGTGCAGTTGCAGACTCTGCTTCTGCTTTAAGTAGGAAACAATTCCCACACTAGATACTAGAGTGAAAGGTTGTGATTTGTGAACACTTAGACAATGCTTTTGTCTCGTTCCCAAATGCTTGCACATGCTCTTATATTTTTTGGGATACCTACTATACACAATATATTATACCTACTTAATTGTGTGAATAGTGACCTTTATTTAGTTGATTGTGTTATAGTCAGTGAGGGTTACCCCAGTACCCAGTACATTCTACAGGATTCGAACCCACGCATTATCAAATTTGCTCAGTCTTCGTAGTCGTATGCACTACGCATTCCACCGCTTATGGCCACTGACTTCACAGGTCGAGATGTGATGTTTGTTTCTTAAACACATTTGGAGGATCAGTATTTTTCTAAGCTCCTTTAAGTATTCTGTTTTGCTCTGCCTTCATTTTTCTCCTTACCTTAACTAGAGGGAATCTTGAAACAAAGCACCAGCACCAGAATCTTGAAACAAAGCAAAAATAAATCATTTCTAAGTGCTTGACAAGCTTTCTTGAATAATTTCTCCAAACTGTATTTAAAGGTGTTTTATGAAAAAAAAAACATCTTCATGATCCACTTACTCTTGTCAGCACAAATGTCACGGGTATTGCAAAGCGCACTCAAGCTATGCCAAGCTAAAACTGTTTCGCCCACAAAGGTAATAATTCGTTTTCGCAGAAATGCAAATTGTAATTTTCCACAGTCATAGAGAAGTCGTCTCTTGGGTTTTTTTTTTCTGTACGGCATTTGCTATCCTTAAATCAACTTACCCCCGCCCACATTAAGTGAACCACCTAAGTCCTCGAAATCTGTAAAACAACTCCTCTGTTTCAAATAATACAACAGTGCTGGAAGCGATGATCAAAAGGACCTCCATAGAGCTATGGAGAATATCATAAGATCCAACAAAATGCAAATAGAACAAAAAAAAAATATAAGTCTCCTTCGTTGTTGTCGTCGTCGTAGTCCTTTTTAGTCCTCTTGTCGAAACATCGGGATTCCCAGTGATTATGAATTAAGACACATCCAACAGTTTTAGTCTGGATCCGGAATCCAAATCCTGTTGCACGAAATTCCTCCTGTGCAACGAAATAGGATTCGTAATTCACCGAGTAAGAAGTGACGTTATCAGTTGCTGAACATTTCCAACTTGTTTTGCCATACATTTCTTTGCCCAGCTCGTACAGTGGTGTTTTTACCTGTCACTATGGCAGCGGGCTATACTTCACCTCCTCTTGCCAACTTCCTTTTTATTTTTTGTTGCAAGTTCATTCGTATTTTATGCGATTTTTGTTCTCTAGCTGTTGCGATGCATCCTACTTTTTTTTGTCGCGTTCAACATTTCCTTTTTGATTTAAAACAAATTTTGGATAGCTCCTGTAGAGGGTTGGGGTCTTGGCTTAAGTAACGCAAAAAAAAAATAACGGATTTGCCATGTGGCAAAAAGCACACACCTAACTTATACAACAACACAGCCTCTCAGGAAGATGAAGAAAATGATAAAATAGGAAAATTTTCGTCTCAGAACTTTTAATTAGTTTTTGTTAGCCTGGCGAGTTGCTTAGGTTTTTTTTTTTTTGTTACCACTGTTTTCATTCAGGTAGTGTATAGTATTCGTTGGTAGGATATGTATTTACCTATCCCCAGGACATGAGCTGAATTGAGTTTTTTTTTTTAATCTTTTATCCTTTAGTTCGTTATCACTGTTCGTTATTTGTATCCTTGTCGTGTTGTATCAAATGCATTTATGTTCACTTTTTTTTCGTCCTATGATAAGGATCAACTTTATACTCGTCCCATTCCAAATCAGTTTTTATGTTGTAAAGATTTTTTTTATATTTAATTCAACTCCTTGGATGTGTTTTATTTTATTTTATTTTACTTTCTAAATAAAAACATGCTTTGAGGTTAGAAATTAATCGGAATGAGACAAATTACAGAAATTCATGGGTTATGGTTAACAGAGTAAAATGATGATGACAGAGAACGAACTAAGATTGTTTTACCCAGTCGTAATGAGATGGGGTGTGGCTAAGAGTGTTTTAATTGACTTTTAATAAGATTCTACCTTTCGTGGGATTAAATCTTTTTTGATATTTTGTTGCTATGGTGGCAACAAGACGGCATGAGCCTTGTGCTTAAGCTTAAAGTTGTTTTGTGGTCAAAGGAACCTGTGATTAAAAAGGAACTACCGCACAAAAGTTTAACTGACTTGTCTTTATTTAATTTCATTGTTTCATTGGTTTTAAAGTTAATTTGTTTTTCTTTTATTTTTAGGTGCTTTCCGTGGCAAGAAGGTGAGTTTTACTTAACTAAGTACTCATATATATCTTCTCAATTTCTTGTACCTAAATGCCAAAAATATATGTTGCACTATGCACTACCCCGAGCGACCATCCTTCAGCTTGATAAAAATTACATTATTGCTAAAAAAAAATTATTGATAAAAAAAAATTATATTATTGGAATTTTGTGCAAAAGTAGGTAGGTACTAGTATGTACCTAATTTGAAAATGAATCAAATTTTGTAGGGTTGTAGAGCTAGCTGAGAGTAGATAGTATTTGAGCAAAAGTTCATGCCTCTAAGTCTTGAGAAATCCCTGAAAATAGGGTTGCCATCACAAAATTTAACAAATAGGTTCCTAATTAAAAAAAAATTGGAATATTACTTTAGCTTAAAAAATATTTAAAATGACTCAGAATTAAATATTTCATTAGCATAGACGTTTTTTTACTTGCGATTAAAGGTATACTATAAGGCAAGTTATGAATTCGTGAAAAAAGTCAGTCTGTCAGTCTTTCAGTCTGTTAGTCTATCAGTCTGTCAGTCTGTCAGTCTGTCAGTCTGTCAGTCTGTCAGTCTGTCAGTCTGTCAGTCTGTCAGTCTGTCAGTCTGTCAGTCTGTCAGTCTGTCAGTCTGTCAGTCTGTCAGTCTGTCAGTCTGTCAGTCTGTCAGTCTGTCAGTCTGTCAGTCTGTCAGTCTGTCAGTCTGTCAGTCTGTCAGTCTGTCAGTCTGTCAGTCTGTCAGTCTGTCAGTCTGTCAGTCTGTCAGTCTGTCAGTCTGTCAGTCAAGGGGATTTTTTTAATTTTTGTTCTAGGCCTAAAACTAACGGTACCTGCCATATAACGGTTATGAAAAAACTCATTTTTTTCGAAAACGGCTTTAAAGGCTTTTAAAATTTGACATAACTGATACGAAATTAAAAGCCTTTCAGGTGGCAGGAACCATATTTCTTTAGGAACAGTTTTAACGGTTCCTGCCATATAACAGTTTTTTTAAATTTTGACTTTCTCGTTAACGAATGCGTGGATTTTTACAAAATTATATTTCTAAGAAGACGTAGATAGCCAAACAATTGTGGCGTACTTAAATTTTTAATGACGTATTTTAAAAAAATTAAAATAATTAAACCATTTTTTTATGAAAATTATATATTTTGAAAATCTATTCATGAATCTTTTTTGCAATTTATTTTTCGTATGAAAATTATTAATTAGCTAAAATTGGCATTCTCAAAAATTTTGGAAAAAAATATTTTTAAAAAGTTGTTTGAAAAAATCGATTTTTTCGAAAACTGGACCTACGATTTTGAAAAAAAAAACTCTAATTATATTGTAATATTTAATAATTACTGGCATACCACGATTTTCTCGAAAAACTCGTTTGTCATAAAGTGATTTTCAAAGTTATATGTTTTTTTTTAATTATTTTTTTAAAATTATTTCTTATTCTATTATTAGAAAAAAATTAAGAAATAGTTTTATATAAAATAATTTCGTGGCAGGTTTTTTTAAACTCTTGGTAATTTGACACAAGAGCAAGTTTCTGCGTAGCAGTCGTGCCTTTTATTTTTATCTAATATCGTTAAAAAAAAGTTTAATTTCGGGCCGAATTTAAAAAGTGTTTTCCTAAATTCTTTTTTGTTTATTTTTTAAGCCTGAAATAAAAAAAAATATGTAATTTTATTCACAATTTCTTATGCGTAATTTAAGGCGTTTTGCTTTTGCCGTTTAAATTTTATTGAGAACATAAAAAAATTGAGATAACAATCAAACATGACACTACGATGATAGCGAAGTCGAAAAAAAGAGTGTCTGGAAATTATGTCTGTCTGTCTGTATGTCAGTCTATATATGTATCAGCACCTACAGCCTAAACGGCTTAACCGATTTACGTCATATTTGTTATATAGGGTTTGTAGACCATCAAGAAAGAAATTAATAATGTTCTCGAAAACGGCTCCAAGGATTTTCTTGAAAAAAATTACTGATTGCCTTTTGTTGAATTCTAAAAAAAAAATTGCAAAGCCTATTAACGGTAGCTCCCATAGAATCGTTATTTTTTTCTTGAGCTATCTCATGAACGGGTTAAACGATTTCAAACCAAACATCATTTTTAAAAAGATCTAGATGACTTGAACACATTTCAATACCAACATTTTGCTTTTAGTTTTAATTAATTGTTTTATTAATTTTTTTGTAAACTCAGTATTTGGAAAACGGCTTGACAAAAAATTTTGATTTGTTATGCATAAAATGCAAACAGTTTTGCACTTAAAAATAGCGTTCTTCAAATTTGAAAAAAAAAAACTTTTTTATAAAAAACATTAAACATCGATTTATTTAAAAACCACTCTAACGATTTTAGAAATTATATTTTGGTTTATATTAGGCAACATAATTTTGTGCCCACTTTGAATTTGGCTGGAATCTTTGTAAAAATAAGTTTTAGCACTATCGTGAAAGATTCATATGACTTTTTATTTCCTTTGCATATGTTTAAAAAAAAAATAGTAAATTTAATTTTATTTTCGCGGCAACTTGTCACAAGAACAAGTACGTGTGAGTCGTGCACCACAAGAACAAGTTCGTGCGACCCAGTCGTTCATTTGATTTTTAGCTGGTTGAATGATTTTGAATTTTATGTACCTATACAATTTAAATTGAACACAAATTTCTTTTCACAGTCTTACATGCAATTTTAGTCTGCTTAATTTAAGCACTTTTTCAAACTTGTGCTTTAAATTTTTTTTTAATTTTTATTTTGTGTAATTCAAAAAACAGGGTTTTCTGAAAAAATAATTTCTAAATAGTAATCAAATTTAAAATTATTTATTTTCCAAACCTAAGTATGTTAAAACAAACCAACCTCCATTTCCTTTTCCAAAAGATAAATAAGCCATTTCAAGATGCCGAAAAATCACAAAAAATACAAATTTCTCATAACGTACGTACAAGTGGGAATTTTCTAAAAAAAAAACTGTGTCGTATTATGGTTAATGTAAGTGTCAGATCTTTTCAAATTGGTTGAAGTTTGTATGGAGCTATGTTTTTGGTTTCCTGGCATTAATCATTTTAAATTATTTTCATGCTGAATGTGGAATAAATAGCAAGTGCAAGTTTTGTGTTGAGTTGATTTTCTTCTTTTCTCAATCATACATGATTGCAAATGCAAATGTCATGTCAGAAATAATTTCACAACAGCTATATTTTGCCTACAGATTTGAAGTATGAAGTATCTAAGAGACACTGCTTTAGATACATAGGTGCCTTTCAATTCATAAAATCTTTTCCCTTCAATATGAGCTTCCAACCCCAGACCCTAAAGGCATATATCAAATTCGAATTCCGTCCTTGTAGGAATAACTCATCTCACATACGTTGATACCTATTACCTACATACCTATATATTTCTGATAACTTTCCAAAGATATATTTCTTAAATACATTAATACCTTAAATATTGATTTGACAACAAAGTTACAACACAACTTTAATAAAGATTATCATTTTCAAATGAGACGAAGGATTTTGTATTCAATAAATCTCATGACAGAAAACATGAGAAGTTTGTCTTTATGAATTGTTTTCCATAATCATTTGGGAAATACCCTCAAGCTATATATATATTACATATATACAAAACCCAACTAAACTTAAGTAAATGTGAAGTAGGATTCCTGTTTATCATTGACCAAAAGGTTATAGAGCACAAAATTATGATCCGAAAACAATCAAACATGACCCAAAAATTATTTGTTTTAGCTAAAAGCGATTACAACTTTTTGCCCCCAAAATATTATCGATTTTTCAGGACTTTGTTTCTGATGTTTTATTTTTTCCTTTTGCCGTTAATTTTCATCATTTTTTTCAAGTATAATGTTGTGTTAACGGAGGTTTATGTATGCAAACATTTTCATATAACACCTCTAAGTCTTCGAACGTTTTTATGTACCAAACAACTGGAAAAATAGAAAAAAAAAAATTACTTGAAATTCGCTGAAATTTCCCGCGTTTATGGCATATTTCTGGAGGTGTGTGCGGTTAACAAAATATTGTATGTGTTCCCATATTTGCTTTGGAAAAAAGTAATATTTTTTAATTTGTTTTAGGGCACGCACTCAAACCATACTCAAAGGTTATATTGAGATCGTTATTCATTTTTATGTTGTTTCCATGGTGATGTTTTTTTTTTTCGAGAAGGAAAAATAAGATGTTAAAATTTCTTTTCCACAATTTTTTATTAATATTTGAATAAAACAAAAATCGATTCGTTATTAAAATGTGTTTTTATAATATTCTTCAATAATGTGAATAACAGCTTTATGTATTATTTTTTTTTATAAACACCACGAAGATATAATATTTTATTCCATCAAAATCCCACATAATGTTGGCAACATTATTTGAAATGTTGTTATGGGTTTGGGTATTTTATAGTAAAAAAAAAAGAAATTACCTTCACACTCCTTTATGATGAGGAAAATAAATGAAATCCAATGACACGTTTAAGGGGGAAATCAAAGGTACAGTATTTTGTTGCTAACGTTTTAAAGAAAAAGGGACAAAATGCCTGGTGGAAGGGTTTGCTTAGGGAGGCTGCTAGTGCTACCTTAAAATATTATTATAAAAAGTATAGAATTTAAGATAATGAGTTTTCGCGTATTGACTTACTTTAAAGCCTTAATACATATAAGTGTATAAAGTAAAGAACCATATATTTTATGAAAACAACTGTAAAAATAATGACATGCGTTCAAAATTTTAAATTATTCTACTGGAATGAAAATTTCTTATGAATTTTGCAAGTTAGTATCCGACTTTTAGTCAAATATTATGTCGTGGTACTGAGTAAACAATCCCGTGTGTATGTGAGCATCATTTGAAGGAGAAGAAAAACAGTGGACGAAAAAAGTGGACCTGGAAATTTTTTTCTGTCTGTCAGTATGGATCTTAAATGTTGGAACGATTTTGTTTAAACTTGGTGATTACTTTTAAGGGAGTGATACGTCCGAGCATAGTTTTAATTTCTATTAAAATTTTAAAATAACGGTACATGCCATACAAGCATTTTCATTTCTTAATACTGAAATTTGAAAATTAGATTTTGAATAAACAAAATAAAAAAAATCATTTTAAAACAAAATTTCAAAAACAGTTTTTTTAAGCAAGTTTTTGTTTTGTTTTTTTTTTTACAAAAAATTTATCGTTTTTAAATTTCGAATACAGTTTGTTTTTAATTGTAATTCACCAATTTATTTGTAAATATATACTCTGTACACTAAGCAGTTTTCAACTTTGCACTCTATAAAACACATTAGAAACGTTGATTTTGAACATCCTCTTTTGATTCGTTGCTATTTCAAAGTATTTGGCAGCAATTTAATCAAACACTCTTATTTTCATAATTACGATCCACTAAAAAACCACAAGATTATGTTTGTGCAACCCAGCACATGTATATTATTAGCCTATGGTTTGCAAAGATTAATCTCCTATTTGTTTTGAAGCAAATAGAACTTCTCTGGAACTTTTAACTCGTTTTCCTCATCCTTTAAACATATACAAGTCCAAGGACATTTTCATCAATAAAAAAGGGTAAATACAATAAAATTAGACCAACAAATTATGGTATCTTCTCCACATGCACATAAACTATTCTATACACAAAATGAAAAGAAAAACAAAACAAGAAATAAGTCCTCCCCCCACACCACACATTCAATAAAAATAAATATATTTCTTCGAATTCAAAAAAAAAAAAAACATATCTTGCTCCATTGCAGTATTACGTGTGTGTGTGTTAGAATCCCAAATCCGATTCCCATGGAACAAGAAAATAACAAAACAACAAATCCTCGTAATCGAAAATAAAAGGATTTTATCCGAACGCAAATTGATTGAGATCAAAGGTTTTTGTTTGCATAGGACCATAAGATTTATTGATGTACGGATATGTGCTCCAGAAAAGGTGGAGGTTTTAGGAGATTTAAAGGTGTTTCCAGCTATAGCGATGGGGTTGAATTACTTACCTTTACTCACTCTCCATATAGCTGCGATGCTCTGTACTTTACCTACGCTATATAGTAGCCAGCAGCATCACAGACGACAGACGAATCCTGGCTTCAGTGATGGTAGTGGCAGCTTAAGGGGATATAGTAATGAGTTTCCTTTTTGGCAAAAATTTAAATTTAAAGCAATTTCGATTGGTATATATAACTCTAGAAGGATGGCGGTTCGGGAATAGAATGCGAAGTTCGAGGATGTGCTGCCAGGCACAGGAGGCAGGATGAAGATGACTTTCCTTTCAATTTAGCCGCAGGGACACTTGGGATTAATTTCGTGACAACTCGTGTCGTCCCTTTGGAATTTGTAATTATATTTAAGGTGATGCCACTACTTGGCAGGCATCTTCAGGATCAGGATGTGATGCCTTTAGAGATGTTGCTACTCTGTTTCCATATTACGGTACATATTCGGAAAACAAATAATATTAATTGAAACATAACCCGAGTAAAAATTGGAGAATATATTATAACATACATATGAATGCAAGAATGTTGTGTATATATAGCGCTCTAACACGTACGAATTGGGGATATTTAGAGCATTGGGATTGAGTGGATTTAAATTTAGCTCAGGTAAACGTGATTCAATTTCATAAGTTAATCAAATTCAATTAAATTCCATAAGGTAAATGATGTGTGATATAGGAATATACTGTATATGTGTAGAGCTTATGAATATACTTGTGACTTTCAATAAATTTCGACATTTGCCAAATTGTTGTCCCAAGAAGGTTAATATTTGTAGTGAACTTGGAGATTTAAATCATTCTTCTATGATGACCTACATATATTAAAAAAAAACTTTTTTGATCTAAGCAATGTGACGTGACCTTTTTAAATAAATGAGTTGTACACCTAATTTGCAAAACAAATTGTTTCCATAGTTTAAGAGCGTCAATCAATAATTACCTGAGTTTTTGAAAACAAGCATAATTTTTCTGAAGGAAGTTATATATGATAAATTAGATTGCTTGGTTTCATTTTGTATTGTTGTATAACAAGTGTTTTGTGCTCCTTGAATAAATTTAAAAAAATAAATCAATTTGATAGATGCAAAACAATAAAACAAATAAAACGAATTCAGATGCTGTGAGAACCTTTAACCATCTTTGATAACAGTAAAATATTGGTACACTGAAACTTCCCTAAAACAGGCAGCAACCGTCACAACACTTTTGTTGGTTTAAAAAAATTTTAGAGAGAAAAAAAAACAGAAAACAAATTTTTTAATAAAAAAATTATTGACAAAAATAAATATTAATATATTTTAATTTTTACTACATTAAACAAAGTAAATAATAATAAATGAAAAATAAAGAAAAAAACAATCCATTTCACAACAAAAAAGGAATTTAAAAAAAGGTTTTTTACATAATTATATAATACCTTAAAATATCTGATCTGGAAGCACTAAATTATTTAAAGTTTTTGTCTGCCTTAGGGCAACTTGCACGAAAACAAAGGATACATTTATAAAATCGCAGTTAGCTATTCAGGATTAAATAGATAATTGTTTATTTTTCGGTTTTACATTGCACGAATGAAAACACAAATAACCAAAGATAAAAAAATAAAAACTGGAACGAAACAGAAAACCTCTACAAAACAACAACAACATTTGCTAGACACACTAATGCGAACCTCACCGATGGCAACTTCTTGTCAAATTCTATTTGACGGATATAAAAAGTTATCCAGAGAAAAATGAGTGGATAAATATTTAAGATTTTGCAACGAGTTTATATTTTTGTCGATAGCTAGTGCCTATGCCTATGCATAAATAAATCAGTGGATACTAATGTCAAAAAAGTTTCATGCAAGTGGGCCTTAGATAATTTAATTCAACAAATTATGGCCGATATTCTTGTCCGCATCCGATGAAGAGAGAGCCTGCTTAAAGAAACATGGAATTTAAATTCCAGATGCACGATCTGTCCGATTTAGGGCAGTTTTCTCTGTAGGTACCTATTACAAATTTATACAGTGTGTTGCAGATTATAATAAAGTGCGTGAGTGGGTCTCACAAACTTGCTCTTGTAATTTGTGGCAAGTTATAACAAAAAAGAGAAAACAAAAAAATGCTTGAAATTTTATAAATTAAAAGTACGCAACAAATTTTTTTCTGTAAATTGAAAATTTACCAAAAAATATTTTCAAAATTGTCGGAACAGTTTAATAAAAAGATCGATTTTTTTTTGCAAAAAAAGAACGCATGTTTTGCAAACTTTAAACTAACTTTAATAAAACTCCATCAATATACGTTTTCGAAATATTGAATTGACAAAAAAGTTTAAAAAAAAAATATTTACAACTTAACGAAAATAAATCATAAAAAAATTGTTATGCCATCTTATTTTGAAAAACTAGTTCTTGATGTATTTCAGTGAGTAATTTTTTTAAATATCGATTGAGAAAGGCAAACTGTGAAAAAAACATTGTATGGCTGTTATTGTTAGATGAACTTTGCTGAAAGTTTTGTTTCCACTATCTGATAGAATTCTCATTTTTCATTACAATTTAATCATAAATTCAAGTCAAAAAAAAATTTAGCAAGTTATCCAGTGAGACACTATTTATGTAAGACATTATGTATTTGCAGCGACTTAGATATTGACATAATAACCAAGTAAAAATAAGGAGTACCTAAACAAATAGGTAATAGGCACAACTGGGTCGGAAAAACTTACCCTTGTGTAAGATTACGCAAGAAACTATAATGAATAATCGGAAGTAAAAATAGTTTCTATAGCGTTTTTATGGCAGGTACCGTTAATACAGTGATTTTGAAAATAAATTTCTAACGAAAAAATAAGTCCCCCCAACCAAAATCGATCGTATATTTTACGAGAAAATTTGGATTTCTTTTAAGGCTTATTTGCCAGGTACCGTTAATATGTAAACTTATTCTGAAAAAATGAAAAACACAACCTTTGGCTACAAATCCATTGTACGAAATTTTATAAAAATCGATCGTATTTTTACGAGAAAAATTAAACTGTCTAAAACGCTTGTATGGCAGGTACCGTCAAGATTCTAGTTGTAAAAAATTTTTTTGACGGAAAATATCACCGTTTTCAAAAATTAGTCATGTTAAATTTTATCAAAATCGATCGCCTTTTTTTTTGAGAAAAATTGAATTATCTGTTACGTTTATATGGCAGATACCGTTATTTTCAGACCTATTATACAAAACAAAAATACGACTGGGCATATGGCTCTAAAAATACAGAGTACCAAGTTTGATGAAAATCTGCCCAACCGTTTAGGCGGTGTCGATACATACAGACTGACAGACGCACATATGGACAGACGGACAGACAGACAGAATTGTCGGACCTACTTTTTTCGTGTTCGTTTTTTTTAACATATACAAAACTTGACTTATAGTACTTACCTATAATCGCAAGTATAAATAAATATAAAACCTATTCCACGTCGACATTACGTTACAATTAAGAGTAAGTGCGTTGTTCCCTTTTAAAGCTGTATCCATCCTTACAGTTAAAAAAATCTATTCATAATTGAATTTCTAAAAGTAAAAATATAAAATACCAATTCACTTTAAGTATATATAGCTTAAAAGAAATAGCTAAAATAATCTCCGCCAATGAAGTTGAATTAGGTTATCGCAGCGAACTTTTCTTGTTTAAAGTTTTTCTCGCTCTATATTATCTACAAATAAACAATTTTGTTTTCCTTTTTAAAAAAGAAATAGCAAAACTCTGAACGTCAAGAGAAGTAAACAAAGGTGTAGGTACCTGTATACCTTATACGTATACAGTTTCAGCGGATGTACCTACTACAAGGATCAACAAAAAAAAATTCACTACTTTTATTAAGTGCAAAACTTTTCCAATACTCGTTTTTCACTTTTTTTAAGGAAGGACCAAGTATACGTACTAAGATGCGTTTCATTCTTTTCGCAAACTTGCTTTCGTTCCACAAAACATTTGAAAAAAAAAATGGAAGGAAATCATTTAAATGTGATATTCGCTAGTTGGTGGAATCCTTGCCAAATTGCTACCGTTTTTCATTTCCTTTGTGACGATGACGATGAACGTATATGTATTTCTTTTGCGGTTGCTATAGTACTTCGTTTAACCATTGAACAATGAATTGGTGGACTCGTCATAAAGCGACGGCACATTTGCTTCTTAAATGTCATCGTTTCTATGCAAATATTCAAAAATGTTTCTCAAAGGATTGTGTATTTGCTTCAGCCGAATAACAATTTGTTTTTGTTGGGAAAGTGTTTGTGCCACAGCAGATTGCATGGAAAATTGAAACTATTGTTGCACAACTTAGAAATGATTTTCATGAATTCCAATTGCCAACTGCCAAATTGTATTATAAAGGCATTTTTGAAAAACAAAGTCAAAGATTTTGTTACAATAGAGAATATTTGGTAAAAAAAAAACAGTTGAAAAAGTTTTCTATGTTTTAAAGACATAAAGAAGACATAAACTTAAGATTGTTTAGTTCAATATTGCACTGTTTTTCGCTTTAGTTGACAGAACTCTTCTGAGTTCGCCAACAAAGCAGTAACGTCCTACAGAAACCTTCGGCGAATTCATTGATTTTCTAAAGAAGTATACATATCAATTCTGACCAAGCCTTTGTTGGAATTCGAATTTGTGTTGATCACAGTATTTCATCTTATAGTATTATCTTCGTCAACTCATTTTGGCTTCCTTCCGAACTAAAATTTCGAAGTAATCACTGATGTCGACAGCTTTAGCCAAACGGATCGGCCTCAAACTTGGTACAAAGTATTCATTAAGTTATTGGACGGTTTTAAACTTCTAATTCGTTGGTTATTTCACTACTAGTATATGGTTCTGAAGTATTTTATAACTGTGATGCGGATTCTATAAGAGGAAGCTCCAAGTAGCATTTAACAGTGCCATTCGCTATGTATTAGTCTCAGAATATTTGACCATAATTCACACTTGGCAACGAACTTATTGGACATGTCTTTTTTTAATTATATAAAGTTTCGAAGCCTCATATTTTTAAAATTATTAAAACAAAGTAACCAATTTATCTTTACGATAAAATCCGGTTTGCGGCACCTAACAGATCTGCTTGTCTAATTTTACCCCAATTTACTTGCCTAACATCCGAAAGACAATTTTTTATTTCTGTTATTCGCCTTTGGAATAAACTTCCGCAAAAAAAAAATAAATTATTAATCAATACTTCTCGAAAAAAATACGATCCAATTTGTACGAGTGATTCGTTGTCAGAGTTGGACATTTTGTTTTGAAAATCTATAATTTTATTTTTCTCGAATAAGGACGATCAATGTTGATAAAATTTATATAATTGATTTATGACCAACTGTATGATGTTTTTCATAGGAAATTCTTTTTTTCAGAAAATAAGTTATTAACGGTACCTACCTGCCTGTCGTAGAACCGTATTTTGTATTCTATCTTTTAAACGGCGATTATGGCGGAATTTAATTTTCTTAAAATTCTGCAAAAATACATAAAAAAAAATCTGCATTATTTTGATTTATTTTTTCAATGTAAACGGACTTTTTTCACATATGCATTACTGCGTATTTTATTATTTCAGAGGAAAAAATTGTAATATCAATTTTGGAAATCTTAAAAAAATGCATGCCATTTTTATTTATTTTCTTTATTTCCTGTAAACTTAAGCATTTGGCAACCATAGCATTAAAAACTAAGATATTCCCAAGTTTTCGATAGTGAGGAAAGCTTGCCACAAAATCGACCCCAGTTGTGGTCTTTATTTTATTTTTATCCCACAGCCAACTATCTTCTTTTCGATTTTGTTGTTTGAGTCGAAACAGGGGTTTCTCGTGTTGATTGTGATGGGATTCTCACATTTCCTTTTTATGCAACAATCTCGATGTCCTGTTGACATTTCTTCTTTCGATTTCTAAATTTATTTTAACACTACCAAGTTCTGGTGAGATTTTTCACAAGTTATAAAATCGAAAGTTAGTTCCAAAAAAACCTCTCTTTAAAAAAAAAAACATACAAATTATCATGAATATTAACATATTGTACTTCAATACCAACGGACGCAGTGCGCATAACATCATCCTAAAATCTTGTATAAAAGATAACCTTTGTTTTTATCCTTATTATGTTCATTATATAACCCAAAGTTATTTTATCAGCTTCCAATATACTATACATACTATACAGCAGAAAAAAAAGTATCTCCCGTAAAAGGATTTCCAGACGGCTAGACGTCCAAAATTTGATCGGAAGTCTCCTAAATACAATTCGTTCCGCAATTTCAACCCAACACAGTTGCATCATCATCCACACAGCTCATAGTAGTCTACAAAAAATGTTCACTTAAAAAATATTCTGAAGGATTCCACAACCATTACCAATACGAGCAATTCAATGTGTAAACCTAATGAAAACACAAATTACTTCCGCACATTGGCACGTCCTTGCCATATCCACCCACTGCCACACCCATTTGATTCCAATCATTCCCAAAAAAAAAAACATACCTACTCTGAATCTCGGAAAAGTAAATAAAAACCAAGAGAAGTGGGATCGAATTGGAAAAAGGAGTATCATCCTTTTATGTTTTAATAACAACAACAACACTGAGGAAGATGAAGCGGAGTAAAAAGAAGACGGTAATAAACCCATATAGATGCAATTATTAGATTTTCTTCCTCCCATCTGAATATCTTTGTTTTGTATGTTATGAGTTTGGGTATGTTATGTGTTTGGAAAAAAATATCTAAATAGGGATCGATAATTTTATTTGACATATAAATATATAGAGAACCAAAATAAACTTGTGTGGTGCATCTGAAATTTTAATTTAAATGATTACAAATATATTTAATGAACATAAAGTGAAGATAAATGACGAATTACAGATGGCGTTAAAATTGAGTTATAACAAAATATATGTTCTTTGAAAACTAGTAGCTGTATTAGTTTTGACGAATCTGTAACAAGTGTAGTTTACATTATGACTGCTAGACTTTTTATTCTCGCTAAGTATTAAGTAATTTAACGTTTTCTGGATGACAGTTAGTGTTTAAAATACTCTAGAACGTCAAATTCTTTCATTTCTGTCAAACAATAATGTGTCTTGTTATGGCAGTTCAAATATAATATGTCTGTCTGTCTGTATTGTCACTTATAGCCTGCCTAAACGGGTGGGCCGATTTGCTTTAAATTTGGTGATAGTGTTTTTAGGGTTATATTCCCTGTCGTATTTTTGTATGTCATTGTATAGGCCTAGAAACAACGGTACCTCCCATACAAGTATTAAAGAAAAGTTTACTTTTCCCGAGAACTGCCCTAAAACACTGGCTAGACCATGGGCATGCATGCTGCTCTAATTTTGAACACGCCATGAGAGTAACCAATGGAGTTTAAAAAATCCATATCCTATCGTAGAAATCCATTTTTTCGACAAGTCATAAGGGCTGAAAACTTGAACATGGATTTTGACGTTTCGTATATGTGAGCCTATTTTTGCTAAATTTTTGTTTTATAAGTGTAATTTTGTTTTTGTTGTTTCAAATTTAAAATTTTTCTATAACGGTTGAAACGATATGAACAAAAACTATGCTGAAATTCAACTACTTATTTATTAAATATAAGAAATACCAATTTATTAAATATTTTCGTTAAGTTTTAAATATTTTTCTAATTTTTTTTTTAACTCAATATTTTGAAAACGTGTTGACGGAATTTTTTAAAAATTTAATTTAAAGATATAAAAAATTAAGTTCTTAAAACATGTATATTTACTTTTTTTTGCAAAAAATGTTTTAAAGAAATTATTTAAAAAAAAATTTAACATATTTTAAAAACATTTTTTTGTAATTTTATATTTTTTTTTGCGCACCTACTTTGATTTTTGTTTGAACCTTTATTATATATGGAATTTATAAAAATTTTAAAATTTTATTCTTTTATGTATTTTTTTTTTTTGTGGTAGCATGAACATTTGTCCGCCCATCCCTATCGCTCAAAAGTTACAGTGCATTTTGTTTAGGTTTGATTTGTTTATAGGTTATATAATAAATTTTTTTCTTATCACTTAAATCAGAAAAAAAAATATTTTTTAAAATTATTGCAGAGCTTTAAATAATATGTTGCGGGTCGAAATTCTTCTTTAAAACAAAAAAAATCTGCTTTGCAAAATTCTGGTTGTTAAACAAAATGGTTTGGTTACAAAATTTCGCAAATCAAAGCTTTCAAAATCTCGCATTACGAAATCTCACAATCTCGCACGCTTTTCATAATCTCGCAGTTACAAAATCCGCAAACTAAAATCTCGAAAACTAAAATCTCGCATTTAAAAAAATATTGTCAGTTTACAAATGTTTATTATTACGTTTTAAACTTTTACTTCTCAAGATTGTTATAATCTATTGTAAAAGATGTTTATAAAGAAATAATACCTAAGACCTAATACGACGTAAATACAGTGAGATTTGTATACAACCCCCCTGCTTGGCCTCAATAGGATTTGGGGTGGGTGCGAGTTTGGGTGTATCTAGTTTCTTTTGGATTTGGTTCGGTTGAAAATTGTGAGATTTTAAAAAACAGATTTTAAAAATACGGGATTTATTAAACTTACGAGATTTATAAAAAAAAGCGAAATTTCGTTATTCGAGATTTTATATTGCGAGATATCGTAACTCTCCAAAAAAAAATATATTCTTCTCTCATGCGACCATATAGATAGGAAAAAATATTTTTTGTTTGGCTTTTAAGAAAGTAATAGGTCTGTCAATAAAGACAAAAAAATCGCTTTAATCGCTTTAGTTCGCAAAAAATCTCAGATTGCTGATTTTCTTGGGCAGCTATTAGAATAGATAGCAAGCAACAATGTAAAACCAAGTTTGCAGCTTCGAAAAGCTTGTGCTAAGAATTTTAAAAACAAAATTTTGAAAGCAGAATTCGGACCCTAACCATTACTTATACAAATACACAAACACAAAGCTTCGTCAGGATCTTTCTTATCCAACCATCCTCTCTCAATGTGATTCATTTTTAATTTTTAATTCATTTTTTATTTTTCATTTTCTTATATCTATCTTAATGCTAGACAAAAAATCTTAAACAACTAGCTTACATATTAACTTAACTAACTTACTGGCCCCATGCGGGCGCTCTAAATTAAACTGTGAACTCTCAATGTGAATTCCATGGCGAATTAACCGGAGTAGGAACGTATTACCTATACGTTCCTACTCCGGTGAATCGGAAATGTGAATCGTCAAATGATTAGTATTTATTTTTACCGCTACCATTCTATATGTATAAATTTGTTTTTCAATATGATGATCAAAAAATACTCAAAGAAATAGTATTGAGATTCAAGATACTATAAATGTAGGTACCTATAGCAGAAAAATGTAAATCATAGAAATAAATGAAATCGGAAATAACTCATAAATAAATCGAAAGGAAATTGACATCATCCCATCACCTAAAATCGGGAGCATCCCTATGGTGATGTTAACAAGGATGAAATATATCGACGATTAAAGTCTCTCCTCGACACATTTTTGTGAGTTTGATTTACCTCTGTCTATACCTTTGCTCAAAATTTTACAAAAATGTTTGGAAATGTAAAAAGAAAAAAAAAGATAATCGTTATGGTTAGTATTTCGGTTGGTGGGGGACGTACATTTTCAAATTCATTCCCTCCTTTATATCTCATATATAGTAGATACGTGATTTGAAGGTTGCCATATAAAGGTAGTCTACCTTTACCCACATTTAAGGCTCATTTTTTCTCATAAACGATGAATAAAAATTGTCTGGTGGTGATATAAATTTAGATAAATGTTTTATTTTCTAAGAAAAGGTTGGCACTCTCAAAAATTCGACTATTAACTATCATTACCTATATGTTATAGAAAACATTGGCTTATTTTTAGGAAACAAAGGATATCTTAAGAATAATTCGTCATAGTTTGTAAAACGTTGCCTGTGTAAAATGAAGAATGTCGCATATGCCATTTATTATTTCTTGCAATAGGAATAAGCTTCTGGAGCCCAGTGAACGTATCTGTTTCCTTTTGAATAGTCGATGATTGCCCTGCAACTTATAAACAAAAAGGCTACAGCAAAATGTATTCTTGGTTAAGGTTTGTAAAAACACGTCCCTCTTTTACGATTTCAAGTAAAATATTAAAGCAATCAAAATTTCGTACAAAAAATTTAATTTTTATATAGTTTTTTCGTATCTTCAATAGATTTTGAGATATAAGCCTTTGAAGATCACTTATGTGAACAAAAATAATCAAAAACGATTCTTTTTGTTGAATTTTATTTCACATATTAGCGATCTTCTAAGGTTAAAACTTAGAAACGATTGAAGATACAAAAAAAAAGACTTTATATACATTTTTGTAGTAAATATTGTCAACTTTAATTTTTTCCTTAATATTTTTTTTTTTAGGATCAAGCTTTTCTGAGTTTCCGCACCTCTTTGCCGCCAACCTTGGATCTGGGGCTTTTAGTATGTTTACCTAGTCCAAACAAATTTGCAATTTTTCTGCCCTCGATTTTTTCACCTAGACCCCTTTTTTGAGCATTCGTTGACTGGGCTAAAAGGGTTAAACCTATCAGCGTTTTGTCTTTGAGTGGTTTCTCATAAGTAAGAGCCTGTTGCACTCTATTGAAGGTGATTACCCTAAGCACGCATTGTGTTCTATGGGTATAGTTTCACTTAAATTTAAACGCAACTTAGTAAGATTTTCCCTTTAATATCATCGCATTATATCACTAAACAAAAATTAAAGACTTGATAGAAATCTAATTTCATTGACATGAGTGTTAAAACCTCCCTAAATTCTCTTTTTATTTTTAACACAATCATAATATATCCAAAATACAATTTTGTTTGAAATCAGGACACGCATATATAATAATAATAATTCACTCCCTTGGTTTGAGTGCTTCTTTCATTCCTTCTTTTTTTGTATTTTTTTCATTCTTCGCAAGTTCGCGGAATATCTCATTTTTGTCTGTTTTATTCTCAATTTGCAAGTTGATTCACAAATTATCATGCAGGAGCGCAGCATAACGACTACGATATGATGTACTTGTTGTGTTGCGACACTTTCATATATGTTTCGTTTGCCCTGCGACAGAAAAAAAATAAACTAAGATAAAGTGGCAAAAGCCAAGGGGAGAGGGCAAGCACGACATCCTTTTCAATTTCGTGAAATGAAAGTTAACAGTATTTTTCAATTCTAATTCAGTTATGAAATAATTCTTCTTTCACAGTTTTGTTTTTTTTTTTCAGAGGTTTTTGAGGGGGAGTTGTTGTGTATTATGTATGTTGTCGCTTCCACATCCTTTATGTCTTTTCGTTACTTTTTATATATATATTTTTTTTTTATTCACTGAGTCCGCCACAAAAGAAGCAACGCTGCTACTTGCATGACATACGAGGATAATAACATGGATAAGCTGGGTTCATCGTCGCGCTTTGTGAATGAATATATGATTGGAAGTAGAACAGTGTGTGTTATTTCTTTTATTTTTTTGGGAAGAAGGTTTTGCCCTTTCTTGATGTGAATCACCCACACAAGAGAAGCTGTAGGATTTGGTACTTTGCATACACATATCTTTGTGTTACGTTCTTTGTTTGGGTTTTTTTTCATCTGATTTATGCAAATGTTGGATGGATTTTTGTTCGCATCGAAAATGATTTTATTTAAAATCCAGCTAAGTAGGTATTGGTTTAGGATAAATGAAAATCTTATTACACATCATAAAATTCATTCAACTTACCAAATTGATTCAAGTTTAAATCAAATATGGTATAAGTAAGTACTTCTTTACTAGGTAAATTTTGGAAAATTCAGTTCAATATTATATTCTCCAAGCTTTAACGACCTATTATTACATTTACAATAATATCTAGCAATATTCGAAAAAAATGTCCTTATAAAAAATGAGCTCATAGTCATTTTCCCCTATCATTTTATCAAAAAAACTTAACTTCAGACGAACCAAAAAGTACTCCTTTTCAGAAAAATTAAAAAATACACATCCATATCAAACGAATATAAAAGATCTCAAACTTTGAGAGTCAAAGGATACAAAATCGTCTGACATCATTCAAATGTCTACATGCCAACATTGTGATTGACGACTCTTTTGGTATTGACAATTTTGACACCTTTGGTCGCCAAGCAACACTCTCTCATATAAATGCCGGTCATTCCCTCACTCAACGCAACCACGCCACAAAGGACCTGGTGAGTGTCATCTGAAACTCCAGTATAGCTTCCTCTGCTTTAACTGATGTGCCTTTTCTGAAATGTGTATACTTGTAGGTATGTAGTTTTCCTCTCGAATTCGTAATAAATTCAAACGGTTTTCTAACGACGACAATGTTGTGCATTGCAACGAACAATCGGTCATGTAACGAAGTACATATATGTAACAGTACCATCCTTATAATACACACAATAAAACACTTTATGACCTTTCGTCTTTTCAACAAAAGCCGTCAGCAAAATGAAAAAAAAGATAGATTTCCGTTGAAAAAGGTTAAGGGTATCGGAAGGGTTTTTTTTTTTTTGACGAAAAAGTCAAAATCGTATAAGCTTTACAAAACAAAATTGATTTTTCATATCACAACGCCATGGATGCCACCCGGAGCTGAGAATGTTTCTTTTATTCTCAAGGATGATGATGACGATGAGTTCTTTTTTTTTTATTTTAATATCTCTCTTCCCGTTGAGCGAAGGGTGATGGCGAAAATAAAACCCATATCAGATGTTCGACTGATTAGGCATCTATAAGCCTATTCGGCAAAAAAAAACTGAATACACGAGTAAAATTGAATAGGAACTTAGTGGATGTATGTTACACAGGAGCGGAATTGTTGGTAAGCCTTATCACAGGGCCCGTCAGAACAATTTCGGAAAAGCTTTCCAGCATTTTTTGTATTGCATATAATTAAATGGTGACTTATTGTTTCGCAAGAACATGTTACGCACATTCAGGAGTTTTAATGATACTGCTGATTTACCCTCATGATCATGCACAGTTGTTAAATATAGTTAAACCATTTGGTAAATGCATTCATTTGCACGAACTTCAAAGTCAACCGTTAATCTCCTTAGGTTGAACATAATTTAAGGGCAAGAAAAAGTACGTCAAAAAGACTTATGCACTACAGTACTACATTAACATAATTTTAACATTGAATAAAGCTAAAAATTACTATATTTTGTTAATGTCCATCTTCAAAAACGAATATAAAAATATGTTGCAATTTTCTCCCCGAAGAAGACACAAATCGAAGACACAAACACAAAATAATAGAAAGTCACTTGTTGGTTGAATTTAGAATTGGAATTTAGAAGAAACAATTGGTTTTATCACAACCAGAAGGTAAATTTCAATAAAAAAAGAAAAAAGAACACCAAAAATATTTGTTAAGCATCAAATAATAGAGCAAACAATTAAAAATAATAAAACAAATTTGACTGTTCCTGCAAAATTGACATTTCAACTGAGATTTCTATCATGAAACTAAATCATAACTAAGTAGAACATATTTGTTTTATAACAATGCAAAGTAATTTATGTCTTATATAAGAATTGAGTTGAACCTAGTTATGTTGTAGATTTATGAGGCCTTAAAGTCCCATATTGAAACTTATTTAAACTCCATACTAAATTAAGGTCAACGGTTAAACTGTTCTTAATAACAAGCCAAATTTGTAGAAAATTGTTGAAAACATTGTCAAAAACATGAATTGCTTTTTATTGCATTAAAATTGACACCTAGCTGTCAAAATAAAACATTTTGTTTGCCATTTCTTTCACATTGCACCTTTTTACAGCTGCTGTCAAATTTAACAATGACACTTAGCTGTCCAAATAATAAATTGTGTTTGCCATTTCTCCATGCATGTTTTCACAATTTCCGAATGTATGGAAACTACAGCAGCTGTCAAAAATAAAAATGACCACTAGCTGTCAAAATATTAAAAAAGGTTTACCATTTCACAATGGATTGCTTTACAACGTTTGCCGAACGTTTGGCAATTACTAAAATCTATTTTATGAATTCCGGTTTAATGGGAGCCCCAACCAACGCGACACCGCGACAGCGACAGGGGAAATTTTTGGGATCAAATTGTAATTACACAGCGACATATGAAAGTCTACCGTGGTGAGTAGTACTCTCGTGATTACACAGATCCTAAAGTGAGGACGCCTCACTTGAAGCGGGTGGAATTTTTGTGAAGTGAAATAGTTGTACGAAGCTATTTTTGTACATTTTATAAAAGAAGATAACATCCATAAATTATTATGGATGCTTCTGTATGTTTCCTTTTCCAAGAATTCATTATCTATCACTCTGCATCTGGCTTAATTATGAAAATACTGCGATGTTTACACATCGGCAGTCAAGGAGATAATAAACAAATGGGAAAAAACTTGAATTATGAATTGGAACAGTACTCACGCTTCCGTTGTTTTTAATTTGAAGCTGCCTCACGAGAGTACTCACAGTTCACCAAACTTCCCAGTCTAAACACGGTTATAGATACACTTGTACTTATTTCTAGTAAGATAATATTTTACTTGTTGTAAGTATGTATGTAGTTTTTCCTAAATAATTTCCTAAATAATTCAATTCATGTCAAACTTACAGTTTTTGAGATAATTATATTTAGACTGTTTTCAAAATGGCAGCTGGAGCCCAAGCTTGATTGGATGCCACAAAACAGGAAAATATTGAAAACATAATTTAAGTTTTTTAAAGCGTGCATTTGTTACTGTCAAATATAGCAATTACTCTTTCGTGAGCCCCGCCATAATAAAAATATAAATGTTAGCTGACGTTTTCACTTTGACAGATCATACATATAATGTAGGTTAGTGTTCGTTTGCATTAAAATAAATGATTTGTTTATCCCAAACTAAAAGACCCTTTACAATTCTATTACATTAGCATGAGACTTTGTTATTTAATGTTTGACTCGGCCCCGTGACTAAGGCCTTATAATAAAAATAATAAAGTTTACCCCTGTTAGTTCCAAATCCTGGCTACCAAAAAAAAACTCCTCATTCGCAGTTTAGTGTTGTAAAAAGGACAAGATTATTGTTATTACAAGAATATGTCTTTTCTTTTCAGCAACATATGTGTATCTTCCTTATATTTTCTTTTGGATTCAGAATCATAATATCCTCCATATAGATTTGTAAGTGAGTCTCTGACATCATCATTGAATCTTAGAAAAAATAAATATACACACATACACAAACTTTTTAAAAGAAAACACACATATTGAAAAACCAAGAAAGCAAAGGAAGGATGAAATAATAAGTGAACATCGCTCGTCATTTCCAGAAGAAATGTGTTCAAATTGGCCTTTTGTGTAAAAATCCAATGAAAGAAAATTGCCAGGATTAAGTTTAAGGATTTCGTCCATAACAGGCAGCGGCGGCACACACATATGAAGTTATATCATCTTATTACAATTTCAGTTATATCCTTTTTCGCTTTGCTCTGCTTATAGTGCTTCCTTTTCACTTTCTGGTGTAAGACTGCAAGTGCAATAGTATCTATATATTCAGTTGCATTGGTTGGTAATTTTAATTCAGAAAATTTTTCGATAGTTGGAAGCATCCTTTTTCTGTTTTTTTTTTTTTCTTTTTTTTTTTTCTCAAATTGACACTCAACAAGTGCAAGTTTCATTCAATATATATTTTAAGTGGAACGTGTGTGATTTTCTAGTGCTCTTATAAAATAGAACTTTATTGAAGCTGTCAAAAAATAACCAACAGTTAGATGTGAAAAGTCTTTATAATGTGAGTCTATAACTTAACTGTAAATGAGCAAGAAATGTCCGTTCACAGATTGAGACAGTAATATTTGATAGTTTCTTTGTTTTTTTCTTATTTGTCTGAATTTTCTTCGAAATATGAACACAAAAATGAAGCAATTTCTTGGTTAAGTTAATAGTGGTCATGAAGATAAAGGGAAGTTTTTGTTCCAAATTAAGACAAAGAGTTTTGTCGTTGTCGATATATGTTTGGAATGAATTATAACTGATGAAACCTTATCATTTGATTTCTACCGATATTTCAAATAGAAATCAGATTCGTCCCTTAATACACAAAAAGCCTAACACCAACATTTGACAATATTTACAAAAGACTTTTACAGCTCAAGCATTGTGATCTATTATTAGGTATATATAAGAGCCATCCCAAAATAGGTTCAAGGGCAGTTCCATATTGCTTTAGATTAAGATCAGCCAACCGTTTTCATCGCCAAGGAGCCGCTATCTTGAACTGCGAGAAGTACTGTTTATGTTACGGCTATCTAGGAAATTAGATGAAACTTTCCACCATGGAGTATCAAAACTGTGATATCTTGTATTCTAAGTGTCGCAAGAAGCCGAATCAATTGCTATTTGACTTTCGTTTTGTAAGCAAATGTCTTGGCATACACTTTTATTTAATGCTTCCGCATAGGAAAAGGTTCAACACGAGATCTTGAATGTATTTATTCCAATACCGTTAACCAAATAGATGCGTCAAGTATAATAAGTACCTACATGTTCCAAAAGGTTAACTTTAATTTTCGGATTACTTATTCTTAAAGCGAATGCAGTGAGAATGCACTGAGAAGATAAAAGATTTAACTTCGGAAAGCTACAGTTCCCAAGATACTAAAAGAGGTTTATCTCCTTTAACATCACAGTCATCAAGCGCACCAATATACCAAGTGCATGCGAGAAGTACCGACATTGATGACAACTTACAAATAAGAAGTGTTTGGATGAAGAATGTTTGATGTCCATGTCCACCCGGGATACAAAACCGGCATCCAGTCAGCAGTGGATGACTTGGTAGCTTGCTGGTAAGATTTGGTTAGCTATGGAAAGTATACCCGTCTTAAAGAAAATCAGTACTGTGTAACCCAGTAACTATAAAGATGTATGAGTGTCCGGTTTGCAACATGTAAATATTCTTAAACATTCTGTAGAAACTCTTAAGCGGCATTTCCAACAATCTGGTTATTTGACTAATGCTTATACATAGCCATTGAAAATTTATTGCTCGAATAGAAAATACTTGAAGTAGAAGCAGTTCCCCGTTAGAGTTAAGGGACTATAATATATAATTTTATAAATTCATTTAACAATAGAAATGCAAAAAATCTAATAGTCGTTCTCTTAAAATATCACTAAAATACCAATCTTACTTTTCTGACAACATATCAGTAATACAGTAGTCCTCTCCCTAAAATTAATTATCATTCCTGCTTAATTAACGTTGGCAAATTTCTTTAATCAATATCTTTACCATTATAGTACGTATAAACATCCCATCCCTCAGCGAAAAAAAACAACTTAATACTTTTCCACTTAAAGAAATTCGCTCTCAATCTTCGGAAAATTAACACGAAATTCTACAACATAATTAGCACCGCATGGGAATTTTAAAATCGAAACTTCATCCTCGAAATGCGTCACCGATATATAAACATAACTTCCAAGGAGTTAACTTTTCCACCAGCCAGCGTATATACTAACGTAATGTTAGCTCAAGCAAGTGCAACTTAAACAAGAAAGTTTTGATTTCTTCTTTTGAGAAATAAGCAAACCATGCAACCAGTTTCCCGTTCGGAAAATCTCATTTTAATAATCCTTTCCTCGGTAAAAGTTTTACCTTGCCCCCAAAACCCAGCCACAGACACACACCTTTCTCCTCGAAATATCTATATAGATACACACAAACAAACCAATCTGGATGTAAGCTGTTTAACAAGTGCCTAGTTGTGACGCCACTTAATCTTGTTCCACAACTTAAATCCTTGTGGAGAGCTACCAACTCTATAGCATTTAAGGACTCAAATATATGTACGCATACAAACTTTAGGGATACATGGTGGAGCACATGTGTCCCGGATGACTTTTCCTTTAATCAAATTGAATGGCTCATAGTTTAACGCCAAAATCCTGGCAATGAAGCAAGTTCGTGCACCACAGCGATTTCGGGTAGAGTCAAAACAAATCCACTATTTTATCTGGACGAACAGGTAAAACTATCTCCGTGTAAAGGAAGGTTTCCGGTCTCTGGGTGCCAGAACGAATAAAGGCGTCAAAAAAGAAACCCCTAAACGCCCAATTCACCGCGTCAAAGTTGTGTGCATTTCCAAAGGACAACGGATGAGCGGACATTTTTTTGACGAAACGTAAAACGTGTGTGATCGTTAGTTCGTGCGAAAAATCCTATGGACTGATGTGGAAAATCGTTTAAAGTGGTCAACCCAACTCCGATTTTTGTCCCACTTGCTCGAAATAATGAAAACACATCAGAGCACCACTGATGGATGACGATGACGGAACTTCCTGGAGCACAGAGCGGAGAAGCTCCCGCATCATACCTATACAACCAGAGAAAGAAAAAAAAGGGAATATTTCATCGTCCAGGGACCAGCAGGGATACGGTTACCAACAATCGCTGGGTGTGCATTTCACCCATCATCACTGAGTGGGGCCCATTCATGAGAGGAGTTCGTGTCGGGATTAAATTGGTAAGCGATATTGGCACGAGCTGAGATTAGTTGGCTGTCATCGTCGCGTCGCTGTCGTTCAGCAGGAATGATGGGTAGACTGTGTGTATACAATTGTCCGTCCACAGCTTTCAGTTCGAAGGCGATAACAGGAAAAGGTCCGAATGTTGACACTGGCAATATTTTTCAAATACCGATACGCAGATACATTTATTTTTTATTTTTACTTTTTTTCAACCCAACCCCTCTATCCCGGATCACATACCGATTTATGAATATTTGTGTGTTCCATTCACACTGTGTGAAAAAATGTTTATGCAAATTTGTGCTTTGTTCCAGTTTTTGTATATTTATTATTTTTTTAATACCCATCCTCAATTGCTCATCAAAAACACTTCAGAACAACGGTATAATTAATTCGGGTCGGGATCGTATTTATATCAATTTTTCCAGGGCGAGCAGAGAGTTTCGCATAATTTAATTTCGGGGATACTATTTGATTTCTGATTACCTCGTTGTCGTTTGTCGTCATCGTTGCCCAGGGTTGTTGGTGTTTGTGGATTTTATTGATTTGGTTATTATTGACTGAGTTTTTTTTTTATTTTATGGTAAATTCAAAGAAATGTATAAACATGTATCGAGATTTTCAATTTAATTGGATTTTAAATAATAATATCTCTTTTATTAGATTCAAAATCGATTAGTACAGGGTGACCCAAAATATTTTTTTTTTTATATTCTTACGAATTATTATCATCTATAATCGTAAACAAACAAAATTTGCACTTTTATTGCACTCAGAATTAACGTAGGTATATTTTTCACCAAGAGTCGATAACATCCACTCAAATGGATTGCAAAGTGTGCCTATATTTACGCTGCAGGTGTCATCGAGGCTCATTATTTCCAGGATTACAAGCATGTAACAGCACTTATTCTAACTGTCAATAAATTAAAATCAACATAATTGTCTTTGCATTTAACGCAGCTATCTACCTGTTTAGTCTCATAGACCCTGATTACACCAGTCCTTTTCTTCGTACGTGATTTTGTCTCTCTGACAGGTACGTTACATACTATGGTGATTAGACGGTTCGAAAAATTCTATATTGTTTGCACTTTCGTTCAAATATGTCAAACAAACATATTTGAACGAATCTTATTTTGAAATTTTCAGATTATTCAATGCGAACTGACATCAGAGGCATACATTTCACATTTTGTAGTGTAAAAAAATTTATAAACCCAATTTTGATATGTGTGGCTGTGGAGTATGAAGTGCGAACTATGGACGATGTTCACATTGGACGTACTTACCCGACGCATTTTGACGTCTATATGTTTTGTCCCATTCCCACTTCGTTGTTAGAAAGAGACGGGATTTTGCGTCCGGATTTTTAGATTTTTTAAAATTCTCATGGATGCATTTTGACATTCGCTATTCTGACATTTGTTATTTTTTTTTTTTTTTCGCTTTTTGCACCAACATCTTGAAAGTTTTCGCAAAATTTGGTCACTTTTGATTGGATATTGCAATTTAGCATAAGCCCATATTTCACACATTTTGTTTTTTGTTTCGTGTGGTTTCGTACATCCATTGTGCATCCATTTGTACAGTTTTTATGTTGACGTTTCCAGAGTATTGGTTATGTGAACTGTCATTATAAGGCAATAAATTTGACATTTTGTAGTTTGCAAATTGAACATGAATTATGTTTTAAAATTCAATTAACAAATTTTCTTTCAGATTCTTCATTTTAGAACGCGTCTGCTTAGGGATTTTTTTTGACAAACTCTCACTTTACTATATGTATATTTGTATAGATTGCGAAACAAATCTTTACTGTCCTGTTTTGGCAATTTGAACTGCTTGACAAGATCACTCAATTTGGTAGCCTCAGATATCTTTCCTTTTTTTTTTAAGTAATGGGTTTTTGAGAATTAATTTATAAAATTTGAAGCTCTCATTGAAAAAATCTAATGCGATACAAATAACCTTAATTTTCATTAACAATAAATGGCATAGTCCACTTGCTCGATATCATCTTTAGAAGGAAATGGAAAACAAATTTAAGATTCAGAAAAGAGTTCAAAAGAAAGTTATGAAACTAAATATGAAAGTATAACAATATAACATCTGATCTAGTGTTCTTGGGCTACCCTGTATATTGTGTTGCTTAAATCTTGATAGGTACCTAACGATTATAAATTGATATAAATTATTACATTCTCATATTCAAATTTAAATGAAAGTTTTACATTACAATATTTTTTTTCGATAAATGCACCAATTATTTAAAAAAAAAATGATTTATTGATATTTAAAATCATATCAAATACCAATACGATTTCATATATTTTTGAATATTAATATATAAGTTTTCCATGGCATATGTATGTATGTAATTTAAAAAAAAAACATATTAAATTATACAGGAAATTGATTGATTTTAATAAATATTTGGCCTGTTATTTTTATATGCTATGTTATTGAATTTTTATATTTTCAACTTATCTTAAAATAGTTTGAAATAATTTCTAACTTCAGCGACGCGATGTTAATATTTCTTAAGAATTTTCTTCAAAATCCACCAGAAATTAAAAACTCGTAAATTAGTAGTTATCTTAGTATTAAAGAAAGGTTCAATCTGCCACAAATTAGTAAAAAACTAAAACCACCTATAAAAGCAATATTTTGATGAGTAAAAACCGGGGAAAAAAGCCCACCATTTTTATAACAAATATAATAAGTTTTATTTTATCAAAAAATAATCTTTTTAAGTGAACAAAAAAAAAGTGACTCGCATCTTATAAAACTATCGGAAAACAAATCAAAACTCCATATTTTTATTTTTTATACCGTTATGGTAGTAATAGACGTTTTTAATGGTTGCCACTCTTTTTTAAATCATTCAAAAACTCAATGTTTTGTTTCACCCAGTTAAAACTTAAAATTCTATAAAAAACTATCAAAAGATATAGAAAAATTGCCTAAAGGAGATATCAAGTTGTATGGTAGCTATCATAAAACCATTAGCAAAAAACTTATAATGCCATCTTATGTCAATTGTCTAATTTAAGTGCCATACCAAATTTAAATAAAATCGGATGAGCCGCCATTAATTAATGGCCAAATTTGTATAAACCGTTAACACCAATTCTCCGTTATATGAATTTTTAGCCAAAAACCTGAAAAACAGTTATTTTAACAACAGTTCAAACAAGAGTCGTTTTCGAGTAAATTTGGAAAAACTACAACCGTTATATTTGAGGTACCCGTTATAGCCGGGCTAAAACAAAAATTTGAATTCCTCCTCTAGGGAATAATGAAAAAGTGCTAGACACGAAGTTTGAAGAAAAACCGGCAAACCGTTTAGGCTGTAGCTCGGTGAACAGACAACCGCACATATACGCACACGAACATACGCACATCCGGACAGACAGACCGACGGACGGCATTACGAAACCTACTTGTTTGGCTTCTCTATCATCGTATTGTCAGGTTTTATTAAAACCTCGCCATAAAAAAGAACTACCTAGTCATCTTCTTAGAAAAATCATACCAATCCTTTTTTGTTAGAAAATCATACGTATAATAAAAAAAAAATTAGGTTAACGTTTTTCCCTGTTTTTACTCAATAAAACAAAATTTTACAAGTGATTTTAACTTGTTACTTATTTGAGGTAGGTCATATTTTTATTTGTGTATAATATGTTCAATTTATCAAGATACAATTTGGGTTTTCAAGATTTTGGGTTTCCGGTTCTTAGCGCATCAGAAACTGATATCCTATATTTTTTCTAGCAACCTATCAACCAGGCAGCCCTAAAATAGTGAAAATGTATGTGCTCTTTCCAACAATGAGCAATGAAGCATATCCTTTCGTCACGGCTTTCCTTAAATTTCATCAAAAAGGTTTAAGTGTTATCGCTAATTTTTGTTGTACCATTTATTTTTTTTTATCTTTGATATAGTTTTTCATTGGTAGCTAAAAGTGGTTTTTATTGATCTATATATATTTTTTTCCCCATCTTTTTTAGATTTTGGGTTTCATTGTTGAACAAAATCAAATCTAGATCAAATTATATTTAGATCAAAATCTCGAAATGTCTATTTGATGTGTGATTTTTTCATCTACTTTTACATAAATAACAATGTGAGACAATGTGAGACTATATCAACTTGTCAAGTTTGTGCTGATTCAGTTTGTCTTCTTCTCGTCAATTTAAAAATGAACAAACATAAAATAATACACACAAACATAACTACAAAACATTTGGTTTCATTCGGCAAAAAAAAATCTGAAATCTCAGAGATATATCTGAAGTTTCCTATGAAAAACCACATGAGAAAGCATTAACATGATGTTAATTATTTTTTTTTTATTTTGTCTGCGTTCCTTGCTGATGTTGACAATGTTAGCATTCGTATAATGATGAAAGAGCTCAGAATTTGCACGTGGACTCTTTTAGATCTCTTAACACACCGCGCAGTCAAACAACTAGAAGCGGTCCTAATGGGCTACCCTAAAAACAGTCATCACAATGGATAGAATGGAAACGAGTAAACGAAGGCTGAATAACTTTAGATGTATTCCCATTCGAAAAATACATTAATTCGTTATTGAAGTGATAAATGAGCTTGTCCTCTTCATGAGAAACCAATTCAACCATAATCGATAACATGGTTCTTACTTGTGAAACTAAATTGTCATTGAAAATTCATAACCCAGCGCAGGCTGATCCAAACCGGTTCCACTTAAAATATAGTCACGTGTCCCCATTTTAAACTCCGTTCCCATTTCCCAAAACTTTTCGAAGAAGAAAATGCCACACGTCAAATTTAATAACACCACAAAACATCCTAATCCTTTTAACCGGTTTTTGTTCAAAACATTTCCTTTTCATTTTACATAAATGTATAGCAAAAAAAAAAAAAAACTTCCACCCCATTACCAGCATATTGCCAAATAATAATCAACGCTAAACGACCGTTTTACTGCCGCCATTTAACAGCGTTGTTTCAATAATTACAGTTTTAATAATTCCGCCATTAATCCAACTGGATTCCAGGTGTGTGCACATAGTGCATCAGGTGCAAGTTCCCTTAACTTCGCGATTGTATCCCATTAAAGGTAAAAATGAAAAGAAGACATATAAAAACGAGAGAAACCTCAACAAAAAAATAATAATTCGTCCGAAATGCCAGATTCGCAAAATGGCAATAAAAACTAAGGGATGCTGCCAATGCGGCCAGCTAGCATCTTTTTCGCGCCTCATTACCTTAACTCGCTGGGGGAATCCCTTTAGCGCGTCTCTTGCATCAACAATCCACAACTTTTCAACCACGCAGTAGCGGGCGGTGGCGTTGGTTATAATTTTGCAATTTCACCAGCTTAATTACGGACCACATTTCATCTGACTCCGCACGGAGGACCACGAAAGGGGTGGCAGAAAAAAACGTGCCAATTCATTTTAACGACCGCTTTCCTCTCGTATAATGGTCTTAGGCGTTATAAATTCCCTTCAAGAAAATTTCCAGCACTTCCATCCGCATTAAGGTAAACAATCTGCCCCAAGGATGATATGATGATGATGATAGTCTGAGTCCTGGATACCTGGATATGTTTCTTTTTTTTTTGTCGAGCAGGAAACGTAAGACACGTATGCAGGCAGTAAAGCGCTGCACTTTGTGGCCAGCAAGTCATGCCCCAGACACTGCGACAACAAAGAATGCGTCTTTGGGCAAACTAAATGCCAAGGTGTAACGAAAATATTTTCTTAAGTTGTTATCCTTAAACGACACACCCTCACTTGGTCATCCTAAGGCTGGCCAGTGGATGGGGATAGATTTTCTTCGTCAACCACCACCCCTATAGTGGAATTTATTAAATGCGACTTTGGGAGAAATGAGAAAATTGCAGAGAGGAAAAATTAATTATTATTTTCTTCTTCGTCGTTGTCGAATGTCGCCTTCATATTCCTTATCTTTTCCTTTTTTTTTTTTTATTTTTATCTCACTTAATTTTTATCATCGTTGTCGTCTTTCCTCGTTGTTGTTCTTGTTTTTTTTTTTTTGTTGTTGGCAGCACTGACTGAATGACTTACGGGTGTTACGAAAATCGTCCTCGTAATTGTCACGAAATTAGATTTTTATATTATTTTTCCTGACAAAAATTATTTATATATGTAGGTTTGTATTTTTGTGTACGAGTTTTATCCATCCTTGACTTTCTTTATTTTTAACGCGATTTTTTTTTTCGAAAAGAAAAAAAAATATTATTTTATCCTTAAGTTCACCTGTGGCCAACAACACAGACGTGGAGCGTGTTTCTTCGTAGTTAAGTATCTCTATACTGTAAGACATTTGCATTTTAATTGAGTCAATTAATAAAGTTTCAAATTGTTTTTGAATTGGGGGTCATTTTTTTAATAATTTATTTTTGAACAAAAAAATATAATTACATTTCGTCAGATAAAAAGTAACTTTTAATTTAGATTTGATTTTGAGTAAAAGATTGAATTGGATTTGAATTTTTTGTTTAAGTATTTAACAATAGATATTTGAAAAAGGATATTCGAAGAATTAATTTATTTATTTTTTAAAACATTTAATTGATTCTTGTAACGATAGATATTTAGTAATTTTTTTTAAATTCTTATTCAAATTTTTGATCAGTTTAAGTCAAAATGACTTATACTTTACTTTTGTTTGTGTAATAGTCAAAAGTAAATCTCACACTTTGCACCGGAAACCCCATGAAGGCGACGCGACGATACGATTTTGCGCCGCATGTAATATCTGTATATATGTTTTTTAAATTATACATACATTCAATGATAGGGCATAGCATACATTAAAAGTATTCAACAAACATAAATTTTTCGTTTGCGGTAAAGAATTGTCAATTTTCGATGGAAAATTATTTAATTAAATGCTACATACATAAATGCTTGGCATGTTTGTTAAATCTCAAACATTTAATTTTCCAGAATTCACAACAATATACTAAGCTGATGTAAATAAATGAGGCCTTTGCACCACTCATGCTTGCATGCGCAATACAATGACTGTGCGCACGGAAACTTAGAGCGTAGGGTGTTGTATTTCTGTATGATAATGTATGAGGCATGTGTGAGTTCAAACATGTTTGAATTTTTTTTTTGTTTGTGCATGCAAGATTGTGCATGCAAGCGTGTATTTAAAATTTGAAATTAAAAAAAAGTAGAAATGCAAAACATTGCAAAGAAATAAAATTTATTTAATTATATGATCAAGAGTTAAAGCCATAAAATGAGTATAAGCAAACGGACTTTAGGTTTTTAAATCTGCTTTCTTCTAAAACAACGTGTTGAATGTAATTGAGTTCGAATTTAAGAGAAGGAACGTTTCTTCAGGAAATATGTACAAAAAAAAATATGTTGAATTGGAACAGATGTCCATATATTTTGCTCGTAATAAAATTACTATGCTCTTGTAGCCCTTGTACGTACTCGTAAGCAAAATTACTACCATCAAAAACTCAACATTTCTTAAAGATCTAAAGTGCTTTGGAAAAACCACAAAGAAATTGTGGTAACCGAAAATAAAAATGAATCAAAGTGCCACCCAAACTTATTAGTTGTTGTTTAGATTTTTCGAACTTTGGACAATAGGACAATTGTCCAAAGTTCGAAAAATCTAAAAAAAACAAATCACATAATAAAATTTTTTGGTTGATTTCACACTTTCGTGTTTTTGGATGAACTGTCATATGTCAATACGCCCAAAACAATAATTTTGGGTGATTTTTACTATGGAAAAAAACACAAAAATGTTTCTTAGCAAAAATATTGAGCGTTCTGACATTATGTTAATTCGCTTAATCTTAAAATGTCAAACTACCCAAAATTTTTTTTCCAGAACTGATAAAAAAGAAAATAACCCTGTTTAAAACCTTGGCAATTTGAATTTATGTCGAACCGAAAATAAAATATAATTCCCCAACATACCTACCTCACTTTTTCTGCTAAATCATTTAATTTAGTTTTTGAACGATCTATCGTAATGGCGATAGTCACTCAAAAATGCGACCAATCGCCCATTTTCACTTTTGGTGATTTAACATTTTTCTCAATGTCAAATGGCCCAAAAAGTTGGGCGTTGTTATATTTTTTTGTTGTGTGTATGAGGTCTATTAAAATTAACGAAATATAAAATCACCACAAAAAAATTTTTTGGGCGTCAGATCGCCGAAAATGAACATGAAAATATCAAATCACCCAAACCATTTGAGTTTTTAACATCATTTACATTTAAGTTTTATGGTGTTTTGTTATTATGGGCTCTTTTTTCACATGCTATATTTTATTAATTCTGACAAAACATAAATTTAATTTTCCGAATTTAACATTTTAAGATTTTAAGCGATTTGAAAGTGCTGGATCGTCCAAACATTTCGGCAAAGTGTCATTTTTGTGTATTGGACAGTTTTGAAAAATGATTTTTTTTGCACCACCATATTGTCGAACACGAGTTTGCCTTCAACTGCCCCTGAAGATGACAGACTGTTTTTATTTAGGTAACTGTGTTGGTAAAAATAAAATTATTGCTGCATTCAGGTTAGTAAAGCTAATCATTTGGATCAGATAGCATTTCGCCAAAATGTATACCAGCTGATAAGGCTGATGAAATTAAAGTTTCGATTTCGCTCCAAACGCAATTGTGAGCCCGCTGTTGTAAAAATTACAACAGATTTTCTTAGTGGTGTTAAGAGTTAGGAACGGAAAATTTTTACGAATTGCAGGATTTTTTTAGGAAATATTTGTCTAAACGCACATTTTTATAGAACGCACAATAGAATTTTGGGTGGCAGTTAAGAAAAGGATTTATATGAAGTCGGAGAATTTTTCGTTCCGAACGGATACCTCGATTGTTTATTGTAATGGTGTTTCTCAGGGATCTATTATTGGACCTCTTTTATTCTCACTATATATAAATATACATTTTTCGCTAACTTTGATTGATGGAAGATTGTGTTGTTCAAATTAACGGCAATCGAATTACGAAAATGGGTAAATTGAATTTTAATATGTCGAAAATCTACTCTCATTTCAGTTAATTGCTTTTATTTCCCTAAATTTACATTAAACGCCCAGATTGTCGAATATGATAAAAATGTATTAGGGTTTTAAACTCATGATGTTTAGGGTTTTAAACTCATGATAGATTAAGTTGCTGACACGCTGTTTTTTGAAACTATATACGAAGATATTATTTAGACTCGTGAATATTGATCGCTATAAAATGTCCACTTTCTCCCATTGAAGTATAGATAAGTCTCGACTCTCGAAACGTAAAGCCATATGTAGATACGTATGTATGTAGCTTGTTGGAAATGTCCATAAGTTCACTTCATTTTGCATTAATTTTCCTTGCAAGGTCATTATTCGAGTTCTCTTTATATAAATTATTTACTAAACAAATAAATAACAAGTGTTTAATATGTTATTCAATAATTCTTCCAATCTTAATTCTGCATTGGAGTTTCTCTGATCACCCACTACACCGTCAATACACCTACCATAAACACCAATTACTTCAACCCTCAAGAATAAAAGATTTAAAATCTCTAAAAGGAAATTCGAAAAACGAATCTATAACTCGAAGTTCAGTGTGGACAATACAATGCACCCATTTCACTCTGAATATCACTGTTCAACTACTTCTACACGGTAACGACACACAAATATAGAAATCCGCACTCGTAATGCTGTGCTGCTGCTCCTCATGGAAGTTCATCTCATATTGTCGCCCAACCCAATTCACGTTGACCACTCGTCCGTGCCAAGTCAGTTGAGGTGGAGACACAAGGGGACATGGACATGGAAACACAGAATGTTTCAAATGCCCGCTTGCCCCTTGTTTGCGTCTGTATAAAGTCCGCATCGCTACAAACAACCTATACTATACTGTTGCCTCAATTCCTCAATATGAAATGCACTGCTCCGTTTAATTCGTTCCATTACAGTTCAGTGAATATTTGGGTTCCATAACAATCGGTTATCAATGAATTGTGCCTAATGCTGTATCCTAGAGGCAGTGCCAAGAGAGGGCTACTGCTACTGCTGCTGCTGCTGCTACTGCTGCTCCTCTGTTAGTTCTGCCGAAGCTAGCAATCGGACAGTAGAAGCACCCAGGCATTGCCTTGTGTGAACGAGTCAAATTTACCTACCTCCTCAGTTCGTTTTTGAAAATATGTGTACACACTGCGTCGTGCCTGATTGCTTTCAACCCTTCTGTGGAGTTCTTTTGGAGGCTGAGGGGAGGGGGAGAAGAGGATCCAGAAAGGGGAGCTCGACGAGAGAACTTTTGAAAATTGGAAAAGATTTGTTGAAATTTTCATTCATTCGTCCGACATTATTGATCTTGTTGTTGGTTTAGCTTGTTGTACTTTCAAAATGGTTGCCAGGTTCGGCAGTTTTTTTTTTTTGTTTGATAGTTTTAATTTTTTTGTATTTTGAATTTAAACGTTTATAAATTTGAATTATTTTTGCCAGTTTTTTTGGTAAGTGAAATCAGTTTCCCTGATGCGAAATATGTTGACGTGTTCGCAGAGATGAAATTAAGGGACCTCATTTTCTCTTCCGCGATTGTTGCAAATCAAAGAAAAGTTGAGAGGTATTGTTTCTATGATGGGGTATGAAATTTAATGGTATACCTATAGCAAGTCACCTCTTACTCGAAAGATCAATTGAATTTGTTCCCTATTTTGTTGGTGATTGGAAAAGTTTACTTGCTTTAAATTGTTTAACGAGGTTTTTTGCTTTTTCAATGTTTCTTCTCTCATTTTTTTTGTGAAGACTTTTAAACCAAGTATCTATTATAAAGCGAAAATTTTCACTTTTCAATGTTATTCACATGTAAATAAAAATAAAATGCACGACTAAATCGCACGAACTTGCTCTTGTAGCAAACTCTGGGCTGATTAAAAATTTATTTACAAAGGCAAAAAATATTGAAAAATGGCCTAAACCTGAGATCAAGTTGTGTGGTAGCTATTATAAAACCGTTGTTTAGTCAAAACTTTTAAATACCATATTGTGTCAATTATCTAAGCTGAACGTCATACCAAATTTAAATGAAATCGGGTTAGCCGTAATACATTTATGGCCAAATTCTTAAAAACCGTTAACACCAAATTTCCAATTTTACTGAAATGCAGTTATATTTAAGTTTTATCAAAATCGTTAAAGCCGTTTTCGAGAAAATTTAGAAAAACTGAAACCGTTATATGGAAGGTACCTGTTATATTCGTTTGCCGTCTAGAAAATCACCAAAAAGTACTGCACACGAAGTTTCAAGAAAATCTATCAAATTTAGGCTCTATAGCTTATTTTCAACGGCTGTTTTAACATGATCCCCTCCCAGTTTTTGCAGACGACGTTGAAAAATGTATAAAAGATCTGTTAAAATTTACTTATTTTTTTAAATCGTTTTTTGGAGAAATGTAAGGTGGTTTTAAGAAATATGATCGGTTTCTTTTTTTATTACAACGAAAATTCTATAACCCAACTGAAAAGTGACCTGATAGAGTAACTTTTCGTTCAAAATCATAATTTCTCCTAAAAATTCTAAAGATTTTTTTTATTAAGTTTTATTTAAAAAAGTGGGAATGTGAATACTTTAAAGTGGCAATCATGATTATCGGTCACCCTTCCCTTCTACATGTGTTGTTGTTTGTTTTCGCCCCATTGGAGTATTGGACAGATGTTGTGTACACATGCATTCCATCGGTGCTGGAAGAAATGGATGAGATTTCCGTTATTCCGTTTATTTTTCTTTTTTCATCACTTTTTTAACCTCTCCACCTCCTTCATCCCCCGCCCCCCACAATCTACCATCATTTCTCTGAATCTCGTGGGGTTTTGTTATGCAAATGGATATACATATACTGAATGGCGGCAGAGAGATAGTATAGTCGCGGCAAAAGGACCAAGGACATCCAAGCCAGCAACAGGAGGTGGTGTGTATATACGTTCGATCGTATACCTCCATTACATTTGAAAGAGCTCATAGTCATAGTCGTTTTCGTTGTCGTCGTCGATGGGAAATCGATTTATTGCACACTTTCTCGCATTTAATTGGCACTCACTACGGGTGAGTGGAAAATTATGTGAGTGAGATTGAGTTTTATGAGGTAAGCCTATATCTGGCCAGAGGCTCTCGTTCTATATAACTTCGTATAAGATTTATACATATAGATTCACAGAAGGTGCAGTAAAGTCTTAAATGCCTATGTCAATTTATATTTGCCAATAGCAGCACAAGGTAGTGCGGATGTAAATCAGCACGACTTCTGTACAATCAGGTTAATTAGTTTTGTTCGTAAAAGAACTTTTCCTAAAGTAAGTTTTTCATATATGAAAAGAAAACGCTTTGCCAGGGAAGTTTCTTAACTGTTAATGGGAGTAAGGCGGCCGTCGATGGCGTCGAATGAGAGTAAGATAAATTGTGATCGTTTTGTTAAGGATATTTATTTTCTTTGTTTTTGATTACGAGGGTTTATAGTTTAGATAGCCCGAATGAGTAAAAAGAAGTATAAGCTTTCAAATAATTTACCTACGATGTTTAGAAAAATATAATGTAATATTTATTTACGTAAGTAAAGGTTACTTCCTTTTTTATAGTTATTTTTAATTGTTGATGTATTTTACATCGCATATTTTACTTATACTTTTACTTAATTACAATATTATAAAGATAAACCATTTGCCAAACATACCATTCTGAATTTGAACATCGATATTGAAACATGTTGTTGTTCATGATTAGCCCTGTTGCAAAGTACTAAACTAATGAGTACTTTACTAGCGATTCTAAATGGAACGCTTCGCTAGTAGCAATCTACTACTGAATTTAGTGAATGGATGTGGACAGTCTCAACGTATACTTTTTGGTCACACATTCCGTCCTTGCATTGGAACTTTTTGTTTTGTTTATTTGTTAATCATTGGCTGCTTTTCCGATAGACAATAATGGTAAGATATGTTTAGATGTTTTCAGAAATATTTGATGTATTTAATTCGTTTTTATTAATAGAAAAGAAAAAAAACTAAACGCTGCCATCTGTCGGTTTCTAGATGCGTAACTACTCTGCTCATCTACTTGCGCTTGAGAGCATGTGTAGATGGTAGTACTGGATTACTACTCGTGAGTACTTTGCCACCTAAAGGTAGCAGGGGGACCAAATGCAGATTTTTGAAAGTCTACAAACATTTTGTAAATAATGAGAACAACGATTTCTCAACAAGTACCTACCCAATGCTAAACAGATTTAGGGTATTTCGGTATAAATTCTGAATTCAGTTTATAAACCACGCATGTGTTCATTCGATTTTATATTTTCCAAAAACATTTTGTTTATAATAATCTACGTATTGCAGAAATAAAAACCATCATCACAATGCTATAATTTTATACAGTTCAATTTTCACAAAATATGTGCCTTGCGGTGTCCTCCAAAATCTCTGTGCCCGCAAATAATTGATGTATTTTAGTAAGCCTCCTGCAGTAAGCCTCCAGCAGCTTGATTATGTAATCAAATCGCATTAAACGCGCCACAATGCAATTCACATATAGAATTGCACAGCCATAAGCCTGATGACTGACCTTATTAACAATGTTTAAAAGTGTTAACCAAAAATGTTGCCTCTTACAAATTGGTTCACAATATTTAACTTGCTCAGTATATAATGTTCCTTTAAGCTATTGATTTGACCTTTCGAAACATAATGTTTTTTTTTTTTTGGGTGTTGTAGGAAGCCGCATCAACATGGTGCGATGTCCAGTAATGTAACGTATACTACACACCAATTGTGCTTATTTTACCTCCAACAATCGGGTAACTACTGGTCTCGTCTATCCGAACTTGACTTGCTAAACTAATAACTGCGAGTCTTGAGCAAAAAACAAAAATAGTAACACTGTTGGATAAGACTGGCTGAATAAATAGGCTACAATATTGGATGAGCCTATTATAGAAGAATGGTGTACTGCGGATGAATTCAATTCAGAGATTAAACGATGATGTCACTAACAGTCTCAAAGAAAGAAACCTTACACTTGCTACTCTGGAATATACTTGGAGCTGAGGTCAATAAAGATTTTTAGTACTTGTCAGGGTGCTACTGGCACATTTAAGGCAACTGAGATGAAGATGCTTCGCATGACAGCAGGAGTAACAAAGCTAGATCGCATCCGAAGTAAAAGAAAATCCGAAGAAGTCTTCACGTTAAAAATACCATCGTTCGTAAAATACAGAACGACAAGCTCAGTTAGTACTGTCACGTACTTAGGAGAGACGCTGAGAACCCCGTCCAAAAGGCACTTTCATACAACATTCCGGTACAATCGCGGAAGAGAGGCAGGCATAAGAATTCCGGGAAAAAACAAATGCAGCGACACCAGCATTCAGTTGGCCTAAGACTTGGGACAATCCATAACTGGGTAGCTTGCCGACATTTTCTGAGTTCAACCTGATGAACCTTACAAGCAAGATCAGTAGGTGAAGTGGAGAAGCGGGAAAGTTGTAGTCCCACTCGATATCATTTATAGCGTCTGACTGATGAGAATATCGCCACTGTGAGTCGAATTCTTTTCCCTTAATTCTTTTTCTAAAGTTTTTTTTAAGATACCAGAAAAAGCTGGATATCTGAAGTCTGAATGCTCCTAAAGAGAAAAGCAATAGAGGACTTTAAAGGTCCAAACAAACTTTTAAAAAAATTAATTATGGAAATTGAGAAAGTGTCAGCAATTAGACTCACCCGCAAGCGGTTAAAACACTCCTCCAACTGCAAAGTTACTATATAAATATAAACTACATTTTTCCTTCATCGTTTTCAATATTGTTTAAAGTTAATTTCTGGATTCAACAAATTACTATGTATCTTCACAAGTCTTCCAAAAACACAAAATAAATAGCCTGGAATTATTTTTCTTTTCGCTATAAAATCAAATATTTTCCAACTAACACCTAAAAAGTTTTATCGAAAAGTTTTCAGAACTCATCGTGATGAAGGTATGTTTTCTTAAAAACAACAAAAACAATCTGCCAGAGGGTTGGGAAATTTTTTGAATACTCAGAAATACTTGAGAAAACATCGAAATACGAAAATAGAGATGATTTTAAAAAATAAAAGCAACTGTAACAATGTTTGGATAAAAGGATCAATTTTGTTGTACAAAAAGAGGCATTTCGTTTATTTTTTATATCTGGATATTTCGTTGGAAGGTGAAATGACAGACCCCAAAGAGCATTTATGTTGTGTACGTATAAGAAACCGAATAATTATGTGTCAATTTTTCTGACCCAAGTTAACTATAACAGTTTAAGCTAATTGCAGTTTAAGGAATATCGATTAAATACAATTTTTAAAGGGGGTCAAGGAAATCTTTTAATTCAAAAAAGGAATCTTTCAAAACATAGTGAGATTGGTAAGATACGTAGATACGTATAGTTAAGTTAGAGACTCAAAGATATTAAGAATACGATAATGATTGACTATGGGAGAAAACGGGCAGTTAATTAATTAGATACAGTTCTAATATTAATGATTTTTCATATGACTTTGTTATAAAATCGACTTTGTTAAAAAAAAAATTAAAAAAAAAATATGGTATACGTGTTTTTTAAACTAAATAACCTTTAAACTAAATTTCATACGTCAGCAGGTTTTTGAAATATTGAAGTTTTTTTTTAAATTATTTACAAAACTTACCTTTAAACTAAATTTCATACGTCAGCAGGTTTTTGAAATATTGAAGTTTTTTTTTTAATTATTTAAAACTTAACAAACATATTTTTATTAAAAAATTGTATGTTGTGTAGTTATTTTAAATAAACTAAAAAAAACTCAGTATTCAAATCGGTTCAGCTGTTATCGAGAGTAGGAATTTAAAAATACCATTATATGGCAGGTACCGTTAAACGAACTTTTTTGAAAGACTGGTTTTCTCTATCCGAAAGACCTTTGAAATTTCCTTACACATGAGAAACTTGATTAAAATCGTTATATAGATCCGTTTTCGAGAAAAATATTTTTTTCGATAACCGTTATATGGCAAGTACCAGCATTATAAAAAGTTTTGATATAACAATCAAGTATGATATAACGATTATAGAGAAGTCGAAAAAATTGGGTGCGGAAATTCTGTCTGTCAGTCTGTCTGGCTGTCTCTCTATCTGTATGTATCGACACCAGACGTTTTTTATATTTTTATCCTAGGTCGTAAAATAACGGTATCTACCATTTAGACATTACCGATAATTCCATTTGTATCGAATAAAATGCAATCAATTTCGATAAAAAAAAATTATGAGTGATTCGTTTTTAACGGTGAAGTTTTTTTTACCTAAAAACTTTTTCCGAAGAAGCTTATTAACGGTACCTGAACGGTACTTTTTTTACACCTATCATTATCTTCTAAGCGGCTGTACAGATTTTGATAAAATGTTATATACCTATTCTTAAAGATCTGCTGAGCTTAATTAATACTGGAATTAAACATTTAGGAAACAAGTTATTTCTAAAAAGTTAGGTTATACGATCAATTTTCATAAAACTTTATGTAAGTGATTTGTTGTCGAAGGTGAAAAATTTACCGAATTCTCAGTCTTTAACTCGAAGGTTATTTGATACAAGAGCAAGTTCCAGCGACCCAGTCGTGCCGTTTATTTTTAGTGAAAAAATATTTAAATGAAAAAATATTAAATATTTTGTCATTTATTGCGAGGCAAAAGGAGGGGAATGTGTAGACGCGTTAAGCTAAAGCAAATATTGTGTGTATAAATAAACTGTTAATTAAAAAAAAACATGAAAATGCTTATACGGTGCCGTGAACGAAGCCCATACGAACTAATGCCATAATGCTGTAAGTTCACTTTCAAATGCGAATTAAAGCCACAATCCAATTATTGCTTGAATTCACTTTCAAATTTGAACTAAAACCATCACTGAAATGAGAAATAACGCCATATGGTGGAAATTTACATTCGATTGTGAACTTATGCCATACCATTTTCATATTACAAGTTCCTTGAAGTATTTCACTTTACAAATCTCGAATGCAAAACTACTATTAAACTAAAACAAGTAGTTTCAGTTTATGGCGTAGGTATAAACAGTGGGGTAGGTATGGGGGGCATGCTGCCCCGCTTCAACCCCCCTGCCTGGGCCTGTTATAGGATTTGGGGTGGGTGCGAGTTTGGGTGTATGCAAAGTTTTTTTTGTATTTATTATTTATTTAGTTTTGAACAAAAATTCAAGATTTTTATTTTGTACTATTCGAAATTGTTGCAATTATTTTTCACATTCAAATGAGAATCAAGATCACTTTCTAAAACCAACTTACACCATATGGTCTCAATTCAATTTCAAAATTTAATTTAAGCCATAATGGGACTATGGCTCTAATTCGCATTTCAAAGTGATTTAACACCATTATGGCGTTAGTTCGTATGGTGTCTGTTTACGTCACCGCTAATACTACAGGCTTGTGAAGGCTGGAAAGTTATCTATTGCAGATGAGATGAAGAAAATATATGGACCGAAGAACGTTTCCGTTACAACTATTTTCTTCGAAATAAAATAGTAAAATAACATCACTCATATAAAATTTAAAACTTACAAAAAAAAAATATTTCCAACTAATTTTTCTAAAAAATTGATAAACAATTTTTTTTTGTAGCTACACGTATGTTGACTTAGTCATGCTTCATGCATTTAATTTGAATCTATTTCAAATTGATATAAAGAAGAGCCTGCACAAAATCTATTAAAATTTAATACCGACTGTGAACAAGCTTAACATGAAACTAATATAATTTACTCTTCAAAAGCAGGAAACACAAATTATTTATGAAAAATGATTTCCCTTTTACCAATGGGTATCTAGTACCTTATCACTTAAAACTGAAATGCACCTTGTTCATACGAAAACTTTTCAATATTTTTCAATGGTAAAATAATTATTTACCTACTCATACTTAAAAATAATGAACAACAACCTCACGCATTGGACTATAACGAAAAGACGAAAAATATCACACCCACTTTTTTCTCAACCACGTGACGATCGGATGCGCACACCACAAAAGCATCAAAAACTCATTGCCAGTCGGTGTTTGTACCAAACTTCCGGTAAACTTATATATAGATACATACTATTATGTCAACAAAAAAATAGGTTGGACATTTCCGGTCCCGATTTAGCTAATGTTTTCCCCCACAAGAAGTGTAAATTGTTTCTCCCCCACCAATGCAAGCGGTAGATGGAACGGCACCGAGTTATGGTTAACTCTTCCACCCAACGGAGCACTTCAAAAACGGCTGCTTTGACTGATTTTCAATGTGCTCATCATCCGATAGAGTGGTTTTCTTAACAAGTGAACCAAAGCAAAATCACAGGGAAGGGCTAAACAAAGATATTTCTAAAACACAAACTCCCTCCATCCAAAATCAGTCAGAATCACCCACTCCCATAACCATCATCATCATTATCATCAAAATCACATCCCTATAACCCGTTTGTTTCCTCATTTAGATTTTAGCATCTCTTTAGGCGAAAAGTGTTGTGTGTCCATCTCGCTAAACTTCAACAGCACCCTCTTCCTAAAATGAGGGGGTTTAATATAAGGCAACAAGCTGTTATAAGACCAAAGCTCCAGAACCCAATGTTCCAGCACCCAAATATCTCCTTACTATAGTACTGTATTGTCCTCTTTCACGGATGAACTGTCACATCCACATTCTCGTGTCATGCTCATTGGACATCGCTGCGCGCCGTTACTGTAAGAGATATGCGCAAAAACCAAGCACTCTTCTAGTTTGGATTTTTCGGGGGTTGAAAATTATAAAACGTCCGTACCTACTTCGTATACTCCGTTGTGGTTCGTATCGTCTATTTCGTTCTTATAACTTTTTGTACACCTCGAGGTTTACGTTTTGGATCGAGTGCAGAGGTTGTGTCATTCGCAGTTTGTCGTTCGTTGAACTCAAACCATCTAGATACTTTTTGTGTTTCCTTTTTTTTTTGTTATTTATTATTTTTGTTTCAAAGACTCTCTATTCGGAATTCATAATTTGGAAAACTAGAGTATCGGATATTGATACAGAAATATTTTCTATCAGTTGTATCGTGTCGGGAGAGTTAGTCGTGTGCACACTCCTCCGTGTGATGATGGAAAAGTAATTTCCGGAATAAAATTTTAATATACGGACTCATCATAATAGCAACAAAGTTCTCATTTTTTTTTTCGGCATCAACGAACGCAACAACAGTAACCGACTACAAAGTTACTCAGTAAGCGTTTGGTGGCAAAATGTAATTTTAGTCGATTTATAAAACGGTGATTAGATAATAACGCTTATTTGCAGATAATTTGATTTCGTGATGTTATTTAGCGCAAGATGTGATTTCTTTTTTTTTTTCTTCTAAGGGTTGTTCGTAAAAGAGTGAGTAACAGTCTGTATGGCAAAAAATTTATCTTTGAATATTGTTTTTACTTTTTGCTTTGCGAAAAATCCAACTAATTGTATTATACGCGTATAATGAACTTTATGGGTAACTTTATGAAGTGAAAAAAGGAGTGAAGGTGTTTCAACGACACTGGGGGTTGTTTATCTCGAGGATGGTTCGAGTTTTGTTGCTTTTTTTTCACCGAAGAAATGCTGTTGCAACTTTTGATGAAGTACGTTTGTTGGAGAATTTCATAAAGGTGAGTTAAAAATGAATTCTTTTTTTACAAACATTTAATTTCAACCTTATTGAAACAAAACATTTTAAAAACTTACTAAATCGCCATAAAACAATACAAAAGAATGTTCGCACATACATATGTATCTGATATACCTCGGTATAGAACCTAAGTTGGGCGTTATTTGCTACATTATTCATTCCATATGTTGGAATGTTTTGCTCTGTTGCACAATCTGTTTTAGGAAGTATGAACTGTGGAAATTGTTGTTTGTCATTTGGTCAAGGTTGAGTTATTAAATCGGATGTTTGTTGGATATGGTTGTATGTATTTTTTTTATTTCTGTCATTAGGGAGATTATTCTTGAATTAAATGTCTACATATTATATGAACATACGTATATAATTAGTTTTGTGTTATAATTTTGATTTGTTTTTTTTTTTTTGCTTACTATAGATATATTTTCGAAGCAGACTTGTTTGAGCCTATTTGATTGTTAAATTAATCTTCTCATCCAATAATCTCCCATAAGATCTTGTGGGCGTTTGGTTTTATCATCCAAAACCATAACGCCCAAATTATTAAATGTCATAAGAACTAAAAAATTACTGAATAATTGGTTGTTACTTATATTTTTTTTCTCAAATTTGGGTGATGTGAGATTGAATTTGGGCGCTATGATTTATATTATAGGTGTTATATCATTTTCGTTTTGACTTTTAGAGCCCCAATTAAAAAAAACTTATCCCGAACTAAAAAATGGAACACTAAAAATCTGATACTTTGCTCAATTTTTCAAGTAGAAAAGCGTCAAAAAGACCAAATGGAAGGTCATATCGAATTTAAAAACGAAATAACGCCTCAAATGGATAAGAAAGTCCAAATTCAAAAACATTTGGATGTTATGACAATTCAAATTTTGTGCGTTATGACATTACTTTTGAATATTGTGACGCTTTCTTTTGTGAGTTTTTTCGCAATATGCGTTCGTTTTTTGGGCGATATGGTATACCTTACAATTCGGACGTTATGGTTTTGGGCTAACACATACTCGACTGTTCGGTAAATTTCTTTTTCCCTAATTTTAAGAATACAATTTTGAAATTTATTGAAATCTCCTAAAATTCATTTCATCGAATTTGGATTTATTATGTCTCACGTTTCGCATTTCTCAGTGTACCCTACAATTTAACTCTGATGAGTATCAGGTTTAAATTTCAAAACTTAAAAACCAATTAAAACTGTTCGCGAATCTTAGCATGAGGAATCTTCAGTAACTTTTCATACTTATTTAGATAAATTTTATTAAAGACGGCAAAAAAAAGTTGATATTATCATAGACGGTATTGAAATAAAAATTTTATATTACTACACCAAAGTTCCAATTGCCTAAGGAGATATTCAACTTCATTCAACATATACTCTTGGCAAAATTCATCACCCACAAGTTTGATAACAAAGTTAATCCTTACAGAATATTTGCAACATAAAACTAGAACAAAAGACTTTCAACATAGGTACATCAGAATAAAATAAAAGGCACAACTGGGTCGCACATATTTGCTCTTTTGACTAGTTCACTTAGTGCTCAAATTTGTAGAATATCCTTTTTCTGAGAATGTGAACCAACTAGAAAAAATACGTTGAAACAAAAAATCCTCTCTAAGATTTGTATTTAAATGGTTAAAGCCGTTTTTGAGAAAACAAGTTTTTTCTTAAGGATCTTATGGCGGGTATAGGTATTAGGAGGAATCAAACTAGTCACTTAGTTTAAATGTGTTACAGCCATTAGCGCATATTATGTTTTGCTGCACTTATAATCTCCTCAAAACCGTAATTTCTTCCTACACATACACCTACTACATTCTAGAACTGTAAAAGAATTAAAACAATTGTTAATGCATTTTTGTGAAGTCTGCAGAGTTCAATTCATTTAATTCATTTAATTCATTGGCATCAAAATGAATTAAATTCAGTGAATTCAAAATAACTTCAGACTTTAAGTTTTCTCATTCCCCATTCAATTTAAATTCAATGACTTCAATCACTGAATTATTTTGCATTCACTGACTTCAATCACTGAATTCAAAAAGTATTCAGAATTCAGAGTGTTTAAATCCCATTCTATAAAATGAATCAATTCAAATAGCCTTCAGGAATAAGAATGTTTGTTTAGTTGTCATTCTCTTAAGAATAAAAAAAAGATACAATCGCATTGGAAAAGATTTAATTTTAAACAAAAAAAAATTAAAAATTTAATTCAAAATTAATGAAATACGGGACTAATATGGGACTGAATATTGAATAAGGGACAGGCTCAATAAAAACCCGGGACAGGCTACTCAAATACAGTACTGTCCCGGGAAATACGGGACGAATGGTCACCGTATTTATAATACCTAGCTAGAATTTTTAAACAATAAATTCTAGGAAAATTTTGATTTTTTGAAATTTATTTTTCTAGTTTAGTTTTTTATGGAAAGTTTAAATAGTTTAAACAACAAAGAATTGAATCGTGATACCAAAAACTTTTAACACCTAACATTGAATTGCAGACTTTTTTTTATAAATCGAATAAAACAATTTGATAGATATTTCATCTTAGCAAAGTAAAAATGAATGGCATTTTTTTCATTTCTTGTAGGGAAATAAATAAAGTGCACGACTAGATCGCACGAACTTGCTCTTGTCGTGCACGGCTGGGTTGCACGTACTTGTTTTTGTGGCAAGTTTGTCAAGGCGTATTCCAAATATTTAATTTACAAAAAAAAATAAATTAAAAATTTAATTAAAACTAAAATTAAGCTTTTTTTGCAAATTGATGGTATTGACATTTTTTCAAGTCATCAAGACCTTTCTAAACAATATTTTTGGTTTGAAATCGATTAACCCGTTCATGAGATATCTCAATGAAAAAATAACGGTTCTATGGGAGGCCCCGTTATTACGCTTGCCTAAATATTTTTTGCAATTTAACTAAAGGAAATCAGACAGAAACCATCGGTAATTTTTTTCAAGAAAATCGTTGGAGCTGTTTTCGAGAAAATTAAGCTTTTCCAAAAAATTAAGCTTGCTAAAAAAAAATTCAATTTCTCCTCTGAGGAATAGTCTACAAATTTTACATACCAAATTTGAAGTAAATCAGTAAAGCCGTTTGGGCTGTAGGTGCTGATACATACAGACTGATATACAGACAGACAGACAGAATTTCCAGACCCACTTTTTTCGTCTTCGCTATCATCGTAGTGTCATGTTTGATTGTTGTCTCAATTTTTTTTTGCACGAATGCAATACTTGCCTTATAGTACCTTGAATCGCAAGCAAAAATAATAATGGTGAAATATCATATTGACACAGTGAAACTTTTAAATTTAATCACCTTAATTTAAACGTCAAAAGCAAGCCATGGTGAAGGCTTTTTCAATAAGAGGTGTTATTTTGAATAGCCCGCTATATCGGTAGCTGTCACTTTTGAAGCTGTCATTTTTTGACATTTGACAAGTAGAAACTACGCCATTAATAAAACTGGAACAACTGAAACAATCTGGACAATGTTTACTTTCAACAAGACGGCGCTACAAGCAATGAAACCATCGATCTTTTACGGGAAAAGTTTCCGGACCGTGTTATATCTCGAAGAGGTGATCACAATTGGCCACCGAGATCTTGTGATTTAACACCTTGCAACTTCTTCCTTTGGGGCCACGTGAAAGATAAGCGTCGATTCAAGACCTCAAAGATGGAATTCGTGAGGCTATCGAGGACATAGGGCAGCCACTTTGCGATTTGGTTATGGAAAATTTCATGAAAATGATATGGTCCTGTAAGCGTGGTCGTGGCGGCCATTTGGCTGATGTTGTATTCCATTACTAACGGCATACCTTCCTCTTTATAATGAAATAAACATCCGATCATATATCTCAAAAAATGCCATTTTTCTTTGAATATCAAAATAACACCTCTTATTGGAAAACCCTTTATAAAATTTTTAAAGCAATTGACCATGGTCTAAAAGTATAGCAACATCTTTCAACATTTAAAGTCAATCTAATATTCCAATCCTAGAAATTGAAAAATGTAACTTTTTTCAAAATTTTCGTTTTAATCACATGTTGTATAAAACGGCCATAGAATTCTACAATTTCTCACATTTCTATAAGAATTACATTCTTCACCATCCCTCAGTTATAAGGTGCAATACGCTTGAATGCTATTCACATATAAAGCCAAATAGATATTTCAACAAAGCCGGTCAATAGACCATGACTGTGTGTAAATTCATGAATGATTAAGTGGTGCGCTGCAAACAGTGTAGTACTGAGTTAAATACAAAAATATTTCAAGATGAATGTAACTATGCGGAAGTGCCAGGTATTCACAATTACTTTAATTGTATGCGGTTGAAATTATGGGTTGAGTTAAAGTGAGGAATTTATCAAGAGACTCCTTAGGGGTGCTTCAACTTTTTCCAATAGATTGAACGATTATTATTACATTGAATGTAATTGAGGTTTTTAACTACAATAGGTATCACAACAAAATACATGTTGAAATTAATCAGTTTTTACTTGTTCAATAGGGCAAGTATTGGTTTCGTGTAGAAAAAAAATCGAGGTTTTAATCAAACCTGACATTACGATACTAGAGAAGCCTAATAAGTAGGTTTTGTGATGCCGTTCCTCGGTCTATCTGTGCGGATGTGCCTATGTGCGGTTGTCTGTGCACTGACCTACAGCATAAATGTTTTGACGGTTTTAGTCCAGATTTCGTGTAAAGCACTTTTTGGTGATTCCTTAGACCTAGAGGAGAAATTCAAATTTTTGTTTTAGCGCAGTACCTGACATATAACGGTTTTAGTTTTCCCAAATTTTCTCTAACAATTTTGATAAAACTTGCTGTAAGTTATATTTGTTGTAGTCTTAATATAACTATCCCTGTGGCTTTGTAGGTAAAGTCAGAATGTCAAAGTTTTACAGTTGGGAGTATTTCCTCAAACGACGTTTTAGGTTTGACGTATAATAAACTTAGCACGGGTGTTAGGGGCCCTAGAGTTTGTTCGAGAGGAATGTCCTTTATGGAATTTAATCATGATCATTCTCTACCCTAACAGTTGGGCTGGCCCTTTCGGGGAGCTTCGTGCTGGCTGTGGTTATCCAAAGCGGAAACATTTGGCACTTCGGTGCAAGCGATGTAGATCGGTCTCGCTTCTTAACAAGGAGTGTGCACATACCTACATGTTCTCAAATTTGTTACTGTGGTGTAATCTACTTCGGTAATTATACTTCAGGACGCTGGCTGGTTTACGTTCAATTGAACCCGCAGTGGGTTTGCCCACCGTGGGGTTTAGAAGCTTAATTGCTTAGGTACCCACGTAAAGCTTATCAATCACTGTCTTAATATAACTGCATTTTAGGCTTTTGGCTTAAAATGCGCATAAGGGAGATTTGCTGTTAACGGTTCTTACAAATTTGGCCATAACTTGATAACGGCTAAGCCGATTCCTATTAAATTCGGTAGAGATTTTAAACCTGACAAGTGACATTTAGCACAAGATGGCATTCAAAGTTTTTGACTAAATAACCGTTTAATGATAGATGCTATACAACTTGATCTCACGTTAAGGCCATTTTTTGATATTTTTCCAACTTTCTTCAGAATTTAATAAATTTTAATTTGTGTAGTCCCATAGTTAGCTACAAGAGCAAGTTCGTGCGACCCAGTCGTGCATTTTATTTTTTTTAACAATACCCACAGGACAATAAAAATGTTTAAATGTCAGTTGAAGAACGTCTTTAAATGTTAACCTTGTTATGTTGGGATCTAAAATTGCGGTCCGCCCATAAGACTAAAGATTTCGAAAATGCATTACCTTCATCAGCTGCAGGTTTTGTGTTGGGAGTGCTATACATACACATTTTATATCACAGTTCTGTTGAAAATCTCCAGAAAATGGAATGACCGTGCAGCCTTAAAGCCTTTCTCTTTTTTTACTGCAGAAACATATTTTTTTTTTTAATTTTCACATTAAGAAACTTCAGTATAAAACTTCAGGAAAAGATAAATCAATCCAGTCGTCATTCATCGAGTTTTAGGCTTACCGAAACATTTAGCAAATAATTTTTATTTATATAACCGACTTTCCGCAATGATAGCTCAAATAAAAAATTACAAAATTATCTTTTGAAAAAAAAAATACGTAAGCTTTACTGTCCTGTCCAATTTATCATATTTGACTCATGGCATTTAATTTGTACCTGTTTTTTTAGAATCTGTGAATCATATATTCAAAAGTCATTGAAAAGCGTCCCCATCTTAGTAGCAATTGAATGCTGTGTATCAAATGTGATACATTGGACAGTGATTGTTAAATAAATAGGTTCATGAACTAATTTAATTTTTATTAATGAAGATATATGTACCTACCGTTATTTTGTTTTTGATAACTCAAAATAGTGGCACACGCCGGACAACGAAGTGCACCAACATTTTTGTTGGTTTTTGAATAATCTTTCTCCCCGACGACGTTTAACAGAATATGACTGGACTCCCTCACGATTTAACGAACTACAGAAAATTTTATTATGTACCTCCTAAACACTCATAAGTTAACAACATCATCAACTGACTTATTTTGGTGATACTCAATAAAAAGTGGTTAGTTTCTTTAAAACTTGTTATATCTCAAAAGTCATAAAGAAACGTCCTCTAAGAGGTTTAACACTGTTTCAACACAATTGTTGAACTTACATCTTAATTTTAAGTATATTTATACACCTTTATCACGAAAACACTTTAAAAAAATCATTTTAAGTATTAAAACAACAAAATATCACCCACGCCTGTATATGCATTTGTAAAAACATTTTAATTTCCTTTATAGATAGTGCCATTCAATAACTCTTCTGCAAAATGAAACAGCACTCACAAACAATGCTACACCTAGTTGACGACCCTTTTCGTTCACTCTCGCAAACCACTCTTAGTTTACTTTACTTGGGTACCTATATTCCTTTCATTAAGCATAACTTTTCGGGAGAAGCAAAACCAACACATTCCATTGAGTCCCTAAATGAAATTAATAGAAAACACCCAGAAAGCGAATGGTTAAAACAACAAAAAATAACGAAAAACAAAACATTCCTACGGCATCATCAGCGGCAAACAAGGAGGTTCCTAAAGATATATAGGCAGACATATACCTATAGAACACACATCCTGCATCCTGAGAGACGACACCTATCGGAAGTGTCTTCGCTTTGCCAAACACTCAAACTTCGCATTACATCTCGCCTCTTGCGCCAATTTCATTGTTCAAACACATTTCTATAAAACGGATGAAATGCTTTTCCGCCTGCTTTCCACCAACGAGACTGTCAGAGAGCCTCTGCTTCAGCAGTACCTCTTCCAAAGCAAGACACCTCCACCACTTTTGTATCTGATTGTTTATTCGGCTGTCATCGCGCGAGCATTTTGCTATCAAATAATACAACGCTTCGTTATCCTTGCCACACATATTCTATATGAAATATCCTTGATATCGATAACAAAAACAATAAATATTCCTCCTTGCACTTCCTTGATAGACAGACAGGCAACTTAGAGTGGGATTGGTGTAAGTATATGGAGGACAATATAGCGATCAGGACATGTGGTGCGCCTGATGCCGTCGAGTGTTCCGTTCGAATTTAATTCAAACTTTAAGTGAATTAACCATATGAGTTATGTCCTTGTTAAAGTGAGTCGTCCTTACATACATATATATATATACTTGTGAAGTGAAGGTGCAGTTTTAAATAAATATCCATGCACACGTTTTTGATGATGGGTGTGTTTTCCATCATACAGAGTGTAAGAGCGAGAGTTATGATGCATTTATGCCCGCAAATTTGCCTTTTATGAGATTGTTTATATCGGGCGATGATGGTATGCCACAAACTTTAAAGTATCTATATCCTATATATCTACTTATATAAACTGCAGGACGAAAAGTCGACAACACAAAGCCACTTTACTAGCTCATAACTCAATTGAGTTTGCTTTATGAACTTAGAGTTTCTAATGCAAACATCAAACTATAAGGGTTGTTGTGTGTGTGTTTTTTTTTTTTTTTTATTTTGAAAACTATGGGCTTTTCAGGAAAAGCCTCTCTATCAATTTATACAGATGGATGGTATGTGGCTCCAATAATTCACTTACACTGTTCGAGGTGAGATTTTAATTCAATTAAAACAACTTCTACCTCCTTTCCTTCTGTTTGGTTTTTGCTGAAAAAGCCTATTTCCTCAGAGAGTGCCATGTTTTTGTCATCATTAAGTCATGGTTATATGGTAGTAGCGGTGCGGTACTGGTACGACACCAGGGGTAGTTTTTGGTAAAACCTCATTTTTAATTCAATTACAAGTGAAGTTATTTTTGGTATCACCATACTAACAGCTCTGTGGTGCGTTGGTTTTAAATTCGATTAGAACACAATTTAAATCGAATTTGAAAGAGTATGGCTGACAGAGTTAATAAATGAGATAGGTTCTCTTACGTGAACTGAAGTTGTTGTATTTATTTTTACTGCTTCATTAATGGTTGGAATAAGTTGGTGCTCTTTTGCAAAAGTTTTTTTTTGAACTGAAATGTTGGTTTGGGTTTGTTACTTTGACAACAGCTGAAAAACCTTTTGATAAAACACGAAAGTTCTCAAATTTTAAAATTGATTTGATGTTGGTATCTGCCATCTGTCTTTTGCTTATACGTTATACTATATGCTCCCACCAAATTACGCAATTTCTGTAAATTTTCCGAAATCGCACAATTTCCCATACAAACATACAATTTCGAAATCATCTCAAATACCTCAATATTAAAGTAATTTAAACGAAATTGTATTGAAATTACGTTCCATTTTAGATTGTTCCACTTTTATTGATTAATAAAACGAACAGAGCTACAATAGCAAATGTGGATATTCTTCGTATTGTAAAAGAATACTATATATGGTTCACATTAGTTAGAAAGAGAAAAACATATATTTTCTATTATTCTTTTGATTACAATTATTGTCAAACAAAATCATCTCAAAATATGTATGCATCTAAGTCAGTTTTCTGTCATATTTTGTCTGTATTTACGTATTCCTTAGGAAAAGATATAAATTCTGAAAAATAAGAAAAATTAAAGAAGATGGAAACTACCGTCGAAACGTCGGGAAAGAAATGAAATGTATGTTTCACTTTTTAAACACTGCGACCAGTTTCCTTAAATAGGAATATTCAAATAATAACATCTATTTTTCAACATAACAACATAAGGCTCTCCAGACTAAGACACGAGAAAAGGGTTACTTGGATGAAGATTGTTGTTTTTTTCCCGACATGTTTCTGAAGGTGAGACACTATTCAGTAAATGAAGGGCCAGTTCTTCACCCTCTTAACGAATCATATAGATCTCAGATTATTCTTTCCTTAAAGTTAATAATTTTTCAACCTGTCACTATTTATAGAAATTTATAACAAACACTATTTCTAAACATAAAATGTTGCCACATATGGCTTGCGGTGCAGTAAGCAAGCATGAATTTTAATTGCCAAATATGACGTTTTTCTAACCAAAAGAAACAGTTTTTTGTTTAAAATTATTTATTGAAATTAATAACAAATGTTATTTCTATACATAAACTTTTTCCATATATAGCTTGACCTGCAATAAGCAAATCAGTTACGCCAAGTGGAAAGCAAATTAATAAATAAATAAAAAAATGCAAAACAATCATATCGAACAACGCTTCCTTGGCAATTAATAGTAACAGAAAACTAACAAGGTCTCAAAACCTATAACATTTCCTCTGGATGATATTTAGTACGAGTGCCTTCAAAAATGTAGTCACTTTCCTCGTAAGAAGCACGATCTTGGGTTTTTCCATAACATCAATCATTCTAATCTCGTCATCTTCCGAATCAGATTCAATGCTTTTATGGGTATCAGGTTATTCAGGATGTTTTCCATGAACTTCAGCCTGTTCAATGATCTTGTTTTCACTCAAGAATCCATCGCATGAATAACATAAAACCTCTGTGAATTCACAAGAAGCCATATATGGACGTCGAAGGAAACCTCGTTGCTCAACTCGACTCACATTAAATGCATTGTTGCAAAAAAGCAATTGCATATCACTTATCAATATCTAATCACGATAGAAAAATATAAGTGCCATTAAAATTAGTCGCAAGCCAAAAATTTTTTTTTGTTTTCTATATTTTTATTTGCAAGTCCATATAAAACTCTTACTTGAAGGAAGCTTCTCGCTGCTGGCGTAGAGAAAAACGATACCGAGATTCAGTTTCAGTCATGGTTGTTTGTCCGTGGAAGTTTCGCAGTTTTAGCAGCCGACGTAGAAAAATCGAAAGCCATATATGGCTTCTTTTAACTTAACTACACCTAAGAAGAAGAATTTTGAATTGGAGTTCTTCAAAAGCTTACGATTTCTTTGTTTGTGTTTTCACTTTAAAAAGATTTTGTAAGCCTTTGAAATATTATAATTATAAATACCTAGTGTAAGGTATCAGGTGGTACAATTGGTTGCTGCTTGGCATTCAGATCTTTGTTAGCTCTGGTTCGTTTCCCAGCAATTTCAAATCTTTTTTTTTTTTTTTATTTCTTTCATTATAAATTTTTTTTTCTTATTTTTTTTCATCCTTTATTCTTTCTTCGTAATTATTTTATTTCAAATCAATTTTTTCATAATGGTTTGCTCTGCAAAAGCCTGTCCTGATGATTCTAGTAATAGCCGTCTCTTTACCTGTTTTGGACCTTGTGGTAATCTTTACCATGCTAAATGCGTTGGTTCTACCATTGGATTTCTTGATAAAGTAATAAATTCTGATATTGCCTTTTGGTATTGTACCGACTGCCGTAAGATTTCACTTTCTCAGCTCTCCTTCAAAATGAATTCTTTTAAAGAAAACATTTTAAAGCTCTCTAAAGGGTTCAATGACTTGTTGACAAACTTTAACACTGCAGTGTCAAATGTAACTACATTTTCCCCTTGCAACGATATGATCAATGTCGAAACATCAACTGATGACTTGATCCAACAACCTGTTTCTATTTCCGTTCCATCAGATGAATCAGATTTATCAACAAGAACTTCTTCTTCAGCACTATCTGATCGCGACTCTGTTGCAAAAAGAGGAAATAAAAGGATACGAGAAAACTCAACAGTGGTTAAGAATTCAAGTCCCCCTCCAAAACGAACCAATTTAAGGAGCAACTCTAATAGTCTTATTGATTCAGGCGCATCTAGTTCGTCTCATGTCAGTCCGACTTTAACGATTGCTGTTAATACGGTGGCTGACAATGATTGTGAAACTATATCAAACCATATTGTAATAACAGAACCTTGTCCTCGTCCTATTGAGGCTGTCCCTAAGCCTAAATCAATTTTTATTTCTCGCCTTAGTCCAGATATAAGTGTTCATGATCTTGTTTCCCATTTGGTCTCTAACAAATACATTCCGAACAATGCATCGGTTAAATGTACCAAAATTAGTAAGGTAAATAGTTTTGTCTCATCCTTCAAAATTGTTGCTCACCCGGCATTTTTCGAATCTATCATTAATACTAAAAATTGGCCTTCTGAAGCGCTTATAAAAGAGTTTGCTACCGTGAGAAGTAAAAGAAGTAAGTGCGTTATTCCTAAGAAATCTCCGCCAAAAAACTAAAAAGGATTACCCTCTTTTATCAAAACGTCAGAGGGCTTCGCAGCAAAACTGCAAATATCTATACTAACTCTCAAGCTTTTTCACATGACATCTTTGTTTTGACGGAAACTTGGCTGAATTCAAGCTATTTAGACACAGAACTTTTTAATCAAGAGTTCTTAGTTTTTAGAAAAGATCGTCATGTTGATAAACCAAAAGAATTAGGCGGTGGTGTGTTGATTGCTGTTCGTAATAATTTTGTATCTACGCGTATTTCTTTCCCCTTCGATCTTTCTATTGATTTGGTTTGCATCAAATTAAACATAGAGTCTAAGTATGTATATATTATAAATGTATATATTCCTCCAAGAAGTTCAAGTTTGTTGTATAATGAACTTGTTTTGGCCTTAGACTTTATCATTGACTTGTCTTGCTCCAACAGCAATATTCTACTTCTCGGGGATTTCAATTTACCCCATATAGAATGGGTTCCTTCGGATGATGGATCATTTCAAGAAGCCTCATTAACATCTTCACAAACAGAGCTTCTCTCTCTAGATGGTATTAATTCTACTGACTTACAGCAAGTTAACTGTATTAAAAACTCTAAGAATCGAGTACTCGATTTGATATTTTCTTCTGACGCTATTAGTACTGTTGTTCAGGAATCTAGTTCTGGAATTACTAATATAGACAATTACCATCCACCCTTGGATATATTTTTTGATTTGAGCAACCATCCTCTCGAAAATTGTAATTCTCAAGATTGTTCATTTGTTTTTGACTTTCGAAAGTCAAATTTTCAGTTGCTTTCCGATGTAATAAGTAGATCGAATATTAGAAATATATACGATTCTACAAATATTGACGATGCAGTAACTGAGTTCTATAATATAATCAGTAGCTGTATAAATAATTGTGTACCTACAAAAATATCTAAAAACACTAATTTTTGTCACCCTTGGTACACACAAGAGCTAAAATCTCTTCGAAACAAGAGAAATAAAGTATGGAAAGCTTATATAAAAACCCTCTCTCCAACAATTTTCGAACAATATATTGCCTTATTTGAAGAATTTAAAAATCTTTCAAAATTGTTGTACACCAATTACGTTAACGAAATGGGGGCTTCTTTAAAACAGGACCCTAAAAGTTTTTGGCATTTTGTTAACTCGAAAAAAAATTCGGATGGCTTCCCAGCAAGTTTTTTATATGAGAACACTTCCGTACAAAATCCCAGTGATATTTGCAACGCGTTTGCAAATAATTTTCATAACTCATTTGTTGATACTCATAGAAGTGTTGATATAGATTTTTTTAAAGACGTGAAAAGCTACCCGCAAGTTAATTTTAACAATATTCCTGTGAAACAAGATAGAGTTTTGCATTTTTTGTCATCCTTAAATGACGATTACTCTTATGGCCCTGACGGTTTACCCCCAATTGTTCTGAAAAAATGTAGTGATGTATTAGTGCAACCCTTGCAATTTTTGTTTGAGCTTTCTCTAAAAGCTGGAAAATTTCCGTCCTTCTGGAAGAAATCATTTCTCACTCCTGTTTTTAAAAAGGGTGATAAATTCGACATTAATAACTATAGACCCATTTCTAAATTGTCATGTGTTCCGAAGCTTTTTGAACAGGTTGTATGTGAAAGCCTTTCATTTTTTGGTAAAAACATTATTTGTAAACAGCAACATGGCTTTGTGCAGAAAAGGTCTACTGTTACAAACCTTCTTACCTTCTTGCATAATTGTTCAAATGCATTAGAAAAAGGTAATGAAGTTGATTGCATATACACAGATTTTTCTAAAGCATTTGACCAACTCAGCCATGACATTATTGTTTTTAAACTCCAAGCGTATGGTTTCCCTACTCTTTTTATTTCGTGGATCAAATCGTACCTTGAAAATAGATCTTACCAGGTCAAATTTAGAAACTCCCTTTCAAATACTTTCTTTGCCCATTCAGGCGTACCCCAGGGAAGTCATTTGGGCCCATTCTTATTCATTCTTGCTATAAATGACGTTTCATCTTGTATACGCTTTAGTGAGATTCTCATATTTGCAGACGATATGAAAATTTTTAAAACAATCAAATCTCCTAATGACCACAATCTTCTGCAGGCTGATGTCAATAGTTTCAGTGAATGGTGTTATAAAAACGGGTTAACTCTTAACCCAAAAAAATGCCAAACAATGACCTTCTCAAAGAAAAGATCTTCAAGTTTCTTTGAATATTGTATATCTCAAAATAAAATCTGTCGCGTGGTTAGTTTCAAAGACTTAGGTGTAAATTTTAGTGCTAATCTAGAATTTTCTGAACATATTAATTTTATTGTAAATAAAGCGAACTCTATGCTTGGATTCATAAAACGGTGGGCAAAAGAATTTAACGATCCGTACGTCACTCTCTCATTGTACAACTGCTACGTAAGGCCTCATCTTGAATATGCCTCACAAGTATGGACTCCTTTTTATGAAATCCATAAGAACCGTATTGAATCAGTGCAGCACAAGTTTATTCGCTTTGCTCTTAAAGGCCTTCCTTGGGCCGATCCTTATAATCTGCCACCTTATGAACATCGGATACAGCTTTTGCAGATTCAATCTTTACACCAACGAAGGGTAAATAATGATTTAATTTTTCTTCATCAACTTATCAGCGGACAAATTGATGCTTCGGACCTGTTAGCTTCTATTGGCTTAAACTACCGCGGAGGGTCTTACCACCTACGAAGATCTGAACTTTTACATATTGAACTCCACAGAACTAATTATGGCATGCATGAGCCTCTCACACGGATGAGTAAGTTTTATAACATGAATGAGAGCCTTATAGACTTTAATTTAAATAAAAATATTTTAAAAACTCTCTTTAGAACCAGTGCTCCACGATCATAATTGTTTCTGTGTTGTATTGTAATAATGTATTTATGTTGTATTTATGTGCATGTGTTTTTGTTTTTGTACCATTGTGCTTACTAACAACTAACACCTGCACTAAGTGATGAGCCAGTGGGACACATTATATGTGTTGGCAAATCTTTCTTTCATATGTTGATGCTTGCTTTAAGCTCCATTTGAAAATAGATCTGATAGTGTAAAAAAAAAAAAAAAAAAAATAAAAAAAATGTTATGGTAAAGCAGTTTCTCACTTAATCTGATAGTTGAACCTAGTTTACATGGTTAATCCAATGAGTTGTTGCAATTTAAAATGTCACATGTTTCATAGAAAAATACTAGCCTAATTCATCATATCGTACGTTTCCAGTAACAAATCAAAGTTTTTCACAGTCATTGCTTGGTGCGAACAGTAGAAACCATTATGTTTCATAACTTTTCATAAGTCGTTAAACACTGCCAAACAATATATCAAAAGAAACCTTTCTTTATCGTCTAATCATTTATCTTCAAAAAGAACCATAGATTTTATTTCTAAGATTCTTAATAATTCCTTAAAAACTTTTTAATTTTCCTCTTAATAAATAGGTTTACTATGTTTTTAATAACAAAAAAAATGATGCTATAAATTCTATCTCAACATTTTCACTTTGAAAAAAATTTTAATTAATTACACAATAAAGTCTATTTGGTCGTTCGCGTCCACGCCTGGTATACGCCGAAAATCAAACAAAATCAAAATGCGCTAACTATGTCCTGTAATATATGTGAATATAATGTTCAAACATAATAATTCTCTATGTGTAAATGGATATAGAGTACCACAAAATAACCATCAGCATTATCAACACTGTTATAGTTGATTTTCATAAACAAACTTAACCCACCCACACTGCCCGCCCCCAAAATAACAACATAAATACATACACACAGACCAAAACACTGCGATACAAACGAAAATAATTTATGTACAATTCCCATAAAATTAAAACCGCACTAAAACCAAAAGTTAATATTTGTCTTCAACATGTAAGCCACAATTAATTTGGTTGGCATCTCACCTCGCTTCGTTCGTGCATCCTGCACAGGACATGCTGCAGACAAAAACTACACTATACCATACCATACTCTCTTTATAGAAGAAGTATTGTTTGGTAAAGGGAAGGGGGTTGCAGTGGTAATAGCACACGAGCTTCCGGTTCTTTGTGTTTGCACATGATGATATTTCCGTCATTTACTTCGAGACCATCATTATCATGTCCTCCTTTTCCATACCCCGCACCACACGAAAAGAATTGGCAAAGTTTCGACTTTTGAATGGGTGCCAGTGTCCTAAATGTTAGAAACCCCCACCATCAAAATGTCCTTGTCAATTTAACCGTTGGCTATTTTAGAAAACTATAAAACCAAAGAGGAAGTTTGTTGTAAAGTCATCTCTTTTTACAACCTATAGCACACGATATGCAACACAACTAGAGTATCCTGAATTTGTTTTGAACTTGAAAAAAAGCTTAGTCTGTTATTGTATCTTTTGGTCTTCTTACTACATATGATGCGACGAGTCCTTTTGAAATTGGAAAATTGGGATCCTTTGACTGTAAGTTCTCAAAAGGACCTAACTACCGGATGGGTAACTCTTTGAATGCAACTTCACTAACTTTTTCAGCTTGTTTTCAATTTAAGAGATAAAAACACTTATTTTGAACTGCAACAAAAAAAAACAACTCCAAAAAGTGGACGCTTTTCCAGTTGTTAGATGTTTTGATGTTCCGATCCTTAACCATCAGCAGGAGACAGAGTAAAAAAAAAAGAAAATAGAAATAAATAAAACACACCTACAAAACAATCTGCTATTTCTACACGAAAGCCAGCGGCCAGGTGACCAAATGAATTTAACCAGGATAAAAGGATAAAGTAGCGGAATACTGTCTCATTTGATCAAAGTTAATTCATCCAAAAGAAGGAGCTGCAAAAAAATGGTAGGTGGACAGGACACTCTGGGAGCAAACAGAAAGTGGTTCTGATTTTTTTTGCTTTTCTTACTCCAAATGTTTTCGTTTATTTTGTTCCTTTTTTTTTTTTTGTTTGTTTAGACAAGGACACGAAAAGGGAAGACATGGCATTTAATTCAATTGAACGACAGCTTCAGACGAAGGGTTTGTTATTTTTGTACCCTTTTGTTTCTTATACCAAGGATGTGAGAAGTATTTTTTCTACTTTCATTCATTGAAATGGGTAGGACCTTCGAGTTTTAGATTTATGTGGGATATTTTTTTTTCAATGCAAAATTAAAATATAAAGTTGTTTTATTTTTTTAATATTAAAATGAATGAGTTTAGTCAAAGAATGTGTTAATTTATTAACGCATCACTGCAAAAATGATACCAAAACCATATCGTTCACAAATCCAAATAATTGGCATCACTTCAAACGTCAATTGCAAATAATTTATAAACCGATGCACAAAAATGAAGCAAAGAAGAATAATATCTAGTTGCACCAAAAAATATTTCTTACTTTAAAATTAACCAACCATTTTAATTTTATCTGTTCACCACACCAACATTAGGCGGTGAATTTGATCAAAGTTAAGAAAGAAGAACATTTTGTACCAACCCTGGATGTGGATCTTGGAAGGTGGATTATTTTAAAGTGAAAAACAAAAAAATAAAGTTTGCTGATCAGGGCTTTTGTTTAAAAAAAATGCAAATTATGCTTGTTGAAATGTGATTATTTATCTATTTTCCTGGATGTGAACGTGAAAAAACGATTAAATGCCGTTTTTCTCATACATTCGTCTATATTTTCGCCGATCTTTTTTATGGTCATGAACATGAAGACATTACGAAAATTTCGAAGTCACTATTAACTTTTACTGTTGTTAAAACTTCAGATATATGTAAATGAATTTACTATGGTAAGCAATTGAACTAAAGGGTTTTCCAATAAGAGGTATTTTGATATTCAAAGAAAAATGGCATTTTTTGAGATAAATGATCGGATGTTTATTTCATTATAAAGAGGAAGGTATGCCGTTAATAATGGAACACAACATCAGCCAAATGGCCGCCACGACCACGCTTACAGGACCATATCCTTTTTATGAAATTTTCCATAACCAAAGCGCAAAGTGGCTGCCCTATGTCCTCGATAGCCTCACGAATTCCATCTTTGAGGTCTTTAATCGACGCTGCGCTGTTGGCGTAGACCTTATGTTTCACGTGGCCCCAAAGGAAGAAGTCGCAAGGTGTTAAATCACAAGATCTCGGTGGCCAATTGTGATCACCTCTTCGAGAGATAACACAGTTGATATTAAAAATTTCGTTTTTCTCATACAATCGTCCATATTTTCGCCGATCTTTTTTATGGTCATGAACATGAAGACATTTCAAACATTTCGGAGTCACTATGAACTTTTACTGTTGTTAAAACTTCAGATATATGTAAATAAATTTACTATGGTAAGCAATTGAACTATTATAACGAAACAGTGACGTGAATTGTTTGCTTCACTTTATTCTTGAGCTATAATCTCAATTGTATGGTATATTCGAAGTGCCCCATGGAGAATTAGTCAGAGATCTGAAATCCAACTCAACTCCTAAGTTTCTTTTTGAAATGGAATACCTCTTTTAAGGTACTGAAAATTCTTAAGGAATTTTATTTTTTAGTAATATTTGGAGTTAATTTTAAGGTTTTCTTCAGTTCTATAGAACTAATTACGCAAACAAATGGATTGGTTTTTCTCCGTCAGTTTTATAGTTTGAAGCTTGAGACAGGTGGCTCTTACGTTTCAGACATTCGATTAAGAGTTTGATCTACATTACTTTCATTTTTAGTAATCACCATTCTATGAAAAACTTTAAAAAATACATTGATTTCAATTTTTTACCATCTTGATTGTTCCATTCTTAATAAATACAAATACTAAGATTTTACTCAATTTTTCCAAACGTTCATTTTCATTAAAATAAAATCTAATGGCTTAATCAGATCGAACGGCTCCAAACAATCCACCATATAAAAGTTTTTAAAAAAAGTAGGAAACATATCCTACTTGTGCCATATAATCACTTTCTTCTCAGCTTTAAAAAATGGACTCCTATTCCTTCTGGTCTTGGCATCATCGTAAAAGCAACCCATACAAAAAAAATTGGGAAACAAAAAAATCACTTCATAACGAGGCCGAAGGCCTTTGCTTAGCTTATAGTACAGTTAAACCACCCTTAACCTTCCACAGAGGGGTGCCGTTCTTTAACCAAGACTGAGGATGGCACAAAATGAATTGTCGTTGGGGATAAAATGTTATCACTTTACAAAATTGCTCATTAGCACGTGCTAATATGGAACTTTCATCCCGTTTACCTTATTTCCCTCTTCCCATAATAATAACAACGTACTTGATCCTCTTGTTTGAGTCAACATGAAAAGGACTAACAAGGAATATCTCAGTCAGGCTCCTGTTGAATATTTTATGCTCAACTTTTGCCCTGCGGGTGCAATTCTCTTGCCGAAAATTTCAGGTCATATGATCCAGACAAACAAGACGGCACAGCAGCACTGCTTTATAAGGACGACAGCAGCCAGCAGCGCAGGGAAATCAATTTGGAGTCTGAGAGTGTAGGAGGTTTACAAATGTGTGCATAGATAAGCTCGCGAATTTTCGGCACTGGTTTGTTGTTGTTCAGTGCTCAGAGGTGAAATTGAGCAACCAACGGAAGCACATTAATCCGTAATGTTTCCAGTATGATTTTTTTTTTTTAAGAAAGGGATGAACAGAATTGCTTGCTAAAAGAGACACCCTTATGTGTAACCAGTTCGCAATTACAATCATTGCATAGTGTAATTTACACCATTTAAAGTTTTAAGCCTGTCTGTCTGAAGGGGGCGCGTGAAAAGACCGCACGAGGGTGTTGTTATACGTATACGTTGTTCTCCAAAGGGAGTTAGTGGATTTTGGTTGACATTGTCGTTGGTCGTTTGTTTGTGTTTACATTTGCCAAGCAGATATTTAGACACCATGAGTGGACGAGTTGGGCACATATGGCGAATGATGTTATACCCGGTCGTTGTCATTATTTGTATGCAATGGTTCCTGCCTGGAGGGTGAGAACAAAGAGCAAACAATAATATGCCATCATATAGACAGAAAGTGGGCGTCTCAGAAGTGGAGGTTGGGAAAACAAGAAAAATGTGACATTTCGATGAAAAATGAAATTCTCGTCCTGGTGCAGTGCAGATAAGTCGACAAAGTGTGAAATTGGGATTTTCTGCGTTTAAGTGTATGGATATTACCTTTTCTCATATAGTATTAGTGGAAACTGAAGTGGAAAGATTGTAGATATAACAAGATGGGTGTGACAATGACGGATTGGTTGAGCAAATAATATTTTAAGTAAAAGTAAAGAATATTGTTATTACTAATAGAGTATGTTTAGTAAAACTGATTATTGTGTATATTATGTTATTATATCCATACGAACATAATGTTGTTCATTTACCATCTCGACAGATTATTAAGGGAAATAAAGAAGGATATTTAAAATATCAAGCCATATAGAACGTGCTAAATTCATGTTGAAAAACAATGAAAAGTTAAAACAAATCAAACAAAAACTGGATTAAATCAGCAAAGCTGTTACCGAAAACGAGAACTTCAGAATTTATTTTATCGTGAACGATTTTTTTAAGACTGATTTGCATTAGCAATAGGGCATGCTCTCCGTACTATCTGCTTAAATTTGGGCACACTTCTTTTTTCCTTCTCTCTTAAGAAGCTTCAAGACGTGCTTTTTCATCTATGTTATGAAATGGAAACATTCACCAACATTTGAGAGGCAATTATTTCGTGGTCATCATACTTGGCTTAATCACTCTTTTAACAAGTTTCTTTGTTCCGTTGATGGTAGCGTTCTTTTTCCTATTTCCTAAAGCAGCGCTTTCGCTTTTTTGAAGACAATTTCGTTGCAGAGAATTTCACATGGGTTACAATGTACATCCCACTTTTTAGTTTCAGCTCTGGTGATGATTGGCATAAAAGATTTTTTATATAAAATGTTTTGTTAAAAAACAAATAATAAAATTAATAAATATAGAATAATAAATAAAAATAATTTCGACTAAGTAGAAGACTTAGCATTAAATTTAGTGGACTTGTTGAATTATTGATTCAAATTAGCTTTTAGTCCATGAAAAAATGGCGTTTCGTGCGGATGCTCACTTTGCACTCATCAGTTGACGACGACGAGTGAGCACCTTGTCAATACGCAAATTTCCGCTTGTTTCAGTTCAACTTATATAACTTTTTTGACAAAAAGCTAAAGTGAACTTTATCCAACAAGATTACGATTGTAATCATTAAGCTGGAAGTGCTTAAAAGATTTTGCATACTAGAGACTAAAGTTTCCACCTTTGCTTTGTCCAGTATGTGACCCTTGATTTTTCCAGAGGTCTTTGTTTGTTTGCTTCTCCTCCATGTCTCTATTAAAAATGGTGTCACCAGGAAATGGTCTTGTTGCTTCTGCCATTAGTATCAACACATGTGGCATCATGAAACTGTTTACCAAATAGTAGTCTATCGTTTCACCATTTTGTTTCTTTTGTCTAATCGCCTTTTTTTCATCATCTCTTCCAGTTCGTTTGCTTCGCCTATTTATTCTTCCAACGTTCCAACTCTCTACAGTCAGATTTCAACTCATTTTTGTTGCATTACTTTTCTAGCCCCCGGAACTCATTTAGCTCTGACCCAGTCATTTCTGGTTGGTTCAAGACCAGTAGGTCGGATTTGTGACTCTTGTATAAGAAAGTATTTCCATAATACTCGAAATTTTTTCAAAAGTTTGCAATTTAGAAAATCAAAGTTTTGAGTTCATGTTTAACGTTGGAATTCAGATCGTTCTCCGATTTCAATCACTACAGTGATTAAACAAATAAAGCCGCCATTATGTCAAATTAAAAATAAAATCTAAAAGGATTTCTCAGTCAATAATAATTTATAATAAAAATAATGGCCAGAGTTTTGAAACTGAGACACCCACAACACCTAATGAACTAAGGTGGTGTATCAGTTTGTTCCTGCGAAAGATCTGTCAAAATAAATTTTGCAAATGGACATTTCACACTTTCGTAAGTTGAAAATTGATTTTGAAATTCGATGTTTATGAGATTCACTTGAAAGTGGAAAAATGTTGTGATCGCTATTGAAGATATTAAATTGTTTACACGATTTCAATAGTTAGTATTTTTTTTTTAGAGTGCTGAATTACGTTGGCGCTCTCATATCGACAAGGGTTTCCCCATAAGAAGAAGAACACTGGAAGCAGTTCAAAGACATCGACAGGATTTTTGTATGACATATTCTTCCGCACTGTACTGTTCCCTCATTTTTTAAAACATCAACATTGTTCATTGCAATGATATAAACACTCCATCAACAAAGTAATTTTTCAGTTTTTGAATTATGAATCTATATTTTAAATTCGTTTTCATTGAATTTTTTTAACAAAGTTTCCAAAGACACACCTGCGTGCGATTCTCAAAAATTCTAAACATCGAGGGTTACTCTTAGGACTATGTCCACTTGTAAGTTTAAACTCGAGAGATGCTCGTAGAATATTTACTCTCAAGTAGGCATCACTTTTTAGAAAAAGTGTGGTCACGATATTATAGTAATAGTATTTTGTATGCTTAAATTGTAGATTATAATCGAACCTTACACGGCTAGTCAAACGACATCAGTCATTGCACATAATTAAATAATCTATCAACTATAGGTACTATAAAATATTTGCAATTATTATTATCTTACATCTCTTTATTATTTATTCTAAACAATCAATTTACAATTTTAGTACTGCTCAAAGAATATACTCGAAGAATGCCACACAATATTCTGAATGAAATGTGGTTAACTATAATGAATTATTTTTATATCATTTCCACATAAATAACTGTTCATATAACCCAAATATTTAGTTCTAAGAAAGACTTCCTCATTGTTCAAAAACATAAACAAATGACATTTACATTTAAAATGTCATACTCACCAAGTGACCTAAGTTACTTATTCATTTGAGTGCACTCAAAATATTTGTGTCTATTTAGAAATAAGAACTGAAACTCCAAAACCCCAATGATGCCTTTCTAAAGTCAAATATTGTGTACTCTTTCGGAAGTTCCTTCCATATAGTGTGTAGATTTTGGTCGTCCTTTCTCTTTGGCAAACAAAAAACCCAAACTAACGAAGTTACCCCAGAAAATTGCTTCAAGTTACAACTAAAAGTGAGGGATAGAGAGTGAAGTCCTTTGGCCATGTTGAAGGTATATCTTTGTTGTGAACAAATCTGGGGGTGTAGAGTTGCTTTGGAATTTTCACAACATTATGTATGAAAATCTGAAGAATCCTTCGTATGCAGATTATTTTACACACACAAGGATTTTCAGCAAAAGCATCAGCTTCAGCATGCAAGAGATTCTTGTGTTTGGCTAAAGCGGTTACACACAGAGAAGAGCTCTTGTAACACTCGATCTACTTCTTCATCTTCTTTTGGCTACACAATTCATATGGAACATGAGTGTTTTGGGTTAATGGTATTTTACGCAATCCTGTTTTTGGTCTTGTTTAAGAGGTTGTCAGAGCTGTTGTAATAATCGCCTTGATACAAGATAATCGGATTGATGTTGATGATACACATTTATTTATATCTATATACATATGTATATAAGAAATAAGATTCATATAAGAATCAAATTGAATCAAAAGTCAAATTGAATTAATTAATATAGGTAAATACAGTTTTGAGGAAATTCTTAAATTGGGTTCAAGTCAATTTTAAACTACTTAAGACTTACTTAAATATGTAGAATGTTATACATAAAATTCTAGAAAGAAAAATGTATAAAACACTACATAAAAAAATTCATGAGTTTAGAAAAACAAATTGTGGTCAAATAATAAAATCAATGGACGGATGTTTACGATCGAACGCAGACGGACCAGGCGCTAGATTACGCAAGCGTGAGTTTTGTTTTGAGTTTCTTTAAAACTCACACCCCCGTTTGTTTTGTATTTGAGAGCGCTGAATAAATTTTTGTTCGTTGTCTAGTGAGCTGAATTTATTTTGACTATTATTTTTTGTTTATTTTTGTTTATTTTTGTGAGAAATTTTATTCAAAACTGAAGCAAGAAACTAACAGGCACATTTGCGGAATCCGAATGAGGCTGTGTACACATTTTTTCGTGCGCACAGCAATACTCACGTATTGGATATTACCTTTTCTCATATAGTATTAGTGGAAACTCATATAGTATTAGTGGAAACTGAATATACACAGCAATACTCACGTTTGCGGAATTTAGCCCCAGATTTCGCTTTTTTGAGAAAACTGTGGCCGTGTCTTATTAGAATACTAAATTATAGTTGTGGCAATCGGCCAATGTTGACTAATGGTCATTGTTGATTAAATGGTCTTTGATTAGCGTGTGTATTCGCATTGAGAGTGTATGCACAGAAAGGTTGAAAACCGTATAGTATATAGTACATAGTTGCCAATAAGAATGGCGCTCCAATTACTGAGAGTACTCTTTAATTTTATTTCAATCTTTCTAAAGTGTTAGTTTTGTATTATACATTAAGATAGACGGCTATCTCTATGAAAATAAAATCCTATTAAAAAAATATATACCTACTTATTGTTTGTCTCTAATAATATGAGTCCCCACTATAAATGCTGGAGTAGACTTTGCGGCGCTCGTACTCTGAAACTGTAAATCATACAAAAACAAAAGTTGAGACATAAAATGTAGGAAATTCAATATTGTTCAATTTGTACCTTGACTATTATGACCTCAAACTTATATGAAAGGAGATATGGACAAAACAAACATTTTTAGCGCTAATTTATTTTCGATCCCTGGCGAATTGTGATTTGTAAAGTATTGGTGATGTGTAATGATTGCAATCGAACCTTGTTTTTTATTTTCCTCGTTCGGTTTTAGAGCTCCGGAATCTCGGAGCCTTTGTCTTTCAAGTCTGCGAAGTATTTTTGATCCAAAAGTCCAAACGATCTATTATATAAAATCCTTTGCTAATTGATTATATCTATATACACATCATCAGAAATGCGTGTCCTTAATTGCTGTCCTATTTAAGCTAATTTAAACAAGTTTATTCTCTAAGTTCGATTTTTTTGTTCCAAACTTTGGCTTTTACAATCTCATAACGTATACCCTCGATCGAAATCAACGAATCGTCAAATTTTAAGTATCTCCACTTATATAAATAAAACAAAATAAATATCTTTGTGGCTTTGCATTCTAAATTGATATCAATTATTTGCACAAATTACACTTATATAATATACTCTCCATAATAACACCAAACATCCTACTAATTAACCAGTTATACCATTTACCAATGATATACAATATTCTATAATTCCACCGTCATCAGTTGAAGCAATGTAAATCCACAAACAATCTCCCTCATCATTTATATATAGGAACCTATACATACTTAATATACCAAGTTGACAATTAATCATGCTAACTTAACCATTATTTAACGCAAATACTTGTTTAATATGTCACCAGCAAATAAATCTCCAGAGTTTCTCTCTTGATATTGCTACTATAGTGGTAGTATAGCTATTACACAACACACACTCAGTTAAACACCGAAATTAATTACAATCCATAAAGCATTTCCACGCGCACCCACGTATTTTCATCAAATATTTTCCGCAATTTATATATCGAACTTTTCAACGTTACCATCAAATATTCACATAAAAACAACCCCTCGTCATTCCCCCACATCATCATCATCATCATCACCTAACCAAAAATATTTACATAGTCAAAATTCTTTAGCACAAAAATTAACCGGAAATAAAGCATTAAGCATTCATAATGGAATTTATATACTCAATTCATTTCATATCCTCTTTTCTCTCTATCTTTCTTTTTAGGATACGCATCCAGGATCTCATTCTCGTTATTATGCCCCCGCATACAAATTAATATGCCTGCCGTGCAGGGTGGAGACAGCCAGGAAAAAAAAAATTTTCACCCCCAATTCACACTTAAAGGAAGAACATCATTAAAGGCAAAATTTGTTTGTGTGAAGGCATCCTTTGGCATCCGTAAGTATACAAATTTAGTCGTTAAAATGACTTAATTATTCTATGTGAGATAAGGCAGTACACAAAGCCAAAGCCACTCCATGCCACACGCCACGTTGTTATCATTACCCGCCGGGGTGGCAGAGCTGTCACAAACGCCAGCCAGAGTTCTTTCATGAGAATTTCATTCATGTTTCACGGGAAAAAATAAGCCATACAAAAGGATTCGACAGTATAGATGAAGAAGAAGTGTTGAATATTGGTGCTCTGCAATTAATTCAGCCATTAATTCAGCCACCAAAAAGGAGAAATGTTCCATTCCATCCCCAATATATTCTCTTTCAACCAGTTCCGGCAACAAACAGATAAACAGGAACCACCGCGCTTTGCCGCCATCATCCGGGACAGACATCATGAATGAACATATTTCCCGTAATCAGATTATCCCCATCTGAATAAGGAGTTGTAAGGGTTTGTGCGTGGTAGAAGGCTCACCAGAGATAGGTAAGTTATTATAATAAATGTTAATTCTATTTAAATAACTATCATCATACCACCACCGACTAAACAATATATTCTGACAACTGACAACACCAGCTATACCGCACCCGAATGAAGACAGCAACACCGCACGCACCTGCGGATATGTTGTGAGGTGGCCTAGCAGCCCTCAGCCCCTTTGGGGACACATTTTAGTTTAGGGAATTAAATTAAATTAAATCACCGCGTTGTGTGTGCTCTGCGTGTATATTTTAAGTGACGTGCTGTTGCTGTTATCACCAATTAGAAATTTCGAACATGTGTTCAGATATGGAACTAGGAAATTTGGTGCCGAATGTGCATTATGAATAAATATGACAAATTAAACGACATAAGGAAATTTGATGCTAATTTGCATGTTAAGACTTATAGACAGTATCAATATGAGGCTATTTGAAATTTTGTAAGAGTTTTTTGACAGAAGAGGTTAAAGATTGTTCTTTTACTTTTCTATTTTTTTTTTTTTTTTGCAGAGAAATAGCAGATATAATGATTGTAGTTTCTTTTCTAACTCGTGAAATATTAACTCATTTGTTGACCTTAACTCGAAAAAATCTAAAGCAAACAAAAATAAGCAATGATTCTTAAGAAACTGAATATGCAGAATAGCATTCTCAGGTTGACAACCAGGAAGCGCTGTTGGGAATAAAACTAATGTCAAACAAAAAATCGATGTTTCGTATTGTCAGTCACCCATCTTTATTTTTATTGTTCTTATTTCTTCCTTAACGGATCAATTTTATTACTTTAAATCCATCTTCTTTTCAACTTGCTAATATTTGTTTCAAATCACAATTGCTTCATGTATTTTTGCTGGAATTATTTATTCGAAATAATTTCATATGATGACAGACAAAAGTTTATTTCACAAAGTAAGTATTGTCATATGATAACCCGTTCTGAAATTTCGAAATTTAAATTTTCACAATTTGCAAGCACCCACGTACCGTACTTGCTCTTTCCAGAAACACCTGCAATTCAATATCTGTGAATTAAATGTCAAAGTGGCTGAAAATTTAATAGAATCGTAGTAGTAGTGGGGACCAGTACCTCCATTGATTTTCAGATTCATTGTTTTCATTTGCTATGCATATAGTAATCTTTATTTTCTTCTATAACCCTTAAGGCGTTAAAAGCTTGTTTTGCGTCATTGGAAACATTTGAGCTATCGAGAAAAAAAAATTGAAAATTTATTTTCAAATTTTCAGAAGAAAACCACATATACAATAATTATGCATACATATAATTTAAATATAACTTATCAGATTTGTTAAGTAAATACAACTTGCAAGTTTCATATGGCTTAAACGAAATTGCTGCGGAAGATTATGCACCTTCAAAATGGAACAGAGAGCCGATATAATACTGGTGCTAGTACTTCTTCTAGTTATGCGAATTTGTCGAATGTCGGAAACGATTAATTTTAGTTTTTATTATGTATTGCTTCATTTGTTCGATTCACAATAAAATCAGAAAAGTAAAAACAGTTGACGAAACAAATAAAATGCACGACTGGGTCTCACATTGTTCATATAGCAAGTGAGCTAGGGTTTAACAGAAAAGCAAAAAAGCACAACTGGGTCGAGCGTACTTATCTTGTATATTTTGTAGTCTTTCAGGTTGTGTATACGTAATATTTTTTAAATTCTTTCAATCAATTTAAAATGCAATAATTAAAATAAATTAATAAACAAAAAAAAATACGAAAAAAATCACATGCACTTTTATTTAAAGTGCTAAAACTACTTTTTACTAAGATGCAAGCCAAAATCAAAGTAGGTATGCAGAAAATTTTGTTGTATAAATATAAGTTTACTTAAAAATATGTAATTCCAAAATCGTTAGAGCCATTTTAAAATAAACCGCTGTTTTCTTAATAATTTTTATAAAACAGGTTTTTTTTTACAAATATAAAGTACGCCAGTTTTAAGTAATAGTAATAGATAAACAGTTTTCATTTAATGTACAAAAAATAAAAATTTTTAATCATGCCGTTTTTTGAAAAGTTTAAAAATTGAAACTTTGTGGAGTTATCTAGACTTTTCAATTTCAGTTTTTAAACCACACATCACATGAAATCACAGCCATAGATGTTTTAAATAACTATTAACCTACGATCAAAAATTTCTTTATGACAAATAATTATTAAAGATTTTCAAAAAAGTATACTCACTTAATACTGCATTTGTAAATCTACAGTCAAATAAAATCTCCAAATCACTTTGCTCCAAGAGAAACTATATCAAACCATCGAATCACTCTATTTTCTGGCAATCATCATGCCTTTCCTTATTACATCCTAAAGGTACTCAACTATTCACCTGCCGTCACACAGACCATTGTTTAAACATTGAACCAAATTCAGCCATTTCAGGATAATCCTTTGCCATTATGGCACGTGCAATGCCTTAGGCCATTTCCAGTTCAAATCTCTACACAAGCTGCTATAGTATGAGCTATTCTGACGCCTAGCCCCAAACCGAAACCAAGTAAATGCAAACCAAAAGATTAAAGCACCAAACCGCACGGCTGTCTCATTTCCCCAAAAACAGTTGTTGCCTCTTCGATGGCAGGACATTTGGCACTGCAAACACACACATTTGTAACTAAATGCGATATGCCAATTGCCCAATAGGCTCAATCGATTGCCATTAATTCGCCATTTGTATCCTATATCCTAGCTTTTGGGTTCGAAGAGGAGCATTCAGAGGCAGGCAGGCAGGCGACAATAGAATCACCGCATATTGTGGATGGAGGCGACTATTTTCATTTTGGGTTTTGTGGTTCTGCTCGTCGCTAATAGTCACCAATTAGACGAAAACGCTAATTTAGAGCCAACTATATGGTCAATGTGTGCATTGGACCGAAAGTAGCCCAGCCTCACAGATGTTACAAATACATACATACACAATATACAAATTTTACTTACACTTTATATGGGAAAATGTTTAGTTTAACATAAACTCATCGGATGCACAGAATTGCAATTTAATGAATCGATTATTTTTATTATCATCGATAAGCGAGAAGCTGCCTGCAGTGTTGCATGGACTGGAGTATATGCATTCCAGTAAAAAACCCAGTCACCGATGTTATTTTGCTTTGGGCTTCAGAGCCAATTCCGTTCAATTAACGAAGGTAATTTGCTCAAATGATTGGAAAATATTTTCCATTCTAGTGGTGTATGTGGATGTATCTATACGTTGCCGTTGTGCCTATACAAAACAAATGTGCGTGTGTATTTTGTGTCGGAATTTTGGTTTTTTTTTTACGAAATTTGAGTTTCTCTTTATTTGTTTGATTTTACTTTAATCCACTTTAAGTTTTAATGGAAAATGAAAACGACAAAGTTGTTTGCTAAAGTTTTATCCCACTTCTGATACCATAATTGGGTTTAGAATTAGTGGTAAATTTAAGTGACAGTATTTGTACGTTCATGAGCTAAGTGCAAAATATACAAGATTGAAGTTTATCTATTCTTAGGCCGTGTGCCAATATCGTTAAAAGTGCTGTTAAATTAAATCCCAGTTAAAATTGATCCGTTGTTATTGGGGTGGATAAAATATAAGCTTTTTGCCGTATCAATTGAATTATAGATTTTCTTTTTAAAATATTGTTTTCCCATTGAAATTTTGTATGTTCAACAACCTATCCGAGATGGATTAAACCTATTCCAGAAATGTTTTAAACATTTTCTGACTCCATTTTGAAGTGGGAGCCATCATTTATTACTTTACATTGAACTTATGTAACCCTTTTAACCAAATGTGTCTCAATTTGTGTTTTCACAAAGAATTGTTTTTCACAAAGAATTAAAACAACACGAAACTTTCCAAATCGGTTTGGATAAAAAAAAATTATGCTACAAAGAACGCGGTGATAAAAATGATGTAATACTGAACGCAGCAAAAAAAAATTTAAAAAATTAATCGTCTGATTCACCTCAGCAATGTCAAAACTAAGCCATGGGATCAAATGTAACGCACTTTAAACGCAATTGGCACAAAGTCTTAATGCGAAAACAGATTTACAAAGGAATTAGTAGCAGACATTTTGATGTTTTATTCACTAAAGAAGAAAAGAGTAACCCAGCCAAAAGTCAAGCTAGAAGTAATTTTGATCCAAAATACAGATGTTTAATTAAGTGCCAGTCTCTTCAGCTCATTTAACCATTTGTTATTTTAGCTGGTAGCCATATAGAAACACATATAAAATCTATGGTTAACAACTGAAGTAAGGTAACCAATGGTTACATATAACCAGGACTGAAAAGACTGACTTTAAGTGCTGTAATTTTGTTATTAGCTTATGAGGTATTGACTTTTGAGTATATTGGACTATCCATGGAATAGAATATCGAGTGAACGGCCTTTTTGAATATTTAATCGTTTAATATTTTTGTTCATGAAAATGTTCCAGAAAAATAAATAAGTCAAGACAAATCAAAGTTGGAGATGAAGAGGAGTCTTCATTGATATTTAATCTAACATTGAAGTTCCATCGGTGTAGACATTTTAGTTATCCAGACTTAGCATTTGATAGAGTTTGGCACGAAGTTCTTTTTTTGAAAATGCTTGCATTGGGATATTGATGAATCTCTTCTTCATTGGACTAAAAACTATTTTTCTCACCACTCAATATACATAAGTTTTAGTATTGGATGGCCTCCTCTCAAGCTTGAAATCTACAAAATGCAAATAAAGTGCCCTAGGGCATCGTTTTCTCCCCGACTCTCTTCCGTACTTTTACCAACGATAATTAGACTGAAACTTTTATTCTGCTAAATTGCTTTTTCTATAAAGCATACATTCGTCTAAAGTCTTAGTATTGTTCCCATGTCTCGGCAGGTGCCCCAGACTCCTATAACCTAATTAATAGGTGATAAAACTTTAATGGAAAAGTTAACAACGATAGAAAATCGTCGTAATGTTTCTTTTACTTTTACAAAATGTGTTCCAAAGAAATATCCAGCTGCATACATCCTCTAAAACAATTCACCCTTAATACTTAATAGCTACTCCAAGAAATTTTGATTCCAACTTCGGACGTACAGTGAAGTATACAAAAAATTAAGTATTAAACATTTAATATAGAGACCACCCCGTATAACAAATAAATCTTTACCTTAACTTCTTAACGACATTCTTAAATATAATTTGTTAAGCCGTATTTCTGTAAATACAACACATTTCTGCAAATACAACCTCGTACCTCTTTGTTTCTGAAATGTCCCCTTTACCTTGAATATAATTTAGAAGTGTTCTTGTGCCGTTTTTTTCAATTTTATAGTGAAAAATACTTTCATACAATTTCATCAGAAAAACACAGCTTGATTTTAAATTTAATTTATCTAAGAAACCCAACCGAATGACATCCCTCTATCTCTTTCTCTCTTTCAACCTAATACAAAAGTCAAACTCACGAATTTAATCCCAATTTGGTAAACATCCTCCTCTTTTTTTTCTCGGTTTCCTTTTATTATACAGTCCAATTTTCCTTATGGTGCAGAGTCAAGACACTCCTTAAAAATGTTGACGTCTTCTATACCTTTTTTCTGAGCAGTATTTGCTGCATTCACATCTTCTAGCAATTTCCGATGCAAGAAAAAACTGCACCCAGCTGGGTGTCACCTCAATAGGTATATATCTTGAGTTTTAAACTCTGAAGACAAACGCAGACAGCCAGTTCCAGTAACGACAACAACACCAACAACATCCAAGATGATGACGATGACAATCCCTACCGCAAGCAAAGAAGATGGGATTAAGAATGAACCAGGTGCGATTACCCAACTAGCTGAAGAGGTGCTTGCGCTTACCTTACAGACAATCTACCTTTTCTGTGTATACAATATACATCCTTTTCGATTTCCTTGTGCGCCGGGTATATATTTGATTTTCCCTACAGTTTGTTCCGTGCAGGATTTTCGGCATGCTCAATTTGCTCCTTCGTGTAGTCCTTATTGCTTGCTTGCTGCAGAAGTTGTACTGGTTACTTCTTGATTGCTCCCTTGATGGGATTGATTTTCGACAAGTCAGGTAGCAGCCTTTCAAGCAAAGTTCAACCAAGCGCATAATGTTCTCGCTTCCACTTGAATTCTCAAGATTGGGTTCCTTAATTTCCTTCAAACTTTAATATATTTTTCTATTTTTTTTTTTTTTTTTCCTTTCGTTTCCAAAAGTTAATCCTCTCAAAGAGTACGGGAGGAATGGACGATGGCGTCGTTGGTCGTTGAACAATGTTGCCTGTTGCATCTTCAAAACTTAACTTTTTGTTGCATTTTTCAATTTTCTTTTTCATTTCAAGGACGAAGGAGAAGAGAGTCTTCATGCTGAGGAAATCCCTTTAAAAAAGATTCAAAACTGATTGCTTGAGATTTTTTTTGCTTTAAAATCGTCTACCGGAGGTGAACTATGGTAAAGGACATAAATCTCAATAATCGTTCATCATGAGATGTGGCGGGCGTGTGGTATAGTTTTTTTTTTTTTTAGTAGAAAAATAAAAGTTAAGTGCATGGCTTGGTTGTGTGGTTTAGCTGAAATTTAAGAAACAGACATCGGAGAATAAACGAACTATTTTGAATTTTTCGACATTGGTTAGAAATTTGGTGTAGGTGTGGTGTATTTGCGAAGACTTATTTTCAAGCTAAAAAAATAGAGTCGCAACTGCAACGCAACTGTACTCGATCAACTCGAGTACAACCATCCAAAACTTGACTAGCTTTACAGTTGTGTGTCGTTCAACTCCGCCGACTGGTATCCAGCGCCTGGAATTAAATCCAAATTCTTAGGTTTTAATACCTAACATTAATTTTGTCGTCTCATGTTTGTACATTTCTATTTTATTGGTTCAAATTCTATAAGGCCCATCGTCCACTGGTGCAACGCAGTTAATAAAGAATGCGCGTTGTGTGGTTGTCGCTTTACGATCGAAAAATGCGAATCATCAAGACAACAGCAACGCAACTTTCGGTCGATGTTCGAGTACGACCAAAAAGCTCGACTGTCTTGTCTGAGGCGAATCCTATCCAACTTTTTTTTAAGTTGCGTTGCATTAGAAAGTCTTTGAACATCTTTTTTTCAGTTTTATTTTGAAGTTCCCGGCGATTTTCACTAATGAAAAGATGAACCCAAAATGTTTGGCTTCGAAAAGATTCGTATTTTATTAAAAGCCATTTTGGGCCGATACCAGTCACAGCTTAACTGTATGAAGTTGCACATTTTCTTGCATTGCAACGTTCTAAAAACAACTTCATAAAATGAATCAACTTCACACTGGGTTCAAAATTAATTTTTTTCATATTTTTCCCCAGTTTACGATCAAGGCCAAGGCTTGGACACTGTACATTAATAAAGATCAATATCCTTCTTTCACTCTCTGTGTCTAGTCCTTAGCATTATGATTTTATTTGTTGTTCAATCCAATCGAGTAAAAAAAAAAAATAACTCCAACCCAGACAAAAGGACATAGACAGAATAACTATGACAGTTATCTGCTTAGGAGAATTTTTCATAAAATCGTATCAAAATACGACAGCACCTGAACCTGGGTAAGAAAAAAAAAACCAAGACGTTAAGAAGAACCCTTCGCTATGTACGCGCACGCATATCCTTTTATACTGTGTGGCGAGTTGTTATAATAATAAAAAATAATATTTTTTCTTTTTGGACTAGGAATTCCTTTCTCCCATTTTTTATTTCGAAGGTAAATGACATAGAACCTGAAGAGCTCTTATAGTCTCACAGTTCAGAGACAATGTTGTTGAATCGAGGTTGAAGAAAATACGATAAATTGTGGTGTCCTCTACCACTGCCACTCTAAGGATGACTTATGAATAGTGATGGAGGGTTTTAAGATTTTTTTTTTGTGTGAAAGGACATTGAGAAATTCATAAGACGAGATATTAATATTATTCGGACATGAAAAATATTCTTTATTCTTTTATACAAATTGATCAAATAGCACAAATATTGGATTTTTGTTTGCGTTGAAGTTTAACTTCTCTATCTTATTTTGGTGCAGGATAGTAAAACTTATTATAAAGACATTTCTAGTAGTTAGTCAAGCGAATAAAATACGGTAACAATTTATTTTACAGTTGGAATGATATTTAAGTTGAATTAGGCAAAAAAAACTTATTGAATTGTGGTGAGTTCTTAAGTTGATAATATTGAAATAATAAGACAAGCAAAAATTGGTCGGTTGTTAAGTTCATGTTTATGAGTTTACATATAATAGCAGTCAGAAGAAAATATAGAACGTTTGTGTCTTTTAATAAAACAACAACAATATCCTCTGTGTAAGAACATTGCGTTTTTGCGCATTGGCGTAGTTAGGTCTTAACCTGTATATACTTTTCTTTTAGTCTGCTTTGTTTCATTCCGGCAACATAGGTATAGCTGAGGAACCGTATTTCTTCAAACTTGGTACAAGGTATTTTTAGAAAAAAATCCACGGACCTTTTTTTTACCGAGATATTAAAATAACGGGACCTATAAGCGTGACCGAAAGTTCTATTTTTTCAAAAAAAAAAAAATACAATCAATTTTGACAAAATTTTATATGAGTAATTTGTTGTCAATATGGTGATGTCTTTTATCTAGAAGTTTTTTCCGAAGAAGCTTATTAACGATACGTGCCATATAGAACGTTAGTTTTTTGATAGCAATTATTTTATTTTCTAAACGTTTTGCTTAGTTTGAATAATTCTACAAGCAATTTTTTTAAAGTATTTTCTAAAAAGTTGTTTTTTGAAATCTATTTTTCTCGAAAAAATACGATTAATTTTGATAAAATTTTATATGAATGATTCGTTGTCAACGGTAAAGACTTTAAGCTAAAAATTTGTTTCCGAAAAAGCTTAATAACGGTATCCACCATAGAACGGTACTTTTGACAAAATTTTGTAATCTAAATGTTCTCCTAAGCCTCATTAATACCTACTGCAAAAAAAAAAATAAAAAATTAAAAAGTAAAAAACAGAAAATATTTTTCCAATAAAACTAGTCAGACATATTTCACAGTCGTTAACACGAAGGTAACTTGCCACAAGACCAAATTTGTGCTACCCATTCGTGCCCTTTATTTATATTATCAAAACAATAAAACAAAATGTTTCACTGAATTTATATGAAAATGGTTTTTAACTTGCAGTCCATATTAAATATATCAAAGTATTTACCAATATTATTGTAGTTTTCCCAACTGAAAGAGTACAAGATCGCAAAGTTTAGATATCCATATTTTATTAAAATAAAATGTTTCGTTTTTTTTTTTTCGTACGAACCTGCGTTACTGAAATAGAACCTGCAGACCAGAAAACTTTGAAACCTAAATCCTAATTTCACAAGTGGCAATAATTTGTCGTATATTAACTCAACATTAAATTTATTGTGTATAAATATGTATGTGAACAGAATCTGCCAAAAAAATTTAATTATTTTTGCGGAATCGGGTAAAAATCAGGTGCACACGTAATTCTTATACCTATGCACAAACAAAAATCACGTTTACAAGAATTTGGCGCTGGTTTGAACTAAAAAAAAAAGATAATAACTAGAAGAGTTCACAAAAAATAATCTAAGAGTAAATGTTGTTAGTAGAGTGTCATAAGTATAGATTAATCTGAGAAAGGAAAATTAATATGTGTCGGTGGATAAAAATATCTTCTTTTGGCTTTTTTTTAGATTTTTTAGATTACAAAAGGTTTTCAATTATAAGTTCAGCAAGGTGTTAATTTTAATTTTATAAAAAAGTGAAAATTCTATTTTTTTAATTGAATGTTTTTTTTTTCTTTTAATTCAAGTTAATATTTAGAATTTAGTTTAAGAAAAAAACTTTGATACATTTTTTACGTTTTTTGAAATTTTGAATATTTTTTAATTATGTTGAAAGCTGATTCAAAATAGTTGGTATAGTATAGCTCAGTTGTCTTCTGCCATAATTGTTGTATACCGCCGGAATTTCAAATAGACCTTGGGCTCGTCTCCTTGTGTTGATGTTGTACGAAATAGGTTGCTGAAATCTTGAGTCATCGTAGTACTCCAGAACTGCTTTCATCTAAAATATATTGGTTACACTCAAAAACTTTAAAAAGATATAGTTTTTATCAATTATTTTGACGATTCTATGTTGTAGATTATAGCTAGCTTATCAATATGTGTTTTTGATGCATTTCCCCATGCCAGTACTCCATACCTTAATCGGGATTCAACCAGCGAAAAGTATATACCTGTTTTTGAACATCTTTTGTTGAATATCTTTCAAGGTAAAAAAGAGCAAACATAGCACTTCTCATACTTAGCCTTACGTTGTTAATATGTTCGTGCCATATGAAGTGATCATCTATTGTAATTCCGAGATATTTTATTGATTTCACTTATTCAATTATTTATTGATTTCACTTATTCAATGCCAAGTGGGACATCTTAGATTTTGATAAAAGATACTTATTCTCTCCTCTTGCTGACTTGGTGTACGAATATGCATCAACTTCGTTTCGCTGGCATTGACGATCGATCCAAAATCGTGACACCATCGAGAAATCTCATTAAACTCCTGTTGCATTATGGAAATCGCTGTTTTTAGACATTTGCGGTAATTTCTTAAAAACTTAGGGAGCGCTTTCGTAAAAAGTATGAAGAGAAGTGGACCAAATTTTGAACCCTGTGGTACACCATGAGAACAGATTTTTTCTTGACTTGTTGAACTTACAATTTTGACTTGAAAAGCTCTTCTTATGAGATAGCTCTTCATTCATTTCCACAGTGTTCCTCAAATGCCAATTTTGTAAAGAACTCAGCGTGGCTCAGCCTGTCAAATGCCTTGCTAAAGTCCACGAACATTACCAACACGTGATGATTTTTATCGAGACTCATATTAACAGCGTCCAGCTCCCACGTCGTCGCGTCGACGTCGGTCGTGCCAGTCGTTAAAATTCAATATTATTTATTTGTTTCTTTCTTCAAGTACTGTTAAATTCAACACTTTAATGTTACTAATTATTTTAAAATAACCAGTTGCCACATACTTTTTTGATTCAAAACAAAAAATATACCACAAACTTAGTTTGCGATAATAATCATTTTTCTCCCATTAATTTGACAGCTGGCAGGGCATTATCATTATCTACCAATCCCTTAATTACCTACAGCGCATTACAAAAAGATAAAGAAACGGTTTAAACTTTTTTTTTTCAAATTTCCTCTTCAATTCAATTTAAATTCTTTTTCTGCAAATTCGTCATTCATTTCCTTCGTGGAAATCGAAAAAAAAATCCACCCAGCAAAATACTATATACGCAAAGAAAGAGAAACTGACAAATTCCACGCGCGACAAATAGAGCACAAAATATTCCTTCAAGGATTTCACCCTTCCAGTTCCACTTATAGTGGACGACACCACCCCCAACCAAAACAAATCCCAACCGCGTCTCTAATCCTATCTCTCTGCTGAATGCTGCATAGAACGCACCCGCGTCCGCCAACGTTTTTCCATTGTAGACTTTTGTCATAAAGGACATGAAAATAATATTTTTTCCCCCATCCGCCCTCTACCGAGCACCACCCATACAATAGCAAACAAAGTTTATTATTATTCTCCTATTTCTCATACCCCGCTATTTTTATTTGTTTATTTTTTTCTTTCTTTTTTGATTCTTACGACTAAGTTGCTGTTCGCTGTTTCTATTGTGTTTTGTGTTTTATTTGGTTGTGTTTGCTGTGCATCCTTTCTGGGAATGGCTTTGCTGGTTAACTGTCAGAACTTTTGCACTTGAAGTGATTTATGTTTTGGAGTCGCGGTGGCTGTGTTGTGGGGGCTTGTGAATAAAAAGTTTTCAATTTTTTGTTGTTTCCCATTTTTATCTGCATCTGTGTTTTCCTTTCAACGCGCGTCGACTATAATACACTCGTCCTTATTTGCTTGTACAACTTGTGGTTATGTGGGATAATGAAGGAGTGCCCGAGGGGGAGGTGGTCGGGTCAGGACATCCAGGGTGAGAGTTTGGCAAAGTCCTTGTGTGTGACAATTTAGTATCACATTAACTTTGTCGGAATGGTGTGAATGCGAGTGTGGAATGTTAACAATTATTATGACACTTTTAACGCTTAGGACGACACATATAAGAGTTCTTTTTTTTAACGACTTACAGACCTGTTGGAGCCTTGGGGTTGGGTTCTTTTTTCTGATACTGTTATTTACTTTTCTTTTCAGGTTGCTATATTAGTGTTATATTTTTTTTATAGGTACTAAAATCAAACCACGTCGAAATCGGGTTTCGTTAGCAGCGGGCTGTTTTTTAATACAAGTTCGTTGTCGACGAAACCTGCATATTGCGTTGGTAACACATCAGAAGTGAGCAAAAATAATAATTAATCTAAAAGATTTTATTTAACAAAACGTATACCAGTGATCGGAATGTATAAAGTCAAAGTTAAAGGATATTTTTTTTAACTAATTATAAATTGTTGACACGTAAATGAAGTTTTTTTAAAGTGAAAAAATATGTAAAATACATGTAGATGCGGAAGAGTAAAAAATTAATTAGCATTTTTGAAAAAAACCGGCTAATAAAATTAAGTGTTAATTTAAATTTAGATACATTTGTCAGTGGGTTTAAACATGTTTCTATAATAATTGTAATCTATAATGGTGGCCCAAAATGTAACTTAAATTTCAACGCAGAATAAAAGGGCGTCACATCCTGATCCAAGTGGTCAAACAATTTGTCATTAATTTTTAAGAGACTGAAGCAAAATCTGACAGATGATGTGTCAAAAGAATAATTAATAGTGCTCGTTCCAATTACAATGAGAATATCACTGCTGAATCTGAAGATGTCGTGGGTTAGCTGTCAAAATAGACCAAACGACGTTTTTACGGCAACAAATTGATGAATTGGATAATATGCACTTTAATAATAATAAGGGCCGGCCATTTGACTTATCTTAAAAAAGTAGAAAACAGAAAAAAAAGAATGCACGACTGGGTCACACGAACTTGCTCTTGTGGCAAATTACAGAATTAAAAAAAAAAACGACAATTTGATAAATTTTTGCTTTTCAGCAAAAAAATATTATATTAAAAATAGGATGAAATATGGGATAAAGTTGTAAGACAGCTGTCATAAAACGCTTCTTAAGGCTAAAACTTTAAAAGCCATCTTGTGTTAAATCTTAATAATACATCAAATTTAAATGAAATCGATTAAGACGTTATCAACTTTTCGGGAAAAAAAAACTAAAATCATCATATGAGATAACCTGTTATAGCCGGGCTAAAACAAAAATTCGATTTTATCTTCTAGACTAGGGAATCAACAAAAAGTACTACTTACAAAGTTTGAAGAAAACTCGTCCAAGCATTTAACCTGTAGCTCGGCACATATGCACATCCGCACAGACAGACGGATGAAACCTACGTTTTGAGACTTCTCTATCATCTTGATGTCAGGTTTAATAAAAAAAATTACACGATTCTTACCAACACTTACTTGCCCAAGTTAAAGTCAGAGTTAACTCTAATTTTAGTCAGAGTTAACTTTTATTTAAGTAAGACTTAGCCCCAAGACTTAGCCAATAGTTATTTCTAAGTTAAGTCAAAGTTAACTCTAAACTAAGTCATAGTTAACTGTTAGGTAACTCAGCGTTAACCAAAACTTAAATAAAAAAAATCAGTTAATGAAAAAATGTTGAAACAATATTTATGTATAGGTACCTATAATTGATTATTAGTATTGAATTAAAATCCAGTTTTAATATTTCTAATCAAGAGAAGCGTAATATGCAGAAACCGTCTCTAGAACACATAGCATTAAAAAAATAAAAAAATCATTTATTGATTGTAAATCTAAATTTAACGGGAAAAATAAATAAATTTGGTGGCACCGACCTCTGGCGTGATAGTTCCACACACTATGACCGTGTTTATAGACTAGGAAATTTGAGACCGGAGTTTGTAGGCGAGAGGGGTGAGAGGTAAGTAAGTGAGGCAGCTTCAAATTATAAACATCGGAAGCGTAAGTACTGTTCCAATTCCAAATTCAATTTTTTCCCATTTTGTTAATTATCTGCTTGACTGCCGATGTGTTAACATCGCAGTATTTTCATAATAAAGCTAAATGCAGAGTGATAGAAAATGAATTCTTGGAAAAGGAAACAAATAGAAGCATTAATAATAATTTAATTGTGTGAAAAACGAAATTTAAATTTCAGTTAATAAAAACTTATATTCCCTGAAGAAGTTGGAAAAACCCCAACGAAACGTAGTAAAAGGAAAAAAAAAGTTTTATTTGCATTAGGAAAATACTGACCTTTGAGCCCGTATAATACCTATTTTTGAAAATAATTTATGGATGTTATTTTCTTTTATGAAATGCAAAAAATTCGCGTCGTACAACTGTCTCACTTCACAAAAATTCCACCCGCTTGAAGTAAGGCGTCCTCAATTGAGGACCTGTGTAATCACGAGAGTACTTACCACGCCGGACTCAAATTTCCCAGTCTAAACACGGTCTATAACCACTACGCCACTGGACACTACAAATTTAACATATAAAGTTTAAAAAATAAACTTTAAATATTTTTGTTTGTATCTTAATGTTCCTACAAGACTACAAATAATAATGTTGTACTCTTTATTTCTGGCTACAATTATAAATGAATTAAAAACAAAATACAAAATATAGTTCCAATAATTTCTTTATACTTCACTTCCTTTTTGCCTCAATAAAATAACTTGCACTATTAAATTTTCAAAGAATACCCTCTTGTTTTACTCATTTAATTAAAAACTTTCTATAACATGGTTAAATATCTACTCAGCTTGTTTCGATCAGCTTAAGTTTGTATATCACAAATTGCAGCCAACAGTCTTACGCTAAATTCAATAAAACTGTACTTAGATATATCTGGTTAAATACGGTCCCCATGAATCTCAAAATAGTCTTTTTGCCACCTTCCATTTTCCATCAAAAGGTGTAAATTGCCAAAAGCACAAATTTTGTCGAAAAGTCTAACTAAGTGCATATCTACTTCTACCGGCCAAGATGAATTGCTTTCAAAGTGTTGACTACAAAATGGTTTCTCCTCAACTCTTTGAACCGCCCCTCTACAACATCATGATGTTACGAAATTGAAATATAATTTTTGGTCGCTTTAAAAGTGCAATAGGATGGGTGGTGCCATGAATGGAAATATAAAAGGATGTGATGGACACATTCCACTATTTGGATTGGAACCCAGTTAACCATTCAGTGTGTTTACATCCCTTTACTTCGATGGCACTCAAACTGGATTGTAAATTTTTGAAGTGAGAAGTTGAACTCAGAAGCCTTGTCCAACCACAGAAATCTCCAAAACCCCAAGGATGCACAAAGAGTTGGCTGCACAGTCAGCAGAAGAATAGCTATAGCAGGAGTCACAACCGTATATAGATTTGTAAACTACATAACTGCTCCTGTTGCTTATGCTGCTGCTGAATGATGAGGATAACGATGGCGATGTTCCAAAATGAAATTCATACGCTTTCGGGCAATGCTCTACTAATTTCAGGACCGGATATGAACTTCCGTAATGAAAATTTTTCGAACCGGAAAATCCTCTTGAGTTGATTCAGTGTGGGGTACATTTATGGGAGATGCCACCCTTTGAAGGAGTTTCTTTCTTCTGTAGCTGCGCTGACTGCGACAAGTGCAAGAGGGAAGATTGCTGTCGTGGTGTGTTTACATTAAGGTTTGATGGAAATTTTGTTTGCCTCAAGTTTTCGGGGGGAAAGGGATCTCCGTATAAATTGTCTGATGTGGATGTGTGTGATGAGTATATTAGAGTGGTAAGTGGCAAATAATTACTGAAAGCTGTTTGGAATAGTACTAATCGATTGCCGGATAGCATTGCATGTTATTAGAAATGTTCGAGGCTAACTTGAAAGATCTGAGGCGATAATGTGTCTTAGCGAGGTGTTCAAGTGGAAAATCAGATTGGAAATGTAGGCGATGTAAGAAAATCATACATTTTGATGTAAGAGTGAAATATCAACGAAACTTTAATGTTGGCATCATAATTGAACAGTGTTAAAAAGGAGAAGGAGATGAAGGGAAAAAAGAAGATAAAGAAGAAGAAAAAGAAGCAATCTTTTAGGAAGCTAGTTCACTTTCGTAAAAAAAAAATATAGATCAAAATCAAACATGACAATATGCATTGTACATAAATTTCTATAATACAATCATGAAGCAGAGCCATCCACGAAACTTGTGAATAACACATATGGAGGTTCTTACATTTAGGTACTAAGTGCCTATTCTGTTACTCTAACGATAGTCCAAAACAAAACAAATTAACAATATTTAAAGTGGTTCTCAAATCGATGTTTCCTTGACAAAAGTCGTAAATAAAACAAAAATCATACATGGTAACGACTGTTGTCAGGGTAACAGAATAGACAACTAGTAAATGCACGAACCTAAAAATGTGTTATTCAAAAATTTCTGATTTCTGAAAAAGTGATAAATAAAATATCATTTCAGTTTTCACAACGATTTTTCATTTTATCATTTCACAAACAAAACCCTTATCCGATTCTCGATCTCATTATGAAAAATTTATGAAAATTTATGACAGTGTATGTACTAAAAAGTTCCAAATTATAAATTATGTGACTTATATACCATTAATTATTAATAATATTCGCCATTTTGAACAAAGGTAAATTACAGTCCATAATTTCGTTGATTTTGTTCCGGAAAGAATAATTTACCCTTTTTTTTGTAGGAGAAAATTGAGGATATTGCGGCGGCGTTTCCTTTGAGATGGACAATATCCCTTCGAAATATTTATACCGAGAAGATCTTCATTCAACTTTATTCTTACATCAACTTCTGAGACAGAAAACTGATACAACGGAGCTCATAGTCATAGAGGGCTCTTGTCGAAATGTGCATCGGACTACTGAAAAGGAGTACCTATAGCATTGAAAAGAGGAACTCGCAACCAGTTTACAAATATTCGATTGTACGTTTAAAGCAAAAGCGTCCCCATGTACAATAATTTGAACGAGAAATATTTAAATGCATGACTGGGTCGCACGAACTTGCTCTTGTAGCAAACTATTGGATTGGGAAAATTCAATTTGCTGAATTATGTTGAAAAGTGAAAAGAGGTCTAAATGTGGGGTAAAGTTGTATGGAAGCTATCATTAAATTGCTGCTTAGCAAAAAAAAACTTTAAATGCCATCTTGTGTTGAATATTTAGATTATATACCATACCAAATTTAAATGAAATCGGGTGAGACGTTGTCAACTTAAGGCCTAATTTGTTAAAAACCGTTAACACCAAATCTCCGTTATGTGCATTTTTAGCTAAAAAACCTGAAATGCAGTTTTATTAAGAGCACTCCGAATATAACGGTTACAGAGTTTTATCAAAATCGTTAAAGCCGTTTTCGAGAAAATTTCGAAAAACTAAAACTGTTATATGGGAGGGACCCGTTATAGCCGGGCTAAAACAAAAATTTGTCCTCTAGGGAATCACAAAAAAGGACTACAAACGAAGTTTGAAGAAAATCCGACCAAACGTTTAGGCTTTAGCTCATCATGAAACCTACTTTTTTCGTCTTCTCTATCATCTTAAGAGGGCATGTTTACCCACATCGATACAATAACTAGTAAAGCAAGGGGATGCCTTGGACTAATAATGAGATTTTTAAAAGAATTCAAAGGTCATTATATCTTTAAAACACTTTATTGTGCACTTGTTCGTCCTGTGTTAAAATATTGCAGCTGTGTTTGTTGTTCTTATTATGACATTGCAACCGATAAACTGGAAAGTGTCCAAAAACTTTTCTTGTTATATGATTTTCGACACCTCCCTTGGAATGCAACTCAACATTTACCACCATATGAAAGTCGATTATATCTTCTAAATATGTCAAAACTTGAGAAAAGAAGAGAGGTTAATAACGTAATGTTCCTGTTTCAACTCTTATCAGGATCCATTGACTCAGCTTATATTCTAGGTCAACTCAACATACATAAATACCCGTCCAAGATCAACTAGGAATCCTGATTTTTTCTACATATTCTCTTGAAGAAAAAAATATGGTTTAAACGAACCCTTAAATGTTATGAGTAGAGATTTTAATAAATTTTATCAAATAATTGACTTTAATAGTTCTAAATCAAGCATGAAAAGCATTTTATTTAAAAATTACACACAAATATGTAACTTTGAAATTTTGAATATTTTCTACACAACTTAAGACTTATATTGTCAGTAGTTGGATAAATAAATAAATAAATAAATAAATAAATAATGTCAGGTTTGATTAAAACCTCGAATTTTTTTTTACACCAAACCAATACTTGCCCTATTGAGCAAGTAAAAATTTAAGTTATCTCTCTTATTTTAAGCCTCATTTACCAATTGAAATCGCGAATGGTGTCCAAAATTCGAGTGATCAATCAGCCTAAGAAATATCTTACAAAATTAGGACTGTGTTGAGATCGAAAAACGAAAAACTCCCGTAATTTCGACGTTGTATTGCACTCAATTTGACTAAAAAACCGTACACAGCCGATTGCATAGCTAATTGGAACACAAAAGCGTGTTTAGCTATTGAAATACAACTAATAAAAAATACTAAAGTCAACTCTGTCAGACACATATTTGTCTGTACGAATCTAAATTTTCTAGATAATCAAAAATTGCTAAAAATTCGTTCCATTCGTTTAGTTATATTATTTCTCTCTTTGATGCCAAGGTTGATTCTTACTTATTATTTGGATCTCGCAAATTTTTGATCTATGGGTAATGGTTTCACTGAAATTTTAATGTTAAGATAACAACTTAGAATATTAGTTGACTCAATCCGTCTGTTACGTAGCTTTTTTTTATATATTTTTCGAATGCATTTAAAGAGCTTCCTCAAAAATCCAATCAATGAATTATATTAAAACTATTGAACGAAATAAATACAATACAAGTTCAACGTATGTATCTTAAATTAGACATATTGTTCAAAATAGTCAATAAAGAATTTTCTTAAGGTGTCAGAAGCCTTTTTAATGCGCTTAGTTTTGCTTTCAATTTTTTTTTCTTTGCTCTTCACAAAACAAATTGTTGTGATAAATTATATTTTTCATTTGGAAAAAAATTGTCATTTGATTTAAATTTTTCAAACATCGAGAATCGGAATGAGCGTGAAACTGTAAAAAAATGTATCACTTCACAGCTTCACATATAGAGAATCGACCCTCGGTGATTATTTAGCATGAAAAATTCTATAGAAATGTATATACAATGCTATAAGATATTGAAGTTCATAAATATTGTCCCCGAATTCGAAGAAGAAGTTATAGATATATAAAAGCTGATCTTGGGAACTCCAAATCTTCAAACATCGCGTCAATAGGTCAAAACAAGGGCTAGTATTTGCCATTGAAAGAACATTCGCCATTCGAACAACAAGAAGAAATTAAAGTTATGAGCTCTTTTTCATATAACCGGAAGTAGCTTCAGCGGGTGTTGTGATAAATGGTATTAAGTTAAAGCACTCTTCAGCTAAATATATAGCTCCAAACAACTATTACGTCGAGATTGTAAGGGCCTCTCTTTAAATTGACTCTACTGTTGCTTTTAATATTAAAACAAGCTTTAAATCAAACGGAGGATCATTCATGTTAATCGTGGTAAGAAAGTAATTCAATAATAAAGCATAACTATCACTATATAAAACCATTATAATTCTATTTCTTATAACAGGTCGTCGAGAGCTCCACTGATTGTGTCTGTGATCTAGCCGGAAGCATATGTATTTAACAACTCCGATGGTTGAGTCTTGTATAGCAACCATACAAAAATCTTAAGAACCCATGGGAACTTGCTGAAGAAGAAGCCCATCGGTACGATGGCGTAACCAAACACAAGAAGATGTCCAGGAACTTGGTATTTGAAACAGGAAGTGGTTGGTCAGAAAAAAAAACTGGTTGGAGAGACATCCAAATTATATCGCAAGAGACTTTGGACCAACATACTCGAAACAACAAAATGTTTTTTCATAAGCGAAACCGAATTTCATTCATTGCAAACAATATCGATACAGAAACTAAACACTAAGATAAGATGTTAATCATCCATCAAAAATGATACTCTAAGAAAGTTTTTCGTTTAAATGTTAGCTCGACTTAAGACCACGCCTTACAATACGCCTTAAGGTACTTTCATATTTTATGTATTAGAGAAACGAGTTAAAATTGAGCTTTTCAAATGCTAATCTTCTGAAATATGTAAGTATTACTTTAGTTTTCATATATCTTAAATTATAATTTTAAGAACATTCGTTAGACATACATTTATGTGATATACGATTAGTTGTAAATTTCAAAGCATAAAATTAACAAGTTGTTAATACAAAATGCTCAACTAAATGTACTCATCTTTAGTTTTAAATTCAATATAATGAATGATTTTATTCCAATCTAAATGTACACTTAATATCTCAATTTTAAATGAAATACTTCATTGGCATGGTTCACGACATCAGGCAATGTAAAATGACACAAGAAGCAAAACGTTCATCTATATCCTTTATAACCTCAAATCTGTATTCATACGAACATCATATAATAATGAGGGTTTAAGCATTTCAAGTTTTGTATTTTCATTGCCCGAAGCTATAAAATTATCAACTTCAAAATTAGTTCCCTAACAAAGTATGAGTCCTTGTCCCTGGACCGAGTAGATCTTTTCATGTATGCCACTCCTTTCACTCTCCCATATGCTTTGTTTTGAAAAAAAAAAAATACGAAATCTCCTTCAAATTATTCCACTAAGAGCTAATAATTACATCAGACAAACATCATGTGAAATGGTCAAAAGCCATAATTCAGTTAAGTACCCTGTCGTCGGGTATGGTCCGGCCTGGTATAACGGTATAGAACAAGTAGTATTATATGAAAGCAAGCACCACTAGGATGCATGCAGGACATACATTCTCATAGCTATTTTTCTCATTCCCAGAGTTGATAGTACATATATAATAAAATGTCATCATCATGTCCTTGACGGTATTAGGCAGCATTAGCTTCCTATGCCTCACTTTTCATGTTCCCTCTTCATGACGTCCAAAGTTGATTATTGCTGCGACGACTATACCACGACGACAACGATGATGTTGTTGATGATGACGACCGGTGGCGGTGCTACTCACTGTTGGTTGATGTGATACAACTGTAGCAGCAGAGTACATCTGTCACTCGAATGTTCATTTCTGTCAGTGGCCATGCAATTGGCTTTATAGCTACGGTTGCTAGGGTTGGCCGAAGGACTGTGTCCACTCCAACCCCGCATCTTATTTCATTCCCAACCTCTATAGAACAACGACACGATGCCTCGCCTCAGCCTCACTCATTCACAACGGTCCATTATGAATGGAGTGCTAAATAGAAACCCAATTGGCGCTCTGTTCGTGATGGCAGTGGCAGCATGTCCCATCATCACCATCATCATCTTCATCAGCATCATCATGGGACCGCTTCTGAATTATCATAGTTGGATCGGACGCTATATATACAGATGAAGTTGAAGAGGCTTCTCATGTGCGTTTCAGTGAAACTCAAAACTTCAAAAATCAAATTAAAAGAGTGTGGGTTCCTTTCCTGTAGTTGAGGTATAAGAGTTGAATTTTGCATATGTTGTCGCGACGCTGATTTGAGAGACAACAGTGTTTAGCTGCACTGAAAAAAATCTATTATAAATTTCAGCATTTGGAAACAACAGTAATAGCCCGTAAAGATCTTGCTGAATATTCTTCCCTAAACTTCTTCGATAAACAAAAGACCAAAAATTACTCTTAATGCACCCAGGGCCGGCCCGAGCTTAATTAGCGCCCTGCGCAAGCTTCATAAATAGCGCCCCCTATTAGTAGTTTTTCGAGGAAAATGTAATTTCCTCATCACCCTTTGTAATGCGTTTTTTTTAACGAGGTATCCCAAGGAGTCCTATTCCTCAATAATACTTAGGTATATCTAATATAAATAGATAAATAGGATTTTTATTAATAACTAGGAAATTAAATATATCACAAAAATAATTGCACCCAAAGAATACAAAAATTATTGTAAAATTAAGTTAAAAAATATATCACAAAAATATAGGAACTGAAAAAAAATTAATTTTTTTTAAGTAAAAAAATAGCAGGGATCCTCGAAAAAAGCCTCTGAGTTTGCCAAACATCTGCCTCTGAATTAATCGCTATATCTTCCACGACCGGTTATCGTGATTTGGAACGTTTAAAATATGTGCACCTGAAGGATGGCTTTGTTTCTAAAAATTTGCTAAGCTGACCTGCTTGCGTCTTGTTGCCGGCCTCAACAATTCTCGCCGTTTTCGATTTTCTGCCGCCCCTGATGCCTTTTTTTCTCCATTTTAGTAAAAAAAAAATATAGCTCGTGAGACAGTTTTTAGCACTTTCACAGTTTCACTTTTTTACTTACAGTTGCACTTTCACAGTTGTACTTTTATGTATTTTATATATTTTAACTATATGTAGGTAGGTTCTTGTAGAAACAAAAAACACTTTTGTTAATAGTAAAAACGCATTTTTCGTTGCTATGTAAAAATTACACGGACTGTTACAATTTAAGAATTTGATTTATTAATTATTGTGCACAAAAAGATTTTTCACTTCGGAATAGCAATAGCTTTTTATAAAAAAAATGTAAACACAAAACTGAACACATTAGATACGACGGGAAAGTTTACACTACTGCGCGAGGCAAAATTAATTCTCAAAAATGATTCTCTTTCGATTCTTTTGTTTTGAGTTTTTTAGTTTGACCGCAATAACAACACTGCCAACATAGACAAATAATGCAATTAGATTCGTCAAAAAATCCTTTTGTCACAATGAAAACAATGCCTGGCAAGAACAAAAAAGTAGACAAAAGAAGAACTGATTAAAAAAGATCCACTCGTTAACGAGGAACGACAACGTCACCTATAATAAACCATCTCCTCATACTCACACATCCATATACCTCCTTCCCCATTGTGCTGTCCTGACTCCTGACAGACGACAGCACAGCGACAGCACATCGCAATCGCACAGTGCTACATTTCCACTCATCAAGAGAGGCCAGTACTAAAACAAAACTTGAAAAAAAAAACACTCAACAGAAAGAGTTTAATTCATAGGCGCAATTTTCAATTTTGCGCGCTGTTAAGTTATTGAGTATCACTATTTCACCCAAAAATAGCTGTTTGAGTGATGTTGTTGAAATCGTTTTCATATGAAAGAATTGACATCGCGCGCACGTTAGGATTTTGCGCGCTGTTAACTGTCTGTATCTGCTGTGGAAGAATTTTTTATCATGTTAGATAGCATAGGGGAGGGTTGTGAAAATAAAATAAATGCCTTCACTTATGCACACGATGAATGTGGTGAGTGAGAATAACGTCGGCAGTTTGAAAAAGAGAATAATTTGTGTCTGTTTGTTCTGTTGTTGGAGCTGGAGGCATACAGAATCGTGCACTTTGCAAAAAAGTTATGTTACTCTGTGGGTATGGGTGGGTATGGGTAGAAAGGCAGGTATCGACTTATTATTGTGTTGGGATGGTTAGTATTTCTGTATTAAAATTCAAAATTAGCAGTTATAATATGATGGATATCAAAATTGTTGTGCGGTATTAAACAAAAAATTAAAATTAAAAAGTAGGTAGGTATAAGTAGGTAGGTATGTGTTGGTTGTTAGATAGTGGCTTTTTCAATGCTTGCTCACTGCGCCCATTGGGTTAAGCGCCCTGCGCATTTGCACCTCTTGCACGTATAGCTGGTCCGGCCCTGAATGCACCCGAGCAAATAAGCTAATAGTATTTTGCTTTTTTCTTAGTTTTTTTACAATTTAAAATATTAGGCTGTCTGTAATAGGTTAGGTACACAGATAAAAAATGTTTTCCATTTATTTGTTTTTTTAAATCGATGCAAAACTTTTTTTAAGGATATTGTAATACGTTTAGCAGGGATGCTGGATTTAAATTTATGATGATGATGAAAAGCAATTAATAAAACATACATACTTATGAATTCATCACTGTAACTTCCAGGGTACGTTCAAAATAAAAGGCACGACTGGATCGCACATACTTTCTCTTGTGGCCGGTTACAAGATGGCTTAACCATACAAAAAAAACACAAATACATAATCAGCCCAATTCTAAATATTCCCGGGAAACGTCGTCGGGTATAATCTTTTTTCATTTAGGATCAGAAAAAAGGAGAAGGGAAATATTTCCACGTGAATCGTGATTTACAATTTGGGTGAATGTTACTGTCATAAGAAATACAAACTGGATTTCTTTAAAAGATCTAAATCCATAATTTACTTAATTTTTTAGATTCAAAGCGAAATCGAAGCATGGGAAAAATTTTCTTTTTAAATATGAGTTTATAAAAATAAATATTTTTAAAATGTTGGACCAGTTTTTTTTTTAATCGATTTAATTTAATTTTTCGAAAATATTTTTCTAAAAAAATGTAGTAAGTAAATTGGAAGTGAAGTGTTTAGAACTTAGCTTACTATACTTTAAAACTTAATTTTATAAAAATCCGTCTACAGTATTTTGAAATATTGAATTTTATAAAAAACATTATTGACAAATTTCGTTGAAATCGCTTTAACAGCTACCGAGATAGTCGAAATTTTAGTTACATATATGACAGGTGCCGGTTACACGAATTTCTTGAAAGTTTGGTTTACACTATTTGATAGACCTCTGACACCTTATTATACCTACATGTGAAATTTCGTTAAAATCGTTGGAGCCGTTTCCGAGAAAAATAATATTTTAAAACCCTGACTATCAAGTTTGAAGGCTGTACTTACGGACAGACAGACTGATTTTTATCTAAAAAAAAAATCCACTAATCCAACCTACAATATGGTAGAAATTCGTAGCGCGATGACCATGCGTGATATATTTCACAATGACATAACTACTTTGGTTTACGCTGGGCACTGATCATTATCATTTGCCGTCATTCTTCTGGCACTCTGAATATACCAAATGAATCCATGAATTCGCTGCAATAACGAATCCTGATAGTGACATAAAATTAAATGTCAAATAAAACCATGATCGTACTATAATTTTCGTTTTTTTTTGTATTTTATGTATAAACCTTGTAAAAGTATTTTTTATAAAATCAAAATAACTGGAATCATAAACCTAAAACACATTTTAAATCCGAAGTTTTTTTTTGCATTTGGAATCCAACCTAAGAATTGAAGAAAAACATTTTCATAACTTCAATTATTTATTAACACAATTTTTACAACTCCTATAGGTATAAATAGATACTCACTCACACACGTAAATAGTTCTTCTTTTTATTTCAAAAACAATAAGAACCAAGTTATGTGGTTAGTTAAAGTGCATTTTTTATAGTGTCCCCTTTAATTGAATTTTATGTCAAAATCCACCGCTCTATAGGGTACCTATGCAAACGGTATGTAGACACTAAACTATGTATATCCATGTGTTTGTTGAAATCATCCCTAAGTGTGAGTTTGTGTGGTCGTGGTATACCTTTGGAATGCAATTGAATTAAATTATCTGCTTTTAGGAATAAATCCTTTGTACTGAAGCTTATTGGTCACTGATACGATCTGACATTGTAGCAAAAGGGAAAGAAGAAACAAATAATAAAAAAAACACTGACTAAAGTAACCAACAAAGCACAGAATAACACTAAGTATAGAACAGCAACAAACAGCAGAGAGAGACCAAGTGAGCGAAAAAAAGGATAAATTGTCCTTTTCCATTTTATTCTACTCGACATTTTTTTCTTTTTTAAACGTCCAACTAAAATACCAGTTTATCAGATCGTAGGTGGACTTCTACAAACAACAACTCCTTTTTTCCAGACAAATATGTATACGTAGTATAAAAAAAAGCAGCACTGAATAAGAGTTAAACTCTTTTGGGTTTGACCAAACACCTATATAGCAAGGACACAGAGGAAAGAAAAAAAAACTTCCGGTAATGCTAGGAAGAAGATAAAAATAATACGAACAAAAAATTCCTTCAAAACCAACATCGACAGAGTCGCCACACTTTCACCCACGCCACTTTATGCTCCAAAGCCAACCAATATTCCTCGAACTCAGACCAAAATCCCCAACTATGGACTTTTTTCTCTCTGATCCGGTGCATCAATTTAGGTGCAAATTAGATTTTTCCTCTCCTGCTCCGCTTTGCTGCGCTCTACCTGGACACAATCCTTTTGAAGAAAAAATCAGGGTAACACAAAAAAAAAGTTGCAGGAAAAAAATATGTTAGCCATTATCCATCCATCCGGTGGTAAAAGACTGGGCGTAGCGACAAAGTATAGAAAAGGAACTACTCCTACAACTTTGCTAGAACGCCAAGAGACCTCGAAATCTGGGTCCAGAGCAGACTCCTTTCTTTTTTTTTAGTTATACCATTCAACTGTGTTATTGGCTTTGTTCGAACGTCACAACCGATTGAAGTTTTGTCGTTATCCGTAAAAAAACGAAAGAGGACGAAAAAATTATATCGCAAAAAATCGTTAATTCTCAACCTCATCCTTTTGATGAAGTTTATATATAAGGGAGAGTTAACTTCCTTGCAATCCACCTCTTAATTCTGTGTCTGAAATTTTGCCTGACTTAAAAGTGAAATCCTTTTGAACCTGTTGCTCTGTGTGGAGGTGTCTTTGACAAACGTAACTGTTTTTAGAAGGTTTTTATTTTGTATTGTCTGTGTTTTTTTTCTCAATTGGAAGTTTCTTTTACCAAAATTGCCTGAAGGTGTTGAATTTTTTTTTCTAATGTTCTTGACTCCTTATAACAGGAAAAAGGACAAGTTTCTTTGGTAGGTAATAAAAGAATGAAGCCTACTTTATGGTTTGGACTGGGACATCTAATAACTTTTTGTATCAATCTTTTAATAGTTCGACATTCGCATAGTCCAAAATTTTTAAACGATGTTTTACGAAAAATAATACCATGCTTTTTTTCCTATATTTTAAAGTTTTTTTTCAACAAACACTTCAAAAGATATTTTAAAGCTAAAATTGTTGAAAAATATTAACGTGTAATAGCACACCTTTCATCTTCCATTAATCACTTATATAAATAAATTCATACATAACATACAAGTCTCTTTCTTTATATTACATGGCGCAGCCGGTAGGATTTATAAATCATGCAAGGCGTTCCCATGTAACTATTTCCTGTTTTAGTCTGACATTTATGTCAAACTTGACTCCTTTCTAATCGTTCTTTTTTTTGGTTTTTGTCTTGAGACATTCCTGTTAATATAGCCATTCCTGTAAAATAGCTTTTAATTATTAATAATTAATAAAAACACAAAATTTTTGCTTTTGGGAACATTAACATTCAATTTGTTTTGACGGCTCCAAAGTTTTGGTTTTTTTTTTGTTGCTGAATAAAGCGCTGAGTAAAAAGCAGATATGTTATAGTTTGTTTTTATAAAGATTTACGATGAAAGATCCGTAATTTTAAATAAAACCAGTCTGAATCACGTTAATGTAAATCATGAAAACATATTGTAAATCACATAATTAATTACATGATTTAGCTAAATCATGTCGGTGGGAACATGGTATAAGGGAATTTGTGATTTAGAATCAGGGGAATCTTATGTTTTCATTTTGATAATTATGTATTAAAATCCTTATTGTTACATGAATTACTTGTACAAATAAAGTCATACAGAACACAGAAAAGCATTAATGTTAAATACTTTTTAGCAAAAATGAAAACAATTTAGAAACATCTGTTGTCATAAGACATTTAATCGAAATCGATTTATTAATTTCATACACCGATTTCTTTTCTTGTTTAAAACTTGTAAAGGTTAACTTGCGAATAAATTAAAAAACTAGTAAAACGTAAGTCAAAAATTAAAAGTGTAAAAAATTGGGCGTGACTTGAAAATTGAGTACCTATATCAATATTTAAACAAGACAACAATTTTATATAAATTTAAAATTGTTTAAATTTTTTTTAAACGAAGTTTGTACCATGAAATCGTAATTCGTATACTTACAAAGCAATTTGTGTTAACATAGATTTGGGTACACGGAAAAAAGCCTTTTTTAATCGATAATAAATAATGGCAACCCTGGATATAAACCTATACGTTTTAAATTTTTTTCTGAGAATATACCCAAGAATCATACTTTAGTTTAAAGGATTATTGTCATAATAGGGATATCCTGTAAAAAATATTTTGTTTCTCTATATACATATTTTCTGGTTATTTTTTTTTCGAGCTTATAATTAAAGAATCTACAATATGTTTCTTTTATATTAAAGGAAGAATAAAATAAAAATATTTTGAAACCCTAAACGCTAAACAATATATTTAAGGGTAATTTTGGTGATTGATTTATCAAACATTTTATAATTTGCCTTTTTACAGCGGAAAATCTATGTAATCAATAAAACAAAAATATATAGGTTTCTTCGTCTATTCCTATTAAAGATTTTTCGTATGTTAAACTTATATTTATCTTTCAAAAGAAATGCATATTTTTGATAAAATCGATGAATCGATGATAAATCGTGAATTATTGTGGAATTGTGATGCTATTGTGTATTTTTTGTCAATTAAATTAAATCCCAAATTAAAAATTTAAAAAAATATAAGTGAACTATGATAAAAAATTATAAGGGCCAGTTGTACAATCGTGGTTCAAGTTTTTAACTCACCGATTGTGGCAGATTACCTGTGGAAATCAGTGGTTTAAGAACTTGAACCACGTTGAACCACGAATGTACAATTGGACCTTAAAGTGTATCATGTGCCAGAATTAACATCAAAATGGTGATGTCTGTGTGTTCTAACACTTTAAACAAAACGGCGGCGTTTAAACGACGAAATTAATTCGTCTAACTTAAAAGAGCAGTTAAACTCCAATCTGGGTTGAACGATAACTATGAAACCGAAAAATTGAAAAACGGTAGTTTGAACTGAAAATGGAGTTTAAACCCTCTCAGTGAAACTGGGCATGAGTGTGAAATAATTAGAGTAATAACGGGTGATTTTTTAAGAGGCTTAGAACTTTAAAAAAAAAAAAAACACAAAAAACTCGAAAAAATGAATGAAATATTTATTTGAATCGATAGTTTGAACCTTGCAATTTAATGTTTAAAGATAATTTCATGCAAATGTTGACCGCGGCTGCGTCTCAGGTAGCCCATCCGCTGAGTCCAATTTTGGCATACTCTTTCACACATATCGGCCGGTATCTCACGAATGAATGCATGGATGTTGACTTCCAGTGCGTCAATCGAAGCGGGCTTGTCCCTATAGACATTAGCCTTGACATACCCCCACAAAATAGTCTAATGGTGTCAAATCGCACGATCTAGGCGGCCAATTGACCGGCCCGAAACGTGAAATTAACTGTTCACCAAACTCGCCTCGCAATTGCGCCATTGTTTCGCGTGCTGTGTGGCATGTGGCACCGTCTTGTTGAAACCACATATCATGCAAGTCAAGAACTTCCATTTTGGGCAAAAAAAAGTTTGTTATCATCGCTCGGTAGCGTTCACCATTGACAGTAACGCTGCGATTCGCATCATCTTTGAAGAAATATGGCCCAATAATGCCGCCGGCCCATAAACCGCACCAAACAGTGGCTTTTTCGGGATGCATTGGTAGCTGTTGCAATGCTTCTGGCTGATCTTCACTCCAAATGCGGCAATTTTGCTTATTTACGTACCCATTCAACCAAAAATGAGCCTCATCGCTGAACACAATTTTTCGATAAAAAAGCATTTCGAACATTTCGAACCGAGCACGAATTTTGATAGTAAAATTCAATAATTTGCAAGCGTTGTTCATTTGTAAGACGATCCATGGTTAAATTGCAAACCAAACTGAAGCTGTTTGACAGTGACACAAGGTACTAAACACATGTCAGCTGTCAAAACCAGTGTTGCCAAAACCAAACCAGCTAAAAAATCACCCGTTAAATAAATACAAAAAATAACTTTGGAATTTAAGTTCTACCAACCCAGAGTTTTCCGAGAAAATCGTGCCAATAATGTTGATATTTTTGATAACGTCAAAAAATTAATAATTTTCTTGCGAAAACTTAATTTAGAAACAAAATCATCAATTGGTTTTCAAAAACTATTGAATTTAAAAAAAAAATATTATATTGAAATGTTTAGAAATGTTATCAAAAAATTAAATACGCCGTTATCATTCGGCTATCTAGGCCTTTTTACGAATAAAATTTGTTTAAGATCCGCTAAGTCGTTAGCGAGAAATCGAAATTTAAAAAAAAAGGCAGGTAGTGTTATATTTGTATCTCAGGAAATAAGGTTCGAACTTTTTGAATGGAAAAATCGTTAAAACCGTTTAAAAAAAACAAGCTTTATCATAGCAGGTACCTATCATTATTGGCAACAAAGCTCTAGAGTGTTTAGTTTAATCTATCTAATCAACATCGAAATTTCGTACACATTCATTTATGTGTATCTACTGTCACACTCTAGAAAAACTATTGAAGAATCAATTTTCCAATCTCGCAAACCTTCCTTTCCAAAACTCTTCTGCTATTATGAAAATGCAAAGAGTTCTAAAATACACAACAACAACAAAAAAAAAAACAATATAAAATAATAAAACTAAACATTATTCGAAAATATAAATCTCTTCAAAACAAGAACAAGGATCAGATGCATCATCTAAATAAAACTCTCACCCACCTATCCGTATATCCTGACACAACGAACGTCTATCTATTTGAAAATGGAATTCTTTAACGAGGAGGATACGTACTCACCTGAAATGATATAAAATAAGAGAACCAAAAAGCAACACAATGCACACAGAATGGTATTGAATTTTTCAAAAAAGGATTAAACTTTATGAGACGTTCACAATCCAGCTCTCCGGGCCACTCTTTACTATCTTCGTCTTCTAATGCGGTTGGCTATGTGGGGGAGGGGGGTGTTTGTCTGGACGAAAAATTTGGATCACCGACACAGGAAGTTTTTCAGTTTTCTCCTCCAAAACACACAAGACACCGGTACAAGTATATCCCAAAACACTGGAGGATATTTATATTTGTTTAGAGTGTGCGGCGACGGTGGTAGCAAATAAATCGCATTCGTATTTACCGAAAGGATGCGATTTTCAGTGTTTACGCTCATAATATCATTTCGTAAAGGTTTTTCTAGGAATATCAAAACGAGGAGACATCTTTAGTTGCATATGGGTGTCTTATACCTATTTGAGATTATCATTCTTTTTTTTCTTTGGTTTTTTCAAAGTAAACCCGCTTGCATTATTTCGAAGGATTCAACACAAGGATTTGGGATTTTCAATTGCAGTCGCTTGGGAGAAATTATTGCAGAGCTTGTACATCCTCTTGTACAACCTGGTGAACGTTCTTGCTGAGTGGTATATATGGAGTGGATGAAAAGGCGACCGAAGACACAGCAACAGGGTTAAGTTATAGTGTGAATAAATATTTGGAAATTTTGAAATTCCACACACGCAAAAGTAGTAACAGTGAGGATTTAGTAACTTGGAAAAGTTTATGCAGCAAACTAATTGAGTGGGTTTTTAAAAAGAAATTTAACTTAACACTTGCTTTACTTTTTAAGTTGATGAGTACTAATTAACTTAAAGTTGAAAGTAATCTTGAAAAGAAGAGAGTTTGAAAATATTTAAATTAGGTATATTTTCCATTTCAAGGAATTCATTAAATAAAAAAAAAAGAAGAACCGCCACCGTGCACTGTTCGTTTTATGACTAGAAAAATAATTGCATGCACATTTGTTTGACATTAACAAAATCAACGCTTGAAAACCGAAAATGTCGTTACAATTCAAAATTTTTTGAAAACCGGTTTTATATATTTCAATTTTTCCCAAGGTTTGGAGAACGTAAAACATATTTGTATCCGTAATTTGTGTTCATGAACAAATAATTCCTGGGATCTGAAAAGAATTCATAAATATTAGTCCAGTCATTTGGTGGTTTTACCTGATATTCTTCGCAGACGTTTTTTAACAAAGTTATTTTTATAGATTTCGATGTGGTTTTTCGAATTTTCACTTTGCCACCTCGTGACTTTGCCGCGCTAGAGAAGCCATTGTGGAAAATTGCGACCAAAAACAGTTTTTTGGCAATATCACTTTTCATAGGTCAAAATAGTTAAAGTACAAATTAAATTTGTCCTACGTTTTATGTCTTAATATTTTTTGTATAATAAAAATTTTTATCGTTTTAGCCCCACCACAAAGTCTACGCCAGCACTTACAGTGGGAGCTCATGTTATTAGAGCCAGACTAAAAACAGTGTTTGTTTATTTTGGTTGAGGTTAAATAAACCCAAGATGCATGATATTATTTTTTTATAGGATTTTTCCATAAGGATAAACTGCCATCTTAAGACCTAAATACACCTATCTACTAATTTATATTATAAACATTAATGTACAAAAAACTCAGTATAATATGGTGACACCACAATTCTTGCTTTACAACCCAACGACGGACATCCAGAATTGTCTTTTGAAAAAAAAATTAGCGCTTCACTATTCAATGTATCATATTTGATACATAGAACCTACTCAATTTGTACCTTGGCTATGAGTCTATGAGTCACATTTGATACAAAACCACAAGGTATTTTTACAAGTTTTGAACTAAAATTACTTTTTTGAAACTTTATTGAACATAAATGATTTTATCTTCCCAAAAAAGTATTGGACGTGTTTTCAGCATTTTGTAAGGGGGACAGCGGATAGTGAAATATTTCTTGTTTGCTTTATTAAAGGGTTTTCGTATGCGACGCTTAAAATAGTATATAGTATAACTTTTAATTATACTATATGTTGGGATACCTTCAACACATCTAGACTTTTTTTCAATTATTTTAATATTTTTATCATGAAAAGGCTTTTCCTACCAATATCCGAATAAATTCTTAGAATTTTATCAACATTTCTCCTGAAATTTCCATAAAAGCAATAGGACAATAATTATCTATCTCTCTGAGTGCATCAAATTTCATTGAATGCCAATTAAATAATCCGATAGGTTACATACAATTGCTTCATCCTCTCAATTCAGTGTCCGTTTTCTCTAAGCTTTGCGTTGATTAATTGTTTATTCCCAGAATGAAAATTCTATAAAATCTCTTTTGGTTATTGTAAAAGGATATTTCAGTTTATTTCAGTTTTTATTTCACCTACCAACCCCCTTTTTAAAAAAAAAAAACAAGGAACATAGTAGATTGGTGAGAAACAACAACAACAAAAAGGAAAAGTTGAAACGCCTTTTTGATGCTTTCATCACTATTGCCAGAACCGCTGAGCTGTGTCCCTAATTCGATTGTCAAACATATTTGACGGTCAAATAGGTTTTACGCGAAAAAGGTCGCATAGCATTTTTTGAGCCTTGCTCAACGAACACATAAGCCTCCAGTATTTGACAGCAACATATATGAGGGTGGCGCTGAGTTTCCATTCGATTGCACGCCATATGCAAATTATTTGTTGTTAAATTTTTTTCCCTTCTCAATCTGCATCGAATTTTTGTCCATTGAACGCCCCATTTAGTGTTGAATATTCATCTGACCGTTAATTATTATCCAGAAGTTGAAGAGATTGTTTGGGTTTATTTTCACGAGTGGTATTAGCACGTGTGGTTTTAAGCAATTAAGCGGAATATAGCCTTTGTTATAATAGCTTTACTATATGCCTATATATATGTGTGTTATTTTACCGATTACTCTTGCGGACGGTCAATCAAAGAAATATTTTTCTAATCCCATGTTTCAGGTTAAAGCGAAAATATAGTATGTAAAACTTGCGTTGAAAACAAGCACAAAGATGTCTATCCATCCGGTTATGTTTTGCATGACACAAACGCGAAACATAAACATGAGTAACAACCCTTTTTTGGCTAAGTCAAGTGTGGAATATTATGTATCCCACATAAAAACAAGAACGGTGGAATGTGAAAATCTCTTTGTTTTTTAACCCTCCACTTGAGTTCTACGGTTAAACCATATACCATCAGCATTGATGGCAAAAGGGTTGGAAATCTTTTGGCCTGCGGGATGTGGGGTGAATGTCGCTGTAAGAGATATGACAGATAGTCCCTCATGACTATGATGATCATCAGCAAATATGTGTAAAAAGGATAATCGAATGTTTTCCACCCATAAAGCATTTAATGGCCAACAAAAGCTTAGTTGGTGGTTTCAGGTTTTAAAGGATGAAAAAAGTTATTTTGAAGAAGTTGCTTGGGAGGGAATACCAAGAATATACATATATGCTTGTATAGTTCATTGGGTTTTGTGTGAATCCACTTGAGTGGTCACTTTTGTCACTGAATGAGCTTCTTTTTTTTTTTGTTAAATATGTATTTAATAAGTGGTTTGTTTGGAGTCATATGGCATGTACAAAAAATCATAGGTTTTCTGTCTTTTTGGCGCTTTAAATTCTTACACTTCCACCCGTGCTCGTTGAATGGATGAATCATCTTCTGATGGCTCTATCGACAGCACAGATTTCGTAGCTGAATCGCATTCGGATCCGCCACATTATCTTCAAGTAGATAATCAAGAAGGTGTACACTGTACATCAACTACGACTGGAAATTTTCGGTTTTACATCTATCGAATACTTTTTGCAAATCAACAAACACAGCATGCAAATCACTGGCATGCTGTCACGATATATCACGATATTTTTCCATACCGATTCTAACACTCTGGATAGCCATTCATTCTGTGGTTGATTTACCCAAAACAAACCAGCACTTATCATCAGATAGCTAGCTGTTTTATATTTTATTTATATCATTGCCAAATTATCTTTTAGATTAAAATTAGTATCAGATATAAATATGTATCTGCGTGAAAAAGAAATTCATCAGATAAGCTTGTCAAGCGCCGTCAAGTTATCTTTAAATTTATCAGCCTTTTTTTATTGGTGGAAGAAGGTATAATTTTCTGCATTTACAAAATAATGTGAACTGGATACACCATTTCCATTTCGGCTTGTAAGGAAAAGTAAAATATCTGGATTTTCGGCTGTCGAGATAATATATGTAGTCTATATTTAGTCTATAAATTTAATTTTTAAATAGTATTTTATATTTTTGTGATATCATTTATATGTTATCTTATTTTCATATCTGAACTGAAAAAAATCTGGCTCTTCGATTTTTGTTATGATAACTAATGTCAATGTGGGATTTAAAATTGCAGTTAGGATTTCCCTTTAATTGACACATAAGTATTTTATTTATTCTACTAAAAAAAATTCTTGGGTTGTCACTGTTTCACATTTCAAATTTTATAATTTTTAATTGAACTCTGCTCGAGGCCCTCTACCTGAGGGTAGAAGAGAAAACCTACTTCTATGCGCTTTTAAGATAACATCAATTTTCAAAATTATTGTAATCATATAAACATTGCAGAAAGAATGATGGTACCAAGTTTATACGTTTGCATTACCTGGTTTAATCCAATAAAAAAAAAATATGTTTGTCGTTCTTTGTTTATATAAGTATGTTTAATTACAAACGATTGAGAATTATATTATTTTAATGCAGCACTTTTTGTTAGTTTGAAATGTGTAATTTTTTATTTCTTTATTTTTGGAGGTTTATTTCAAAGCAAGCAAAACACTACATTGTCTACAATGTCTACAATTGTTATACCTGAATAAATATGTTTTACCAATAGATTGTTTCAGTTGTTATATTTTAAACGTTATGTGATACACGCATAAATGAAGTTGAAAATATTAATTTTTCATAACGTGAGTTAAGCTAGTTCCCTTAAATGAGTTATATAGTTAATTGCATTTTGTTTACAAATTAACACTCAAGTGTTATTAAAAAAAAACATACATATATTCAAATCAATTTCGTTGAAGTTCAAGTGAAAAATAAAATAAAAACAAATATGAATAACAATGATCGTGATTCCGATAGATGTTCCATCAATTTGGCGAGAGTATTACGAACGCCACGAACACCTGTGGTTTCGTTCAAGTAAGTTTTAAATAATAGATAATTTCAATTAGTGTGAAGAATTTCTTATGGTGTACCGCATTTTTGCAATAGCGCAACAAATTGATTTATTCAAGAAAATCAACTGAAGCCATAGAAATTTGATTGACAACCCATAAACTTTGTATTTTGTGATTTAGAATATTACATATTAATAACAGAATTTTAAAATCTCTTTTCATAATAATTTCAGAACTGCTTAATTTAAGGAAAACTTTTATTTTATTTTTGCATCAGCATTTCTTTATTCGAATTAGATCTGTCGTTTTAAAATATGAGATCATTTTATTCAAATATTTTTACTGGGAGCGCTCAGTTACTGCAAACATTTTTATGTACCTAAATATTTCTTCGGTTAACATTTTTTCTTTAAAAACATTTTAAAAGCATTTTTTTTTTAAATAAAAGGATATTTGACATTCAAAATTCAAAACATGAGACAGAAAGAACGCTGACATTGTTTGATTGGTATACATATTCTCCTTCTATTTACTCTAATAAAATATACTACTAGTGGTGAATATAAATCCAGGGTTGGTATAGGTAAATTTTACTTTTATCAAAAATTCACCACGCAACGTTATTCCGCTTGTACAACAGACATAAAGTTAAAATGCTCCTAAATCATAATGCTCCGATAACTAAAATTAGTTTAAATGTAATTTTTGGTGCAACTGGACATTAGGATAAGTTAATAATCAAAAAAAGCTGCGCATAAGAAAATACCAAAATCGTTATAAATATATAGTAGCATATTTACATTTGAATTTGCAATAACTAATAGCATTGAGTTTATACACATAAAGAAATCATGTGTAAGTTTCAAACTTTGCTCGTAGGATGTCATTATTATCGACTTGTTTTTTGTGTACTCTTGTACCAATTATTCTTGAGTTAAAAGGCAAACAAAAATATAGAAAAACAAATACAAATGTATGCAGAATAATATAGTTCGGTTCTGTTTGAGTGTTTTTGATATATGTTCATTTAGCGACATCTACTTCGGTGAGTTTGAAACCATCTTGATTCCTCTATGTGTGTAAACTCAATGTTAATAGACTACAATCTACTTCCCACCAAGATTGGCCGGTTTATTTTCTTAAGCGACATTTACACGGTCAGTCATTTGAAATCTATCTGTAATATAGTGTTTTTAAAAATTGGTATGTATGCGTGCATTTGTTTGAAGAAAAATGAAACCCTTTTGATTTTGCCTGATGACTGATTATATGTGTAGATGACTGACATTCTCTTACCGACCGTGTAGGGGTTGCCTTACACTTCATGGCAATTGGTTATACCAAAGACAATACTTATATAGAAGATTATCTTTACGAATTGGAAAAAAAGCTAAAAACAAAAATAACTGCTGTGCTGTGCGTAAAGGCAAAGATCAGCTTTTTTTTAATATTGTAAAATTTGTTAGTTTATGTAAAACACAAAGGCAATTTCCTTCAGTAAAAAGTTCATGGATTTTCTTTGATGAATACTTATTTTTTCTATCAATCTTGACTATGTCTATAAAATTAGTGTTTTTGGGATTTTATATATACAGTACCTACAGTCATTTTATATATATAATACAGTTGAGAATTCCCAAAAAAACGAATCTGGTTTGTATGTTTCGTTTTATAGTATGTTTTGACTTTACCTTTTATCGATAGTATCCGTACTGCCGATGTTTTATTTGTATTCCAAAAAAATCTTATTATACTATGGATAGCTTCCGAAAAAAAAACACGACTTATGTCGATTTTCCATTCCATAAGAGGGTAATTTACCTCAGCTGCCGTTTTTTTAATATGCTTCTGTATAACACGAATAATCGAATACAAGTGAGCCATCACGTAAATCTTGTACGTTAACAGTCTGTTAAAAAATAAATAAATTGTAAGGCGTAAGCAATTAACCAGTTAAAACTGCAAAAAAATCATACAATTTTTGGCCGAAATGTACACTTAAATATTATGATGAGATTGAGATAGCAAACTTAAGAGATGTGCAACCAATTTTCCACAGCGAAAACTTGTCTCTTTTAAAGCACAACAATTTAATTCACATTTAGATATTAATTATTTATTTATTGTTAATCCTTTGCTCGACTGCAAGTAATAATAATTTTGCACAGTTTAGCAATATTTAAATCTCATCAAAATTTCTATTTTCGTAAACTCAATAAGCTCTGCTTCAAACCGTCAATAAATTTTGAAAAAAAAACGCGATAACGCTGTAGTGATCTATAATTTGCAATAATTTATGCATATTTATTTTTATAAACATGGAAGCAATAATAACCGTCTGGTGTAACTTGCAATTAGCGTTTAAGTGCGAATAAAATATTTTTTTGTATCTACGATAAGATTCAACTTAAGATTCTCGCGTATAGAACTACAGTAGATGTGCTAATCTCATTCGATATCTGAACAATTGTGATCAGTTTCGGATTGCTTGTCACCGCTATAGGTAGTTAATATATAAATTTTATAGGTAGATATACAATGCCACTCGAATCGCAAAATTACTCTTCACCGACAACGACGACCGCGACGGCGGGAATGGCGGCGGGGTTCTCTTACAAAAAGGGACATCGGGTGCACTACAAAGATGTCGACGGTAAAATTATAGTGTGCGTTCAGTTGCTGAATTGATCTGTACCTGTGATAAGTGTATTTAAATCTTAAAATCAAATAAAGACATAGGGAATTGTCTAATTAAAAAACAACTTGTTCAATTAGTAAATATTTAAATAATCTTTCCAAATAAAATATTGTGTTTTGTGTTGTGTTTAATAATAAAAAAAAAATCTACATACGTAGATAGATATATCTATTTCCGGAACTAGTTGAGTGTTTAAATAATTTTACCTAAAATATGGATGTCCGGAATATATATTTTTATTTCACTAATAATGAAAGGTGCTGGATATTTATGAAGAATTTAATTTTTATAACATTATCATAAATTATGTTTACAATCATACTAATATTTTTTTGTTTAAGAGAGCTGTTCTTATCTTATCTTTAAAAAGTTATTCAGTTGAATGATAAATATGTCTCAAAATATATTGATTCAACAAATGACTTCAATTATCGAATTATGTCTGTCATTGAAAAATCACAAACGAAAATATTTTTTACATATAAATAAGATTAATGTGAACAAACTCATTTTAATACAAGGAGCTTTGAATTATCTGAATCTATCAGATATTTTTTTTTTTGCTAAGATATAGTTATGCATGCAAGTATTGTATTAATCTCTACATGTTTTGATTTAACAAAATATTAACCATTAATAAAAGTAAGATTTCTTTAAAGGTGATAGTTTATAGCTTCATAATTATAACTATAAGACGAATTTAAATTTGTTACTCAACACTCTGATTGTATGTCTAAGAATTTTGTATGTATACATATTTGTTGAATAATAAAAAAGATACTAACAAATGGCGGATAGAATGCATAACTAGGTCACGCGAACTCGTTCCAAATACTATGAATTGTAAGGGTATTAAAAGTGAAAACTCTGAGATATATGAAGTTCAAAGACTATTCAAACAAAACATTATTTAAACTTGTACAATCATGAATTTGGTCAAGAGAAAACATCATTGAAATTTAAAGTAGGTATTTACAACTATGTTACATAATTTTTTTTTTGTTCAAGAGCTTGTAGGTATTTATATCTATAAACAAATAATAATTGATAGCAAGAAATATTTTTTTGTTTATTAAAAATTGAATGTAAACAATATTTTAGTTTTTATTGTTCATTATGGATATGTAAGTAATTCTGCAAAAATATTAAGTGCATTACTGATATATCTTAAATCAATAATTGAGTAGCTCAGTAGCTAAAAATGCCAAGAATACTCAGGTATTACATATATTAAGTCTAAAGAGCGGATTAATTAATAATTACCTATAGGAATTCATGTGCTTCAAGCTTCCTTTTTTATTTTATTATTTATATTTTTTACACCCATTTCATGGTTTCACCACGGGATCTACTTGTAGGTTTCGGCATCAGGTTGACCTCAAATACCTTCGGCAATCCTTCTGGTTTTGGATGGTCCATGTCTGAAGCCAATTAAATTCTAAAGTCTCTGGTAATACATTAATGGAATTTTGAATTAGAAGTTTTTTTTAGCAAAATAACACAAATTCAAACGTCGAACTCTGAAATTAGTTTCCTCTTTTGTTAAAAATAGTCAAGAGAATTTCGCGATATTCAGTAGTTTAACGTTCTATGGTTTGTCGACAAAATTTATCATCTGTTTATTTGCTGAAAATCAAAACTGATAGTTAAAAAAAATTGTTAAAATATAGTTTTGGGATCTTCCGATAGATCGATACAATTTTGGTCACTTTTATGATAATGGGAAATTTGCCACTCTTCTTAAGGGGTTATTTTTCTGTTACGCCAGAACTATATAGTTTCGAAAAATATGTAAACGAATTTAGAACCGAACCATCCTGTATATAAAGACATTTTCATCAACGAAAATGAAAACCACTTTGTACAAGTATTTACTGTGAAATTGATAGATTGTAGATACATTTATGAATTTGTATTTTACCATCATAATATATCTTCAGTGTATCTGAGAATTGTTATCGACAAAACATTATGCAACATTACTTTCTTTTCAACCAATAATATAATTTATTATTGATGTAAGAAATGCGATTTTTGCGATAAATTTATTTGTCTTGTTTACTTTTATTTTATTTTATATAAAATATTTCCGTTCTTATTTGTCTATAGACAGTACATTGTTTCTATTTTACCTTATTATTTATATACTGATAACCCAATGCCCATTCAATTTTGTATTACTAATTAACTAGAAATCAATCATCATATCCATCTATCTATATTTTTGTACATATAAAAGTTCTTTTCAAAAACCATATTAATTATTTTCGTATAAGAGGTTTTCAGTTTCTTCAATTGCTAAGTTTATGACAGTCTTGCTAATTAGGAGTTTCTTTCGGGTAGACAACACAAAATTAATTTTTTTTTTTGACTAAAGTGTCTGTGATACAAAACTAAGTTTTTATTGAGAAATGGTTAAAAGAAATTAAACACAAAAGGTAGTAATCAAAATACACAAAAGCCAAAAATTAAAAAAAAATTGTTTTGTAATAGTGAATGTTAAAGTAATTAAATATAGTGTCTAACCCGATCAAAGGAAATCATTTGTGAACAAGTTAAAGCAATTTTAATACTATGATACTTTTGATGGAATATCTTCAAAGAATCAACAGAAATGAATGACAAATCGGAAATATAATTAGTAGTTTAACAGTTCGCGGCTTTGAACTTTTTATTGTTTGAATATCTAAGTTTAAGGAGTTTTTGTTATTACTTTGGGTTTAGTTGATTTTAATTTTCACTATTTCCAGACCCCAAGATTAGGTACCTACATTATCTACATAATGCGGTCTTTATTCAACTTCGTTTTTTTACATGTTAATGTTTCTCGGTTGATGTGGAGGTTGTTTGGCTTTAATATATGTTGTCAAAAAATCACTTACGTTAGCGCTGCTGGGACCGGGGTGGTCCAGGGCATCACGTTTCACGTAATATGCTTCTCTTTCTCCAAATTTTGTTTGTTCTACACAGATTGGACAAATCGTTCAAAATAACTTACACTCGAATATATCTCAAGAGAACTTTCCACCGGTTTGAAAAGATCTATATCTGCACCATACAGCAGAACCGGGATGGTGAGTGTTTTGTAAAGCGTCTTCTCGGTTCCTCTCGATATGACTTTATTACTCTATTGCATAGTTAGTCCAAAGAAACAGCGATTAGCAAGAGTTAATTTACGTTTGATTGATTGATCGAATTTATATCTATCGAGGATCACGGCCTGAAAAAAAAAGAGTTTGCGGTGTGATTCGACTTCTTTTGATGATAGGATATGAAAACTGAGTTTGTCATAGACAGAAGAAAATAGCAAATGAACAAGAAGCAAATCATTATTCACATTTTTGATAGTCAGTTGTAATCATGATCACTTTGAATTTTACGTTTGTGTAGGGTGATATCTTAAATTGAACACTAGGCAAAGTCACATATAATATTTTGTCACAAATGTAACTTTTTGGTTTGCTGATAATAATAATAGGAACCCAGTAGGATGAAAACTGTTGCCTACGAATATGCATTTACCTAATTGGTAGGTACTTGTACTACCTATCACCTCTATCAACTTTTATCCGGCCCTGTTTCAAAATTTCAGAACCAATAACCATGTGAATTCGTTAAAATACTGAACTTGATCGATTGATTATATTTATTTAAAATTTAAACTAATCAGAGTTCAATTTTAGGGTTGATCTTAACCGCATGCTATGTCTGCTTTCTTCAAGGTTTCGGGTAATTATATGTACCTGCTAATTAATCATTACTGATTTTTAAAAATTATGTATGTAGGTATGTATTTGTTTAGTTATTTTGTGATATATTTAGGTATTTGTATTTTTGTGTTCAATTAATTTTGCCGCTTTCTAACAAATTGAGCTTAGTAAAATAAGATATTATGATTGATTGAACTAGATGTTAACTTTCAGCTGTATTCATTGATAAAGCAAGTTGAAATTACGATTATAGGGAAATCGAAAAAATTAAATAAATTGAAAACATTTTTGAATATTCATCATTGAAGAGGGTCATCCGGGGACTATTTTGCGTAGTTTCAATAAAAAAACACAAAACACTAAAACTAACAAAAAACAAATAAATAATGTATTTTGTTATTTTTATTATTTTTAAACAAACTGATATTATGTCAAATCGCCCAAAAATAATATTTAATTTCGGTTATGAAAAATGATTTAGAAAAAAAAGGAAGTATATGAATATGGAGGTTATGTTACACCCCGTAAAATCAGCTGCTTGGGCTCATTATAGGATTGGGGTAGGTGCGATTTTTGGTATACTTATCCAAAGTTTTCAAAAACTTTTTGAAAACTTTTTGCATATCACTTAAAACATTTTTGCGTGATTTGACATATGTATTCCGACTTTGATCTATATTTGGTTTTTGGAAGATTCTAAACACATTGTTGAATATTTACAACGTTTTCTGTGTCTTGTATTTTTAAATTTAAAAACGAGCTGTAATTTTACTGAGAAGATGATTTTAAAATATATGTGGGTTTTTCAACTTGCACTCTCAAAAGATTAACCTCCTTTCTATTCTTACTATAATAAAACCAATCTCATTTTATCACCAAGCTGGAAGTTCAAGCTTTAACATACTCTAACAGAAAAAATACATTGCATTTTGTAGCCTCGAATATAAATGTAATTTCTAAAATATAATTTCCAATCAGTTTGTTACAATTAATAAAAAAATAAAATTAAACCATCTTATCGCATTTTCAATCGCTTTATAGTGATTTACCATCAGGAATCACCGCTGACATCTCTGAAATTCAACCACTAAATAGTTCAAAGCCACCAACAGGCATATTGCAAAATAGTAGCCGGACAAGAACTCCGAATCCATTGTCTGTCAGCCTTTCCGAAGATCAATCTACCCATCAACAGCAACCTGAGACCGGTCAGCAGGAACAAAAATTTAATCGCAGTCCTTGTGATCATTGTGGATTCCATAATTTTCCAATAATGGCCAATGCAACTCCTTTGCCAATATCCCTTCCACCACGACCGCATAAAAGTCTTGAAACTGTTGAACAATCTAATTCGCCCAACAATATGCTAATTATTCCGCATCATTCAAATATGCGACGTAATGACTCCAATTATTCAATTGGCATGCCAATACAAGAGTTAGCGGTTTCGCGACGACCTTCGATACTTTTGCAAGAGATCCTCACAACAAGGCGGCCATCCCTGATTCTGGGTAATCTTGGAAAACGGGACAATTCATACAAAACTCCCAAAACAATGCGGTACACCTCATGTTATAAATAAATTCCTAGATTTTTCAAAACTTCATAACAATTATTTCAGCTTACTACAAGAGCACCGTAGTTGTGGCAGTATTTTGTCAATAAATGGCGGTCCCAACGGCAGCATGGGCGAAAGTGAGAGAGGACCAAAAAGTGCCATGGCCAAGAATTCCAAATTTAAGAATCGAAGAGTGGGAGAGTAAGTTTAAATTCGAATAGTCTGAACTGCATGGCTAGATAATGACACTGCTTTTTTTTATGTTACAGTGATGCCATAAGTTCATCATTATCAGCTCTGTACTGCAAGATTCTGGTACTAACTGGAGTGTGCCTGCCAATAACGGAAATCATATCTCAACAAGTTCCTAGTTACGTTTATCAAGGATTTTACGTTTATCTTTATAGTCTGAGTGTGCTTTTTGTGTTCTTTTTATACATTTGTGCATTCAGACATCGAGCTATCTTTAATGTACTGAAGGATTACCGTAAGTATTATAGACGAACATCTTGTCAAGATAGTCGATTGTTTTTGTTCCATATTTTTTAAATATATTTCAATTTAGTTTCTAACCTTTGAAAATGTTCACACTTTAAAGATGATTTCAATTTAACTGCCTACAGTTAACAGCAAATTTTGTTTATAAGATTTATTCAAAACCGTTAAAGTTGTTTGCTCTTAAAGGCTCATCTATAATGCACGAGCAAGCATGAGTTTCTGTCAAAATCGCCAAGATACAGTAAGGCTTTTTAACAGGCGGCTATATTCTTATAATTCCGTAGAGTTGGCTCTTTCACACCACAGTAGTTCTTATGGGTAACAGACTCGTTAAAAGCTGAATTAATATCTAAATGGCAGTGGCACATTTCGTTACAATTAATGTCTAAATGGACTTAAGCACATTTAGTTCAGTTCATTCATTTTGACAGCTGAAGTCATTTGACAATCTGAAAAAAAAAAATTAAATGGAACCAACCTAGAAAGACTTATGGCCAGTTTCTCCCATTTTGTTTCAAATAAATTTTAAATTCGTCTTAAAAATGCGAGACAAAAAGAACGTTGAAATTTTCCTATTGATATGCTCTCCTCATGTTTACACAAAGCGACCTTTACACAGTCAGCCAGAGGACGTCAGTCATCTACACAGGCAAAATTAAAAGGGTTTTGATTTTTCGTCAAACAAATGCACGCATAGACCGTAATTAGACTGGGAAATTTGAGACCGGACTCACGAGGGTTTGAAGGCATCGTACAACTGTTTCACTTCACAAAAATTCCACCCGCTTGAAGTGAGGCGTCCTCAATCGAGGACCTGTGTAATCACGAGAGTACTCACCACGCCAGACTCAAATTTCTCAGTCTAAACACGGTCATACAGACTTATTTTCACAAACACTATATTACAGATTGATGTCAAATGATTGACCGTGTAAACGTCGCTTGAAAGAGACTCAAGTGTGGTGAATAAAAACCCAAGGTTGGCACCAAGTTTTCTCATTTTTAAAAATTCACCTCCTAATGTTGATGCAACCAATTTTAAGTTGAAATGCCAATTAATTTTATTAATTATCTAAAAGGCTTTTAAGTGTATTTTGGTGCAACTAGACATTAAGCTGGCCATACATGCTGGAGCCACTTGGTATGGAGTCATTCGGACCGAAAGTAAATAGTCCGAATTCCGGGTCCAAATTTTTGTCAAGCCAATGTATTTATTTGAACAACAATTATGTACACAAACTTTACTCTCCATTCATTCGAGTGGCCACACACTATTGAACCTTAAAGCCAATCCATTTTGACATTCATTTGGAACATAACAATTGCAAATAAAAATGGCGAAATACCGAATTTTTTCCTCCTTTTGAACAGTAATTTTTGGCCCGGATCGTTGGATTTTCAACTTTCCGAAAACCCAACCGAGTCTGTGGAGCCACTTGAAGCCATCTACACAGTTAATGATGAATTTGGTTAAATGGCTTGATCGTATATAACCGAGTCTATATAAATCAATAAATTATGCATATGAACAAAAATGAAAGAAACTAAAATAGAAAACTGTTTGACAGGAGATAGTCGTTTTCATTGTAGGTATGTATATTTATCATGTCTGTACAAAAATGACGAAACATTTCGTTTAACAGTTGACAGTAGCTCTTGCTTTCTCATGAGCATTATAGTTTTAGCTTAAGCCATAAAAATTACATATTTAGCCAAGTTATGATGTCAACTTCACTACCCATTTTGTTTTTTTTTTTTCAACAGATGAAAAGAACAACAACATTCACCTTAAGCGAAAAGCAGTTCGATTTGGAAGTTTCTACCTTCGAATTGGTGCAATAGCTTTTGCGATTGGCAACATGGTCTATTCCGGTCTTGAGCTAGGACAATTTTTTGAACTCAACGGTCGACCAGGATGTCAGGATCCCTTTCTTGCAATTACTCCAATCGCTCGGATTTCACTTTGCATAATTCAAGTGCAGTTTATTTTTCTCAATACCACATACCTCGATATGGCGCGTCACAAAGTTATTTGTCGTTTTGGTCTTATGCATATGGTGGCGACAAACCTCTGCGAATGGTTGTATGTCTTGGTGGAAGAAACTAAACATGAAATCTTTCATGTCGCAAATCATGACAATGATCATGGAAAAATGTTACCACGTGCTCCCCCTGAGGTACACAATTTGTTAGCTGGAATAACAAATATCACATCATCTACCGCAAATAGACCCGGTTGCTCCAGGACAAATATAATGGGTGCATTGGTGCAGGAGGTTTCACCTTTTCTCTTTCCATGTACAATTGAATATTCGCTGATCTGTGCTGTGATCCTCTTTGAAATGTGGAAGACTGTTAAATCTATTCCTGATATTGCAAAAACTCGGAAGGATTCAATTATGCCAAATACCGAAAGAACGAGTTCACAACACCAGTTCTCTATCGATTGTTCTCAGTCCCATAAGGGACTCTTTGTGGGCATCCTTGTGATCGTGATGACGATCATATCCATTATTATGTATTTCGTCCTGTACACTCAACCTGGCTACGAACTTATCGCCACAAAAGAAGTTACTCTGTGGGAGACTTGCATTTATGCCATATCAGCTGTAGCAATCATCACAGGGATCTTCGTTATGAGAGATCTCAAATATGTAGCCAGTGATGGACATCATCATTCAATGAAGTTAGACTTGACGCTTTTGATTGTTGCCCAGACTGGTGTTTATCTATACGGAATGTTCAGCATGATGGGAAGCTATTTTTCCAAATGGGACACAGTTCCTGATCGTGTGGAAGGAATTGTCGCAGAAATATGCAATCTCTTTCAAACTTCGCTGCAAACCATGTTTATTATTCACACGGTACATCGGCGATGTAAAGGATCAAAACAGCAGCGACAGAAGCCCGGTCGTGAAGTGATCACCTACTTATTGGTTGCAAACATGGCAATTTGGTTTATTAATACACTGATTAAAGGACGAGCTATGTTCAGACAGACCCATTTGGATTTCTTTGGTGTATGGGGCTGGACAATCATTACTCATGTCTCAATGCCACTTGCAATTTTTTATCGATTCCATTCGACTATATGTTTATTTGAAGTGTGGAAAACGACCTACAAGGCAAAGCCTCATTAAGTAAGATATATTTATATGATAAGGCGACTGTATATAAAGTTAAATACCTATAATTAAAGTAATAAATTAAACATACATAAATACAAAAATAAAACTTTTGTAATAAAATCAACCATATGGAGGAGTTAAAAGTACATTTTTAAAACGCAGCTATTATGCATATATATACTTATCATAGCCTGCGTTTTTGTGAGCCATCGCAAATCAGCACTCAAGCGCAACTAGATCTAATCTCACTAATGTCGAATTCCTTTGAAATAAAAAGTTGACTTTTTTCGGACTAAAGTCGCTTTTTTGGGACTAAAGTTGTTTTTTTCCGAAGACCATGATCCATAGACAAGAAAAAGTTGCTTTTTTTCCCCTCAGATCAACTTTTCTTGAATCTCGATTTGATAGCAAGATTCACACATGTTTGCATACATACTTAACAAATTTAATTTCTTCTGTCAGACGAGCCATTTAATTGTGTAGTTTGATTTATTTTAATATAGATTTCTCAAAGAAAATAATTTTAAAATAATCTATTGGACGTGAACCTTGTTGTTAATAGTGCAATATGTTAATAAAGTGAACTTAAGTGAATTGTTTAGATCGCGTCCATAAAATATACACCACACAATTACAGAAAAAAAGCAACTTTGTTGTTTCAACATCCATAGGAAGGAAAAAAAGTCAACTTTTCCGATCAAATCTGAAAAAAACTAAGGAATTCGACATAACACTTAATTTACATTTTTATTTTCAGTGCAAAATTACTGGCCATAGATACTGGCGATAGAATAAAGAGTTTTGATTTTTCGTCAAAGAAATTAACGCATACAGGCTTATTTTTACAAACACTATATTACAAATTGATGTCAAAAGGGTGTCGCTTTAGAAGAAACCTATAAAAAATTTAGCACTGCAGAGCATCTTATAGTTTATATTTAATTGCTTCCCACATAAAAATGCAGTAATTTAAAATATTCACGGATAATAAAGGAAAACAAAATGTTTGGTTCGATGTAGGAAAAGGGGGTACATGCCAACTTTTAATTGTTTTTTTCTATGGCAAGAAGCATAGGAAAAGCCAATAGAACATCGACAGTAATATATATCCTTAATTATTATCATGCGCCTAACCCGCCCGCAGCGCTACCTAGTGAAACTTGCAACAATTTCTTATTCGAACCGACTTTATATATGGGAATGTGATATTCTAGATCTAGCTTCCTTCTGATGCGAACCTTGCTCAATCAGTCAAACGACACGTCTTCATCATATCGAAACATAAGTCGTATTTTACTATCCCTTTTTAACATGGAACGGATTGGAATTTTGTAAGATCTAGAAACAAAGCTTGTGTTGTTATATGTAGGAATATCGTGAAAGAAATCCAATCCGGGATCAGATTGAATAATAAAATGCAGCTTAACCTCTATTTTGGGCGGCAATGGTAGAAGAAATTTATAGAAATTTATATTATTTTATAAAATATGACGAAATGCTACGTTTTACATTAAAATGTCATTATAATATTCGAGTCTATTTAGAATTTTTGCAAACTACAAATTCATAAAAGTCCACCATTAATTATTTGGAAAAAAGACAAACAAATTGCTAGCACCCTAGACAATGGATTTCCTGAAATTCACCACTATCCAAGACCACAACCATTTTGGTGAAAAGAAGCCGCTGTATCATTATTAAGCAACCACATCCAACTTTAGCTATTGGTGAAAATAAATAAAAGACGGCTGCCAAAAGTCATCCATTCTGTCGTTCGTTTCGTTTCGTTTTGCAAAAAAAGAGAAGATTTTTGCGTCCATATTTCTTCTTGGAAATTTTATTTTTTTAGTAATATTTTGCTAAATTTGTGCACAACAATTATATATTTAGTTTTAAACTCATTCTCATATACAAAGCCATAATATGGAAGTAGATGAAGAAGAATTCGAGGTTCCCTCATCGAGCAGCAAAGGCGAAAAGAAACGATTCGAAGTCAAAAAAGTAATTAAAACACAAAATCAAAGGAGTTAACTAATTTATTTAATTTATTAACAATTTTGTTTTAGTGGAATGCTGTAGCACTTTGGGCCTGGGGTACGTTTTTTTTTATTTTTTACAAACTCAACCTTGGTCGGTGTTGGAACAAACAATAAAATAATCTAACCTCCAAAAGAAATGACAAAGGAATAAAATATCATACTAAAATTTCTATTTTTTATTATATTTAGATATTGTCGTGGACAATTGTGCCATTTGTCGCAATCACATCATGGATCTTTGTATTGAGTGTCAAGCAAACCAGGCATCGGCAACCAGCGAGGAGTGTACTGTCGCCTGGGGTGTTTGCAATCATGCTTTTCATTTCCATTGCATCTCTAGGTGGCTGAAGACCCGCCAGGTATGCCCATTGGATAACAGAGAATGGGATTTCCAGAAATATGGTCATTAAGAATAAAACAAATCGTAACTTTATGTTAAATCTTTAGTTTTATCCTAGTGTGTAAAAGCACTTAAAAATAAACTTTTTTTTTCAAAGAAATGATTCATAAAAAAATTCGTAGAAGAATCAGAAGAATAACTGAAATTAAAACTCGATGACAATTTAATAAAAAAAAAAATAAATATAAATCACAAAATTATTTGTATTTTTAATTAAAGAGATAAATAAAAACATAATCGATTGGAAGTTGTAGGTGTGTACAGCGATTGTTTCTTACTTTACTATAGCATGATTTGGAAGAGTATAACCTTGGCATACTCTTCGAATACGAATCACCTACTTCATCTCCCTTATTCTTGATTTCATTGCTTTTCCTCTTAGAAGTTGTTGTCCTTATTTTGTTAGATGAAGCTCATAATAAATGACCATTTAGCAGTCAATCCTCTTTGACGCAAGAGGTGACTGATTAAATAATTGTATTTTACTTTTGCAATGCAAACAAGAAATTATAGATTTATTTTAATATAAATAAAATGAAATGTAGTTGTGCGTTTTGTATACCCGAAAAACGGGTTCTTTGACAGCTATTGGGCCTGTGTCTCCAGTATGCTTAAATACTAAGTTAATACTGAAACCAAGATGAAGTAGGCCTTTGTGTTTTCTTCCCTCTTATATGACGTTGAAGACCTTACTAGTACTAGGTAGAGAATATGTGCCGTTTTTGACTATATTATGTATTCCCCAAAAGTTGTGTTCTTTGTCAACAAAAACAGGACCATAAAGGAATTTTCTCTCTAATACATTATTGTAGGAAAAATTATATGCTTCTGCATACAGAAGAAACGGGATGATAAGTCTTTGTGATGTTCTGCCCAGGTATACAAATTACCTCGCAGTCGTACTTACCTACAATTTTTACGTTCTGACTCAGTCTACACTGGGATTCGACATATTTTGTTGTATTTCGACACGGAATTCGAGAAGGTGGGTTGAGGTCGTAATCCAACCAGGGCTGTAAACGCCATCAAAATTAAAAGTTAATCATTTCTCCATTACTTCTCCTTATCACATCGATGTTGTCAGCATAACCAAGATATTGCGCAGGTTTTAATCCGATGTATTTGCTTTTTGGGAATGGCTATTTCAAATATCTCATTTTGGTCGGGTACTTAGAAATCTTGGATTGGCTAGTTGAAATTGATTATTTTTAGGATTTGAAATGTCATCATTAAACTTAAAATACTTTAAATAGCCTCTCCAGATGCTTAACAACTGCGTGTAGCGTGTCTAACACCCCCCTTAGCTATATTTGTAGGTTAAATGGCGGCTCCGCAGAATACCTGTTCCGAAGAAACCCAATTAGCGCTAAAAAACCCCGTTTTGATAAAATTTGTAGATATATTCAAGATAAAAAAAAATCTCTACCATTTTCTTTATATTTTGCATACCTTTTTCTTTATATTTTGACAGACAGATGTAGTTTTTTTCTAAGATCTATAATTCATTCGTTATTTAAGATTTTTCTTCATCGCTTTATCCTTGTAATGAGTTTCAAGAATGAAGTGATCTTCAAAATTTGAATGCAAAGAAAATAACGCCGAACCATAAATCCCTTGTAGAAATAATCATGCCACTCTTTCCTAGGGTCTTCACAACAACAATAAAAAATTCTTTAAATTGATTTTTATTTAAAATTATATGTTTTAAAATAATATTTCTCGGTTTTTTGTTACATTTTTTTTTATATTAAAACATAACTCAGTGTTTTGTTTTAATTCAAATTTATATTTATAATTTCTTATCGAGATTATACTCATGGCAGTTAATTAAAGTCTGCAAAACAGGAATGAACAACGCCTATACTATGTTAATTTTATAGATAAGTTTTATTTTGTTTACTTAAAAATAAAATATTTACAAAATCAATAGAAGATTATTTCATTTTACTTTAACAAAAAATTACTTTCGTTTGTTGTTACAACACTTTATTTTATTTGAAATGTTTTACATGGGTTTTGCATAATTTTTTTTTTCTGTTTGATTATGACTTTTTGTAAGTTTTAAAATAATTGTATTTATTTCATTAAAGTAGATAATAATTATTTTTCTATTCTAACTACACTTTTGTTTATAAGTTTAATAAGTAATTTTTATTCCTGATATTCAGTTTTTTTTTCCATGATACATTATGTAGGTAAACGTTTATATAATTTTTGAAAATAGATTTTTATTTGAAATAAAAACAAAAAGGCAAATTTAGAAGCGTAATGATTTTTGATTAAAATATTTTTATATTTTTGTTGACTACAGTCCAATAGCTGGTGCTCATATTAATTTAAATAAATACAGTAAATTTAGACAAAAAAATTTATAATATTAAAATTAAATTACTCAAAATAAATAAGTGAATTGTGTCATTTACAACGTCACCAGTAATTTGCAAAAAATCAGTATCTACCTACCTACATTTTATGATTTGGATATTTTTACCACTCATTTCTGTAATCCATGTCGCATTCCATTGTCATCCAAACATTTACATTATTTTTCGTCGTATTTCAAACATTATTTTTTGTGTTTCCATTTTGCAATTTAGCTACGCTATGCATTCTAAGAAACAAAACAATGTACAATTGTACATGCACAAGTAAACGAAAACAAAACAATTATATGAAAAGAATGCTGTTGTAAACGAATATATACAGATAATTGAAACTGACATAAATACCACTGGAAGTGCATACTTGTTACCTTTATCTTGAAACGTAGCAGAGATACCCGCCCTGCTGTATAGATCCATCCAAGCTTATTAAAGAAAACTGTATTGGAACTAGTTTTATATTTTTTCTTTGTTAGAACATGAGCTTGTTACTTTTCTATAATAATAGAAATATGTACCTAATTACTGGTTTCTAAGTAAACCGTTTTCAATAATTTCATACCTCCTTGGAATTTTCTAATTATTCGAAGTGAGTCGTAAATCTTCGGATAGGAAGTACACAGGTGACCTCACATATTTTTGTATAAATTTCAATTAAATCCTATCAACAAATATTGTTCGCTTTCTAAAACAAACCAATTATTTAAACAGTTTATATCAAAAATTAAAATGGAATATAGCAAATATATATCTCAATTGAGATAGACTTGTCAATGAAAACTCCAAACGTTAGTTTGATACAAGAGCCGCCTTGAATTCGAAAATAGACAAGAATCCTGAGGAGGGTATTATCTATCTACCAACTTATAGAAATCATCCGTCAGAGAATTATTAAATAAATGGGGTGATCACAGCAAGAAATTTAAGATAGATTCTTTTTCTTATGCAGTTCCCGCATTAAATGCAATTAACAAAGATTTGATAGGAATAACAAGTATTTTCTTTTCTGATTCTTAACAATAGACAAGTTTCATCTGTAATTTATTAAGAATTCATAGTAATTTATGTATATGTATTAATTTTTGGATATAGAGCTAATTAGAGATCGCAAACAACATTATTTGATGATCGACCCTATTTTTAACCTTTGGCACAATAAATTTTACTTTTACAGCAAAGGTGGTTTTTGAAACAGTCTTTTGACTACAATCTTTAAATGGTCTTTTGAGTGACACGATAAGCAAATGATCGCTCTAAACAAACTTAAAAAAAAAAACAAGAAGTCTACCTAAAGTACGGTTTGTAAAACTATTATTATAAAAGTTCAACACAATATAGTAACTTATTAAGAAATGTTTCCCACATTTTTTTGCAAGAAATAATCTTTCGAATATAATAATTGTATTGACATGTACAGGCTTGAAAAGATGTTATTTTTAATTTTAGTTAGAAAAAACAAGAATTCTTCGGTAACTAGTTAAAATAATCAGCAGCCCTAACTAGATATTCGTTGAACCGGGAAATTCTCCAATTTTATACGAATTGAAGGATTTTTGCATCCAAGTGATTATTTAACGAATATGGAATACATTTTTGTATTCAAGTGTACTTTTAGTTACATATTTGAAATTTTGAAAATTCTTACTATGAAAAAATTTCTAAATGCCAGGTTTGCAGAGCAAAACCAATGCAAAGCAAGTACAAGTTGAAATGTGAAAATCATTTGATTGCACTGCATGCACACGATCGACATTTCGGATCAAACATTTGCCCATTGTTACTTAAAAACGGTACAATGGAAATTTTACTAAGCAAGTTAAGCATTGATTTTTATTTGCTTATAACTTTTGAAATATTAAATTCAAATTAAATAAAATGCACGACTGGATATGGAAAATTTAATTAACTGAATTATTTTGAAAGGTGGAAGTGTCCTAAATATGAGAAAAGTTGTATGGTAGCTATCTTTAAATGGCTGTTTATTCAAAAACTTTAAATGTCATCTTATGTTGAATGCTTATATATACCGTTCCAAATTTAAATTGAATCGGTGCGGCCGTTATCAACTTATGGTCAAATTTATGGAAAACCCTTAACACAAAATCTGCGTTATATGCATTTTTAGCCGAAAACCTGAAATGAAGTTATATTAGGACTACTGAACATATCACGTACACCAAGTTTCATCAAATTCGTTAGAGCCGATTTCCAGGAAATTGGGAAAAACTAAAAACGTTATATGGGGAGTACCCGTTATAGCCGAGCTAAAACAAAAATTCGGATTTCTCCTTTAGGGAGTCACCAAAAAGTACTACACACGAAGTTTGAAGAAAATCCGATCAACCGTTTACGCTGTAGATCGGAACACAGACAACAGCACATCCGCACAGACGAGACCGACGGACGGCATGACGAAACCTACTTTTTTGGTCTTCTCCATTATCGTAATATCATGATTGATTAAAAACCTATGAGCAAGTAAAAAGTGGACGTAAAAAAGATGAGCAATTATTTTATTTTCTATTTTGTGTTCGGCAATTTTTTTGTCAGCCTAAGGGTTTTTGAGAGAATTAGGTTAACCTCTTTTCAATATGGCGACCCTTAGTACGTCGATCTAGATTCCGAAAAAATCCTCAGGAGACACCACTCTACCACACATAAAAAAAAAACACTGAGAGCACAATATGATTCATAAGAAGCACCATGGTGCTAGAAGAGGAAACGAACACTCACTAATGGGATCTTAAATCAACTAAAATCCATAGACCAAATTAAAAAGACAACTGTTAAGCAATTATTTTCCCTTTATATTTTCTAAATTAATTTCTAAAATGATTTTTTAAAAATTATAAAATGAGCATAAACGATAAATTATTACTAGATGTTTATTTTTTATGAATGCAACGTTTTGTTTGTTTTTTTTTATTATTATAATTAAGTTCGAAACTTAAAAACAAAACATAATTAAACTAAAACTAAAAATAGGATTTTTTTTGCTTACATTAAATTGTTTTTTTTTTTTTTTAAGTTTTAATTTCTTTTTATTCTTTATTATATTTTTTATAGCTTACTAAACTATTACATAATATTATATAAGATAAATTTATATAATATTTTTTTTTTATATTGTAAATTTTACATTTTATTTTTGTTCTTTTTAAGTTATATTTTAATGTTAAACTATTTACGTTTAATTAACTGTACAAAGTATGTAATTGGATTCTATATAATTCCATTCTCAATTTATTCATTTTTCCTAGAGTTCTTTTAATTTTTTGCTTAAATCCTCCATCTGCAATGCATAGAGAAAAAAAATAAAAAAAAATAAATCATAATAGGTAATTATGTGTAAAAATATGTTTTGGTTTTTGATTTTATATATGTACAATAGGATTAGAAATGTTGGTTATATTTAAAGAGAAGAAAAATAAAACAATAATAATGTATGTGTAACATTTAAGAACAATAACAATTTTTTGAGATTTTGTGCATTTTGATTTGTCGTTAACAGTTCTTTTACAAATTTGTATAAACGTATATACCGTAAACAAAAATAATGTCAATTTATATAATAAGAGAACAACAAAGTGAGAGTACACTGTATGTTATGAAAATGCAAAAACATTTTACATTCGTGGTGTGCGCTCGAAGAAATAATTTCTGCAATTAGCAGTACTCCTTAAACAATTTTGTCCAAAGTTATATTCTAGACTGAACTACAAGGAATTGTTTTAGTTGGTGCTGGTTCTTTAGTCCAAGCACTGTTCGGTAGGAAATAATTTAAAAGGAGTTGTTTTTTTCTGAGCGAATATTGTGTACCAATTTTGAAACTCACTTCTGGATTTATACAAGAGAGGTAAATAAGTAAGTGAACAATAGGATTAGAAATGTTGGTTACGAACTGAACTTAAAATTTGGACGTATCTTGTAAATCTATATTGAAGTTATTAGAAGCATCAGAGAAAATATAGTTAATACATATAATAATCCAATGAAGAGTAGTTTGTTTACAAACTCAATCATATGCTTTGGAAATCATGATAAACTCATGAACTTAAAAAATGAAGTAAATAATTATTGGTTTCACGTTTCACTGTATTCAACGTTGCACGATTGGGTGGCACGAACTTTCTCTTATCGTGAACAATGCATATTTTGTAAACATAAAAACAAAAATGGCATAAAGACGTCACGTTGTAATGTAAATATTATTAAACGGATATTAAATAAAAATTCATATCAAATGCCGTCTTGTGTTAAATTACGGCATTCCAATTTTAGAAGGAATCAGTTTTATTGAACCTAAACGTCTTTTGTGGTAATATCACACGCCACTACCATACAAGCCGCCGTGTTTTCAAAGCATAGCATACCGCTTATTGTTTTCTTGTTTTTATTTTCAGTCGAAACTAGAGCTATGAAAAGTTTAAACTAGTAACTGCAATTAATACATTAATCATCACTAGGAGAACCAAGGTATCCATAACATTGATTCCATGAACCCTATCCTTCTGTGACAGGCAAACATGTCGTTGAAGGAAAAGTTTAATTTTTGTAGACATTGGAGATAATTTATGTAAAGTAACTCGTAACGATCAAAAATGCACATTATCCCTTGCAACAGCAGTAGAAGCACTTGCAGTAATTTTAAAGCGTTGTCTTCTGGCTGGTTTCGTATTTAGACGCGTAATTTGTAAAAATTTTATTTAAAATTCATTTGCGTCCTTCGTTTCAATGCATCACACTGAAAATAAACAATATATCCTGCCATCAATTCAATACCAAGTCTACTCCATTTGGATTATTCGATGTCGTCTTTACGGAAGACATTAAACTTGAATTGGCAATAATCACAGGTGAACGAACAAACGGAGCGGCAAGTGCACACGAGCCAAATGTATGCGTTGTTGCCATTGCATTTGAAAGAAAAGTTGTTGTTTGGGTTGCCGAAAATATTGGCATCGAAGGCGTGGCCGATGCGATTGGTATTGGCGAGTTTATATCTTCACTCATTATAGATGATGTTGGTGAAGATAATGTTAAATCACCGCTGGAATATGACGAAGAAGTCACATTTCCATTAGAAGGAGGAATGTCAATAGTTTTGATTTCATTACCAAAGATCAAGCGCAAACGCTTTTTCTGTGGTGTCAAGTGGTTCGGAGGTGGACTGGGATACATAGGTGTCTTTGACAGTGAGACATTTGATGCCGCTGCTGCAGCCATCATTTTTTTGTGTTCCCTTCGTCGGTGGTCTTTCGATTTGTGACGTTTCTTACGTTTCTGTGGAGTCGAAGATACTTCATAGTCGGTTCCATTTTCTGAAATACCTTCCATACGAAGGATTTCGTATTCGACCGGTTCTGAGCCTCCATTCATACTGCTCTCATCCGAGAGACTAGTTCCCGATTCAATTACTTCATCTAGAATTGGACTGCGCTTCATACGCAGTGTTAGCTTCAGTCGTCTTTCGGGGGTTTTAAGCAAAGGCTCGGGACCATTCACGATTACAGGTTGTGGTGGTTGATGTTGTGTTATGGCCCTACACTCGCTCGATGAAGAATTACTATGTTCAGACTCACTGATACTTTTCGCATGCTTGCGTTTGCGCAGATTCACAATGGCGCTGCATTGTTTCTCCAGATTGTTATTGAGAGTACTGTGATTACAGTTGCGCCCGTTGCGACGCAACCTCTGTGTTATTTCGCCGCTCATTGGATTTTCAGTCAAGGCGACAGACCTTTGTTCTTCATGTTTTTGCATTGATTCGAATGACGCAGAAAGATTTTTTCTATAGCTTTGAGATGAACTCATATTACTGGTTTCAATAGCTGTAAAACTGTTGGTGGAATTACTTACATGACTATCGATGCTACTACTACAATTACTTAACGTACTTAAATTACTACCAGTGCTACTACTATTGTTTCTACTGCTGCTACTATTACACTTGTTGCTGCTACTGGTGTCTTCGGCGCCTCCACTACTACTGCAAGTATCACTACTGATATTTAGCAATATTTTCGGAGTCGTCGCAGACACCTCAGCAAACTCTTCGAATGTTTGTTTACTGTTATTACAACTAATATTCGATAGTAGCGGTTGTAATGTTGTTGGTTGTGTTGTGGTTGTTATTGGTGGTAATGATAATAATATCTTATTGCTACTTATTGTATTACTGTTTAGATTATGCAATTTTTCTACTACGGCAGTTTGCTGTTGTTGTTTATTATATGCCACTTCTAATTTCGGTGGTTTATCATGGACTATGACGGAGACAGTGCTATTGTTGCTATCACTGCTGGAATCAACTATTTGTGGCTTTAGTTTTCGACAATGATTACGCAGGACACGACCATTTGATCCACTATTCCGTACTTCATTTGATGAAATTAATGGGGGAGGTGGAGGTGGAGCCGCTTCTGGGGACTTACAATACCTTACCACCTTCAAACTGTTCTCATCGGCTGCACTCTCGTGATTTTCGTTAAATACAATACTTTTATGCACCGCATCGCTAGCTATACAGTGTCCACTTTCCTCATGGTCTTCATCCATTTCGACATGCATAACTTCTGTGGTAGAGTTTCTAAGATTTCGCGAACTACGCAAAGCAAATCGATGACTTTGAGTTGCGGCAACATTCGTGTTTGGAGCAGTATGTGTTGTTCCATTTTGACGTCGCAATGTGCGTCGCGTTTGAATGCATTTCGAAGCACTTGGGACTGCCACAGCTAATGTCGCATTATCGGTATCAGTTGAAACTGAACTAATGCTGCTGCTTGTACTATTCACACGCGTGGATTTCCTCAGCGATTCCCTTGCATGGCCATTGGTTTCTATACGCCCGTTTTGCTGCTTCTCAACAACCAATGTGCCACTGTTATTGCCATTCAACTTCTGGTGGTATCCATTGGCCATGACCATTTCAGCGTCATATTTGGTCATACCTTTCTGACGCAGTTCCTTCATCGTCAATGGTGCTGCTATCACAACGTTGTTACTCTTCTCATCATTGCTACTACAATCACTGAGATCGCTCTTTTTGACTGCAGTACTACTAATCGAATTGTCTACTAAATTTAAACAACTATTTGTATCAGTATTTGTGGTGGAATTTGTTCGGCTTTTTATCCGATTAATGCGATTGTCAGTCTCACGCAATCGATAGCCGCCCGCTTCTTGTGGGTTACAAGAGTTAGCAGCTCCTTCCCCTTCAGATTGAGTGCCCTTTGATTTGGCAAAGGCGCCAGTACCGCGTCGTTCACAAGTTTCACACTCGCAATAGCAGTTTTCGTCGCCAAAAAAGTCCTCGCCGTAAAAACACGTGATTTCTTCGCCAACTTCAATGTCACGCAGAACTTTAACACACGCGGTGTCTCTACCAGTCGCTACAAATTTACAATTAGCCCGACAATCATGATTTATGTAGGCAGCAGGTCCGAGCCAAAGTTGGGCACAATTTTTTCGGCAGCTATACATCACAGAAAAATCATTTTTACCAGAGTGCAATAAAGCTGCTTCTTCGGCTTCTGATAGCTCGGCAATGCACCCAACAAGGCATTCAATTTTGTCGTTTTTATACCAACGTTTGGTTGAGCAAATTTTTGCCCCTTTTTGGCCTTCAAGGGAGTAACGATAACATGGTTCGATGACGAATCCGCTATCCTTGTCGAACACGCGTAAATATCGAATAATCTGAAAAATATATGATAAAAGTTAATTTAACGATTTCAATAAATGTAAGTTAAAACTAATTTGCGTTTATTGCTTCTTATTTTATACATACGTGATCATGCAATCTTTTGATGGAAACTTTGTTTTTATTCTTAACACATCTAGGTATCCACTGGCCATTAAATATTCTCTTTACTGCTACCTCATAATTTTGAGTTTTTATAAATTCAGCAACAATTGATTTCAATTCATCGCTATCAACTTTTAACGGACGGTATCGAATGTTCATTTTGTGCGTTTGAAAGCCAAGATGTGGATCTAGAACCAGTGATGTTGCTAGATCATCATTTTCAGATAGTTCTTTAGGTGTCATGCCAGTTGATTGGTGAAGGCGATAATTGGCATATGACATGCTGATACCATTGCACAATGCAAGTTGATATCCATTATTGTTGTTTGTCAAATTATGGCCGAAGGTGTTGTGTCCATTGCTTGTGTGACCTCCATTTGAAGATGCAGCGTTGCCACCGCTTCCACTACTGCCAGATGATGGCATCGAATAGTGGTGTGCTCTTGAAGAGTAATTAGCGTATCTGCTGCCAGTTTCACCTCGACGATGGTGATTTGAACCAACAACCATTTCTGCTAAACAGTTACTGAAATAAAAAAATTTTATTAGGTTATGTTTTAATTCGTAATAAAAATCAATTTGTTTTTTTATAAAAAAAAAAAAAACAAATGAAAACAAACCTTTATTACAGAAAGATAAAATTAATATGAAAAAATAATAAGAAATTTTCACAAATTATAAATCGAAGTCTTCGATTTATTTTTTTTAAACTCAGTTAATATAGAAACAAGTAAATTCTATAACAGGCTATAAAGAAAAGAGGCGACTTCAACTCTGTGTAGCACGCTTTGAAAACTTATACCCCTAACGCCTGCAACCCCCCTGCCTGACCCAACATAAATTAACAATAAGAAGTATAAAATACTTTCCGAAGTTAATAAATGACTTACTCGAAATAATCAAAAAAAAAAATTCCAAAAATACAACTATATTGAGTGCATTTTTGTATGGAAAGTGGAAACTTTAAAAAATAATTAAAAATATAAATAAGTGTTTCCTCACATTGAATTCAGTTTTTTATGGAAACAGTGATGTTGTTAAAAAAAAATCATATTTCTGAAAAAAAAAACTGTTCTGGCAATGCTTACACTTTACTCTGTTGACAGGCCAACTTCGGTTTGTCATTTTATGTTTTTATCAGCTTTCGTCTGAAATAACATATACTAACCTTTTCTTGTTTGTGTATTATTTATCATGCATATGTATACTTTTTGCAAATTTATGTTTCCAACACTTATACACTATTTAAAACAATTGACACTCACACAAAGCACCACCATGCGTAATTCCGAAAAAAAAACATAACCAGGTACATACATAACAAAGCGAGATAGAACTAGATATTCCCAGTCAAAAAAGTTAATTATCACAACACATACAATAAAGAAAAGAAAACCCTTCAGTCTTAACAAGGTCCGTCCAAAGTTCTTTCAAATTTTTTTTGGCTGATATTCATTTGAAAAAATTGGCCTTTATCGTTCCATTTAAAAAAATAGATAACTACCAAAAGAACTGTTCCTGCCCACGCACACAAATTTAACACTCAGCTGTTATAATATAGGGTGCTCTGTTCCACGAATAAACATAAGCATGAAAGGGATAAAAGTAGATACATCATCTCATCATGCGGAAGACAAAATGGCAAATTTTCCAGAGCAAATTTTCGGAATGGATAATTGACAGAGAAAAAACTGAAAATTTAATTGCACTAATTTATGACACTTTTAAAAATATCTGGATATTGAATACAACTGCAATTGAAGAAACAATAAAACGACAGATTTGCAACCGAAACATCTGTCTCCACCTCGATCGACTTCGAAAAAAAAAATGGTCACTCGCTTGCGCTTTATCCAGGTTTTATACAACAAATACACATACACACAATCCAGTCTACGAAACACGAAATTTTCACATAAATTTTCTTTTCCACCGCCGCCCTTCGAGGATTTTTTTTCTTCGATTAATGATGGATTTTCAGCCATTTTCCAGAACTCACCTTTTCAGTAATTGTTCCGTTCAATGTTCTAACCATAATTTTGTAAATTCAAAGTACGCGTTACGTTTAATTTAGCGAACACGTTTATCCGAATATTAAAAAATCGTAAATTACGTTTTACCACCGAAGTCCTGCTGTTTTTCATCCAAATTCAATTATCCCTATTTTTCTTTTATCGTTTCCTATTCTGTGGCTGGTGCTAGTGCTGCTGCTGCTGCTGCTGCTACTTCTTCCATCGACAACGGCGACGATGCGAAGAGAGTGACGAACGATACGACAACGTCTTCCAACAAAAAACCGTGCCCTAGAAAAAGAATAGGTGCGAGCGAGTCCGCATTAAGCCCATTGTCACAAACAATAGCTGTTTCTCCGTATTAGAAGTTGAAAACTATGTTTGTTTCTTTTTGACTTAGTGAATTATAAATTTTAACAGGGAATTAATTATTTTGTAGTTATCTCTTTTTGACACACTTGAATTATATTAAAAGAAACGTTTCAATAGCATAGGGTGAAAAGGGAAAAATATATAACTCCGTGGAAGCGATTTTAACCAATATGGCGTCTTAATAATTTTTTTCTGCTACGGCATGATTTTTGTTCATAGGGTGGAAATTCGTAATGAAATGATTATTATTTTCAATTAATTATCTAGTTCTATATCATATATTGCTCACTATTAAATATTGATTTTACAACTTTTATTTATAATTTATGATCTATGTTAATACAAACACTAAATCGGAAAATTGTGGAGAATACAAGCGAAAAAATCGAACGAATTTACATACAAAAAGGATTTTCTGTTCTCAATTCGAAAATCGTGAAGTTATAGGATTTTTTGTCTCTTTTTTGGTGACAACTAGTGACCTCTAGGTGTGAATAATTAATTTGTTAAGGTGAGTCTACATGTTTTTGTTACTGCATTTAATTAATTGCCTTGCACATGATCTGCGACCAGCGAACGCGAATAATGGTTAAATTCAAATCTTAACACAAAAGACCACATAAATTAGTTTAAATTAGAAAATTGTTTATTTTAATATATTCTGTCGAACGATAATTCACAATCCACAAAATCAGGACGCGTTCCACACATCAGCAAATGAAGAATTCGCACGAGTCTAACCCCAAATTTATCTGTTTGCGCATTACGGATTCGCAGTTGCCGGCGACCTCTCATGTGAATAAAATGTCAAAATCAGCGAACATTCACAATTCACAATTCGCTGGTCGCGTCTCATGCTCTAGGCACTTTACACACTGGCTCCACTGGCCATGCCGATGCCCAACAACTCAACAGCAATCTAATCCAATTCTCATTCGGTCTGTGGGAAAATTATGTCTTGTCGTTTCATTTCATTCTTCAACAACGAGTAAGAAAACATGCGTCCCTTTCCCCCGTTTCTTATATCAAAAGATACAGAAGTACATTCAAAATGAAAGAGAATGACAAACACCTGAAGAAATTGCATATATACAACAAAAATTCTGCAAAAAGCAGCTCACATATACGAAACGTCAAAACTAATGTCCAAATTTTCAACAGCGCTCATGTCTTGCCGAAAAAATGGATTTCTACGACATGTCGCCTGGTTGGACATGGATTTTTCAAACTCCATTGGTTGTTCTCATGGCGTGTTCAAAATTAGAGCAGCGTTCATGCCCAGTGGAGCCAGTGTGTTACTGCCAAGAAAATTAACTACGGGCCAGTTGTACAATCGGGGTTCAACGTGGTTCAAGTTCTTAAACCACTGATTTCCATAGCTAATCTGTTAAAATCAGAGAGTTAAAAACTTGAACCACGATTGTACAACTGCTCCCATGTGTGCTATTACATCTTGATTCCAGAGTTATGACTCTATCGCCGAATTTCCCTTTGGTTTCTATTCCGTGCGTTGGGTCACTATTACACCTCGATTTTGAGAGTCATGACTCTTTTGATAGTCTTCTTTTCCATCCACCTCACACAATTAAGAGCATTTTGCACACAAAGAATGCATGTGCACTCTACAAGAAGCGAAAAGGAATGAACCGAGATAGAAAAATTACGAACAGCAGAAAGGAACACAAGAAAAGAGTCATGAAAATCTTGGCCCACGATGCACAGGGCTGGGCTCTCACAGCGTAAGACAACGATCGTCTGACTTAAAACGCGATGCAAATATCAAATGAAAATGAATAAAATGTCTGATAAAATGCCGCAGTATATAGTTTCTCCATCGCGATAATTATTTTGCACCATGATATCCTCATTAAAAATCAGAAATTAATACGCCTTAATCCACGCTAATACCATTTTGTTCGCGTGGTATTACTGTGGTATTCCTTGACACACTGGTGGCTTAGACGTGTACCATGGTATTGATACCACCAGTGAGCTTGAACTTGGGTTCACCCATTTTTAAACGGGGATAAGTTGGAACAAAATGGAATTCGACTCGATCGCACTCGAGCATGTTGTGTTGAGTCGAAAATTAAATGAAATACCTGGGTTGAAATGGTGAATACACAATTATTTCTGCATGTGATCAATTGCATATTAACGAATGAATATTTGTTGTTGAAAAGTATGCGCATAACTTGTAAAAGCGATACAAATATTTTTTTCTCGAAAATTTAATCTTTTGGTCTTAATGTCTACAAAGCAACGCAGGTATTCTTCTGTCATTTCAACTTTTTCGCACTTAACTCAACTTCTCAAGCATTCAACTAGTTGGCTGAAATACCTTGGTTGGAATTTCGTTTCAAATCAAACTCGATAACAGGTATAAATAGAACAGGTATAAATAGAACATCTCAGGAGGCTCCATCCACTTTTGCCAATAAGCTTTCAAAACTGCAGAGTTTTAACTGTGTATGCGTTTCCGTGCATTTCAAATGGGGCTGTCAAATTTGGCTAAAAAATACATTCTTACACTTTTGCATTTAGCTGTTCACTATATATTCATGTATAGAAACACGCGTGTAAAATTTGTTTTCTACTTAAGGAGACTGAGGAGTACAAGTTGATGGCTTCCACCTCATACACAGAAAATAGATATAAACTTAAGTGTGGAATCTGCCTCAGAACATTTTACACTTAGCTCATGGCATTACTGATGAAAATATTAGGTAAGCCAACATAACAAAAATAAAATTTCCCCACACAAAATAACCTTTCTCCGTTTGCTGTCTCGAATAAATCTTGAATTTCCAACTCCTACATTGTTCTGGTTCTCTTTTGGAAAATCTATTAAAATTATTGGTGAATTTAAAATTTAAACTAAATAAATACGGGAAATTCCTTTAATTAAAAAGGACTATCGATTTTTTTATATTTGAGGTAAATAACACTATTGATTATTATAAGTTAAAACATTTTCCAAATTGCACATTTTCCGCCATTGTTTACTAAAATCAAATGTTTTCATATTTAATTGTATCGTGTACATTTTCAGAGTGAATAAATCTCAAAAAGAAAAACAATATGCCTAATATTAAATTACAATCGTCCGATGGAGAAATCTTCGACACTGATGTTCAAATCGCTAAATGCTCTGGAACAATCAAAACAATGCTCGAAGACTGCTGCTTGGAAGACGGAGACGATGCCGTTGTTCCACTTCCAAATGTTAATTCGGCAATTTTACGCAAAGTCCTTCACTGGGCCACCTATCACAAAGATGATCCCCAACCCACTGAAGACGATGAAAACAAAGAGAAGCGAACTGATGATATTTCGTCGTGGGATGCCGACTTCCTCAAAGTCGACCAGGGTACTCTTTTCGAGCTGATTCTAGCAGCAAACTATTTGGACATCAAGGGATTGCTCGATGTCACCTGCAAAACTGTTGCCAATATGATCAAGGGCAAAACCCCCGAAGAGATTAGAAAGACATTTAACATCAAAAATGATTTCACAGCTGCTGAGGAAGAACAAGTTCGCAAGGAGAACGAGTGGTGCGAAGAAAAGTAGAGTTTTTCGCAGAACAACAATAAACAAAGTCGTCAGTAATTGCAGTATCGTAATGGGAAAAAAAGAAAACTTGAATTAAATTAAAACCCAAGATGATGTTTTACTTTTGTTCACTCACATACATTTTTTTAATTTAAATTGAATAAACGTATAAAATAATAATGTCAAATATATGTTAAATAAATTGGCTTTCATCTATACCTAAATATGATTTGGGAACGAAATCCCAAAATCCAAACCTAAAAAGTTCTTTGGTTCTAATTTGTTGTACCTATTATGAGTCGTTACTTTATTAATTCAAATACTCCTTTAAGTTTGTATTCCATCTAGTCAACATAAGACTCCGAAGTTGTAGGATATAGTGTTAAATGATGAGAATTCCTGGAAGAAGAGAATTTATGTTAAATTGTTTCAGGGGAGGATTGAAGCTAGGTATTTTTTCTGAACATTCTTTGTTAAAGTACCAGTAAAATAAAGAAAGAAGAAACATTGTGAAGAAGTTGTTGTAGAGGCGATATCAAATACATATGTGGTGACCAAGCTGACCAGTGACGCGCACAAACTGAGAATGGATACTTATCTATTTATTAATAATACTCGTAGCCATACAGAGTTCTTAACTATCATTTCTGAATGCTATCATATGTGACTTTAAAAAGTTAGTTAGATAACGTAATGTGTATATCGACTTGAATTTATTAAAGCTGGGCATTTTTTTAACTGGGTGGTGCAACTGGTTATTTATTGACCGTAAATGGGTTGTCTTTGTGCTCTGTGACTCTCGCTATAGATTATGTTCTGCATGAACACATCCATTTTCCCCTTTGCTTTTTTAAAACATTCTTCGCTGTTTTGAAAAATCTTCTCCCTGAAAATAGCTGCCCAGTTGCTTAGCTTATTTTACAAAACTTTAAAAAGAAGTTTAGATCTTGAGACTTCAATCTTTTTGAGCTTAGAGGCTGGATAACCACTCTCATTCTTCACAGGATTTTTGAAATTTTACCCTGTTACCCTAACAATAGTCGTCAACAAAACAAATTAACAATATTTAATGTATTTTATTGGCTCTAAAATCCATATTTTTTGGTTTTCGATTGTTTTTCTTGAAATTTACATATGGCATGGTCTATGAGCTAGTTAACAAGAGTTTGTTCGTCGGTCTAGAGACCCAAAACAACTCGTAGTTTTTGTATCAAGTGTATTTCAACACAAAGGAGATTAGGGGCCGTGCTATGATAAGTAGGTAGATTATAATAAAAGTACAAATGCAGCCATTTAAGGCAATATGTTTTCCTGAAGGATATCCTCATCGACCAGCAACAATGGCCAACACTCTACCTTTAAAGAGCTTTCATTAAATCCACAGTAACAGTGTTTTCTGCAAGTCCATAGACTTGTGTTAAAAAACGATATCAGTTTACACGTAAATACAATAATAACATCCATAAAATCCATTTAAACTAAGCTAACGTAGTAAATGTATAATAGGGATAAATACTTTCATATCTACATATCGAATTGCAAATTTTTTTGTTGAGTTTTGCAAAAACGGTCCTCAATTACCAATACGCCTTTTTCTAATATAAGTTCCTCCTATCGAGAGACTACTGTAAAATAAAAGCTCATTAGAGGTAGTTTAGCAGATGCACATTAAAATCCCTATATTTTTGATAAAACAAAAACAGAGAAAAAAATAGAGATAGAACTATAGAAAGTGACAACTATATAGTAATTGTTTAAATTTGTTCTATTATCCTTTTCCAACGCAACACTTCCTTTTTCGAACTGTTTTACCGACGTACTCCTTTTTCCTATCTACTCTGTAATTTTTAATTTAGTTAGTTTCGATTCATCGGTGTTCTATGGTGTGAAAATAAATTTCTTATTTTAATAACAAAAATATATTATATTTCCAAGGATATGAATTTTTATGATTTCTAAACAAAACCGTAATTAATTCATTCAAAGAATTATGTAAATGATACAACGGAGAGCGTTCAATTAATGAACAACTAATAAGGAACTTTTTTAATCTTTTATCATACGAAACAGCCGGTGAGTGTTTTTTTTTTTTAATTTATGTTTTCTATTAATTTGACGTAAAAAGCACTCTATTAAAAAATTGTACTAACACATGCTAAAATAAAAAGAGTACCGACCGGGCCTTACAAAATCGTTTTGGCCTTCTTTTTCTTTTCAACATATCTATTTACTGCTCTTTTTTTAAATGGGTTTGTTGATATGTTTGTCTTGCCTTTGCTTTTTGATAGACTACTTCATCTCGCTCATTCATATTTATCCATATTTGAATAAAAGAAACCAACCACTATTTATTATCATAATGATGTGAGTTTTGGTCTTTCTTTGGGTTGGGAATTTTGTAGATAATAAAAAAACAACATGGTGCGTGCGGATATTTTACGGATTTTCGCGTTCGTTTGCAAAATAAATTCCAATTCAATGATATAATATAAATCCTATCGGATGTGTTATTGAAAACATTTGCGCATATTTTGATTGTCTAATAGTGAATTAAATGTTTCGGGCCGCAAACGAGATGAAGGTAGCCATATTTATCAAATCTTCCATAACCACTGAATTGAGTTCATTTCCTGTGAATAAAAGAAATTGAAGCGGTGCGTAATTTAGCCTATGATTAGTACAATCATTAATAAATAACTATTCAATGTCAATTCATCAAATAATATGTAATTTTTTTATTAAAAATTAAAAGAAACATTATTTTTGATATTTTGTTTCTACTCTGCTACTTTCTTACTCATTTTCGAGTGATTCTCTTTGTTTTTCATTATGCGAACATGGTCATTTTAGGAGAGAGTGTCTTTTTTCATTTTCTGTCAGTCATAACGATTAACGAGCGAGCGAGAAGTACATAAACAAAATGCATAAAAAAGAGTGTAAATTAAAATTTGCAATAAAATGCAGACAAAAAAGTTTTATCTAAAAATAGCCGCGTTTAGTTTTATTTTTTTAAATTAATATTTTTTTTGTTGTGTTTCAACCTATTTTCGATGTTTTTATTACCATTTATCATGGTATCATTACGTACATAAATATGTGAACATTTGAGTTATTATGTATAAAAGTTGTGCGACAGTAAACTTAAGTTAATTATGTTAAAAAACTGTAATGGTTAAAAAAATTGCTACATGCGCTTTGAAAAGAATTAAAATAACTGTCGCGAGAGACATTAATAAAAAAAAATCAAAAACAGTTTGTTATTTTAAGGGTATAATGCTGCTCGAACTTATTTCATATTCCTAATTGGTGTGGTTCGTGTATTGAAAAAAAGAGGTAAGTGGGAATTTCTTCTGGAACATTTTCAAATGATGTTTTGTTGGTATCAAAAAGAAGAAGGAATCGAATAAAAAAGAAGAAATCCACATAAATATTTTGCTTTGCCGGCTCGGCTAACTTTCGAGTTTCAGAGTGGTCAGGTCTTAGGTCATATCGACCTGCATACCACTGGGGCGATCGGTGCCTTGAAACAGTTGTTTAGATACCAATTTTATCATATTAGATAAAATGTCATAACCAGCTAGCCATTATAATAATGTTCCGCTAAACTAGATTGGACCCGAACACGACATAATAATATATGTCCAATGTTGGCACCATCTTCTATTCGACGGTGGCTCAACGAGCAAGATTTCATAGATTACCATCTGGCAAGACATTTTTTATAGAATACTATTTGCGGTCCCCATGATAGAATACTACTGTGGTCTCCATGAGCAAGTGCTATCTTGCATTCTATGAAATCATGCTCGTGGACACACACCGTGTTAGAGAACATATTATGACCAATTTCAGAATAAGTCAGAATAAACAAATTATTAAAGAAAAAGAATGTTACTTGCTTGAATTGCTGTTCATTCACAGCTGTTTGTTCTGCTCTGTGCTGATCTGATTTGATCTGTCTTTTTATTCGATGAACATAGTTATTATAGGAATTTTTTTTGTTTGTTCATGATATTTTATCGTATCATATTCCTTGGCTTCGTGAGTATACTGAAAATTTTAGGATACTTTCAGATTTATTTCCCCGCCGCAGCTATATAGTCGATCAGTTGTGTTTTAACAAGGAATTACAACAACAGTAAAGTATGCGAACCACAATAGTTGTGCACGCGAACGCAAGCATTGACTGCATGACTGTTCTTATCTTTTGGCTTTAATAATTCTGTACGCTCCCTATCGAGATCTTAGAACTCGAACCTTTATTCGTGAAAATACCAATAGAGTCATAGAGGATTTTTCAGGGAAATCAATAACGTTTCTTATTTTATAGACTTTGATTTTCATACAAGTAGAAACACGTTTAAAAATATGTTCAGTACCTACCATTCTGTTCAGCCAGTTATGAAGTTTGGAGATTTTTCTTTTTGCGTTTGGAGCTGTTGCAGATATCTCTTACAATTCCCAATCCCATATTTGTTTATATGATAAAAATTAATGCAAACTGTACCCCTTACTTCTTTCAGAAGCCTCCATTTGTTTGATTCTGATCAGCATATCTTCGAGCTCGTAGCTTTAGTTTACACTTGCAATGTTTTAACTAGTTCAGAGGTCGACTAGTGGATAATAAAATAATAAAATACTTATATTTTGCATTACTTTGTTCCGAAAACCTTGTTATCTCACCATATTTGACAAATTTGTTAAGTATTCCTTTTTCATTTTTATGAAGCAAAGCTCAGGTATAGCATATGTAAGGAGCTTTTATGCTTTGAAGGAAAGATTCAAAGTAAGTAAGCCTGTAAGATTTAAGTATTAAATATCCATATCTAGAAATATCAAAAGTAGGTATCTAAAGACTCGTCTAAACATTATTCTGGACAATAAACTCAAGTATAACGTGCTAAACTAGGCTAGTTTTTTTTTTAAGGAAAATTTGTATTCAAAAGTTGTCTTACGTGGTTTCATATATTCCCAAGATCAAAATTGTAGACCTTAAAATAATCAAAAGGGAAGCATATTTGTATGGTGGCTGCTCAAACAAACTGTAGAAATGTATTCAAGAACATCTATATTGTGCTCTTTGTTTTTTTTTTTTAATATGTGTGATATTTTATATAATATATTGTGTTGTTATTTATTCATTTGTTTATTACCTAATTTTGTTTTTTCTAATTATAGTTGTTGCTGTAAAAGAAAACAAAATGGAACCATTTCAAGCGGCATTGGATCCCCGTAAGCAGGAATTATTGGAAGCTCGTTTTCTTGGAGCAAGGGTAAGTTCATCATGCAAACAAATTATGTGTTTATTTTCACTGTCTTTGGCTTTTGCGCAGACTTTGTGAAATTTTCGTCATACTTTCGAATCATTGTTTGGGTTTGGGACACACACTGAATACACCAGACTTAAAATTGAAACCATGCGATTCATACATTATATCTAAGCTTAAAATACTAAAATTAAGCGCAAAAAGAGTTTATAAAATAAAAATTATTTTAATTGAAGTTATTGTTAAACCAAAAAAAAAAAAAAAAATTAAGTTTAAAAGTGAACAAACAAAACACAAAAAAAAAAACTCAAAATGGAGAATCCCAATTTAAATCCTCCGCTAACAATAACGCCGGTAGTTGATGGAAAAAAAGAAGAACCATTTCATAGACCAAAGCCAGATTTAACATTCCATTGCATGTGTTGTCGGGCTTATTTTGTTCATCCTAGCAATTTGTATCAACATATGAACTCTTGTCATCTGGATGTAGACGTTAAAACAGAAAATTACGCAGAACAAGATCAACAGATGTCTGACGACGAAGAAGAAGAACCATTCGATTATTCTAAAGCCATGGAACCGATATGTGATCTTATAGATTTGAATGATGATTCTGACCATGATGATGATGATGAGGAAGACGATGATGACGATGATGACGACGAGGATGATGATGATGATGATGATGATGACGATGATGATGAAGAAGAACCGCCTGCAATGGAAGAAGATCATTCAAGTAATTCGCAAATTAATTTACCCTTGAATAACGAAACCACAATTAAATCCGAGATTAGAACAAATACTTATGTTGAATACCCAATTATGCAAATGGGTAGTATGTCATTTCAATGCTCTCATTGCGAAGCATCATTTCCAAACGCTGGCGATCTAGCCAAGCACGTTCGATCTCACATCACCAATAAACCTTTTCAATGTTCTATTTGTCAAAAAACATTCACTCATATTGGCAGCCTTAACACCCATATTCGCATTCATAGCGGTGAGAAACCATACAAATGTGATATTTGTCCAAAAGCATTCACCCAGTCCAGTAGCCTCATGGTCCACATAAGATCACATTCAGTAAAAAAACCGCATCAGTGTAATCTATGCGATAAGGGTTTTGTCAACTCAAGCAGCTTACTTCTGCACATAAAGTCTCATACAGACGATGAGACACATCCATGTTCTGAGTGTGATAAGGTCTTTAAACATTCTAGTCTTCTGTCGGAACATATGCGTTTGCATTCATTTGATCTGGTGTATCAGTGTTCGATTTGTCGTACAGCGTATAAGAGCTCAAGCGAGTTGGTGCAACATATGAAAGCCCACATGGGTGAGAAACCCTTTACATGTTCCATATGTGAAAGATCCTTTACGCAATCAGGAAGCCTAAACATTCACATGCGTATCCACACGGGCGAAAAACCATTTACATGCAAAGTGTGTGAAAAATCATTCACCCAAGCATCAAGCCTTACAGTACACATGAAAGTACACTCCTTGAAGCAAGCGCATGTAAATCGACGCTCGCTGCCATCCCAGACAATCGTTAAAACTGAAGACCAGACTTTACTTTGCATCGTCTGCGGTAGTGTTCATCAAGATGCTGTATCATTGGCTAGTCATGTGACACAAATGCATGCGGATTTGCTTGATAATATGAGGCGACATGGGGACATGTTAAAAATTAAAAAGGACGAATAGTTGAACTTATTTCTTAAAAAAGAAATTGAAGAAACATTTCGAAAATATAAATCATTTTGAAAATTTTAATTAAAATCAATATGATTTCAGTATTATTAAATAATTATGATTAAATGCTTGCATTCTCCTTAAATATTAGAAAAATAAGATCTCGTTTATTAAAAATCATTTTGTATTTTTTGATTGAAAAAATCAAAACTTGGTCTCAACATAACACATAATACTCAATTAATGCACTTAAAATGTGTGCCATTTTTTTTTTGCTTACAATTGTATGTATAATTACAATTTAATTATAATTTTTTAATTAAAAGTATTTCCTTTATATTAAAGTTTAAGGATTATTTTAAGAAAATTTCTTATGTTTTTGAGATTATTAAATTTTAGTTAAGAAACTGGCGTACGACAATGTTTATTAACAGTGTATTTCTAATTTGTCCTCAAAATTATAAATTGATATTATTGTGACACAGCAACTATTATACTATTAAAAATAAACTATTTAAATATATATTATTATGTATATAATCAACAAAAAAAATCTTTTATTTCCTTGGACCCATCGATACAAAACGTCAACGCATACAAGAGTTATGAATAATACGTTATTGAAAATTTATACATAACTCGTTGAGCTGTAGCATTTTTATTTCTGTAATTTGATGCTTATATGACTTTAACATATTGCGTGCGAATGTAAAAAAATAATTTTCAGCAAATGTCTCTCCTTATTGGATTGTGAATTAATAGACTATGCAACGACATTGACATCAATGTGATGTAACATCATTTTTAAAAATGTTAATTGTGTATTGATAGTTCTTACATGTATTTTAAATACTTCGTCAGAGGGTTTTTCGTGTGAGTTGGTGTTATTTTAAATGACGTGCACCAAGCAAGTAAGATGTGAATCAACGAATAGTTTTAGGCAAAGAAGTTTCCAGTATGAAATGCTATAGGTAGGTATTCTTAAGACACATGCTACAACAGTGGTATCACATTGCAATTTCATTTTTTGTACGGAAATTCCACCAGAAAAATATATATTTTTTTTTTAAATATGAGCGTAATTGAAAATTTTATCATAATTTAAAATTCTGCGTGTCATTGATCATCGAAATATGTAGCATTTATTTCAAATAAAATCAAAACATATTTAATTATCGATTTGAAAAGTTTTTCTTATTTTGTTTTCCTGATCGCTATAACCGGCCCATCGTAACATGTCGTGGAGCAGCGTATTACCAAACAGAAAGTAGAACAAACAATTTCGTTTATGATTTCGTTGTGTTATTTTTGTATGTAATTTTTCGTTTCACATGATACAAGGTCAGCGTTCTAGGCTTGATTTGAAAAGACGCGCTGACCTGTTGAAACCACATATCGTTAGTGTAATACATGGAAAATCTATAAAATTACCAGCTTTTGCTGATTAATAGCAAAATTTAAGAATGATGCTTAAACTCGAAGATTTGAGGGTCATTTATAACCTTTTATTTGATGAGACTCTTACTCCCAGTTTCACAGTGTTGATATTTGGTGGATTTGGTGTGGATTGTGTTCATCCCAATTTCGCTTGTTAACAACACCTATCATCCTGAAATGGGACTTGTCGCTAAAATGGTTTTTTTATCGAAACCGAGCAACTTCAACAGAGGCTAAATTTCGCAAGCGTGAGTTTAGTAGATGCGAATCTTTAATACATAGACAGATAAATTTGAGGTTAAACTCGTGCGAATGTTTCATTCGCCGATGTGTGATGAGTGTATGTTTTGAATTGTGAATTCACGTACACAGTTCGCTAGAGCTCCCAACATTGGGTAAGAAATTTGTTTAATCAAAATTCGTTGAAACTGACTCGCAAAAGAAGCTGTTCAGATAATATATTTGGATAATCAGAACCGTTTGATAAGAAAAAAATCACAGGCACATTTAGGGAATCAGAATGAGATGCTGTGGCTGTATACACATTTTTTTCGTGCACACAGCAAAAAAAATGTCCACTAGTTTTGGGTTTGTATGAAATAGGGGCCAAAGCGAGTCATACGTGGCGTTAGAGCTAATAAAAATTACGTCATTCGTTAACGGCAAAGAGATAAAAGCAATCTATTCTATTAAACAACAAAAGCGCAAGGAAAAGAGAACAAAACCTGCAATTTTGCTTATTTTTTTTTGAGATCTCGTTTGAACAGAACAAGGATTAGTTCGACTAGTAGTCGAATCTTTCTTATTGGTATGTGTCACAGTATCGCACTAGGATAACCAACCAGCTGGAAGAAATATTCTTTTTTTGAAAAGTTTCAAATACATACATAGATAAATATTATTATGCGAATTGAGAACTTGAATGCTAGAATATATTAATTTATCCAATATTGTATTTACAACTCAGATTTTGTAACATACTCATAGTTAACTACAGACTTGACGATTGAAGAATGACATTTCGAGTGAACGTATAGGGTCAAGCACGTGTTAACATAAAACCGGAATTATTTATTCACTTAAATGATGAAAACAAAAACTTAAAACTTAAAACTGTCCGGAAGATTAAAAATAATCTAAAAAAAATATGTTTTAAGTATCTGACCATTGATTGCTGAGACGGAGTCGGATGTTGAATGGATTGGTTCATGCATGCCTGAAACCAACCAAATGCTGGTATTGTTGCTTTTTTCCAGGAATTTCTAGGACTAGGTTTATGCTTTAAGAAGTGATTTGATTGATGTACGTACATATACATACATCTATATTACATAACATGTAACATAGTTTTGTTATGTACCTACCTACATCTGTTACATAACACAACGCTAAATTTTTTTTTTGTTTGTATTAAACAAAAAAAAAAAAAAATTCAATAAAGGGTTCAATATTTTCAGTTCTACTTATAGTATGTATTTTCAATATTGTTCGCTAGTAAAAAAGAAATAGTTCAACCCCTAGCAAAACAACCCTGAATTCACTATTTAAAGTTTTCTATTCGACGTTTTATCTATCCTTTGCATTCTATAAGGATTTCAGTTAGAAAGCAGCATAGTGTTTCCTCTGTTTTACTAACATCCCTCGTGTAGGGACATTATTATGCCACCCTTAATTTCCTTCCTTCCGGATGGACGTGCCCCCATAAACTTTCGCAACAAGAACCTGAACTTCCGGCCACGAGCAACCACACACTCGCACCACGCACTCTGACACATACAAACTTTAAGGCGGCTCTGCTGTCTGCTGTTACCTAAAACCATCCCAATGTTGTTGAGATTTGCTTCTCTCTGCACATCGAAGTTGGAATATTCCAGATATACACGCTATTATGTTAGCTGCATCTTCATTGAAGTTCTAGAATTTTCCACACCTGGTTTTCGATGCGAAGTGCATGTGGGAAAAACATAAATAATTGTATGTATGCCATATATACATCACTAATTCTCACTTGCACGTACGTATATATACATAATATACGCACCTTTATTCCGTTCTGTTCTGTCCTGATATCATTTGGAAGGTAAGGCAGGATAGCACAAACAATTCTTGCTTCTTCTTCATAAAAAAAACACCCAAAGATGTTTCATATCAAATTTCGCGATTATATAATATCATCTCCTTAGCTGTCATTCCTCTTTATTAATTCTTCCTTGAAAAAGAAAGAAATGTGTGTACATGTGTACTTACATATTTGTGCCACCTACACAAATCAACATCTACTATCTTATCACGGTATATGTTCAAGAATTAAGGTGGCGGGTGGTATCGCCAAAAACAGGCAAAGCTGAGTGAACAAATAAAATCCTTTAGTTCCGCATTCGATGAGAATGAGAACTTTCGGCGAAGAACGAGAATTTATTGATTTTTTCCAAATATCATTTGAAATTCATCCAACCACCATCGAAAACCCAGCCACCAACAATTTAACATCCAGGCGAAAACTTTAAGAGGAAAATTTCCTTTGAGACTATTGAGGTTGTCTCGTCTTTAAAATAACATGAAAGCTTTTTTATTTCATTTTTTTTATAGAAGTGAAGGATAGAAGGCACTTGAGTAAAGTTTCGAGAAGTTATAAGCTTTGTTTGTCATTTGATCAAACAGATTAGACTAAAAATTCGGGTATTTTCGTAACCTTTGGTTGAAAAATTCATTTTGTCGAGTATTTAACAGCTCTTGGCTTCGTCTTTACCAAAATTGAAGCATTAATATGTATGTATAGTAATCTTTAAGCATATGAGTTGAGGTTTTTGAAAATTAGAAATTTTGGAAAATAATGTAGGTGTTATCTGGGGATCAATTTCCGATATGTGAAACTGTGAAATGATAAATTTTATCACATAGCGTTAAATTCGATTTTCGATGTGTGCAAAAATGAAAACAAAATTTTCATAATGATAAATCTTATCACAGTAAAATCGTTGTGTGAAGAACTGTGAAAACGCGGTGACAGACCTTTCACTGAAGGAAAAGGCAACTTAAAATTTAATAGAGTTGATAGAGTGTCGCGGGTTAAAGTGTCCCGGATTATCGAGTTTCGATTGACGAATATTTTTTTAAAATAAGAGTTAAGCAACTAAGAATTTTCGGAAATAAGTATCACCAGCGTATACGCAAAAATTATATTTAACTGACGGCAATTATTATGTAGTACACTTAAGTGCCCCACAGAACCGCATTGACCCTACAGTCGCACGGTAGTATTCTGATCAAGGTTGTCTAGTAGCTATATTTTTATAATTTGATGTGCTTAAATCTTCCCTACTATTTGGCAAGATTTCTTCAGGTTTTCGGTATAAAATCACCCATATTAAGTTTTATTAAATCCATTTAAACAGAAACTCAAAGCAAAATAACAAAAAAGCAAAGATCTTTCGAACTTTACGATCGTTTGAAATCTCACTTTGCTTTAAGTATCGTATGGTAAAGTTTTGCGAGAATACTGGTGGAGGAACTGAACAACAAAGATCCGGATGTCACTGCATTGTGAGGACTTCGCTTGCCATCGAAGTTGTAATAGTTCAAATTGGACGAAAACCACTAAAAACATTGAAAATTTTATCACTAGAACTCAGCACATACAAAAACACTTGGAACCTGCTCCCAGTCGCATTATAGCATTATAGCAGAAAATCTAAAAGATTTGTTTCGCCACCCTCCGGTATGCGAAAAATGTATACAGACGATTTCTGCTCACGTCGATGTAAATTTTAATAAACGGAACGATCGAGAGTATGTTCGCGACTTCAAGAGCAGCATGTGAACTCAGGGTTAAAGGGTTAAAAAAACAACTATCCTGAAACGGAATGCTATAGTGTTAAGTGATTTATGATGGTGTTAACGGTATTCATATTTTCGACACAAAAGTTCGGCGAATGTGTATCAAAAGTCTTATTTAGAGGACAGGCAATGGATATTCCAAAAAGATTTCAATCCAGCTCGAAAGTCGAAAATCATTCAAGAGTGGGCCAACATTGAAAAACAATGTTCTGGACTTCATATTACAGGATGTTTGGCCAGCTCGGAGTCCAGATTTCAACCCGTTGGATAAAAAGTTGTTCTCCATTTTAAAGGGAACATAGAGTGCTCTACTCGCAGCATCCAAATATCAAGGCATGCAAAGCGAGCGATTTCCCGTGCAGTAAACTATTTTTGAAATAATTTTACTAAGAATTATTATGTAATATGTATGATTAAAACATTCATTACATACATTTATTTAATTTAAAATTTCTTCACTGAAAACATCTCCCTAAGCAATATTGAGTTTCTTAAGCATACAAATAAAACAAGCAAAAAAGAATAAACTTTCCAAACAGTGCTGATATGGAAAGCTTTCAACAGAATATTACAACCAAGCACAAAGAATAATTTACGATTTCCAGTTTCACGTAGGTATACATTGCAAGGCAAATCTGCCATGCCTCTGATGCCAGTTGAGTTGAACAACAACACCTACATATATCTTTTTAGGCCGAAAACATGCTCGTCTTGTTGCCAGGCGGAACCGTGGAAATAGTGCAAGTATATTAGGTTCATACTTTTAGGGAATGAGAAAATCTTCTGGTTGCTGCTAAAAGTCAGCCTTGAAACTTGAATATGGGTTGTACACAAGAGTGTACACCAGGATGACTGACGAAGGAAAAGCAAAATAGTGTTTCGTCGTCGTAGTCAAATACATATATAGCCTTGGGTGCGTCTCGCACAAAATTTAGACAGCACCATCAGAACGAAAAAGATAAAGGATATGCGTCTGCAGTGCTATGAAAGGAGGGACAATATTAGAAGTGCGCGGCCGACCGCTCGTATATGTAGCTCTGACAAACATCTGAACCATCTGGAGTAGCTCGTCCGAAAATTATTTCCCAGGACACGAAATATTTAGCTATAGGTCCATTGAACGGATGGCGCATATTCTCTCCTTTGTGTTGTAGCGTAGGCTATATATGTAGTGAAGTGTTGTGGTATTCCTGGTATTAATTGGGTGGCACTCCACCATAGTATAGAGGTAAAGGAGGCTAAGAGCGAATGGATCGATTTCACAGGATGTGATTTCGCAACGATGGAGGCGGCAACGGCAGCGTGACGGGGTATCCGTGCAATATGTTCGAGCTTTGCCAACTCGCAGAATTGATTTATATTTATTAGGAACTAGGATAGATACAAGAAATCACCATACTGCAAGCAGGACTAACCTTTCCCCTTTTTCGTTTTTATACCAATGGTCTATGCTTCACTTTTCTAAAGTTTTTGACAGATGAAGAGTGAATATGAGATTATTTTTTTTTTTTATTTAATTTTTTTTTTTTTTTTGAAACATGGAATGGTGTGGGAAAATCTACTTAAAATGTTAAAGCACATACATAGATATGTGTAGATGGATTTTTCTTTATGCTATATACCCAGCCATTCGTATATATGTATGTATGTATCTGATACTAGCTTGGGATAAAAGAAAAAGTTTGGCAGGACTAAAGGATGCTGGAAAAGATAGATGGGTGACTGTGATGGTGGGGTATAAAGTCCTAGAGGATGTACACATAAGCTAAAAAGTTTTTTTTTTTTTTATTTAAGTTTTTTGTATGTCAACTTTTCTGGTAGGGCCCATTGAACAATGTACCTTTTTTTTGCGCTAGGTACCTTCTCGTATTTCTCCTTGTTTTTTATTATTTCTTTTGAAATTTTTATTTCGCGAAATGTTGTGAATTTCACTCCACACTCCCGTAAAATGTTATATTTTCCTTTCGTTGTATGAAATTATTCGCGAAGGATACGCCCTAAACTATTATTTCGATTTATTCTTTATTTAGTATTTCTTTTTCAGGTTTCTTTTATTTAGTTGTTGTGTGAGTATATGTAAAAATGCAATATTGCAGTTGCATTGTATATCGAAATTTATTTTAACTTGTCTTAATTTGATAGTTGAAAAATAATTCTAAAATGTTAATTATAACAGTCTTAGGCCCTTCGTCTACTTGAGTAACGCAACCAGGATTGTCAGATGTGGCGATTTATCGCCAAACTGGCGATTCGAAATAAGATTTGGCGACATAAAAATTGGTTACCCAAAATCGGCGATATTTTTAAGTTTTTGGCGATATTAATTTTTTGAATCGAAATATTAATATTTATTTTTCTTTTTCCTAATTTGAACTCTTCTTACGGCCATGTTATTTAGTAGTTTAAAAACTTAAATCCAGATTTAAATCATTCGTTGTATTCGTTTTTTCCATATAAAATCTATCTTTTATAATTGCTGCTTCTTTTAGATATCTTCGTTTCGTATATACCTATGTATGTATGTGTTATTTCCTATGAGGGAATAATATTAAACTTGGCTAGAAAACGAGTAAAATGAATAATTCATATATGGATTTAATTTTAGATCTAGATGTAACGAGTGAATAATATGGCGTTAGCGTCTCTCTTGATTGCATTTTTTGAACTGAAGGCTTTCTTGAATGTTGCTTATTTGTTGATCAAGTTTGTCGATCGTTATATATCAATGCGAAGCGTCTTCATCTCAGTTGTCAATTTACTCTGATACTTCTTCTTCATTGTCCAAACATTTTAATTGTATTTAAAGCGTTGGAAAGCTGCAGTGTAAAAGAACCTTCTTTGAAAGTAAATGAAAAGTCTACTGTCGCTTCTTCTTACGCAATGGTTGATGTAAACTTGTAAAAATCAATTGATTTAAAACCCGCTCTAAAAATTTGGATTTTTTCCCTTTACCTTTATACATTATATGTCTCAAGATTTGTTTGCCCATTTTAATCTAAGCTTTAATTTTAGCAAACGTTTTGTTTATTACGACAAGTTCTTTGGTATCTTGCAACAAGATCGTTCCTTATCTATTTCATACTAGAATCAAACCACGTAAACTCAAAAACGAAACCTATCTTATATGCATAGAATAGATTAGACTGTGTTAACCCAGTCTAAAAGCAAAACAATAGAAACCTCAAAGTTTATAGGTAACTATCTACTTGGCAAATATTCTACTTGAACAAGCTTCAATGTTCTTAAAATAAATTTCAAAATACATACTTAATACATATTCAATTAAAAATATTAACACTCATTAAAGTATTTGCTTATAGTAGAAACGACAGTGCAACTAGGTACACAAATATTTATTGCATAATCAAAACTGACAAAACAAGTCCTTAACAAGTCCCGATAGCCAGGTTAATATCCAAGTGGTCCAGCGGACTAGCGCACATTGCTAATAATAAGTAATAAGAAATCAATTCAATTCTGTAAGTATTTGGTCTTCGGTTAGAGTCTATTTCAGCTCATGTTTTCAGTCCCCTTTAGATGCATTAAATGGGAAAAAAATACGACTATAGCAAAAGGCAATGTTCAGATTGTAAAACTTGTTTTATAAATCGCAAGCGCAATCGTCTCTTTGACTGTCGTAGCAAGTAATGTCATTGACTCCATGATTCGCTGACCCCTTTCATTGTTTTTCTATGATTTTCTATTTTGTAATGCTGGCTGATCTTTTTTTGTGGGCTTTGGTTTGGCTTTGGTTTCCTGTAGTATTGCGATAACAATTCAACTTAAATTTGTTACACATTTTATAAGTCTATATCAAATAAATAAAACACCAAAAAAATCATAAATAAATTCAAAAAATTACTTCAACTAATCTACAAGTAGAAAAATATGTAGGTACATACATTAATCGATTAATGACCTTTATAAGTATTCTTAACATTATGTTCTACATAATATCGTCGTGGAAATAACAAGTACATCTTAGAAAAAAAATTAAAAAGAATGGAAAGTCGTACAGTAATAAAATATAATAATACTAGCTGTTACCCGGCGCTGCCGCAGAAAAAATGAGGGAGAAAACATTGATTTTGAAAAAGCAATTACATTCCTATTGGTCCAACATTTTGCCAAAAGCTTTTTAGCTCATATGTAAGAGTTTCCAAAAGACCTACCCGAGCGACATCTTTGCGATAATTTACTTCATAAGTTACTTCCTACAAAAACAGCTATTTGTCAGTGAAAGCTCGAATGAAAGTTCAGCTAAAATCGGTCCAGTAGTTTCTGATTGGTTTATATATAAGAAAAAAACGACCCAAGCGCCACCTAGGGAGCCCCAGTTCCATCTAAAGGGTAATTAAAGTAACCTAAGTCACTCCCTACAACATCAGCTATCTGTAAGTGGCAAGTCCCGTCAAAATCTGTCAAGCATATAGTTTCTGATCGGGCATAAGAACGATTTTTCTAGAAAAAAAGCTACCTGAGCCCCATCTAAGCAGCAATGAAATAGCCTAAGTTCCGCGCTACAGCATTATCTATCTGCCAGATGGTCTTATTAATTTTTAGTCAAAAACAGAAAACCGGATGCCAAAATGTATCTTAGTTTTTGAGAAATTAAGAAAAACTTATACTGGTACTATAAGGCAAGTTATGCATTTGTTAAAACAAAAATTGAGGTAACAATAATAATGATCTTGAGCGGATTTTCAATTGGGCAGAAAGTAATGGTCTTACTCTGAATCAAAACAAGTGTAAGTGCTTAGTTATCTCAAAAAAATGTTAGATTTATCTTATTTTCCTCCGATACTGCTAAACAAGTGCCCTCTAGAATTTGCTAACACATCAAAAAATCTTGGAATTGTCTTTAATAGAACTCTGACATGGAATAATCACATAAATTCAATTGTTGGGAAAGCCTATGGAGCCCTTAGAAATCTGTGGACTGTCCAGCAGTTTACCCCACTCAATTCAAGGATCCTTCTTGCCAAGGCCTTGATTATCCCAGTTCTCACATACGGCTGTGAAATATTTTATAATTGTGATTCTGCTAGTAAGGCCAAATTAAAAGTAGCGTTTAACAGCACCATTCGGTACATTAACGGGCTACGAAGGTATGATAATGTCTCGCATCTGTCTAACAATCTTTTAAATATGTCCTTTGAAAATTTCATTAAGTTTCGAACACTAAAACTGTTTTTTAATATTATAAGAACACGTCAACCAACTTATCTATTCGAAAAAATTCGGTTCCCAGCATCAAATAGAACAAATTGTGTAATACTTCCGCGGTTCTCTTGTCTAACATCTGAGAGACAGTTTTTTATTGCTGCAGTACGCCTTTGGAATTCACTGCCATCGAATCTGCGAGAGCTAAGCAACATGGAACAGTTTCAGAGTACTCTAAAGGTTTTTTTCCTCAATCAAAGCAACTAACTTCTTCAAAAAAAAAAAAAAAATATTAAACTTCAAATTATTTTCTCCATTCTTCTTTTTTTCTTCTTTTTCCTGAAACTTTATTTACGATATTTTTCTTATTCAATTATACTTCTTTTATTTAATTTTTGTTTCTTAATTTTGTACATAAATTTATGATTAACTACTTATCAAATCAATACGATTCTTTTTCATTGTAAATTTTTTTTGTTTTCTGTTGAACAATGTTAATACATAAACTGTCACTATCTTAAAGTGATAGCTTTTTAACGAAATAAATAAACTAAACTAAACTAATAGACCATTTCCTTAGCGGAGAAATTGAAAATTTTCCAATATTTGGATTAAAATTATTAAATCTATTTTTATTAAATTTAATTTTATTTTTGTGGTAATTTGCTATAAGAGCAAGTTCGTGCGAACCAGTCGTGCACTTTATTTTAAGTTATCATGCTACAACAAACTACGCAAAGTCAATTATATAATTTGCTGTACTAACAAGTGAAGTTAAGTTAAAGTAAAATAAATTTCCATAAAAAGTGAAATTATAGGTAGGTATCTCTCACACTATTTCACTGGTGGTGAAGTTAGTTCCTCGCACCGCGATTTTGGGTATATGTTCATGTAAAGTTAAAAGTGAAATAATTTCCCACAAAAGAGTTTTTTCTCACACAAAGTGGGTAAAAGTGATTTTATTACCTACTAACAAAAAGAACACTTTTGATCAAAAATGGATTTAGTATACACTTAGCAAAAAATCTATAACTAAAAAAAACCGATAAAAACGATACCTATCTATGTATAAAAAAATATTAATTAAAGATTTTTTTTTCCATTTAAGGAATTTGAGAATAAAACGCATATTAAGTTTTATAAACAATTTTTTTTTTTTTTCAAATTTACAACAAAAAATCAATTTATAACAAAAAAAATATTTGTTGTAGGTAAACATCAAAACATTAAAAAAATTATATTATATTATTGTTTTATAGAAATCGTGGTAGGCACCTAGACCCGAAAAGTAATTATAATTGTTTTTTTTTTATTTTTTTTTTGTTTTCCTTTTTTTTTTTTTTTGCCTTTTTTATTTGTTGCTTGGAGGTATGTAGGTACCTGCGGTATCTATGTAGGTAACTCCAAAACAATAAAGGAAAATGAAAAAATAGGTATATAAACTGACAAAGTTTTAAGAAAATTACAAAACTAAAAAATGAAAATTTCGATTAATATGTGTATGTACCTAGGTAGTTTAGGTAACTACCGGGATGTTGTAAATTTTGTAAGTATTTCATACGAGAAGGGTTAGGTAGATACGATCCTACAGTGCAGTTAGTAGACGTTATTCCTAAAATAGTAACTTAATCCGTCCTTGTTACCTAAATGCATACATAACATTCCCGTTCAAAAGTCAAAATAACCCATTGCGATTTGGGACCATTGCTATTATTTCACGCACTTTATATTATGTAGTTAGGTAGGTAGGTATGCATCAAATTACCAACATAGGATTAATTGCAAATACTTCATACTTGCATATGATGCGTAAGAGAAACCATCTGGCTAAGTATGTAATACAAAAAAAAAAAAACAGTAAACTATGCTGACATGTTCACAGTTTACACTACCCTTTGGTTGCTAAATTTTCATTTGTTTTGCCTCGCCTTTACACTCTTACCAGGCTGTGGCTGTGGTGCTGTGGTGCTGTGGACTGTGGTGGCTGTCTTTTTCGTTTTGTGTATGCGAACAGTGTACATACAAAACTAAGTTCTTTGTGAACATCAGCGAACAGTGCGAAAGAGAGAAATATATTATTCCAAGAAGAAGAAATTCAAAAGTGAGTGTGTGTTGGATTGTTGGTTATTTAATTCCACAAACAAATACTTTTACAGGTATTCGTTCTTTGTTGTGATTGTGAATAGTGAATTGCAATATTCGGTAAATTATTTTAGTTTTACGGCAAGTCTCTCAGCGTCAAGATGTGGAACATGGAAAGGACGTTAAGTTTAATCGAAGATATGCGCAATAATCCTTGTTTGTGGGATTTAAGTTTAGTGGATTACAAAAACCGTCCTAAAAAAACAGTTATATACGCGAACTTATCAAAAAAATTCAGTGTTCCTGCTATAGATTTGGAAAAAAAAGTACAAAGCCTCAAATCTCAGTTTCGAAGACAACACAAAAAGATAAAAGAAAACGAACATAAAACTGGGGCTGTTGCGAAGGGCAAATGTAACTGGTTTGGATATACGCCGTTGTTGTTTCTACTAACTGGACCTGCACCACCAGACTCTGACGATGGATATGGAAATGAAAGGAGCAGCATATATGACAGTGATGGTATAAAAATTGAATTTGATGTAAGTCTGGTATTGATAATTTGATATCTTGGGAATTAATTTTTTTTGTAATTATTTTTTGACAGACGTCAGATAGTTTTATGGAACCTGAAGAAAGTGTTACTGGGGCAAGTGACATAGAATACAGCATCGATTCACAATCTGTAACTACTGATAAAACTAATAACAAATCAACAAGTAAACAAGATGCTGATAAAGTTGGCAATGGAACTTTGAACTGTATGAAGACACTCATAGATGTCGTTACTAAACGTGATGAATTTTCGGTTTATGGTGAATATATTGCTGATAAACTACGAGGCAGTGGAAGAAGTAATTTGGAAGTTCATATTGCTCAACATCATATCGATACTGTAGTGTTCAATTTGGTAATGGGTGTCTATGGTCGAGGGGCTACAGGTGGAGCCGGTATGACGAATTTTGATTCATCGACTGGATTGCCAAATTCGGCAATCAAAGAAGAAAAAGAATGAATTTGTATTTTTGTTTGTGGTAATAAATTGTTGTTTGTAATACGTAAATTAGTTTTTTTTTTATTTAAAAGGCATTTCCTTTGATATAGCAGGTATGTAGGGTAGGTACCTCCGAGTACCTATATACACATAAAATTGGACGCGTTGCTTATGATCAGCCTTCTTGCGGATTCCGCCCGTATGACATTTCAACCGGAATAATTTATTCTAGGATAGTTTCTTCGTTTAGACTGCAATTTTTACTTGCGATCGTGCAAGGTAGATAACGCAAGTTATGGATTCGTGCGAAAAAAGCAAGTTTTAAGATAACAATCAAACATGACCTTACTGTCTGTATCGTCTGTACGTATAAGCGCATGTGCAGCCTTAACGATTGGCCCGATTTCCTACAAACTTGTTATCTAGAGTCTGTAGGGTACATTATAGAGGTATTTTCGGAACTGGAATTCTAGATCTAAAAATAATGGTGCCTTCAATATAATGGTTATGAAAAGGCTCGTTTTGCTTGAAAACGATACTAACGGTTTTGATTAAACTTGACGTGAGGGATATGGCATTGTAGGAGATTCATATGGGTTCACACAATGCCAAAGAAAAATTGATAATTTGAAAACATCGGCAAAAGTATGCACACTTTGTGCTTGTTTTGCGTCTTTTTATATGAACTCACCCGTATTTTTGTTCTTCAAAATATTTGACTTACTTGTACCATTGAGTTTATACATATAGAGGAATCAAGATGGTTTCAAACTATTCGAAGTAGATGTCGCTAAATGAGTATGTCCAGTTATAATTATTGCAATAATTCCCTGTAACTAAAAACATTCGAAACAAACCGAACAAATTTTTTTTGTTTACATTCATATTTGTTTTTATTTATTTCTCTTGCCTTTTAGCTCAAGAATAATTGCTACAAGAGTAAACCAAAAACAAGTCAATAGTAACGACATCCTACGAACAAATTTTGAAACTTCCACGTGATTTCTCCATGTGTATAAACTCAGTGCTTGTACCTATATTTAATTTGTATTTTTACTATTTTATTTTTTGTTTTTTTTTAAGGTAAGTCTAATGGACCTATGTATATTTAAATGGACACTTGTGTTAGGAACATACATAATCGGTATGTATTTATTATATTGCTAGCGCATCAAAGTCACGATGGAAAATTACATATTCAGGTAAGAAAATTATGTGTAAAATTAAAACTAAATGGCACACATTAGATGAGTCCATCGTCATCCAGGGCGAAACGCATTACTTGGAGTGAAGACCACAAAACCTTTAAAATTGAATTTCATACAAAATATTTGCCTTAAATAACTTATAAATTGACTATACACTTGAATTTTTTTTTTCATTATTTATGTATTGTTATTATTTTTACTATTACATATTATTATTATTTGTAGGTATTATTGTTTTTTTTTTTGTATTTTTATTATTACATATTATTATTATTTGTAGGTACAGTAAAACCCGCTTAAGAGAAACGGCAAATTGTCACAGTCTTTCTTTCACTTAAGCGGGTTTTTCACTTAAACGAACCCCGCTTAAGTGAAAAAAATTTCACTTAAGCGGAGCCCGGATGAGTGAAAAAAAATTGCACTTAAGCGGATTTAAAAATTCCATTAAGCGGAGATTTAATGCTATAAACAATTGTATTTATCATTTGGAGTTTCCTGGAAATTTTTTTTATAAAATTATTTGAGTAACCAACAACGATTAAATAACACAAAAATAATTTATTGAGTATGTAACAAAAACTAGTTTTGTACATAAATATATGTATGTACATAGGAATTCATAGGTACATAGTAGTAGATACATATACATATTATAGAAATAACATTAAATCACATTTGAGTTTTTGTAAGTTAATTAGTTGGAACATTGTTCATCACAAAAAGAGTCCACTTTCAAATTTGCATTCAATAAGGTTTTAAATACGTATTCATATTTTTGAATACAATTACATAGGTACGCTTTATGTACAAAAAAAAATTACTTTTTTTTAAAAAAGTCATCAATTTTCGTTTGTGACAAGGTCTGAAAATGGCAATTCATCATTTTATATTCAATTTCATCTAAAATTAGCTCTAGTTCATTATCCCCATCAGAAAACTGCTTAAGAACACCGAGAGATTTAAAAGCTTCTTTGATTGTTGGTTTCTGAATTCCCAAAATTTCCACATCTGAATCATTTTCAGAAGCAGATCTGTTAGCATCAAGCTCTTCGAATTGTAGTGCTGCTTCATTAATAATGTCTTCATCCGTCATATCACCAAAACAAGGAAGATCTTGATCTATATTTACAAGATAATCGATTTCTTCTCTTATTGCTGTCGGAAAATTATTTTCTTCTTCTTCTTCGTCTGGTTCAACTTCTTCTATTTCTTCGTCAGTATTAAAATTCAAACCAGCTTTCCGGAAACAGTTCTTTATGGTCAATGGGCTCACCATCCACCAGGCCCTTTTTATCATTCTTAACGCAATCAGTAAATTTATTTGTTTTGAAAAATCTGATAAGGATTCTCCATTATCCAAATGAAGAAGTTGCTTCTTTGTAATACATCTTCTGTAATGGGCCTTAAAGCAGTGTATAATTCCCTGATCCATAGGTTGCATGACAGAGGTGGCATTCGGGGGTAAAAAATCAATTTTAATATTTCCCAAATTAATGTCACATTCAAGTTTGTGGCAAGATGCATTGTCCACAATTAGCAAAACCTTTTTTTCCTTTGCTTTAAATATTTTGTCCAAATCTTGCATGATCATCGTCCAAATTTTACTTGTCATCCAAGCTTTGGTGTTGGCATAATACTTAACAGGAATTGTGCTTTTCTTAAAGCATCTCGGATTATGAGATTTACCTGTTTAGAAGAAAAATTATTAGCAAAAAAAAAAAACAAAATGTTTTCAATCTTAAACTACACACACACACCAATACAAAAAATCATTTTGTCTGTTCCAGTCGAATTAGAAATGAAAAGGACCGTGATACGGTCCTTTGGTAGCTTCATTCCTGAAGGGTTTTCAGATCTATTTACCAATGAACCCGTCGGTAGAGCCTTAAACATTAACCCGGATTCATCAGCATTATAAACGTCATCTGGGTTGTAGTTTTGACGAATGTTTGGCCAAACATTTTCCAGCCAATCGTTAGCAGCAGCTGTGTCAGCAGAATTCTTTTCACCACAAAGCTTCTTAAAATGAATGTTTTCACGTTTTTTCCACCGATCCAACCATCCATTTGTTGGCTCAAAATCGACGTCCAGCATCAAGGAAAAACTTTTTGCTTTATCCATAAGCATTGGCCCGGTTATTATGGCATTTTTTGACCGCATGTCTTTAAACCAAATCGATAAAGATTTATCCACTTTCTTTTGTGCTCCAGTGCGTTGACGTTTCCTAGTCAAATTTTTATTCTGGGCAGCCACTTCCAGGATTGTTTCTTTTTGTTTAATGAGTCTGGATATTGTCGGCGCACTGCACTTGAATTTTGCGTAAATATTTTTCCTCGTTTCTCCCTCGTCGAGCAGTTTTAAAATTTTCAGTTTGTCTTTTACAGGCAAACAAACCAATGTCTTGGTTTTACGTGGCTGAAATAGGAACATAAACTATGAAAATGTAATTTTCTTTTTAATAAATGTCCAAATACAATATGTACGTACCTCTTGAGACATTTGTGTATTTTTGAGAGCAAAACCAAAAAGCGATTTGTTTATAAAATGTAAATCAACGATTGTGACATAATCAAAAATGCAAATGTCATTTTCGTGGTGAAGGTAAAAAATAAACAAGAAATGGAAGCGTTCAGCAAATTTTTTGTTCTGTTCGATTGAATTTTTTTTTTCACTTAAAAGAGTTTTTTTTCAATGAAAAATATGAAATTCTACTGGAAATATGTTTCAGGTATCCGGGTTTTTCACTTAAGCGAGTTTCGCTTAAGCGGAGTGTTTTAAAGGTACTTGGTCGATAGATACTCGGGGATGGAAAAAGTGTTTCAGATAAGCGGGTTTTTCTTTTAAGCGGGTTTCTCTTAAGCGGGTTTTACTGTATTATTGTTTTTTTTTTTTTTTTTTTGTATTTTTATTATTTATTTAAATTAAAAAAATTAATTAAATAAGGACATGACACTAACTTAGGATGAACTTACTTAAAAATCCATGTTATACTTTTGGATTAAATTAACACAGAAACATTAGTTTTGAAGAAGGGTAAATCAAATGATAAATGAAACTTACTTTAAGTTCTTTTGCTTTTTTCTCTTGCTGAATAGGGCAAGTATTGTTTTTGTGTAAAAAAAATTGAGGTTTTAATCGAACCTCACATTACGATTTGTTCATTAAAAAGTCAGTTATCTATGAGGGAAATCATTTTTTTTAGTTCTTTAGTTAGCTCTTCCATAGAAAAACAAAATTAACTTAATGGAAATTAACAGTGTTTGAGAAAAATTAATTTGCAATTATTAATTTAATTGCATTTTATGTTTTTGACTAAAATGCAAATAACGGAGATTTGATGTTAACGGTTCTAACGAATTTGGCCATAAATAAATAACGACTTAACCGATTTCATTTAAATTCGGTATAGATTTTAAGTTAAACGTTTGACACAAGACGGCATTCTCAGTTTTTTTTTGCTCAACAACCGTTTAATGATGTTGCTACGCTACAACAGAACATAATCTCACGTTTAGGTGAGATATTTTTCGACTTTTTCAGAACCAATAGTGCATTTAATTTAGATGGTGCTACTTCGGTGCTCTCCAGGGTCTCATGTAATGCCTCTACGTCAACCATCGATATCTCAATGGATATATTAGTTTTTTAATTGAAGTCTGCTTCCATTTTTTGTTCCCTTTGGAGCGTTGATGTGACCTCTCACTATATTTGAAATTTGTTTTGACCAATTTAGATTATAATTGTGGATTTTGGATGAAATCTTATTCTTCCTTCGGCTTATTTGGTCATTAGTAGTGACAATGAATCAAAGTTTACATTGATTTTCCCAACGTTTCGACAGAGATTTCTGTCCTCTTCAGGGGATCTTTATTAACACATAATGAAATAAGATATAATTAGAACATGTAAGCACACAGTGGTTTAATAATTATACAACTTACTTTAAAACAGATGAAAAAAATAAAATAAACAATCAAACATTTAAAAAAACAAAATTATTTAAAATTTAAATAATTAAATAAAAAAACAATTGATTTAAATGAAAAAACAAACAGTTTTTGTATAAAGCACTTCGACTGACGAAGTATTGTCGAATGAATGTTATATTTTGTTGTTGCAGCAAACTAGAGAGCAGTAGACGGATGAAATGTTGTGAGTGTTTTGTTTCCTATTCATGTTATTTTTCGTGTTCAGAATGTGAAGTGTTTCCAGAGTATATCTTTTTGAGGCGTGTTTCTCAGATTGAAGGATTTTTACACATTCGAAATCGGGTTTATGGCCTTTTTCAATGCTGTGTGTAGCAAGGGCTGTTTTTTCAGAGCTGTTAGATTTTAAATCTGATTTATGGTTGGCCATTCGTTGTTTTAAAAACTGTTTGGTAGTTCCCACATAACACAGATTGCACGTTTCGCTTTCGTTGCCCAGGCAGTTAATCTCTCACTATATGCCCCATAAAGTTTCTTTAAGTCGAGCTGACTGGGAGTGAGTCCATGCTTCTGCACCATAATGTATGTTAAAGTGTCTTCTTAATTCTTTTTAACAGGGTTCATTCTTTAATTGCTTTTTTAGCACTAAAAAACATTTCTTTGGTAAGCTGATGTTGTTCGTTGAGTTCACAGAGTTTCTGTCTACCTCGAAACTCCTAATAACTTCTCTATTCAACCCGCTTGTAGGTGATATCGTTTTGGTCGAGTAGATAAAACTGGATTATCAACCAAGGTGGGTTTCGAAGTTACTCGAAAACCTTGTCTTTCATCGACATTCTTTAAAATAATATCTGTACATTTTTAACATAATAGACTCTGCTTATCAAGAAAAATATTTATTCCAGGGAGTATTTCGAGAAATAACTAAACAATATTTTTTAAAAAATCGTGTTTGCTCTTAGGTAGATAGCAAGAAAGAACTTTTATTTTACTATTGAAAACAATTATTATGTATTAACAATTTCAACTAGTGAAAATCTGTCAAACTATCGATTTACTTATAAAATACAAAATGGCAACCGCCTAATAACGTCATCGAGTTTTCGCCAATTTTAAATTCATACACAGTCACTCAGGGTCAACATTTGTGAGTTAGCAACTTAGAAGAGACTTTTGTTGTTGTTGCACAACAGAGCTTATATTAGCGTTGCTGTGGTTGTTGCACTTTCCTCTTCTTCGGTCATATAGCGTTAATATGTCAAATATACATAACAACCGTCATCATCCATTTGCAATGCAATGTAAAGTTTGCCATTTTATATTTATTACAATAATCTCTTTTCATTTCAATCTCTTCATCTGCATCGCACAAAAACACGCGAATAGAAGGAAACCCCTTCGCGCAATCCCCTCCCCCTTGGTGGCTTTTGTGGGGTACCGAAAAAAAACATGTCTAAAAAAAGAAGAAATATGTTTTTTTTTTTCAGTTTCTTTATGTGTATGTATCTGTATTCAGTTGCACATTAATAAAATGCAAAATGCAGTCCGCCCACCTGCCTCCATCCGTCCACCCAGGCATTCATTGCACCATCGACCACCACCTCTTGCGTAGAATGTGTGCATTGTGCACCTTTAACTGGGGCGAAGGCAGGAGTGTTACTCAGGCTGCTCCACATGAGCTCAGCTGGGATGGGGACTTCAGGGAGGTGAACAAAAAAAAATCTAGAATAGTATCTATACACATTTAGATGCAGCAGCACCCAATGTGATTAGAGGAAGGGGGATGTGAATGGAGGAATAAGAAGAGGAGCAAAGCAGTGAGAACCATCATTGGCATGGGCATGTTGTGGAAGTGTGAAGGAACAGGAGACGAACTGGATAGGGGAGCATGGTACCCAAACAGGCGAATGAGAAGGTCGAACATTTTTCGCATTTCCTCTCTTTTGTATTTTCTATGCCAAGTGTGCTGTGCTGGCTGAGGCTGACGCTGCTTAGTGTGTGTGTTGACGATGTGATTAGGACAGGACATACTATACTATACAGCCAGTGGAACTGTACTCTATACACAGTTCAATATCTCGAACTTTGGGTTTGAACTTTAGATATCTAAAGCGCACTCACACCCAATCCGCCGCAGTGGGCAGCCAGCAAGCAGCAGCAGCAGCATAGTTCTCTTCAGTGTTGTCGCGGTGACGCGTTGTTTTGTCCTGCAATACCATAGATTAATATATAAGCCAATATATTAGCCGTGTTATTCTATTATTCTATTTCCAAGTAACTTTGTTTAAGAAGACAAGAAATGAATTCCTTCACGGCGACAACGGTGATGGTGGCATTAAATAAAACAACGGATAAAAGTATCTGTGTGAAAAAAAGAGTACCTATCTGTAGGAGGAAAAATGTATCTTTTTCTTGTTGTCGCACTGTTGCCTACCCCAAAAGTATATAATATACTTTTCTACATACACACAATTTATTATTTAATTTTTTCTCGTCGTTTTTATTTTATTTTATTTTACTTATATTTTTTTTATGCCGTTCCTTCGGGTTTGTTTTTCTTTTTTTTTCGGCGGCGATTGACGGTGGCAGCAAACAACGTTGTTGAATGTGTTAGTGCTACTTGGATAACTGTTTGATTCGGTTCGTCAGTCAGCGGGTTTTCAATGTGTTTCTTTTTTTCTTTAAAAATTCCACATAGGTACTTACAACAATAATAGAATTCTTATTGAGTAATTTATAAAAACAATCAAAACAATCTAAAGAGAACAACAGAAATTAAAATATTTTAAATATTTTTTATACTGTGAAGTGTTTTGGATTTGTCTAGTATTTGTGCATTTCGATATTCTCCACCATCCCCCTCTATATATCTCCTGTCCTCGAATCAATTAGTTATAATTTTAAACTGAAGAAAAAAAAAAACGATCAGGGCTAAACTGCGTTTGTATAGCCCCCCCATATACTTACCTTGTTAATTTTGAAGTATTGTATCTATTGGTTTGGGGTTATTGAGATGCAAAGTAAAGTGTTAGTGCAAAGTGCAAGTGCCTCGCGGTTTCACTTAAACCTGCTGCCAAGTGTTGCGATTGCATTTATAGATAATTGATTTGTTATTTTTGAGATTTAAATACTTAGGTGCAAAAAAAAAAGTAATAAAACTGAACAAAATAGTTTTTTTTTAGTGATTAACGTTGGAACGTTCATCGATTTAAAGATTTTTCCTGTCGAAGAGAAATGTGCAGTGAATTGCAAAACTATTATGCAAATGGGTCACCTGACGAGCAGTTTTACTACTACTATCAATATGTGAGTGAAATGTAAAAAACAATACAAGTAAATTATTTGATATTTAACATACGAATAACAGAAATTAAAAAAAAAAGACTTGTTTAATGTAGAATATACTGCAGTGATTAATTTTAATCTTGTTAAGTGAGTTAAATGATTATTAGGTATGTTTGCATACGTTTTTTGGTCTGGTCAGTGCACTTTCTTCTTTTTTTACTTGTATTGATTTTGCTTAATATTTTTTTTGTTTTTCTTGTACTTTTACAAAAAAAGAAAGCATGTATACCAACACATAAATATATTTGGTATATAGAAATAAATTGCACGATAGCTTCATGACGAGAGTTCAGTGAATAATTGTGTGTTGCTAATTCTAAAAGACTGGACGGGACCTACAGAAAAATCCTAGGGTCAAGATTCTCTTGAAGTTTCTTCAATTTCACGCAAGAGATAAAAAAGAGACAGAACTTGAATCCGGAACTCTGACCGACGACATCTGGTCTATTCCGGTTCTATGATAAAATGAAATGATAAGTTTTTCTACTACTTTTTCATTTTATCATTTCATTTTATTCAGCAAAATGATCAAATCAGCTGAATTTGTGCTGAATTCTCAAAATATCACTGTTTATTTTCTAAAAAAATAAACTAGATAGGTACATTTTTTGCCCCTCCCTCGCGTTTGATTATTTTCAATTTGCATTTTGTCTTGAGTTTTTTTTTTTTAATTTAAAACTTTTTGAACATTTCCGCTTTACCATGAAAAATTTTGTGATTATAACTTTTTATATGATAAAGTTTTGGTAAAACATTTCACGGTTACACTGACCCAGAATCGCATAATGGCATTTCTCATTGATAAGCTTTTTCATAAATCTTTTCATAGATCCAGAATAGAGGCTCTCACCACTAAACCACAGATCACTGCAATTTTATCATGTCATATAAGCTTAAAAAGTATTATATTTTCATACTGTGACATAATACACCTTTCAACCCCTTTTCAAACTACCGAAGGATGGTTTTTTAAGGAGGCTTCCCATAACATAGCGGTAGATAACTATATTCTATCCCAGAATATAAACTGAGGAACGGGCGTTACTAACGTTAAATATTGAGTAAGTTAGGTATAGAATTCACGGAATATGAGATGTGCCATTGGGACATGAGGTTTGTTCCACACTCAAACAATCTTGAGTTACATCTTCAGGGTAGGCAATCTCTGTGGCTTAATAGGTAAAGTCAGAATGTCTAGTTTTATAATTTTTTTTAATCGACGTTTTAGGTTTGACGTACTATAGACTTACTACGGGTGTTAGGATCCCTAGAGCTTTTCCAGAAGAATGTCCATGAATTTGGAAATTAATCAGGATCATCCTCTCCTTGTGGGTGCTTCGTGGTGGCTGTGTTTATCCAAGCGGAAATAATTAGGCATTTAGATACAAGATGGTTAGATCGGCCTCGCTCCTCAGCAAGGGTTTTGGACATATTCCATAATGTTCACAGAATTGCTACTGGAGTGTAACTAGAGCTGTAAAAGAGTTAAATCATTTGGTGATTGCATTCATTTGAATGAAGACTGGAACGAGATGAATTCCCAATTCATTTTGAATTCAGTGATTTAATTCACAGAATTTAAAATGATTTCAGAATCAAGCATGTCCAAATCCCATTCATTTTGAATTTGTGATTTAAATCACTGACTTCAAAAATGAATTCAGAATGCAGCGTGTTTAAATCCCATTCATTTTGAATTAATTTTTTTAAATCACTGAATTAATTCGCATTCTGTGATTTAAATCCCTTTCATTTTGAATTCAGTCTCAATTTTGAATTTTGTTTGTATAAAAATATAAAAGTCTTTTCCAATGCGATTGTAATTTTTGTTTTATTCTGAAGAAAACGGCATCTATAGGTCCTTAATCCTGAAGGCTATTAAAATTGATTGATTTTATTGAATGGGATTTAAACGCTATTAAATCTGAATTCATTTGAATTCAGTGGTTTAAGTCAGTGAAAGCAAAATTATTGGGATTTGAACATGCTTAATTCTGAAATAATTTTAAATTCATTGATTTAAACTGAATGGGGAATGAAAGAAAGTGGATTCTGAAGTCATTTTGAGTTCAGTGATTATAATTCATTCATATCAAATTGAATTCAGATTTCACGTGAATGCATTTGCAATTGATTTCATTCTTTTACAGCTCTGTGGGTAGGCAGAATGTCTAGTTTTACAATTGAAAGTCTTTCCCCAACTAAACGACGTTTTATGTTTGACGTACAATTGACTTACTACGGTTGTTAGGAGCCCTAGAGTTTTTTTCCAGAAGAATGTCCATGAATTTGGAATTTAATCAGGATCATTCTCTACCTAACATTAAGGTGGGCCCCCGTGTGGGTGCTTCGTGGTAGCTGTGTTTATCCAAGCGAAAACAATTTGGCATTTGGATGCAAGAGGGTTAGATCGGCTTCACTCCTCAGCAAGAGGTTTGGACATTTCCCATAATATTCTGCTACTGGGGTGTAACTACCTCAGGGTGCTGGTCGACGCTCAATTTGACTCTGTAACTTGGTTTGCACACCGTGGGATAATTAGTAGATATCCAAGTAAAATTCACTTACAACCTGTCACATTTTAGTATTGGGATGATCCGGCTTGGGAACTCTAAGAGAGAAAGATATATAAAACAGGATTCTCTCGGTTCTGGTGTGAATTCTTCGTACAAAAAGAAACCAAAAGCTTAAAAATAAACCTCATTCTTCACAAATAAAAATTTGTTTGTATCTTAAAATTATTAATTAACCAACATATACATACTTTCGGTGATGATGAAATTGGTTATTTAATTTAATGCAAAAATATATTTACAAAAAACACAATTTAATGCAAATATTTTTGCATTAAATTATTATAATTGTTTTTTTTTTTTTGTAACAATGTTACCTACAATTAATTTCCACCAAGTGGTTATTTATCGCTCGATTGCAAAAATATAATTTGAACATTATTTCAAGAGCATAAAAGCTGCCTATAATTCTTCGCTTTAAGTTTCGTTCATTCAACACCAGTTAAGCGAAATCATCTACTACTATTTAACTGCAAACATTAATTCACACTAAAAAAATTGTTTCTTATTAGTATTGTTTTCAAAAAATGCCACTGACAACAAATGTGTAGAAAAACCGAAATATTTCACTATTGCTAATTCTTTCTCGCTGAAAGTTCTCACGCTAAACCGTCCCAATACCTTCTTTCTGTTGGTTAGTCCCAGCCAAGCTCAAACTCCAGCTTAAGTTCCTTTTTTCTATTTCTCAATATGATTTACGTTTCCATAGTAAGCCTTAACTACATTCCTAATTCTTATTTGAACTAACTTCCCAAGTGCTATTTCCAACTAATTTTAAACGTTAATACTTCCCAAACTGTGGAACGTTTCTCTTATAATTATAAATTGCCAATCAAAACATTAAAAGTGATTTTTATTTGGCAAAGACACATTAAAGTTCGAAACTCATTATATAGCTTAAGAACGCAATCAGTCCGTCAGTGAGTGTTTTGGTATCCGTTCACAAGAACATACAATCGGAAAGGGGTTATTCAATCTTTGTTAGTTACTTTCCAGAATTTTTTTTTTAATTGATAAACAAAATAATAAATCGCATGAATTTAGCAAGCATTAATCTGTAGAAAATTGGATTTTCGGAGAGTATAGTAGATTAGATACGTCAATTAGAACGGATACTTGTACAAAATGTTTCGAGAATTAAAAGAAATAAGAAGGCAAGCTGTGGGAGGTCAATATGCAATAAAAGTTGGTTTCGACGTAAAATTTTTCCGTTGTCTCAGTAAATTTTTTTTGTTTAGATTTGAACATTCCTGTCTTCATAAAAACCTCCTCTAAACTCATATTGACTGTAAAATTTCAACTTATTATCACTTTTTACACAAAATCAGAAAGTGTAGGCATATTTTCTAATTTAATCGATTCGTTGAATCATATATAAAGATTCATATACTTGTATGTAAAACAAATAACACGAAAGAGCACACACAAAACAGCATTTACAATCATAACACATAACCAATGTTTTCCATTTTTTCATCGACCCCTTGCCAACCTTCCGCTTTCCCTTGCCGTCGACTCCTCTAGAAGGCCTCAATGATATTATGTATCAGATTTCCGTTTAACTCTAAATTTACTTCTCGTTCTTTTCTTTATCAATCTCCGTCCTCACATTCTCTGTACACAATAATTTTGTATATTAAATTCCAAAACTCGCCTCCCCCAATCCCCATAGTAGGCTATATTATAGGTACAATATTGCTGGGCAGGGCTCCACCTCGAAATATACTGTGTGTTGCTAACAGCTATGACCAGGACAACGACGAGACGACAACGACGACAACGGAGGCTATAGCAGCGCAGCAAGGGCGATTGATTATCATATCAACACAGCAAGCGGCAATGTGCCAGTGTAAAGCTCCTTTCACCTTCCTCTATCCAACCAAAATGTCGTTCTTGAAACTTTTGTATTTATTATTTTGATGAAATCGTTCTACTATTTGCTTAAAGTCTCTCAAATCATCGTTGCTAATATCGCCCCATTTGCTCGTTGGGTTTATACGTCAAAAGATAAAAATCACCGTCGGTAAAATTAGTCGGATCAAAACCTTCCATCGCTCAGCATGTAAACGTGGGAAAATTTTGTCAGCCTGCAAAAAGTTCTATCCATTTCCCCACATACATAATTGAGTATCACAGTGATATGTAAAAGTTGTTGAAATTAATGGCAACAATGGCAGTGACACATGTCAGAAAACACGCTCCTATTATACGATGAAACACGAGAAGTTCACACTAGTCCAAAATAAACGAACAGCAGACAACACACTTGCTCGTTCAAAGCTAGCAAGTCACTGACTGACTGGTTTAATAACAATTTCACATGAACGTGAACTCAACTCCGTGCCGTCGTCGCTCAATCGATTGTAATACGAAATGAAAAGTACCAGATTTGTCTGAATGTTGTACTATTATAGCCCCAACCCAAGTCCCCATCCCCATGCATATCACACAGCACAGCCGATACCGAACAGCTGTTTTTTTATCTCTCTTGTTCTCTGTCTCTCTTTCGTATAAGACTAGTCGATGTCGGTATAAAATTAGCAAAGCTAACCACATGGTTCATTCTATTTTTGCCAAAACAGGCAAATGACGATGATTTTTGTTATGTATGAGATGAGGTGAGGTATGACTTTCGAGCGGTGTTCACCACCGTCGAGTCGTCTTCGTCGCACTGCTGGCTGATGTAGCTTCGCTGCTTGCTTTAGATACTACAATTTTGGCTGCATGCCGAGCCGATTGCCGGTCAGTCGCTCGAGCTCGACGAGTTTTCATTATTCGCTCTCCATCCACCATTTTGCTTCAATTAAGCGGCCGGACTGGGTGTTGTTGTTAGGTTATGTTTTATGTGGGGAGCGACGGTGGTCGTAGAGCATTATCAAGATTTCAATTATTGGTTCTGTTTTGCTTGAGATTTTCTGCTGTGTGCGGTTAATCTGACGTCTGCGCCGAGTCTGGTTGCTTTGGCTATGGCTGGTGGTGCTACTCCTGCTGTTTGGTGGGACTCGGTGTTGCTCATGGCATTGCCGTCTATCGTCATCACAAACTGAGTTACGAACACGTAACACCGACGCGACGACGACGATGACTCTGGCGATGTGTAGTGTTCTGTGTCGGTTTGTCGGTCATGGAAATGGAATGCATGCATGGGAATTTAAAATAGATTATTGATTGTGTGTCAGGTTTAAGTTGTTTTTAGTACTTTTTTTGATGCTTTTGTTTAGTACTTTTTGTGTATGAGAAATAAGTGTTGAAATAGTAGTGTGTAGTTTGATATCATAGGTATTAAATTTGGATTTAAGTACGGTTATTTTTTTTAATACATATATGCTTAAATTTATTCATTATTTTAGTTAAATTTTCTGAATAAATATTAATTAAATCAAATATTTATCAGAGATATTTGGGCATATTCATAGACTTTGTCTATATGTTGTTAAGAAAAACTCGAGTTTATCTATCTAAATTACATTGCTTAAACCAAGGCTAAGCAAAACTGTAGTTTAAAACAATTGTATTGGGTTGGGCGCCAGTTAAAAAAAAATATACCTATGTATACCTTTTTTATATCGGGGATTGCTATTTTTATCGTCACTGATGACGAAAAAAATTATGAGGTGTGGTCATTTTAGAGTCTTGACCGAAGTACAATTTGACTGATTATATTTATTTAAATTAATTTCAATTAATTTATTTGCTCACGAGTGAATCTAAACCCGTGTCCACACACAGCGTTTGCTTTGTTTTGAACCACAATAATTATTATAGGTACTTTAGGTTAATTCCGTTGTAATCGCTGGATGTACCAACAGTGTACCTATGTTGTATGTTTTATCAGATGCATTCAAACAAATATATTGTCTTATGTCTTCCATAACAGTCAAAGGCTTGAAAACAGGATAAGAGTAAGTAATGTCTACTTCAAACTTTTTATTCAATATATTAAGTTCAATTAAGTAAAACTGTTGAGATTCGGAGTCGGTAAGTTTATAATCTGACAGTTTCAAATGTTTAGCTGAAAACTGCTTTTGAATTACTTAATAAATAGTCGCATAAAATTGGGATAACAGGAACCAGATTCTGTATGAAAAAACGATCGAACGTTTTCGTCTGTGCGAACGATTTTCTGACCTTTTGCTATGGAAATCGATCGCGCAGACGAAGACGTTTGATCTGTTTTATAATACAGAATCTGACCCCAAGATATAGGTACCTAATAGATATAATGACATAAAAGTAGATTAAATTCAATTTTTACTTTTCAATTCTGTGATAAAAGATTATTGTATAAATTAATTCAAAATTTTAATAATGAAAAGGATGTTTGTACTTAATAGATTCATGATAGGTAGAAAAATATTGGCGTTGAACTCGTGAAATTAATCAACACTTTACTGCAAACTGGAAGATTTTCTAAAATATGGAAGCAGTTAGTTACGGTGGAAAATGTCAGCAATACGAATAAATGTGAAGAATTTAGGCTTGTGAGAATATTTTACCTACTGGTGAAAAAATAGTAGAACAATTTTAAAATTTGTTGTCGATCAGTTGAAAAATTACGTAGAGGGTAATAATATTTTAATAAAGAAGCAGTCTGCATTTAAAAGAGCGTATTAATGTGAAACTGCCATTTTTTGTGTTGTTTGGCAGTGGAAAACACATTTTTTCTGGAAAATCAGTAATAGCCGCGATTTTTGGATTTAAAATGTGCATTTGAAACTATTGGTAGACAAATATTGTTCAAAAAGTTGTACGTGTTCGTGATCGAGAATTGAAACCGTTTGAATCATATATTGCTGACAGGTGCAGTTAGTAATGACCTAGGTGTTCTACAGGGTTCAGTTTTAGGAGTGTTTCCCTTTCTTTTTTATATAAATTACTTTAAAATATGTCTTAAGTGTTGCAGTTTAAAGCTTCTTCGGATGATAGTCTGATTTACATTTGTGGAGATGACAGTGACATAATGTGGCAACGAATAAATGATGACTTACAAATTGTTGATGATTGGTTAAAAATGAATGAGTGAATGTGGGAAAAACTAAATGCATGAAATGTAGAATGAATACAGGAATTAATGTGCTAATGGATAACGCGTCAATCGAAACAGTTCAAAGTTTTAAATATTATTGATGAGAAGCTAAACTCTAGTCATGTTTTTGCAAAAATTTCAAAAAAAATTATTTCTTCGGTAGAATAAGAAGACATTTGACATTCGAAAGTTCTATTCTTTTGTATAATTCCCTTTGATAAATTTGAGATAAAGAGAACTGCGGTTTACAAATTCCATCCTATAGTACAGTGATGGATCGAGAACTGCTGAAGGGGCGAGTACTTGGGTCAATAACTATAGTTCTGTGCCAGCGGGATAGCAAAACAAACGTTTCTTAGGAACTATAACCAAAAGCGGTTTGTAGCTTGTATCAACCTGAGTAGAAACAAACTAAGAATCGCCTCAAAATTCTAGGCATATCCAGGTTCTGTGACGACCAGGAAGAAACCCCGAAATATCTACTTAGCAAATTTGGTGCTAAAATGCACAAAGCACATAAAAAAGTAAAATTACCCTCTACAAATACACTAAACACGTACAATCATTTTTTTAAGAAATCAGATTAGAATAAGCCAGCGAATAAAGTTTGGATATTGAGTAAAATGAAAATATTAATAAAGCTAAAAACACGAATCATCAAATTAGTAAAAAAAAAAAAGAACTAAACAATCCTAAAAAGAAGTAATGTCAATAAATCAATACCTAAATATTTGTATTAATACAACATTTACTACAAAAATATTGTAAATCAAAAACCAACCATTAAAGAATACAAAATAGTACTATGTTATTCTACCACAGCAACACTTAAACTCAGCGCCCACCATCTGTGTTTACATTCTCATAACACCATGAGTGAGTAATCGACTGAGAACGGAACAATATAATAAAAACGTACTGAGTGCATAATAATGTTAATAAAACTGATTTGCAGAGTCAACAGACAGTAATCATGTTTGAATTTTCCCATGGAAATATTTTTCTTTCTCTCTTCCGTCATTCCATTAGTTATTCTTTATTCGTTCATGCGCACAAATGAGCAAGATAAATTTTGTGCAAACTTCAACAAACCTTTAGTGTTGTTCTCTTTCGCACTCAATTGCTTTAAACGACACGCACATATGATAACAGCGGCGGCGATAGGCATAAAGATGAAGCATGTCAGACACAAGCTCTTTAAAACACCATTCAACTGAAGAAGAGGGACAAAAAATAAAGTGAAAAACATTTATCGCCTTTAAAATTTGTACTAGATTACCATCAACCACCCGAACCTGAGTGCGTACACAGCTGCTGTATATTTCATTCTTTATTTTTGACGTATGTGCAAAAGAGATAGTCGGTATAATGTATGTTGATGCACATTAGCCTTGTACCCCGCGACTTGGAATTCCTTTCCGATAATAATAATTGAGCCAAAACGAGGGCGAAGAAGACGAGAAGAGAAACACCAATACAAGACTAGGTTAAAGACACGCGAGTGAGTGAGTTGCATGTAGTAAAATTTGTTTTTGAATGTGAGTGTGTATAGATAGCAAATGCATTCATTAAATTCCAGAGATTCCATTAGAACTGGTGTTGCCTGTTTTGAGTGTTGTGTGCTGTAGGGGGGTTGAACTGGGGCTGGAGCGACTCTGATTGTCGGCTGATCGGATTTCGGTAGCGTATCGTAGTCGTAGGTCGGTTGTAGAATGACAGGCAGATTGTTGTTGTTGTCAGTTGGAACCAGAAGAAACTTGGCTGGTTTTTGTTTTTTTAGTTGGTTTTGTTGGAGCTTGAATGGGTGAACATAATCAAGTATCAGTATCAGAGAAAATAAGTGGAAGAATGACTAGTATAAGTATTTGGCATGATAGGAAAAAAGAGCGAGATTTCAAGCAAGGGCGCTCGTGAGAGCATACATAGCTGACGATGGCGAATGACATTGCTTACTGTGGTGGATAATCGTGCACTGATGGTGATTATAGTAATAATAATAAAATCGACAAAAGCGGCAACCCACAACTGTACACACCGGAACGAGTGCGCGAAACCGATAAATGGCATTGCCCACTTTGTATGTCTAGTTTAGTTGGGAATTTGTAGTTATTGCCAGCTTTCGGTTTTTTTGGTTGTGGTTGTGGAAAAAAGAACAAAAAAAGCAATGAAGCAAAGTAACTGAAGCTGTTAATGTTTGAAAAGGAGAAGAAGATGCCAGAAATTTCCGACGACGACGCAGGACGCCGCGAAAAACTCTTAAGAGGAAAACTGTAGTTGATCTATGGCGGCTAATACTGAAAGAAGCTTTGTATTTGGCTCGAGCCTCTTTGGGTATAAGATTGATGGTTTTTAAATAGTTTAAAATGACGTTGTTGGCGCTCACTCAATTTTTGAGTCAGAGAAGAAATGGCTGGTGAAGTGGTGAGCCGTGTGTGTTTCGTAATATCAAGTTGTTGACTTTAGTGGGATACCTATCTATATCGCCGCCCCTTGTATCATGACACTTGTTTTTAGTCTCAACTGTTGGCCACCATTGTTCTTAGTGGTGGATGCATGGATTGGATATGGATAATGCTAGGGCGTTGGTGTAGCTTGTGCTGTTGAGTTGTGTATGGGAGAGTGGGGTAGGGGGTTTTTAGTGGTGGAACGATGGAATAGTTTTCATCCGTCGTCGTCGAGTAGTCTTTGTTCTTCTGTTTGGGGCCTTAGGGTGGCTGGCTCTGGCTGCTGTTGCTAATAGTTTGCAGTGTTCGTTGTTGTTTGACTGAATGCATTCTGCATTGTGGAGGCTTTGCTCATGGGCCACCGACGATAGTTCTCTTTCTCTCCCGGTCTTTAGTCATTTATTTACTCTTTTTTTTTTTTTGTAGTTTTGATAACAAGTGCGAATGGCAGCAGCAACTAGGTAGATATTTCTGATTCGGTTTTTGTTGTGCTTGTTGTGTCTCCTTATGTTTTGCTTATATCAGGTTTCATCGGTCGGTCGGATGGCGGCTGACACGACTGTGACCACTATGTCTACTTAGTGTTGTGGAGTTTTGAGATTTTTGAGCAAAAGCACGGCGCATGGTGTCGTTGGTTGTACATAAGTTTTGATTGCGATTAGAAGGTCTTCAGCTAGTAGTTTTCGTTGTGGTTGTAGTAGTAGTGGATTGGAGCAACAAATAGAAGGATGTTGTATGCACACGCTACTACTGCCGTGTTGCAATATAATTGTAGATTTTCCCGACTGCATTCAGGGTGCCAAAAAGAGTATTAAATACATTTTCCTTTTCCATGAATATTTTGAGACTTGTGAGAGAAAAAAGATAAATCTTCCTTCTCAGTTTTCCCCGAGCTAAAGTGTCATGAGGACATTTTCTGCTCTTGGAGAATTTTAACTGCCAAGTGTGTAACGGAGTTACATTGTCTGGTTTTTAGTGTGTATATGTTAATTTAATATACTATTGACTAAAGTAAATTGAGTCAAGAGCTTAATTGAGTGTTTGTTTTGTATTTTGTTTCGCATATTAAGTGTGAAGAATATTGATTTAAGTAGTTAATAAGTGTCAAATGAAAAAAAAAAAGATGTCGGATTATTGTTGAAATCATGTTTGCATTCAAATAGTTGAAAGCGTCGACTAGTGAATTATTTATTGGATGTTGGAACGGGTGAGAAAAAGAAAAACATTAATAAAATCATTCAGTTATGAGGGAAAGAGCGAAACGAAACGATGCTGCGAATAAGCTCTACAACGAGAGAAGAATGAACCGATTTAAGGTTAGTTTCTTTATACTGTTTATTTTTTTGTTTGTGTTTGTCAGTCCCTTGTTATTTTTTGTTCTTGATTTTTTTTTTCTGTCGGCAAATCTATTGGATGTTTTAGAAAGGGATGCATATATTGGGTTTAATAGTTAAAAGTGTATTACTTTATAAGTCTGATAAGTATTTACTGTTTCTTTTGACCTAATGAAATTGACTTAATATTAAATTGATATAATTGGTTTTTTACATTTCATTTTATCCGTAGGTATTATAATTTCTTACTATATTAATAACCTATAGTTGATTAACTTTGCAGTTCCAAAAACTTTCTAAAAACAAGACTTCTCTCAGACATCAATTGCAGTGTAGTCTGAGGAAAATCTTAGATTTTTAAAGATGTAGACTGAGTCCCTGAGGTTCATTTTCTTTTGAGTCCATTAAATTGTATGATGGAAGTGTGGAAAAATCTAGGTATATTAATGTCTAGGAGACACTAAATTTAATTGACACTGAATAAAGTGGGCATATATGCATAGATAGATACGGCAATCTGATCAATAACTGCAGAGTCAAGTTTTTTTTTCAACGCATTCATACTTATATGTTAAATGTAAAATTGCAATTCGCATGTTTTAGCGCATGTTCTTCGGAAAATAAAGAAACCATTAGGTATCTAAAGTAATGGCTATGAAAACGTAGTGTTCCGATGCATATGCGTAAAAAGAATATAATATAATATAAGATGCACTTAACAAAAACAATGTTTGCTCTCAAATGATTTGTCGCTTCCTGACAAGAGTCAGGCTCAGGGTCCTGAAAAAACAGGTTTTTTGGTTACATTTGAATCCAGACTTCTGGCGGAGAGTCTGCCTGTTGCGGGAATGACTGAGAAGTGAGAAGGTTTAAAATATCTTGATCTTTCCTCTTCAGCTTGATGCTTTTGATCAGGATTCTATTAAAGGATTTGATCTTATTGGCCTCACATTGGGCGCCATTTATAAAAGTGGAAATGACAGAATACAAGGTTGGACAAAGCAGGGCAAACTTGCTAGCAACATCTTACTTTTCAACCCAGACTTTAGTTACTTTTGATCAGGATTTCATTAAAGGATTTGATCTTATTGGCTTCTTTTAGGCGCCATTTACAAAAGTGGAAATGACAGAATAAAATGTTGGAAAAGGAGAGCAAACTTGCTGACAACATCTTGCAAATTCTTATGAACAAGTTGAAATCCTATGAGGGCTGCATAATAAATTTGTGACATTTTCTTGGAATTCATTCAAAAACAAACACTGAATTTTTATCCGCTAAAATTAAGCGCAAGTTTTTATCGCAGCTATCTAAGCGGAAATAAGCTAATTTTCCTTGTAAACTATTTTAACGAGAGCGCAATGAACAATGGCAAAATCCAAGACCTAGTCTCGACCTAGTTACCTAAACCGATCCTGTTGCGTGTGGTGGTAGTTCTACCAGACTAAATGTGACCAAATCGTCTTTAACTTTCATAAGTATTTTTAACTTTCATAACTATTTTTAACTTTCATAATTTCCGAATTCCAATTTCGTTTAAAATTCTATTTCAATTTCTTTTCAATTTCTTCAATTCCTACCAATCTTAAATATCTGTAAAACTTAATTTTTCAATCTGAAAGTTCGTTCAAAATAAAATCGCTGCACTAATCTTTTCTATAATTAAAATTAATTTAAACTCTCATTTAACGGTAATAAAAGTTGCCATAAATTTTCCCCACACTCAAAACAAAAAGCTTACAACAATATAAAATTATTAATTATTTGACAATGTATACGTACTAACATCATACAAAACGAAACCAACATCGTTATCGTTCTACAGCAAAAAAAAAATACAAAAATAAACGAACACTCACATTCTCAAATAACGACTCGACAAACCACTTTCCATCTCCGTCCCTCTCATGTTTGAGTCTACAATCAGCTCTCTTGCTGCTTGCTAACCTGCCACTGATAACAAAAGCGCTTTTTTGCAAGTTCATTGAACTTGCTTGTATTACATGGATTTGACCTGACCTAAAATACAACACGCTTATGTATGTGGAACAGAAATTCAACAGTGTGAAAAGCTGAGCAATAACAATGACAGAATCTTTGTTGTGATGGCGCGGTGGTGGCGGCGGTAGGCAAGGCGACGACGGTGTATTTTACCGTCTTTTTTGACGGTGTTTTCAGTGAGAGAGCTTTGGATTCGGATTGAATAAAAACAGCGAGAAAGAGTGAGAGCTGTTCAAATGCGTCACAAATATGTGCATATAAATTGAAGTGCTCTCGTTCTCGCTTTCCCTATATCGACTTTGGCAACAGTGCATGCTGCCGGAATTGATACCGACTGCACGTTATTTTGCGATTCTCTCTTTTCGTTTTTGCGGTTTCTCTTTTTCAGTGGTGGTTTGTTGGATAGGTTAGGTTTAGTTCGAGTTTGTAGCCGCCGCGCCGTTGCCCCCACCATCATAATAGTCCGTCGTCTCGTCGCTACTGTTGGAGCATTTAGCATTTAAATTTTTGACAGCAGCTGTCATTGGGGATAATGCGCATGGAAGGAAATAGTATAAATATGTATTATAAAAATCAGGCAAATACAATTTGCACGTTGACGGGCGGTCGGTGAATGTTTATTTATATGAAAAGAGAATGAGTTGTAATTAAGAGAAAAAAGAGAAGTTTACAAATTATTTTGACTTGAATTGGAGCTTTGTCTGCCTTGCTTTGGTCTGGTTCGTTCGTCCGACATGTTTATTCCTCACAAATTTAGGGGGCAAGGTGGTGGTATAAGTTTGACAGTAGAAAATTGTTTTTGAAGAGAATGATGATAATTCGTTTAACAAAGATATGTGTGTTTGTGTAAAGTTAAAGGGTGGCAAGTGGTGAAATATAAAAAAAGTACCTATGAAAGCAGGGAATAGGGTAAGTGCGTGAGAAAATTTGAATTACCTGGTTGGGGGGTTTGCTTTGCTAGTGACTGTAAGTTATGTCAATTTAGAAGTATGTGTGTAGGCACAAGGTAATTGTGAGTTCCTGATGAATGAGGAGTGGCAAAAAAGCTTTAGGATAGTGCAAGAAAAGTCCACATGATGAGGGTATTAATAACTGAGCAGCTTAGAGCTGTGATAACATGATGCTTGTCACGAAGGTCGGATTATGTATTTATAATACGACTCTTTTTTTCTGTTTCTCTTGTTTAAGAAAAATCTTTGTTTAGTTTTAGATGGAGTTGAAAAATGTTTTATATTGTGTTTTTAAACTAGGTTGGTACCTATCTAGCTTATTATTTTTGTTTTCACTGCAAGTTGTTTTTTTTTTTTTTTGTTTTCCTCCGGATTTGATTTTTTAAGTTTATGGATTGAATGTGTATCCTTGTTTTCAAATTTCATTCACCATGTTGTTATTTCTTTTTTGTTAAGAAATGTTAATAATTAGATTAATTCTTTTCAAACTTTAAAGAACGACTGATTTCGCGATAGCTTTCAAAACATTTATAATTCATCGGAACATATTGTAAGTAGTAGTTATGACGCTGGATCTCTTTCGCCAATAACGGTGGATGGAATAACACTCGAATTGACTTCCATTTAGTAAACAGTTTCATGAATTAAAATGTTAAAGATTTCAAGGTAATACTGGAGAAAGCGATTGCCCATCAGCACCGTCTAATAATTGGCAGAATTTTTGTATGGAGACAAAGAAGAGAAGCAAACAAACGGAGACCTCTGGCAGAATCAAGTAATTCAATCTGGACAAAGCTAAGAGAAAAGCTTCGATCTCTAGCATGAAAAGTCTTTTGTGCCAAACCATCAACAGAGCTAGAAATGAAAAGTGTGATGCACAAAATATGTGGAATTCTCTACAGCGAACTTGCCTTCAGAAAGTGATATCACTACAAATCAACAGGACAATGAAACATTATGGTGGAGCGATGAAGCCAATATGATGGCTAGGAAAAAATGGGCTTTCAAAGCTTGGTCAATGTGCCTTTCTCATAACATAGACGAAATAGCCTACAGACGTTGCAAGAAAAAAATGCGCCCAAATTAAAGCAGACAAAACGGAGATGTTTCGGGAGTTAGAAGAAATCTGCACTGGCTGCTGATGCAAATCAGGTTCTTCAGGAACTGCGGCATGCTAATATTAATAAAGGCGCAACTATCCTTAAAATTGTCGCGCAAAGAAGAAAAATGCCCAGTAGATTTGATCGCCAAAGTCCATACACAATGCTCAAGGTAAACTTCTTTTGGATTACGACAAGAATGCTGCGAATGATTTTTAAATGCGCAGTTTCGCAGACGATACTTGCAACAGCCTCACCAAACTACGAAGAAGTACCCAACATCACAATTAAAGATGCCAGTCAGGAGGTGTAAAATTCCTTAAAATGGTAAAGCGATTGGTCCAGACGGTGTACGGTCTGATTGACCGGGACATTAATTGCTCGCGAAATTTCGACGTTTCTATTTTGTTCGTGTTATTTTGTGGTTATTATTATTATAAAATGGAGTTCAGTTTATTTGTTTATTTGTGTGTTTTGAAAAATATTTTTTTATAAATGGTGAAACTCTACATAAAAAAATGTCCGGTACCGTTTCGTTAACATTTCGTCTGTGTTTTTGGAGACGACGGAAAATTTCGTTTCACTTCAGCTGCACACTAGGTTTTAATAAGAAAGAAGGTTACTTTCCTCCTCCTGTCTTCCTGACTTTGATCACCTCTGATAAGCTTGAAAATCTTGAGCCATCTAAGCCTGTTGATTCCATCCATTTCAAAAACTCACAAGGTACCCTGTCTAGGCCAGTCGTTTTTCCTCTTTTTGAACATTTAACCGTGCACTGACTTTTTCCGCTATGATGTCGGACATTTCTTCGTAAATTAGTAGCACTATTGAAAAGTATAGCCTGGGAACTTTTTATAAAAGTCCCTTACAATAATACTGTCGCGAACTATGAAAATTTTTGTTCTCATTGACAAGAAGTTGGCCTTGAGAATTGTTAATCCACTTTGATGAACAAATTTCTCCTTCTATGAACATTAGATTATTGTATTATTATTATATTATTATATTATTATATTATTAATTAATAATATAATTATTATATTATTAATAATATAATTATTATATTATTAATTTGTTTGCAAACAAAAACAATATCACGGATAAATGAAAAATAGTTTTGAATGTGTTTGAACAACAACAACAACTTAAAGGCGCTACCACCAATTTTAAACAAATTCTATTTTATTCGTTTCTTTCTATCTTTGGCTGGAGATATAGCTATTTCAAGGATTGCCAATTCCTTTCATCAGTCTCCTTTTAGTGGTATTGAGCTTTAATCCAATTTTATTATGAAAAACTTTTTCACATGCACCTCGTGAGATTCGAACCCACGCCTTCAGATTTACTCAGTCTCCGAAGTCGTATGCAAATAAAATTCGTTTAAAATTGGTGGTAGCGCCTTTAAGTTGTTGTTGTTTTTCAAACACATTCAATGAAAATTAACAGAATGGTCAGTAATAAAAACTGACATTCTAGTACAAATAGTACAATATAACAACAATAATAACTTAAATAGTATGGTCGTACCAATCTTCCTACCTCTCCCCCTTTGATATGTGCTACAAATTGTAGTCTATCAAATAAGGTTAGGAGAAAATGGAGGCGGAACAAAACAACATACTTAGAGACGCTTAGAAAAATGTTGAAGCTCCAAATGCGTTTGAAAAAACAAACAAACATAACATCTCGACCTGTGTCATCAGTGGTCATAAGCGGTGGAATGCGTAGTGCATACGACTTCGAAGACTGAGTAAATCTGAAGGCGTGGGTTCGAATCTCACGAGGTGCATTTGAAAAAGTTTTTCATAATAAAATTGGATTGAAGCTCAATACCACTAAAAGGAGACTGATGAAAGGAATTGGCAATCCTTGAAATAGCTATATCTCCAGCCAAAGATAGAAAGAAACGAATAATAATATTCGTAAACGAGTAAATAAAATTCGTTTAAAATTGGTGGTAGCGCCTTTAAGTTGTTGTTGTTTTTCAAACACATTCAATGAAAATTAACAGAATGGTCAGTAATAAAAACTGACATTCTAGTACAAATAGTACAATATAACAACAATGAAAAATAGTTTTTTTTTACCAAAAGCTTCTTTTCTAATAATTCAAAATATACATTGCTTCCACAAATGCATTAAAAACATTTGTTAATGGCAGCAATAAAATAAGTTTTTAATATCCAACCATTTAAGTGGATTTAATTAATACTTTTCAAACTTTAGCATGTGTAAATTCATACCTGCTACGCATAACAAGTAGTTTTATATTTATTTTCACAAAAGGAAGTAGTACATTATACATTATGTACAAATAGTTTTTGGTATGGATATATTTATGTGCTGTTTAGCACCAAGCTACACATAAGTTTTGTTCGTTTTGTTTCCTTCATGAGAAAATATAATATGTATCTTTGTATCTACAATGCTTTGTACATAGAGATACATATCGGCAAAAGTTTCACCAACTCCAGTAACAGCAGCAGTAGCAGCACCACACCAAAAGCGGATAAATTTTCGCTTTAATTTTCCGTTCATATATGGTTGGGCACAAATCTGTTTACTGAAAGATAGATATCCCCATGCACCCATACCACCTAACAATGATACGAAAATAATGGAAATAATAATAAAGAAAATAGAAAAAAAAAAATAATAATAATAATAATAATGCACACAATGCGCACTGCTTACAATATTCTCACATAGCAGAAACAAGCGCTTCTATAACTGGAACAAGATGTGAATTTTAAATAAGCATGAGCGATGGAGATCCAGCCAGAAGACGGTTTGGTGATGGTGAAGCTGTCGGGGACAACTACTGGTAGGATGAATACAAAAACGAAAAAGGAATATCGAAACTACTATCAACAGTGCGGGATGAGGACGAAGGCAGTTGCGCTGCAAAAAGGGTGCTTTCCTAGTTCTATGATGGAAATTATTAGAAAGCAAAGCATCCGACAATAATGTAAAGTAAAGACATATCTACAACAACAACAAAAAATTCTATATTCTAACTTGTAGATACTATATATATATATATATATTTACAGTAGTTGTGTATTATATATACATTTTGATGGGTAAGTACGTATGAGCCGTGTAAGATAAGCAACAATAGTTCGCGCAGCACGAAATTGCACAGATAGAAAACAAACCAACAACTATGGCGGCCACGACATAAATTTAAACGCGAAAAAAAAAGAAAATTAAAATGACTAAAAAAATAACGAAAAAACCAAGAAATACAAAAAAGAAACACGAAGGCAAACAAAAGTATCTACAACCTTTGCTATAAAACATGAACGTAAATCGATTTTGCGTCAAAAAAAAAAAAATATAATCAAGATGGCGCACGTTATTGAATGTTGGGATGAAAGTAGAATATAATTATTATATGTATTTACGAAAATGTAAATTATATTACGAAATGAGATCAGAAATAGCTCGACACATATGTGGCGCCATTTTAATTACGGATTTTTATTTTTAAATTGTGATAAAGGCAAAGTGCGCATCAGAAATGTTTTCGAGTTTGATAAAGTGTTTATCAACTATGAGTTTTTTTTTGTATTCATAATTTGTACTGCCAAAATGTAAAATATCTTTATTTTAAATTGAAACTGCGTAAAAAGTTGTTGGTTCAGCTCGAGCAAACACGAATTTTTTTTTATACATAAGTTGCCTATGTCAAATAGTGTGATAGAGATTATAGTATTGCGAAAGATTTGGTTCATGATTAGCATTATATTAGATATTGAGGATACAAATTCTCCAATATACCGATCGGTATGTTTATTTGAAGGCTTCTTTTCTTTTTTTTTAGCAACGTTGTGATAAGTGTGTCGGACTACTTTTCAGGGGTAATGCATCTTGCGAGGAAGGGATAAATTCAGCAAGAGTATTGATTTGTCTTTGTAAAGTGAATCCAAACTTTTAATTCGGCGTCAAATTGTAGGTCCGTCATGGTATTTTCGGAAGTGAAGTCTTTCGCGGCGAGATACCTCTATTGATAATACATATTTACATCAATGGCAACGATCCTCATATTGTATGACATCAGCTTGATTGAACAACCGATTGCATTTCCGTCACTTCTTTCGAAGGTCACGGGAACGCTGATAAGTATTGTTTTTTTCGTCGCAACAGCTCCACTGGTAATTTGATGGCTTAACTCACCGATAAGTGGAACCATTCTTTATATCGTTTTGGAGAAAGTAAAATTATACTAGGTATAATAATATTTCAAAAGCATTTGATAGAGTTTGACATTGGGCTCTTTTATCGAAAATTCATGCTTTTAGATTAGAATTTAGTAGTATTGTATGGTTTTAAGCCCGAAATTTTCAAAATAAACGCTGGTGTGCCCCAGAGCTCCGTTTTGTTTCCGACTTTCTTCCTTATTTTTATCAAAGATCTTCTGTCTGAAACTTCGAATCCAATAAAGTGTTTTGCTGACGACAACACCCTCAACTTTCATATTGGTTTCCAGATTCACAATCCTATTCTTGGAATAGGAGCTACGGCGTATGATAAACTCATCACATTCTGATCTTGACGTCATTGCCCAATGACGTGGAATTCCGCGTGGAATTTAATGCTTATAGAAAATGCAAAGCTGCCTTCTGTCGTTAAAACTAAACAAATGCCCAATGCCGCTATCCATGAGTGGCACTTGCATTGAAGAAACTGAACAGCTTTCCATTCTCGGTATGTGCGTTGCAGACCACCTTCAGTGGAATTACTACATATTTGACGTTGCTAAAAACGCTGCGAAATTATTAAGTTTATTACGACGATGCGACGTTGTAAAAAGCTTTTTACCCCCCCCCCCCCCCAAATCTTACTATCATTTACAAATAATACATCCGTACGAAGGTTGGATAGGTTATAGAACGTTTAAATTGCTTGAAAACTTCGTAACGTTTCTTGTCTATCTTTCTACCCTTCAATTTTTCCTAACCGCTCGCAATGTTTTAAATGAAATCATCATAAAAAAAGTCCATTGCAGTTTGACGTATCACTCTTTTCCTTGTAAATTGGGAAAATATCTTTTTCTCCAATAATTTGGTCACCGCCGATTTTATTGCAAAATCAGAATCGATAGCAGCTACCTAGACCGATAGTCTTGCATGTTTTTCTTGAGCTATTGGAAAGTACGTTCTTGGACACTGATCTTTCAAAAGTCTTTCACAAAACATTTCTCCATCTTTCAGTGGCAGTTTTTAATGTATTCATGTTTGCATGCTTAGTTTTAGCAACTGGCATGTGTTTTTTTTATCGACGAGCGTATTTTATCTGTATTATCATCATATTTCTAGCTTTCACTTTATATGCATATTTCTTCTTCCCGTTAGTAGTGTCCTTCCTTGTTTTGATTTCGCCTTATGTAGGCAAGTTTGTTACGGAGAATTTTATACGCCAATCAAATCTGTAGATGGTTTGATCCAGAACGTTCTTCATGTTTGCTCATGTTTACTTACTGCTTACTGTTTACTCACTGCATATTGATTCCTCCAGAAGTCTCTGTTTGTTTGCTTGATTCTTAAAATATGGCCCTATTGTGCTTGAAAAGAGCTCAGTATTTGTAAGACCATAATTTGAGCACATTTGCCCATTTGAAATACCTTTGTTGGTCACTAATAATGTATCAAGGACTCTAGTTTTTTTTTTGTATTTGCAAATGGTTCCTTTTTAGAACTCAATCTTAAACAAACTATTTGTATCAAAAGATGCTTAAATATTTTAGTTATTGAGCTTGAACAAGTGTTAAAATCTGAAGAAAAATAACATTTTGGTCCTTCGAGCCGGATATGATGCATTGAACTATGCATGATTTGAACATAATAGACTATTCAAAAGGCGTTTATTTAAAAAGCCTTATGTACATAATGTAGCTTATAAAGTTATTTAATAGTTAACTCTTCAGAATCTGTGTTAATATTGCCGCGACCTAAAAAAAATACTATCAATTTTGTGTGGTTTGGGCAGATTGTTGTACCGATAATTGAGAATTCTCCTCACTATAATATTCTTTGGATAAAATATCAAGCGACACCTAAAATGAGTTGATATAAAAAGTTATTTTTTTGAATAATGGGGTTATACCGAGACGAGACCGAGTTGTTGTCTTTTTTAAATTCACTTAGAATTGGAAGTCAACTGTAAAAATATGTTGAAAACAGTAGTTTAACAGTAACAGACTAATTTATAACCTCATATTAAGGATTGAGTAAAGTTACTTTGTCTTTCTTAAATATGGCTCTACTCAAGAAATGCTTATTAATTAAAAAAAAAATTACGTTGAGTAGAGGTTCAAATGTGAGTTTGACACCAAATAATCGAAACGTCATTATGAAATTAAAATTCCAAAACATTTACGAGAGTTCTTGTGCATTAAAATAAAAAAATGCCTTTAACGAGTTTTGGAGAAGATTTCGGTTAAGAAAAAATACATTCGAGTATTTATTAACTTTTATAAAAAAAAATTACTTTTTATATCAAGCATAATTCTATTCCATTCGATTCCATAACTCTGTAATAGCCTTAAATTTTTCTCTCTCTAACACAGTGAATTGCGCATGGTTACATTGACGTTTATCATAACAAGAGTTTTAGATGGGACGGTTTTTTCGTTACATAACATGAGATTGAAAAATTCTTTATTTGACTGCGTAACAAATGAACCGTTCAACGGCATTAAATCGAAATCTTATAAATAAGGCTATAAATGTTTGCTTGGAGTAACTTTTTTTTAATTTAATTTTTTTACACTTAGGCGATAATGAGTTAACTAATTTAAAGAATACATGAAAAACCACATATTTTAACAGAAAAATTGTTTGTTGTTATTTTTTTTATCGAAGATTCATCGATTATCCAAAAGAAAAACAAATTAAAAAAGAAGAATGTTGAATACCTTCCAAACTTACAATAAACTGTCTAAAAATAAATTCCTGACCATTTCTTAGAAATCGTAATATGTTATTCCATTTAGTATATGAAAAGATAAGCAAAAGCAGAATGAAAACTATAAATGGCCTAACTGAAGGAAACTTCATGTAAATCAATTCACGAATGTCTCTGCTCTGTGCGTTGTTGTCGATTTTCTTTATTTTTAATCCCAATGTGTCCCTCTGCATGTCACACCCCGTACTGCTATAGAGAACTTCGCACACTTTGAGTCTTCAGTCAGCAGCAATAGTGGCAATAAGAAGCAGGATGAGAGGCCTCTGGTTTGGTTCTACAATACTTTAGTTGAACTGCGCCGCAATGTATCTGTATCTCGTGTATAATATGTCGCACAATGGCCATACTAAGTGACACATTTGGTTGTTTTCAGGAAGGTACACCAATTATACTCATGCATATGAACATATATATATATTATTATCGATATATAAACCTATATACAATTGTGCTTGGATATAATACATCAGAAAAAATCAAATATACACAAAGACAAACTTGTCGTAGGACAGCCAGAAAGTTGTTATGTTGAGTGTCGCCTTAGCTAGATAGTCAGATACAATAATTTGAATATCATTGCGCGAATCAAAGCTGTGTATATAGCTTAAAATTAAAGCTGCCACCAGTTTGTATATCTGCTGCCTGCCCACCCGTCTGCATCTGCTACCTTCTCTAATGTAACTCGTCCGTCAGTATTTTTTCTGCTTTGTTTCTTGGCGAGTTATTTTTATTTATAACAAGCAAAATCAAACCACAAGAGCGTATTAATTGCTTACGTGAATAATCTCTCCTTGTTTTTGTTCGTTCAATCAAAATACATATACATATGTGTTTGTACAGCCTGTACTTTTGCATTTTATATGCATGTATGTTATTATATAATGAAAAATAAATATATATGAATCTATATACTAATAACATGCACTGTAAAAACTATTATTAAGATATCTATGACAGTTCATGATATAATTTGCTTGAAGCATTTTTTTTGTGTGCACTTAGAAAATATAATTTTCAATCGATATACACTCTCTCTTGCTATTTTGTTATTTTTTGCTCTTTATCACGTTTTATTTTTAGATCTTAATTAGTACTGAATGTTTATTTAATATTTACTGAGTGTTTGATGTTATAAAAAAGTCTAAAGTTCAACTCATAATAACAAAACAAAAAATTAAAATTATTTTTTTTTTTCATATAAGATTTTTATCTTTTCAAATAAAATAATTTTTAACAACAACTATAATGACAAGTAAGTAAATTAGTTTTTTTATGATTAAAAAAAAAGTATAAATAGATTCTACCTATCACTGTTATAAAGTAAAATGTGAAATTTGTGATCAAATTTAAGTTTAGCTCTCAATTCTTTTTAAATATCTATAAATACGATGAAACAGAAAAGCTATAAAACTGTCTGCATTTAATAAGACACATTAATTTATTTTCGTAAAAACAAAATCAATAATTGAAAACACAAATAAGTTTTCTTCAAAATTAAAAATATAACGAATTTTGTAAAAGAAAGATTGCTCTTCTACCAAAATTCCGACTTTGAAAACCCTGGTATTCCCAAAAACTTTAAACCTGCATCAAAAAAAAAGAACTTTCCCATTCATTTATCTTAAATTTTTTTTTAAGATTGAATAATATTGAATGATATTGAATGATATTGAACCATTCAGCGCTCAATGAACTTCCAAGAATGACAAATGACAGAGCTGTCAAAAAAATTGTTTTATCTATGTATCCAACCAATAGCCATTTCGATTTAGAATTGTAAAAGTAAAATTTGTTCAGAAATGTTCTGACAGCTGCTTTAAAATCCTTTCCGAAGCAGTTCAGACTTTTGCTGCTCGTTAATAACTCATAACCTCTCTCATAACTTAGCAACCGAATACTCCAATTGAAATATTATACACAGACTACTAGCCAATTTCCATTACATAACTTGCAGCACCACAAATTCAAAACTGTGAATTTATTTCAACTCAGTGATCTGTTGTAGTGACATGAGTTTTGTGCCAGAAATAATCATGGTCCTTAAAAAAAAAGTTTAAGCTAAGTGTACACGATTGCCAGGTCTGACAATCATTGTCAGATCAGCAAACGTATGACAATGTCTGAAAAAGAGCGAGCTGAAAATTAAATTTGTGTGTATACGATTTGCAGAAAATCTACAAATGTCTGCAAATTAGTTGCCAAATATTTGGCTGACAATCTACTTTCGCCAAATAGCTGGCAATAGATTTGCAATCATTAGATTTTCTGCAACCTGTGTACACTTTAAATTTAATTTTCAACATCGATTGATGGAATAAATTTTCAAATGTTTCTTAAACTGCATCTGCAAATGTATTCATTGGCAGACATTTGCAGAAACGTCAGAAAATTAAAAAAAAAATTGGTGATCTCGAAATGAATTTTGTGTACACACGATTGCCACTTCTACAAATTAATTTGTCTTCAAAATGATTGATGAAAACATTTTTCTGCAAATTAATTTGGTGTGTACACGGTTGTCAGCTTGCGTGTACACGATTGCCAGATATCCACAAATTAATTGGCGGATATTTGTCTACAAATTAGGAGCCACGATTGTCAGCCATTTGAGACAAATTTTCACTGACATATCTGGCAATATTTGCAGATATGGCAGTCGTGTACACTTATCTTAAAGCTAAGTTAAACGGTGAAACACTGGGAACAGATGACATTTTTAAATTATCCCCGTTATTTAATAAATATTAATGTTTAGTGAGTTCTATACAGTACTCGAACGTTTCGCTAAACATTTTCACTAGAAAACTGCCAACGAGATGTTATATATTATTGTAAGCGATGTTGACAACGCAAGTTGTTGCGGTGCGAAGAAAGTTCCGGCTCTTGTTATTGTTGAGGTATCGCAAGTTGGGAACAAATCGTACTCACTATTCCCTGTTGGAATATAAAGCGTCAATTGAGTCGACCGTGAATTGACGGGACCAAAATCGAGAAAGCTTGTAACTGTCGTCTGGATTGAAGTTTTGGTATTGTTTTATTTTAATAGCTTCGCGTGCCAAACGGGGGATGTAATGAGGCTCGTTGCGTGTAGAAACTGGGCTTGATCAAAGTAAATCCAAATCCAATGGTGTTCATTAGGATGGTCTACAGTTTCCAGCATATGCTTACATATAGCGGACTTTTCTCTTTGCTTTTTGCCTACAGCGCTTATATGTTCTTTTAAGCGTGTAGCAATGCTCTGTCCTACATAATGATGACCCAAAGCTGCAGGATACCGCAATATACTGCAGATGTCCTAAGAGGGAATTCGTCTTTTGGTAAAACTTCTCTATGGCAGTTTCCCGGTAACCACGCTCATTGAAATTCGTAGCGAAACGTTCGGGGAAAGTACTGTATTGAACTCTCTAAATATTTATTTCATAACGCGGCTAATCCGAAAAATTAAAAACTGTGGTGTGTTAAATCGCGAAAACCTTAAAATTTATACTGGGAACAGATTTTGTTTCTTGAATGTTGACTGGTGTTGCAGTGTAGAATATGGTAAAACTGGAATCAGTAAAGTAATGGGTGTGAAAAAGCGAAAGAAGATTTGTTAGCCAGTTTTATAAAGCTATTAAAAGGTTCAAAGTGATATTGGAAGAGGTAATCGCCCAGCAACACCGTCTTCTGTAAAATAGCACACTGAAACTTCTAAAGAAATTTAGTGGTACAGTCTGGATAAAGTTAAGGGCTTATTGTTTATCGCCAACATGATAATCTTCCTGTGGCAAACAATCTATAGCTTTGAGAATGAAGAGTATGTCTGCAACGAACTTGATTACATAAAGCAAAATCACTATGAGGAACTGCTACAAAATATTACCAACGGATATGGTGTCGGAGTAATAAATAGGAAAAAAAAAAAACGGTTTACTAAGCTCAATTATAATAAATATTGAAAAGCACGCCTCAAAGTGATTTACAAATGTTGAAAAAAGCAAGTAAAAAAGAAAAGAACTGAGCTTAAATCACAGAGTTCTAACTCGGAGAACATATTGGGAGTTAAAAGATTTCTATGCTTCGGCTGATAAAACCAGTCTGTTAAGGAACAGCGACAGGCCAATATTATGGGTCCTACTACACTCACCGATAAGGAAACTTGGCCACTCTTGATTTTTGCTATTCACACTCATTCGAATAATAACAGCTTGGCCAAGATTCTGTGCCCGTGAGTATACTTTCAAAATTGAAGTTTTAAGAGTGCTCTTAATGTCCATATGGCGAGCTCTACAGATAGATATTAATTGCGATGAAGTAGAATAAATGTCGTCCCAGCAACAAATATCATATCTATCTAGATCAAATATCAATTTGAAGCATGTGCCGTCTGCAAAGTTTAAAAGATTTGATTCACTTGCAAATGTTTGAAGTTTTTGTCAAATGTCAAACTAATGTCAAATGTGTACGGTTTTTTTCACTCGTAAACAACACAAATACTATGATGTAATGTTAAGAAATAAATTACTATATTTTTAATTTTTGCTGTAGATTTGCAAATGTTAAAATATTTTTTTTTTACGAAACGAAATTATAAATGAAAAGTAAAAATAAAAGTGAACATATCATTGCGACCTGGGTAAATATACTTCTCATTTCTACCTCAAAGCGAATCCTTGAATTATTATTTTGGTACTTTTGTAATTTGTACTGGTTTTATTATTGTTTTGCTGCAATAAAATTCAATAATTTTAAAAATAAATTCATAATAAAAGTAATAATTCAGTTGTTTAAGCTCAAGTTGAAATCAACATTTTAAATTAAGTTCGTACAGTTTCCTTGCCGTGTCAGAATTTCCCACCAAGCTTTTCTCTTTTGACAAAAGATGTTTCTTTTTTGGTTCATTCCCCTCCTAAAAAAAATATATATGTATCCTCTTCGAAATGCTGGCCATACATTTATATGTATGTAAAATATACACTTGAAATTCGCTAACTCTTTCTATCCTTCAGCAAAACCAAATGTGATAATAAAGTTCTGTCATTCCATCTAAACACGCATATTCTCTTTTAAAAGGTCCTTCCTAAACGCGCCTGTGTTTTCATTTTCAGCCTCCTGTTCTAGGAAGCATATATGAAAAATAAAAACCCATCCCTTTGCTTCTGTCATTGCTTCCCACTCTCCAGTTGCTATTTGTTTATTGCGTTTTCATGTGCTTGCTCTAACGTTATGCGAAGTTCTCTATGCGAGTGCGTTTAGAAAATAAACTTAAATTTTGAAAAAAAAAATTACAAATTCATACCTATATATGTACATGAATAAGTTAAGGTAGGACGTTATATTGGAAAATCATAGTTCCCAGATTCAGACTCAGGTGTGTTACTCAATGTAAATCTATCTACACTAAAGATTAGAATGCAGTCGTATTTTCTCTTTCTCTTGCAGGCAAAAAAGATTAACAATTTCAAAATAAAAAAAATCACATATCATATGAATCCGGTGCTTAGAACCAGGGCGCTACAAAAGGCCTGCAAGATTTTTGTTTTATCACGGCCTATTCCTACCAAATTTCCCCTCCCTCACCACCCACTTACCTATCACTATCATCAACAATGACAAGGTCCATTTGCATGTATGCATCACCAACGACCAATACAGGAGGAAAAAACTTTAAAAAAAAAAAAGATTCCCAGGATTTTCCAAGCTTCCCAGGAAAATGCATTTTGCATTTGCAATGAATCCTTTTTTCGGCCCAGTTCTTCGCTCACTCCATCTCTAGGATATCCTCGCCACGGCCCGTCCTCCCCTTGAACACACAAATCTCTGAGGGTCGTCGTGGGTTGATCTCATTTATATATACACAGACGTATGTAGCTACCTATGAGATGCGGGAATGTGTGACTTTCCAGGACATGGCTGAAGGAAATAGGATATGGGGTGTAGGTAATACCAAACTCTTCTCAGGCCAGGCCATTTTATTTCGAATCGATGCTGCTTGTTGAAATGGCTACGGTTGATATGGTTTAAGTATTAATATGTGAATAGCTGAAAGAGCGAGAGATCAGAATATTGTATGTACGTACTACGTATATTGTATTATTGAGGGTATGCTTCATACTAAAATACGCTGCTCCCATCGCCAGCTAGTACCCCTCTTCCTTTGTGTGCGGTGTTGTGCAGCAATTCACAATTTCAACAATACAAAGTGCAATACTTCTTTATAGTAGATGCAAAACTAATCGATATTTTAGTAGTCGCTTGTCATGGCCCGATGTAAATCTAGGCGAGTTCCTCCTCACCCAGTATTGGGTGCTCAAACCACCCACCAAATTTCATTTCTGCCACCCGTCGCACGCCTATTTCTAAAATGGTCGATAGTCAGATGGCTGGATGTTGTATTTACTCCATATTTCTTAAATTTAATTAGTTAACCTCTCTTATTGTGAATTGGCCGTGAGGAGAAACTTCACAGTGGTTGTTTGCATTAGTTATTCAGAACTCTTTTACGTTCTAATAACTTTGCAACGCACTTAAAGGGTGGAGATTAGTCGTGGAGAAAAAAAGGGATAAAGTTTTAGGGAACGCCCTAGAATTTTCTACGAAAAAAGAAAAATCGTTCAAACGAACCAAACACACTTTAAAAAAAATGTGCAATGCAACGACGCTTCGCGAAATGCCTGACGTTTTCATGTTTCTGTGGCAGTGCTTTTCTTCTTCTTAAAAAAAAAAAAAAAAAAAAACAACAAGTAAAAATGGGAAAAAAAGAAATTTTCCCTCCCTTATCCATCTTCCCTGTTGTCCCCAACTCCCATCTTTTGGTTCGTATCTCCATATCGGAAATTATTTTCGTTGCTGCTGCTATGATGCTATGTGTTTTGTACTGTGAGTGGCACTGTTGCAGGTGGCGCTGCCATCTCGGTTATGTACTACTATTTAAGAGAAGGCAGCAAAAACACACAAAGTATTGTGCTATCTATATGTACCTCTATCTATGACGCTGCGGATACTTGGGGAGCAACTAAACGACCGAATCAACTTAAATATTAAATGAAACCCACTCGCTCCTCATTTGCGACTCTCCCGACACTCGGAATTCGTTTTTTTTTCTTTCATTTTTATCTTGATTTTTTTTTTTATTTTATATTTTTTTTTCCTGGGCATTGTGTGTATCTTTTTATGCATTTACCGTTAATACATATATCTTATATATGTATCTTTAGATGTATCGAAAGTAATCTCTGCTTATAAAGAGCCCAGGTACATCATTCAGGCATATCACATCTTTTCACTCCAGATTTCTTAATCTTAAAGAGCTTTTTTTGTTTTGCAATCTTTTTTTTATATTTTTCTTTATTATTAAGTTTGTTTTGCTGTTTTCTTTTGTCGTCGTCCAAATGTTTTGCTTGCACTAGGTTTAAGTATCGATTTTACAAATTTCTATTCACTTGAATATAAAAAAAATATTTTTATATATTTGTCCGCCATGTTCGTCTTCATACTGAAATCATTGTTATGAGTTGAAAAAAAAAAATTGTGGTGAGTTAATGTAATGCTAGCTTGGTGTTTTTAATATTCTTTTTATGGTAGGTATATAATATATACAGAAGAAGCTTAACCAGTTAGGTAAAATTAGCTCAATGAGAAAGCACACCAAAATAAACTGTTTTTTTTTTTATTGAAGGTCGTTATTTAAATTGCACTTAAATAAATACAAAACAAAAAAATTGAGCACAAGGTTCTTTATTTTCATGCAAGTATTTTTAGTTTTCCACTGCTTAAACAAGAAAAAAGTGTCACATTTTTTGGATAATACGATAAAATTTAGAAAGTCTGTCTTGAATATTTCAAGGCTCATGAGATTGTGACATTACCTTAACTTGTTTCATTGCATACTGGAAAATTGGTAATTATCTCAATTAATGTCGCCCTATTTTCTATCTTTCATGAAAAAGTTGTTAATCGGAATTTTTGTATTATGTAGAAAATGGATCTATCGGATAAGAAATGTTGGTGAAATACGATTACATAAAATTTAATTAATATCTACTTACTAAGTAATACCTTATCATTTTCAGTTTTTATGGCAAATATCGATAAAAATACTTTTCATCTTTGTATGTTCCTTCGAAATGAGCACAATTCATTTTAAACTGTCTCCTTCTTAACAACTTTCGTTTTCTTCTTTTCCTACGATGTTAATGATCTTCATTGGTGTCACAACTCTGCCAATTTAGTGTTTTGCAATAGTGACCTGTCTATGGGACTCATCAGGTTGATTTTAATATACTAATATTGCATCTGTGCAATGCTGGTGTGCCACAAGGCTCCGTTTTGTCTCCAAAACTCTTTCTTTTATTTTAATCAATGATTTACTGTCTGAAAGTGTTCATCCTAGAAGCTATTTTGCTGATGGCACTTCCTTAGCTTTTAGTATTCGTTTCCAAATTCATATATGTGTGCACCTGTTCGTAGAATGTTGAAATCGAGCGGACAGTTTATGCTTAGTTCATTAATCTCAATTAACAGCTTTCGTTCTAAAAGTTTGTGTAACTGGCCTGGTCAAATTTGTCTCCTCCATTGAGATGTTCAAACATTTAAAAAGTGATGTGTATTGATGGTATCTCTTTTCAACGAGGTTTTCCTCCATTTTATACATTCTACTCTTACTTAGTTAGTGTATTTTCTGAACAAGAAGTTTGGATTCAAATCCTGCCCAATATCGAAATTTTTATTAAGACTATTTCAAGGAAATGATAAATTTTCGTTTGTCTTCATAAAGGCGTTTATATTTGGCAGTAAGAGTAGATAATTCCTGAACTAGCTACGCACACCCTCTCTCTCTTCATGAAACTCTTCATTAAACTGTTTTCATATAATTTATATAATTTCTTTATGAAGACAAAAGATATGGGCAATTTAAAATGAAAGAAACAATCATTTTTATTAAACAGAAGTTTCAATGATTTAGCTACCTACTCGACAATTTCTTGTCGCAACTTCAGTGAAGCACTGATTTGTAATGATTTTTCAGTACTTTAATACAAAACAAAATTTCAGTCAGTATAAACACCAATCGTATGCATTCAATATACTGGAATAGTGATTTGCTTAAAAGTGTTATGCCTCGAAGAATAAAATTAATTTTTTTTAACATTTTACTGAAAAGGCTATTGATTGTTGATATGAAACTATTTGACGATTAAAATCGTTTATTTAAAAAAAATTTCGAAGCAACTTGCTAATTGGGTAATGTCCTTGGTGCTGACCAAATGAACAACAAAAAGTCACGAAGAAATACGACAGAAATAAATCGAAGGACGTGTAGATTTTGCCAAGCCACTTTTCAGTGCATACGCATGGTGTGGCCTTAGTTTTTGTTTCCTTCTTTGTGTGTTATACATTCAGATGAATAGGGACACCAATCATTTTCATATACAAACACATTTTATCCTTATGTACAATGCTAAGGAAGTGTACATAACCATTCGATGAGGCAAAACGAAACATAACAAAGAAAAAAAAAAAATTGAAAATGAAAAGAAAAATTTCGCATAAAGAGTTTTTCTGCGTAGGGATGTAGCACGTACATTGTACATTCATATATATGTTTGCAGGTGGGCAGGAGGATATTACAAAAAAAATAAAATACAAATCATACCGAAGAGAAAATAAACTTGCAAAAGAGGACTTAACAACAAAAGCGAAATCGGGCCGTCACATACATGACGATGATATGTGCCCTTTGCCAGAGCACCTATAACTCGAGCATACATATATGTATGTATGAATGTGTGTATGTATCTGTGTCTGGTTGGGATCCTATAATTGCTTATACATGTGGTGTGGCAGCGGATATAAATAAAATTCAATACAAACTATATCCAAAATTTCCCACACACATATCCTTATCCCCCCAAGTTGACATACATAGATACATTTGTAAAGTATTCAATATGACCAGAGAAAACTAAAATCCTAAACAAAACCTAACCAACAAAACGCAGTATCCTTTTTACTTGTTTGTATGTTTGGAAGGCGTACGTACGTACATAAATTCAGCGGCCACGCGCACCTATAGGACCATGACCAGGGGTGCTAGGTGCTTGTGTGAAAGATGTAGGAGAGCGGAATATTCGATGCAACCTCATCATCTGAACCTCCAACTCCATCTTTGTCGTTGACATCATCATATTCATCATAGCATCTTCCTTGTTCACTTCTTTATCCAAAGTTTCTTTATATGTTTTCTTTTCTGTCCTCCAGATGCCATCGCCACGACTTCTCTCCTCTGTCTGTCGGTTTTGTATGTATTTATTTGTATGTGTTTTGGTAGTGGTATAGAGTTAAGGAATATTGATTTTGTGAATTTTTGTGTGTTACGTGGAATTCCTCGCGAATTTTGTTCCACTTGCACTTATTTTTTCTTTTCTTTTTATATTAAGTCCTTTTACATAGAGCCACAAATGCATTTTCTCGAACTTTTGGTAGGTGGGGGTTGATGATGATGATGATGATAGTAGTTCCTTACATAGGAAACAAGCCAACAAAAAAAAGTTCGAATTTGATATGAAAACAAAGAATAAATGCATCATAGGTTCTCAGTTCTATTCCAGGGGAGTATAGTAAACTATTATTTTCTGGCTTTAATACTGAATACACATTTCTGCCATTCCCCCCTTTTGCAAATAAGGTACATAGTCGACGTATAGGTACTGCACACACTTGCCTTTTGTCGAATCTAGGAAAGATCATCCATCGCATGTATCACCTCTTCTAGACCCTGGAAAATATAGATTTGTGCCGCCACCACCACCAACGATGTTGCTGCTGCGTCGTGAAACATTCCAAAACAACCATGTATCGGTATGTATGTACCAAAGTACCTAGAACTGCTGCTGCTGCTGCTGCTAGTGGATGAAAAAACTCCCTATATATGTATATATACTTCTCAGTGTTGCATATTGCAATTGTGAATGCTGTTCACCCAAACCCAGACCAACTGCTCGAAACGCTTGCCCAAGCATCACCACCGGCATTACCATCTTCATCATTCGAATGTACGTGGCACAGAGTCAAAGTAGGTGCATTGATATTACTGCTGCCTGGTGCCTACTGCCTATACCATCATCATCATCATCATCATCATCATCATCATCATCATCATATCATCATCATCATCATCATCATCATGGCAGCCGAAACACACAAAAACTCATCTATCGACCAATAGGCTCCATATTCCATCTAATACTCTCTTCTCCTTCGCACTCGTTGATGTGATGATATCCTGTCGACAACGAACGCAACGACTACGACGGAGGTGTAGTTTGTCATCCTCGTCGGTTCTCTAATGCAATTTAATTTCTAAAAGCGAAATTTTCGGGTTCCATTGGTGTGCTTGTATCTATAGTCCCAAATGCGAATGCACTTCCATCTAAAATGATGATGACCAACAGCCATTTCACACATTTTGAAAGCTTTTTCAGATTTGAATGAGAAAACTTAACAAGTTAAAATATACCTACTAATTTTCTTCTATTTGTTCATATATTTTGTTTTGCAAATGTTTGTTATTATTATATAATGCGTATGTATGTGTTTATATATATGTAAATATTGATGGGTGTGTAACGTGTATAACAAAGTAAACGCAATAATTGTATGTTTTTAATGAAAGTTGGTTCACTATGGCGTATACGTAACTTTTTTCAATGCAACAATTTTATTCATCTAAAAATAAATATTTGCATAAATTATACTTTTGTGTATAATTTCAATTTTAAGGCAAATTATCCAAGAATGTTGGTTTTAATTGGTTTGAAATGAAGGTTATGAATTATAGATTGTTTATATTAAAAAAAAAACAAACAATTTGATCTTGATATATTGTACTTTTGTGATTTCAATGATCATTTAAAGGACAGTCTCCGAAATTCGGTATTAATATAACTAACCATATTAAAATGAACATTTTGTATTACTACACCAAAAAGTTCTAGATCATTTGGCTGAGAAGATATTCACCCCCAAAGATATAAAAAAAAAAAAAAAATAAATATTTAAACAAATTTTTGGTTTAAATTTTACGTAGATAAGCAGGTAGGTAAAATGGCTGTTTCGCAGAACAACTGTTCCGAAGAAACCCAATTAGCGCCAAAAACCGCCGTTTTGATACCATAACTCGTTTGACCTAATTTTTTGTAATATCGTGGTAGTGACTGTTAAGCTAAGGGGATCAGTTTTTGGTCTGTGCCCGCAGTCCCAAAGGAAGAACTTAGCTCACAATGTGTTAACTTTACACTAGGTCTATATGATGCTAGGCCCGTTCAAAGGCAAGGCATACCTACCAGATATAAATCAGTGCTCTGATGCTATCGCCAAAAATAGAGTAAGTGCTAGTCCGAAAAACCAGTCCTAAAGGGAAGTTCCAAAAACTTCAGAAGTGAAAGTTAAAATAGAGATGTTGCTTGGTTTGTTGGAGCCAACTGGTGCTTCTAAAAAAAAGCAGTAAAATCATTTATTCTTTTGTTCGACAGCACGTTAAGGTTGTCGAGAAACAGGCTACCGAATGCCTGGAGGTGTACTTACGTAGATAAGTTCTATTTTTTGTTTTCAAAATTCAATGCCGCAATTAATTTTTAGTCAAAAACAAAAAAACGGATGCTCGAGAGAGAAAATTCGATTTTGAGAAAATTATAAATAACGAAAACCACAATTAAAAGTTATTTCTTAGAAGAGGTGGTGTTTGTTATTTATAGTTTTCTCAAAAAGAAAATTTTCAATGATGAGTTTCAACGCGGTAAATTTGAAAAAATGCCGCAAAAAACTTATGCAATTTCCCTTAGTGGTAAAAAGTATGTTTCAAACGTTTTGGACAAAAATCAGATTTTCCTATTTTCTTTAAAATGGTATAATAATTATGGTATAATGTTAAATTAATAAATCTGTTACAGATAGACAGGCAGGAATTGTGCGACCAACTTTTTGTATTCTCGATTTACGTTATTCATAATGTATTTGATTTTTATCTCGAGTTTTATTTCTCGCGAATGCTTAATTTTTCTTAAAAAAATAATCAGAAAAAAAAAATATTTTGTTCAACATACGCCCGAGTATACCTGGGTTTCTTATAGTTGTGATTTTTATATTTTAACTTGCTAGAAAGTAACACTATCTGACACACCTTTCGTTGCTTATAAAACATTACAAACAATACTTACTTTGCTATATTTTGCTAAAATTTCAGAAAACTTGTTTACTCGAAACTTATAAAATTTTGTACATGCATAATTTCTCGTTGAACTGTTCATTTAATAGTGCGACGAACGATGCGATGCGAGAAGGGGTTGTTTGCGAGAAAACTATTCTCATATATTATAATCTTATGAAGTGCTTATTATTTCGTCTTTTTTAATTTTCTTTTTGTTATTTAATTTTTGTCGCTTCGATTCTCGATAATTTCGCCACACAATTACTTCGCATTTCTTATCTTGTTTCTAAATTTTTTTTTTTTTTTGATGTTAAGAGCCTAAAGGCGAATTTCAACGGCTTTAGGCTCTTATCATCCACATAAACTAACGGTGAAGAAATAATTGGAATCAAAGTGAGCGAAAATATAACAAACGAAATTAACTGAAGACGAAGTATTCATAAATCGTAGAATAAATTATCGAAACAAAAGTAAAGCAAACAACAAAATGCGAAACGACTTATCCCAAACAACAAAAAACTTAACGACAAACGAAACGAACCATGCCAAATATTCTGTATATGCGCAGGTGCAAGTTTCTTGCAAATATCTTCGCAACTTCTCACACACAAACTCAGTTTTTCGAACATTATTAAATTTTTTTGCTTTCTGCTTCAAATATTTTCCGCAATATGGCCTGTGCTAGTTGTGTAAAATATCCATAAACAGGCCATCCCATCACTGTCTTATCGATTATCTAAATTTTAAAATGTTTACGGTTCCGAGCCATTTATGTAACATATATGTAGGTTCATCATTGTTCAGACAGTCATATCTACAGGATGTTTAAAGCTCCCCAGTCTGGGCAGGACTGTTCTCCACATTCAATCAATTCAGCTTTAATTTTTAACCTTGACTATCATAAAAGCAGACTTGTAGAATAATTCTTATTAATTAATACAGTTAAAAGTCAAATATATTACCAGATGCTGCATTGTTGATTTTTTTTACTTGCTCAGTAGGACAAGTATTGGTTTCGTGTAAAAAAAATTCGAGGTTTTAATCGAACGTGCCATTACGATGATAGAGAAGACTAAAAAAGTTCGTTTCGTCATTGTTCGGTTGTATGTTCACTGAGCTACAGCCTAAACGGTTGAACGGTTTTTAACTAATTAGGCCTTAAATTGACAACGGCTTACCCGATTTCATTTGAATTTGGGTGTTATATAATCTAAGCAAACAACACAAGATGGCATTTAAAGTTTTTTTTTGCTAAGCAGCCCATTTAATGATAACCATACAACTTTACCTCACTTTTAGGTCACTTTTCATTTTTTAATATATTCAGCAAATTAAATTTTCCCAAACCGATAGTTTGCTACAAGAGCAAGTTCGTGCGACCCAGTCGTGCATTTTATATTTCAAGCAACACGCGTTAGTATTTTTCTCCTACATACAATAATATTGATTGAAGAAAAATATTAAATTATTTTAATTCTGTGGGGTCCTATTTGATAAAAAGCAAAGCAACTGCAACCAACGACTCAATACGCTGTTTATTTTTTTTTTATTTTGAGTTTTGTTTAATTTTGTTAAGTACAGGGTGTGGCATAATAGATGATTTTGAACAGCCCTTTTTAACGCATTTCGAGTGAAATTCACAAAAAAAAAACGAGGTGCACCGCATTAAAAACGCTCTATATGTTTGACGGATCCTCTATTTGGTAAAATCTTATAAATCATCATTAGTAACATTTAATGGTTATTTCCTGTTTTAAAAGAAACTGTATCAAAAGATGTAAGATAGTGTCAAAGCATGCGACTTTGACACATAAAAATCTGAGGTTTATCTTGCCACATAAACACATAATTAAAATTAACGACTCGATGGCAATAAAACCTTTAGATCTGAATTAAAATGTACTGCGTTTTTATTACTCCTGGCGGATATCAATTCTTACATCCATGAAGCTTCTTCAAACTTTTTTGTACGAGAAACATCTTAGTTCAGCAGAAAAATTTAATAAAAAAAAAAAAAATGTAATAAAGATATTCCAATAGATAGTTAGAAATGTGCACACACAATATGTTCGTGCACTCTTTTCCATGATTTGATCGAAAACCAGTTTCAGCGATTTTCACAATATCAGGAAAAAAAAAGATTGAAGAAAGAAAGATGGCGCTCGCTCTTGGACTCATTCCAGTAGACATGATTTAATGTTGTCTTCTTCAAATCTACTCCCTACTAAGTTTTTTGTTTTCTATTAAAAACTTGGCTTCTCCACATTTTGAAGCGACTTGTCCGATGTCTTTCGTGCCAAGCAAACAATCGCTGCCATCATTAGCTTAAGGCCATTGATCTAACTGTTTGTTGTATAGGAGGTGAATTTGCAACATAAACCATTTAGCGTGGCTGTTCTCATCGCTAAGTTTCCACACTTTTTCGCAAATTCTTTGATTCTCACTTTTTTTTGTTGTTTTTTTATATCCAAGTCCAGTATGTTTCTTGTGTTCGTTCGTCCATATGTTAGAAGGTTTCTTTAGCCCACAAATTCACAAGGGAGAGGTCGGAAGACGTTGAAGAAGAAGAACAAGACGAAGTCGTTGGAGCAACCACGGATAATTGTTATTACTGGTGTGTATGATCGGTTAACAATTGGGTGCTCCAAAGTGAAACAAACACATTTTTAATACGCGACCAAGCCATGGTCGTATTTATTTTATTCTTAATAGTACAAGGGCAAGCAAGGAAGCACCCAAGTGTCATTGATCCTCTTTTGTGTAAACGATGTTGAGAATATATCGGCTTAAGAAGTTGGATAAACGTGTGTGGATAGCTTTTTTTTTTGAACATATTATTTTGAGAATTTTCTACAAGTGCATGGCATTTGATTTTTTTACAAGTATTTGCTGTATGTGTAGCCTAAGAGTTTAACTTTGAAATGTGCAGGTAGGATGAAACTTGAAGTCTATGGTATTTTTTTTGTATGTACATAAATTTCAGTCTTTCTTATTTGATCCTTAAATTGAAATACTCCGCGTATATGTAAAGGGGAATTGAACCTCATCTTTTCTAATAATTTGACCGTATAATTTAAATCAAGAATCCTGTAGAGAACTTTAGTTTAAAAAAAAATTGCAGTGCAAATAAAAGAATGACTCTTGTTTTGCTTATCGGAACCACCGTATCAAAAAACAGTTTAAATATCCCTGCACTTGAAATCGTAGGGTTTTTGATTTTTCTACAATTTCTTCAGTGTCAGAGTGATTTCTTTCTTGTGCTTGATTGATGATCGAAAGTTTGAACTCGACCTAGGACTGGCCGGTAAAGAGAAGTAAGGGGCCAGTTATAGTTATAGGATTGAAAATGTTCTGAATATATTATCGTTATCGATTATCTATATTTTTGATAAATTTTTGAAATCTGTTTTGAATAGTTCTTTTGACAAACTTGGTAGTATCGTTGCTAAAAATATACTCCTTTTGTGCTCCTTATGACACATTTTCAGTCGTTTTGGTGAGAATTTCAGGCGGTAAGTTTTTGCACACTGATGGGTCGGATATTCTCCTTGAGAGCTTCCAGAGTCTCATTTTGTACTCATAAACCTAAAACTTCAAAAACCCCTGGAAGAGTAAATTATGTCGATCGATTCGACCAAAACGAGATATTACGGGACCCAGAATAAGCTGCCCAAACAATATCTAATTGACTATCTGGATATTTGACATATACTTTTGTTAGAACAAATACTACAAGGTTTTCCAGAGTCCTGTCTGTCGCTTGTTGTTCCTTATCTTTCTTGGTGCGTCGCTTAAGTCCATGACGTTCGCCTAGTCATTCACGTTGCGCCATAACCACAGATGAATTATTCCGTAAAAAAATAGTCACCCAAGTATTGCGCAGTTTTGAAGAGTAGATATATCATTACATGGGTTGTAGATATACATATGTTTCCACATCTGTTAATTACACAACTATTAAACAAAACTGACAGTTGTGGCCTTTTGCAAAAGTTAAATAGCACCTTTCGATATAATAATACAATGTGGGCCACCCTGTTTACATAAATGGAAGTTTTCCCCGATTACCGCATTAGAGCCCTCAATCATCAACTTCCACGCGAAAATGAATTGCTATGATGATGAGTGTTTGAAAAAAAACAGTGTTTCACTACTCTTGTAGTTTGGATCTGAAAATGTACGTATGTTTATTTAATAAGTTTTAAAGAAAACTTAAGTTGAAAAAAGTTGATTTTGTCATGACTTCTTGAAAACAAATCCAGTTGAGCCTGGTCAAGATGTTTTCAATCCACTGTTATTTTTGACCACTTTGTCTGAATATTTTTTTTTTTTTTTTTTTTTATATTTCAAATGAGTTGAGTACAAAGAATATTTTGCACAGCTTCCATTATGTGATTATCTAAAATAGAACAAGAATTAAATAAAAATACCTAATCTATTTTAAAATTTGAATGTAGAAAGACCAACAATTTTTTGGGTCATCCGGTTGATTTGTTAGTTGTGTTAGTCTTTGTGATGTTTGGTGTTCAAGAAAATTATAACCACAAAATGACAAAACAACGTATGACACGTTATGTTAGTAAAAAACAAACATTCCAAATGTCTAATTTTTGTTTTTTTTTTGTATAAATCTTAATAGTTTCTTCAATAATACAGTAGTATTTATTTTATTCAAAAGAAAAACTATTTTACGCATATTAGTTCACTACAGCCATAGCAAATTTATGATTTACAGTAGATCTCCATCTTTTGCTTATAAGATACCCATTTGCAGATAGAAACGGTTGTAAAACATTTTGTTAGCCATTTTCTTTCTTTTTGTTCATGTTTGCCATATTTTAAGTTTTATTTTGTAGAGCTCTGTTGACCGTCATTGTCAGTTTGTTGTTTCGTTTCGACTGTGTCCGTCTGACGGTCGTTGCTTAGTCGATTACATTTAAGTTGTTACCAGCTTCGATTTCATCGTTGCTGTCGATGTCTTAATTTTGTTTTTCTTACTTCTTGCGTTTCTCTAACCTGCGAGACTCAATAATTTCTGTTCGTGGCTGCCGCTGCAGTGTAGGTTCACATTCTCATTACAGGTCATTGAACTTGCAGATCGTTGTTTTTTAGTTTTTTTTTTCGATTCGCTTTGCAAGCGATTGACTTAAGGTATTTTTGCAATCGCTAGAAATAGCAGTGATTATTTGGTAAATATATCTGCAAAATGTTTATGTAACTGTATTTATGCCTTTCCTATCTCCTTGGGATCATTGAACTAAGTAAGTTGAGCAAATTTTGTTTGTAATTTTTTACAACCTGAAATTTAAACGAAATTATGTTTAACGTCATGTATCTAATATACATACATACATAACTTCAGACAGTAAGTGAAAGATGTTTATCATTTTTTTTTATTTAATTATTGATTTGATAAGTGATATTCTTTATTTAATAATTTTATTTTGTTTCTTTTTAGGTAAGTACTGGAATCTGGGATTGAATTAAAAAAAATTAGACATTTTTTATGGTGCAAGCTAAATTTATGTATGGTAAGTGTTATTTCTAAGAGCACATTAGTGAAATTTATTGTTTGGTCTTAAAAAAGTATCCGAATAACCAAGGTCTAGTGACTTACACTATCAACCAATCCTTTTGTTCGCTTCGTTAGTTTTACATGATTAGAGGGGACCTACAATTTCATGGTGCTAAACTGGAAAGTCAGAAAAAAAAGGCTTAGGGCAATTAATATCAAATATCGTGGCTGTCGAAATACAGTTTTTTGCGAACTTTTTTTTTTTTAAATTGATCTAATGGGGAAACCAAACGAAAAATAGAAAAACCAAATACTACTAAAAAGTGCAGTGTTGTGAAAAAAAAGATTTTTTATCAAAATTTAACACGTTTTTTTCCAAATTGATTGCTGGTACGATAAAAAGTATTTTGTAGAGAATTATATAATCTACAATTCGTTCCATAACATTTTTTTAAAAAAAGATCATAGGTAGTTTCCAAGAAATTTACAAGAAACTGAATTAAGCCCCTTCCCCCCCCTAAAAAAAATTATAAAAATATATGTCTCCGCTGGTCTCTGTCAAAAATTCAGCTTTTTTGGATTTTTTCCGTTATTTTCCCTTTTTTGTCGAATTTTCCTGGGTGAAAGGTAAAACAAGACAAACTATTCATGCTGCGTATTCTGAAAATATTGAAACTTTAATGGAAAAGTGATACTTTAGTTCGAAAAGTTTAAATACCTTGAGTCAATGATCAACCCCGAGGCATAGATGAAATGGCTCATAATTTGAAAGACAAACTGATAGACTGAAAAACAGAAAATATGAAATTATGGATAAATCTGCTCAAACATACGGCAACTGAAATTAGCACTTACTAAGTTTGATTGAAAATAGCAAAAAAATAAAACATCAAAAATACTATCAGCTGTTATTGTTGTGTCAAAGAAAATATGAGAACCTCGTACATTTCGGCAAACATACTTTAATGACAAATATTATTTAAAGGACAAAAAATCTGTAGCAAGATGTTCAATATCAAAGAATCGTTCAAATGTTTGCCATTTCAATACCTTACAAATCACACCATTTTGGTTGTAATCAACTTCTCTAACGCCATCCATCGCATCGGTTTGTTGCTTTTGTATATTACAAGGCTGTCATCTTGGACCACTTCATTTTGTTGTTTTTATTACTTACTATAGAATAAAACCACTGATTTATAATAGCACAGGGCGTAGGCCATGCTTATTTATGAATGGTTAGCAACAAATGTTGTTAAATAAAATCATTATAAATCTAAAAATCTAAACCTAAAACCATTGGCTCCATTCGATGCTTTATTGTACCTTGGTAAAAATGGTCAACACTTAGATTAAAATTTTCAGAAACAACGAAGAAATGTTCAAATTGTTTGAAAAATTAAAGCATCCTTTGTTTTCCAAAACACTTAACACTATATGTGTGTATTTTTTTGTTTTTAACTTTCTTCTTTTTTTACTTAAATACATAATGTTAATTTTACTAATCAATTCATGCAAATAAAGACCTTCAAATAGAAATTTCTAAACATATCTTAATCACAAATTCCGAATCCAAATATTTATCTCATTATGCTGAAACAATTGCCTCTATTACACTTGGTCTTATATAACAAAGAAATTTCTCGAAAATTCCTTGAATTCAAAATTACTTTATTCATTGCATATATATACTTACATAGTGAAATCTAATTAAAATTCTATTACAAAATTGCAATAGTTTTACCCCTTAAGTTTGGCGAACGCCTTTCATCTTATTCAAGCGCTAAGCACGCCGCCATGTTGCTTAATAGAACAGACAACCCACCTTCTTAAGCTAGTTAACTAGCAATCCCAATGGATAGCAACAAACAAATAGAATATATAGAAAACATTCCAAGGGGTTTTTGCCTTTTTTTTTTATTTTTAACTTTTTTTTTCATCGTTGGTGTTAGTGTTTTTGTTGTTGTTGTTGTTATACCTACTTCAGCCCAGGATGTTTCAACATAATCTCAGGATATTTGCGTGTATTTGTTTTCTGTTTTCATTCAGGTTTATGTACTTTTTCCTTCCGATATATTTAATATTATGTATATAATTCGACTTGACAGTCAAAAGTCATCCCTCGGAACTGACTCTTCCTGTCTTGTGTTTCTTTCCATCGAATTGTGTGGACTTTACATGTAGAGAATAATAATTTCCCACTCAACATCGATTGAAATTAACGAAAGGACTCTTTTTTGTTGGTTCAAAGGTGGAGATTGGGGTTTTGTTGGTGGAAAAGGGAAAACATTGTGCTACGCGCAAGATTTAGTCTTTTAATAAGTAAAAGCATACAGCACTCAACTATCCAAGGCCGTGTGTTCTAAAACTTCATGCTGCCATTGATGTGACCTTTACAGCTCGGTCTATTTTAAGATTGTGGTGAAAATTGACAGTTCATTCTTTTTTCTCCTCAAAATAAATAAATCCATGTCGTCTTATTGTTTATTTCACCAACTTATAATTTTGGATTTAATATTTCCGACAGGTTACACTCATGTGTTTGGAAAAAAACAGGTACAAAATTGATATCCTTAAAAATAGAAAGAGACTGTAATACAGTACCATACGGGGCAATCTTTCGTTTCAGCTCGCTTTGCCTTTAGAGTAAATTTTGACTTCAACGTAACCCCTATGTCCTTATCATCTTCTCACATATGACGTTCTTAATTTTTTTTTCAAGCCAAACCAAACCCTTTTATTTTGTTCTATTTTAGTGTTAGTCATATCATTTTATTGTTGTTTTTCTATATATGTAAATGTTCTATACGCATATATTCTAACATTCATACTTACACAAGTGTTTTTATTTTTGTGTCTTTTTCTGTTTTATATGTTTGGTTAAAATCCATGTTGCTTTTGTCGGAAAAGTACATTACCTAATGTGTAGATTAAAACAGTTAATTAACAAAGAAGGGAGAGAGAGTTAAAGCTTTTAAATTAATGTTCTTGAAGCAAAAAAAAGGTAATTACAAAAACAAATGATTAAAAATATTCTGGCCTTTGGCGTAGCTAAAACAGCGGCTCTAGTTCCATCTTCAACCCAGTCCGTGCCTTCAACAAAATCTTATGGGGACATAATTTTCCAAACAGTTTTTTGAGGATTTATTTTAAGAGTTAACAGTTATTTTTGCAGAATAACCAAGTAAATTGTTACACGTAAATCAATATACGTCAAAACCTAAATAGGTATATTATTTCTGTGGTCAGATGGCAAAATGTTATGACTTCTGAGTGAATTTTTTTTAAATTTTACGTACATTTTTAAGCTCAAAATATTATGAAAATCAAAAAGTTGTTTTCACAACTTTATTAACGAAAAAATAAAATTTACAAAAAAAAAAAAAGAAAACAAAACATTTTTGAAAACCACTTTTGATTTTTCATAAAATTTTCACTTTGCCATCTCACCACAGATTTATGGGTTCTAAATAATTTGGGTATTTTACGAGCGTTTAATGCTTTTTTCTTGACAAAACAAAACAACTTTGCATAACTTCAATGTTGAATTTACAATTCCTAGGCCATATAGACGAGATAATTGCCTAAACAGTCGACCGTAACTCACCTTGCCGATCAAACCTTATTTTTTGTAGAAACTGAACTGATTTATACATCATAAACACTTTTGTTCAGTTAAATGTCCATTTGTATTTTCTCTAAGTTTTAATTCGATTTAAAATGCACAACATACCAGCAGTTTGTTGTGGGTGTAAGCAAACCAGTTCATTTGACAGTGTCCCCTAGAAAATGACAGATAATTGACAGTTTGAGAATTTCGGATATTTCCATGTAAAAATCAACCGACTGCTCCGTCCTCTATTATGTCTTTTTAATTGTTGTTTTCCTAATTAAGCTCTGAAAGTTTTTAAGTACATATCAAAATTCATACATGTTTTTTTTTACTAATTTGTTTTCCTTTTACAAGATTTTGTTTCAATTTTGTTCATTCAAGGCTACTGATGATAATTCGATATACAAATTGTCAAACTTGATCTTCCTTAGTGCGATTGAGCTACAAAATGTCGTTCGTATTTCTATTGAGTAAATGGTAATAATTCAACTACATGAGCAAAAAAGTTATTTTGTCATCCTTGTGGTAAACTCTTAAATAGTAAACTTCGAAACCTTTATTTTTTATTAAACGGCACCATTAAAATCTGACATCCAATTATCAGTTTTTAACCAAACTTGCACCTGAATCCTTAAAAAAGTCATTCATATTCATATTATTCTTCGTCGTCATGTTCTTCCATTTTCTCAAAATTTCTGCAATAAAAATGAAGAAAAAGAAATCCTTCAATCACAGAAGAGGAAATGAATCTCGTTATCCTTCGGCTCAAAAAAAAAGTTCTGTTTGCCTGTTACTTACTCTGCATACAAAACATTCGTGAAAAATTTGGAGTATGGTTTGATGTAGGGTGCTTATAGGGTGGCCGAAGAATTTTTTTTTTCAATGCACAGGACATTCTTTTCATCATGCCCGCTGACTTGCACATGCGTCTATGTGTTGAATTTGTGTGTATACATAGTTCGTTGTTTTCGCAACTCGCTGCTGCAGAAGGTTGTTATTTATATATTTTTTTCTCAGTTTTGTTTCCTATTTTTTTTTTATTTCAAACCATAGATGGAGGTCTTTTTGGGTTTGTGATGGTTGGGGTATTGGTATCCAAAAGAAGAACATAACAAATGTCCTTGTATTTTTTTTTGTAAGTTCTTGCGCTTGGAAAATGAGTTAGTGAACTAGTTGTGTGTATGTAAGTGTGGGTTATTTTTTCGTTGCATTCAAAGCTCCCTCTCCAACCCTGAATAAAATAAACAATAAATGCTTAACAGATTTTTTTTTTTTTAATATTTTTATTCACCCATTTGAGGTTAGAAAAAGGTGGCTCTTTTTCGTTTCAACCCATAATCAATTTATTTTTATTTATATTTGTATGTGTTTCTATGGGAATTATGTGGGAGTTCTTTTCTGAGGAATGTTTTTTTTTTATTTTCTCCACGGACATGTTTATTTTTCTAAATGGATTTTTTTCGCCAGTGAGTGGGAAAGAGATAAAACGGAACCGTGTGGGTAGAACGCAAAGTGTATGTATACATTATAGGCCTATAAATTAAATATTTCCAATGTACGAGTACAAGTAAAATTCTCTGTAATGGATAAAAATTTATAATTGTAATGTTTTGTAAAGTCGCGAATTAAAGATTATATAAAGAATCAACTGAAACCAACGTAATAAAATTGTTTTGATTTCTTTTAAAAATAGATTTATCTCGTTGCGATGAAAATAATCACACATTCGATAGGCGTTACATCTTGTTCCTTGTGAAAGATTTATTGACGTTTTAAGTTTTAAAATATGAAAAAATAACTTCCTGAGAGATTATAATGTTCGTCCCGTGGTGTAGTGATTATTGTCAAAATCTCATGCAAGATGTTATGGGTTAAACAAAAGAAAATATATTGGAGCATAAAAATCCTTGGTAAAGTGCATCTCATATAAGACGTTTACACTCGGCGGCAAATTGTAGGTCCTCCCAGTTCTGTTGAATTAGCAAAACACACAAAAGTAATGGCACAAGACATTGGTTCTCGTCATTAAGCTATCGTGTACCAAACAATTTATTTTATGGTTTGATGTTTTTGTTAATACATAATGTTTTTCTCATATGCATGGATGTCTTTATTTGAGTTAAAATTAAAATATTAAAATTTTATTTATTTAAAGATTATTTAAAAAAACAATAATAATGCAACATCTGTGCATTTAAAAGGCAATTTGATAACAGATATGAAGTTAAAATATTATTATTATTATAATTAAGATTTTGTATTTTTCTTACCTAACATTCACCGTCAAAGTCTATATTTAACCTTTCAACGAAGATACTGTAAATCAGGCGCCTTTCTACATAAAACTAATTGTAGAAGAACTATTAAAAAGAAGAGGTACAAAATGTAAACTGTCCAAAATGTTACTATGCATATATAATAATGAAATCTGTAAATCTAAAAGAAAAAAAAACTCTTTTTAACCTAAATCTAATCTAAGAGTAAATATCAATTCTGTTTGCAGATTAAACCCTATTATAGTGGATCCTGCTACCTCACTATTATATAGTAAAACCTGCTGCCTCAGGGTTGTGTAATGTATAGTAAAGTCAGCTTTCTCTGAATTATGTAGTGAAATCTGCTACATCAGGATTGTATAGTCTGTTATCTCCGAAATATATAGTAAAACCTGCTGCCTCAGGGTTAAATAATGAATTCAGCTTTCTCCGGATTATACATATAGTGAAGTCTGGTACCTCAGTAATGAAGTCAGGGTTCTAAAGCAGAGTATCTTAGGATTATGTATGAAGTCTGCTATCTCCGCATTATTTAATGAAACCTGCTGCTTCAGGATTGATTAATGAATTCTCAGGATTATATGTATAGTAAAGTCTGCTATCTCAGGATTTTATAGTGAAGCCTGTTGCGTCAAGGTTGAATAATGACAACTTAGAGGTGCTACCACCAATTTTTTAATTATTTATTATTTTTATTTATTCGTTTTTAGGAATTTAATTATTATTATCGTTAGTTGTAAAATAGTATCAAATATATTGTTTATTTTAAAAGCCTATCATCTTCAAATTACTGCAGTTTAGTTTTGTCAGGAAGTTTTTTTCGGGAATAACTTTTAATAATAATTTCAACTCCTTCTTATTTTACAATGAAATCATTTACTCTGTAACTGCCTTATTAATAAAAAAATAAACTGTTATTTTAAGTAGAATTTTCAAGAAAACTAATCCATGTTTAACTAATGTTCTGGAACCAACTCGAACAGTAGTAGTAGAAAATGTGATTTTATTATAACAAAATAAGGGATTCTTGTTTACAATTTCACAATAATTATAACATTGGTTTTTGCCGTCAGCCAGAAAAGATAGTATTATATATCAACAATTACAATTTAGTTTGTTACATATAAATATTAAATATACATACTATAGAAAATTCTACATGCATATTGGGATTAAAATGGAAAGTATTTTCAATCTCTTGTCTATGCGGCTGATGATTCAGTCGAAGTAGTTCCCCTCTGGTTTTGAAGATGGTGGAGATTGATTCAATTCAGTTCGCCTTTGTAGTATTTGGACGTTATGTTGTACTTCCAAGCGTGACCGTTCTCCGAAAAACTACGATCTTTGCTGCAAAAGATGCCTTGCAATAATGTTTGGAAGTCGATGATTTGGATGGGTTAATACTTTTCTTATATACGTGAAGTACATTTTAAGTGAGAAGATATAAAGGGGTGAAAAACCCGTCTCTAGATGCAACATATACGTTGGCGTATTATGCGGGAGCCGAAAGATTTTTTTGATGAAGTACCTTATCAATATTTCTACTTAATCGTATTGATGAGAACCCCATACCTGGGCAGCATAGCACATAATTGATCGCATCACCGCTTCGAACAGTTTGTATTTAGCGCTCGGCGCAATGTTTTTTTTCCTAGTACCCCTTCCAGTTTCAATTGATTGCCTTTTTTAAATCCAAAAGTTTTTCTTGCAGGTGCTTTTTGAAATAAAGTCGTGGTGTAATGGTTACTCTGAGATATTTATACTCCTTAACGATCTCGAGTTGTTCGTTTTCACAGGTCCATTTCTCTTCTCTCTCATATCTGCCTGTTCCATTTTGGAAAATCATAATTTTGGATTTATTGGTATTAACCGTTAGCTGACTGTAAGTGCTTTAATGGGAACTCCAGCAAAACTAATTCCTCCAGGTAAAGCTGATGTGAGGTCATCTAAGAAAAGTGCGAAAAGAAGCGGTCTAAGCAAACAGCGACTTAATTTGTAAAATAGGGCATTCCTGTCTATTGAATCAAAAGCAGCTATGAAATCTATGAAGAATCCATATAATTTTTTTCCTTTGTCCAGATATGATCTAGCAATTCAGGTGAGTGTAAATATGTTATCAACTGTCGAATATTCCTTCCTGAACCCTGCTTAAAATTCGCTTAGTAATTAATTTTGTTGTACCCAAGTTGTAAGCCTGATGTCTAGAATGACAGTGAATACTTTCATCACAGAGTTCATAAACGAAATACCTCGACCTTCTTGTGCAGTGGAAGAATAATATTCTTGCGAAAGCTGTCTGGGATTTCTTGCATATTAAATATGTGATTGTAAATCTCTGTTTTTCAAAAAATGTTACCGTGGCAAATTCATACGGCACACGATCTTCGTCTGGAGCTTTGTTTAGATTACAACGGTCTATTACTTTGACGACTTTTTCTACAGTAAATGCGCGATCAAGATCTTAATTTTCCAGGTGTGGCAGGGCATAGAGTATCAATGGGCTTGCATTTCTGCTCGACTATGAGATTTATATTATTTCTAATATTTCGAACAAAGGGTACACCATTGAGTGATCAATTTTTCAAAATAGTAAATAATTGCGTTTACGTTGAGTGTGAACAATTTTTATTCCATGCATTAGTTAACTCGGCAATAAGGCTGTAAATGTTTTATTAATTTCTGTTTTGCATTATGTAGATGAAAAATGTTATCAAGAAGTTAAATAAATCTTTGTGTTATGAGTTTTGTGTTAATTACTTTCTAAAAACTGAAAGTAACTTACACTTTTCAATTTCAATTGAGTTTTTACAATCACCAATAAAAAAAAAAAAGAAATGACAAGTCATCAATCATTGACCACATGATTATTTTGGCGTTATTATTTTGTAGATTGCTATTTCACGTTTTAACATATTTTGCCTAAAGTTTGGGCTATGAAAGTAAAATCAATTTCGCATTATATTGCTCCTGTTATTAATTTCATCGATGTATGTACAAAAGTTTGCTTTAGCCAAGACTAATACAAAAAACAAAGTTTTAGTTGTGTTTAGAACCAACATTTTAAGGCTGATTTTCTCCAAATATTCATCTTGCATATATTCTGTATCTGTTGGCTGGTAAATCAATTTCTTTGAGCATGTGAACTTGTAAAGCCTTCCCTTGTAATATCAAACGTATATTCTATCTCCCGGGAGCTATCTTTAATTCGGGTTTCCTTGTGCTTTCTCTTATATGTATATATATATAAATTTGGTGAGTGCAGCTGCTGCTCTGTGCATGCACTCTCAACAACACCACCTTTAGCAACTGTCGCTCACTGTGCTGTTTGACTATACACTCTATACATATAGAAAAATCTGAAATTGCCTTTGCGTCTCCTTGAAATAATAAATGTTGCTGATGCTGCTGCTCAGTGTTGGTGCGCTAGGTCGTTCATCGTCTCTACCTTATCTCCATGATGCCACCCTCTAACCATCAGTTTGCCCCATCCCGAACAAAAGTCCACCATTCTGCTTCTTCTCCCGAACTGTTCTGTTGATTCCTCAGCATCATCGTCGTCGTCGTCGTTGTCGTTGTCGTTGTCATCGTCGAAGGTTGGTTTTTGGGTGGCTGCCTGACTGAATGCCTGACCCGACTAACTGCGGGATTTTGCTCAATATAGGATTTCGGTAGTACCATGAAACAAGGCGGCAGCAGGCGGCTACTGATGATTCTCCGTTGTAGATAGATGGCCTCTGTGATGGCACACAGCATAACATGGCATACCATTCTCATTTCTAGGTTCGGGTTCGAGTTCGGGTTCGGGTTGATCTCGCATCGGTTTTGGTTAAGGTTTTCCGTGTTCTATACACTCTGTTCTATCCGAAACCAAATGAGAATCCGAAGAAAAAAAAATACCCGACCTGCTGAAAAAAAACCAGTAGCAACACCACTCAGCTCTCGCATCGCAGAAAATAAAAGGAACCCAAGTATAATAGTGTATTCCCATGAAATGTACTCATCAGTACATAACATACATTTAGTACAAGTAGCGCCGCCGGAAGTGACGGTTTTGTTCGTCTCCCATTTTGTTTGTGTGACAAGCTAACTTTATCCCCTCAATAAAAATAAAGTTCAACCGGTTGGAAGACTTTTTGACTTTAAATGGATTTTCTCTTTTTATCCTTTGTCACCCGCAAAACCACAGAAACACTTACGACGACAATGACAACGACGTCAAATATTTATTTAAAATTGAACAAATTATAAACAATTGTTTATGTGATTTACGATTTTTCACAATAAATATGTATAGATATAAAATGGGAGCTATAACAAAATACACTTTATAGATATACATTTTGGTTAGTGGAAAGTTTTTGCTTTGTTTGTTTTTTTTTCTGTAAGTGCTGCCCTCTACGGGGCCACATACAAATGCTTTCGGTTAGTGTGAGAATTTATTAGATTACTGAACACTCATTGTTTGTATATTATATACTTTGTGAATTTAAAAAAACAATAAAAGGAAAAAAATCATATGTATATATACTCCGGGGTGCGATATCAGAGAGGTGACATTCATTCTTTCGCTTCTTTTTTTGCCCCTGCCTCTTCTGTTTTCTTTGGTGTTGTTTTAAATTTTTGTATATATGTGTTTTTTTGTTTTTGTATCAGTTGTATCTATCTTATTATAATTTTGTATTTTTTAATGTAATTAATTATTTATGTGAGCCTTGTGGAGAGTGCGAAGGAGAATTCAGTTAAAATTAGGCGGCACACGGACAGTCAGCCCCACAGAGAAGAAATCAGCAAAAAAAAATATATCTTTTTGTTGAGTATATCTATTTGCACCCAAAGGGATGAAAGCAGAAGTTTCTCATGTTTTTTTTTTTTTTTGTTCTTTATTATTATTATTAAGGTGGGTGGTTTGTGATGGGTGTAGACTGTTTTGTGTACATACAGCTTTAACTTGTACCGCGAATGAAGGGTTGGGTGTTTGGGGCTTGAGGGTGAGATAGGCAAGAGGTGGAGGAGGTAGACGATTTTTTGCTTTAAAAAAGATGGAGTTAAGCTAAAGGCATTTGAATATGTTTTTTTTTCTGAAAAAATCAATAATTTTACTTTTTACTTGTTTGTTTTTTGATAAAATTGTGTGTGCTCTTTCATATATTTACACTTTGAAGGGTCTCTCTCTTTATGCTGTGTTTCAAGTGATGTTTTTTTCTTTTGTTGGGCAATGCAATTTGAGTAGATATGTGTATCTTAATACCAATCTATACCTATACACTATACCCAATGCAATTTTGTTTCTCTGTAGAAGTGCATTAAATTACACAGTCTTAACAATTGTTCAAAAGTAAATTTCTTTTTCTTGGATACGAAATTTCGTTTGAGTGTTTTGATTAATTCTGATTATGTAATCATACATATTTGACGTGAATATATTTTTGTGTCAGAACTATACATAATATGTAAGGTACATTATAGACAGCAACATTCCAAGTTTCATTTCATTATTTTGTAGGAAAATCCATCATGTAAGCCTACTTACCTACTAACGAACAAACATATTTTGAATAAATTCTGTAAAAGGGTTTTTAAATTATTAAACAAGATAATGGTATTATTTTTAATTAATATTATTTTATTTTGTATGCATAAGCGTAACATGACAAACAAAAAAAAAACGATTTTATTGATTTTTAGACAAAAAATATTGAAATTACAGTTGGCAACGTTAGCAAATTCAGTCAATTTTCAACATTTTTACTTTCTTTTGACATTACGTCAAAATATGTTTTGTTTTCTAGCTGTCAAGCTTTAAAGGGTTGAAATCTATTGAATGCTGTCTAGGATGTCAATGGATTCAAAAAACCTCCAAAAATTATTTGCCAAGTCTAAAAATGTCGAAACCTATTGAAGGATGACTAGGATTTCAATGAATTAAAACCCGTCTACAAAAATCGTTTCTTATTTAATATTTGCTTATTTATGTTTGGTTTTGATGAAATTGCTCTCAATGTTGTTTTTTTTTCCAATTTCGCTTTTTCGCAATCGAAATATTTTTTAGTTGACAATGCAATGGCGAATTTTTTTTAACGATTTAGCATCATACTAGAACATAACATCATACTAGGTTAAAAAGCTACTAATTTTTAACCTAGTATGGTGCTAAATATGTTATAGTATAATGCTAATTCGTTTAAAAATCTGCTCCGATGATTTCGATAAAGCAAAACTAGCAAAACTTCATAATTGCTTAATTTTATTTCGAAACAAAAAAAAATCTCTGTCAAATGAATATAAAGGCGAGTTAAGGTTTATTTATTTAACAATTTTTTATTAAAGATTTTACTTTTTTTTATTTCGTTTCTTACAATCTACACATTTAGTAGATTTAGTAGATCACTTAAATTCTTGTATGAAGTAGAATTGGACAGATTATAAAACTTTTTTTTAATTTCTTTTTCTATTTTTATAAAGTGAACCATATGGTTAAGAGATAAATCATATAGTTTCCCCCCCCCCCATATATACACAACAAGATCATGTGTTCTACGTGTTCAATTATCTTAATCCAAAATTTAGTTGTAGAACTAACATCCACAGCATTAAATTCAATAATTTTTATAATTTAATGTTACTGCTCAGGTATGTTATGTCATCAGGTACGACATTGCCATGTTGAAACAAATAGTTGCCAGAGCAACTCAAAAAATTCAATAAATTTCTTTTTTTTTTAAGTGTTTTTTAAGCTGCCCTGGCAACCCTTTTCCGGCATGATAATGTTATGGCAGTTATACGTTTTAAACTACATTTTAGAGAAAAAAAATTTCGTGGCAAAATTATTTACCATTATAGTGTAATTTTTTCTGGAGGGCTGTATCTGTAATTTTTTGTTTATTTATTATTTTATATTTTATTTATGTATATTATATATACCTGTGTGCAAAAAAATAGCAGCGATTGGGGTATATTACCTTAAAGTTATATAGCAAGAATGTTTTATTTCTGAAATTCATTCTATTGAACTTATTTTAAAAACTTTAAAGTTTTTTGCAATCTTTTAATCAAAAATGCATGATGCAAGTTATTTTATATTAGATTCTTAAATTATTAATTTCATTAATGATTGCAATTGTGCAAAATCACTCGAAATAATTTGCAATCATTTGAAATAAGTTAATTTTTTTGAAATTTAATGACCAACTTTTTAAATCAATTTAAAAACTGCTTGAAATCATGTGAAATAATCTGAAGTCATTTGCAATATTGCAATAATTATTGAACCACTAAATTGGCTCGTGACAAACCCCTCGCAATGCACCTCCTTCTACCCTGCCTAATGCCAATCTTGACGATAAAAGTACATTTACCTAAATAGGTACCTAGGTACATACCTACTAGGTACCTAAACAAAATTGCAAGCAACATTTTATTTTATTTTTATTGAACCCATTTTACAAATTGTGTTTTATATACTTATTCGCTTATCGCTCTGTTTGCATTCATAAATCATTTACCCTTAACAACTACACATTAAAGTTCACTAAAACACATAAACACTCATTCAATTCTACAAAACAAAAATTAATATAAACAAAAATACCAAAAGAAGCAAAACTAATTCACCAACCTATACCTACCTACTGCTACTTATAATAATATACACCTCTATTATTTATAATATAGCTCGCTTGTTGTAATTTATTTTATAGATACACATTCCGCGCGCAGTGTTATGCGATTCTAATTTGGGTACCCATTTTAGTCTAATAGTTGCCTTCAAGACTTAAAATACATTTTTATTCCTTGTTGTCTCTGCTAAGAAAAGAATGTAGATATAAATCATACTTTATACATATAAGTATGCACTAAAATAAACTTATTTTTTTTTTATCTACCTAGGTACCTACAAAAATGTGTTAAATATATTTAAATTAGTCATAGACGAACGATAGATAGATAGATATAAAAATGAATCAGTATACCTAGGTAGGTATTTAAATAAATTAACCATAAACCACAAAAAATATCTATTTTATCAACTTCATCGCTTAAAATCCAACTCAATTAAAAGAGAAACCATGAATTGTTTACCTATATGTAAACCTCATAGAAAAAACAACACCACTACCACACCACTTAAAAAAGAGATTGCGCGATGAAGAGAAAAACAACTGTTTGCATCATACCCCACCAACGCGGCAACACTACCCGGCAAATACTGCCGTCATATCGCCAGACTGACGAGGAAAATTTAAATCGTTTAACAATTTTCCAACTAAATGCACAGAAGAAAATTCCACACATATCATCCCATCCCAACATTCCCAACTTCTCAGGCAGCACCACGCCGAACATGAAAATACCAAATAATGAAAAAAGATGGCTTCTTTGCACGCTGAGCGCCTGTTACATTGGCGGCTTTGAGATTTCTGTGTTACCTTGCTTTTCATGGTGCTACTGGGTGCTTCGGTCTGCCTGCGCTGTCTGTCACAATCACAACACACATGCGGCGGCACGGCACAGTCTCAGCGCTTTGCAAAAATAAATATAATTCGATGCTTTTCGGAAATCGCTGTGAAAAGACGAACATTTCTTGTTCGCACAATCCCACTGCATATTATGCTCGCCCAGCATTTTCCTCGAACATCGAATTTTGCCTTCTCTGTGGGATAGATCATAAATTTGTCTTTATCCTCTCGTAATTGTTTGCCCCTCTGGCGAGTAATAAAAATAACAAAAACACACTGTCACACTCATACATTTACACAAACAAAATAAACTTGGAGTGATGTAGTGCAAGATGGCCTTTTGGAAACGTTGTGAATGAATCCAAACAGCTGACAGGTTGTGTTGTGACTTGTCATCCACGAGCGGAGCCACTGTGCTGGTCATCGAACTGCTATCGAACTTGTTTGTTGCTCTCGTATCGTATCTGTCAGATACAGCCACTTGACATCACACTTCTTTTGTTGAATGAAACAACAAACAGGGTTAACAAAAAGAGAGAGAGAGTGACAAAATGAAATCAAATAACGAGAGAACAATAACACGACTACACGAGAGGCGGAGAGAGAGAGAAAGAAAAACAGAGAAACGACTAGGCCGGGCCGGTTCGATGGGTTTATCTATCTAATTGTGTTGTGTGCAATTCCAATTTGAATTCCGGCAAGTTGAGGTTTTGTGGTGTGTGCTGTTAGATTAGAGGGCACGACTCCGACTTCCGACACAGCTGTTTTTCGCAGTAAATTAAAGAGACGAAGGAGAAGAGCAAAAAAAACTCAACAATCAGAGTGAAAGAAGAAAGAAAAAATAAAATCAAAAACCCGAACAAATGCATTGCCATAGCAGAATCAGAGAGTGTGGCAAGGCAACTATGTTGTTAAGATGAATAAGGAGGAAAGGTGGCGCTGGAAAAGGGGTAATTTTTGTGATGATGATGACGAAGTTTTTGTATATGCGCGCCTCTGCTTGATGCTGGTTTTATGGTGTCGCTGTCGTCTTCGTCGAGACCGAATGACTATGCAGGCAGAGGCAGACCGACCGAAATCAGACGAGCAAAACTGTGAAGATTATAAAATGTAATCGTTGTTGGTGGTGGCGGTTAAAATGTTAGCTGGCAGCCTGGTAGTAGTCGTATTCGGTACTACGTCGAGTGTATTACGTATTTCGGAACTTTGTGTGTTTTCGATTTGGCTGGCTGGCTGGCTGTCTGTCGGTCGGTTTATTTTGACCGATTAATTATTATTTGTGTTTTGATCGTGTTTTTTTCTATTTTTTTTTATTGACTGACGTTCGCCATCTTTTAATTTTTGTATACGGTGCTTCGTGTAAGGTATTCAATTTATTTTGTGCAGGCATTGTTATTTTTGTTTTAACTTTAGACTTGTTAGGTATATGATAATTTTGACGACGACGATATAGAGAGCTTTATTTTAATTGATTTTTCAAGTGCTAGTAATAATGAGATAAGAGAAATAAGGGGAGAATAATGTTTAGATTTGAATAAAATGAGTTAGATAACTTGCGTTTTAAGTATTTGAAAGGATGGCGAAGGGTTGTTGGTGTGGCTGGGAAAAAAAATTAAATAGGTAGATACTATGTGAGAAATGATTTCCTGTAGCTTATGTATAAACTAAAGCTTAATTGACTGTTCAGTTTCGTTGGACGCCATACCTTTGTTAGAAAAAAATATTTGTTGTTTTGATAGGTACCTATCAATTTAAAAATTATACTCTAAAAGCTTTCAGATTCAAGAAAATTGATTTACTTCAAATGTCTTTTTATGATAGGTAGGTACCTACAATCTGCATGTTAAATTTAAAAAAACAAATAGCCTACCAGTTCAGATTGGGCGTTTTTGTTTAAATAGATTGGTACTGTATCTGTCACAATAGCAGTTAGGTATCTAATTAGGTAGAAATTATTTTTTTTTATTTTTTTATATAAAAGAGTTTACTCTAAAAAGTGTTTAGAAATAGTATTATTAAGCAAGGTGACTTGGTTTGGATATAATGTGATGTGGCCTATAGAAACGTTTTTTTTTCATTGAGTAGGTGCCTAGGTTGTAGTAGGTACCTAGCTTTATTAACTTAAATGATGATCCAAGTAGACACCTACCGTTATGAAAAAATGCTTAATACTCCAACGTATGTCAAGTTTCTGGGCTTCGGTGTGAACTTGAAACGTTTAGGATCGGAGCTTTATCGACTTTGACAGTCTTTTCAAACAAATCAAAAAATATCTAATTGGTCTCGAGTTGGGCGCCAGTTTTCTTCTTAACAACTTATTGTTATGTGCAACTAAAATAATGTGGACAATCTCACTGAATATTCAATTGAAGTAACTGAATATTCAATTGAAGTAACTAAACGAATTAATAAAACCTAAATAAAATCTTCTGAAAAATAACCCTTGTTTTAGATTGTTGGGGCGTTGGGAAACAATAAGAAATAACATTAGTATTATTTCTCTTTGAGGGTTGGATAGTCTCTTTTACATTATGATACACCCACTGCTCGCTTCAACCAACATAAATAGTCCATCACTCAATTACCGAAGAAGCTTCACTAATTCATGTTGAAAACAACGAATAATTCTGTACCTTCGTGTACAAATTCACCAACATAAATGCAAAAACAGCAAAACAAAATGTTTTCTCAAAATAATAAGTAGCTATATACCCTAACGAGGCAACAATCCAATCATATTAAACTTTTGTATTTTCTGTTTACCAGACCGATGAAGCGAGAGTATAGATATACGAAATCTTGGTTAGATGAGGTGAGCTGAGGTGAAATGAAGCAGTGTGTTTTAAAAAAAGTGTATCTAAGGAATTCGAAATTGATTTTTATTTTGTTCTGATGTTTTGTCTCTTGTCTCACCCGCGCCCTGTTTTCTTGCTACAAATACATACATAAATGTATGTATGTACATACATACTGACGTCGTCGTCGTCAGTTTGATGATTTGACGCTCGTGTTACACAAGTGGATGTTTTTTTTTGTATATTATTCATTTGATTTCGTTGTTTTTGACCTCGAAAATTGTATATACATATGTGTACATTATATTTTTTTTCGAAATCGATTATCATTTTTGTACATTTATATATTATTGTCATCTTAGTCGTCGTCGTCGTTGTTATATCTACCTATGAAGTGAATTTTAATTTTATATTGTTTTTTTTCATATCTTCAAGTGTAGATACACATGAACTGATTTTTGTGCAATTAAACGTAAAAAAAGTTACAAACGACAGTTAGAGCAAAAGAAAAGATGATAAACAAGGATTATCCTTAGGAAAGTGTTTCTTATCTTTGTGTATATATATATCTACCTACCTGGATTAAGAAAAAAAAAAAAGAAACAGGAACCAAAAAGTGAGTGAAAATAAAAACAAGAAAAAATCTAGGAGAATCAAATAAAGAAGAAGGTAGACGATAAACTGTAGAAGTGGTGAAAAGTATAGTTGAACTTTATATTCGTGTATCTAGGTACCAATAGCTGCCTATCAACATCTCAACGAAAAAACTTACTTTTCGCGTTTAATTCTGTGTGTCATCTGCCATTTTTTTGTGCTTCCTTACCCACAGTGATTCGTACATATATATAAAAAAAAACATCAGTTTTCATCAACATTATTATCTACCTACCATCTTTACTACTTTCGTCCGTCTTTTTATAACTACACCTCTATTTTGTATAATTCGTTAATGGAAAATGTAGCAGCAGCTGGATAATAATGAGCGCATGCTATTTATATGTAAGTATCTCAATAAAGTTATACGAAAAAAAAAAAACATTTAAGATATCATGAACTTGTTATGTGGGGATAGGTATTGTGTTAGATACAAAATAGCAAAAGATACATATATATCCTAGACTTAAACCATATTTAAAGGAATTTACATGTTGTTCTTGCTTTGTTTTCTCCTTGTTGGATTTTTCCTGATTTTTTTTTCCTTTGCTTTTCTTTGGTAGGTATGCTTTTTAGGTTCCCCATCTCCATCTCTTCAAGAACTGCGTTTCACTTCTTGCCCCCAACTTCCCCTATCCCACCCTGCCACCGCACTTAGTGTTGTTGTCAGCAGTTGGCCCATGTGCTATACCATAGAGTAGCAGCCTTCTGATGGCTCGATAGCTGGGCTGCTGGTTAAAGATACATACATATATTATTATTATTAGATAGAGTAGTGTAGTTGGCAAGTATTGGTTGTTGGAATTGGAATTGGTGCGGTCTTGTTTTTGTTCATATTCCTCATCATTTCCGCTTATTATTCTCTCGCAGTTCTCTTTTGAACAAACTAACACTTCATACAACTGGTGTTGTTGTTGTTTTTTTTTTCTTCTGTTTCTGTGCACATAATTATTATCGCGGTGGTGCTTGCAGTTTTGTGTAAAATTTTTGTCACTTTATTAACTACCACGGCAACGTTCGTGCAAACGGATCCGGTCATTGTGAATAGTTAACATAAAAAAGAATTCACCACACAGGTATAAAGAATTCTTATTTACCACACTTGAATATTGATATAAAAAAAAGTTGAAATTGTAAACTCGCTGCTGTCATTAGTGTCAGTGGAGTTGCATAGAGATAAACGAATCAGCAGTGGTAACACAGACGAATGCCCGGGGTAGAAGGTGCAACAATAGTAACGTAACAAATCAAAAGTAGTGCGCACGTATCCGTCTGCTATTGTCGGTTTTATACGGTTAAATAAATTATATTCTTCGCGAAATAATTAATTTTATTTTATTAGTAGAGTTCCCAATATTTTTTAAATGCACTATTTTTAAGCCACATTTTTGTGCGTGGTTCTTTGTTGTTTTTTTTCCTTTTCTCTTTAAATACCCACATATTAATACATTCATTTATTGTGATTGCCAAAGTGTGTGTGTGACCATATAGTGCTTTCTAATTTGTTTTGTTTTAAACTAATTTTCTTGGTGATTTATTAATTTAGTACGGCGCAGTGAGTGCCAGTGAATTTTAAGTGTGATACATTATCTACCATCTGTAAATTTAATCGGTTTAGGTATTACATTATCGCCCATTGTGAATTTAAATAAATATAAAAATGGTGGCTTAGCAGCACGGTGGTAGAAAACAAAAATAATAATTACATGCAATTGCATTTGAGTTCACAGTGAAAAAGTCGTGTTTGATACACGCAAAGTGTGAAATTATATGTATAGTTATAAATACATATCTAACGACAAAACCGATTTCCAATTTGTGTAAATGTATTTTTACTTAAACTTACACAATCTCTTTTACAAAAATAAAGTGGAATGTGCACATACAAATTAATTAAGTCTAATAATTTTCAACTGAAAATTAAATAAAAAATATTTTTCAAAGTGCAAACAAATTTGTGGAAAATAGCTGCGATCAGCTTATAACTGATATCGCTACTGCCTGTGGGATTATTTGCTGTCATGCAAAATTGGCAGCAGCAACCACAACCTCAACAATTCGATATTGTTCCTAGCAGTCAGCATCTGCTTCATCAGCATAATAGCAACAGTAACAACAACAATAATGGAATTTATTACTTGTTTTATAAAGATTTTTATGTGAGTTTTAGTTTTTTTTTATAACTTTCCCTGTTCGCGAAATAAATGTTTAAATTTTAAAAAAAGATACTTACCTCTACCCTTCACTCTTAATTGTTTAAACAAAACAAATTTTATTGAAATCATTTTTAATTGAAGTTGAAATATTTTCTTGATTTGGCGATGACAACATTTAATGAGTAGGTACCTATATATGTATGTACCTATGTGATATAAATTTTCAAGTATATACCTACATACCCTACCCTACATGATTTTTCGAATAAGAATGTCGTATAGTTTATTTGATTTCAAGGTTAAACATTTTGCTTTTTCGTTACGGTATCTACATGTAGGTATGTAGGTATTTTTGTTTAAGCAAGATTTCTACTGTGAACCCACCATTTTCAATTTTACTTTCTCTGTTGATCATTATCATCCTAATCCATAATGTTTTTACTAACGGTACCTGTAGTTCAAAATATGGTAGGTATTACATTTCTGTCAAATCATTGTTGACTTCTTTGAAAATAAAACTAGTAGAAACTTAGTTCACAATAGGTTAAAAATATTGTAAGCAAAGATTTTCTATCATCGAGTGACGTTATACCAATTATCCATTACCCACATATTTATATAGAGTTCAACGGCTACCTATTCAGGGATTATATTGGACCAACTAGTTTAATTGACAGAAGGCGCCTGACTGTGATAATAAAAAAAAGAAATGCGGGTGGTCTGTCTCACTCAGCTGACTTGGTAGGTTTATGAATACTCGTGGCTATCGGAATATAGAACAGATCTCACACATGCTTATCGTTGAAATCTTTCTTTGGTGTTAGTTTTTTTTTATTAGTCGTTACCTTTTAATCTCTTTCTAGGAAGGTAGAATAATAGTGGAAAGCAAGATTGTATATAAGCTTTATGGGTATCTAGGTACCTGTCTATCATTATTCTAAGTTTGGTTTTCTTAAGCTCTGACAATTGCTATTTACTAGACAGCGAATTATAGCTATAGGTAGGTGTTTAATAATTATGGCAAGTGACTATTAGTGTTGCCTACTGTAAATTTCATACGCAAATATTGCAAGTGGGTATAACGGGTGCAACTTCACGGGAACTAATTGCATGGGAATTAAATGCACGGAAACTAACTTCAGAGAAACTAACATCACATTCACGGGAACTAACTTTACGGAAACTTACTTCACGCGAACCATCTTTACATAGGAATTAACTTCACCACTATAATGGGAAGCACATAATTTTACTTCTTCTTGAGTGAGACATAATTTCTCTGTTTTGTGGTAGTTGCCTACCAAATTAATTTAACTTACATGTGATGTTATTTAGTGCAGTTAGGTAATAATATTGGACCTTATTGCGATTGTCAATTATTAATTGGTATTTGCTATTTATCAACCAATTTCTTCAAATGGCATTGCGTATTTCAATTAACAATTAAAAGTCGACAAATTTTCAATTTTCATCAATTCTCCATTATGAATGGAAAAATCAGTATTGTGGGTGTCAATTGGCATCAACTTTATTGGTATCGGTCAAGTTTTCTTTCAATCAAAAAATTTTAGTTGATGAAGAAACATTTCCACGAGACGCACAAAAATACAAGTTTTTTCTTGCGATTATGTACCTACTAAAGCAAGTTATAATTTCACGCAAGAAAAATAAAATAGTTAACAATCAAACATGATTTTAAATATGTTATGTTTTCTCCTGCAGTAAATAGGTAATTAATGTAGGGCTTTCTAACAGTCGGCTATATTGTCATAATTTTGTATATTCGACTCTTTTACACCTGAAGTTTTACAATGGGTAAATACTTTTTTTTCCATCCCTCAAAGTAATATTTGTAAACGGCCAATATTATTCACAATGATCGAAACTTTTATCAATCAAGGTACACAATACCAAACTTTCAACTTATTGATACATTTGTTTCAATTTGTAGATATTGACAATCGTAATAGGGGTGATTATTTCTTTTTTAACTTAAAAGTTTTTATAATCTCTTAAAAATTTCCAATTAATGGTGGGAAATAATTTCACTCGGTTTGTAGGTAAAAATAATTCCCATGTGAAGTTTTTTCCCATAAAGTCAGCTTCGTGTACCGGCCCCTATTAAATTGTCAACAAAACTGATCCATCGGTATTATAATTGTCAATTATCAATTTTGTTGATAAGATGTGATTACTACTTAGATTTGAGATTTATTGTGAATAGTTCTTTTGAACAGTTTGGTAACTATGGTTGTCAAAAATATTGCTATTTATCTAATTTTCAGTCAAATGCAAATTAGTTGTTAATAAATTATTTTGGAAGAACTACTTCGTTCCTATTGTAAGAAAACACATTAGACTGTACACTTTTATATTTATTTATGCAATTAATACGGTTTGGTTAACATATTTTTTTTCTCCCACTCCCACGGAAATTTGTTTTCGTTTTTGTTGCTTGGTGAGGTGAATATTTCCCTTTTAATTTTCCATTATTTTCACCAATTTTCTCTAGCTTTTTTGTTTTTTATTCCACTTCCTTACAAACATTAGTTATTACTTCATAATGATATTTACTTTTTTTGCACGAAAATATATTAAAACAATAACCAAAAACAGAATCCAAACACAAAACAAATTATTACAACACTTAAACGTCAAACGAAATGCCCGTTCAAAAGAGAATTTTGTTCATTATTCACAATAGATCACATATTTATCCTACAATCATAGTACCAAAATCGTTTATATACAACAATTGATATTTCACAACCGTAATATGGGCCATTGTCTTGGCAAGCCCCAACGACGATGGTCATGGTATGTTGTGTTGATATCATTCAGCATATTTCACAGTCTTGTCAGAAATAGAAACCAATTATGATTATCAATTGTTTTAATTGATAGAACATGCGCTATTAATTAGTTTAGCTTCATTTTGACAGAGGGTCAACAATTTAGACCCATCATCGATTTAAAATCAACCTCCAAGTTTGTTATATATTTTTATCTGTAAAAGTCCCTATTACAATATGTTTTCGGGGATCCAACAGCCCCTTTCCTTCGAAATAAATTTATTTATTTTTATGATATCGGGTCCCTTAAAAAAGGACATGAATTCGTAAATTCAAATCAAGTTATAACTTAAAATTCCTAGCAAAAAAAAAGTAGGTATAATTTGTTGAATTTAATTCTGAAAAGGAAGTCTACCTAGAATGTATTAGGTACCTATATTCTTTTATTTTCTTAACTTTTGCCATTAAAACATTTTAAAATCTAGAAAAAGTATGGGAGGTAGGTATTAAATTACCAATTATTATTTTATTCATTTAACAATAGGCACCTATTCTTCAAAACTAAAAAAAAAAAAACAACAAACAAAAAAAAAAACAATTATCTCAATCCAGACCATATTCCCCTAAATTTCTTTTTATTTTGGTGCGTCATACAGTTAGATGGATAATGAAAATCTTTTACATTAACAACAACATAGCTGGGGATTGCCTTCTGTAGCAGTTTCATTTGCAACTAAACTGACTATTCTCGTGTTGTTTGAGTTTGATTAAAGATGGCGATGTTTGAATGTGGCGAAAAATAAGAATAACGTTAAAAAAGCAGCCATGTTGAAAAAAAAAATATTAGCAAACAAGCTAAATCTGTTGTAGAATTTGCAAAAATGAAAGAAAAAAAAAATACATTCGGTATAAATATATACCTACGTTCATACATATATAAAAGAAAATATATATGTAGGTAGGAAGGTACCTACCTAGCCTTTATAAAGTAAATCGATAAAAAGAGCTTAACGGTCGCCGCGACGGACAACTCAACAACGTCGCCTTTTATACGATGTCGATGATACTGGGTCTTTTGTCGCTTATTGTTGTTTTTGTTAGCGATATAGTCTTATGGCTAAGGGGCATATCCATCTACCACAGGGGAGCAAGGGTATATTAATGTGGAGTGTGTATGATGAAAGGCAAAGGCAAGCAATTGCAAACCGGAGAAGAACTGACGAAAAGCAATAGTTGGATCAGAGTCAGAATGTGTAGTGTATGAAGATGGAGAATTGGAGACTATTAGACGGGCAATGTACATAAAATAATGTAGTAGGTACATATATGATTAAATCTGTTGGTGTGATGAGCATGAGAATCGTGAAAAGGGGGAAATTATGTTGACGCAGTGCGGAAAACCGTTTTTAACAGAAACATTGTAGCCTACATACACATTTACACAGTACCAACCTATACCTACCTACAAAGTTATCAGTGTTCTTGCTGTCTTTATTCTTAATTTTCATTACGATACCAGCCAAAACTTTTTGATGAATTTTCTTACATTCACAGAAAGTAAGTACCTACCTATAATTCGCATTCGAATTTGTTATAGCCTAGCTGTAACTTCTATAATAGGTACCTATATTTCAAAAAAATGTTTTAGTATTTTGATGTAAGTAGACTTAGGTAGGTACCTATTTTTATTCGTTATACACAAATATAGTGAGATTTTTAACTTAAATTAATTACATACAATGAAAGAACCTATACTATGCTAACGGTTTTTACAAACTTTTTTTCAATTTTATTCTAATTTAACATGGTTTTTAAAACAACTATTTTTTGCTTTAACGTTGTCAATCAAAAGCTGTTTATTTATTAGAATACCTACCTAGGAATATCAAATCGACTGAATTATACCTAATTTTTTTGGGTTGTTGATCTTAAAAAAAAAAAAAAAAAAACAATTGTTTCTTTGGAATTCGAGTGTTTACACGTAAAAATATGAAGCATTTAAATGTCAATTTCAAACCTACCTACATTTATTAGATATTGTTGGTGTCATAGGTACCAATTCATCTGAAGTCCTTTTATTTCTGCCTAACTGTCAATGCTATATAAACACATTTATATACTCATGCAAGCATATATAATCACATAATGCTCCCTCAATTTCGTTCATAATCTTTTATTTGTTATAAATAGAAATCAAAAGGGCAAAGAGAGCATATACATACATATAAAAAACTGAAAAGAAAACAATACACAGAATTACTCGATAGTCGTTAGTCAACAACTTGAAAAACATTTTAATCGAACGAAACAAAAAGATTCGTAGAACTTAATACTTGAGTTAGTTTCTATGTAAACAAATTTTACGTACCTACACATAATAAAATGGTCATATTCTCTATGAAACAATGGAAAATTACAAATACAATTTCTGAAAAAAAAAAAAAATAATCCAGATTTAGACAGCATCTACATGTAGGTAGGTATATCTAATGAGAAAACATTGCGTAATGGGAATTTGTGTCGTACAGGGTGTTATGTAATTATTTTATACACTAATGTTATGCTGGTTGTGTCACTTATGGGAGGGATTCTGTGAACTCTGTTCAAATGGCTTTCCATTATATAGGTACCTATCTTAAATATTTTTAAAGAAGAATTGTATTTTAAAATATGTAGGTACCAGAATTTAATTAACTTCTGAACTCAAAAAATCCAAAATCTGTAAGCTGATGACTTTTTCTAAAACCCATAGAAGATCATATAATAATATGGACAAATGAAAGAAGAAATAGAATTTCATGTAATTGTATCAAATAAAGATATTATGAAGTTAATGGTTTGAAATTTAAATTTGAAACAAAGATCATTTCCTTGCCTCACTTGTATGCATCATCTTTTATATGAATCGGAACCACTTACGCAGGTTAACCTAAAAGATAAATGAAACATTTATGAATTAAATACATGACACCCTGTAAATGTACATTATACATATATATTTGTTCTTTTATTCACAACAATTAAAACAGCTGTATCGTGTATTTCGGAGTAAATATGTACCTACATTGAATTCGGTGTTAACACAAAAGCAAATGTTGATTGATTGCTTTTGTAAGAAATTAAATATTAAGCAATAAATCCGAAAGGAATATACGAAACTGATCTTTATAATAAATTGTGTAGATTGCATTTTATTAAAAAAAATTCTGCGCGCATTAATAAAAACAAAACTATTTAAATGCATCGCATTGACGCACAAGGTACATTTACGTAGATAGGTACCTATCTATTGAAAAATATTATCTTGTTCTTTTAAAGGTGCATATTTTTTTTCTATATGTATTCAAAGCCAAAAGTGAAAACAAGTTCTATTTAATCCATATGTATGCACTATATTTACAGTTTATTGTTTGAAAGGATGCGTGATTAATAGCACTAAATTTATAAAGAAATCAAATGTGTAGTGGTAATTTGTGTCACGCAATTAAGTGAGATACAAGAATACATAGACGTAGATGTGTATACATAGTTCATACCTACCTACATATATATATTAAAAATACAAAAGGGCAAGGATTTGCGTTTACCTAATAGAAAAGAAATGTGAACAAATACGCATTTCATCAACCCACGGATAATATACCTATACATTCATAAGAGGGTTGAAATTGGTGGAAACAAATAGGAATTATCAACTAAATGCGCATTAAAAATTTGTTACAGGTTTTCATCTTCTTTCGTCGTTTTTAGAGTTCCTTAATATTTTAGACATATAGGAAGGAACCTAGAAGGTGTGTCAAAAATAAATCTAACTTTAAGTTTGTCATATCAAGTTAATTTTGCAAAGTCAATTACGAAATGATGCTACAAATATCTGAGTAGTGTAGTTTGATTGACCAATGATAATGTAAAGAAATGCCAGGTTCCAATTCCGGTTAAAACAATTCAAATAACGTGTTTTTCGAATATAGATAGGTATTATAAAATTAATTTTCGTCTAGAGTTTATGCGATTAGGCAAAAGTCGTAGAACAAGAAAAAATTATTTTTTTTTCCTCTATCGAGTGGTATAATTCAGTGGTAATATTCAACTCAAAATTGGTAAATTTTGAGATAAGCCACTTTGACATGTAGATTTTGCGTTATAAATATTCACATCTTTCGATCAACAAATATACAATTAACTATAAATTAATCACAAAGTGACGAAGTGGTCACAAACAGTATTTTGCTTGCAGATCACTTACGATTTAACTTTACTTAAGGTATTATTATCTTGGATTGGAAATTGAATATTATGATTTCCCAGTTGAAAAAAATTAAGAACAATAAAAAGACAAAAAAACATATCAAAATTATTTTTTTTTACTAAGGGCTTGGTTTACTAAGGGCTTGGTTTGAAGTAAGTTTCTAGTAAAAGAATCAGCAGTTAAATTCGTTGTTGTTTTGTTGTTTTCTGTCAAAAAAAAGATCTGAATAGCTTAATTGAAACTTACTCGAAGTCCTTTAAGTCTTTCAATCGACCTTTTAGCTAGTGAAGAGAAGTATGACGTGAATAAAAGGTGTTATGTGTAGGGTCCGTAAAATTGGCCGATTTGTACATTTTGTGCTTTCTGGGCTTTCGGTATTCCTAAATAAGAACATCTTTTTCACCATATTATGATTACAGAGTGAGTTGTAAAAATTATAGGTAGGTAGACACTTGATTGATTGTAAGCAAAAATCTTTAACTCTTTTAACTTTTCTTATTTAGTTTTAATTTTAACTTTGTCTTCCTTCAATAGTTGTATGTACATAGGTTTAATCAACCCTTCCTTTCCTTTATTCAACACTTTCGAAGATAATTTTCAGTTTCGCATGTTTTTTTCTTCATGTTGAATTTTGTGGTCCTGGCAACACCTAGTCGTACTAGTGTAAGCTTCGCCGCCGTCGTCGCTATATTATGTCCTTCTTGAAAATTGATTTTTTTGTTTCTCATCCATTCCCCAACCCCTTATAACCATTCTCTAGCCACTAAATCTCCCTGTTTTTAACTTCAATAGAATGATTTCATTTCATCGCGTTTAACGTTAATATACGGCTACAGCCATTGTTGGTTCATTTTTGTTGTTTCTATTTTTATGATGACGTAAATGTCACTCACACCCATTCAAAGTGCAATCATATGGTGTTTTGAATTTGCTTTTGTTTCTTAAAATGTTCGAATGCTCGCCCTTGTTTATAGCACACGTCTGATTTGTTTTCTCTTTTTAACTTCTTCATAGGTAGGTACCTATATTTCAAGCCATCTCCTTTTAATTTATTGAATTTTGTTGTTTATTTTAAATTGATTAAATCATTTAGCTAGGTATATGGCTATAGCAATGTCGGTCGGTGTCGGTGGACATATATTAGGTAGGTAGGTACATACCTATAGATATAGATAGTATTGTATGGATACATTTTTTTAAATGTAGCTTTTTACCTAGGTATTTCTACAATATTCTTCATCGCCACCTTTTTCCTTTCCTCTGTTTTGTTTTGTGTTAATCTTCGCTATTATCATCACTTTTTGAACTGAAAACTTATATCGAGTAAACAATATTTTAAATGACACATGTTTTATTACCCAGCTAAGTTATTGTAGATTAAAAATAAAGGAAAAAACGTAAAAGCCAAGTTAAGCTGGGAGTGTGTATTTTGTGTATATTTTAATTTGTTCACTCTCACCCTCTACCACCATTCTCCTCTATCCTGTCCACTTAATTTAGGTGTACATACATACATTATATATATGTCTCTACCTACCTACCCACCGACTTATGTGTTTCAAAAAAACAAACCAAGAAGAAGAACTCCTTCTATATGTATTTATCTATATCTACCAGCATTTGAATATAAATTATATATTTTGTGTGAATTCTCGTCGTCGTTTGAAATCTGAAATATAAAAGATAGGTTGGTATACCTACCTAACCTAAACCTAAACACATTCGAGAAAAGAAAGATGTAAATGGACAACAAGGTCTAATTAAAATGAACAAATAGGTACCGCTGCTGCCGTAAGACTTACTCGGTTGAGTATAGGTAGTGGAATAAAATAGCAGCAGCATTCAGCTTCAGCATTATCATTGTCCGTATCTATATATGGAAGTCTTTGTCGTTTTTGATCATCGCCAGAGTAAATATATCTATATGCTTTGGGGTTTTGTATATAATGACGTAAGCACCATGCCACGTAGCTCAAAAGTGTAGAAATTTTTTTTTTTTCTTCTCATTCGTTATTCCTTTATTAAAAGTATCTCAACTGCCGGAACATGGTGGAATATCATTTTGCGTATAAGTATTTTTTTTTATTTTTTTTACATCATCGTCGTTGTCGTCGTCGTCGATTTTCCTTCTATACCTACGTATAAATTGTATCTATAGATAGGTATACCTACCTAGTAAGTATTTTGCGAAACCAAGAAGGCAAACAGATATACATAAATAATGTACATAGATATGTATAAATATATAAAAAAAAATATATATACATACCTACATAACATACATATCAGAGGTGTTTATAGCAAAAAAAAAAAACAAAAACACCATTTCCTTTGTTATTGCGACTGTTAATATTAATCTCATGATTTAAAATTTTATTCAACTCTATAGGTACATACCTACCTAAGTTAAGTTAAGTATCCACTGAGGTGTGCTCTACAAAGTTCTGTCCTTGCTTTCGTAACATTCGATTCTGCGTTGTCAAGCATTATTTTTGAGCAAACTAAATATTATGGTTCTTTTCCACTTTATCAATTAGGGCCCCTATTATGATAAGCGAATCGAACGTTCGACTAAAAGCGAACGTTTTTGAAATCATTTATTTCGCGATTCCAATTGTTATTTTCACCTCATAAGGGAAAAATTTGACAAAAGGAGGTGTTTCTCTATTGCAACGTCGAAACTCGCTTTTATTATAATAATAAATCTTGGATTTCTGATCATCGTTCGCTTTCAGGCGAACGTTCGATTCGCTAATCATAAGGCTTTAGTCATTGAAAAAAAAAAAAATCTAATTGACAGCAGTTTCCTGTGACGTAGTCTCCGCATTTTAGACTCGCACGATAGAAATCTGGATTCAATCGCAGCCTAACATATCTATCTAAATTTTTTTTCAGGGGCACTGCATCTTGTGAAAAGCTGACACTCCGAAAGTACTTAACTATAGTTTTTCTCATAGCTATTTTCCGTTCGGATTCGACTATAAATTGTATAGGTCCTTCCAATTCTGTAGAATTAGCAATGCAACAACATAGTGCAAGTTTTGCTTAAGAGTATAGGTAAAGGCAGTAAGCCTTGGTTCTCTTAGCTGTCGTGCCATACAATATTATGTGCTAAGCTAGAAATTTCGAACACAGACATTTAGCACAAACGTCCAAAAATAGTAATTCTATTCAACCTAATTTCCCTGAAATTGCAACTGCTATTACCATTCTGTAAGACGGGTGGAAAGTCTCAGGATTAAAGCATATCCGTGAGCATATCATCCTCATTCATCCTAGCCACCAGATCTTCCATCAAACCAATTTTACGAAAGAAGTAAAGAATTACGTCATCCGCATACATATGTACCCTACAGTCCACAACTTGATCTGGGAGGTCATTAATAAATAGTGAGAAAAAAAGAGGTCCCAATACCGAGCCCTGCGGAACACCTGAGTTAACACAATATGGTAACGATGAACCCATCTGCGTTTCAACCGTCTGAGTACGGTTAATGAGGTATTCACTTACCAAACGAAGTGAACTTTTTGAAAAATTGAATTTATTTTTCAATTTCAACAATAGAATCGTATGATCTATGCTGTCAAACGCCTTTGAAAAATCAAGAAGTGTCAAGAGAGCAATTGACCTGGAATCCAAAGCAACACGAAGGTCAGAAGTAACTTTAATGACCGCTGATCCACAGCTATGGTTGCTACGGAAACCTGACTGCCATTTCGATATTTTATCATGATATTTTATTATTTCGATATTTGATTATTTAAATAAGATTGAATTTGGATCGCAATCAACTTTTCAAGCACTTTTGGCAGAAAATTCAACAAACTGATCGGTCTGAAATCAAAAGCTAGTGTCATAAAAATTAAAATTTCAAACAATTGTTTGTTTTAAGAACTATTCACAACTGAACGTTTTTTTTTAATAAAAAGGAGAACAATTTCACTTTCACATGCCAAAGAGTCATTTACCTATAATAATTTGATTAAGATACATTTCTAAGAAGAAATGTTCATTTAATTCATATGGAAGACAGACTTAGTTTTGCTTTATTCTCTCCTAATCTTATTTCGGTATGAAGATATGTATGGTAATTCTGAATATATGGGATATGTGAAATGTGACCTAAGTCCATCAAAACAGTTTACATCTGCCCCGATTGTTATGTTTTTTTTTTGCCTTAATATCCTTGGGGTCTCTGTAACAAGATATGTATTGTGTACAATGTGCACCTGCAGAAAAGTATTTTCGGAAAAGTGTAATGTTCCAATATTTATGGAACGAAAAACAAAAAAAAAAAAAATTACTTAAACAATAGTTTCATTTGTCTTCAGCAATTTGTACTATGGGCGGAACCCTGTGGTTAAACATTTCATTCAACGACGTATATAGGTAGGTATTTATATTTAAATGCTGACGTACCAGGATTGAATTTGCGTAGGTGCAGACCATTGACTTTGAATAGAATAAAATACTTACGTTTAACAAAGTTTATTTAATTCTTAAATGTTTTGTATGTTGTAAGAAAAACAATTTTTTCGGACACCACTGTTTACTTAAAATTCTTCCTGGCAACTATGGAGGTCGTATTGGAATTTTGAAAACGATCAAAGAATTGGTCTTCAATTTGCTTCACGTAATTCAACCAAAATCATGTCGTCTATCGTGAATTACAAAATGCGGTCAAAAAACGTATGCAATCTTTCACAAATTTTCCAAACTGTAGTTGGAATGTCAATTTTCTACCATTAAAAAGCAGCAATAGTTATGATTGCTATGTTTCCTCAAGTTTCGATAAGTTTTGTTTGAAAAAGTAAATTGAACTTCCGTCCGCATTTTACAGACGAAAATTTGACGGTGACTTACAGCATTCCGGATCGGAAGGGAACGTTTCGTTCGGTTTTGACATTAGGTTCCATTTTAGTTCGTATTTAAAATGCATATAGCATCAAGAAATATCCGCCGATATTCATGTTGGTACCTACCCAACATATTTCCTAATTTATTAATGAGTGTAGTCTTTCCTTTCTTGTCGACGTTTATCATTCTGTATTTCTTCTTTGCTTCAAACATATCCAAACATTTGGGGCGTGATAAAATCAACATAATACACATGATTACATTTTATCCTGATGTATGTCGCACGTCTCAAATTGCATTGAATTCATTATTGGTCGAAAATATGAACGGAAAAACTTACTCATCAAAATAAAAACAGTATCGATGACAGGATGCAGCCTTGCGTGATCCCACTTTTGACTTGATATTCATTCGAGAATATTTGTCTGCTTTCAATGTGAGTAATGTGACACTTGAAGATATCGTAAAGTGGTCGAATAATGTTTAAGATTATTTTGAAAGATGATCAGCATTTTGTTAGTCAATCGCTTTTTTTTTGTTAAAATTAATTTTTTTTTTATTTTTCTACAATTTGGCATATAATATTATTATCATGAGTCAGCGTTGCATCATAATGCGAAGAAAGAACTTCAATCTTGACGCCACCCAAACTACAACAGTCCTCTTTCAAAGTTCATTGTAAATACCTAAAATTATTCATCAATATTAGTGATGGAATAACACATTTAAACGTTAGTCATCATGCAGTCGTGATTACTTCAAATTCTTAATAATAAAAGAACAAAGAATAAGTTAAACGCGACAAGACAAGAGAAGACTATAACCTTTGCTGGAAGTTTCTGGATAAAAACGATTTTTCTGTTCATGGCATCTAAGTTCCTTATAGTTGCAGCTTATATATGTAGGTAGTTCTTAAATATTGTGTGCATATATTATATAAAGCAATATAAAAGAAATTAAAATTAAATACCATAAAACTCTTCCTTTTAAAATAATATAGCTGTACCATCAGCAAAAATAAGTGCTACCGTTCTAGATAATTTCAAGAGACACCAGTATTACTGTACCTGTGACCTGTCTACACATAAAGGTTTTTTGCAAAGAACAGAAAAAACAGGTGTGTTGGTTTATCTGTAGGTACCTGCATAGAAACCAAGGTACTATCAATCTAGATGCATATAATATAAACCATGTAGGAGGATATCTGCATGAATGCACGAATTTCAACAACAGCAACAACAACATCATGAGCAACATAAAACAACCTTGCCCAGGTGAGAGATGTGTGCGTTTTTGCTCCTGCACACACATTCGATGAATTATGATAACAAAATATGTGCTCTGTTTGGAGTCTGTACTTATATTAACATCCTAAGTCAGGGAATAAAGCTCATTCCCTCTGGGGCGGCGGAGTAGGGAGTCAACAATGAGAGTATAGCGGGGCGAGGTGTTGTTGCACAGTGCAGCATCAACACCCGTACCGGAAGAAATGCACGCAGCAATAAGAGCTAAAATATCTTTCTATACTATTATATGTACATAAAATCCCACGGAAGCTTTTTAGCTATGCTTACTTTTGTAACAGTTACAGAGGGGGGGGGGGGGTTAACGATGGGCGGGGTGAAAAGATGCGGGACAAAACTGTATTGCTGCATTTTGTACTTTTTTTTTGTAGATTTTGTTTAGTCCTGGTTTGCCCTCTCTGTCATTCTTGTCTCTCAGGCATTTCAATGTACTGTAGTTATGTTTATTTTGGTATTTCGTGTATATATGTATGAACATATATATGAATGCTATAGTATCTGGAGATGGGGGATGCTGTGCCACCTAAAATAGCAACAACAACGACAACAGATTGTGGAAAAATTAATTGTATCTATGTGCAGCACATGATGATGATGATGATGAAGGAAGGTACCAGAGCTTCACTAGGTATACTTCAACTACACAAAATGGAAGTACGAGGGTATGCAATGCTCCGCACGCACACATACTTTAGCCACCAGCAAAAAAAATCAAGATGAGAAAATTTTCGCTGGCTCTGTTGCCAAGTTCCGATATTATTTTTATTTGATTTATTTTTCTTATTTTTCATTTTTGGTTGTTAGTTTTTATGCGTGTGCTTGAAGTTTTATTTAAGTCCTTTTTTGGTAATGATTACTCTGTGCTGCAAAAAAAAAAAACAAAGAGGTTGTAGAAATAAAAAAAACGCAATGTCTCTTTAAACATGGCAGCAATAAAGTTATGTAGATTGTAGATGTATATTTTAGTTTTTCTCGATCTTTTCGAGTAGTTTTATAAATAATTTTATCGATCTTATTTTTAAGTTGGTTAAAGTTATTTTACATCTGAATAATCCCAAAAACTTCTTTGATCTAGAATGTTAAAGAATGCTTGATGTAGAATGTCTGATTCGCTCTCGCCCAACCATGTTTTTACACAGAAATATGAACACTGTTGTCTCTCAAAAGTTACTACCAGTTTCAATTAAAAAAAAACAAACCAAATCAAACTTTAAAAATTTTGTTTTGATTTTCTTCCTGATTTTACTTGTCAGTTTTTGGCTGTTTTTGTAACAAATCAGTTGTAGTTAAAATTAATGGAAATGCACCGCCCAATTTTTTCCATAATAAAACAAACACATTTTTTTGACGTTTAAAGAATTTTTCAATTTTGTTGTTCAAGGTGTTCCCGTCAGTTATATTTCAAGTAGTTCATCTATTGCCCTTTAGGCGCTTTGATCGAATGTGTATCGGATAATCACACTTCGCACACAGCGAATTGCGATTTGGTGAATAGTGAACAAAATTGTTATGTGAACGGTCATTTTGTTTGACATTTATATTTTCTTATGGTTTTTTTGTGGTTGTATTTTGTTTTCACTTTTTATTCCAATTATTCATTTTCGACTGATAATTTGATAAATAACAAAATTTTTGACATATTGACCAAGTTTGTCAATAGAACTACTACATAATATTCACAATAGATATTAAATTTAGAGTGGCACTCTCACAGTTTTTGTGTTGATATTTTGACAACCAAAATAGGGACAAACGTTTTTTGTATACAAATATTAATTAACAATAACAAACAATAAAAATAGACACAATAATAACAATAAGTACCTAAAACTTAAAATTTAAGAAAAATATTATTGTAAGTCAATCAATTGATGTTTGACAACCGTGATAAGCGCGATGGAGTTTCTATATTTACAAAATGTATTTTCCTGGTTAAAGAGGGTCCACCTACTTTGTGTGTTTCAAAAAATCTCTAGGTAAGGGGCCAGTTATATAGCTATCATTGAATTCAATTTCTAGGCAAATTATCCATCATTGTTGGTGTTCATTGGTATTAAAATGAAGGTAATCAAAAAAAAATAACTCAATTTGATCTTAATTCGCATTATAATATTACTTTTGTAAATTCAATAGGCGCGTCCTCCTACTAACCAGAATCTCTGAGGGCTCAGAGATTTTTTAAGTGGGACACAAAATCTCACCTGAGTTAGATTTTTTCCGGAGATCACTGAGACTAAAGTTTGTTGGATTCGATTTCTCAGTTTATTTTTCTCGCTCTTAACATATGTTTTTTTACGTTTGAAATTTATTGGTGTAAATTATTGGTGTACTTTAAACAAAGATAAAACGAGCAAATTATTTAGCATTTTTTATTGAAATATACAAAACTATTAAGGAAAAAAAACTAGTAAAAATACAAAAATAAAAACTTGAAAGAAATACACTTCAAAATGATAAATAACAAAATATTTGTTTGATGTTGTTTTTGGTTTTACTTTTTGATATGTTTGCACAGATAAATGTGTCCCACTCAGTCCCACAAAAGAGATCTCAGTGAGATTTTTGTTAGTAGGACGCGCCTAATGATTATTGAAATTATTGAAATTTCAATGATCATTGAAAATACAAAAGTGTTAATATGTCTTAACTTAACTGAACTTAGCCCAAATAGAGTTATTTTTTTTTATAGAAAAATTCTATAATTCATTACCTTCATTTCAATACCAATTAACTAACTTTAACATTGTTGAATAATTTGCCTTTAAATTGAAAAAGAAAATGACGAGTCTCAATGATAGCTATAAATGGGCCCTAAGTTTCAAATTTTAAATTCATTGTAGACTAAACTAATAACCATTTTTGTCGTTTTATACATATCATGACTCCGATTTTTATTTTCATTAGTATAACACTAATTTTTTCAAGCGTATTATGTGGTTTTGATTTTGTTTCAATGAAAACCAGCGTTTTAAAATACACAAACAAAATAGTACCGCCCCGTGGCGTAGTGGTTAGTGTGACGTTATATAAAATAAATGTCATAGAAAAACGAGTTTTTTAAGAATTTTCTCGTTTAGTTTTAAGTTATATTAAATTTTAATTTAAGTTAGTTTTTACGCCAAAAGGCATTTTTAATATAAAAAAAAAAGTGTGTCGGACCATCACGCCGGAGGTCTGTGTTCAAGCCCAGCTTCCAACTTCTATAAAATCTAATGTTTTTTTAATGTATCATTGTCATAAAAAGTGCTTCTCACCTTAGTCGTTTGGATTCGACATAAAATTGTAGGTCCCCTCCAATCCCGTAGAACAAACAACACACACAAAAGGATTGGTCGAGAGTTGTAAGTCGCTGGGCTGTGGTTCTTCGGAGCTGTCAGTGCCACTAAATTAATTTTTATTTTTTCATTAAAGATAATTTGTCTTTTTTTTTTTTTGATTATACCAAAGTGAAAATGTCATTTACACAGAAAAGAACATAAGTTTTTCTTGTTTGTTTGTAGAGGCCGCGTGAACTTTAGATATTTGTTCATTTCTTTCAATGATGTTTGAAATATATAGATACTAGGAATTCACAACAACACAACTGCTGTAGGCTGCCAGAGGGGTGTTTCAGAATTAGAAACCCAAAATTAACATCATTAATTTTTATTTTAAATCAATGACGAAAAACTTTGTCAACTCTTTAAAAGCCACGATATCGAACTAATTATTTTTACAGTTGAAATGATTTTAGTTGAAGTATATAATAAATAAGTATTATGTTTATTGAGGGTAAAACTTATTATTAAATGTGTCTCTGCTCAGGTTACATATAAAATCATTCTTATGTTTAATCTCATTTCTAATCAATCGATTTCTCGTCTCCCACTAATTTCACTTGAATATAGAAATTAATTACCCTAAATGAGAGCGGTCTCTCAGAATTCGCAAATAACTAATATATAGATACTAATACATAATATCCTAGAAATTTGCTTTCAATTGTCTGCCTGATTAATACCACTTAAACGTGTGTATTTGTGGATAATACTATTTTATCTAGTTTTTAGGACTACTCCCTTTTCTCGCCATGCCTATTGTTTTGGATATCTGTGACACACGACAGGACGACCTTATATTTGGGGAACTCTGGCTGTACATTTTGGTTCATTTTCGTTGGTTGTTATGGGTAACTTGTAGGTACCTACGTGTGTAGGTATGGTATGGTTATTCCTACATATGGCTGTTGATGTCGCTGTCGTCTTCGTCCTTTGCTCGATTCTATAATATGTATATGAATGTATGTTTGCGGCATTGATACACATATGCTTCAAATCCCGGGAACGAGTCGGCTAGGACTGTGTTTGTTGTTTCAGCCATATTTAAATAAGTTTGGAGCCCCGGATGGCTTTATATTGGTTTATCTTTCATTTGAACATTGAAATTCAGATATTGATTTGCCATTTATGCCCCATGGGAAGAAGGGGCTGCATAAGGAATGAGAGAGTAGGATGTTTTTGGGTCGCTTCGCTCGCTCTATTTTGGTTTGGTAGTGATGATGATTCAGACTAAAAAAAAAATACTTTGTAGAAGTCATAACACACACACACACACATTCACAGATTTCAGATACGAGAAATCCTTAAGCGTTCTCCTTTGAAATCTTATTAATATTCCGAGTCTCCAACGCAAATATTACCCGCCCAAGTGCTTGCAGGAGATTCATGGATTCAGGTTGTTAGTTGCTGAGGAATAAGAAAGGACGAAGTGCGGAGAAAATATACCTACATATTTCTATTTGTTGGTTAACATGGTTACATTGTTTCGTTTCAATTAACTGTACCACCTACTGGATGCTCTATATAGTAAAGTATAGGTATGCTTTATAGTTGTTAAATACGATGAAACCACTTTTCTCTCGGCTGTCGAACCGCACTTGCTGCCCGTCCCACAGTTCTGGGCGGGTGCTCATTTTTATACCACTTAGATGATTGAGCTTAGTTTGTTGTATTCCGTTGGTGTGTGCTTCATCAAATCCGTCGGATAGCTAGGATGCCAAGGATGAGATGTGAGAATAGTCTCCGTGCATGCGGACACATGAATGCTCGCTGTTTTCTCGACATTTTGTATATGTGATCTCCCCAATACGTTTCATATCCTTTGTGCATATTTGTTTTGTTTCGTCCTCTTTCATCCTTGACACCGCTCCATACCATGTCGCAACTTTAATGGTGGCGGCGGTGGTGGTCTTCTATCTCTGTATTGGTGGTGGTGGGGGTAAAGTGATGGTGGTGGATTTTATTAGATTTTTCCCAGTTATACGTTGTTGTATAGTATATTCGTGAAAATTTTCGGAAACATTCAGTTAAAGAGGATATTTGTTGCGAAGGACATTGCAAAAGGTTGAAAATTTTCGTTTCGTTTCATCTGTAGATACTTATATAAATTTATTTATATATATATATATATATATATATATATATATGTAGATGCAGTGCTTGTTCTTTAATACATAATGTACAACGATGAAAATGAACATTTTATTTTTGTTCCTTTGTCGTGGGTGGATAGGGTGTGTGTGATTTTCGAGTACACGCCGCGAGAGTTCTATTTTATCGGTTTAAAGAAAATACCTACATATTAAATTTGGGTGTGGCTGGATGAAAAGTGTGATTGAAAAGAAGACAAAAATGAGTGAAAATGACAAGAATCCTGATTAAACAAAAAAAATATATTCTTAGGCATTCACCTATACCAACTATCTGATATTGGAAGTTGTGTTTTTTTTTTGTTAAGAAAAGTTATATCTATAAGGGAAATTTTAAAAATTTCTTACTATTAAAATGTTTTTTTTTTTTTTTTTTTGAATCTTAATCCAAAAACTATTGAAACTAAAAAGTCTGATACTCTTCTAAAATGAGTTTTCGGAAATTCAGTAATTTGTTGGTTCGAAAAGCCTACAAGTAACGTAATTTGCCGATTCCTTAAATTCCGTAAATTGTTCTAGTTTAATGATTCTTGTCAAAACCTTCTGATTCTCCTTAACCTTTGGGTTAGGTTAAGGTTTGGTTTACGTGGCTGTCAGGAAAACGGCTGAAACACTTAGACCAATAAAAAGGTCCATTGTGATACCACACGTATAGAGTAGTTAACTCTTTAGTTTAAAACCAGTTGGAGTTTCTTATGAAACGATTTAGACACTTAATTTCTATATTTGATAGATCATTTAGGTCGTCGAAGAAGTATTCACCTAGGTATTTTTTACGTCTTTGGGAAAGAGCAGGACAAGAGCAGAGAAGATGAGGAACGGACTCCTCCTCCTCCTCGTCCATACAACTTCTGCAATGAGACAGTGTCCAGTTATGACACCAATTACGGAGTTAAGATGTATTCTGCTTACAGACAACAAACATTTGGTACGCTTCAGATATATCTTTGGCCACATCTGTTTAGTCGCTAGGCAGGTAGTGGAATTTGTCCTTGCTTTAGCACGAGTTTAATAGTAGTGATAGGTGTCCCAATGTCCGCCTTGTTAGGTGCTAATGGTTGCAAGGTTCCAATTCTGGCGAGCTCATTGGCCTTACATTTTCCTGAGATGTCTCTGACCCGGCACTAAAAAAGGTGAATTTTAAACTGTTCTGCCATCTCCATCAGAGATAAACGACAGTTGCGGGCATTTTTTGAGTTTGTGGGAACAGCGTCGAGTGATTTGAGGGCTACTTGACTGTCTGAGAAGATGCGGATATCCGATATGGATAACACGTTTTCTTTTAGCCAGGATAGAAGAACCTCTTTTATCGCCAGAATTTCTGCTTGAAACACGCTACAATGGTCTGGGAGACGGAATGAGAGACTAAGATTTAGTTTGTCTCAGTACACTCCACCACCTACACCAGCTTCGGTTTTTAATCCATTAGTGTAGAAATCAACTGAATTATCTTGCAAGAATTCCTCATCTTCCCAAGTTGATCTTGGTGGAATTGTGACTTGGAAATTCTTATCAAAAAATAGCTGAGGGGTAGTGTAGTCGGAGCGACTTGAAGATGATTCGAATGAGTCTCCTTGACCTTTCTAAATCATCTTCTTCGCTTTGGACATATTTTCCTCCTTACCAGTTCGAAGCGATTCCTTTCAATCATAAGTTTTCTGATAAGCTTACAAATACGTCAACATTATGTATTTGTAAGCGTTTGCAGCTTCTTTGAATTTTCAAGTAGACCTCGCACAATATGCAATAGCTTGAACTGAACTTTTATTCGCATTTCTTTGAGTTACATTCCTAAAGAAGCCTTATTTTCCCGGAATAGAACAATAACTCTAAGATTAAATAACCACATTCGAAAAATATCTACTTGTTCACATATATTCAGCCCTATCGGGAATTTCATGGAAAGCATTTTTCCTTATAAATTTTTCAAAAATTGCATAAACGAACATGCGAACGATTCCGTGGAATAAAAATTCCCGATAACCCCAGTTATAACAGGGTCACCCACATAAGGATAATGTAAATAACTTTTGCAAATAGTGTCTACTGTCAGTTTTGTTTTGACGTTTGAGAAGTAAACAGATGCAGAACACTATAGCCGTCAAGCCATGAAACACTATACTTTTTAAGATCTTATGGAAAAAGTATGGCTGCTGTGGCGAAAGATTTAAAACGGATGATCTGTCAATGTTCACCAGACGATACAAGACGTTTTGAATTGAATTATTGTTTTAGCGAAATGATAAATTGGGAATTGTGTGTTTACATGTGGTTTTGAAACGTTTCCAGATCTACTAATGTCTCCAGACTTCTTTCTTTTACAGATTTTAATCACGAGTCTATTCACAGACTCTGTCTTATCCCACAGTTAAAGTCCAATTGATCTGACAATCTTCCACAATCATCAATCAAATCAAGACCGTGTGAATTGCGTTAAAATGTTGGTTAAATTTCCCAAACTGTTTCCATGATAAGAATTGTTTCGCAAAGATTTGGGACTTTCGTTTCATAATTTAAAATTAACTATCCAAAGCCGAGAAAAAGAAATACTTTTTTAGTTTAACGCAATTCACAAGGCAAAATGCTTAATTTGATTCCACATCGAACCAAACGTCAAAATATTAATCGTAGTGGAGACATTTTAACACAATTCACACACGGCCTTAGAAGAACTTGTCAGGGGATTTTTTCAGTATCAGATTTGTATGTGGTGATGAACATTAAATGCGTTGCTCGATGATAATCCATCAAATGTTGTGGTAGACAAAACGTTTCAGCTCAGAATCTTGCTTGTTCAATATCAATATGATAAACTTTGAAACAAAAAATTGCACTTTTTTTGAGAAATAAATTTTTTTCATGGGAACCAAGATACATTATTTAAAAAAAAAATAATTGAATCAATCTTGAATGTCAAATTAAGGTTATATATTTAACCCCTGCAGAGAGCATAATATTATTCGCATCCCCCCCCCTCCCTTTTGGTTATGGATCTTTTATTAAATGCATTTTCCCAACACTTTATATACATTATGTTATTATATAATTCACCATCATGAACCATTATATTCGGTGTCATGTGTCAAACCAATCATACATATTATATCCTGTATTTTTAATTTTATTTTGCTTTTTAATTTGCTTTACCACTGTACTGTTCGTCCTTGTTTTTCCTCTCTACTACCTACAAAACAAGCCATTTTCTTCTCTTTTATGTCATGTCCTTTGTTAAGGTTCACGCCATTATCCATGCAAATTATTCTGTATAGAGAGGTAAAGTTAAGACGAGCAGTAAACGAAGTTGATTTTGAGTATTAATTTATTTTGTATACTGTGTGAAAAGTGAGTTGCAGGATAACTGCTGTGTTGCCACTGTCGTGGTATACATGTGTGAAAAGTTTGAACGAAAAGATATGTTAGCATTTTTTTTTTTTTTAAGATATGAATATTTACATAAGTATAGACACTTTGCTTATAAAATTTCTATCCTTGCTCTTTATATGCCTATTTGTATATATGTGTAGCATATTCAACCGGTAACCATGTGGTGAAAAATTGAAGCTATCACCATACCTAGTCGTCCTCGTCAGTTGACAGTCGACAGCGTTAACAGTCATCGTCACCATCACCTTCACCACCCAACCGCGCCCACTTATACCAGTCATAATGAGTAGGAGGAAAACTCTTTATTATTATCCTTTTATTGTGTTCATTCGCCTTATTCTTTGTCATGTCCTCTCCACACACCTTTTTCTTGTTTCTTTTAACTTTGTTTTGTTTTCTTATTTTCGTGTTGTTTTTTTTCACTCATATTTTGTCAGTAGTGATTGGGTGGATGGGGTTTTATGTTGGGTGGGTGAAAGGAGGGGGGCTAGGATTCGAGCTTGGCCCTAAGAATCCGCTTATAGATAGATACATTTCATGCATAGCCTTTTTACTCTGTATAACACTGTCGTGATGGGTGGTATGGGGGTGGATGTGTATAGGGATGGTTGGTGGCGCTTGTCGTCGTCATTCGGATTGTGGGTTGGGAGGTGGATATAACTGTGGTCGTTGATGGTAGTAGTGATGTTGAAAAACTTAAAGGTTCCTGGAATGTAATATCGTTCTTTCATTTTTAAAGAGAAGCGTGTAAGATTTTTCTCCTTCAAGGGTTGAAATTTTTTTTTTTTTTTTATTTATGCCTCCTCATCTTTTCTTTAGCAAGTTTTGCGGAAAGTTTTTATATATTGGTTGATGTGATGTGAGTTTCATTTCGAACGGGTTGGTTTGCTGTTGTAGGGTTGAAATTGCGATGCAATTAACTCGAAAGCTTCTTTTTCTTATATACTTTAACCATATTTTATTCTACATATATAAATACATACATTTACATTCCTACTTATGCAAACAAAAAATATACTAATTAGTTTTGTATACCTACCTATACTTATATTTTGTCTTTTTTTTTCTTTTCAGGTAAGATTTGAACTTTCAATTTGATTTGCGTAATTTTGTAAATAGGAAACAAAAAAAAAATCCCAGAAATGATTCGATATTATGTAAGTAGAAGTTTTTTGCTATTCCTACTTACCTAACCTTTTAATGGTGAAATAAAAAATAAGAGAAATTAAGTTAGTGGAGTTTTAAAAGTGTTTGAGGTATTTGTTCAGAAAATTTTAAAAACTATGTAGGTATCTATCGACTATTTATTATAGATTAGAAGCTATCTGTGAGTTGCTAAGGATTAAATGCGTTGGTATTCTAAATGCAGAAATTTTAAAAGAATAGGTATGCAAAATTGTAGCAAACTTTATTTAGGTTTGGTTTTGTTTCTTAGTCAAAGGTAAAAGAATGAAGTAATTGACCAATTAATTAATGGGAATTTATTTACTTAACCTCTTTATATCTTCTAATACACTTTCTATGACTTGGTTTGGTTTTTTTTTTTTTCTTGTTCATAGGGTCTTAAGATCTTTGTAGTTATCGTTATTGAACAAGTAATTGCTGAACAAAAAGTTTCCAAATTGCTATGCGAAACATCGGATTATAATAACTGATTTAAACTACAAAAAATATGCTTAGGTATGGTATTACAGAACTTTGCTTTCAATATAAAATCAACAACACTTACAAAGTGTAAGTACTTACAACAAGCTTCATAGTTAGAAAATCTTCCAGCAAATAGGTACTTTTGAAAAAACGGTCAAAGTTTTTGAATTTTTAATAGAAATATTTTCTTCTTACGTCTTTCTTCTTTTCTTTCTATAAACAGACTCCATCAAAAAATTGCGTAGGGAACATTTTTTATTGTTTTAGTTATTTATAATTGTGAATTGTTCATAATCAAAATTTAACATTTAAAGTCAACTTGACTTTGTCAACATAACGCTAAAGACGAAATCATATATAAAATCAGATAAAAACTAATATCATAGCTCGGTGCGTCAAGTTTTCTTTAGTGCTACCAATTGTTCAAAAAGCTATACCCATAATAAGCGTATATAATAATGCGAATGATATCGCTCTTTCGAAAGTGAGGGAAAGTGAAAAAAGTCAACAAGTATTGAAACCTTTCAGAATAAGTGAATTTAGTCAAATCACGTTTTTTTTTAAATAATATTTAGCAGTTAATAATAACTTTAGATTATTAGTCAACAAAATTACCCACCAAACGTATATATTATTATAATCGATAAAACAAAATAATTACAAGTTTTAATTGAAGTAGGTATGTAGGTAGCTATAGGATGTTTTATTTATTCAAATTGACTTAGAAACGACGTTCAATTTCAAGATTCAGATAGATAAATAAAAAACTTTATTGGCTTATTTTAACGAAAATGCACGTTTGTCTTGATTGTCAAAACTATAGTTATTTTTTTTTAATGAAAAAAATAAAGTGAATAGAATTTATTTGTTTGTCAAAATATAATAGATGTCATTGACTTTTTCATAAATCTGTCAAACCAGGCAAATCTATATTAAAAAACAACACAAAGTCCATGCGAAAATACTTCCCTAAGTCTTGAGGTGTGAAAGACTCGACTATACGGTATTATGATAATATATCCGCCTGTTAAAAAGCCCTGATTGCAGCAGAGCTCTCTTTCTGACAACGAATGTAATATGTAGATTTAGACCGAGTACTGAAAAGAAGAGAGAATCAATTCCGGACTTGAATTCAGAATCAAAAACAGAATCACGCATACCTGCAAAGATTTGAAAATTCATAATGGTGAAAAGTCTTTAATTTGCTATTAGTTTTGGATAAGTGATTAAGAAAAATATTGTGCTTCGTTAAATTAATAAATTATTCAAAATAAAGCAAATCTAGATGATCAATGGATACCTCGCATATTTTAAGTTGCATAAATAACTTTTTATCACCCTTCTCATCAACGACAACTTTCTTAAATAAAAATAAATGCGTTTGAAGTTTCACAAACACAATGATGTGCAAATTGCAGAATCACAATCTTTCCGCGTTCATTAAGTGTTTGGAATCGGGCAGTTTTGCTTATCGATTCCGGACTACCAAATGAAAACGCTATAAGAAGGGACCATTCACAATCGGTGCAATAATTCAAAAAATATTATTTCTTCTTTTTCTCTGTTCAGTTTTCTTCATTCCATTTTGTCTTCCATTTCGTTTACTTTGTGGAGACTCATCTACAGTTAATAGAAAACAGAACTAAAAATCTAAACACCAGAACATAAATTATATTAGTCAGCCATGTTGATTATAATTATAAATATAGGTTTAGGTATGTTGTTAAATGTGTGAGTTTTCAATTGAAATAAAGTGCTCACATATTTATATGCATATGTAAATATGTACCTATTATGTAGTTGCATCGACGAAATTCTGTCCTCATTCTTTTATTAGTATAAATCCAACCAAATGCGGACTTTGACGAAGGGGCATAGGAAGGGGTGAGCAGAGCATAACATAAAACAAGAATTAAAATTTCCTCTTTACAAAATAAATGGTAGACATCTAAGAATGGACAAAATATAATTAAAAAAATCATCAAAATGAAGATAGAAACGAAATTAAATTGATACAAAAAGATGAGTAGGTAGATGAAGGTACCTACCGGGTAGAGACAAAAATCATACTTGGTGTGATACCTATAATTACATTTTGATTTTGCATTCATAAAATGGTTGTAATGGTATTATTCTGTGTAGGTACCTAGGTATCAGCAGAAAAGAAATGCGGCCATTTTGATTTTTTGTTTTCCATAGATTTGATGATGACATAAATGAAAATATCCATCTATACCTACGTATGTTTTCATACTTGCAAAAGTACAAAGCGTTGTTGTGTATACGTATATGTAGGTAGGTATGTACAAATATTAAAATTGAGTTTTTTTTTGCTGCATGAACTTTTTTCATTGCTCTTCTTCTATATCCATTCCACTTCTTTTTCGTTTGAGTTTTGTGTATAACCATCGAGATGTCGTCGCCATTGTGTGATTCTCCTTCTATTCCCCAATGCGCTGCTCCTCCGACCGTCCACCCAATCCCTCCCCCCGACCCGAACCATTTCATTTCATTTTTTCTGACTTTGCAAAGACAGAAATTCCGTTCAAATCGAATCGAGAAATTCGCTTAAAATCTGCGAATAAAATTATGTAGGTAGGTAGGTATACAATATAGGTACCTACATGCTTTTCGAATTCATTGGTCGTTGCCGCACCGCATCGAACACGTAATATACCTGTGTACTTATAGAGAATGGTAGATATAATATGTCTGCACGACAAACCAAACCAGCAGCACCCATGGTGTTACTTACATATCTACATATATCTATACTTCTATAGATATCTAAGGTGATTTTTGTGTATCCAATTTTATAAGCAAAACAAAGATACATTCTACAACAACACTAAAATAAATTTCTTCATTTTGGTATACTTTTTCGAGAGTCTTGTCGTGGCATATTTTTACATGAATTCTATTCCCTTTTTATTTCTATATTCATATTCACGTATAACTTCAAGCTCTTGACGACAACATACACAGAAGTTTATAAAAAAGTATCTATCTAATGGTTTTATTAAGTATATTTTTGGATTACGATATTATTGTTTTCTCTTTTTCTGCTGCAGTTGTAGGTATTAAAATTATCGGTCATTGAATTATGGTTTTGTATGTTTTCTGGATTTTTCAAATCGTTTATGGTTGATTATTGATCGATTCCTGAACAAAATTTTATGGTGTGTATATTTTCATCCTGCGATGCAAATTTTCTCTAAAATAGAAAGTTTTTAGCAGAGATTGTGTTTATTGCAAAATAATTCATAAAATGATTTGCTATACATAAATGTATTATCATATACCTGCCTAGGTAGGTACCTACTAATTAGAATATTAAACTCTATTTATTGTCTTTAAACTTTTGACAAGAATCTGCATATATGTATTACTATACCTATGTTCACTTGCGATGCATCATGCATCCTGTAGGTAGATATTGAAGTATCAAAGAAATCAATAGAGTTGGGCAGAGGTGACGCAGCTCAGTGCACATGGTCGTTATAACTTTTTCTAGCATAACATCAAGCGGTCAGACTGACAATAATCCTGGAACTGACCGTCAACTTTCATAGAAATCCTGTAGGTACCTACAATACCTAGTAAGAATGAAAATTATCTGAATATAATGTGTCATGTATGGAAATAAGTTAGGTATACATTTATACATAGAACTTATTTTTTTTTGTGAAACGAACGCACTTTGTTAAAAAACAATCTCTTTTTTCATAAAAAGAGTGATAACGAAACAAAAGTTTTTTTTTGTTTTGTATTGCAGAATGTGCTGGAGCACCTACATGAATAACTGCTTTTTTTCTCGAGTGGCTACATATATGTACATAGGATTCTTTATATAACCCGGGGATGCATTCGCGGTGGTATATCATGAATATACTATAAGCATCCCATATCCCCTATGGAACAGCAACAACCCACTTTATGTGGCGCCCATTGTGTATAGGTCCTGTGTAAAACTGACTTCTTACTCCACCTGCTCTGCATATATATTAAAGTCTTTGTTCTGGCCTATACCTATACCCACCACCATGCATCATCATGTTGTCTACTGCCTTGATAAAATACTGCAGCTTATTTCATAGAATATTGATGTGTAACTTTTGTGTTTTCATTTTTTTTTCATGCAGCATCCCCATTTTTTTTTTTCATTTTCTTAAAGGACAAGTATTGGTTCATCAAAAACGAGTATAATTGGCTAAGCTGGTTTCATAAAGGATGTTGTAAAATTTAACATAGATTTCATATATTGGTTGGTCATATTTTCTTGTTTGATTTTGCCATAAAAAAACTGACTGTATTTTAAAATCTTTTTTGTTCAACGTAGGTCTACCTAATTAAAACACACAATTATTATTTATTAAACGAAAAATAAACAGCATTGTGAAGTTCGCCCTTAATGAAATTCCACCCGTAATTTGATTTTTCGCCTATTGTGAATTTTACCCGAAAAATTTTTAATGTTCGAAAAATTTCAAGATTCCAACTACATAATTGTGATCATTTTTTCTGGGCTAAAAGCAAATGGTATTTGAGCTAAAATATTTAAATATTTTTTGAAGCGAACAACAGAAAAAACAATCTTTTTGTGTGTCTTGTAAGTTCTACAGGATTGAAGGGGACCTACAATTTTTGTCGAATCCGAACGACTAAAGTGAAATGCACTTTTTATGATAATGATACTCTTGGAGGATTTGTCACTTCCTCGTAAGATGAAGTGCCTCCGTAGTCACTTCTTCGCCCAGATCTCCGACGGACCTCCGAAATACTCACCACTACGCCACGAGGAACACCAACAAAAATCAAAATAAACTTGAAATTTGTGCATTGTGATTGTGACCTGTTCTGAAGGGGATAACAATTTTGACTGTTATTGTGATTCCCTTAGAAAAGTCACAAAATCGATTTCACGTCTTATTGTCAGATCTTGTGACTGTCGTGACCTTTAGTATTTTAATTCTTGTTTTGGTGCACTTGATCATTTGTTAATATACGGTATCAATACAAAATATTACTATACTGCCCTCCTAGTAACTCAAACTCTGAAATCACTGAGGTTAGGCGTAATTGAGCTGTTGGAGTTAAATAACTCAGTCTCTATTCTCCGTTAAAAACGGAAACTGTTTTATGTTGTTTATATTTTAAAAATATGTTTGAATGTATACTGAATTGGCCCTGAATACTCGAAACTTGATATTTTAACAATGATGAGACATGTTTCAAAATGAATACCTACATTTTTCCAAAATAAATTCATCAAATTAAAATAGATTGATTCCAAAATAGATTATGAATAATTCACAATAATATGTTTTATATTGTGAGCAAGAATGTGCAACTTTTGTGTGATTTTTGTGGTGGGCGGATAATGGGGATACATAAGAAGTATTTCGTTCATAGCTGGGAGGTTTGGGTTATTATTTTTTTGTTTGCAATTCACTCCAGATATTCCCCACACTGTGAGCTTTATAAAGCTCAAGAGAGTCATCGAGGAATGATATTTTTGTTTGGTATAGAACGAAACGGATGATGTTGCTGTTGTATAGTGTGTTATGTATGGTATACAGAGGATGCTTTTAAAGTGATGGCAAACAAACCTGAAATGTTCTTCTCCCGATTTCAAAAAGAGCCTCTCGCCTAGTTCAGCTTGAACGAACGAGAAAAAAAATCCAACTCAGGAAATTAAAGGGAAAACGTTTTCCCATAGCCATTTTACTTCCGTTGCACCAACATCGTCGTCATAGTTTTCGGGTTACATTTATATAAATAGGTGTGTACAGAAAGGGCTTAGTTTGGGGGTTTGGTGAGTTTTGAAGGATGTTGATGGCGGTGTAGGTGGGTGGCCAACTTCAGTTAAATGAGTTTATAGAGCAGGGGTTAAATAAGGAAGAAGGATTGGTTTGAATGTTTATGTGTAAAGCTTACATATTTAGGCGTTAAAGATTTTTCCAACTATGATGGGGGTACACTCTAGGTGTACCCCCCATAGTAAAAACAGGGATGGAATGTTGTGTAAGTAAGGCCAGTTGATGAGTTGTAGTGGTGTTGTGTCGTTGTTTGTATTGTTGAATTTGGTGATAAAGAGAAACGGGTTCTGATAAAAGCATTGAAATATAAAGTCGGATGTTGAAGGTGGTTTGAAAATATCAGTTTTTGGTTAAAGGTTTTGCACTCTCTCGAAAAGTGTAGATACATAATAAAAAGGCATGCTTTTGCTGTTTTGTGTGCATGTATATAGATGGGAGTTTTTTTTTTACACAGAAGGACCTGCATACAAAAATTAAATGCGTTTTCTATTTGGAAAGTTAAGAACGAATAAGAATGGACGGAATTGCGTTACGAAGAGATGCGAAAGAAAAAAATATCGAACTGCATAAGGAATATGCGACTTATGCAGTGGCAGTTGTTGTTGGTGTTTGTAGATGTGTGTGGAAAGCTTTTTCGTTTGCAAATACATATATATATTTCTTTCTATACTTATATATTATGTACAATGAATGCAAGAAAATTTAATAAAAAAATGCATTTCAATAACATAAATTCATCTGTAAGCGATGCATAAATAAATAAAATACCTACATAGAAACAGAAAGGTACATTGTCTTAAATATATGTTCGCAATGATTTTAAAATATTAAATTTATTTAAGAAAGAGAGCTCTATACAATAAACTCAAATCTATCAATTTTTTTTTTTGTTAATGTTTATTTTGTTATTTTCAAAACGTGAACGTCCAAAATATGGGAGACGGACATAATACTGAAATCCAAAAGACCGAAAGCCCAAAAGATCGAAAACCCAAAAGACCGAAAACCCAAAAGACCGAAAATCTATAAGACCGAAAATCAAAAAGACCGAAATTAAGATTAATTTTTTTTTTCAAAAGTTTACAATAGTCCTACTTTAATTCCCGGTAGGATTACCCAATCTTAAATTTTTTTTTCATTTTTTCATTTTAAATAATTTTTGGGAAAACTTTTTCGGGCTTTTGGGTTTTCAGTCTTTTGGATTTTGACCCCAAACCCAAAAATATGTATTTATGTCTTTGTGGTCGCAAATAAGTGCTCAAATATTTTTATCGGTGAAAAAATACTGTCTAATATCAACACCCGGCGCGGCGTGAATTCCACACCACATGATGATTTTTTGTGGAAGCTATGAAATCTTTCGAGTAAGTAAGCTGTATAATAACAAAAATGAGCTTCATCGCTGAAGTTCTCTGAAATTCGACTGTAATTCTTTTAAAATTTATAAATTCTACTCACCTTATTCTCACGCCAGAAGTTAGAATTCATACTGAACATCTTAATTTATTTTCATGATGGGCACTATCTTTTGCGACTTGAGTGACATCATATTTTTCGTAGAAAGTCCATCTTTTGTTAATCGCTGTGATTCGATGAAAAGTTGTATAGGTCCTCTTCATTCCTGTAGAACTAGGAACTCATATGTACAAAGGGGCTGTTTGGGACTTTATTTCACTATGGGCATTAGCTCTCGTCATGAATTTACTGCTTGACATTGACAGATATAAAAAAAAAGTTTAATGTTGTGTATTAAAATTTAAAAAAAATATAGGAATACCCTTGGTGAAACTCTTAATAAAAAATAAAATGGACTCCTTAAAACAAACTTAGATTGCTTTACTTAGTTGCGAATTACTTGTATCTTCTTTTATACGTATTTAGCTTCGATTTAGACAAACGACTGCCTTTCTAATTTACTCAATTATTTTAAATTAATTAACAATTAGTATTTAAAAAAAATACTTTCATTTTGTCTGTTGGTCACCATGCTGATGCATAAATTAAAATTTCACCACATCTCAAGCGTATCAATCTGAATTAATACCAGCACATATGTATGCGTTCAAAAACTCAATTAAGTCATATAAAAGCAATGTAACTCAGAGACTGCCTTCTATGTATCTATACATATAATATGTACAATGCACAAATGTACATATCTAAAGAAGTATACATACCATATCAAAAGAAAATTTCGAAACAATAACTGGCAGCCCAACAAGATCGACAAAAAAAAACTAAAAAAAAGATTTGCCAACAATATTTACCATAAAGCTATTCAGCAATTCACCCCCGCTGCTAAACATGCTCGTTGCCTGTTTTCATCATCAACATAGTCATAGAAAATGCAATTGTGTCGGGTGTGGTTCAGTGATGCTTTCTCACCTCTTACTTCAGTATTTTTTTCTCTCTTCTTAATGTTTTGTCTGATGATGTTGGCTGGCCAGGCCATTATAATTCTTCAATGTTTTCTCTTGCATTTATCAGTTCGCTTTATTGCAATGATAGCTTTTTTATCTCTTTTCAATGATGGCAAAATTGCAGTGTATCTAAATGGTATGAAATACCTACAAAAAAAAATCACATATATTTCATTTTTATGTATACAAGAAGACAATATTATATATAATATACTTACTCGTAGGAATTAAAAAAATGCATATATAGATGTCTATATTTTACAATTCAACATTATCTCAATATAAATAGCAGGCAGTGCAAGCTCTTTTAGAAATCATTTATTTTATTGAAACAAAAAATTTGTACAGAAACTTGGGTCTATTTCCTTTTTTGTTCATATTCAGCTGGTTTTCTTGTGTCGTATTTTTCTGAAATGAGAATAGAGAAAAAACCCAGTGAAAGTACATATACGTATAATACAAATATAAGAATATTAAATAAATTAGATTGAATGATGACGATGACAATGATTCCTATGAAAGAATGGAGAATTAACAATAACGAATCAAAAATGAAATTCATAATGATTGGATCTTTAAGGGTAATAGGTAGTGTCTGCAAATAGGGTTACCACTCAAAAAAAATTAAAACTGAAATGAGAAAATAATTAATATTTTTAGACAAGAACAAGATGTTTTATTTCAAACAATCAAAAAAAGTAGTAGGTAGGTACCTATTTATGCAACAGCAGAAAACTCTGATAAACTGAATTTTTCTTATCTCCCGCAGCAAACAATAAAATGGCTCTGTTCATTTTTAACTCATTTTTAGTTTTGAAAACGATGACGTACAGATGGCATTATTAATTGTGTGGAGAAAAATATGCGTATAAGAGACAAGAACCAAAATAAATTAAACTTACCGGAAAAGTTAAATTCTCAAACTCAAAACATGTATTTGCATTAAATATAAGATTTTTTAAATAAATTTAACTGTTTATTTATAAAACATAAAAACTGGAGAAAAGCATAATCCCCGTATAATCAAACACTCGGTTCCTTAAGCCGATCATTAAGTTTCCCAATTTCGAACACTAGATTTTCTACATGGATTGAAAACATAATATTAGTAACAGTAATATTTATTTTCATAATTATAACAATATTAATAATAAAAAAACAATGATTAACATATGTATCTACATATTTTACACATAAATTTATTTACATATAAATTAAAATATAAAAACTGTTCGAATCAAGTTTTTTAGTTTCCTTGATCCGAACAATCAATCTTTGAATTTTTGTATAGCTTCCTTGAACGAACTCTAAAGAAAAAAATGCTCGAATACTGGTCCCAAAGATTGTGTTACCTTGATTGATAGAAAAAGGTTAAAATACCTAAATATCGGCATTTTCAACACCAGAAGAAAACAATCGATTTAATTAACGTAATAATAATACATACCTATATCGTTAACAAAACATTTACACCTTAGTAACTAAAAGGAAAAATTATTTGTTCAAGTTATTTGAATGTTTAAACTAACGAGAGCCCACTGTATTGTCAGACATTGAAACCTCAATGTGTCGAACTTACTGTTCCTTCAAAACAACCTAACAGACGCATAAGCATAACCTTATAAAATAATCAAACAAAAATAACATTTTAACCTCTGTCAATTAGGTAGGAATTGCGTCATCCATTTCTGGCTTCTAAGCTAATTTTTCCATTAAAACAAAACAAAAAAAATACTTTCAAATCGATTATTACCTGCCGCCCCTCACAACTTACTTATATATTAAAGTACCTAGTTACACTCAAACTACAAGCACGAATTTCCATGCACACATAGGTAAATACTAATGTATGGATATATAAATACATATCCAAGAAATGACATTTTCTTAAATAACGTTTTATTATAATTCATAACTAATTACGCCATCTTTTTGTTTAATATGCCATTTAAGTTCTGTTCACATTGCTTTGCTTACCTAAAATAGTTCACAATAGAATTATGAGGAAGCCATTTTAGGTCGACATCTAGATCTAGGAGAGGTAACATGTGATTTTAAATAAGAAGGCACTGTTTGTTATCAACTGTCAGTCATGTCGAGTGAATAGATTAGTTTTTTTTATTTGCATTTATCCAAATATAGCTAGGTAGATTAATAGAGTCCAAATAAAATATGCAGCTTAGGTATAATAAAATCTTTTTGTTCTAGGTCTAGGCAAAACAAACAGACTTATTGGAAGGACTCGTGAATAATCTTAAATGTTTAATACCTATAGGTATAGGTACCTACACATTTAATTTATCATAATTAAATTTTAAATCCGTTCAACCTGCATCGGCATCGTTTTATCTACTGAAACTGACTGAACGATTAGGTTAACGTTAAAATCAACTCGAATTTGAATTAACGAAAAAATACTGTAATGGCCGTTTGTTATTTCTTTTCTTTTGATTGTTTTTAATAAATAAATAGCAAATAGGTTGTGTACAAGGGGAGTCAGAATAAACACAAAAAAAAATTTAACAACTAGTTAGTAATATAGAAGCAGCTGTCACACGAACGAACGGCGTGAACGCGCATAATAATAAAATAAAACCACGAACGGAGGAGAAAATTCGCAGTAGAAAAAAAAGAAAAACAGATTCTCAACGTTTTCGCATTGCCATTTGCCGGTGGATTTATAGTATGAGTAAGGTAAGGTATACCAACCATGTTGAAGTGTCTAATTTTGGAAACACAAAATATCTCAAAGTAGTTGTTGACTAATCACCGAGCCAAGAGACCATAGTTACTGGCAGTTTATTTTCCGTTTAAATAGAAAACAAATCAGATAACGCCCTGAAAGTTTACATACCTATCTAAATAATGTGAATATTTATTAAAGTGAACAACAAATAATCATTAAAATCGAGGTATGTATACATATACCTACATAGGTATTCGGTTCTATAATTAGAATTAAACTTTAAATAAATAATGTGATTCAATTCAATCGTTACTAAATTAAATTTAAGATTGGAATTTGACTTTTTGTCTTGTTTTTTTTTCACTTAACTTTTCTTCACTAAAAATATAATAGGGGTGTTCACTGTAATATCGTATTGGTACTTTTTGGGTATGAACTGTCAAAATTTGTTTGATAATTCTTCACAAGTTGAAAACTTTTCACATTGAAAAACAAAATGTTATTTTCGGTCAAAAGTAAACAAACGTAATGTGTAGGTAGGTAGGTAGTTAGGTCGGTACCTATGCCAATTCTATCTTATTGTAAATACAATTTAGCAGTTTACCTATATAAAATTATTCTTTTTAGCAAAAATATTGAAGTGTTTTAATTCGTAACCAATACCCCCTTATTTGATGATAAAAAAATTATCGATTATAAATCAGTTGATCTCTGATAACGGATATAATGATGAAAGTTAAGTAGGAAGCTGACTTCTTTTTAAAATATGAATAAAACAAACCATAGAACATTTGAATTTTTTTTTTTGCATTTCTGACCTAGATTATTAGTTATTGTTTTTAAATATTCAATGAAATAACTCAACGTGTTTCCATTCGATTTCTCTTTATTATTATTCCACATCAATTTGGTAGGTAAGTAAAGTACCTACATCTACCTATAGACACTTACATATTTCCCTTGAAAATCGATAAAACTAAAGTTGATGAAGAAAATATGAAAGTAGGTATGACAATACTTATATACCTGATTTCGTATTGTTGTTTGTCTTATTCCCTAGCCACAACTATTTAAGTACATTTCCAGAAATAATTGCATGCAATGCCAACGTGCAAACAAAAGTTAAAATATCAAAACCTCCCCAATAAGAAATTACCTTCATAAAAATTGAATGTGTTTGGTTATGTAGGTAGGTATACAGGTACATATATATTCTGTTCAAATTATACATATTATACTCATGTCCATAAATTAAGTATCTATACCTAAATATATATACCTATCTATAAATAAATCTACTTTTAAGTTCATGAGTGAAAAAAATACCATATTGGAAACACTTCACTTGGCAACACTAATTTCCTGTTGCCTGTTTCCGCCCGCAATTGGCGCCACCGTCGTTCGTCACTTCACTATATACCGAAATAATCTCACTGCCACCTTCATTGATCCCTTTGGCCCCCTTACACGGTTGGTCATACTTTATATGTGCAATGCATTAAGCATTCTGCTTTCAATTTTATTATTATTTTGTTCAGTTTTGTTTTATACTGACAATTGTAATCGGCTATGTACCTACCTACCTCATCTTAATTATAATATGATTAGAGGTATTGTGTCTTACATTCAGCAAAGTATTTTTATTCTCATTATATAATTTATTCTACCTAGGTATGTAATCTCCGTAACTAAATTCTGAATATCTTACATTTATTTGTGACTTATTAATTTTTTAGATATGTAGATACCTACATTGTTCATACCTATACTATATGCCTATATACTTCCAAGATTTTGCTTAAGTAACTTTCCTTTTTTATTCTTGAAAGTTGTGTTTGATATAGAAAACCTTTTTAGCTTAAGTACATTTGTTGCAATGAAAAAATAGTAACAAATCGACTTGTACACATTTTTTTGAAACAACTGTAAATTTTGTTTCTCATTTAAAATGCATATTTCGGTATGATTGATTGCAGAAATACTACAGCGACGCAAAATAGTTCCTGTTATGTGGTAGCAATCAATTTGTAGTTTTACAATGAAATACCTACTGGAGATGAAACATCTGTCAATTTAAAAAAATAGGCCTGTTTTATTGAAAATTTTACTAGGAAAATCTAAGTAGAGTAAGAAATGTTGAATAAAATGATCCAGTATAACATCGGCTATAAGCTTGTGTAGGTACCAATATCAACGTTCGCAGATAAGAAAGAGAACTATTGTGAATGATTTATTACTAGAGATAAAAGGAATTTGTTTTTGGGGTTCGCCGCCGGGTTGGCCCCAGAAAAATTTGTCTAGCCTCCCGGTTTTGTCTGATTCCAACCAACTGAATGAGGACTTCCTCGGTTATTTTCCCCTCTAATTCGATCATTTTTGTATTGCTGTAACTATATTTGTTTCAACATTACATAATTGTTGAAAATTATTTAAAATCTTTTAAAATCGTTTGACAATTGTTTTAATGGCACTCGTTGTTTTCTATTATCTGTTATTAAGCGCTTTTCATTTTTGCTTCAGAGCAGAGTCTGAGTTGTCAAAAAAAAGTTGTTTCTTTTTTACTTGAGAGCGTTCAGTCAAGCTTTAAAAAAAAAAACATATGTAATTCAAAAATTTAATATGTAACTTTTGAAAATTATTTGAAAACAATATAAGGTTTAATAATAATTATTAAACATACAATATATATCAGGTTGAAAAACGTTCCTACCTAAAGAAAGCTAAGTTCAGACAATTGTCGAATCTGTCAATGGTCTGAATATGGGCTGCCAATATACAATACCTTACAACCTAACAATGCTAAATTGTGTGTTGACACGGTAGGTACCTAGGTATAGGACCTACCTTACAGTATTTTGAATAATTTTAATAAAGGTTTATTATTAGGTATCGTGTTTCTTATATATCTTTCATATTTTCTTGTTTTTACAAATAGACATGCATAATATGTAGTTATGTACATAGATAAGCTAGGTAGGTATACCTATACGAACATTCTTTTTATTTTGTCTACACTTTTCAATTTGTTCTTTCTGTTAAATTAAAAAAAAAAAAAAAAAAAAAAACTGCAATGAGCCGTTGTTAATATACTGCTGAGATTTTTAGTATACATACACATTAAAATGCCTTTTGTATTGGTACCTAACATAGAAAACGTCTGCGGACGGAATATGCGAAACCCGGCATTGCCCATAGAGTTTATTAACCTCACACAAGCAGATATAATGTACCTACTTTTCTGCCTAACCCTACCTACTCTACTATGCAGCAAAAGAAAAATTACATTTATCCATTTTGCTTTTGTTATTCTCTTATTATTTTGCGGAGATTTTCTTTTCTTTTTTATTGAAAAAATCAACGTTTCTAGAATACTATACCTACCTACTGCTGCACTTGACGAAAACTGCTTCAAGCTGTCATTTTAATCAGACATATTGTTTTCTCTGACATTTTTATTTTAAAATGGCTGAAACAATCGGACTTTTTTTTTATTGAAAAAATAAAATAAAAATAACTGCTCACTCAACTTAGTAGAAGACGACGCGAGCTAGTTATCACAATATTTACCTTATGACGTCACAAAACCTAACAAACGAAATGTTTAACAAACACATAGGTACACGGTTCCAGTCCCAACTAAAACTAAGAGCTACCTAGCTATCGGTCGGTATCGGTAACACATTTCCCTCACCGCAGCCCCACCAGCTCCAAAATACATACCTACTCGATTCGATGCAGAAAGTGTATCGGTATGAGATAATAAACTGGTTGAACTTGTTCCAATCCAACCCTGTGCTGCGCCTGACAGCGGGTTGAGATTAAGAGGAAATTTTACACAAAAACAAAACGAGAAAAATTTGAATTCGACAAGAAAGTAGAGTATTCAATTTTTGTTCTCTCGATAGTCTCTTAGCTTAGGTAGTTGCATTTTGCATTTTATATTTTTCAACTTGCGCAGAAAAAGTTTTGACGTTGCCAAAATACAAACCAACTTAAATACCATACAGTACCTATAGGTATTACCTAATAAATGTCTAAACAAGGAAATTGGTTTTCCCTTGTTAATTTTGTTATTAATTTGACGAAACGAAACAATACGTATGTAGGTAGTTATAATTAAATGGTAAATTTGGTAGCACTGCAAAAACCCTATTCACAATGACTGAATTGTATTAATAAGATGTTACCAAACTGCCTTAATTTTTTTTCAAAGAATTCAAAATATGTAGGTAGGTAGGTAACCTTGATACCTATATTTATTTTGAAATTACAGATTATTTTTAAGAATATAAGAAAAAGTCTAATAGCTACATAGGTAGGAAATTAAAATATCATTATACCTATCTACCTAGATTTAAAGGAATCTACCTCATTCCTTGTGTTCTGTCAAAATTATTGATGACATGTGAACTTGACAAGCTCACAATAATTCCTTGCTAATGACATATCAATTTGGGTTCCGTTCCGTTACACTGCATCAGAAATTTCTGCTTTTGCTCCAATAATTTCTATTTTTTATGTATAATGCAAAATGTTTTCTCTCTCTCTATTTCTCTATGTCTCCCTCAACTCTCAAATAATTCGTTTATTATTTACATTTTGTCTCACTTTATAATTTTTGGTGTAAAAATGACATAGTGTGGTGGATAAACGATAAAAAATATTATTGTTTCTTTTTCTGTTTTTGTTGAAAGCTCAGTCACCACACCGAGCGCATGACGAAAGCGTCAGTATCAGTAGACCGGTCGGGCAGTTTTTTTTTATTTAACGGTTTTTGTTTTTATTCTTCAATTCGTACCGATATAAGTATTTATGTGTGAGTGTGAGAAAGAAAGAGATAATGAAAACAAAACTCGAGAAAAAGACAACAACAAGGAGAAAAAGCTTCAAAGTAAGTGTGGTTGTGTTGAGACTTGCGAGTGTGACCACTGTCGCGTTTTTTTTTTATGTAATCGGATCATTGCATGCACGTGCTAAAAGAATTAACCCTATAAACTTATCAATTTAATAATATATTACCACAAAATTAACGGTATGTAAACTGCTTTAACAGCCAGTTTGACAGAAAGATTTATTACGGTGACATATGATTGTTGTTGTTTTGATAATTTAAGTATAATTAAAAATTATTTAATTTGTTGACCTATTTATTATTTGCCATGTACCTACCACCTATATTATTTACTATTATTTTTTTTTTATTTTCTTTATATTTTTTCTCTTCGTAATTTTTCGTGTGTCTCACACATACTGTCAAAGCAAAAACATACATCTAAAAATAGGTAATGAAAATGAAAATTTTTGCGTGACGACGACAAAGTGACGTCTCGACCTTGACTCGAACAGAATGAACTGTGCGGTTGTGATGAGGAACGTCGGTTTTGTGTAGTGTGCTGTGCAGTGCATTCGCCTCTTTGAATTTTATACGCCTAATTATATGTATAAAGATGTATGGAGTGTTGCCGTTGGCGATTGCTTGGTGAGGTGAGGTGAAGTCCGTTTGGGTGTTGTGTTGAATTTGTTAGATGGGGTTTGTTTGTTTTTTTTTATTTTTTTATTTTTTTTTTTATTTTATTTTTTTCGGGAGAGGAGATGGTGATGAAGATTTAAAGAACTGGTTTTTATACTTGCCGTTGCCTGGCTCGCTGATGCCTTTTGGTTGAGGAAGATGATAATATGCTTTGCTTAGCGGTTTTGTGATAGTTCTTGGGTCTCTTTGGAAAGAGTGTTATATTGATATATAAGTTGGCAAGTAGGTAGGTAGGTGGGTACCTACATATATCCGCGTTATTTCGCATAGGATTTAAGGTTAAGTTTTATTCCGCTTAGTTTGATGAAAAATAATAATTGATTGTAGGTAAGTCGGATTCGTAAATGATTTTATGTAGGTAGGTATACCTACCTACCTACCTATGTCCTTGTATGTGTAAAAAGCAATGTGAATTTAGTAAAATGATTAAAAGAAAGAGAAAAATTGTGATGTGTAGCTTTTATAATGTCTGTTTGCTTTTGTCCCGATTAGCTGGGCGTTTTACTTGTGTTTCTGAATAATGTTGTTCATCAGTTCGAAGTTAGTTGGAATGGAACGAAAGAAGACTGCACTAAAACTAAAAGAAGATGCCTACCTAATCTTATGATTTTTGTATGGTAGGTTGTTACCTACATGTTTATTTTGTACCTACCTATGATTTTATTAATTTAACATTTTTGATGAAAAAATACAGTTAGTCATAAAGCTTTTCGGTACCGTCCACTAAAAAAAATTAAGTAGGTACCTCTACCCGTTCTATGAACAGACAAAAAATAGCGAAAAAAGGTGTTAAGCTATAATAACGATTAAAAATATTTATATAACGGATTCAACATTCCCAAAAGAGAGAACTCCTGGTAAAAACTAAAGCCACGACAACAGCATTCAGCTGGCTTCAGATATGGAAAAATCCATCCCTGGGAAGCTTGCTGGGGTTTTCGAGGTCAACTGACTAACTCCGCTCTTGTGATCCCACTATAAATTTTTTTTCACGGCCGTAAAGTGTGTCAAATTAACGCACGTCAATTCTGTGTTCAGATGGCAGAAAATAGTTTTTTTTTCAAATTAAAGTCTTACCAAGGTTTAAAAAACAAAGAAAAATATAAATTAGGGAAAACAACTTTCGAATACCTATGTATTTCATTTAATTTTGAATTTGAAAAATGCTTTCAGATAAAATTTCAAAAATTCACGCATAACTTATAGTCATTTGACCATAGAGTTGTTCTATGTACCAAATAGATGTTACCCATACATACATAAATTGAATAATCGATCAAATATGTTAGAAATTTCCTTGCGTTCGTAGGTACATACAAATCCGACTATGATAGCCTTCGAGAATTAATGCAACCCATTTCCAACTGGACATTGCCTCTCACACATATCGTTAAAAGTAGGTACCTAAGTGTAAATAAGTAGAAAGTAAAACCAAGAAGAATCACATTTCAATGCCTAATGTTGAAATCACGATTCAACAGACCAATTTGAAATTTATCCAGACAATTGGAAATAGAATTTTTAACAGTCTCCCATACCGATTTCTCGAATACCTAGGTTCCCTCTCCATTATACCTACCTACACCTACTAGGTGTCTGTACGCATATGATATCTAAGAACTTTCATAACATCCCATTCGAATTTCATTCAGAAAAAGTGTTTAACTGCATTTCCAAATTTCTTTTTCATTTATTTAAAAAAAAATAAACAAATAAATGTAAAAAAAAAATCTTTGATATGGCAACCCCCTACTACAATCTTAATTTAGTCTTGACCGAATGTACTTTATTTTGTGTTTGTATGAAATACGGAAACGAAACGATGGAATTTTTTGCATGGCTGCTGGCTGAGAACGTTGATATAAATATTTATTTTATGCAAAAACACAATTTTATCTTGTGTACATGTATGTTTTGTGCGTCTCTTTCTTTACCATTTTAAGCTGATTGATACTGTTGCCTTTTTCACTCTCTCTTAATTCAACGTCATCAAATCAATTTTTGCAAATTTTCTCATCTGCCTGCCGGTTGACGGCAGTCGGCAAAGTAGTTCTCTATTAACTAGAAAACTAGTCTTATAAGTCTTTCGCTCTATGAAAATGTTTGTCTCTGTTTATGGAATCAAATTCACCACCATCTCCTCAAATTTTTGTTTGTCTCTTTCAATTTTGCCCAATTTGAATGGGAAATTTGCTATCGCCATTTTGTTTGAGAGGACATTATGTTGGAAACATTTTTAACCATCTCTCTTTAACTACCTTTGGTATAAAAACGAAAACGAGACGCTATTATATATCCATGCGATTTCTTCTTCCTTTCGTTTAAATTGAAAGAAACAATTTTCTCTTTTCGTCTTTCGAATATTTTTTTTTCTCCATCGTCTTTTTCGTCCGTCGAGAACGAACACAAAATCAGTTTTTTTTCAACTATATTTTGCATCGTGAAAAGTTTCTTTCTCTGTCAAAAAAAATTTAAAAAAATCTTAAATTTCTGTGATAAAAAATCGAAAAAATTATTCTCGATTAAGTGAATGCAATTGTGAACTTGTAATTAAATTATTTTTCACATTTTTTTCAACCTAAAAAAGGGGTGAACTTGTTCATAATTATTTTCTTCTTCGGATGCGGTTCGGTTTTCTCGTCGCCGTCGTTATGTGTGTATGTATGAGTGTGAAAAAAATGAATTGAGAAAATGAAATTGAAGAAAAGAAGACATCTTGTCAAATAAAAAAGAAATTTGTATTTATTTGGTGTTTCGATCATAAAAATCATATTGGAAATGGTATTTTGTATCAGTCATAATACAATAAAAACAAATTATTGTGAAAATTAAATTAAATTTTGAGAAAAAATAGTGTTGAGATTTTAATTCTTCTTCGAGTCTCGATAGTTGTAGTCTGTCAAAATGAATTTCGCCAGCAGGAAAGGTGCTTAATGATATTCTAATTTTTTTAAACTTGTCTTAGTTCAGTCAAAAATATATATATAGTTAATATTTTATTTAGTTGTTAAAAATGTGGCGAATAATATGCTCGTTAATAATATTGCGTTATACAATAAATAAATTGCACATTGAGGGGGAGAGATATTCATAAATTGTTAATTTGTAGGTACTATTTGCCATTGTAGATTTTTGAAAATTAAAAATGGCACAATATTGACTGGACTAATCAAAGGAAATGATATCATTTTTAAATATTTACTTTATGTTTTAGAACTAAAAATTAATATTTGTTTTTTATTTCTTACAGATGTCCGCCGGCGCCCAATTGCAGATGGCACCACAGACGACGTCGACCATAAGCCATCACCAGCATCACCAACATCATTTTACAACTAATACACCACAGCAACAGCAGCAACAACAACAGCAACTTCAGCCTCAACAGCAGCAGCAGCATCTTCCCCATCATCCGCATCAGATTCAACATCACCAGCAGCAACAGCAACAACAAATTCCACATCAACAACATCCACAACAATTACAACAACAACAACTACCCCAACATCAACAACAGCACCAACATTTAACGGGTCATAGTAATCCGGATTCAAATATGAGCACAGGATCTTCACATAGTGAAAAAGATGTCAACGATATTGTCTACAATTCGGCATTAGGAGTTGGTGGTGTTGTTACTTCGTCGTCGATTGGTGGAATCAACAATCCAAATAACGGTAATAATAATAATAATAGTAGCAGTTTAGTTGTAGGCGGAAGCAATTTAGTTAACGTTGGAGTTGGCGCTCTAAATAGTAGCAGTAGTAGTACTAACAATAATAATAATAATAACGGTACTCTCATGAACACAGGCAACATGGGCGCGCTGGAGAAACTGCCAAGAACTCCGTCGGATCGTAAAAGAAAACGAAAAGCGCCTCCACCCTCGGCAGACGATAGTGGTGGTGGTGGGGCAATTCCAGGTGGAGGTAATTCTGGTGGCAATCCTAGTAAACATAATCCGCGTCTGGTCCTGCAAGTAGGCTCAACGAATTTCTCTTTGAATTTAGGCAGCACGCAGGCATCGGCAGCAGATCGCTGCGGCATGCCAACAACAAAAGGTGCCCGCCTTGCCATGCCCATGAATGACGGAAAAAAGATAAATGATTATTTTAATAAGCACACGGCAAACAGTCCTATAAGGACACATGCGGGATCAAAGTCACCATCGCCCTCGCAGGGTGGTGGTCCTGCCGGCAGCGGTAGCGCTGGCGGGTATCCACTATTCCCACCTAGTCCACAGCAGCCGCCAATGGGCGGGCTGACTTCCGTATCAACGGCAGCAACAGCAACAACACCAGGCGGCGGGACGCCTGGCGTAGTCGGGATGAATTCCGTGGCATCTGTTGCCGAGTATCACTACAATAAAAATCGTCAAACTTCCATGGTTCCTCCGCAATCACCGCTGTCAACGGTGATGCCTACTTCAGTATCGGGCGGTAGCTTAGTTGGTGGTGGTGGCAACAGTGTGGTTGTAGTGCCCGGCAATGTTGGCACAACACTGGTGAATAGTACAAGTTCGATAGTGGTGGGTGGCAGTTGTGGTCCGCCTCCACCGCCACCACCACAGCTCAGTACGAATCCCATACAAACCTCCCAACAGCAGCAGTCGCAGACGTCACAACAACAACTGCAACAGCAATCATCCCAGCAATCAAACCTGCCACCTAACCAACAACAACAACAACAGCAGCAGCAACAACAAACGACTACATTGCTGCCGCCGCAACTCCACTCACATCATTCGATCTCCATGCAAACTAAATCAACGCAAACCGATTTTACATACATGGAAATGCAGGAACGAGATTCAGAAATTGAATCAAGCAAAACGCGACTTGACGAACTGACAAGACTGTCCGATGAGCAAAAAGGGCAAATAACTGCCCATCAAAAGCTTATTGATCAACACAAATCGCACATTAACAAGTGCATCGACGTGGTGAAGAAGCTCTTAAAAGAGAAGAGCAACATCGAGAAGAAGGAAGCGCGGCAAAAGTGCATGCAGAATAGGTTACGTCTGGGCCAGTTTGTTACCCAAAGGGTGGGTGCAACATTCCAAGAAAATTGGACGGACGGCTATGCTTTCCAAGAGCTGTCCAGGCGGCAAGAAGAAATCTCTGCTGAACGCGAAGAAATCGATCGCCAAAAGAAGATGCTCATGAAGAAACGACCAGCGGAGAGTGGTCGTAAGCGAAATAATAACAGTAACAATAGCAGTAATAATGCAGGAGGCGTTGGAGGTGTCGGCACCGGAGGTAACTCGAATTCTTCACGTGGCGGTAGTAATTCGGCTAGTGTTGGCCTCGGAGGAGATTCTTCGTCGTCAGCGTTGCACAATGGCGGCGGTGGTGTTGGTTCGGGTAGCGGAAGCAGCGGCATTGGCAGCAGTACAGTAGCCTCCGATACGGCAACGTTTCTAAAGCCAGACCCAGTGTCCGGAGCTTATACAGCTCAGGAATACTACGAATGTGATGAGATTTTAAAATTGCGACAAAATGCCCTCAAGAAGGAGGACGCTGACTTGCAGCTGGAAATGGAGAAGCTCGAGCGCGAACGAAATTTGCACATTAGGGAGCTGAAAAGGATACTGAATGAAGATCAGGTAAGTTCTTTGTTTTATATTTTTATGTAAACATTTTTGAATAGAAAATATTTTGGTAACCTTGTTTTCATCGCATTCTATTCTAAAATGCATTATACACTGAGTTGAATTGAAATACTGAGTTATATTTTTGGAAATTAGATCCCTATGTTTTTTTTACATAGCGAAGCAATAAATTAAAAAAAAACCTTTGCTTTTTTAAGGCTCTGTCAAACAGAGCGCAATCCGGCGTTCTTTGTGAAAATTTATAAATAAAATTTGACCGCCGATTTCTTATTTTCTCAGTATTTATGTTGACCGGACTTTCGCGCGTCGTCGACTCAAAGAGCAAAAAAGTAAAACAAAAATAACTAGATTTAATGTTTGAGACAGTTACATGTATAAATTGTCAAGATCAAATATCCCAAATCATCAAACTTGCATCTTTCGTTTTGAAATGTTTTAATGCAAAAAAACACATATTTAGACAGAAATGCCAATCAACGTCCAAAATTAAGTTATTCTATATAGGAATTTCCCAAAAATCAACCAACCGTACTATGTAGTTGAAAGCAAACCAAAGCTAATGCCATAATTCTGTCAAATTTACGAACCGGAAATTAACGAAAACTTACCGAAACTATTCGCACTATACGAATACCTTGTACGGCACCACACGTAGCATTTCTTCATTTAGATATAGTCTAGCCTTAAAGCACTTCTAATCCGAAGCTGTGTCTCACTGTATATAAATCTCTACAGATATGTATATGCGCATATTCAGGCACAACGTTTCGATACTATTGGTATTTCGAATATATATCATTATTGCTATTAGCTAAGCTACACCCACCACCCTTATTAATGGCGAAAAGCTAATAAATTTTTTTCCTTGTGGCAGAGGCAAACAAAGTCACCCTCCAATATAAAGACATTAACCTCATGTAACCCGAAAATTACACAATCAATTTGTATTCTATGTTTTGTTATAAAATAGAATTTCATAGATAGTTTAGTTTAATATTTTATTTTGTTTCTAGTCTCGTTTCAACAACCATCCAGTGCTAAATGATAGATATCTGCTACTTATGCTGCTTGGTAAAGGTGGCTTCTCGGAAGTGCACAAAGCATTTGACCTAAAGGAGCAACGATATGTTGCATGCAAAGTGCATCAGTTAAACAAAGATTGGAAAGAGGACAAAAAGGCTAATTATATTAAGTAAGTTTTTATTAATTTATTTGGAAATAAATACAGTTAATTAATTCAATTATCATTTTTTTTTTCAAATAGACACGCTCTTAGAGAATATAATATTCACAAAGCCTTGGATCATCCTCGTGTAGTTAAATTATATGATGTCTTCGAGATCGATGCGAATTCATTCTGTACAGTTCTTGAGTATTGTGATGGACATGATTTAGATTTTTATTTAAAACAGCATAAAACGATACCAGAGCGTGAAGCCAGATCAATTATTATGCAGGTGAATTAATAAGCAAAAATAATATTAAATTGTGGAATATTACAAACAAAATATTGACGTAATGAGTTCTTTAAATGTTAACTAATTTATTAAACTATCAGATACTAATAAAATTTTTGTTTTCTTATTGTCTATATTCTTAGGTTGTTTCCGCATTGAAATACTTGAACGAGATCAAACCACCTGTGATCCACTATGACTTGAAACCGGGCAACATTCTCTTAACTGAAGGCAATGTATGTGGTGAAATTAAAATAACCGATTTTGGTCTCTCCAAAGTGATGGACGATGAGAACTATAATCCCGATCATGGCATGGATTTGACCTCGCAAGGGGCTGGCACATATTGGTGAGTATGTGTGGGGATTTCAATTAGTTGTTTGTTTGTGTGTGTGGGTGGTAGAGTAGTTCTTTGTATTTATAATTATTGTATGTTAAAATTTTAGCATGTAAAATAAGAAACAATTTTTATGCAAATTTTCTATTTTTCTTCAGGTATCTTCCACCAGAATGTTTTGTCGTGGGTAAAAATCCTCCTAAAATTTCATCGAAAGTCGATGTATGGAGTGTCGGTGTGATATTCTATCAGTGTCTGTATGGCAAGAAGCCATTCGGTCATAATCAATCTCAAGCCACAATACTAGAGGAGAACACAATACTGAAAGCCACTGAGGTTCAATTTTCAAATAAGCCAACAGTGTCCAATGAAGCAAAGGTAAGTTTATTTTTTTGATTCCGGAAAAGAATTACTTAAAAAATATGTTTGTATGATTTCAGAGTTTTATTCGAGGTTGTTTGGCATATCGCAAAGAAGACCGCATGGATGTTTTCTCATTGGCGCGGCATGAATACATTCAACCTCCTATTCCAAAACATGGTCGTGGCCAATCGATGACAGCGGCGCAACAACAACAGCAACAGCAGCAGCAACAACAGCAGCAGCAGTCATCCACGTCACAGCAAAATTCGGCGCAAACCTCATTCTCAGCGGGCATGTTTGGTAATTTAAATCAGTCTAGCTCATCCTAGCTGATGTCGAAACGTAATTCGAACTCCTAATTGCTGAAATTGATTGCGACAGCGCCGCCACTGCCACCGCCGCCATCAACATCTCAATCACCGCCAAAGCAGTCGTCGACGCCGCCGCCATCATTATCACCAACCACAACTTTAACATTCGCCGCGCCGAATAGACCACAACAAGTCAAGACAACGAAAGTTAAGATGACCAACAATAATGCCAGTTGCAGAACTAGCATCGCCACTAGCATACCCACAACCAAAACTACAACAAATTCTCGAACGGCGAGATCGACACCACCACCAGCAACATCAACAATAGCCAATCGACGTCGTAGAAAACCGTCGTCGTCCACCGCCAATACATCTTCCACCATCTCCAAGCGTAGCTGAGAGAAGAAAAAAAGTATCAAACAATTTAAAAGAAAATAACAATCAAAGAAAAAAAGTGATTCCATAAAAAATAGGTAACTTTTCTATTCGTAGATGTCGCTAGTGTTGATACTTTTCAAGATATTGTGATAGAAATTTGACAGAAGAAATAATAATGTTCATTCTCTCTTTCGTTAAATTCTCTCTTTTATCAAAGAAATGGAAAAAAAAACTTATCCAAACATTTGTTGTGCTTGACTTTTTGTAAATGCGATTTGACATTAAGGTTTTTTTTTTATATTTTAGTTATTTTTGAATTCTCAATTTGACCGCAATTAACTTTTTATTTTCGTTAAATTTTCGTTAATTTTATTTTTTCAGTATTATAATAGCTTCCATACCAAATTTTCTTTAAAATTAACATTTTCGATTTAACAAATAAAAGGGAGGGTACGATAAGAGAATGAAAACAAACAAACTATGAAGAAGAAATAAGATGGCGGACATTAGAACAAAATATTTTCGCTGTCCTCCTAAAATCCCCTTCAAAAGAAAAAAAAAAAAAAAAACTTAGAAGTGATGAATAGAATTATGTAAATTTTTTTATTAAATATTGTCTTATCAATATTTATTGTACAGTTAAATTAAATTTCCCGAAAGCTGAATCCCCTCAAAGTGTGAAAGCAAAAAGGAATCGAGTAAATAACAGGAAAATATCGCAAAATAATTCAAAATAGGCTTAGAAAAAAAATTTAAACAAGAAGTGAAAGTATGCGAAGATAACATTTATAAATAATTAAAAAATAATTAAGAAGTTATTAAATAGTTATTAAACAAAAAAAAAAACTAAATAAAGTTAAAATCATAGAATGAAACAGTTTCATTAAAATAAATATATATATATACAATACATATATAGTTAAACATAAATAAAAACTAGACAGTAAAATAATGAATGAAGCAGAGATAAAAAAAATATTAGATTATACATAAAAAATAATTAAATTTTAATGAAAACATTTTTTATTATTATCAATTATTATGTTTTTTGTTAGTTTTAATATTATTTTTTAACAAAAAACGATATATATATATATTTAAACGATAATATAAACTAAATAAAACACACCCAATGTGAAAAAGGAAATTGTCCCTATTGATTGCATTAAAAATTTAATTTTTATCAACAAACAAAATAATTCAATGTGTATAATAATCTGTATGCAACAGTAAACATTTTAAATATATATATATATAACATTTACTATTATACAGTGAATATATGTATGTATTTGTATGTAGTAAAAGAAAAAACAAAAAATAAACATATATTTCAAAGCATATTTCAATACATACGTGCGCATGGTTTGTCTCTTGTGTATTTATCATTACTGCAAAATAAACAAAACAAAAAGTTATTATATATTCTCAAAATAAGCATGAATATGGGAAATCTATATAAATATATATATATATAAACAGAATAACGAAAAATATAATATAAATATGAATATAATAAAATTTAAAAAAATAAAGATTTTTTTGTGAATATAAAAACATAAGAAAACTGAATGATTGATTTATTTGTTGAGTATTTTACTATCTAATTAATAATATTAAAGAAAATGATGATGATGAAGAACAAAAAATTACAACATAATTAAATAAAAAAATAAATGCGATAAAGTTATTTAAAATGAATTAATTATTGTATTATTAATGAAAATAGCAAAAAAAACAAAACAATTTTCCGCTCTGGGCATTGTTTAGCGGATTATACACAATTGTCACCACCCTCCCATAATATACCAAGACAACCAACCACCACCGCCTCCAAAATTCATACTCAAGAACTAAAAAGAAATAGACATCCGACAACAGGCAAACAAAACACGAAAACAAGTAACACATCATCGGGACAAGTTATTTATTTATAAAAAAAAAAAAAAAAATAATAAAAAAAACTATTTAATAAAAAAAGAAATAGAAATTAAAGACTCTTCTTTTTAATTGTTAATCTCTTAAATCAATTAAAGTAAAATAAAACTATATATTAAAACTTGAAAAAAAAAATAGAAACAAATAAAATCCAATACAATTAAAAGAAACAATTTCCAGTAAATGTTAAAAAAAAAACAATGCAGAAAAACACATACGTTAAAAATAAAAAAAAAAAACATTTTTTGATTATTATATTACTATAGTGGTAACAAAAAATTTTAAAAAAATGAAAAAAAAAAAAAAAAAAAACTGGCAACAAAAAATCAATAAGATTAAATTAAAATACAATTAATTAAAAATAAAAATTACAAAAAAATATTAAAAAAAAATCTAATGGTATTTTTTATTTGAACGACTCTTTTAAAACTTATATTTTGTAATGTGATGTTTGTAGATAGCATTACATAAAATAAAGCTTACGGGCAAACAGCTCTATGGCCAGGGTTACACATGTGAGTTTTACTTACGTTAATTACTCGTGTGAGTAAATTCTAAACAAATTACTAGTATAATCAACTCTTTGAGTAGCTTACGGTAAATTGAACAACATACGTAAGCTGTGAGCTGGGAGCGGAAGAAAACGGTATAAACAAGACATCAGTCATTTACAGAAGTTGTTTACAGCTTATTGAATGGGCTGCTGTAAGTTTTCAAACTTATGCAAGTATTTTTTTTATTGTAAGTTCAGCTATAGTGTAAACGTTCTTGTAAGTCATGTTCTGAAGACTTGCATAATCTTGGCCATATGAATTATATCGTAATCGAAAGAGTTTCGAGAATTCTTATTATTCCAGTCGGCAGATAATTTTTTTAGCCGGCCACCACAGAAAGAAAATATTAAAAAATAACGGTAATACAAACATTGCCTTGTTATACCTTTATTTTTAAATAAAGTTGTTTCAGTCCCTAAATGGTTTTTGAAAAACTAATTTTCAAACTCAAAATTTTGAAAAAAAAAGTTGTTAGCTATTTTTTTCTTCAAAATTTTATTTTATTAAGTACTACTTTTGTTTTCAAAATTCAATACTCTATTTAATTTTTGGTCAAAATCAGAAAACAAGATATTTAAATGTCTTCTACTTTCTGAGACTATTAAACATAATAAAAAACCACCTCTTCTAAGAAAATCAACTTTTGTTGGTCCTACATAACTGGACTTTTATGTAATTTAATTTTTCAAATATTCTTTAATCGTATAATTATACAATTTTAATACAAAAGTACAGGACATTTGAGTATCTGGACAGGCAGACGGCAACGCCATTGCCCACATATTTTATTATATTTTATTTTTGTAATAATAATAAATAAATAAATCTAAAATAAAAATTGTAATTTTGTATCTGGTTTTCGGATTTTTACCAAAAATTAATTAGAGTATTTAATTTTAAAAACAAAAGTAGTACTTAGGACCGGCCTTTTCAACTCTTGCTAAATCTCTGGTTTGGTCACCAGGGAATTTTTCTAACCAATTGTTTTCAAATTCGGTTCACTACAATTCGTCTTTTCAGAATTTTGTCTGCTTTGGTTACCAAACAAGAGATTGTTCCAATTTTCCAGTTTTATCCAGATGTATAACGAATCTCTGGTTAAGTTTTTTGATATTTTTGTATTGTTTCGCCGTTCTGCCATTCATCAACAACGAAAAATTCTTTATAACGTCAAACAAATTAAAAAAAACAATTATTTTTCCAAAACGTTACAAATAAAGGAAAACAACTTAACGGATTACACAATCCATTCGGGGATTTCAGAATTCTGATAGATATTTTCCACTACGAAGGGATTTAGTGATAGTTATTTCGGGATTCGGAGAATTCTTTCGATTACGATGGAACGTGTGATAGAATATTAGTGAATTGTTAAAGAAGCGAGCTGGTTGCTGCAGAACATACCGATTTCTGTCCTTGACCATTACATCGGATGTTGCAAAATTATTAGGTATGTAGGTACCTATGTCCGTAGGTGACAAATGATAGTTGATTATCTATTATGTATATTAATTACGATTTCACACAAATGTCAAACAATATATTCGTTAACCAAAGAGTTTCCATGGTTAACCAAGCAAAATTGACTGGTTAATGAAATCTTTGTTAACCATAGATTCTCTGATTAAAATTTCTCTGAAAAGAACAACTAGCTGTTAACTAACTGGAATAATGAAACTAACCATCGAATTTCATCTGTTTGACGTAATCAATTGTAATCATAGGAAATCTTTTTCAATTTTTTTTTGAAAAGACAAAATCTATAGTTACCAACAGATATAACCCATGATTATAGTTAACCAGACTTAAAAAGTCCGGCCCTTAATAAGGTAAAATTTTGAAAATATATGTAATGACAAACAATTTTATTTTAATTTAATTTTTTTTTATCAAAATTTTGAGTTTGAAAATTAATTTCTGTAGTTTGTGAATTTAATTTAATTTGTTGTGTTCTGTAAAAAAATTGAATCAATAGCAATATATTGGAATCTTCGAATCAAATGAGGAGAAAACTAACATTTTTCTTTTATTTATATATTTTTGAAACAAAATTCGATAGAATAATTTTTCAGTGCAGAGCGATTTACACGTATGTATGTAAATAAAACGAAAAGTACCTATTTGTAAATGACTATTTTTTCCTTTTGAGTGAAATAAAATATTTTTTGTTTAACAATTAATTTACTTTTACATTTCATTTATATTTTATTCATCCCCCAATTTAAACTGAATTCGATATTTTTTAAATCCATGTATGAAATGTTTGGTCATTAAATATGATTCTGGCAATGGTGAATTGAAATAAAATAAAAAGTATCAGTGAAAAGTTGAACAGTTTAAAAATTAATGGAGTTTGACCCACTTGCACGAAAACAAAGGATACATTTATAAAATCGCAGTTAGCTATCCAGGACTATATAGATAAATGTGTATGTGCACGAATGAAAACACAGATAACCAAAGATAAAAGAATACTAATAGGAACAGAAAACCTCAACAAAACAAGAACAACATTTGCTATACACATTAATGCGAACCTCACCGATAGCAACTTGTCGAATTCTATTTGACGGATGTAAAAAGTTATCCAGAGAAAAATGAGTGGATGAATATTTAAGATTTTGCAACGAGTTTATATTTTTATCGATGGCTAGTACCTATGCATGGATAAATCAGTGTTTACTAATGTCAAAAAAAATTCGTGCAAGTGTGCCTTAGTACCGAATTTCAATATTTATAAACTATCAACAGATTTAAATAAATTTAAAGTCGACAAAATATTTCTGCGTTTCTAATCAAAAGCCTTTTTCATTTCTCTTACAAAGTCATCAAGAGTGAATTACGAACAGGGTTTTTGACCACCGTGCGTACATTACCTAGACTTAGCTAACGGCTTATAGCCGTAATTTTTTTAACTTAAAATGGGTTGCACCAACATTAGGAGGTTGTTCATTTTCTTTGCGGACTCATCTTGCAACTTGACTCATCGTCATCCGCCATAATAGAGCGAATGTGCCAAAATCAATTCATCGAAATAAATTTGTTTTAATTTCAACATATAAATGATTTCAACATATATAAATGATTTCAACATATAAATGATGTGTACCCCTTTTCTTGTTTTTCAGTTTGTTCTATTCGTTAACATGTTTCTGTAATCGAGGACTTAACGAAGTCCCGACAAAAACTGTATTAAGTTCACGAACTATGTACCTTCCTGTATGTTATATGGAAACATTTTAGCCGCGTTTTTTTGCACTTTTTGAAAGTCCATAGAGTTGTTGGAAAAACGACTTTGAGAGAATAATAAATAAATTAGCCCGAACCATTACCGACTTAATTTGACGTTCCCATAACTAAGTCGAGATTTATGTAACTACATGCATAATAGAGGTGTTTTTTATCAGTTTACATAAATACAACTTAACTCCAGAAAAATTATAGGAACTGAAATTACAAACATGGTCTTTAGCGTAGAAGTCTTCATTAGGAAATAGAATCCTTTTGAAAATGTACAAAATTAAAATTCTACTCTAATGACATTCTCCCCGCTTTCTAAAATCAGCCGAGTATTCGTCTCAAAATTGGTATCGAATTACTTTGGGCAAAACAATAATTTTGTTTATTTTTATTTTTGATTAGTATCTATTCAGTTGAAAAAGAGTGTACGACTGGCACCTTTTGTGTTTACTCTACCCTACCGACAACAGAAATCACGTGGCTCCCTCTTCTCATTCATTATATACAATCTAGGTTATGTATATTTACGTAGTGTAGTAGTAGTAGTAGTATTTATACATTTTTTTAGTATAAAAATGAACACTGACATTAGATCATTATTTGTTTACAAAAAAAAAAATATTTCAACGTTTTAAGTTTTTCTTACTTTTTTTTGATATAATTTTTGTTTCTTGAACTTAATTTGTGATTTTGTTTCATTAAAAAAATGCCTTGTCCTGTTTTCATATCACACAATGAAGTTAAAAGTGTTCTCACTTGGCCATTAGTAAATGAATCCATCGAAGAAGCATTCATAGCAGTTGTAAATAAAGAAAACTCTTCTAAGGATCATCCTTATGCTTTTCAAAATGCGAGAACTGAAACACCAACTCAAAATAACGATGGATTTCTGTTAATTATGCCAGGATTTATTGGCAACCATAAAACTAGTGTCGATGGCGAACTTAAATTATTTGAAACCTTAGCATGTAAACTGGTTACGTGGGCACCCAAAAACAAGCAACATAGTCCACCATTACCAACTATACTTGCTAATATATTGCTCCTTGATTCACAAACTGGAAAACTGCAATGTGTTATGGATGGAACACTCATCACTGCCTGGAGAACAGCTTCGGCATCAGTTGTTGCCACGAAATATTTGTATTTTGGCAGAAAACATATAAATCCTTCTGATGGAGTGAAATTAGCGATTGTTGGTTGTGGGATTCAAGGTGAAAGTCACGCACTGGGTATGTGTACAGAATTTAAAGTCGATGAGATTCGTCTATGGAACCGAACGGCTAGTAAGACTGTTAAACTAGCTGCTCAGTTGGAAACACTACGGAAGTCTTTTGTGAACCAAAATCTCAAAGTTATAGAATGTTCATCTGTTGATCAATGTGTTTTTAATGCTAATATTATTGTTACTGCAACACAAACGAATGAAGCTCTGCTGCACTTGGACATGCTAAAGGATGATGTGCACATCAATGGTAAGAAAAAGAAAATAGTGTTTCGTTTTAATAAATTCAATTTATAATTTATTGACAGCTGTCGGAGCTAATGACACACATTACAAAGAACTTGGTCAAGATATTTATGATGTTGCTTCTGTATACATCGACCACTGGGCTGAAGCAAAGAACGAACTTACAGGACTAAAGACCAATATCGTGTGCGAGGTGGGTGATGTTATATGTGGAAGCAGGACTATAGAAAAAGGCATTTCAGTATTTCAATCATTGGGTGAGTTATACTTATGTTGAATGTAAATCATTTTAACAATATCCGGTATAATTATCTTCAACAGGAATGGCCGTCGAAGATGCAACTGTGGCTCAAGCTGTTTATCAGCATTTAAATAAAAAATAAGAATAAGTAATTGTGATATATTTCAAAAGAAGAAGCGTCTAGGTATTATAACTTTTTTTATTAATTCACTTTCTTTTCTTTATGTTTATTGTTGAAAATCACTTGTTCCTCTTTTGTTAGTTTGAAAATTACTTTTCTAATGTGATATAGATTTTAAACTTGGCTTTTGGAGGTGTTATCCCTGCCTCTTGGCTTTTTAGCAACACTGGAATCGGATAGCAATATTTTATCAAATCTCTAAAATTATCCAAAACAGTAGAAATGTTAATATACCACGTATTTAAAGAGAAGAACGTGTGTCTCAATTCTCAACGACATTTACTCGCTACTGTCTTTACTGTTTGTTACGGCATGCGGTATTTTATTCTTTTTATTTCTTTTAAAAGACGTTGTATATTATAAAATATAAATTTATTCGAATAGCTATCTTAATATTAAATAAATGTTTTCAATTTTGTATGACCATCCATTACTTAAGAAACATTTGTTGCCAAAGCTAGATAGTACCATAGTACACATACAAAAAATCGACTTGTTTTTTTTTTTACTCTTTTAACAATTATTTTTGAGTTAAAATGCAGAGAAATAAAGTAAAACAAATACGGATGTATGCAGGAGATTTTTTTTCGGTTCGGTTTGAGTGTTTTTTATTATAGGGAATTAGGGCGATAATAATTACTCGATATGCTCGCATAGCGAAATCTACTTCGGTGTGTTTGAAACCATTTGTAAACTCAATGATAGTATACCTATCTATACGCAAATTGACATACAAAAAAAAAAAACATTTAAAAAGTGCGTACGCCACAGTGCTTGTTTTTAACGCACCAAATTATACTTCTTTATACTTCCCAGTCATAAAAAACTTCGGATATGGAAGGATTCAATATTGAAGGCACTGGATTATTACGATTGAAGAACAATCGTTCAGATCAGTACGTAGAAAGTTAAAACTCTTAAAATATCGTGTGCCGCTAAGCAATTAACAAAGACCCCGGACTGCTACAAGTCTTAAATTACCTGACATCCAGGAATTGTATTGGAATGGAATGAACAGGTCAAGTCTGAATAAATGCAACATCTACTAAAGTTATTTTTACAAAGAAGGAAAACTGACTGTTCAGGTTTGTTTTTGTCCACTATTACTACGCAAAATGAGATCAGTTCAAGAATTACTCTTCTGGGTCAGCAGGTATTCAAGTACCATCCCGCAAATCTTCGCATTAGATCCTGAAGGTGTCTACAGCATCCGAAGACCCCCAACAGATGGCGCACACAAGTGGAAAACGACCTCGGCAAACTTGCTGTGTAAAATTAGCTGGCTGCAAATGTTTGTTGGTAGAGGCAGTGCCCGTAGTCAATCCTGGGCTGTAAGCACCATCTAAAGTAAAGTAAGTAAGAAGCATCGTAATAGCAAGCACGCGATTAGGTAATGGAATCCCAGTTTTTATAAAAGCACATGTAAAACCAAAGTCCGCACATATTGCCATTGGTACACTCCAACAATCTTGTTGAAATTCTTGCGGATTGCTAAAAACTTTGTGTGGATGAGGTAAATCAAAAAGATGCACCTGCAAGAAGTCAACGAAGGTTAAGTAGATCGGATTTCTTTATATCTAGCATTAAAAATCGTGCAGCTAATACCAAATGTAGATGAACATCGTCATGTATGCCTAGAATTCGTACATATTTGCTTGGTTTCATTTCATCCCGTTGTATTAAAACAAACATTCATCGATGATGAATGGAGCCGTGCTTAATTTAAACAGGATGCTTTTGAAGCAATGTAGACAATAGAAACCAAAGGCGAGCTGCTGCTAACCACTCGAAATGGACAATGATGGACAATAATCCCATTCCCACCAACTTGATAAATCAATGATATCAACTAAAAAACTAAAGAAGAGCCTCTGATGGTGAAATATCCACATTACGAAAGATGTTTTAAAAGACTCAAGAACTCCAAGTCGGCACAAGTGGTAGGAATCTTCTTCCACTTTAAGGCTATACTTAGGGGAGCATTTCTAGAGATAAGCTCTAAAGAAGTATACAAAGGCGATTATATCGACACCAAGAATCACCTAGAATACAGAATGGCCACAGATAAAGTCGGAAACCATCTCACCATGCGTCTGATGGATGTCAATAAATAAATAAGACAAGGACGCAAGGAGATGCTCTATCATGTGACCAAGGTTTGAAGCATTTACGGTTTAAAATAAAACTAACTAATAGATGTGATTTTTCTTATCATTACATATAACTGTAGTTGGTAGTTCTTGGTTTATAATCCTTTTTTTCGTTCGCCCCCCCTTCATTCCCAACCAATTCGATCTGTTATTAAACTAGCCTTCGCTTTTGTACTTATTGCTTGCTAACTATATATTAAAGCTTGAATAGAGCGATTATATAGATAAGACTAAAACCCAATTGAATTTCCAAATCAATTATCTACCTACTTTCATTTTCGATTTATTTTTGTGTAAAACTGTTATTTCTTGCCCATTCAAATAAAAAAAAATTGTTAATTATCTGCACCTTCTCTAAAATAACCAAAAATGAAAATTGCATAAGATAATTTGCCCTTTCAATGTGCTATCAATCGGTCGCTTAACATCCAATTTAACTCAGTCAAAACAATCTCGCAACTATATTTGTTTGTATTTAAATTAAGCTCGAAAGGCATGCAATCGCCCGCAGGTATTTGCTGTTTTGTACCACCCACCTTTATGGTGTACAAATGTAGTTATGCCATGGACCTATGTGATACAAAATCATTGATCGATTTAAATCGATAGTTTAAGAGGATTTACCACAGATAGCAAGTCTCTTAAACTTAAACAAAATTGTACACATTTAATGTATCTCAAGAATCAGGTAGATACCTATGTATTTTTAGTGTAAATAGGAAAAAAGTTCCACCAGATATGTACTTATAGATGCTACGTAAGGTTTTAACCCAGTTTAAGCTCCAAAAACAATAGCTACATAAATTTCAACTGTACAAACACAAAAACATTTAAACCACACCCAACGTTGATATGGCATGACCTCTTCTTAAGGTTCCAGATGCCTTGCTAAACGCGAATTAATACTATAACTTCAAAATGAGAGTGCAACGATCGCGTGCTCGTATCAACCGATACTTTGGAGCTCCTTAATATCTATTGATTCATCTGACAGAGGGGCTTAATGTAGCACCTCAAAGCCAAATGTAAATATTTTGTTTGTACGCTGAAGTTCATTGGACTATCACGTTCCAGTGGGTCTATACAGATGCAAAAACAAAAAAAGTTTATGTTTTCTGTGTACCTACCTAATGATGTTCGATAAAATAAAATTATTAAACTGAAGTGTTATGTTGTAAGAAAATTGCAGTTATTAAGGCTAATCATTAAGCATGCACGCAATTTTTTCTAAATTAAGGTTCATACCTTTGTTTAATTTTGGAAAATTAACATGCAATTTATCAAAGTTAAGTAATGGTTTTCACAAAAATGAGAAGGTAGTCGTGTAAGATTTCGAAATTCAAATTCCAATAGTCATCCGAAAATATAATTTCTGGAAAAATAAAATAAGTAAAAATGAAAACCAGTACAAAATCTTAACTAATATCAAAAAGGGTTCGAGAACACAAGGTATAATGGAAATTTCCTAACCTGAGCACCTAAGTTGCGTGGGAGGTAAATAATATATACGTAAAACCACTAAACGGGCTACTTAGGTTTACTTCTGATTACAGAAATAAAGCAACAAAGTTAAGGTAGCGAAACTGCCTACATAATAGGAAATACAAATTGATCAGTTTTTCAAAATACTCTTAACACACTAATTACAAAATTCAAATATAGCTACCCTCGTTTTTTTTTTTATTTTTTTCTTGGACAAACTAGATGAATTATTTTTGTGAAGGTTTCGGAATGAATTGTAATTTGTAATTCTACATTTAAAGATTCCACAAGTTTAATAATAATGATGTACCAACAGATAGTTGGCGTTAGCAACGGTTTAAAGAGCTATTTTTTCGAAAAGTATACACTTTATGAAAAAGATAAAAACAACGTCAAAGCAGTTCTTATTATTTGAATAACACATTACAATATGTACATAGGTTTATTTTATTGGAAAAAATAAATAAGTACATACATAGATGCTATAATAGCTTTGTTTGATATTTTTTAAGATACAAAAATGAGCCCACTATCCCCAGTCTCCCCTACTTACAGGGTGTCCATCTCGCTTGGTTACGTAATAATTGCAATTTAAAAAAAAATAGTGAAAATCGATACCCTAGACCACATTTTTATTTATTGTTGTCACAAATTTTTAAATTTTGCAGTTTTTTTTTACGTAATCCTTAATAACCATGCTATTGATCCCAATCACAAATTTGAAAATAAATATTGTTAGTTGTGTAAGAAAAATAATGTTAGACTGAGTCATTGTTCAAACTAATTTTGTAAGCTAACTTTAACAGTTCATATTTAAAAAAAAAAATGCACTATACTACCCACGGCAAGTTATTTTAAAAATTGGCGCGTTTAATCAAGATTTCAAAATGGTGCAACACTTGCTACTTCAAACTGCCATTATCATGTTACCAACATTTAAACCGTTTTCGAGCATATTTTTTTTGTTTTTTTTTTTTTATAAGAAAGTATTTTACACTATTTTTTTGTATTTAATAAGAAAGTATGTATTTCATTCATTAAACTAAATCAAATGCTCAAATTGTTTGCCCTCGGCACGGAAACATAGTGAAAACCCGGAATTTCTCAGCCATATTTTATGGACTGACGAATCGACTTTTAAAAAAGACGGTTATTTGAATTTACGTAATTCCCATGAGTGGCAAAGAGAAAATCCGCATTTAATGCGCGAAGACCGCTCTCAATACCAATTTAAGATAAACATGGGGACCGGAATTTTAAATGGACAAATAATTGGACAATTCGAGCTACCAGAAAATTTAAATGGCAATTTACCTGCATTTTTTACAAAATGATTTGCCGAATTTGTATGAAGTTTTACCACTCAACATCTATCGAGACATGTGGTTTCAACAAGATGGTTGCCCAGCGCATTATGCTCGTCAAGTACGGGATTATCTGAATGCTGAGTATTCCGAAAGGTGGATTGGGCGCCTTGGATCATTTTTGGCCTCCTCGTTCTCCGGATCTAAACCCTCTCGATTTCTTTTACTGGGGTTGCATAAAAGAAAAAGTTTATTTTAAACCAATTGAAAATAGAGATGAACTACGCCAAAAAATTATTGCAGCAGGTGAAGAAATAAATGCATGGAGAATTGGACATCTGGTGAACAGATCTTTTTTGCGGCGATGCAGAACCTATATCCGTGCCGAGGGCAAACAATTTGAGCATTTGATTTAGTTTAATGAATGAAATACATACTTTCTTATTAAATAAAAAAAATAAATAGTGTAAAATACTTTCTTATTAAAAAAAAAAACAAAAAAAAATATGCTCGAAAACGGTTTAAATGTTGGTAACATGTTAATGGCAGTATGAAGTAACAAGTGTTGCACCATTTTGAAATCTTGATTAAACGCGCCAATTTTTAAAATAACTTGCCGTGGGTAGTATAGTGCATTTTTTTTTTTTTAATATGAACTGTTAAAGTTAGCTTACAAAATTAGTTTGAACAATGACTCAGTCTAACATTATTTTTCTTACGCAACTAACAATATTTATTTTCAAATTTGTGATTCTGATCAATAGCATGGTTATTAAGGATTACGTAAAAAAAAAACGGCAAAATTTGAAAATTTGTGACCACAATAAATAAAAATGTGGTCTAGGGTATCGATTTTCACTATTTTTTTTAAAATTGCAATTATTACGTAACCAAGCGAGATGAATTTTTTTTTCTTTCTTTTTCCAATACAGGTATAACCTACCCTATCAACCAGTGCCCGCTTGACTTTGAGTAGCGGGACACCCTGTATAAAAAATTTAATTCATCAATAATCCTTGAATTGCAGACGAAAGTTTAAACAAATGCATATTGATTAATTAATGCACCAATTAACTAAAGTATTTTTTGTACTAAATAAACCATTTACAAGGAAAAGTATTGATTCTTATCTATTAACCCCCAATTAATATAATTGGTTTTCTAATCTAAATCCTTAAATATCAATACTTAAGTGAACTTACATATATTATTATCTCTTCTACTCCAATCGACTGACCAATGACCACCCACCCTTGTAAACAATTAGTTCTCTTTACTTTTTTAATCTTTGCACGATTAAATCAGTTTAAGCTACCGCCACTAATGTAAACTTAAGAATACCGTTTTTTTTTATATGAGTATGCAACATAGGGACACACCCACAACCAACTTCAATGTGAGTCAAAAGAGTCAAAAACGAAAGGAAAGTCTCTTGACATCAAGTTATGTCCCTGAACGGTTTCTACAAGTTTTAAAAAAATTCATAAGCTATGTGATCACTTGAGGTGCATAAAATAGCACCTGAATTTGGGAGTGCTCAATGGGTGTTCTGATTCTAAAAAGCTACATGACTTAGCCTTTGACTGGCAATCAAGTATTGCGGGTTATTGTACGCTTAAATAAGCTGAAACTTAGAAGAAGTGGGCGCGAAATTTATACAGGAAAATTCATATTAATTTTTGTCTGTTAGAAGGTATCTATACCATTCTAGCCAAGCTATGTAAACCGTAAGTTTACCGTAAATATGTTAAGTTCATAAATATTTCATTGTGGTTTGGCTATATTGATCATGATCATAATTGATACAGTGGGGCTTGAAAGTATCTTTAGAATTTAGATACAATAAATATAATTCTTTTTCTTTGTCCACACACTTGAAATAATTCTTGGGTTGTTAAAGCCTCAAGTAGAATTGAGAGAACTCTTGGCACTAAAATTTAAAAATATAAGAAAAAGAAAACGTTAAAAGTATTCAATGAATTATCGCTTTTTATTTACTAGCTCTAATGAAAGCTCCCAGGTGTGGTGAATGAAAATCCGGGAATGGTAAAAAGTTGTCTTTTTACTAAAAACTCACCTCCTGAAGTTGGTGCAACAGATATAAATTTACCAAATCTATAAATTTTATTGTTCCGTTAACTAAAATGATTTTAAAGGTTTTGTGGCCTTTACTCTACATAACCTTTATAATTGAATTTCATTCATAAATACTCCACTTATTAAAATTTAATGTGGCTATCTTTAGTCTTTTTATTGTTTTTATTTTTTAAACTTAAAATGATTTTAATTAAGTGTATCTTTTGACACAACTATCTCATTTCAACGATTCACCTTTAAAACCTACCTGGGGGTTTTGCCGAATTGGCAAGTCTGGAGGTTTCCAGGGTTTGTTGGTTTGTTCAATACCTAGGGCCTTAGCGGTTGAGTGGGGAGCCGGACCATAAATTTAAACAAATGACATTGTATGCATATGACAATAGCAACTGAGCCGGTCGTTCTGTATTTTTCAAAAGAAGGAATTTTTATATCAGAGGTTCAAAGGTAATTCGTTACTTTTGCTGTCATGCGAAGCATTTTTATCTAATCTGCCATTAAGTTACTTTCATAATTTTTGTACATTGTCCGGCATTATGAATTATTGTAAATATTTCTATATATGCTTACATATATATACCTACCTGTACTAAACAAGTTTGTACGAACATTCCGTTTTAGGTTAAGAAATCGACATTTTAGTTGCTAGTAAAATCCAGTTCCACAGCTCATGGATTCTTTTTTTTGGATTTAAAGTAACAATTGATCAAAACCAGTGATATAATAAAAAAAATGTGAAAAACTGTTTCTTTTCTTTTCAGAAATGTCTAACTATTTGTGCAGCGTGAATGAGGCATTTCAACCATTTAAATTGTTAACATTATAACAATTCAATGGATATGTTTGTGAGTACATACATAGATTATTTTAAATGATTTCCAATTATCATTGTTAATTAATAGTTAATTTTTAAATAGGCATTATATAAAAATACTTATGTCATTTGATAACGAAAACAACTAGCACTAATATCATCTACCAACAAGTGTGATATGTAATCGGGAAGTCTGCCAACCCTTCGGTGGTGGGTGTGGCCACCATGCGCTTAAAGTTAAAAAAATTACGGGGAAATTTTTTTCGCTGCAAACTAATAATGGAATCTTGTAAAGGAACAATATACAAGCATACTTTACTATCGGGAGGGGGTCTATCTCCCCTCATTTTATTATTTTATGTTTACAAAATTGCACCTACTGGCTAAACGGGGCGAGATAGACCACTTTTCCCCATAGTAAAATATGCTTGTATTTTGTCGTTTTATAAGATCCCATTACATATTAGTTCGCAACAAAAAAATTTTCCTATACAAGCCCCATACAATTTTTAACACCTTTAAGGGTGCGTGGTGTCCACACCCACCACTGGAGGCTTGGCAGACTTCCGGATTATTTATCACACGTGCTGGGAGATGATAATACGACTAATTATTTTCGTTATCAAATGCCGTAAGTATTTTTGTCGCTAGCTCTTAGACTATTAGTGCGGTTAAGAAATATTTAGAGTAATTATTGATTTCTTTAAAATAAAAATACAAAAATCGACACAAAATAGAAAAAATAACGAGACAAATGAATTCAACTATAGATGACTGTTTTTTAAATTAAATCTTCATTGAACGAATAATTTATGTAAAAAGTGATTACTTCTTGAACACATCCTTTGTAGTAAATAATTCAGATAAGCGAGATAGACGGCATATATGCCATGCTTTAATTTTTTATGAAAATTGGATACAGTATGTTTATTTTTGAATCGTATCATAAATAAAGATAAATCTAATCTTATCTAAATCAACGCGAAAATAGAATAGAAATAGAAGTAAAGAATTAATTTTTAAACAGTATTTTAGATTAGGTTAAAATAAAGCAGCCATAAAACCTCACATAGACATAGGTACCTAATCAAATTAAAAAAAATATTCTAAACAGCTTTAAAACACACAAAACAAACCGAAAGCTCTTTGACAAAGTGTTTGCTTTTCTTTGCATAATTTCACGCTTACTCAGGGTTTTTTTTATATTATTTCGATGAATGCTTATATTTATTGGCTTACGTTTTTTATAATTTGCTGTGAGCAATCTATACAACAAAACACCATTGACAGAAAAAAAAACTGCACTGACAATTTTTGTTGAACAGAATATAGTACAAAATATGACCAGACCATACAATTAAACTATATTTCTATCTTCTCTTTTTCGCTAAGGCCCACTTGCACGAAACGACATATAATAACAACGTAGATTTATCCATGAATAGACACTGGGTACGTACTCCTAGCAAGTACTCTATAGAAATCAGAGGAGGTACTACAAGCAGAAGTACCTACTCCAGATTTATATGAATAATAATTAGCACCAACGTCAGAGCATCTCCTCCATTAAACGGAGTAGATGCTTTTATACATCGAACCAACTTCTGTGTAGAAGACAATTTTCTTCGGTAAATATTTATGATTTTATGAAAAACAAAAAAAAAATATATAATCGTTGGGGTTGTTAAATAAATCAATTTTTTTTTAAAGGTACTTTTTTTATGCAGGTACCTGTGCAGTTAAACGACTTCATTGCTCATATGCTATTTGGTAAAAGTCATTAGAGTCGTTTTTTGCGAAAAATAACATAACAGATCTTTATATTTTGAAGCTTACAACCTAATATGACTTGCAAATATACCTTAAAAACACCGAAGTACCAAACTACCAAATTTGAAGCAAATCGGTTCTCCTATTTGCAGATGCAGACGTGACATGCCTACTTTTTTTTTTCTTTATCATCCTTATGCGATGATTATTAATTTTATTCTCAATTTCTTTTTTACGAATGCTGAACTTGCTTATATTGCATAATCATCGCAAGTAACTATATAAAAAGTTACCTATTTATGTACATAATTCAACCTTGAGCAAGCAAAGAAACTAACTCACAAGTTAGTAGTACCTCCTCCACTCGACAGAGTACGTGCTTCGTTTTATTCATACCAAATGATGGAGTAGGTACTCTTCTCTGAGGCGGTACTCATCGAGCATGAAGAGGCTCCATCGTTGAGGAGCTACTCAAGGTTTTTATTCATACCAAATGGAGTAACTCCTTCATAAAGCTGAGTTTTGAGGAGGTACTCCCTTTTATTCATACCACCCACTATATCTACATAAAAATACAAACCCGTTGAACCACTACATTTAGCGCTCTATTTATAGATAAATCTGCAAAAATTGTATCCACTCATATTTCTATGGATAACTTTTTACATCTGTCAAATAGAATTTGACAAGAAGTTGCTGTAAATGATGTTGGCCTTTGTGTATGCAACAAATGTTGTTGTTTTGTGGAGGATTTCTGTTTCTTTCCTGTTTTTATTTTTTTTATCTTTGGTTAGGGGCCGGTTATAGCGATCAGGAAAAACCATCAGGAAAAGTAGAAACAAATGAGAACAGGAATTTTTTCCTGGTGTGCGTTTATAGCGATCAGGAAAAATGTGTCAGTGAACAGGCTGTTTTCCTGATTGAAATGCACACGAAAAACTTTATCTGACAGAAATATGTCAGTGGAACAAGTGAAAATTGAACTCAAATAATTGGAACGATTTGTTCCATTTTTTTTGAAATGTCAATCAGCTGGCACGAAAAATTTGGTTTTCGTCAGGAAAATAAAGAAATACATTTTAAACAATAAATAATTATTCTATAGTAAAATTTATTTGCAAACAAAAATTCTTTGAGTTATTTGTAGTCGATTAGTGTAGTATTTGTGTTTAAAATCGATTTAAAACAACATAAAAGATCCATTCGAACATTTTTCCTGATCGCTATAACCGGCGCCTTAGCTGAGTTTTCATTCGTGCAATGTCAAATTGAAAATTAAAAACTTATCTTCTTAATCCTGGTTAGTTGCCTATGATTTTACAAATGTATCCTTTGTTTTCGTGCAAGTGGCTCTTTAAAGTAGTAATTCTGTCCTACAAATCGCTGCAATCGAAAGTATAAGTTTATCTTGATATTACTATATATAAATCATACTGATATGATTATACTTTGATTGATAAACAAAAGTAATAAGAAGAATCAAATCGCATATTATGACTTGGCAAATGAAAGAGTCCTTAATGTCAAAATTCAATTTGATATTTTTTGATATTTCATATGAGAAGTCATATGACTTTTCTTATCGTGTAAAGTGGCTTTAAACAATAAAAGGTGTATGTGCAAAATCACAGTACACATATTGAACGTATAAGATCATTTTCAAGTTCCTTCAAGTTGTCAGTAATATAATAAATCACAGGCTACCTTTATCAAAACACGAACGTTAACTTTTGACAACCATTTTAAACAGTAGACCAAAATGCATTGCATATTTATTTTATGTAGCTGCATATCAGGTGTGTTGCGGTTCAGTGAATTTAACAATAATTGTGGGTGTCATAACAACAAAACAAATAACTAATAACAGGACTTTAAAAGCACAATGATTTCTTTAAATATATACATTTAGCTTCTGGCAAGGTCAACGGTTTATTAATATTTCACTTGCCACACTCAAAACTCTTAAAAAAAAACCCGTTAAACATGGATTGTCAAACAATGAGTTTGACGTTAGTTATTGTTGCAGAATGACATATTGGCATGTTGAGTAATAAAAGTGACACTATGGACTATGGGGCCATATGCCCACTATAGGTAGTTATGGTTAGCCTTTTAATCACGTTGTTGAAATAGGGCTTAACAACTGCGGGAAATCAAGAAAAGAAAGGTGTGGTTCATAGAATGTATTACTAACTTGTATGCATTGCAAGTGGAACAGATTTTCCACATCGCCTTTCACACTATGTACATACATATACCTATAGCCTGCCGCATGAATGGTCTGGTTCATATAGATTTAATTTAATACCTGCTTCGCGGGAAAAATTTCCATCATTCTTTTGCTAAATTTAGCATAGAGACAGTGCGGGTTCAGCGAATCACCTTTTTGCATGCAGCGAGACAATTGTGAATGAATGATGGGAAAATAAACCTCCAAAGACAATTGGAGAGAAAAATACAATTTCATTGTCAATGATGTGACCTTTTCTCTGCGGTGACAGTCTGTATTTTCTTTTTAAAAAAATGAATATTAATGTTGCGCCGTATCCTACTTTAACGAAATACGAATCAATGCAAAATTATGCCGCAATGAAAGATTGTTTATTACTGGATGATGGCGGTGACGCTGTCAAAACCGCAATGACAATCTAAAACGTCAACAATCAAGTCTGGTACAACTTGAAGACAATAGAGATGGTTAAGATTAAGAGGGTGTGTGGATTTATTTAGCCACAATTCAAACTCACATCTTGAATGGATTTAAATCTAGTAGTGATTAAAGTACCCGCTGTAGAATTAACGTAAAAGAAAACCTTGCGTTTTTGTATAATGTCATTTCATGGTTAAAGGAAAAGTTTCCTTTCATTAGCTGGGGTGAAAGTTACAACCGAAAAGGAGCTAATCCATAAAAATTGATATCAAGATGCATCTGGTTAGTGTGCTTATGTGATGCTTAATGGAGAGCGAAACGTAAACTTAAAACTCTCAAGTGAAAGAAAATTAGTTATAGATATTAGCCTAACTATACTTCAACAAAACCTAAAACTAAGTGGGTAAATTGATCTTTGATTATCGATCAGTTTCATAAAGAGCCTCAATTACTTATTTAGATTCAATTATGGGTGTTTTGTTACTGGATGAATTGATAGTTTAAAGATGAGGCACGTGGCTGAGTTATAATCATAAGTAAATTTATATAGTTTGAATCTTATCATGTAATTTAATAGTAAAACGGAAAATCAGATAACCTTTGAATTACATATATTCAAAACCTGAACGACCGATAGACAGAGTATATTAAAGAACATTATATTCAATGGATAGGTTGATTTGCTTTTGAGTAAAAGTGAATTTTTATTTGAAAATTTCATCGCTCGTGCTTTTTGATCTCTGGAGAAATATTACCACAGTAAATTGAGAGGGTCCGAAAAACTTATCGGTATACAGATCATCATTCAAACAAAAGTTACTTCCAAAAGTAAACGTTGACAATTATGATCAATAATGCTGCGCTCTAGTAAAGAATCCTCCGTATACGATTCTCTTGATTTGCAATTGGAAAATTTATTGCAGTTGCAACAAATGAAAATGTTTTGATTTCGATGTGAGCTGGCACGACACGAAAATTATAAACGCATTATTATCTCATTGATCTTTTTATTTAAATCCCTTTCTTATGTGTGTTGATAGGATTTGTATGCCTGACAATACTCAACAGACATCAACTTTCTTATGCGTCGATCAGAAAATTACAATCGATAAGAAACGAATGTGAAATCAAAAAATGTCGATCATATAGACATTCATATAAAATAGGGTACGTAATCGACGATCGGAAACCCAAAAAAAAAAAGTCCATAATCGATTTGAAAATCGACAACTGCAATCGAGGTTGTGCCTGTGGGACTTAATTATATGTTTTGACCATAAAGCCACAAAACAATAAGTGAAAAAAATCATTTCCTTCTTTTTCTTGCATTGGAGATGTATCAAATATGCCCTTACAGGCTTACACACATCAATCTGTTTGATCAATCATCAAGCAAAATCAAAAGGGGCTTGATTTTCGTCAATCAAATTTCAGAGAATGTATGTAAATTTGACACATACCTAAAATTCTATTTTTACGAACACATCTAAATGATTAAATCAATAAAATTTTCAGATAGACACCAGACAGTTTCAAAGACCCAAATTCAAGACAGTTTTTATGTCTCCAAACTTGTGCATAGCAGATGGACAAAATCGAAAACCAGCTAACATAAGACATTGGTTTTTTTTACAAAATCGATTCTCTAAACGTTAAATGCATAATTTTTATCAAAACTAAACCATCATCATCATTCATTCATTCATATTTTAGTGTGATTTTTTGGGTGACACTTTCACAATGTTTCATAAATGGTCATATTCCAACATATAGTATATACTTAGGCGTTTTGCCAAAATGTCATATGTATGGCCATTGATTATAGACTAATATGTCACTTACAAGGAGAGTGTTTTTGAATAGTGAAAATTCGTAAAATTATCTATTGGGACAAGGCTCAAAAAATCTCAAAAAATATGTATGTATATATGTAACTCCTTAGTGCATCAAGACTTGAACAATTCAGATTTTTATTATTCTACACTTGTCTTTGACAGCTCTTTCGCTTGACAGATTCGTAAAATTCTCTATATCTTGGTTGAAACTGGTTAGTAGGTTTCTCAAAAGACCCTAGTCTCATGAAATTGAAACGGTAGAACGATCGTTGTCTTACAGATGCTGTCTCTATCATACCTGTGTTGAAACTAGAAAGATAGAGAGAGACAGAGAAAGCAACGTTAAAAGGACGATCGTTCAATAATTTTTATTTTACAAGATTAGAACCAGAAAAAAAGTTTGGGATAGTGAGAGAGAACCATAGACAAGAAAATAATCAGACGGTCTGCTGAACTGGTTCGCTCTCTAGAACCCTAAAAAACTTCATTTCTTTAAATAGAACGGAAAGGAATCTTCTGCCAATAAACCTCATATGTAACCTCATATAGTCGAAGGATTATTTTTTCTACACGAAAACTTAACTGCTGTTCCAAACCAACATATTTTCAATATTATTTAATTAGATAATAATCAATTCAATGACTTGCTTCACCGCGGTATACCGTAACACGTGATAAAAAGAACTTACCACACAGTTCATAAAATGTTTTCCTAATTAAAATCAAATGCATATTTAAGTAAAACCTCCGCCTCACCTACCACTTAAAATTCAAATAAAACATGTGAACCGATATTGATTACCGAGCAATTGCACCATACAGACACAAATTTTAATTAGAACTCTCCACTTCGATTATAATCAATATCCATATCGCCCTGAAGTTAAAAAAAAAAAACTTAATTAATCCATAATAATTTTCTCACAACTCTCAATCGAACTCTATTCCCCTAGTCGTCATTATAATTTAAAATAAGGCAAAATTAGTCACGATCAATATTTATTTGAATTGCCATTCCATGCATAGATACTTGTGTGTAAACAAGTTGATGTGCAGTGTAGAAGTGGCCGGCGGAAATAGCCTTGAAGTAGGATTAATAAAAGCACACGCAAGACTGTTGTGTATACTCACAGATAAAATACAACCAGTGCTTCCTAAACTATAGCAAAAGCTAAAAGCTTAAAGCTTTCTTTCGTTCGCACTATGACGTGTTTATTCTCTGCCATCAAAATCGCAATGTTGTCTCTGGTTACGTCATTGTTTCCAAACTCCAGTTTGGGTGTCTTTCGACAGTCAGTCAAGCTTATTACCATCAGCTGTCTTCGGTCGACCGACGACAACGACCAAGCTATTCCTCATCTTCTGTGTTACTAGAGTAAAGGTAAACTCGCTCACGATCTAACCACATTCACCGATCAAGCATTTACACAGTGCATGAGTTTGCTGGTTCACTTTTGGCGACTCTGTTGTTGGTGATCGTACTCCGTTGGCTTGAGTCTTTGCGGGTTGTTGGTTTAGTTTGGTTGAGTTTCAGGCTTTCATCGTGCTCAGTTTTGCCAGTTAATAGCGAGTTCTCTGCAACTAAGCGCTGCAGTAAACAATCGGCGGCACATGCGCTACGTTCTATCCACACTGATCGGCCGCACGATCGGTCTCTGTATAACCTGTAAAGGTGATCTATCGGGATATCCCAAAATATACAATTAAAGTCGTTTAATTAAAAATAAAATTCTTTTAAATTAAGTGGAAGTACACATGATCGTTTTATCCTCAACAGAAAAAGTGATCGAGACTTGAACAACTCGAGGCGATCTTGCATAAGAGGAAAAACGTAGATACAACGACCAGCCGACGACTGAAGTTGTAGACGACAATAAAGACGAAAAGATTCGTGTCGCGTAGTGAGAATATAGCCTAAGCGAGTGTTTTTTTTTTTTATTTACTTTATCTGGTATGCAAACGATCGTTTCGGACCAAAGAGTTTGCAAATAAAAAAAGAGTTTCTAAAGAAATACCTTTCAGGCGGGTTGTTTTTAAGGCGCGCGCGCACACTCTCCTCCCGACCAAGTCGACAGCAACGACGTGACATCGTAGCTGCAGTGTGGAACTGAAACAGTGGTCGTTATAAATTCGATTAAATTCCTTGCGAGTGAAGTTAGACTAAAAAGCTCAATTGTATATTTGTCGGGACGCAATTATCCGTGTTCACAAAGGCTGATACACTTTCCTTCAGTATATAAAGTTTCTTAGTTAAAAGAAAAATCAGTAAGAAAAAAGTTTTGTTTTGCAAACAAAAAATTGTTTCACTTTTGTTTGTGTCCAGCCGGCAGCGACAGGCCAAAGTGACAGTTTAAGCTGCAAAAAGACGAGATATTCGATTAGGTAGGGAGATAAAAGATATAACCTCTATACTAACTTGTAACAACGAAGACGATATCAGACATTTAAATAAGTTGTAACTTAAGAGGCAGTATTTGGAGGAAGAAGAGGAATGCAATCATAAAAGTAAGTCTATGCCATTTAAGATCTTGCATTATATTATGTTTGCATCTTATGTGAGATATTTTAATACAATAAGATGCTAGATACGTTTCATGTCTTCTGAAGTTTTTTTCTAAACATAGGTACTTAGGTTGTTTTCAGTTGTCAATCGCTTTATTTATTAGTCTTTCTTGTTGTCTAGATGATATAAATGTAATTACACAGATACCTATAGGTTTTTTTTTTGTTGTTGTTTATTGAACAAGTAGTTGAAATTAAAAATATCAATATGAACATGTTTCTAACTGGAACTGTGCAGGAGGAGATATTTATGAATGTCAAATTCATGTATGCTAATTTGCATACTGAGAAAACCTTAATTAAAATTTTACGGTTTTTTAAACCTTTGTAACTTATGAAATATTTGCAAATTGTTAAATTGAAAGGCCTTTGTATTCGGAGTTGTAACAAGGGACAACAGTTTTAAGCATATCTATTTAATTCTGTTGGTTTTATATGTAAAAATATTAGGTATATGATTATAAGTCTTTTAATGGTTATCTAAAAAAAATGTGTTATATATCAGATAAACCATTTTCAGTGCAAAAGAGTGTGCTTATGATTTAAATTTCGAGGTGAAATTAAAGGCATAAAGGAAATATTAAACAAAATATTTTTCTCGAAAATGTTTATAATCCTTATGAAATATAATGATAGGAATAAACTATATTCAAATTATATGTATAATGTTTAAACAAAATCTTTTAACTTCAAAATTAATTTATTATATGCAGCTAAGTTCGAAAAAAATGCTTGTATCAAATTGAACTACATTTTTCTAATAGATCAACAAAAATAAATTTTAAAGTTTAGAAAAATCAATATTGGAATGAAAAAATTGTTTTCAATTGCTAAAATTGCATTATAATAATGCGAGTTAAGCGAAATAGCGAAAAACGCATAAATTTCATAAAGAAACAGATTGTGAATCACAAGTTTTTGATACGATTTCACAAAACGAATAAGAATAACAAGAACATAATTTCTGAAACTTCCAGTGCACAATCAAACTTCAAGAAAATAAATTGACAGAGAGTTTTCAATGTTTAATTTTATTGTTCCAAAAAGAAAAGTAAATAGTTTTTGGTTTTCAATGAAAACATTTCTGTTTTGAAATTCTCTAATTACTGTCAGCATTTTTTAAGCAGTTGAACATCTGAATTTTCAACTTTTTTTTTACTCAGAACAGATTTGTTAAAAGTGTAAATATCAGATGGATTTTTTTTTGATATTTTGAATTTGATTTAAACATTGGAAATTGTTAAATTTATTAAACTTTCATAGAACCCGTAGTGTCGAGGTTAGTGTTTGTATTCTTAAACGAAATTCCCATCTAGAAAAAGAAAAGAAAGAAAAAAGCAATTTGTCTTAATAAAGTGTATCTGATCTTAGCCATTCGAATTCGGCCTTAAATTTTCTGTTTCCCATTCCGTCCTATAGAACTAGAAACATAAAGTATTGGATAGGGTTTGAGAGGAAAATCTTTAGATATCGATTTTCGTCTTGAGACTGTTGTGACAAACAAATTATTTTTATTTTTTGTTTAGCTCTTATATATTATAATATATTAAAATCAATAGCAAAATTAAATTAAATTTATTGAATTAAATTTTTTTTCATTAAAAATATGAGTTCGAAAAAATTACTAATTTATGCCACGTTGGCTACTATTTTAATGAGAAATATGGGTGGCAATCCTCACTATATACCCATCGCCATTAAATTATCACAAAATTTGCAAAAAATCGAAAATGTGAATTGCTCTTTAAATTTTTTTTTTATGTTTATTTAATATAGATATTGTTCTTAATTTTATCTGTTGAGACGGCATGTTTTTGAAAACATGTTCCTTCTTAAATCCAAAAAATGTCTTGTTTTGAGAAGTTCACAATATCGAAGATCTACTATATTATTTCTATTAACACGAAAATAAAAAGAATTATAGTTCAAAATTGAAGCTTTAAGGGGCCTAAAATTTAAGAAAAATATGTTTTCGACGGGTGCTAGCTTGTAGGCTTGTCAAATGATGCTAAGTGCCTAAAGTCTTTTACTTTGTTGATTTTTTTTAATGCATTTTTACATTAGTAAACAGAATTTGTATCATTAATACATTTAATTGTTAAAATCCAGTTAAATGATTGATTTTTTGGGGACTTCAATTCTTCGTCTAACTTTGAATTCGTATCATTTTAATAAACATTTTTGAAATGTTTCTTTGTTTCTTATTCGCGATGGGAATCGTTTTGCAAATGACACACAAAATAAATTTAGTTGTGTGTTGTTGTGAAATTCTAAAATTGTCACGTGGATGACGAAAAAAAAAATGTTTCTTGAGCGTCCACAAAAAAAAAAAACATTTCTGAAATGTTTCTTAAGGGAAACACTTAAAAAATTGTTTTAAACAATGTTTTTTTAAATGTTTTTTTGGTCTATACGTTTTGCTTTAATACCATAAAGTTGCAGTTGTACAAATTATTCGACTAGTTTTACACATAGAAAATAAAGCTATTCAGTAGATTCAGTAGATAAAAGATGAAGAAATTGCAGGTTCTAAATTCTACTTTAATTTCTAACAATAAAATATTGGTAACACCAAGTAAGGTGTCCAGACAAATAGCACTAATCTGTTCGATTTAAATTGATCAATTAAGAATTTCTTGGAAGAAAAAACTTCCGGCAGCTGTCTTCTACATCAACTCCTACGCAGTTAACCCCAAAAAAAATGTTATAATAACCCATTTGATTTATGAACTTCAATTATTTATAACAACAAACAAAAATTGTTCAGAAAAATGGTTCACTTTAAGGCGCGCCTTGTGACAATGGAACTCAGGTTCTATATATTAAAAAATCCGGAACATTGACTCACAAATGCTTTTTTTTTCTTTGAACCAACAATTTTGTTCAAAACCAAACTTTGGTAATAATAATGAAGGTCAAAGAGTCTGAGCAAGATCTTTATTAAACTAATTTTCGTGAGGAATAGTATAATTCATGACTTCCATTCCATTGTTTTTCCACACACACACATACACACACAAAACAAAAATGGAAGGAAATAATGCATTCGTTTGTTTTATGAAACTATTGGATTTCATGATGCAAAGTGGCGTGAAACTAATCACACACCTCCTGCAACCTTGCTAAACATTTTTGGGATATTATAATAAAACAAAAATTGTGTTGAGAGAAGGGGCGTGCTTTAAACACACTTTGTGCTTTAAAATTTAAATCCAAAAGATTTCAAAAGTGCAATGTTGCATGCATTTTCTTATAGTGTGCGGTATTTTCCCATGATGAAGTTGGGATAAAAGTCAATTAGCTTATGGTTGGTTTGCTTGCTGTTTGTTATTGTTGTTGTAGTTATTACCAAATTTTATGTGCACTGGGTTTTCAACAAATGTATCTATTTCCTTTCTAAAAAAAAAAATTAAAAATAATGAAAACAAAAAATAAAATTAATAACAACATTTCGTTGGAATTATTAGAGCGTTTAGGTTTTCGGAGTATTTTTGCCTTTGTATGAGTGTAGTTGTTGGAGTTGAATTTAATTGCAATTATTTTGCGGATACCAAATTGTACTTAGTTAAATGAAAGTCGGTTACTAAATGTAGACTTTTGTTGTTTAAAAATTCCTTAAGTGACATTAGTTGAATGCTTCAAGAAGCAGAAGTCACAGACCTTATTAAGATATTCTTAATGGTTACAAATTAATTAGATGCACATAGAAAAAGATAGGTTACACACTGTTAAACATTTGACATGATTTCGCTATTGTTGTCAATATAATTGAATTTTTGGCACAAATAGAAATTGTTCGGCAGTGTTATTAAAATATTTTCACCCTGGGGAAATAGTGCGTAAAAGAAAAATATTCATGGCAATATCCCATATCAAATACTTGTTTGTCTAAAATCAACCACTAAATTCAAAAACTATTAATTAAAAACTTTAATGAAATGCATGTATAGTTAGTAGGCACATAATAACATATGTAAGTATGAGTAGATATATTATAATAATGTTATGTAATCTCATTTGATTCTTTTCAATTGCTATACATGTATTATATTTTATACATAAATTACATTTTTATTGATTTAAAGCTTTTTGATCAAAATATTGTTAATTTTTACATCGGTGCAAAAAGTTTGCAAAAAATGAAAATTGTTGATTGCAGATAAAAAAGTAATTAACCGAGCGTTTCTTTTTATTAATTAATTTGAACAAATTATTTTGAACAATTTAAAAAAACGAAATTCAATGTTCTTTCGATAGTTTTTGGTTCTGATGACTATAACATACAATTTTCGCTCTGCTTATACCCAAACCATCTGATCCAATTATAGTGTAATGTCGCTGAACAACTCGTAACGATAAATTTTGTTCTCCTCTTCATTCACAAATCTCGCAACTAAGAAATACAAAAGAATAACAATAAATCGCATAGAAAAGCCAACAAATAATTACCTGACCAAACACACTTGCATTTACTTAAACCCAAACATTCACAAGTATTTCGGATTATAACGTTCCATGGCTTGTTGACGTGCATCGGTTTATACTCCAGTACGTCTACTGTACAAATCAAAACTAAACTGACTGAAGCAATAACTATTCTTCCTCTCCTCAGTCGGTTGAGTGTTTTTATTTTTATGTCACACTGTATTATACCAAAATGTGGATTAAATAATAAAAGTTACCGTTAATCAATTAATTGATCCCTGACAACCGTTATAATGGTGACAGAAATGAACTAATTAAACAATGTTATTTAATACAGAACAACCATTCAAAACCCGCACTTGAATTACATAATTCAAAAAATTATTTGTCAACCAAACAAATTTAAATTAAACAGTTCAAAAATAATGAACCCACAAATATGCATATTAAAAGCTTCATTATAAGCGCCATTGTTGTCTGCATCTTTCTGCAATAATTAAAAAAATTCAAAAACTAGATATTCACTAACCGGCTTTTTGTTCAAATAAATAAAATGATTTATCTCCGCACCTTATGTAACAACAGAAAACCCCAACACTAAAACTAAACTGCGCTTTAAAAATTATGGTCGTTCATCATTTGGTTTATGATCATCACTAACAATAAAATTAACGGAATTTCAAGTTGACTGACCATATTTTTGAAGGGCAAGAAGATTAAAAGAAAATCCATATTATTGCAAATTAGCGAGTTATTCTAATAATTGACACATTTTACTATAAAAATTAAAACTTGTTTTAATTCAAAAATTGCCAAGGCAAAGCTATCTACATTCAAGTTTTAAAAAGACATGCATGCCATGCCATTGACTTAATAGAGGTGTTAACATCTTGCAGATATTTTTGCGCACCAGATCAGTTATTTTAAAATAATGCAAACAAAAATAAATGAAACACGCAAAAGTGCGCGTACCAAATTTGTCCAATAACAACAAATAAATTGACAGCAATTAGAAATTGAGACAACAAATAAAAAAAAAAAAATATTTTTATCTTTTCGATCAAAACTGCTCCCAATCTTACACGAAATCTAAAATGATCAACGCTGTTACTCTGTGAGTCTTTATCTCAATAAGTGTTTCAACTTGAAAATCAATTGAGTTTTTTAATTGGTTCAAACATTTTATGGATTCAATTTGTCTAGCTCTAGACATCAGGAAGGTTAAAGAATAAGCTAATGGGGTGTTAAAGTTATACAGCTCTCATTTAGCAATGTTTCTATTTTTCTTGTTGTAATAATATAACAATAAAAACAAACGCCCAATTGAATAGAGTTATAAATATAAATTTTTGTATGTTAATTTGCAGTTAAACTTGGAAATTCGAAAGCAAAGCCGGAAAAGTTTTGAACAAGGTCTCTTGGGGTTACTTTTAAGTCTTGACGGTACTTATTGCAAATGTTTTAGCTAAAGTCTCTATAACTATATGTACGACTTATGTTTATGAATAGAACTACTAAATTGAATTTTATTTGTGCAAATTCCACGACTTAAAATTAATGTTATACATTACTTTTTTTATAGCTAATTGTTTGGACATATTGTGGTTTTTATTGTGTTATAAATTTTATTTCAAGAGGCGTAATAATTGGTTTTAAACAGTTTAGATTAATAAAGTTTTAATATGGAAAAGTCTGAGCACTTTTATGAACAAATTCAATCATCGTGCTCTGAGTTTATTGAATCTTAACAATTCCGGTCTTTTTTAGTTTTATAAACAATATATGACATAAATAACAATAATAACATAATATAATAGGATTATGTTTTTAAAGAAAATGTGATCTAAAACGTAAATTTAAGTTTGGTTTTATAGTTAGATAAACCCGTGATCTAAAGACGATTATAGGCTCTTCTTTTAGTGACACTGGTATCTATATTAACGTGGTACATATTCGTTTTAATTGTAACAAACTTTGGTTCCAGCTGAGACTTGTTCAGTATTTAGTAAATAATATACATAAATGTACAAATAACTTTTTTAATCGTTTTAGAATTTGTAAAATAAATTGCATATGCAAATTTGACAGCTGTAGCATTTGGCTTGAATAATTTTGACAGTTAGCCATGTTCATTATAGTTCATTATAGCACGTTCATCAGCAAAATTTTTGACAGATCTCAAAATTCAGTTTTGAAAACGTTACGTTGAACGCTCAAAAACTTCTGAAAAGTCAAACATTTCATTCTTTTAAATTCTTGTGTTTACTTTCTGATTTTACTTGGATCAAATCTAAAAAGAACTTTTGTGTTGTGGAATTTGTAAATTTAGTTATTTGTAAGTTGACTAGAAAATAATTTTTTTTGTTTGAATTAATATTTTCAAAAACAGTCGGAGCTGTAGGTACTTTTTACATCCAATAATTTATTTAGAGGAAATGGTATGTTTGATGATCCTGCAATGTTTGGTCTCGAAAAAATTGTAGAACGAACTCTAAAGTTCTACGAATAAGTTGTACCCCACTATTCCCATGATGATTCCGACAACATTTTCATAAGCCCTCATATTATTGTTAGACTCTGAAAATCCACGCCTTTTTGTTTAACAATTAATTTTTTATGTGAATATATAACTACTTTCCAAAATCTTCTCTATCTATTCCATTATCATTAATTTTTCTAAATACAACTGGCAGTATTATGGATATAGATACAAAATTACATCCTTCTTTAACTTAAAACCCACAAAAAACTCGAACCATTTACTACTTTTTCATAATCATCTTTATGCGGTTTCTATACCGACATTAATTTATTATTTTATAAAACCATAAACATTTTCATTTCTTTGAGTTATTGCAATTTAAAAGTTTTAATATAGAAAAAACGAACCGCTGATAGATTCGATGCATACAAATAACTCGATTGGATAAAAAGCAAGAACAGTTTCATCGTGCACTTTTTCATTTTTTATATATTTAAATTTGATGTCATCTGAATTTTCAGATCAAACGTAACAAACGCAACTAAATGCTGTATTTAGCAGATTTTTGACAGTTCTATCTGTCAAAAGGCGTCGTTGAACGCGCCCATTATTATCCATCAAGTTTTCCTAAACATAACGAAACCGTTCATTTATTTTTGACAGAACATAGCACATGCTTGGTCAAGCGCATTGTAGTTGGGCCTTTACTGCAACGCTAGCACTGTTTGACATTTCATACATTAACAGCCGCATTAATAAAAAGTAAACTGTGATATTACTTTCGAGTTAACTAATCAATGGATTAAGAAGTTTTATTACAATAGGGATGTCTGCGGATCACGGATAAAATTCAACCAAGCTTAAAAATATAGACTAACAAATATTGAGTTATAATCAATTGCCGAAAATATGAAACGTATGTGCACAAAACAATATAACGCAATAAATATTCAATAACAACACTTTAATAGTTATATCATCCCGATGAATTAATAGTGTGTTGATGAAAAAAAAAAACACTAATCTGCATGTCGTCAGCTGGTTGTCGTCTGGTGGCTACTACGATATTATAATTTTTCTGTGCTGTGGATTCCTTAATCGTAAGCAAAACACTTATTTGCATAAGACACACACAGTGTTGTTTACGATGATGCCACTGTTTTTTTTTTTTAATTATTCAATATAAAATCAAATTAAAATTAAAAGATTAAAACGATATTTCAAGTTCATGCATAATATCTCGGTCAATAATGATGATATATTGGAATAATGAAATACAATGGAAAATAAAAGAAAATTTAAGCTTGAAGCAATAAACCACAGGGAGTTTATAAAAAATATTTTATTACTTGTGGCATAAAGAAAGTGATATTTAAGTAGTTATAGATAAATTGATATTCATTTCATTAACTGTCAATGAATGAGTGCAGCGAGTCATTGACTGTTAATGATATTGGTTACTGATTATTAAATTTAGATGTGGTAAGTTGAATTTCACTCTCAACAAAGTAAAAGTATTCTCAGACGATAGCGAGCTTGAAATCCTCGTTAAGCAAATCCTAAATAAAAAATATAAAAAAGACTTTGTATGAAAGTTGCATGTATTTTTTTTTTTTTTTTGTAAATTGAATTTCCGTGTGAATTTATAAGCATTTACCAAGATTAATAAAACTATACGCAAGTCTTAAGAAATCTAAAAACTGCAATAGACGGAAATTTGGAACAGTTAAATCACCTTATCATGAAAAAAAAACATCCTTCAAAATGTGTTGAGGGAGCTGTGTGTGTGGGAGCTGTGTGTGTGTATAACGATGTTCTCGAAGAAGCGAACTCTCATCGCAGTGTTATGGCACCATTTTTGACAAATTTTCTTTAGCTTATTTGATTCGCATTTCTTAACGCGTTAGTGTTTGACATTTGCGTGGGAATGTTGAAATATTTTCCGAAATTTACGTTGCGCTTAAAACACTTATATTTCAAATGTCACAAATTTCCGTATATCAGCATCTGTAACATCACAAATGTCAAACCATAAGTAAAAGGTGCAGCCATTTGCAAAAGTTATTCTAGGGTAATACATTTTTGGCCATGCACTCTGTTTAATACCTATTCATTTAAACAGAGTGCATGGCCAAAAATGTAACGTTCCCAATTGTGAACATGATGCGAATGTAGTCGATATTAGGAAAGACGTCAAAATTCAAAAGTTAGTTCGTAAAAACTGTTTGTCTTTTAAATCCTTGGATCTTATTTAACACAATAACATACAACAAAAATTTGCATTAGAATTAACCTATTTAAAAGTAGGTGCCCCTCAAATAACACTTACTTTGTGCAAATTATGATTAAGCTTAAGAGTAACGACTTCTTTTTTAATTGCTTTGCATCTCAAAGTCACTTTATTGTAGTCTAATTAGACGTGTGAAAAAGGCTATGTATATTTTCAAGACATAAAGTTGCACGATTTGTATTTTTATATTTTAAATGAAATACTTTGTTGATTTCAAGTTCATTGCATCCATATTAAGGTGCGTCGTGATGCATACAAAGACCACATATTGAGTCTCTTAAAAAAAAAACAATAAGAAAAGAACAACTCCTTCAAAGTATAACATCTATTCATCTATCTGAATCTGACAGCTCAGTAATTTGTCTATAACACCTTCACCATATAAGCATGAATGGAAATATCCATAACAACAAAATCAATGCAAATATTTTTTTTTTCTAATTTATTTGAATTTAATTTGTTGAATAAATAATTACAAAAGCTATCGTCTGGGCTTTGAGTAAATCGATACCGAAAATGTCCTTGATGCGCTTCTGAGATCAGCAAACATTATGTGGTGAGATATATGGTGTGCTCTATACAGAAGGTTTTTCCATTTATGTATGATTATTCTTCATTCAATTATGTATGAGATATGTACATATATAAAACAATTAAACACGACTTAATCAATCTAGTATTATTCTATAAATGCGAGGTTAAATTCGCAAACCAGGGATAGTCTTACCGATGTCACTTGAGGTCATAATTGTCATAGATCTTATTAATTTTTTTGTGATTAACATCTACCGTCCTCCACATGAAGAGTGTGTCGCCAATAAATTACACAATCTGATATATGTATTTGCAGAATGATGTGAGTATGAATATAATACCTAAAGAAGTTTGTGTGTCCAAATTAGGTAATATTAGGTTTTCCGAACTTGTCATTCTTTATTTTTCATTGTGTCAGCAAGTAGGCGATTTATGAAGCATGAAATACAAATTTCATATTGTTGCAAAAAAATATCTATATTTGTGTCTAATTTGAGTGGTTGATGATGACAAGCTATGACAGATTAGTTATTTAAGTGACAGAATTCGCTAGAAAGAATGACAAGACAAATATGAACAAATTTAACATTTTGACAGATGGTGCATTTTTCAAAGATTAACTTGTAAGACTCTCCCGCATTATTGACAAGGTTGAGAGTTTTGGGTCTTTTTCAATAAGGTGTTATGAGTGACAAAGTCGTAAAATATTAATTAGTCAGTAAATGAACATCACGAAGTTGGTGTTAAACAGTGTTAAGGATAATTTTTCTTTTTGTAAACAAGCGCTTAAAATAATTCATCTTAAGGTGATACAAAAAAAAAAACAACCTAAAGGCTACTTTTGGTGACGACCATATTATTCAGTAGTTTAAAACTTAAATCCGGATTGAAATTATTCTTTTTTTCGTTTACTTTCATATAAAAATTATCTTTCCGGATTGTTTCTTCCTTTAGATTTTTATGTATGTGTTTTTTTCTGTGAACAAACAATATTATCCTTGGCTAAGAAATGAGTAAAGTGAATAATTAGTTTTTGGCTTTAATTTTACATCTGGATTTATCGAGTGAATAATAAGGCCGTAATTGTTCAAAATCTTCAAACGCATAAAAGCTAACTGAAACAAGCCTTCCAAGGAGAGGAATCAAATTTTTTTGAGAAAAGTTTTCATATTTTTATTTTTATTTAAATTTAAACTCTTTTTTTTTTTTGAAAAATCACCTAAAATATTTTTGTCAAAAAAATGTAAATGAAGAATCCAAACATTTTTGGGCGAACTTGACAAATACAAGAAAGCGGAAACTAATGCTTTCAAAAACTCCCAAAAATATAGCATACATCTAGTTGTGCCGGCAATACAGTCTTTATCGGTACTTAAGCTCAATTATTTGGAGTTAGCTTAGTCCATTAAGAATTTATGTTGTTGTATAATTACGGGAAACTGATTTTATTTCGTTTTTTTCACACAAGTCTGTATGGACTTGCGAAAGAAAACCCGGCTATTGTGGTCAAATCGAACAGTTCTTTCAAACCACTTGCTGGTCCTGTAAAATAACTTGCTTTGGGTACAGACAGCAAGAAATATCAATTTCCAAATGGGCTATAAGTTTCCAAATAACAATAGAGTTGTGTACTTATATAGATATGGAAGACAACATCAATTAGGGACTGCACTTTAAAATGTGCTTTAAATCTTTGACGTGCTATGAACATAACAAAATAATTTGGTAGGTACTATACTAATGTTGAAAATCTCTATCGCCTCCAAATCGATTCATGCTGATCTGACTCACTATTAATTCAATCTTCATTTACTTGATAAGTGCGAAATAAAGTGTATTTTTATATGATCTGTACCGCTTACTTTTTACTATCAATTATAATTGTCGGTATGGCAGCCCATTGGAAAATCAATTTTACTAGATATCATGTGAAGTAACTTTTACAGCACAAAAAGCTTTGAACTTAATAATAAAAACAAATCCTATAGGAAATATTATTATAGCCAACATGACCTTCACAGCATATCGATCAATTAGGGTCAACGTTTTGAAATGAAAGCAAATCAATTAAAATTATACCTATATGTACCTTTAATTATTGCATAAGCATTACTCAAACAAAAACTAATTTATAAAAATCATAAAGTACAACATGAAGCTGTCATTACATAACAACTATTTTTGTTTTCGGCTAATTCTCTAACAAGACGCCTTCACATTGATTTATAAGCCAATATTTTTTACTTAGTCTTGCCATATAGACACTAAGACTGACGTTAACGTCTTCATTGTTAACCAAAATCTGAATGATGCCCCCTGGACTTTCTGTCAATTTGATAATCAAATACCATTCAACTTTGACATTGAAATATTTTGAAGAAAGATATAAAAGAAAACAAGATAAACCAAAAGTTTGTAGTAAAATATTTTATTATCACTTAACATGAGCTATTTAATTAAAAATTCCTCAAAACCAGTCCAGTTTTTTCTCACGTTTTATGGAAATTTCTCATCACACCAATCGGATCGAATTCAATGTGACAGATAATAACCAATAAGAGTTAACCGCATTTATTGCCATGCGACATGACATTCCTGTGAGATACAATGTCAAAGCTGCTGCAGCAATTTAGATCACATCATTTAACATATCACGTCATTCAGAGGCTTTTACACAGCCGCAAAATAAAGTAGCTAGCTCTTCAATGTCATGTCCAAGACCTAGATCATTATTAAAACCGATGCTGCACGTCTTTTGTAATATTGTTGACCGACATCAAATTTATAATCATGTGGCGAGTCCTAGAATTATTTTTTTCAGCACATTAATTGTCAAGCTTCTTAAATGATCAGAAGTGAGATCGGATAACTTAGCTTATTTTATTACTGGCCCAGGGAATCGTGCTAGGTGGCCGGTTATGTGGTGCCACACGAAGAGGGCAAATATTTTCCATAAATGACTTTTGAGTGCATGGTGTTAAGTTATTTTACTTGTGCCATGTGAACAAAATAGAACTGATAATAAACATGTTAATTGGTCAACGAGGTGGCAAGGTTAAAATATGCAGATTACGCCTGTCTTCACGCGAGGCTCAACGCTCAAGTCTAACCACTTTAACACTTGACATGAGTGCATTATGGTTATGTGTGCAGAATTATTGAGAGATAAATGCAGATTACTGTCAACGAAGTAGGCCTTAAGTTCCACTTAAAGATGATTTTCATTTAAGATGTTAATAAATGCAGTGAGTCATGTTATTATATAATGTTGTCTTGAAAATAAAAGCCAAAGACCATATTATTAATTTGACTAACTTTAAAGTGTTTAAAAAAAACTATTTTTTTCTATTGATGCAGTTGAATTGAAAAATTCTTAAAGGATTTTTGCTTCAAAGGATTTTTTCCGAACAGTTGTCAAATTTCATATTCGTGTTATTGAAAAAAATATATTTTTGACTCTTCGCTGAAACTATATTACCAGGATTTTGTAATAGAATTGGAAGGGTAATAAAACCAGTATTAAAACTTATCTTTGGTAAGAACTTTTTATATTTAAATATGGTATAGGTGCTTGACAAGTTAATGTAACTTCTCAGCTTAATTACTTTGTCATCTACACTCTCCAGTACTCATTCGATTTCATTTTGCACTGCCACTGCCTTTTCATTCTTCTATCCAACATTCTTCTATGCCACTGCCTTTTCATTCTTCTATCCAACGGGTAAACTACATTATCTTAAACTGATTTGACATTTAGGTAAACAGCTGTTCCCTGTTCATGTGACATCTTAATAAGTTTCAATTTCAATAAATTGTTTTGGTTGATTATTTTATTAAATAAATAAAAATAGAAACATGTACTGGCAGTATTGTTTTTTTCCCTTCCATGATACTTTAATAAGAGAAATCCTCAAACAGACCGCATTATCGAAATTGGCGTCGTAAATGGCGTCGTAAATGCACATTAATCTCGAGTTAACTCAAGAAACAGTTTTTCAGTAAAGGACAAACTATGATTGGAAATGGCATAAAATGCTGGTATGTTTATCGAAACATGTCATTTTCAATTAAAAAATAAAACACAACAAATTCATTAAAGCAAATAGCTATACATTATAATGGAAACAAAAATGTAATCTATTACAAGTTACAAGTTAGGTACAAATTATATTCTGCGGAAGATATTTCAGCATAATGTCAAAAATTTTAATTTTATTTAATCCAATCATAACTTAAAGTTTGTGAGGCTGTCAAACTAACCAAAAAATGGGCCTAAGCTTAAATAAAAGGATGATTAATGATTTCCACTCAAATAAGTAGTAAAATCATGCAAACTTTTGTTTGTGGTCATTCATTATATTATAACTTTGAACACAATGTCATGTCAAACTATTTAAAAATTCATTGAATTTTCAGTTTTAAAAGACATAACACATTCCAATTCGTTTGTTTAACGAACACTTATTTAAGAAGTAGATTACTATTGTTCTTAAATATCTTAACCATGAATCAAACGACTTAAGTTTTTGAACCGAAAAATTGTTCTCACCTTGCCAAAATTCTGATGGTGCAAGATTTTATCAAAAAACCTAGTAATTAAGGATCATTTATTAAAACTAATTACACAAATTAACAACATTCATGGTAAGCTTCAAAGATCATTCCCACACTATGGCAATCATTGTTTTAGTAACACACAAAAACTTTGTAAAGCTGGCCGCTATACTTAAAATGTTCTCAAACCAGTACAACAATTCAAATGTGGCATTCAGTGTGATCTTAGTTGTCAGATAAATTAACCCTAGGGGTCAATCTTCATCATAGTCTATGTCTTGTCTATTGTTTTGCATGGAAATCCGGGCACATAAATTTCCCATCGATTACTAGAATGCGCGCGCACATTAGTCTATCTGGTCTAAACGAAATGAAGGTCAGAATTTAGCGCGGTAAGTATGAGACAGCAAAATTACTTACTTAATTGACTTCCTTACTTGAGGTGTGGTAGCATTTAGTTTTTTTTTTTTATAAATTAAGGAAATATTTTAGTCAAAAATGTCTTCGAAAGATCTCATGCGGAATGAATGATGGGGCTTTGTTGAAAAAATAGTTCTTAAGGTACTGCTTCGTATTTTTTTAATGAATTACATAATGTTTTGCTTTTACACAAACCTTTTCACCTGCTGCAATATTTTTGAAGGCTTAGAGAGATGTTGGGTACATTTTGAAAATCTGTATAGCCGTGTTTTTTTGCAAGTTCATATAGATTTGTAAAAAAAATGACATTGGGGATTATCCCACAATATTTGACGTTCCCATACATCGTACATGTAAGTGTGCTGGTAATACAGTTTTTTATCCGGACTTAGCTAAATCAAGACAATTATCTAAAGTTAGCTAAGTCCATATGAACGTATGTTGTTGTTGTATTTACGTGTAAACTGATGTCGTTTTTTCACACAAGTATGTATACATGGACTTGAAAAAAAGGCTTATATTTGAAAAGCAACTACATATTATATATAGGAGTAAAACACTTTCCTTTATATTGGCGTAACTGGAGGCATATGTGGCACATAGAAATAAATTTAAACGTTCAAAAAACATTATTAAAAGTTATGAATTTATGACGTTTTGTTTTAAAGACGAAAAATAAAAAAACGGGTACCAACGTGCTTTTAGATCACATACGATGTCCGAGAAAATACTTTTACTGAATTGAATATAGATGAAGCTCCGGTTACATACAAACGTGAAGATTTTAAGCTTGACCGAAGCATCTTTATCTCAATTCCCTCCCAATCCGTTCCGGTTCTTTGTATACACAATATATCAATTTTAGCTGAAGCCTTCTTTATCGGTTATAGGGCATTTTCGATCATGCAGTTTCTGTAGTGTTGTTGAGAGATAAAGACAAAATCCCGACTTCTTAAACACCGACTGAGAAAAGAATGATTTAAAATACGTATATTTTTATCAAATTTGAGCAAAAACTTGCATATACCAAAACTCGCACCAACCCAAAATCCTATAGTGAGCCCAGGTAGGGGGGTTGGAAGGGGTCAGCAAGTCCCACCATACCTACCTAACTTATTTTCTCAGTCTGGATTTTCTCAGTCGGGAATTTTGGTAATTGGGATTTCGTCCAACCCGTGGTTCAACCATTTATGAAAATATGAACTCCACAAAAAAAAAAAATACCTAATATATACTATTTTAAAAAGATACTTCGTATTCCATTTTCAAGTGTAAAATTCAAATAGCTTTAAATTAATCTCAGATATTATTATTTAGTAATAAAATTCCCCTAAAGTCTAGTACAAGATTCCATGATAATTGCATCTATGATGTATATCTATGAGTAACTATAGTTGCATTCCATCACAAACATTTCAACTTATTACAAATAGTAGTAATAATTGTGTACTCTCACACACAGTGTATGTGTATACCTAAAGTAAATCAGTTTTATTGATTCACACAAGTCAAATCTATATAAACGTGTTCATTCAGCATGGATTCAAACAATTTTTTACATTTTTGGTAAATAATTATGACGCCGATTAAATTGTCTAAAACATGCTACACCGGTCGAACACCATTTTCATACGCAACATTAAGTTCGGAAGTTTTTTTTTTCAACAACTCCATCTCCAAAACAAGTTTGTTATATGATTACACACGATTAAGTGATTTTCAATCCAAATTGGGTTAATGGATTCAGTGATCTCTTTTTTCAAACTGTCAATGCATTTTCAAGGTCGTATTGACAACCGTTATATATGATTTAATCAAAAATATAAAAAAAACTACTGCAACGGATCTTCCTATAGAAAATTCAATCAAGGTCAAATATGCGATTTTAATAATCGAGATCTTAACTCAATCAACTTTCAACCAAGGTCAGATGTTAATATTTTGTTGCCTGCTTAAAAACAAAAGAACCGAAATGCCTCTAACAATCCATTATTTTTAGTCTAACACATTTTTTATCTGATTAGAGGTGTAGCTATCCTAATCTTGTGTACGAACAAAATAATTATTGACATCAAGGTATATGACTATTATCCCATGCGTGATATAAATCAAGCACGTTTACCCGCTGGCAGCACTCAGCAATGGTGGCTGCCATCAGTCGGCACAGCAGCCGGCACGCTAAAACCAATATCTGTCCATCTGACAAGACAATTAAAAAAGTTTAAAATCTACACCGAAGGGATCAACGTCACAATACAATTATTGGAATTTACTTTATGGTTATGGTTACAAAACACAATAATTATAAGAACTAAGGAGAAACTGACAAAATTATTAGAGCTTCAAATTAGTGGTAAAATATTTATTGGGTAATTGACAGTTTGGTTTCTTTTTGTTTGAATGTTTAAATTACGGTTTGTCCACAGGCTAACTTTAGACAACCCAAAGCATTTTAATTTTTTAAAATAAATCTTTAAAACACAATGTTGGTTCAAGTTAAAATAATTGACATTGGTAATAATATATAGTTCCGTAAATAAGGTGAGTTACCAAAAATGAGGACAAGTCCAAGAGGTCTCTGGACTTAAATATCTCTGGGAAAAAAAAAAAAATTTCATTGTGGCTTATGATTTAGTGCAGCGTAATGTTTAAATCCTGGTTAAATTATTTTGTATCTGGACTGGATACATGGTATCTTTTGAGGAATAAGGAAGTTCTCAATAATTTATATAGTTAAGTTTTTTTTTTATATAGTTAAGTTTTTTCAAACTTAATAAAAAGTTTTAAATCCGAATACAAGCAATTTGTGTAGTGCGTCCATAATGTCGGATTGCTCAGGTTGGTTCACTTTCGCCTCCGTACGTGAAGAGTGCTCCATAGCCGTAAATTTGACATTTATGTTCAATTGAGGTTAAAGAAGTTGCATGTCACCTTGTTTTAGGTTTTTTCTCAACATCAAAAAGATCGTTGCTACATTCTCGCTGACTTTGACGGAGGTGCGAGATCTATCCATCGTCAAGAAAAGGGACGAGTTTGGCGAGTTTTCGATAAAAAGCTTATACCGTTATACATAACTATTTATAACTTCATTTATTAATTTTCAAAATTGTATTTATTTTTATAACTGCTTTCATTAATTTTTCCAAAACCACGTTTCAAACATTGATTTAAAAAAAAAACAAATTTTGTTAGTTTGTTTGATTCCATACAATTTTAAGGTATATGGCAACCATACAATGAAATTTGCCAGCCACGATAGCAAATAAACGTAACTCACTGGGACAAACGACGTGTTGTCGTTAGTCCCAGTGAGTTATACCCTTACGTTTGGCTTATCGGAAAAAAAATTCGGAGGTTTTCGATATAAAACATGTTGTTCTTTCTTTCGTGTCTACAACTGAGCCATTCTTTAGTTATTTAAGATCACGCGTATTTCGAAATAGCGGCTAAAAAAAAACCACCATCCCGCAATTGGTGGGGTTATTTCAATACTCCTGAAATACTATTCAAAACATATCCAATCATAAAATTGTATCGTTACCTATTCTTTTGCATTATTATGGAACCCGAATTTCGTCTCTGCCCACTTGCCTTTGTCCATAAAATTATTGCATTTAGCAATAATAATATAAATTGAATACGTACTCATACTTAATTTTGTTTTTCTTTACAGCGATTTTGCAATCACAACGAAGTGGGCTTGCAGACAGAGGCTTACCTGAACTACTACTCTTTAATTCGTTCGAAACGCATTACAGGTGAGTTTTATCATTAAATATGCCTTATGCCTTACCCATATATTCACAATCTCTAATTGACTCTAATTAGACATTTTGATTACGCAGCCTGTCCCAATCAATTGCAAAGCAACACCCCACTCCCAATCGATGATATATTGCCAAGTTAGATATTTTTTGAAAGTCAAAAGTGCACCTTTATACAAAATGCAGTCAATTGTCCGCCATGTTTATCGCATGGGAGTTACTTACCACCAACATTGCAGCCTCGATCCCAAGATAATATATTATTGCCATTAAAAATTGCATGTATGAACAGAATCAAAACAAATGGAAAGTATCTGACCGGCCGACAACAACTGACGCGACAATTACAGGTGACCGAAAATTTATTATTTTTTGTCCCGAAAAAAAAGGCTGCTCCACTCCATTCTTAATCGGGGAGCAGCAGTTTGCCACCAACACCAATAAACCGACCGATAATGAAAACGTTTTAATCTTGTTACAACTATAATACAATATACTCCTCACTTGCGGCTTGGCTAAGACAAACAAAGCTCCCATAAATCCAGCCACCATCCAAGTCGCAGTACCATATCTGATCCAAGAAAATGTATCTCGCGATACTAGGTATAATAATGAACTTTAATCCATTGATAGGGTTTGAATATATACCAAAACCACCAACACCGTTAGCACTCAGCAAGAAACAAAAAAAAGCATACGTGCGCGGCTAAGTGCGCCCAGAACGGGTGTGTCGATGTTGGCCAAAAATGCACATTTCATGCCCGTTGAACCGTAAATCGAAAAAGTCGGTACGGTGAACCTGCTTTTTTTTTTGTAGTAAGGCCCCCTCCGCACTGTCGGCAACTCAGATCATTGGAATGTTCCTGCAATATTGCTGTTGCGCGGTGTTGGTTGTGGTTATAACGGAAAGCGTGCAGATCTCAGTTATGATTGCAGGGATTTCTTTGTTTTCGGGTGCAACTTTTGTGTTTGGTCCTTTCGCAAACCGCGCACTCTTAAAGGTTAAGTGCTGGGAAAATGTAGATCTTTTTTTTTGAGCGGGAAACAACTGACACCTTTGGCTAACAGGTACATGCACCTACGCGCATTTTGGGCGCGCATAGATAACTTGATTGATGGCAATTAGAATTGAATGCGAGGTAATTTACGTGGCATGACAACGGCACAACATCGAGTCGCATGCCACGGGTGTCAACTGCGCACAACCAAATGACATGCAGCTTCATGTTGAATTTGTTATTTCGATTAGGCGAAAGGTGCACCTTAAGTCAAAGTCGTTTTTTTGTGTGTTTGCGGCTGTAAGGAGTGTGTTTTTGTTGAGGCTATAAAACAAGAAATGTGTAGGCCTCTTGTCAACGAGATTAGATTTTTTGGGGTCAAGTTAGTAATTGGCGGGCAGGAGTCAGTATTATTCAATACAAGTTTAAGCTAAATAACACTTCCATGATATAATAATATGAAATGAATCGAATTCTGGTTTTTGTCAAGGCTAGTTGTCCAAGACAGAAAGGAGCTCTAAAAAGGTGTTGGTTCAATTGTCATAATCCAATAATTTGTAGTAGATTATAACCAAAGTTTTAGTTAAAAAATAAAAACAAAGGTTCTCATGGCATAAGCCACCGATCGTCTGAACGATCATGTTCCTTTGTGTATCACACACACATATGAATCGAATAATATTCTTAAAAAACTATATAAAACAAAAAACGCTGGGTACGGGACGGGGTCGTACAAAACAAATTGAAAACAAAAAATTTATAAAGTGCACCATTAATGTTGGATTGCTATAATTCGTTCAGTTTTCGGTCACTTTTGTTTAGCACACGTCAATTTGAAAATGGCCAAGTAAAATTAAATTTTCTTCTCTCCACGATCAAGATTTCATAGAATGAAAGGTAGCATTGTATTCATATTTTTCATGAAGATCGCAAATAGTATTCTATGAAAAATGCCTTGCTATATGTATTGCTCAGCTCATAGCCTGCTAGAAATATAGTATTCTATGAGCTGTCATTTTTATATTGACTTTTCTGTTTTCTGTGTAATTGGATGGAAATAGTAAGCTATCAAATGCCCACCATACGTTTTAAAGAATTCTATCTAACTTTCTTTCTATGGAAAGTGACCAATATGGTTATCCATGAAATCTCGCTCGTGGAGACACCATGTTATGGGCTACTCAAAGAATTGACGACATGACGTTTCAGGGTTAGAGTTTAACCGATTCAACTATTGATTCAATTAACACGTCGGAATTAACATTATTAAACGAACTGTCAAAAGTAAATTTGCAACCTATTATATGTAAACACGGATGCATTCTACATATCGAAGAATAACACAAAAAAACTTTTTATAAATCGTTGGTAGTCAGAAAAATCCATTATGTCATTTCAATCTGTCATCCTTAATGTGAGAGCTGTTACTTTGTTGTTGTTAATTTTTAAGACAACAAGCACAAATGTTTCGTCCTTTCAATAATAATCAACTTTTTTAATTAAAGAACGTACCACTGTTGTTGAACATCAGACCAACTAAATATTTAAGTGCGAAAAATCTTAACTGAATTCTTAACAAAATATCAGCTAAATGTCATCTTATTCTTGAGAGAATCTAGCCAATCAGAGCTCGTAGAATAAGTTTCAGTTGAATGCGTCAATATTTTAAAAAGTAATTATTAGAATATCATTTTATCTGTCCTTACGTGAATCTGCGTTCGCAATACTTTGCAACTGAACAAGTCGGGCTGGACTTACAACGGTTGATTGAGTCCAATGTGAGCACCGTCTTAAAAACAGAAATCTAGAACTTTGGAAGTTATTTCCCCCATAACCCATATTGTTTAAATTATTGCCATTTCTTGTCTTTAAAATGCGATATTTTGACATAAAAGCTTGGTCATCAGCTTCAAATGAATACCATGGATTAGTCTTCTCTGCAGAAGACGTAATAAATGTCATTTGTAATTTTGAACTGTTCCTAGAACGTCACTTTATTTTTGTGACTTTAGACGAAGCAAAGTTTTGGCAACGTTGTTTACCACTACTGACGGACATCTAGAAGTGTAAAACCCTTGAAAAAAAAGATACTAGTGTCAAAGGTATACGCAACTATTCAAGTAAAATCGCGAGCGATCGTCAAGCCACCAGATCGAAATTAGTTTTATATCAATCATTCAATCATCAATAAATCACAATTAATTCAAAATCTAGTTTTATTAAATTCAGTTAATTTAAGCACAACACTTCCGGGTCTACTATAGTCTTACATACTGAAATGAAGAAATGTTACTGCCAGTCGACTTGAATGTTACGGCCCTGTTTACAATTTTATCGTTTGATTGATCAACAAAAATTATTAATCCTTACCACTCTCTTAGTTATTTTCTCACAACAGAAGCAACTTAGGATTAAACGATTTATTATGAATCTGCAGTCTAATAATGTCTCCTCCTCTCTCATCGACGCATCTGTTGAAGTAAGATACACATCTTTGATTGACAGCTTGATGACTAAGTATTTATTTCAATCAACTATGAAATTTATCGATAATGGAAAGTGGAAAGTATTTATCAAGCAATCCGCTTTGCAAACGCAGTTAATCAAGCTCATCGATATAACAACGAAGCAGATGCAGATTCTGCATAATAAAAGTCAATTACGTTGGATGAGGTTTTTTTTTATTATATTATTCTGTTTTTTACATAAAATGAACATTTGTACTGCGCACAATTGCAGCGTGTAAATTGATGGGTAATGTTTTGTTTTCTTGGCGTGTGGTTTCGAATATGTAATTTTGTATTGCTATGCTTGTTAAGAGTTATTGTGCGTACTGAATTACGAAATAATTTATTCTTATCTTTGTAAAGTGTTACTTGGTATGTTTCTATAAAATTTATAAACAAGAATGTTGGAATTTTATTTATTGATAGGTAAAGTTTTATTGTTTGTTTTTTTGTTAGCACAGCAAGACATCTGTCAAGGTGACAGGTTCAAGTGTAGGTCCTGAAACTCGTCTAAGTTATGTATCTTATAGATACGAATTTCTTGTTCTCGTCAGTTACGGACGAAACCTATCGCAGCGTTCCATATTTATTCATCACAACCAAAGATGAACTGCAAAACTAAATTAAACCATTTATAATTGATGATCAACTTAAATAAACTCTTTTTGCAAATGATTTACTTAAATGACGACTTACGACAAGTAACCGCCTCAAAAAAAAAAAACACAAATAAGGTGGTTGCACGTGTGGAAATCTTCAATTTTGGATTGTGGTTCGAAACAAAATATTGCCCATCCAGACCCAACTAAACCACTCATAATAATCACAAACAAAAAAACACGCGAAAAAGCATTTCAATGTGAATGAGCGTTGTAACTCAAAAATAATATTTGCGACATTTTGCTTGTGTGTTTCTCTTATTATTGCTTCATAAAAAAAAAACAATGCATTGCTAACCTTATCTTCCTCTTCTTAATCCAAAATAATTACCATAAATCCCCTCGTCACACATCCCATATAATAACACACATTGTAAAAGATATATACACCAAAAATTACTCAAGTGTTACCTACAGTCAATTGATCCAGCTGTGCGCTCTAAGTATCCAGCCAAACAAATGACAGCTTAAAACTCTTTCAAACAACAGACAGAGGATAACTACGATACGACGAACGACGACGACTCCAATGGACGGCTTCCCCATTCTCACTTTGGCGAATTGTAGGTGTCAACTAAAAGTTAAATAATCGAGAATTAATGCAAAATACAAAATAGCTTGAGGACCCAAACTATCTGTAGGTATATCTGCAAACGCCTCTTTCTTTGCCAAAGTATCTGACGGATGCATAGGTATTCCAGCATGAAGCTATATATAGCTGCCGATGCAGTGCTCTGTGGCTCCTATTGTTTGGGGCAATTACGGAACGTGGGCGAACTGCCATCACACTGTAGGCATTAAATGCATAGCAATTTAATGGAATGCAGAAGGTAGATTGACGTATTTAATGGCCGCACTGCCGCAGATATAAAAGAAAAATAAAAATCGTTTCGTTAAAATTATACTTTCATTGTAATTTTTGAGGATTCATAGTTGGGTTTAATTTTGATGAGTGGTTTCTCTCGTGTCGAAAATTGCAACACACATTGTTGTCATATAATTATTCGTAATAATTCCTTGAATTGATTCAATTAAGGGATCACTTTGACTAAAGATCATAATATGACAGAATGTGTCAAAAATATCCCTTACTTCAACACATTAAATCATTCCTTCAAAGGCTTTTATCATACTTCAGTTTACATATTCGAATTACACAATAAGATCACATGATTTATTTTTTTGCCAACTAAAACATCACTTGAGAAAATTTATTTAAAGAATGTCAAAGTTAAAGGTCAGTTTTAATAAAATACAAAACTATTATGTATGCCCTCATTTCATATGTCACGTTTTATAAAGCAATCGACCATACAAGCATTCAAGGTTTAACTTTATTTTGAAAGAAATGAGAAAATTGAAGCATACATGCTAATTGTTCCTATTCATCTGACATTACTGCTGATCACAAATGTTTATTATGAAACGTCAAATAATGAATACCTATGTATATGGATTTTGACCGTGACATGGTATGAAAACACTCTTCATAACTCTTAAATTTCGGAGAACATCATTTATGTATATTGAAGAATTATATTTAACTGCAATTATTTTAAAATGTACATATGTATGTCTTTATTTGTATTCATATATACATAGATAAATACCTACACTCAGAGAAAAAAAGAAGAAGAATTTATTTGGTAAACAATAATAAAACATTTGAAACACGTTTTTATATGAAGTTGTGAAATCGGTTGTAATTTTGGTAAATTTAAATTCATTTCAACTTATACTTTTGCTTTCTTCTTGCAAGCCTTCTATTTAACGTAACGCAAGCATTTATTTTAAATTTTTTTTTTTAAATGAAAAAGGATATTTTTCTCAAAAACGGCTTTATCAAATTATTTGAAAAAAAATTGGCCCAAATTTCACTACCATTTTACGCAAACTGGTCTCTCTTTATTTTGAAAAGACTGGGAACTACATGTGACAGAAAAGACAAGATTGGGTTTCGAACTGCTCGTTCCGACGATAGTATCGCAGATGTTAGTGAAAGTGTCGCAGATGATCCATCAACGTCGATCAGACGTTATTGGTCATTACACATTCGTTTCTGCAGAGCATTACAGTGAAAGATTTGCAGATGTTTCTTTTCAAAGTGTAGATCGCTGTTGACCGCTTATTCCTGAATTCCGTTAGTCAATTCAAACTAGGCTTGTGAAGCTTATGAAGGAACTTATTTAAAATGCAGCAGTTCATCATATTCTTCTTCAATTAGTCCAAAAGTTTTGTTAAACAGTTCGATAGTTAAATAGTTTCAAGTATAAGAACTAAAGCGCAAACAAAGAGCAAATATTAATCTTTTTTTCGAACACGCCATCATGCACACTGTCAGAGAATACAATGAAATGCATAATTATGCAATCTATGCAGCCGCAGCTTAAGTGAGCGGCAATGGTACAACGGATGGATTGCTTGCTTGTTAACCCAGAGGTTCTTATCTTTGCAGCACACCTCCCAGGCTGTGATCCCAGGTTATCGCCCATGAGGTATGCAATGAAAAATAAAAAAAACAACTAGATCTCTATCCATTGTACCAAAACAATTCTTTCATCATTTATGTTAAAAATGCACATAAATGAATTTAAAAAACATGTAGCATTGGGTAAGTGTTTTTAAACACCCCGAATAAGATTTTTCAAGCAAAATACTGGCATACTCATATGCCAGTTTGGGTCAACAACATTTCAAGGAACACTTAAGTCTTGCCTTGAAACTATCTTTAACATAAACTTGTTAAATTTTTTATCATAAAATCGATAAAATATTTAAATTTATTTCCCAAGATATATACTTCCATGATTTATGGAAATTTTACGATCTAATTTTCAGCTATTATTAAACCAAGAGTATTCATCGAACATTATGATTTCCAAACTCCTGGATTTTGCTATATAGTTACATAATTTATTATGTAGTCAAATGAACCGTATACTGTAATCACTGCTCTGATTTGTTTGAATGGTTTGTTTCGAGTCCATTGCCTTGTACTTCCAATTAAACTGACTAATATTCACTTAAAATACTAACAAGAAAATCGTATTAACTTAAAATTTTCTTACCCGCTAATATGGCTACCGAAAATATTTCAGCGTTATCGTTAGCAATCGTCGTCGTTTTACGTTGACTTACGTTCTATGTCTGCACAACCTTGAGACACACCGACTCGGGTGATTGACACTAAAGTAAAAAATTAAAAATAAAGAAAAATAAGTACTTGTATGTAAGTTTTCGTCAAAAGGCTATAATCTTTTAAACCATTAGACCGTAACCAAAAAGTCGATTTGTGGGTGCATTGCACCATGCCGTAATAATATTGGGAAACACACAAAAGGAAACGCATGCGATGTTGGATTTAGCTGCCCAAGACGCCCCAGGTCCAAGAACTGAAAGCTCAATAGAAATTACCAATGCACTGCGGCATATTAAAAGCTAATAAACATATTGATATCAATCGACTTAATTGGTCTTCCAATGACCATGGATAACGGTAGTTAATTTTAAATAAAATATAGCTATATTTATGATTACTTCTGCAACTAGCTTGCGAACCAACACCTGTTTTTGGGAAAAATGATTTAAAGTGGTTTTTTATTCATTTTTGTCAGCACAACATGCAGGAGTGATGTTGGTTTTGATTGAGAGCTTAGCGAATTAAAGTTGATTTTGATATTAATATTTATAAGCAATTTAGTCGATAGCTTGTCGTTAAAACTTGTAAGAAGTTGTGTTTGTAATAAATCATCAGTGATTTTTATTTTAATTGATTTAATTGTAAATTTAGTGAAGAGAATTTGAGTGTAGAATGACTTTCAAATTTTTAATAAGTTTTTCCAATTGCATTATTAAGAACAAAGTCATTCTTTCTCAATTTGATTAATCATAATTGTCAGGATTATAACCTAATGATATATCACATTAAAGTTCCTGATGTTGCCAAGAATGGGATTTTATTGATATCGAAAAATTATTTCAATATGATTTTTTAGATTTCTCTATTTCCAAAGCTGCTGGAAAGTATTGCTTAATAAAAACTACAGTTTGATATCATAGGACACATTTCTGAATTTCAGCAAAATATTGGTTTCGTTCTGGAAAGTGGAAGTGGATTTCTTTTTTTTCTCATTGGAGGGTCTATTGATTGTAATTCAAGCAATCCTCTAGAAAGACATTTAGGACCGCTTTTATTCATAATAATTGTTATAAATAATGTAGTGACGGTTTTTATTTAAAGACCTACGATTATGGTAAAAAACTGATAAATATATTGTAATATTTAAAAATTACTGACTTTCTCGGATAAATTGATCTTCAAAGTTATTTTTTTTGTATTTATTGTTTTTTTTTTAATTATTGCATTTTAAATTAATTGAAAGAATTAAAAAAATTCATTTCATATACACAAATTGAAAGACTGCAACATCTAAGAGAAGAACGCTTGACCCAGTTGTGCTTTGTTGCTGTTAAGCAAAATAAATCGATGATCACTTAATAATTTGTATAAAAAAGTTTTTTTTACCAATTTGAAGTACGCCAATTTTAAGTGCTAAAAAGTTTGCATTTTATGTACAAAAAATAAAAAAAATTCAGTCGAGTCGTTTTCTTAATATTAAATTTACAAAAAAAAATAATTAAAATTAAAACTAAGCACTTTTGCAAAATCTTGATACGAAAGTTTTATCAAGTCATCAAGATCTTTCTAAGAAAAAAAAAATTGGTTGAAATCGAAAAATAAAGTGCACGACCTGGTCACACCAACTTGCTCTCGTAGCAAGTTACCACAAAAGTAAAATTAAATTTGATAGAAATAAATTTAATAATTTTTTTTTATATATAAATTAGATATATTGTCCATTTGCAAAATGTTGGTGGTGAGGTTTTATCGGGGCATTTAGATCTCTCTAAAAAAATGTTTGGCTTTAAATCGATAAACCCGTTTACGAGATAATAATAATAACGGTTCTATGGGAGGTACCGTTAATAGGCACGCCAATTAATTTTTTTTTTCGACTGAATGAAACAAAATCATATAAGAAATACATCTAATTTTTTTAAGAAAGTCGTTGGAGCCGTTTTCGAGGAAATTAAGCTTTATTATAACGGTGATATGGCAACTACCGTTATTTTTTGAGGTAAAACAAAAATTCAATTTTACCTTTAAGGAATGGTCTACAAACCCTATGTTCTAAATTTGAATTAAATCGCTTCAGCTGTTTGATTATTATCTCAAAATATTTTTTTTCCACGATCTCATAACTTGTCTTATAGTAGATATACCTATAATCGCAAGTAAAATGCGTTTAGGTGTATTAACCTATACAGAAACATTTTGTCTGACTATCATGCAATCATAACTCAAGACATTTAATCTTGCAATCTGAAGAAATGTTAATTTTCTTTTTTCATTATAAAATAATTATCTAGAATTTAGTAAAAAAAACAGTAACTTTCAGCATTCCATGCTTTTTCAATACATTCATTTCTAAACCAATTTAAAATATAAAAACAAAGAAATACTTATCCCTAAATTATATAATATTTTTTGCTCGAGTTTCTAGAACTATTAATTATGCTATTTATATAGAACCTTTGTCAATTTTGCTTTATATATGACTTGTACCCTAGAACAGGATACAATTTTTTATAAAAAGTTGTCTTCTCCATCAAATTACTTATGGTAATTTTTTTTTTTTTAATTTACACTTTTAATATCAATTAGTATGAAATATGTGAATATTAATATTAAATGCGAATTGTCATAATCTTTTACAGTTTTAATAATTGACTGACGTATATGTTTAGCAGTGCCTGAAGGTACGGATAACAAGCATTAGATATTTTGCATATTACTTCAATTAAAATGTAGTTCTAATTAAGATACATTTATGAGTTAAAAAATAATATTTAGATTTGTTTCCATGTGTTTTATAAATGATGAGATTGATTAGTGAACAGCAAGCCCTTTGTAATCTTAAGAATTTGGTTGGAACTTCTTAGTCAAACGTAGTCAACTCTTTAACTAAAATATTGATCCTTTCTTAGCCAATCAAGTGAAGACAAAAATTGTCATGTTCCTCCTGACAATTTTTTGATCTTTGTCAAAAAATCAATATTCTACCACCACCGAAGAGGAAAAGAAAATTCAGGGCTAATAAGTCCTGAAGAAACTTTGCTAAAGTACATTGGGTGGGCTACTCTTACTTTAAACATGGGTTTGAAACTAAACTTGGAAACTTACGTTAAAATAAAGAATTGAAAAGGCATTTTTTCTAGTGATTTTTGAGTTGTTTCAAGTGTGGTTCTTTTATGTCATAAATCCGCTCCATTAGCGATGATGGGTCCTACTATAATGGTTTCACAGAGACCTTCTCAAACTTCTTATAGTGTGTTATAACAATGCCATCAGTAAAGCCAAGAAATCGCAAGCCATCAAAAGTAAGAAATTCTAGCATCAAACAACTCATCGCTCCAATAATATCCACTTGTAGTCACGAAGATGATTCAAGGGGTATTTTTCCTAGCATTTGTGTCACAAAAAACAATCCAAGTCCTAGATCTCTTGTATGAAACAGCAACGTGGGAGAGTTATGATTATATTTAATATTATTAACATCCTCTAAAAATTAATACGAAAGTTATATTTTTAATTTTATGCCTATCCTTCAGATTTCTTAAGACTTATGAAATCGATTATCTTTATTTTGTATTTACTAAACAGTAAACATATATACTTCCCTTGAACAAAAATGCTGTTTTTATCATTCAAACATTCTATGTTAAGGTTATCTTACTTCTGAATCTTTCCTTGTCAAACATGCCTGTTGTTGCGATTTTATTATTTGCTAATCTATTTCGCTGAACATTTTTAACCAACTTACGTATGGAATTTCGCTTATTCAATTTATTAATTTATAAAATGAATAAAAATCTGAATATGTCATTAAGTTGATAACAATCCATAACATAATTTTTCATCGCTCCTGCTGTGTGTGTGAGCGCATGTTTAGATATACGCAGTAGGTTGCATATGTTGTTCACTGGGGCGTATACGCACTATTTTTTTTTTATTACTTTGCTGCCACTGTGCCACTGATTCAAAATTATGCAATAATATCACTGATTTGCTGCTCTACATTAAATAAAAATTCAAAGCTATTTCGCTAAAAATGGTAATTTTGTCTCAACCGTTAATTTTGAATTCTGACCTGATACAGTTTTGTTGTAGTTTTGCTTGTTACGTAGATTGACAAAAATGTCGTAATAATGTTTGGGGAATTTCTGTTAAACAAATTATCTATATTTTACGCAAAAAGCACTGTCCTATCTGAACATAGATTCCAAAATAAAATAAACATGAATTATGCAGGGGGCGGTATCGAACTGGCTTGGCCTTTTTTTTCCAATATACATCACTTTCTCAATTTCTTTGTATTCTAAGGCGCGCACTAAGTTCACACCGATCAATACACATGATGAGATCTGCATGATCAGAATTTAATTACTAAATAATTTGAGGAATGGATAAATACAAAGATATTGCGATGTCCGCAGTTTTGCGCGGCATTGGGACGGTAGATCAATGCGGTTGCATACGGTGATTTGTGTATACAATCTTACATACACACCTTGTTGATTTTCCGATGACAAAGTGAATGATAGATGGGTTAAGCTCTGTAACTGCAATGCAACAGCAGAAGCTGATTAGTTCCCATCGAGCCGGTTATGTGAACGTACCAACAATCGGACAACTGCGAACGAGCCATTATCAGGTGTTGTATTATGTTAGATACAAATTGTGGCGGGACACATTCGATGTTGTGATTTAAAGCAAAAGTTTGTCTTCGCATATCTGAATCATTTGGTAATTTGACGGATTACTAATTGAAAGAATAAATAAAGTTGAAGTGTGTGTGAATTAAGTGGTGAACTGGAAAAGTACCTATTTGTGTTATTATTACTATTTAGAGTTACTTGAGTAATTTATTGTTAGATTGTGCTTTTGTTTTGTATTTTTGTTTAAAGTAGATCGATTTTAAAGCGGATCTTTTGCAGTGTTATTTGAGGGTGAGTAATCACTTCTAAATGTCTTCATCTAAGCTTCGAGTTTGCCGTCTGTAGATATTTAAATAAAAACCGCCTTTGGTCAACAGGCAAACAAAGTGCAATTAGAAAATAAATTTCAAAACTGAGTAGGGCGCATTTAAAATAGAAAAATAAGAGCATATTGATATTGTATGCTGATACCTATGTACATTAATTTGAAAGCTAAACACACATTGGGGCATATTCATTGACACAGAAAAAAACTAGACTTGATTATCCTATTGAAATTACATTTTTTAAAACCAGTCTAAGTAAAATCGTAGTTTAAAAACAACTATATGAATATATGGCCCACGTTATTTTCAGTAGGCATATCTTTAAAATTATGCAAATTGAAAGAAGCAAAGTTCTTAATAATAAGAAGTATTTCTTCATTTAGTTTTAATTGATCTTTTTTTTTTATTGTGTTTATAAACATAAGATTATAAATATAGTCTAGCACCACTAAAGAAGTCGTGTTCGAGTTCAAGTTTGTGAACAAAAATGCTTCAAATGTGTCATTAGATAAACTAAAGCTTACGATCCAAATGAAAACAAAAGGAAATTCCCCACTGATGATAAGTTATATAGAATTTTTGTGGTTTCGTTTAAAAACGTTAGTAGAAATAATATTTTGATGAATCTCAAATGCAATCGGACGTTTACCGTAGTTTAAAGACGACTTTGAATGTTTGAATGTGTATTTATTCAAAAAGTTTTAAGAATCGTAAATACGTAAACAGTCTCGCGTAACCTTTACTTTTCTGCAAATGGAAAATTTATCAAATTGTCTGAATAACTTTAGTGTTTGTACAGAGTTCGATGAAATTGCTTCAAAGAAAACTTCCTTGAAAACATCAAATCTGTCAGCTCCTCAACATTAAAAGTGCAGTAAAACTTTGGCTTAACTTCAAGAAATGTATACTTATCTATTTAGACGAAATTTCAAAATCTAAACTGTTTCATGTTAGCTGTCATTATAAATAGCTTTGTTTAAAATTGAAGAGTAGTATTTAGGTGTGTCTTATGATTTAAGCATAATTACATCAAATGCGATTAAAATAAAATGCACGACTTGGTCGCACGTAGGAAACTACTGGATTACAAAAAATTTAATGTATTTAATTATGTAAAAAGGAAAAAGATATCAAGGGGTTTGTCACAAATGAAATCAATTGACCACTTATACATGTAATAATTTGAAATCACGTTGAATCAGATGCAATCACTATTTCAAGTGATGAAATTAAAAAAAATGGTTATCGATTTCAAATGATTTTTTGCAATCATTAAAAATATTTGAAATCACTTTAACTTTTTTTGCAATCATGAAATCAAAAATGCCATAATGAAATCACGAATTGAAATCACTATGAAATCACTTGAATTGAATCGCAATCATTTGAAATCAGTAAATTTATTTGAAATCAATGCAATCACAAAATTTTGAAATCAATTTAAATACTGCTTGAAATCACCAGAAATCATATAAAGTCATTTGAAATATTGTAATCATTGAACCACTAAACTGTCTAGTGACAAACCCCTCGAAAGATATCGAAAAATGGCCTAAACGAGAGAACAGGTTGTATGGTAGCTCTCATAAAACCGTTGTTTACCCAAAAAATTAAAATGACATGTTATGTCAGTTGTCTAATTTGAGTGCCATAACAAATTTAAATGAAATCGGGTGAGCCGTTATTAATTCATGGCCATATTTTTAAAAACTGTTAACACCAATTCTCCGTTATGTAAATTTTTAGCCAAAAACCTGAAATACAGTTATTTTAACAGCACTCCAAACACTAAAACCGTTATATGGGAGGTACCCGTTATAGCCGGGCTAAAACAAGAATTCAAATTCATCCTCTAGGGTATCACTTAATAGTGCTAGACACACAGTTTAAAGAAAATCCGTCAAACCGTTTAGGCTGTAGCTCGGTGAACAGAAAAGCGCACATATGCACACCCGCACATACGCACATAAGCACATACGCACATCCGCACAGACAGCCCGACGGACGGCATGACGAAACTTCTCTATCATCGTAATGTCAGTTTTGATTAAAACCTCGAATTTTTTTTTTTACACGAAACCAATACTTGCCCCGCAAGTAAAAAACATGTCATCATATGACATATTTACATCAATAAGTTTTTTTTTAAACGAACATTAGAAGTTGATATGTTTAAACAGACTGTCAATATAAATAAAAGGAAATGATTTGCAAAAGTTGACATGAAGTATAAAACATAGTGACACACAGCATGTTCTAGAATATGTGTATGTAAGTTGAACATCACGTTTATGATGTAAAAATTATTATTTACATATGTCCCAAACTCACTTTTGTTACCGGATTGTATATTTAGTGTTGTTTTAATTTAAATATTTGAATAATTTTTAGTAATGTGACATGTTTTGTTAGCTTAAATATTAAATATAACGTTGTAGATAAATAGTAATTAAATAATGTTACATTTATTAAAACTAGCAAATTATAGGCGATCAAAATTTGACAGGGTACTAAAAAGGGTTTCCATAGGAAAGGGATGGCCTGGTCTTGACAGTCTGAAAAATAAAACTTAACGTACGTTCACGTTCTTAAAACGTTGTCCAACAAAAGTTCTTAAATTTCGTATCTGACTGCCGATAAAAGCAGAAATCAAATCTCACTGCGGACTTTTATTCCGCAGTATAGATAATGTTTGTTGTTCTGTGACAAGAGGTGTTGGTACAAATGATAATTTCAGTTATTTCGTTTTCCAGAGTGCGTGATTCTTTTTAGGCTCGATTGCCTACAAACTAACTAAAATCTCGAATAAAATGTTTAATTCGTCAAGAAAATCAAATCAGCTTTTAATAAAATTAAAATTATGCACAGAAAACTTTTTTTAACGTTTGTGGCATTTTTAATTAAACATAAAAATTGCCATTTCCATCCTAAGATTTGGCTTCTTATACATTTTTCAAGCTTCCTTGATTACAAAAACAAGATTTTATCTCAACACGAAAGATGATTTTAATGATTTGGGATATTTAATCCTAGCTTTCCACACATGTTAGATTTTTCTTGTCAACATTGAAATCTGAATATGCATGCAGCATACTTTTTGTTCTAATTTTTTGCTCAGTTTTGCTCTTTGTCAGTTTGTGGTCTGACTTATTTGTATCAATCTTATTTTGACGGAGTATTCAGTGCGTATGTCATTAGAAAGTAATAATTTTAACAATTTGTATAGTTTGTAAAAATTAAATTTAACGTTTGCTTGGTATTGAATACAGTGTGAATTATCATAAGAGGCAATAAATTTGCCATTTTGTAGTTTAAAAGAATTACTAATCTTACTTTGACATTTGGGGGGTATTAAGTGATGCGAACTGTCATCGCAAAACAATAAATTAATCATTGATGCTTTCTGGTTCGAAAAATATGCTTAGTTTTCGGTTTCATAGAATATGGAGCAAACTGTTTTTGAAAACTACAATAGAATCCAAAATTAGTGTGTTTAACTTTAAACCAATGATGCAAAGATCAAGAACGTTCAATATGTCGTTCCCTTAACTTTTTGTTTTATGAAATTCTTGTTCTACCTTACCGAAAGGGAATTAACCTCATGAACTTTTGATGCACTTTTTTTTGTGTGTCAATTCGTAAATTTAAAACTCATTGTATGTTTAATTTAAAAAAAAATTGTAAATCAATCCCAAGGTGAATAAAACTTAAGCCGCCTCAATTCAACAAAAAAATATAAACACGCAAAGACGGAAAACCACTTAAGTTAAATAGTTAGTCATAATTATTATATGACTGCAATCTGGTTGTGAAGAGGCCGTCTTGAGTTCAAGGCTCTATCTTGGGGGATGCCCTGAAATCCAGAAAATCTTTCCAACTTCTTGGTACATTGCTTAAGTTTTTGTTTGTATTGAATTCATGGTGTTTTTATTTTGTTACCACAAAGATTCCACTCATGTCAGAAGAACTAATGATGTTTGTCCCCCCTGACTGGTGAAACCCCCAAGCCCCACCCATTATTAGCCAGGAATTTCATATTAACAAGGATTTCGTTGGGCGCATGTTTTGTATAGCATCTCACTTGAGCGATAGAAACTTTTATGTTATGTATGATTTAGTTGTTGTTTGTTGGAATTGAGTTTTCGTGACTTGTCAAAGCAAAGGTTGGGGTTGGTCACGTTTTGATAGATATAAATTCTGCCTGAGAGCACAGTGGACTATACAATGGTAGCACATGCTGTTAACTGATTTAAAGTTTGTTATTATATTTAAATAAAAAGTTAAACTTATGAATGACTCATTCTTTTTGTGGTGATGAAGTGGAAAATATATACTTAAAAGCTGAATTGATATTTAAAAGTTCAAGTGTCTTACTTTGACGACAGATATATTCATAATAAATATTCTTATTAAAATTGAAACTCATGCTGGATCTCGATAAGTTTTCAAAAAGGTTTATTCATCTTTTGGGATGACAACTTATAATAAAACACTTCTGTCACGTATTTTTTCTAATTAAAAAAATAACTTTTAAGCGGCAATTAATAATAACACATTCAATTTTTTAAATCTCATACAATCATCTCAAAATTAACAACCATCTATCATGATTTACACGTTACAGCTTCTGTGTATAAAAGTCAAAACTGGAATTGTTCATCTTTCCTAAAGATGACCTGATGGTCCATCTGACACCGCGCTCTTCAACCCGCCATCAGCTTGGTATTTGCTGAATCTAAATGAGCAAACCTGACTTTAGTTATTTAACTCACGTTTCTTTCTAATGAAAGTGAATAGTGTGCAATCTGCCATCTTTTTGTCAACATTTTTATTTTATTATTATTTATTTCACCTCGTGGTTAGTTAATTGCACTGGACGAAGTAAAATTATTCCATACAAAGTCCCAGGGGGCAAATTTATGATTTATGAACTCCTCTGGCTGTGGACAAATGATAAAGTTTTAGCATATTTTTTTAATATTAAAATTTTACTTACATATATTGTTTATGAACTCATAAGTTGCATGTCTAAATGACGTTTGTTATGATTGAGTTCAAACTGGAGGTCAGATTAGAGTGTGTTCAATGAAAAATGTTTATAATCTGAGTAATGCGCTTGAAAACGGGTGCTTAGTTAAAATGAAAGTTAAGATAAACGTTCGTAATTCTTTTTTTAATTCATTGAATTAGTTATTTTTTATCTTATTGAGAGTGTAATGCACCTAAGAAAAACTCTTCCTATAGATAGGTGATAATTGTTGATTCGTCGTTCTGAAGCAAATCGACAAACTTGCACAAAGAAGATTAGGGCATTTAAGCGAAAACAAAAGGAAGGATTTCGTGAGAAGGATCAGTTTAGACATCAGAATGCTCATGACTTCCTATGGTCTCAATATAATTCGAAAAAAACAGGCCCTTTGTGGAAATAAGCAGAAAAAGGTTCTAGAGTTGTACCGAATAGTGGATTTGACCGTATACCAGATACCGAATATACGGCTTCCAGCTTATCGTTGAAGAAAACCTCGAAACGGCAAGAGACAACTTCATCGTTTCTAGAGTAAAATCACCAGATCCTTAACGGAAATCGGAAAAAGGGAAGGACAAGAAAACCTAACCCTCACTTTTTATACCATTAAGTGCTACCGGCGGCGCAGAGGAAACGTAATCACCAGACCGTCCAAATAAAACAAGAAAATAAGATATGTCTCCAAAGTCGTCAAAGACAATGACCGTATTGGAACAGAAATTGTAAGCGGTTCTTTGGAGACTCATAGAAAACATTGAAGTGAGAATCAAAGCGGTTTTTTTAACATCCTTGTTTAATAATTCAGTTACCTGTCTTGAAGCTTTTTGATCAATTAAAATAATGTTGCTACTTCTTTAAAATAAAAACTAAATTTCTACGATCTTAAAAAAAAATAATTTTAATTTGCAATTTTACTAGACTTCTGTTTAAAATCGAGGATTCCTTTTTTTAATTAAATACTAACTTTAATCACTTTAATCATTATTTTTATATGTAGATATGTATGTCTTACATATTACACATACAGCAAACAGTTAAGGGGACACAGCGCATTATATTTCAATCGGTATCTTAAATTTGTCTTCATTGCATGCGAGAAAAATTGTAAGCCGGTCTCTTCATATAGGAAATTTTATTCCCTAGAGAACTGGGCTAGTAGAATACAATTGTGGCAGCCGACAACAAGCCTGTATTAAAATTAGAATTTGAATGTCATAAATTTTACACATTCAAGACTCCCATATGTATGTTTACAAAATGTACATATTGCCAGCTAGGGAATCAAGATGGGCTCGAAATGAATAATGCTGAAAATAATAAAGGAGCTTTATAAAATCTGTGAAACAATAAAACATGTTCTCACCTTATTTAAAATTGAATGCAAACAATAACTGTTTCACAAGTTTCACTATACTGAGAACTTGCTTTTACTTTGCAATAATAAGATTTTATTGTTGTATATAGCAGAGTGCAATTTAATTTCGCGTGCAGATTTATTGTGAGATTTTTCAAGGGCTTCATGTATGAGCACGATGTGCAATATATGTAAGTAGAAAGATTAAGAAGATTTGCATTTCAAAAGTTAACACCTCTAGCTTGTATTGTGTATCTTTTTAATGAAGATATTTTTTTTAAACATAAAGAGAAGAACCATCTTAATCAGTTGTTTAATCCACATATAAAATTAGATCCGGATTTAAATTGATTTAAATCAAATTTATTTATTCACTCATTAAATCCGCACTTAAATCCATTTTTGTAATCTGGTCGCACTAAATTAAATTGAACTTAAACTAGGATTATGAAACAAGAAGGGAAAACTATTTCTAGTGTAATTTTACCACAGCCAAAAATGCTTTTTTTATCTATTGAAATCCTAGCCATTCTTTGATGGCATTAAACGATTTGAGACCAATTTATTAATTCATTTAGTTTGATTGCTAAAATGTGGAAGCCAAAAATCACTAAACTTTTAATAATTATTTAATTTATAATAACATTTTGTCACCTTTATTTCAATATTATTTATTTGAGAGTCTTAAAAATAAGATGGAATCAAAATCCACTGGATTTAAAACATGTTTTAGAGGGAATAATATGGACATATAGATTCAAATTGTTGGATTTATTGAAACCAGATTGAATGATTGGATTGGAACAGATCAATTTTTATTTAATCTGATTTAAACCCAAAGTTTTAAATGATTTATATGGATTTATGCTTGTAAAAATACAGGTCTAAATATATCCAAATAATTATCTTGTTGTTTGTAGACACTTATTTTATCCCTACAATATCGAATTAAAAGTTTAAATCATACATCCATTTTGTAAAAACAATTGTTTCTCAAAAACTTATGTAAATAATAAAAATAAGAACAACAATCTTATTGCAAAGATTCTGACCAGAAATCTGAACTCGCATTTGACTGCTTTGAAATTTTTTATGAATAAATTAATTTACAAAAACAATCTGTCATAATGTTGTTTGATAACAATATAAATATAAACGTATATCCGTGAGCTTTATTTTTATCTGGGAAATACACACAACTCATCTCATAGCTGCCACCCTCACATGCCTCCACATCACAATTAAGGAATTGACAAATAATTATTTCCGAACGTTTGATTGTCGTTGGTTATATACATATAATAAATTCAGAGGTGGGATTTTCCCTCGTATCTAAATTCGGATTGCGAGAAATATTTCTCACAAATTAAAAATAGTCAATATCATCGTTCAGTTCTAAGCTGCATTATATCATGGTTCTTTATGTTTGTGTTCTACTCATATTAGCCACGGTATAATATACTATTATTATAACAGATAAATCGGGAAGCTTTGTTGAGGCTGAAAGAAGTTTGATGTCCAAATATGGATCAAGTAGAAAATATTATTGTATTTTTAAAAATTAAGTCTGTTGTTGTTGGTTTTGTAAATTTATGGTTTGTTTTCATCGCCCGCATCACATTTAGATAAATAGGTTCGTCAAATCTAAAAAGGCATCGAAAATAGTCGTGACTTTATTCCATCATTGATGGAAACTTTATAGATAGGATATTTGGTGTAGTTTCATCATACTTTTAATTTGTAAGAGGTCTAGTAGAAAAAAACTTAGTACGGTTTCTGACTTTAAAAGGAGTTATCTTTTCATAGTCTTTAGCATTAAAAATTAGTCTTTTTGGCCGCCACCTTGAAACCTTGGAAATCTCTTGAAAATGTTAAATAAATAAATTAATCAGGTACCTATGCTACAGTCTTATAGTTTAAATGTTTTCAAGTGATTCTGGCTACGCGCACCGTTCTTAACAAAAAGGAACATCAGAAACATTGAATAATAAAAATGATTGAATTCAATGCTTTCGCAGTGGTTTGAAACTAAATTTTGGATCTCGAAAATTGAACAATAGAACTCAGGATCTTGTGTTTGTTTGTGGGTAAACTGATGGTCCATATTATTTCTGATATATATAGATAAATATAAAAATAAGAACGTATGGTTTTAGAAGTATTAAAACGGCCGACGAATTATGGTGCTAATTGGGTTTTGTTCGGAACAGTTGTTTCGCGAAACCGCCCTTTTACCTTTTACCTATGGTTTTAGAATCTTTTTTTCACTTGATTTTATTAATAAATTTACCTCCACAACAATCGACATGGAAAAAACTTTTAAAATTTGTTTTGTTTTGACGGCCATCTTGACAGAATTTTGCATACACAAGCACTGACAATTGACATAGACCCTGATAAGACCAGTCCTTTTTTCGTACGTTTCTTCATATACGTCTTTTTAGCATTTTCGGTGAGGGGTGTAGTAACAAAAGAGGAAACAAGTAACGAAAGCACGTATGAACATTTTAAGACTTTTTCTGGTTGAACTTTGACGTTTCTTGTTTGACGCCGGAAAGTGAAATTGAATTATTTAGAATATTAAATATTGCAACTGTTTTGATATAATTTTGTTGTAAATGTGAACAACAATTGAAAAGAAACTATTAGCAATGATATTTAACAATGATATTTGTTTTTTTTTTTAACAAAAAAAAAAACTACTACCAACTTCGCTCTCCGGCGTCAAACTTTGCTTCCCGGCGTCAAAATGACGTATGGAAACGGACAAATATCAACGAACCGTCTAATCACCAAAGCACGTATTTGTCAGAAAGACGAAACACGTCACGTACGAAAAAAGGACTGGTGTAATCAGGATCATACCATATATGGAATGCCAGTCGGTTGAAATTTCCTTACAAACGCCCTAAAAAGCTGTTCCAGCTAAAAACGGCATCGACATAATAACGATGGCATAATATTGACCTGTGGAGTGGAGTTTTTATGTAGGTAAAATTAAAATGTTTTGAAAACTATTCCCGCCACTATATTTCAGAGGTAAATAATTAATTAAAAATATCATATTACTGCTACGAGATGATGGTGCAGGTGCTACTAGTTTAGTTATGCTGGAAAACTCGTGAAGTAGACTACTAGCAGCCCATGTGTAGTACGTCAAGGACGCTGACTATTCAAAAGGTATGTTTGTTTACGAAAAGTTCTTTTGAAAGTAGATTTGAGAAAATTTAATTGTAATCTACTAGATTCCGAAATCTGGAAATTTATTGAGAATCTGCTTAATTTTGAAGCTATTTTGAGCTTTTTGCACGAAATTTAGATTACACAGTGCAATCTGTAACTCAGAAGTTGTAATTTTGCCGAGAGAACAATGAAAAGTCAAAATATCCTTATTTGTTACGAGTTTTCTAATTTAATGACATCGTAGCCGTGCTTACATGGCATTTAACGCTCTGGGAAGGGGACCAATTTTCGAGTGTAATAATTTCACTACTATTATGAGCTGAGTAAACAGGCAAATAAAATATTTTGTACAACTAAAAGTGCAAGAGAAATCGAATAAGTAGATTATTCAGCCCTATTACACAATCCATTCTGGGATTTTCGAATGAATTTCTACTGAGACGCAGCTGAAGTGTCGGAGAAATATATGTTTTTTTTCCGTTTTATTCGAATCTTCTGGAAGGTATTTCCACTAATTTCGAAATTCGTATAGATATTTTCCACTACGAAGGGATTTGGTGATAGTTATTTCGGGATTCGGGGAATTCTTTCGATTACGATGGAACGTGTGAAAGAGCTGATTATTTATTATTTTCAAAGGTGGTAACTCCGAAAAAACTGGATACATAAACTTACTAAAGCTCTGGACGGGAGTTTTGAAACTAGATTTTGGAGCACGAAAGTTGAGTTTGTGTTTAGCCAAAATGATGATTTATATCGTTCATCTCTGATATAAAAACACGGCTAATGTCATGTGTTATTCTTATCTCGACTTGGATTTTTTTCACGGCATATTTTAAAAGCTGGTATGTTGAATACTTATAAACTAATATCACTTATAGTAATATCGCTAATTTTAATTGTTTGTGGGTTTGTCCCATGAAATTATGCCCATTGGTACTACTTGCTCAAACGATCGTACTATCTATTTGATAAGATATAATTCATGCTAGATTGGCTACACTAAAAAACGTGTCCTTTCTAAGCGAAAGTTTAAAGATTCAACAAAATAAATCAAATCAAAATTAATTGCGGAAGAAAACACCCATAACGTCCATTCGATTTCCCTTTACTTTTCTCGATTTCCTGCCAGAATATAAAAAAAACCCGAGTACATTGCAAATATACGGTAATAATAATTAACTATGCAGTCAGAGTCCACTGGGGGCACAGCAAAATAAAATAAAAAGACGTGAGCTATAAAAACCTCAACACATACCACTGATGACAATTTGTCTCTTCCATCACCGCACAACAGCTTACCCACTGACTGATTTAAACGCGTATGCAAAATAATGTCACGAGAAAAAAAAGTACAATTACACAACATCCCTGAGTACAGGTAGACATAACCACAAAAACATGTACGATAATCAAATAATTATAAATGCCAGTGGCTCCACCTATTAGTATCACCTGTGTGTGCATTTAGACTTCCTCTTGGCACAAGACTACCATTTTGTACCTTTTACTTTGGCAAGATTAAATTTAAATACAAATAATGTATATATACATTTATATGTGATTTATTTTAATTTGTATTCTTCATTGGAAACAATATGTAATTTAGATTATAACTTTTACTTTCTTTGCAGGTTTGCATTATGTAATTCAACAGAGACAACGGACATTCCACAATAAAAGCGTTCAACTTTAACCCTCGACAAGGTTTTCGATTGTCCTGTAATCTTTTCCAATCTTTTTCAACAATTCTGTGATACAAAAAAACCAAAAGGTGAGTTATGTGACATCCCTGACTTCAGAGAACCAAATTATGCCATTAAGTTGTGACACACCATCATTATGTGTTGAATGTCTTTGATAGTTTTTCATTCGATAGATGGCGCACACAATTTTCACATTTATGGTGCTGAAACCCTGCCGGGCAGGTCATTTTGAATAACATAATTGACATCGTAATTAGCTTTCGATAAACAACTTGGTTTGCAAATATGCTGACAGGCTTTCAGATAATGCTGTGTATCTAATATTGTTCTTAGCCATCGTAGAAGTGAATGCGGAAATCTACACTCCATAGCCCACGAACCACTTAAAATTATCTCCTTCATAGCTAACAGGTCACTGATTCGACAAAGAACCTAGCTAAGTCGACTGTGGTTGTCGATCGGTCGAAGAAACGCATGCTTTCGATATGGTATTTACAATAAGCCACATTATGTCGTACTCGTGCACTGTTGTAGCCACACCAGAGTTGCTGCCAGCCAGCGGTTGTTGCCTTCGGCTTGGCTGCAGCCAGCGTGAAAAATATGTTTCGACAGCTTTTTGTAATAAATTCTCGGATCGTGTAGTACTCTAATTATTTTAAATAGTGTGCGGGGGTATAAGCCCTCCTGGGAAGTTTATTAAAAAGGAGAACTCTGTTCGGTACCAAATATACCCGCATGCTATTATCACGGCGACACTATGTAGCTTGAAGTTGATAGTGTACCTTCCAAAAAAAAATATTTTTAGTTTTAGGGTACTGAAACTTAATGCTGTTTGGCAGTTTGTTGATTATTTCGAACTGATAGTGGGGTATTCGTGAAGTGGTGAATTTTATTTATGGAAACACGTGCTGTGTTATGTATTCTAAAAAATTCAATTTTTTTTAAGAGGTGTTAATGTACGTTAGTTAGACCTCTTTTTGTTTTGTATATTTATCTAAATTTTTCATGTTTTGCCAAAGTGTGACAAGGCTGAAGGAATTGGCACGTAAGGTGGTTGGTGTCAATATTCATTTAAATTAATATTTGGTATGGTGAAATAATAATTGGCAAGTTAATGGAGAGCTTTGGAAAGTGATAAAAGTTGACAATTTGCACTTACTTGGGTGGACAAAATCTATACCTATGTATGTTCCTAAAAAAACAATAAATTAATTTTGGATTAAGACAATATAATTGAAAATTTATAGGTTAATTTAGAGAAAAAATTCGTAAAAAATACACACAAACGCAACTTTCATCCAACGTCTTTTTTATATTGGATTTTGGATGTTTAAGTGGGAAGGCAATTTAAAAAAAAAAGTCAAGACCTTTAAGCATTCGGTTTTCGGTTTTTGGATAAAATAGGTAGAATTGGTTTTGAGTCAAAACTTATGAACACGTCATATGCATTTCGTTGATGTTTTTTTAAAGTTGTGCAAAATTTAAGTGTTTTGTTTTAAAATGAATACCTACATATATCGATTGTGAAATCAAATTCAAAAAAAAAATTGAGATACAGTGTTTTTTGCTCATACAGCATTTTGAGATAACAAAATTTGAGATATACTATGTAGGGATTATGAGATACAGAATATTAACTATACAGTATTTTAAGATACAGCATTTCGACCCGCTCGCAATAGGTACATTTTGAGAACAATTATAGGTAACTACTTAATTTAATAATATTTTGAAAACAAAAAATAGTTGAAAATTAATTTTTCAAAAAAATGTTCACTAAAACAACTATGTTCAAAAAGACAATAAAAGAAAAGGTTTCTGGCTTTTCAAAAAGGTACCTATAGCAAAGCATTGTAAGAAGGTTCTTTTTCGGGTTTAAGTTAGGAGGGTGTACCCCTCCCCCTTCTTGTATTGACCCAACCTACTCGCTCCAGCTGTTTGTTTTGCATTTTATGTGAAACACGAAACACCTTGTAGGTATAGGTACCTACCTACCTAAGTGATGGATAAGTGGATTTGTTAAATAGGTATGTAGGTAAGTAAAGGTACTTTTAGGGTGAATATCTCCTCACCCCATTGACTAAAACTTTCCTTACGGTCTATCATAATTCACAAGGTAATAGGTTAGGTACCTACTATTATCGTTTGCGAAACGAACAAAAAAGTTATTGCTTTAAATTGGTAAACTAAGGCCCGTTTGCTCATACTCTTCATTAATCTACAACATAACTAGGTTAGACTTACTTAATTCTTATGTTCGCACAAATACTTGAATTTGGAATTGGAACAATTCAATATTCACACTTCCGATGTTAATAATTTGAAGCTGGCTCACGAGAGTACTCACCCCTCATCCCTCTCGCCAACGAATTCTCGTCAGTCCGGTCTTAAATTTCCCAGTCTGAAGTGTGCTGAAGTTAATTAACCTGCAACAGACAAAAGTCAACCACAAAAAATTTAAAATTAATAAATTATTAAAATTTATTCATTTTTATAAGCCCATCGCCCTTCCCAAAACCAAAAGTGATGGCTCCCCGTTTGCTACACTCATATTTCTGAGCACTTGTCCCAACCCAAACAAAATCGTTCTGTTTTTTTATTTCATCCAGTTTTTCACTGAAAGTGAAAGAAATCAAAATAACTAAAAATAGAAACTAGAACCGAATTTTATTTAAATATTTCAGTATAAATTAAATAGATAATGAGAATCTACTAAATTTTGTATTGTAAAAGTAGTAAGATGTGAATAATATTAAAAAGTTTTAACCACTCAGAAGTCGTTTCATCCATTTACCGAGCGATCATCGACGACATGCTATCAATGCGAACAGCCGCCAGATAACAGTCAAACCTCACGCTATAGATAAAACGATATGCCTCTTCATCGCAGGTTTTACATCAGAAGTATAACTTCAAAAGTAAAGGAAGACTGACTACAGAAATGATCCTGTGAAGTATAGTCTTAACTTTAACACACCAAATCACTTCTATAAGTCAATTTTCGTGCAGAAAGTAACTGTAAATTATAAATAAAGAAATGAAAACTACAAATTGTTCATCATTTACATTCATGTTCTTCAATTTCAGTAGAGGTGACAAAATACTCAACATGCCCACTAACTTCGCCCAAGTGCTATGACTATGACTCTGATGTTTTACCTGAAACTTTGTATTTTGTTTTGTGATAGAAAACAAATGTGGTGTTGTTGTTAGTGTTATCATCAGTACCGTTTTTAAATACAATCTTCAATGCTCCTATACTTGACAACAGATAGTAGATACAAAGGTACATAGGTACCTACATAATTTTTAAATAAACGAAGTTGAAATATATTCGACTTTTGAGTGGTTGTTTGGGTGAAATTTAATTCGTCAGTCAATGGTCAACAAGTGGTTGAAATTTTAAGTTATTATTTGGCTTCAAGGCTTTCTAGAATGAACACTTATTTTGACTATACCTACCTACCTAGGTTTCTTTTATTTAATGTCCTGCATAGGCATTAGGCTTATTTGAGTTTTTCAGAAACTATTCGAATTGTGCAAATCAATTTCTTATTTGGTATTTTAGTAACTATAAGGCTATAAGTTAGTCATTCCTAGAAAATAAAGGGACCTGGTCGTATGAACTGTTCATGGAAATTTAAAATAAAATATAAACAAATTTATATTTACTGAGCTGTCAGTTTTGAAAGTTTTGAATTGATTTTAAAATATTAGCAAACGTAAATCAATTTGAATTGTGTTTCTTGTAATTTTTAAATTATTAAAAAAAAAAGAATTTTTCACTTTAAATAAAAACAAGAGCAGATTTAAGTACAATGAACTTAACATTAAAATGTATATTTGATTTAAGAAAGAGTAGGCAATTGCAATGAAAACGTTTAAATACACGAAAAACCAAATTATTAAAAATTAGTTTCGGTTATTTTTAAAGGAGTTAAATTAAGATAATTTCATTTTACACCTTTAAAAAATTGTTGCACTTAAAAAAATTGTTCCTCTTCTTCACGCTCTCACTTAACTTAAATATTGAATTAACATAAAAGCATTGTATATACATACCTACATTTCTATAGTATTTTTATGCTGAATAATCACCGCCTGGCCATCTTAAGAAACTTGCGAATAACACATTTTTAGGTTCGTGCATTTACTAGTTGTCTATTCTGTAACCCTGATAAAAGTCGTAAACATATATGTTTTTTGTTTTTTTGTTTTGCTTACGACTCATGTCAAGGAAATATGGATTTTAGAGCCAATTAAATACATTACATATTATTAATTTGTTTTGTTGACTACTTTTGTTAGGGTAACAGAATAGACACTTAGTAAATGTATGAATGTGCGGTTCACAACTTTATTTAGATTGCGCTGCTCGATGGTTGTACTATAGAAATTTATATACAATGATAAAAGTAAAACGAAAAATTTTTGCTTTGTGAAATTGTCTATAAACTTAAAAAACTTTTTATCTTAAATGAAAAACAAAAAAATTCTTCGACTCCAAAAACATAACAAGTAAATTTTTATTTTTATTTGCCGTTACACAAAATCGACAAAATCTATACCTATGTATGTTCCTAAAAAAACAATAAATTAATTTTGTAGTAAGGCAATATTATTGAAGTTTTATAGGTAAATTTGGAGAAAAAATTGAGATGGTATACCTAATAGGAATAATTTTTTATAGTATTCGTAAAAAAATATACCCAACTTTCATTCAACGTCTTTTTTATATTGGATTTGGATGTTTAAGTGGGAAGGCAATTTTAAAAAAAAAGTCAAGACCTAAGTATTTGGTTTTCTGTTTTTGAATAAAATAGGTAGAATTGGGTTGGAGTCAAAACTTCCACGTGTTCATATGCATTTCGTTGATGTTTTAAAGTTGTGCAAATTTAAGTGTTTTGTTTTAAAATGAATACCTTACTTATATCGATTGTGAAATCAAATTTAAAAAGAAAAAAAATTGAGATACAGTGTTTTGCTAATACAGCATTTTGAGATGAAAAAAATTGAGATATATGTAGGTATTATGAGATACAGAATATTAACCATACAGTATTTTAAGATCATTTCGACCCGCTCCCAATAGGTATATTTTGAGAACTATAAGAGTTACCTGCTTTTAAATAATATTTTGAAAACAAAAAATAGTTTGAATTTAAATTTTTGTTTTCAAAGTTTGGAGTTTGAAAATTAATTTTTCAAAAAAATGTTCACTAAAACAACTTTGTTCAAAAAGACAATAAAAGAAAAGGTTTCTGGCTTTTCAAAAAGATACCTATAGCAAAGCATTGAAAAGGTTCTTTTTCGGGTTTAAGTTAGGAGGGTGTACCCCTCCCCTTCTTGTATTGACCCAACCTACTCGCTCCACATTCCAGCTGTTTGTTTTGCATTTTATGTGACACAAAACACCTTGTAGGTTTGTAGTGAAATATCTGCAAATAAACTAATAATAAGAATACCAAAACCAAAAGTGTGGTAGCCGTTTGCTACACTCATATTTCAGAGCACAACATCGTAAAAGCAAATCAATATAAAATAGAAACTAGAACCGAATGTTAATTAAAAATTTCAGTATAAATCAAATATATTTAGAGAATCTACTAAATTTTGTGTGGTAAGATGTGAATAATTTATTAAAAAAGTTTTAAACCACTCAGAAGTCGTTTTATCCATTATACCGAGCGATCATCGACGACATGCTATCAATGCGAACAAAGCCGCCAGATAACAGTCAAACCTCACGCTATAGATAAAACGATATGCCTCTTCATCGCAGGGTTTACATCAGAAGTATAACTTCAAAAGTAAAGGAAGACTGACTACAGAAATGATCCTGTGAAGTATAGTCTTAACTTTGACACACCAAATCACTTCTATAACTCAAATTTCTTGCAATAAGTAACTGTAAATTATAAAAATAGAAATAAAACTAATCAGTGTTGCTCGCCCTCCATCATATTAATATTTTGTTCAATACCCAGAGCAGATAAGAAAATACTTTAAACATGCATCAGATTCAGAACAGAAGCAGAACATCACACAAAAATAGTGATTGTTTGCATTCGGGGAAACATCTGAGAATTTGTATAGCTAAAATAGGTACAGCGTACAGGCACAGGTAGGTTACTTATTGATTATTCATACTAGCAAAAGGAGCTGGTGTGCTGTATTTTGTGATCAAAAAGCGCTGTGAAGTGTAGACTAATTCATATACCCAGATTTTTTTTAAAATAATCTTTTTCATAAAATCAAATGTAGGGGTAGGTAACCCAAACCCAACCCAAATATTTTATTTGCGTATTGTACAGGCACAAGTTAGGAAGGTAGTGTGATACCGACTCTAATAAACGACATACTTCAACATTATTTCAAGTACATACCTAGGTACCTATAATACTATAATGGCAATTGACTTTGATAAATTTAATTGTTTTCCATTTGAACATTCAGGTTGAATTCAATAATTTAATCGATATTTTAAAAATATTCTTGTCTATGACAAGAATAAAAAAATTGACTGATTTCCTTCGAATTTCTTAAATCAATTCAATCTTTTTAGTTCAATTAGTATCTACATCTACCTAGGTATATAAATAGGTACATCTTGACTATACCTACATAGCTACATATATGTACCTATCAAGAAATAGAATCTAAACTTAGAAACTATATTCGATATCCATCGAATCGAACAAAATGAAAGAAGGTGTGGTTCAATAAATTGCTATGAGAACAAACCAACTGGGATTGCATGACATTTGTTATTAAGAATGGTATTTTTAAAGTTCCTTTGTTATATACTTAAACGCATTAACTAATTAAATTTGAATTAATAAATTGCTTAGAATCGATTTATTATCTAATAATAAATCATTTTCATTTGAGATATTTTTTTTTATTGTTAATTCCAACAACAAAAACTGGCTCACACGTTTAAATTGAGTTGATAGAGTTTAAACAGGAAATGCGATAGCTTCATTGGTAGTCGCGTTGAGTTACTTCATCTGCGGCAATTTCAAACTCAATTGGATATCACCATGAACTGATCTGTGTTAAGATAGAAAAGATATATCTTGTCTTGCCGCACTGCAATGGTTCGGCACCAGCACCGGTTTATACGCAATGCTTGTTTACATTCATATAAAGTAAGTCATCGTCTTGTCTGTTAAGCATGGGAAGATTATGGGAATATGCCTCTTGGACTTGACATGATCGCTAGCGACTACGCGCCACCGTAAATGGCGACCGGTAATAGTTGTTTAAGGTGGTTGCCTTACCACCGCCATAAGGCTATAAGGTAAGGTCTATTAGACAAAGTAATGGCAAAAGGCAAATAAATTGTGACTCGCTGCGGGACATTCTGAATGTAGAACGTACTTTTCCAGGAAATGCAATAGAACACGCACTGTCACCTTAGAAGGATAATTGGATTTTTATGACACTTTTCCTTGTTTGGTGACAAGGCTTTTAGACATTGAGGTCAAAGAGAAAAAAATAAAAACAGTTGAATTGAATTGGTCATACAAAATAAAAAAAGGATGGTACACCTTTCTAGGTGTATCTATCCATAGCATTATGGTTTCTACATATTTAATGAATTTTATGTTCTAAAGAAACGGATACAAAGAAACAGGTCAGTGTTTGAGTTATTGACTAAGCCCTCGTTGCAAATTATGTTGAAGCGATTTTTTTACAAACCAACAACAAGCATATTTTAAAAAGCAATTGAGGACGGAATCGAAGTTAAAGTTCAACTGTTTACGTTAAAGAATCTTCAGACTGGAGCGCCGATTTGTATATGTGCTCTAATATGACTTAACATGGTGGTAGATTGGTTTTCAGTCTTGAAAATATGTATGACTCATACTCCTGGACTTAAATACTACCATAATAACGTAATGTTGAGAATTATTTCGTCAAAGTGTAGGTGCATTTAGACTAGGCCACTGAATGAAGGTCTCGTTCAATTGTGGAAAGAATCATAATGCTTCTGCACCAAAGAATAATATCACTTAACAAACGACAAGATTTCAACATAACGCAGACCCTTTAATTTGGCTTGGAGATTTCATTAAACCAACATTTCATTTAGATTTTGAGTAGCGTCGTTAGTTTCATTAAAATCGGTTGTTTGATGTCGACATTCAATTCGTAAGTTTCGGATTATTGCGCATTTTTTTCATACTAGTTTATTTGAATAGAAGGAGATTAAAGTGCAAAAAGTTTAAGTACTTTGAGTTTATGATCGACATATAGTTAGATTTTGTGATGGTGAAACGAAACATCAATCAAGCACATAAGCAGTATTAAGACTAAAGTCAGATTTTACTGCATTTGTAATACTTAAACATCAAAGTTATAATTCTAATATAAAATAAAAATAAAAATAAGTGGACTTAGATGGATCCCCTAAGGAACACAAGATGTTCACTTATTTTTATATTTTTAAATAGTTTTTCACAAAACCCTCGATCAAGACGAAAGTGCCACGGGACGGGACACACTATATGTATGTATATGTGGTTTGTTCGATTTGAAATTTGTTGCATTCAAAATAACACTGTACTGTCATATCATAGCTTCGAAAAATTTTTGCAAACAAGTAGTTGGTGGTTTTAAAGGCTTTACTTCATGTTTACCTACAACAATTCCAAAAACTTATTATTAATTTTTATTTTATACTTCCTGTAAAATAAAAACCTGAAGGTGAACGTGCCAATATAAATATAAACTTAGTTCAACCCATTTTAATAGCCATCTGTTTAACATAAATCTAATCATAACGCAACGGCGCGCTGCACTGAAAGTTATTATTAAAATATTATACATATCTATAATATTATATTAAATTTTATTTTACCTCATCATTCCACCGCAAATCACTGAAAAGTTTGTTAAACAAAACAATAAAACCGTTATAGCGTTATAAGAAAATACAATAAATAATAAGGTATGTGAGTCTAATTAAACCCCCACCCTCTTGTTATCTGATTCCAGGTATATTTCAATCAGAGAGCCAACAAACCGCGTCACGATTCTGCCATAATTTCAAAATAGAGATAATAATCATCATTCACTCGTCATTATCGACACCGAACACCAAGCAACACCACTCGCAGGCAATGTACCTACGCTGAATCGTTTAAGTTCCCACATATTATAACCTGTACTGTGCTGTGGGCTTACAGATAGGCTTAATAATATATGAATGTTTCAAATCACTTGAAAACCTGGTATATAGCTTAATTACCACACGTTGCACACCTATGCCTTAACAAATGTATATGTGGTTGCGGCTGACCTGCAACGGGCTTCAAATTAAAATTCCAACATTTCCCTGAAGTTGAGTGTGGCAACATTTTAACATTTTTTTTCCCCAAATTTAAACTGCATAAAAAATTGATTTGGATAATATGGAATATGCTGTCCGATAAAACTTATTGCAGCTCTTGTTATTTTCAGTAAATAAATAATAATGTTTTATTAGCTAATCACAAAATATAATTTTCATCTAAGCGTTGTCTCATTGTCATTTATGCGACAATCAAAGGCTAAAATTTCAAACCATCTGATCATAAAAAGAACTGCAATACTACTTACGATTATTATGGTTTTACATAGCGAAAAATCGCAATTTCCTCAAATTTCCCAAACCACTACCGAATTTGCAAAATTTCCTATAAAAAATGACCAATTTCGAATCACAACGACATTGCGTCGATATTCCGTTTTATAACAGAAAATTACCAGTTTTCCGGATGAATAAAACAGACAGAAATATCAGAATATGACAAGGAAACAATTAATGGCTCACATAAGCCAGAAAGAGACAAACATATATTTTTTCTAGTGTTTTTGATTTAAACTTTCCAACCAAATCATCTTAATTTTAGGGTAAACCTTAAATATGTTCCCACCAAGCTCGAAATTGTGCAATTTGAGACCTCAATTTCGAAATTAGGAAAAGTGTTCACATCTAAATTCAGATGATTTGGTTTGACAATTTTAATTAAAAACATTAGAGATAAGGCGATGAACAGCCATATTTTGTTTAGTTCTGTTTATTTTATTCATTGCTATAACAATAAAATCTGTTATAAAACGTAATTTCAACACAATTTCGATTGATTAAGATGATTTTGAAATTGCGTATTTGTATGGGAAGTTGTGCAATTTCGTTAGGTGAGAACATAGCATTAACATGAACACTCTTCGTATGTAGTTTTAATTTGTTATTGAGGCCTCGAAATCGCGTTTTAAAACGGAGTATATATAACAGTTTCCCCGATGAATTAAACAAACAGAACTTAAAAAATTTCATTATTTTTCGTATTGTCAAAGGATAAATTTATGACTCACATAAGTTAGAAAGAGAAAAATTATTAAACAAAATCATCTTAATTTTAATGTGAAGTGTAATAACCATTGTATTTATTTATAACCATTATATATATAACTCCAATAACTGACCTCCAATGGCAGTGTCTACTTTCTTCAGTGGGCGGTGCGGGCGATAGACAAAATGTTGCTAGCGGTTCACCCCATGAAAGTACTTTAGAAAATAGAAATAAGCAAATCGCAATTAAAAATTCACTTTGGCGGAAAGTAATCATAATATGTCATTGACTCTTTCGGTAAAATGTGTTTCATTCTTTGAAAATGTTCAAAACTCTGACGCGCGCTTTTAAGAAATTCTTTTTACCTATTTTACATAAATAGATAATAATTTTCCGACTGACCAAGCTATACAAATCTAGACATACTTTTCCCTATCATATAACAAAATTTTACATATAACATCTTTAAAGGAAAAACTTGAAAGATAAATTCAATTTTGAGTCAAATATTCGCCTTTAAAGTCAGTGAGTTTTATCAAAAAATGTGGCGATATGGCGCTTATCCGCTCTCATCGATAAAAACCCAAAAAAGTGAAACTATTTATGATAAAATACCATTATCACTCTCATATGTAAATTTAATTTTTTAAACTTGAATATGCTCGCTGAGTGCTCCGATGAGTGCGTGTGAAAATAACCGTAAACTGCTACCGGCGAGTAGTCACACAACAGCGCCCGCCTGCATCGACGCCGCGCGCCACCTTTTTTCGTGGCCGTCGGGCAGTCTTTATTGTGAAACCCCATTTTCGGAAACGGATGATATATTATATTTGTTTATTTTGGCATCACTGATAACAAACAAAAAGTTTAGTGATCCAAAATGGATTTTTTAAAAGCCCCATACAATATGTGTACTTTGTGGTAACTTAACAATATTTAATGTTGTCATTCGATGCCGACAAAAAACTTGTTAACACTATGGTAGGTATTTTTAGTACTAAACTTTACGTGAAAGCAAAAGTTATGCCCTAAATACGAGGTTGGCATTGCAAATGTTTCGTCTTGCCTGCATGTATACGTGCGTTGACTAGAGCGTGCCGTTATTAAATTCCCTTTCGTTAGCTTCTTCTTTGTTTTTGTTTACATTATTGTTTAGACCTTAATGTTTGGGTGTACCGTGCGGTTTGTTATGTATCATGAGTTTTAATATGCTTTTGGCAATGTTTTATTGGCTATAACGGGAATAGTGATGATAGCGCGATGGTAAAACATTTCACGTTACGCTACAAAAACTAGTGTGAGTAATTTTATGAAATGTTTAGTTTTAAAGATTTCGATAGGTACTTGAGCAATTTAGATTTAAATTATGAATTATGATGTGGAAAAAAGATAAGATTTATGAAATATTTTTTTATGAGAAGGTGTGCTTAAATGCTATGAAAGTATAAATTTGTTAAAATATGTTTTATTTTATTATTAGTTTACTTGCATATAATAAAATACACATAATTTAATCATTTGTATAGCAAGAGCAACCCAAATTAAAAGAAGATAGCGTGCGTATTTATCAGCTTTGTAAGTTCATTTAACCATTGTATTTGTACTCTACGGTAATATCATGATCCTTAACGATTGCAGCGAACCTGGCGAAACATTCAAAATGTTCTCATTTGGTGAGATTTTAGTCATTAGAATGCGATTTTTGGTGGATTTACATGTCTCTGCACCTGCAAATTTGCAGAAAACTAAAGTGAATGAAAATACGCAACGAAACACTTTGTTTGATAAAGAGGGAAGACAAAAGTGCAGAGATCTTAGTAAATAAATTATGGGGAAAGATTACAAGTAAAGATTACAAATTATAGGTAATGACGAACATGTTCATATAACGTTTATTTAATTTACATAATACCATTTTGGCAAAATGGAGTGAATGGCAGAACTATAGTATTGAATCAAGGGTATATATGCAGTTACAAATTATAGTAATTGTGTTATTTGTGTTAAAGAGATGAGCACAAAACTACATTTGTAATTGCAAACCGTATAAGCTCTACTAAATAAATGAATAAAAAAGTTATAAATCTACCACGAACAAGTTAAAAAGAAACTGCTTTTTTGAAGTAGTTTTTTTTTTTTTGGAATTCGCTTAAAATCCTATTTTGCAAATCCTGAGCTGGAAATGAAAACGCTCTGAAAAACTTCCATTGCCGCAGGAAAAATTCCCAGACGTCTTACTAAAAATAAAGTTGGGATGGGAAAGAAATAAATATAATATATATGAAATAATATAAAAATAAACTGAACAAATTGCGAGTAAATAGTTTGTTAACAAGAAAAAGGTTCTGGAACATCGTGGAAATTCTTTTGAGTTCAAAAGATCACCTAGAATTGGAATTCACGAAAGAATTGCATACGGAGTTCGACCTAGTTTAAGTTGACTTAGACTATAAGTCATATGAAAATGATCCAGACATCTTCTGGGGTTGGTTTGTTCAAGTCGGTCATGTAGGTTCAGTCCCAGTAGAAAACAAATGATCACCAAGTTTTTGAATGATATTGGGGTGATATTGGGACTCATCTGTGACTCAGAAAATATGTGAGATTATATTTGAGATTCGTTATCTTTTGTTTTTACACGTAAAGAGCGCAGTTTGACAGTTTGACAAATTTGATTGTCAGCCAAATATAATATGTGACATTTTCTTGCGTCCAACTATTATGGCCGACTCAAAAAATTTGACAGCACGTATAAAAATCTTTTTTTAATTTAATTATGTATTTAATTTAGTTAATCAAATTATCTTGAAAACCGTTGGTCTGACAAAAATAGCCCAAAACAAATTTAGAAAAAAATCAAATTGCTCATCTTGTTTTGCATAAACTTATTTTTAATGTATCTTTAATATTTTAAAAGTTATAAACAGATACAAATTAAAATTTTACTCGTTTTTTTATTACATATGTAAAAAATGTTAAAGTCAAAAGTTGTAGAAAATGTATTTAAAAAAGTAACAGCAATTCAAGCAGAAGTTATTACACATTTTTTTTTGATGGCTGGCTATCAAATTACGCATGCGTATACTGCGCTTTAGAACGGACGGAGGTTAAAGTGAAAGAACCTGAGCAATCCGACGTTACGGGCGCACTATTATAGCTCTAATAAATAATATAAAAACTACAGCCTTATTCGATTACCTATGTATACAAATTTCAGTTGATATCTACTTACTCCAAATATTTGCTAATCAGAAAAATTTCAAACTAAATAACATAATTCACTAAAATCAAATATCATAAATAACCAATCATTTCGATTTTGTAATGTGTTTTTGGGCAATAGTTAGAAAAAATGATTGACCGACTCCGACTTTACCCTCACTAAACCCAAACTGATTTATTTCACAAAAATAATAATATTTAATGAAAAAAAAAAAACAAAGCTTATATTGAGGTGAATATTTTGTTTTATCATAGTCCAGTGATCAACAAGTTAACATATTTTTGCTTAAAGCAATTTTGACGTTTTTGGTTCAATTTTGTTGTTGTTATATGCAATGAGCAATAGCACCACTGAATGAACGAAAACCTAGTATAGTACCTAAGCATATTTATGGAGATCATGAAGTAATTGAAATGGAATTAAACCTGCTCCCATTCAGCAGACACACAGAGTATAGCAGATTATGGTGGTGGACTTGCTGATGCGATGGTGGCATAGTCAACTCGTGTTCACAATCCGCTAGTAAGATCAAGTTTATTGCGATTTTGTAACAACCAACAAATTTATGGAAGTCTCAGTTACCAATATTGTTTTGGGTGTGCGCGGGGTATTTGAAGGTGCATTCTTTTTTACCGTTAAGGTGGGTACTTGCACTATATAGTTATTGAGAGTAAACTAAAAAACAGACTTAGGGGTAGAGTGGCACATTCAAACAATATGAATTTTATCGACATGACCAATAATACTGTAACCTGAGCAATATTTAGTTAAACAAAAATGCAGTAACACATTGCACAAATTTTATTGGTTGTTCATTTTTTTTTTGAGAAGAATTTATTAAAATTTAAAGTTTCATGAGGCAGTTGCTGATAGAATATTTTCGAATCGTTTGTACATAGTTTCTGTGCTTCATTAAGATTTACAAAATTTACAACAAGAAACCTTGTACAAATGTACAGTATACTTAACTTAATCTTGAAGAGACATAGGCACTAAGCTATCGATAAATTCTTCATACTAAGTAATTAAGAACCAATTCCATTTTTTATGGAGGAATGGAATATTGAATATTGAATTTTATCTATTAATTGGATTTTTCTCGATTGACTGGAATACATTTGATTCTCGGGTTGGGTACGAAATTCCGACTTTAAAAATCCTGACTGTTAAAATCCCGAATCTCAAAATCCCGACTCGCGGTTACTTCTATGTTTGGTAGCGAAAATTAGAAAGAAATAAAATAAAAAAAAGAATGTTCTGCACTAAAAATATGAATTTTTATTGTGGAAATATTTTAAAAAGTGTTAAATGAAAGTAGTAAAAAGGGCTTAAAGGATCTTTAAATTTGTACTATTCGGGATTTTAAGAGTCAAGATTTTCTTATTCGGGATTTTAAGAGTCAATGTTTCGTAACTTTTGTCTCCAAAAATAGTCCTCAATTATTCAAAAGTTGACCGGACTGTATTTCAAACATACGAAGCATCCAATTGTTAAAAAGTAAACTGTGCTGCTTGAAGTGGGTATAATATCAGTACAAAGATTAAATTTTTTCAAAGAATAATTCTTGCTTTAAAGCACAGGTAAGGAAATTAGTGTTTTTTTTTAAGAGAACTTAGAGTATTACTATTAAGTACGCCCATTTTCACATAAGGACTTGTACTTAATTTCTGGAGCTGAACAACTTATAGTAGGTTTTCTCGTTGAACTCAGATTTTGTAGTTTGAATCGAAGATTTTAAATTTTAAACCCAGTTCACTCAATTGTTATTTATTTAAATTTCTTCCAAATAGATTAAAATAATGTTTTATTTTAATTAAAAATATAAAACTAGTCCGTGGTTTCTTACACATATAAATGTTTTTTAACAACAAGAAAATTCCGCATCTTTGTCAAAATTATTAAAACAAAAATATTTAAAAACCAGCTTTGAACACTTGAACATATTCGTTCAAACATCCACAACACAAACACATCAATAAATAATTCAAGCTATAAGCCTATCGTCAAAAAACCCGTTTTATAATTAATGTAAAAAATTCACCATATTTCGGACTATAAGCAAAAAATTTAATTTTTTATTGCCACTTTATCATATTCATTTTATATTATTATTTTATTCCAATTTTATGAATTAAGATCCAATAAAACCAAAATAAACAAAAACATGTTCACTTGACAGCACATTTTTGAAGCACATTCTAGATAACGTATTATGAATTATTTTAATCATACCTCATGCTCATATATTTTTTTCAGTAATGCCACATAATACACCGTTATAAATAATAATAACCACTGCACACACCTTCAACACAAATAGACAATAAAAAAAACGGTTTACTATCAATTTTTTATCCCTAATTAGTCACACAGAAAACCTTTTTGCAAGCCAGGGTTTTTGATTTATGATCTTGTCCTTGATACACTTCTGTCAATGACTGACGTTTGAAGGAGTTTTTAGATTCCACACAAACCATTTAAAATCCATTCCATACACATTGCACAGTCATACGAATCTTTAACGGAAAGGATTGGCGAGTGCATGATCCAAAAGATACAAGACCAACCAAAATATGGTTCTAGAGGTTTGGCCAAATGGTTCTTTTTTTTTTGCTGCTGAAGGTGGATGGTTAATATATCTTTTACAAGAAGAATAATGAATGGCGAATGTATGAAAAAAAAAACCTATTACTATTCGAATCGCAAAAAAAAAAAAAAAGATTTATGCATTTTAATTGCAATTTGCTCGTACCTACTAGTCCGTTACATAAAAAAGAACAATCATGTTCAGGTACGTTCACATTTCTTCAGCAAAAAATGTCAAAAATGGGTGTTCGAACAGAATGGATTACCTCGACTTAAATTTGGACATTTTTATCACCCTAGGCGTTATTGTACCGTACAGCACCGCTAGGTGGACGAAGCACATTATGAATCCAATGACGATTCGATACGGGCTATAAATCGGAGATGGAATTTTATTTCTTGGGTGCAGTTGGAAAATGTCAGTTGAAAATGAACAATTAGGATCAATCTGATTTGAAACGTTGCCGTTAAAATAAAAATTACAATTTTAATAGGACTTTGCCAAAAATGGCGATACATGGGGTGTGTTCGTGATGTCGTGTGTCTTACTGTGAACAATGATGAATGGAATGTTTGTTATTATTAGGTGTTTGATGGAAGATTGGAAGATAATTGAATCTGTTGGATTGTTTTTGATTACTTTGAAGAAAAAATGTCCCTGCCTATTTTATGCTTAATCGTATATGAGAGATTTTATCCCACGTTATTATATTACCTGTATACAAATAAGGTGCTCATTTATTTTGTTAAATTACCTGAAAATTGAGTTTGACTTTTTTGTCACTTTAATCGTAAAATTTAAATTGGGTAATGGGTGGGTAAATTCATTTGATTTTAATGGAGCAATTTATTATGGTTTTTAGTTTTTAATGAGATGTTGATGAATAGAAGGCACGAAGTTTTTATTCAACTATGGTTGAAAGATTTTTTGTTGATGTCGTTTACTTACAACATTTAGGTTGAATAGAAACATATAAGACGAAAAGATTATTTTTCATACAAATGTTTTGAAATAAGGGTCTGAAAAGTTAGAATAACACAGAAATTCTGTTTAATATTACTTCCATACATAATCTGGTTCAAAGGAGACATTTGTCTTTTGCAAAGCCTAACTTCTTTCACATGGGGTAATAGTAAATGCCCTCTTTACTCAGATAACTAAATATTTTAAGATAATTTTGCACATCTTGTTAGCAAAGTTGTCATCGTATGATCGGAGCAAGAGTATATAGAAAAATACAAACACTCATTGTTGGTATCAACTCAACATCAAATAAAATCTAAACTGTAAAATTGATAAGCTTTTAATTTAAATTTGTTATTTTTTGTAAAAAAAACAACGGCAAAATTTTCAGAAACATCCGTTAGTCATCAGGCCCATTAGCTCAGTTGGTTAGAGCGTCGTGCTAATAACGCGAAGGTCGTGGGTTCGATCCCCCCATGGGCCAAGATATTTTTTTATAAATATTTTAATTTTTAATTTGTGTAGCTATGTCATTTTTTATGTTTAAATTTACTTCGCCACTATTGACCGAAAAATAATAATAATATTTCCGTTGATGAAACTTGGCGAAACAATGTTCTTGTCATAAAAATAAATCATGAAGAAATTTAATAGTAATAGATTGATTTGATTTAAAAAGTATATGTTGGTTTTTTAAAGTTGTTTTTGTTTTATTTTTCGACTTAAAATTAAACGAAAATATATAATTATTCCAATGTGATGTCCATTTGCAACAAACAAATGTATAGGTATTGGTACCCATTATAATCAGCCCTATTAGGGAATCCGACGAAAGAGTTGCGGAGGGAGTCTTACTTACTTTTGGTAGATTTGCTATTAGCGAATCCGCAAGCCATACGCGGGAATAAATGTCGGTAACGTTGTTCGTAAAATTGGTATTACTGAAAACGAAAGGCATCTGCACCACATCCGCGCTCCATACAAATGTTGGAAAGCGAATCCGCAGTAAAATTGATGCGGATGAAAGATATTTTTATGCAAAAAAAATTCAAGAAAAGCAGATAGTTAACAAATCTGAATTTTTTAAAACAGAAATAAAAATTTTTGGATCGTTGAAACACATAATTTTTTTTTTACAGTTCATATAGTAATTAATTGACAATAATGGCCGTTTTCGAAAACATCATATGCGTTTTTTTTAGGAAGTGCAACTTTGGTGCCGTTTTTTAGCCAAACCGTGGACATCTGTCCAGAAATAAAAAGTTTGACATTTCCTCTATCCACAGCAAATGAACCTTGAAAATTGGTCCAGTGATTGCTGAAACATTTTTATTTTACTAAAAATAATAATTTTTTGCCCTATTATTTCGAGTTCCGAAAGTACAACTTTGGTGTCGTTTTTTGGCCAAACCGTAGAAATCTGTCCAGAAATATAGTCCCCATGACCAAATTTGACATTTCCTCTATCCAAGAGCATATTTACCTTGTAAATCGGTCCAGTGATTACTGAAACACTGACGGATTAAGATTGGTCGTTAAAATTATTAAAAAAAGGTTTAATTTGCGATATTAGATATTTTACGATACTAAAGTATCTTAGATTGCTTTTCTCTTGTGCACTTGAACGCGCCCAATGTCAACTTTTGACATCCACGATAATGCAGTTTCAAAAATGGAAAAGTAGTTCGCGAATCGATAATGCAGCTCATTCATCGGATTCAATAATAGAATTTTATGCGAATGCGGATCCACTGCGGATCCAACCGACTCTCCGGGATTGAAATTTTGCGAATTCAGTAATAGGCATGAATAACTTTTTTTTTTGTATTTTAATTCAATTTCTTAGAAAACGAAGATACCTATAAAAGGGGGGACCCTACCCGGCGTAAAATTTTGCTAGATTTCAAATTATTAAAATCAATTACGCGATAAAATTTGTTAAAATCTCTAAGTGTTACTATGACTTTATATACAATCATATCTGGATTTTTACCAATTCATTTCTATTAAGGTCACTTTAGCGTATGAGTGATGTTTTTATTTTTTAATAAGAATACATTCTTTTTAAACCGAAAGACGCAATAAAAAATTTAAAACAAAATTTCTTAAATTATTTCTGTATATATATACTGTTGGAATTTTCATACGCCTAACGTCAACTAACAAATCCCGCAATTCATTGACATTCAATTACCTGATCACACTATCGTGCCTACTCAACCAAAACCAAATTAAAGTGTGCTGCTATAATTCAATCGTGCACAACTTCCGCGCATCTCAAAAACGAATCCAACCACCAGTTTACTGATCACGTTCTGACATACATTTCCGATTTATATCTACCACTTTTTCTTATAGCTCGTCTCCTATAAATGTTTATTTTTTTTTGCAGATGAAGCCGTTGGCCTTGCACTTGGTTGTGATTCTCTTCGTGGGATCACAACAACTGCTTGCCACGGTTGTTCTACAGACGACAACAGGTCAACCGCCATCACTACCTTCCCCGCAGCGATCAGCAGTAACAACAATGATGACGCCATCATCATTGACATCATCTATAAAATTAATGGCCATCGCTAGCACATCTAACAGCACGGCCGCCAGCACAAGCATCAGCAATAACAGTAACAAGAGATCAATGGCACACGACCAGTCAACGGATGATGGCTCAGACGAAGATTCCACTTCACCAGTTAATGGCCGCGATGCACCAACGGTGGCGATATTACCGGCTCGTGGTCGCTCAATTGGAAGTGGTAGTAGCATACCAAAAGAGTCTGCGCAACGACGACGGTTTCATCCACAATACAAGTCGCCATCCGCATCGTCATCATCATCATCATCCTCATCGAGTATACAGCAAGTGCAACATCGACACCAGTTTCGACGTCAATCTGAGTCTTCAACTAACCAACCAGCCGTGGTAGGGAACCAGCTACAGACAGCAAAAACGTGAGTAGATAGTTTGTTGTATAGCTTCAGGAATTAAAGAAGGGGGTAAGATCACGAGACATTTTAAATCAAAGCAACTTTGCTTGAGAGCATTGATGTGATATTTGAACAAAGCGTCAACACATCGAGCCAAAAAGCGCATGATCACATTTAGAAAAGATTTTATTGTCTTGAAGAAAGAAGAAGTTTTACATTTTAGAAATAACAATCAAAAGATGCAACTAAACTGAATGTGTGTATAACTTATTATGAAAGCATTTTGTATACAAAGTTGGAAATAGTGTTATGTAAAATTCGAGATTGAGTAAACACAAATGTATTTTAATTTTTTAGGTTTAGCCTTAACATTTGCAAAACCGATGGTTGGACAAACTTATTCAGGTACTTTTGTTCAAAAATGGCAATTTCCGGTGTTTTTTGCGACGATTTTGGGTGTGGAACTGTGGAGAATAGCTTAATTTTCTGACTAAACGTACCTGAAAAAGTTTGTCCGACCATCGTTCTTACGGTCGCCTCCCTTACTAATATATTTTGTATCTGAGAATATGCAGCCGAGCAAAAATTCAAAAAAGTCGATAGGTTCGTGAAGCGATTTTTGCTACAAATATTGTTCAAGAAACAGAAGGTTAAATATGGTTTTTGAACCTAACATATGACGGTGTTGTTCTTAAAGCATAATAATTAAGGAAGCGATCATTATTAGTGGAAGCATGTTGGAAGCATTAGTGGAAGCATGTTACAGATTAGACTTTCGTTGTTTTTTATTAAAAAAAAAATCTTAGGTTGGGGACTTTGGGTTTTTAAAAAATAATTTAACAAGGAATATTTATTTTTTTCAGACCACGTATGATTCATCGAATGGTTGGGGGGCACATACAAAACACACCTTCTGTAAATGGATCAGTATCGACAACATTGAAACCATCCTCAACGGGTTTTCTCAAAAAAATCTCACTTCACAAAAGCAGTTCCTACCGGTCGCCCAAAATTGCTCTTACTCAGACTGTCGCGACAACAACCCCAAGTCCAAAAGCTGAAGATCGTGATGATGACGATGATGCCGCATATCTTGATGACCCTGGTGATTTTGATAATTGGGATAATGGTATTCTACGGCTTAGTGCTGGAGGTGGTAAAGAAACCTCCACAAAGGGAACAAAAAAAGACGATTCGAAGAAGACCCTTTCCGATCAGGTACGTGATGGCAAATACGGACTCATCGAAAAAGAACTCTTTCGCAGGGAACCAAAACGACCTGGAGTTTTAAGCTATTTGCCAAATAAAGAAGTTCCCATTGATAATGATCGTAATTATGGTGGTCTAAATGAAGATGACATTTGGCTAGCTGAGGATCACCTACTTGTGATAAAGGGTGGTAACTTAAACGAACCGGATTCAGCTGAACCGTGGCCTGCATTGGATGATTACGATGCACCAGGCCGACAAATCAAAATCCCACCAAATCCAAAAGTTCCGCCACCATTTCCTGTCCAGCTCGAAGAAAATGGCCCAATACAGTTTATCGGAAATAGTAAAGTATCGATCGTCTATCCGATCGGGAACGAATCGATATCCTTATATTCCGCCGGGTCAGAGGCTCAAAACGAACCGTCCGAAGGTGATGGTGCCAATGAGAAAAATCTACTTACCCGGCCCGGAACGTCTGGCAGCTCTGAGAAAGGCCAAAACGATCCAAGTTACTTCTACCCGAAACCCTATCCATCATGGCTTTTCCAAAATCAAACATTTGTCAACCCATTTTTAGGTCCCCGGCCCCTGCCATTCCCTGGAATCGGACCATTTACAAATGGGTCTCTGGAAGCATTCAATGGCACTGACTTTGATGAAGATGATCCATCATTGTACTATCCTCCACCCTATAGTTTTGTCTACAAAAGTAATTATTCGAATCCCGTTCCTCCTGGACCATTGGTACCGGGGATAGTACTTCCACCTCCACCAGATGCTTTTGCTCGATTGGAGAAGCTTAAAAATAAATTGCCATCATACTCTACTACCACTACGACAGAAGTTCCATTCAGAGACATACTCACAAAAATTTCTGAGTACACTCCTAAAACTGTTTTGATTAATGCAGCAAAGCCAACAAGGCTACCTCCTATTACCACGTCTTCCAAACTGCAACCAGTTCCCATACAAAAAGATCTTTATTATTCAGTATCAACACCCACGCCACCACCTTCAAAGGAGTATTCTACTCCGAACAGCATATCATTTATTCCCACAACAAGTCGGCAACCCAGTACCCCAACTCTCACAAAATCCAATCCAATCTATTATGAGTACTTTGATGCTCGTAAGGAACCTCCAACTACACCAAGCTATGTCCCCGAATTTATACCTAAAACCCCTATTACACAGCAAAGACCACACCACAAACCCTCGAAGATCTTTAGCAAGTCCAAGATCAATAACAATCCCCAGTACTATTATTCAACCACAACAACCAGTCGGCCTCCAACGAAACAGCAATACGTTCCAACTAGCCGACCCCAATTCGTTTACGAAGACTACGTCTATATCACTCCGAAACCTGAAATTCACCCTAATGGTATCTCAAATACTAACCACAATTACATTCCCTATCAATCACCAGTCAAGGTTCCACCGCTAAGGAATAACCTTCCATATGAGAGTTTCGAGCGCGAAGTCAATGCCATCCGTGAGAAGCTTCGATTCTATCAAAGTCAACAACTACAAGACAACAGTATTCCCCGCACTCCGAAATCCAAACCGAACTATGATTACAATTTTAATACCGCAAAACCCACAAGTCGCAATTTCAATCCACCAACAGAATATGATGCTGAACCCTTCAAACCAATGGTAACATATAGCCCACCAGTGGATGATGCCAATGCTTTCAGAGCTATTGCCTTCGAAAAGGTCGACAATAACTTATCCTCAGTACAGGGTTATTATGAGGCTCCAACAACTGCAGAACCACAGCCTGAAGTTCAAGTTAGACAACAGAAAAAGATTCGCTTGGGTGCAAAGTACTTACAACCTTACATAACACCCTATGACCAAGACCAGCCAATTAGTGGAAGGCCTATTGAGTATAACTCAGTGTCCACTCCAAGAACAATTTTGACCACACAAAAGCCTTGGGTTTCAGTGGAGAAACAGGTAGTTCAGGAAGTTGCAGCACCTCAGAAATCAGCCCGATTGCAAGTAGCAAGCAATCGAGGTTTTCAAGGACAGTTTCCGGGTTACTACTATAATCCTCCAAACCGTCTAAATAACCGATACTACGATGAGCCTTTCTACCAGCAAGCACCTCCAACCCGGAAAATTGTCAATACAAGACCGCCACCTCGACCTCAAAAGCAGCAGCAGCAAATGTTTAGCTTAGAGAACGACACTTATGTGAACTACGCTCCAAACAGGCCTCCTATCAATCCAGAAGCTGAGTTCATTAATCCGTATCAGCCATCATATCAGTATCCACAGCCTCAGTACAGTCAGCCTCAACGACTACCGCAAGTACAAAATCAGAATCCCTACTTCCCTCCAGCACCGAGTAGGCTGCCAAACAGACAGCAGCAACTTTCACTACATAGGGATACGCTTATCAACTATCGTCCACCATTGCCACCTTTTAATCCCGATAGCGAGTACATTAGTATTCCTAGTCGGAATCCACCACAGCAACAGCTACAACAGCCGTTGCCCTTGCCAAGCTACCATACGCCAGTGCAGTACCGAGATCCACAACAAGGTGGCAATACCTATTTCATTACGCCGAAATACAGGCGATATAGTGGAGGCGGAGGTGGAGGTAAACAGTAAATATGCAAATAACATTTTTATCCTTCTTGTGACAAATATTAAATGTATTGTCTATCGAACTTGTCAAAAACAAAAACTACAAAGTAGTGGCCGCATTCATTGCTAGTTATATATTTATAGTGAAATAATTATTTATTATTAGCAAGCTGTCAGAAAATCCAAGGTATTCAATGCAAAAAAAAAATGTTTTGGCTTCTTCTTTGCCAGCTGTTAAAAAACATTCATGTTGTGTTTTTTTTTTTTTAGAATTTTAGTTATCTTGATACCAAGCAACACGTGTATTTTTGTGCAGACAGCGGCACCTCCAATTTATCATCAAGTAAGTGTCGTTATTACAGCCTACGGAAAAGTGAGATTTGCTGGATATAATGTTAAGTATTTTTTATTAATAAATCTGGTGAACTGTTTGGTTGACATTGACAGCTGGCAAAAAGAGTGACTTAGGCCCGTTTGCTGAAACGATACTTAAGAATTTATGTTCGACATAAATTCTTATGTAGTACTTTTTCCTTTGCATAAACTGTCACTTAAGAATTTACATGTGTCGATCACAAATGTTTAAGTATCGTTTCATCAAATGGATCTTAATATCTAACATGCATTGAACGCCGCCATTGACATAAAGACAAACATGTCAAGTTACGAAAACGTAGTGTGCTGTCAATTTGTTTTTGTTAGTTTTTTTTAATTAAGTTTAAATATGTGATGTGGTTATACAATTTCCAGTTTTATTGTATTTAAAATACTATAAGCCTGTTCTTTTGTGAGATTAGTCGATATTAAGACTAATGATAGCTTTCTTTTCTGTCTCAAACTGTGGGTTGAGGCTTCGGGTACTTCCTATTAAAAAAGGTAAACTTGCTCAAAATGCTCGAATTTCTTTCTAGAATATTTTTAGTTTTTAAGAATAATTTTTAACTTGTAAATATTAACCTTCTTAGTTGTATTTGTTTCGAAATTATCAATATATAATCAGAATTTCATCAATGAGGTTTGACATCTATCAAAAAAAAAAAATTAATTTTTTTTAAGAACTTTCTTATATCTGCTAAATAAAATAAAATCATTTTCCTTATGTGTTTTCTATAGATCCCATTATGTTTGTAATAATACTTTTTATTAAGTTTTCTAAAGTCAAAAAATTTTAATCTTGTGCAATGAAGAAATATATAGCAGGTGTGTTTTTTTGAACGCATATTGTATTTATACGCTTGAATATAAATTTACGAGAAAACGCTCATCATCGATACTTTGAAATTAGTTTTGAAATTTGGCAGCACTTATAAAAAATTACATTCACACTGAATATTGAAAAGGAGAACAAAACACGGTGTAGAATATACATAGAATCATATTTTAGAGACAAATATCTGTTGTTTCAATATTTGTATAAATAATATTTTGTACGTACACGTATGTCAAAATTAAATGAACTTCCGATGTTTCAATAAAAACTAGAGATTGGAAGTATTGAATTTATATCGATAAACAATTTAGGTTTGTTTTTCATCGAAAACCGTCTTTGTAATTATATTTATAATGGAATTATTTTCTTTATGTATTCAATCGCGTGTAAAAAAAACACATTCTATATATTTATTCTAATATATTATCAATTATATTATGTATATTCAGCCATAATTTATGTAAAATCATCATAGAAAATAATAATAACAAAAATTACATACATAATTATTTAAATGTGTTCCGTCATTAGCTAAAAACCATCAATCATTTTTAATTATTTTCAAAGTATTATCTTAAATATAAATGCTGGCCAATGACGGTTGTATTAGATAAAATGTAATAATAATCATAATGTACATTAAATATATTATTGTGGTATATAATTAAATTAAAGTAAAAAACAAAATTTAGTTTAGCACTTTGTAATATGTTTGTTTATTATATTTTCTTCACATTATTTTAATAAGAGAAATAAATAAATTATTTAAAATAATTTGGTTTGTATTTTTTTATTATGACTGGCACGGACTAACGCATTTTATAAATAAAACGAAGCCCAGAGCCTTTGGTATCGAAAAAATTACCACTGTGGACCTTTTAAACTCTCCTGTAACGAAACTGTTTTATGTGGAAATGAACTTGACGTACATATTTCATGTTGTAGTTTTCAAGAATCGTAGTAGCAGTTTTGAAGAATTTAAATCAGGATAAGATGACGACAACAAAAAAAAACTCAATTTTGTGAAACACAAGGTATGCAATCATAAGTAAGTACGAGTATAATTTCTGTTATTAAAAATATTATCGACATAAACTTAACATACGCTTATAAGTTTGTTTTTAAGTAATTTAACACTTTTAAGTATGCTTTTAAGTTTTAAACCGGAAATGAATTTGAACTTTTGAAGTATTGTAGTTTAGTACAAGACATACATAAATAATATGCTGCAATTTTTCTGACCACTGTTTTCATTGCATATCTCCAGGCAGTTTTTTTTTTGTTCTGTTAGTCATGTTATTTTAGTGCTTTCTGCTGTTCCTGATCACCTGGAATCTCAGGAAAATTTGAGTAATAATGAAAAAACTTAAAAGCTCGTTTAGTATGTTATCGTTGTATTTTCGTATTTTGTTAGTCGCTATCGAAATGAACGTCCTCTTTATCGAAATGAAAATAATAAAAATTAAGTAAATTATCAGTAAAAGAAAGAATAAAGAATTTTCTTACAATTATGATCATAATCTCTACAATGTTAACAATTTCGAATGGGACTACCTATCTATATCTTGTTCATTTCACGGATTTAGTTCGATTTAATTGGTCCATCCAAATTTGATAGGGTCAACTGAATGCTGGTATCGTCGCATTTGTTTATCCAATCCAAGTAGCTTTTCGGTTTTCGTCTTTCATTCTTCCATAATTTTGCGAAACCCTTTCTCATAACCTATTAGTGTCAATATTTCCAAAAAGCCGCTATGAGATATATAATCTAACGGTCGCGTCGCGGCAGTTTTCCTTACTATACTATAATTGGATTCCAAAGTTATTAATCTGTTCGAAAGATTTTTCCGATTAAAATTTAAAATGATCTGTTTGACTTTGGAATGGAAATTTAAAAATAACACATTACGATACGAGAATCAACAAAAGTATTTCCGTTTTCAAAGAAATGTATCTAAAGCGAACTTTACACGGTCAGTCATTTGACATCAATCTGTCATATAGGGTAAATATCAAATAAAAAATAAAAATAGAAAATATAAAATAAATGGTGGCATGCAAATTCAAGACTTATTATAATGTAGCGTGGCTGTTTTTACGTACACAAATATTTCCATATGTTCCAAATTTGTTGACTTAAAATTGAGATAAATAAATAATAAAATGTGTATACACATATAATTGTAACATTGAAATATAACTTTTTAGATTCTAAGTTTCATTATTTTATTCATCTTTCATTGTTTTCCTTGAAAAGACAAAAAAAATGAAGGATATATTACTTGAAGATATAAATAATAAAGCAACCGTATGTCTTTGCATGTCTATCTCCTTCACATTATTATATTAGGTATTCATAATTTTCCACCACATTGAATCCCATTTATAAAGTGAACGAGGATACAAAATCTATGAATTCCAAAAGGGTTCCTTCGAAATTTTATTACCATGTCGAAGCTAACATACATAGCTACAAAAAGAGTATAACAACAGCGATAGAATGGAAAAGACTATTTATTATTATTCAAATTAAATTAAATTCTCTTTGTAGTTTTGGTAGAAGTATATAGCCAAAAGCGATATTAGTTCTGTAGGTAACTCTAATTGAGTAGTGATTGAAAAAAATGTTTCAAACCACGAATGTGTAAATATTAATTGATTGGTTTGCCTTAAAGTTTATGTGCAGACAAAAGGTTGTATAAAGTAAGAAAAATACTTAGGTACATAAGGTTTAAAAATTATGGTTCTTTAATACAATACAAAAAATAGCTTGAATGACTAACTAAACGTTACGAAACCGTTAGAGTTTGAAAACTTAGAATCTTTTTCGCACCGATAGACTAACACTAAAAGTATTTAAACTATTTTTGAAAAAAAAAATTAAACTTTTTTACTTATCGAAAATATATTGGCGTAAAATTATAGACAGTCTATCTATTTTTAAGGAATTAGCGCGATAATCTTCAACTTCACGTATAGAAGAGCGCGTGTGAAAATTTCTGTCTACGGGAGGAGACGGAGGAGTATGAATTGATGACCTGTGTTCAGCTATATGAACTGAGCTAACGTTAAAAGAATTCAAATATCTATGATAATTATTGCATTCCCATTGCATATTTTCAAATTGTATGCATTTTTCACATCAGTTTCTAAAATTGAACTCATTCATTACTCAAGTCATAAGTATTGAATTCTACATAACATCATTTTATTATGAAATATCTTGTCAGAACACTTTTCAATCACACTGTTTCTAATTATTTAGTTTCAGCTGTGTTAACCTCTGGTCACCCACCCACTCATCTCTACTTGCCCCCAGAAGTGTATATTCAATATTTGTAAAAGAGAAAAAATAAAAACAAGGACAAATCCTTCTGGGCCATTAAGCAGTCTACCTACTATTTTTGACCTAGGCCGACTAGGAAGACCACTTGCACGATACACCAAGAACCAAAAACGTGTCCAAACGATAACAAAACGAAATAGAATTATTTTTATTTCAATGTATATGACAAGTACAGATACATTTTGTTATCCTGCAGAACGCGCAAACTCTTCATCGAAAAAAAACATCCTTTTTTGCCTAATAATCGATTCATGTTAAAAACTTGGCGAAACCATAGAACTCCCCCTCTCGATATGTTGGAATCCTGGTTGACATTTCAGACATTTCGCTGAACTTGAGGCACGATAAAAGGATATTTTTTGTCTCTTGAGAAAAAAAAGTGTTTGCATTTCGGTTCGTGTTTTCTATATTTTAATTTTATTTCTTCAACACAAAATTTAACTCTCAATAAACGTAGTGTAGATCATCCCTAAAAATCAAACAAAATAACACAAAATCAACTAAAATTCAAGCGAGCAGTCAGTTCTTTACAAAAAAAAAGTCCTTTTCCTCAGTGAAATTCAGGACACCATCTCCATTATTTTTCTTTTCTCTCTAAATCAATTTTTTTTTATCAAAACTCGTGTGCCAGAAGAAAGTTTTCGATGAATAATAATTATTGGACAAAATGTCGACCTGGATTTATGAGTGTTGAATATCCTTAACAAGGATAAAACAAGTTTTATCATTTTTGAAATTGTTTCAGTTCTTTTTTTCATTTGAAAGCAAAAAGTGTGAGGTGTGGATACATTAATTTTAAAAGAAAAACATGGTAACAATGACCTCCGAATTGGATAAGAGTCATACAACTATAGCAACGTGTTCTGGAGGAGCAGTAATAGGAGCAGCCAGTAGCAGTAGTTGTAGTGTTGTTAATAAAAGTTCACTAAACAAACGTAACGAGGATGCTCCAAATATTTTGGTTTACAAAAAAGTAAATATACAATGGTTTAATTATTTATTGGCTTTTCCGTTGTGTTTGCGAGAACGGGAGTTGCAGGGTTTTACATTTAACAAATTATCATATAATGTATATATATTACAGATGGAGTCAGTTATTGAGAAGATGCAAGCAGAATCAACTGGTGTTGCTGTGCGAACGGTAAAGGCATTTATGAGCAAAGTTCCATCAGTGTTTTCGGGCGCGGATCTTGTAGCGTGGATTTTAAAGAATTTCGATGTGGAAGATGTTACTGAAGGTCTTCATTTTGCTCATCTACTCGCATCACATGGTTATATATTTCCTATTGATGATCACGCGTTGACGGTGAAAAATGATGGTACATTTTACAGGTGAGCAAGATGGATATAAAAATCTATGTTCAGTTTAAACACTTTTTTTTTTTTTCTAAATTTTAAATACAGTGAAAGTGAGGGTCAAATAAATTTTTAAAATTATTATTGTATCGCTTTTTAGAATGGTAATTCGAAAGAATCCTCCGATACAGGAGCACAAATAAAATAAATAAGTATAACCTGACAGATTCTGTAGTTTGTGTAGTAATAGGCGAGTTTATATAAACCACTCACCAGTTTTTTGACAGCAATAGTGTAAAATTTCATTTGTGTCGAATTTCATTTTACCAAAAAAATTGATCGAGTCTAGAAAAAAATAGATTTTGTTTATATTACAAACGACATATTTTTTTTACGGAAAATGAAATTTTTTTATCTGAAAAAGATTTTACTTAAATCCTTGATTTGGGAGCAAGATTTAAACGTATTTGCACGCATACTTCAAAAATTTTATATTTTCGATACTTCAGTTGAGTTTTTATAATCCCGGCTGATTTTACTCTAAGAGAGATTTTCAAAATAATGCTTGATTTTATACTGTTCGTGTTTTTTTTATGATTGTGATTTTATCATGTGAATATGCAAAATGCATTCGGCGACCGATTTTGTTGAATTTTTTTTTTCAACACACAATCACAAAAAAAAATCAATTTATTTAAACACTATATTTACTGTCGAACAAATTTTTTCTCTGAGAAAAAATCAATTCTTTTTGTAAAAAGAATTCGCATAAGCAATATAAACTGATTAATCCATTTTTTTGTAATATTTTCAATGCCTCTGGAGAAATATTGAACATGAATAATTAGCCCTATTCTGCTAAACGGCGGATCGAACGTTCGATTCACCTCTTCGATTCTCGTTCGATGGTCGTCTATATTCTGTTAAACGTTGGGGAAACTACTTTAACATAATACGGCTGAATATGTTTGGTTCGGGCTTAGCTTGGACATTCACAAAGAAAGGAGATGAACTCTCTTCTGCAGATTTGAGACTCTCCAATGCTCCTTTAAACTTCAGTTTCCAACGGATGCTTTATTGCTTTCTATTAATGCCATGTGTGCCAGGGTTGTCATAGAGAATTTGTTGGAGAATTTGTTGGAGACTATTTGAAATTACAAATACTTTTAATCGCTTTATTCGCTTATGTCATCGAAACCACAATATAGTAAGAGTGTGAAAATATCGCTGCTAACGAAACCATAGCCTCACCTCAAACATTGTTTTTCTTCAAAAGTAGGTAGGTGTATTAGAATAGAACTACTGGGTTAAAAGTGTTAGATGGTTTGTCTTTATTTCTTTGTCAGTGAAGTTTGCGAAAGTCTTTTACCAACAATTAAACGGCTAAGTCGAGAATCCTATCTCAGATTTCTTTTCTCTTGTATTCTTTCTCGTCCTGCATCAGTCAAGTTTGGGAATGCTGAATCAATGCTAACTGAGTTTATGGCTAGTCGTTTCGATATGTTTCAAGATTATTGAAGGCTCCTTCTCTAGTATATCTAAAAATACTGATAGCGTGAATTAAGGCATCTCCTAAACATATCCACTAGTATCGCAAACTATACCTAGTTTAGCATGACGGTCGACGCAGTATATGATAACATTTTTGTTGCATAAAATTACAGTTATTGATATGGTAATTATTTCAAAATCAAATTTGTCCTAAATACAAGCATCAGTTTTATTTTCGTTCAATGTTAGTTATTAATAAAAGCATACTTTTAGGAAAAATAATTTTAAAAAACCGTTGCTATTTTTAAAATAACAACTTGTAGGGCTGTCGATTAGTCAAACAAAAGCGACCGATATGCGATGTTAGGGATTTTGACTTGAACCACGACTTTCACACTACACCGCTCGCACTTTGGGATATAGTTATACGTTTCACCGAGTTGACCTCAGAAAACATCGACAAGCCGACATTGTTCCCCATCTGAGACCGGCTTATGCTGGTGTCGTTGCAATTGTTTTGTTTTATGAGTTTTTGGACTTGCCTCTCCATTTTCAAAGATACATGTGTTATACTCTTTCAATCTTTTTTCTTATTTTTGTTTATTAAGATTTCAAACACCATATTTTTGGCCGTCAAATTGTTGGGAGCCCGAAAATACTGATTATGCTGTTTATCTTTGCAAACGCACAATGCAAAATAAAACACGCCTTGAATTGGCCGACTATGAGGCTGAAAATTTAGCAAAACTACAAAAGATGTTTTCTCGAAAATGGGAATTCATTTTTATGCAGGTATGTTAGAAACATAACCACACTTATAATAATTTATCACTCAGCATTTTATTTGATTTTATTGAAAAGGCGGAATCTCAAAGTAAAGTAGCCAAAAAGCGTGACAAACTAGAACGCAAAGTATTGGACTCACAGGAACGCGCCTTCTGGGATGTCCATCGTCCAATGCCTGGATGTGTGAATACCACCGAAATAGATATTAAGAAAGCCTATCGTCGTGGTGGCTCTAGTCATGGTACTGGCTCAGCTGGTGCATCATTAGTAAAAAATCCTGTAGAGCAATTTAGTCGAATTATTGCGCTGCGAAGGCAAAAGCTCGAAAGACGCACAATCAAAGTATCAAAAGCTGCTGAATCGTAAGTATTATTTTTAAAATAAAAATGATGATTATTTAATAAATGTTAATTTTTTATAAATAATTACAGATTAGTTTCTTACTACGAACAATATAACGAATTTGATCATTTCATAACCGAATTGCCTAATCCATGGCAAACGGATAATGCTGAAATTTGGGAGGCTGAAAAATTCACGTAAGTGTAGGAAATACAATCTTCTACAATACTCGTTTTTAAACTCATAATATTTTATCGTTAATTTTTCAAAAAATTTAGCTGTCTATTTTTGATACACATCCTGATTGATTTTTACAGTTCGTGTTAACACAAATCTGAAATTTGAAAATTTACCGGCGTTGAATCTTATAGTGTTGTTAACCATATTCTGTTCACCAAATGCTTCATGCCAGTAATAAAATGTTTGTCAGACTCTATCGCATGTGACACGTCTTGTTGAACACACATATCGTTCACATTCATATCTTGCAAGGCACCAATAATGAATCAAATAGTCATGTTGTGATAGCTAGAACCATGAATCGGAAGACTTATCAAAGATGAATGGCATATTGAAGCCTTAATCAGCACCAAATTAGAACGAAACCGTAACAAGGAGATGGATTTCTTTCCTCAATAATCACTTTCTGATTATTTTAAATTCCCCAGGTGGACAATTTTCTTATTAAATAGTTACCAAGATTGAAATAAGTCTCATCGCTAAAAATGATTTTGACTGTTTTTTTTAAATGTTCACATTGGATTCGCTAAACCAATTTATTTTGACGTGAATCCAATCCGTCTCTTTCTTACAACGAAGTGGGAAAGAGATATAAAACACATGGACGTCAAAAAGACGTCAATTAGAACATCGTCCTTACTGTATAGCGAAGGATTTAACAGGCGACTGTTTAACTGTCACCTGTTACCTCTAACGTGACATTTTTTGTCTTAGGAAACACTTAAAGCACCGAATAATGTTTCAATCATTTCCATGTGTTCGTTAAGATATATGTCACATATGAACTCAATGGATTCTTATTCAGATTGATGTCTAAAAAGGCATTTCCAATGCTACAGAAAGAGATTAATTTGATGTCAAAATTATTGATCGCGTAACGGAAACGTCAATCTACTCTACACGTAACCGAAATTTAATATCAAATGATTGACCGTATAAGGTTCCCTTTACTTTAAAGGTAAATAAGGTAAGGTTTCTTTATTTTAGATATAATGTTATGTAAATACTGTTGTCATTTTTCTGAAATGACAGAAGGTAAATACAAAAAAAAAACATTTATACAAAATTTCTGTTCCCGTATTTTTCATAAGAAGTCGTAGTTCTTTATAACTTTACGGACTTCCAAAGCTGCAAAGACAATTATGCAAAAACACGATGAAAAAAATAATTGCACAATTTTTAAACGTCAAAAATATATGTCAAATTTTTGTGAAAAAACAATTTTGACGAAAAAAATTTGTCTGTAGAAAATTTCGTAGACACTTACAGGTATATTAAGTCTTTCACAAAGCTTTCTTCTCTTGCAAACCACGACATTGCAGTTTGGTAACATCTAGGCCTAGAGTCTAAATGTTGTAATAGGGTTAAATAAAATGTTTATCAAAATGTTTACGTGGTACTGATTGTACTCATGTAATTATAGCCTTAATAATATAATATGAACTGTTCCCAGCTTCAGCATGATTCAAAAATCAAAAATAGTAGACAACTTCCGGGTGTAATTAAACAATGACCGCCATTTTAACAAATCAATCAATAGTAAAACGCCAAAAACTGTACTTTTTAAAAAAGAAAACTAGTTTGAACGAATTTAAAAATATAAAATATTGGTACATGAACGTATATTTGCTAATGATTAAATTGGTTACATGTGCATTATGTTCTACTTTTAAAACAGCAGTTTATTAATAATGTTCTTGTAAGAAATAATATTCCATATGAAACTAAAAATCCATGATTAATTTTCATTTCAGGAAAGAGGTACCACTTCGTCGTGTAAAACGTTGGGCATTTAGTTTACGTGAGCTCTTGAATGATCCTATTGGTCGAGAGCAATTTACAAAATTTCTTGAAAAAGAATATTCAGGAGAAAATTTAAAGTAAGCATACAAAAAATTTAAATCATAAACCTAAATGGTTTATGACCTATAGCTTAACTGTTTTTTGTATATATTTATAGATTTTGGGAATCCGTACAAGAAATGAAGGCACTTCCACAGTCTGAAATCAAAGAAGCAATAAATAAAATTTGGATAGAATTTCTAGCACCTGACGCACCATGTCCGGTCAATGTAGATTCAAAATCAGTTGAACTGGCTCGAGAAGCTGTAAACTCTCCACAGGGTCCTAATCGTTGGTGTTTCGATGTTGCTGCATCGCATGTGTATCATTTGATGAAGAGTGACTCCTACTCAAGATACTTACGTTCCGACATGTACAAAGACTATTTAAATTGTTCCCGAAAGAAAATCAAATCAATTCCGAATTTATTCGGAGTTAAACGTTAAAAGTAAACATATTTTTTTTTATAAATATAATACAGAAATTATTATATAATATTTTATGAATATATGTTTAAATAATAAGCAAGCATGCAGATATTTTAAAGTTTTTTTTCAAAATTTTTTACTTTGTTGAAAGTTGAAGAATAGGTATAAATATTAAATGATGGAATTATACAAAATATTAGATACAAAAATAAAATATTAACAAAACAAAAAAAAAAACAAACGTATTAATTGAATGTTGACGTATAATCCTACTTAAAACAACTGCCATGATGGTTTTTTTTCTTTTTTATTTAAATTTAAAATTTATTTAAACAAACAAAAATAAGAATTAAATTACCTTGTAATAATTAAGAAAAAAATATACTTAACATTTTACCTATATCCTTCGTTTGTTATTCTGGAAGCTAATAAATTAATTTGCAATTATGAATAATTGTTACTAAGGTTAATATGTTAGCCACTCTAATAAACTAAAAACTTTTTTTAGAAATAAAAAAAATATGATTTTGCTGTTAATTAAATGTCAACATATCTAAATGTGATTTCCTGTGTCAGAAAAGAATGTTTGCAAAAAGGAGATTGATGAAATAATATAATACAAAAATAAAAATACTAACAATTAGAGATAATATTATAAGTAAAGTACCTATAATATTTTCATGTATTTCTTTTTTAAATTATTTTTTTATTCAAATAGTTAAAAATATTTTGATAATTTTGAATGGGTTTTGTAAACTTTTGTTGCATTGAAGTGAAGATAATTTCCCACCGTATAAGAATGAGATAACAATTCGTTGTGTTGCTTTTTTTGTAAAAAAAAACTAAAGATTAAAATAAAAATTACAAAAAAAAAATTATTATGAACGTAAATAAAAATACATATAAGAAATACTTCCAAACATGTTGTTGTATGGGATGGTGATGTTCTTTTTTATTTATTTCAATAAAAATAGGAAAAACGTAAAAGGTGTTAATTTTTTTCAGAATTTCTAAATAACAGGATATTTACAACTACAGTTTGAAATATGAAATTAAAATCAGAAACAACTGTTTTTTGTTTAATTCAGTTAAAAGCAATTATGTACACCGGGGCGTATACGCAATATTTTTTTTAGGTTTTTAACCGAACAGTGTAAAACACTGAGGCGCTACATTTCTTTTTGTGAAGTGTTTTTTATAATACAAATAATTTGAGCGCACAAATTACTTTAACCGAGTATCCAGAAATTTTAGTCAATCAAAACTTAATCAAAAAAAAACTTCTTTCTCGAGTCAAATAATTGAAACAAAATCAGAAATATTTGAAACTCATCAAGTTTGTGAGAGTAAAAAAGTTATGTGCGTCGGCCGGGAATCGAACCCGGATCAACTGCTTGGAAGGCAACTATGCTAACCATTACACCACCGACGCAATTGATATTTGGAAAATTAAAATAAAAAATGTTTACTGGGATTTAAAAATATTTATTTTAATTATATTTAGTTTTATAATGGCAAGTTTAACTGCATATTTGATTAAAAAACGTTTTTCAACTAAGGGTTGTCATTTTATCAGTTTTAACAGCTTTATACATGCATTCATAGAAGAATATGATACTTAATTTCATACTTAAATATTTAATATAAAATAATGTGAAATAAGACCAACTGTTGAAAATTGGCTCTATTTCACTGTTCAAAAGTGAATAGCCATTGGTTATTGGCCATTTCTCCCGATCTTTTATTGCACACACATCAGGTGTTTTTTTCTTTCAAGATAAGCTTATTAAATATGCTACAAGATACAAGCTAATACCTATGCGTATATCTTCAGAACAGTTCTTCTTTGGGAAATTAAACTGCAAACATTATTGGATCATGAAAGAAACTCTTTTTGTAAAAAAATGCATAAATGTATCTGTTGTAATTCGGGGCCTGTTATTTCTTTGACAGCTTAATTAGGGCTTAAATTGTCATAAAAAATCTACTACGGTTCTAGAATACACTATAGACATTACATACTCGTATAAAGAATATATCATTACTAGATAAACGATTATCTATCCCTGTAGCAGTTTTGACTTGGACTACATTTGCTAACATTCATACGAATCTATAAAAAAGTATTTTCGTCATTTGCTTTGACGTTGTTTTCATATGGATTTAAATGATTTATAAAAAAAGACTTTGAGAATATTTAAATACAGGCTAAGTTGGAAGAATGCGATTATTTTATCTTGTATGTTTAAAGATGGTATGCCTAATTAAAATGATTTCAGCAAACGTCATTTTAAATTATTTTGTTTTTGTAGATAATATTCTAGAATAACTTTTTTATAATAGTTCAGAGTTGCCACTGAGTTTTATGAACTTTAACATGAAAAACTTTACAACTGAAACAAAAACGTTATAGGTAAGCAACGTTTCCATCCATCCTGTATTCATTTGAAATCCTGCGAAATAGTAAATTATCTATTATCTTATGAAAATCCTGTAAAACGCTGAATATAGATTGAGTGCGATAAGAAATAAAATCAATGTTTTTGATAATCTACCGAAAACTGTCTTTACATGAATTGCACAAAACTTCCGTTAAGTTGAGCATAGAAATCCATAATTTTGGACAACTAACAGGGCTTCTGTGTTTCCATACACACAAATACATTTTTTTGATTTTTTTTTTAATCTTTTTTTGGTGCCACAGTCACTGTCCTACTTAACCTAGTTATACCTCAGAAATACGTAGGTCGGCCAAGGCAACAACTTTGACTAACCATCAATATCAAGGTGGTCACCCAACCATCAGAATTGCTTAACTTGCTTATCTAATTCCTTTTTGTCCCGAAGGGGCACAGCTCTACTGACGCTCTGCTCCGTTCCCAGAGCCGACGTCTCAATCATACAGGAGTCGCCGATCCACATTTCTACGGCCGACGTGGTAAATTAACGGAACCGATAATCTATCCTGTATCAGCCTCTAAAAATAGAGGAATGTCTTGGGCGGGATGAAACGCTATCACTATAATCTTCATTGGGGTAGTAAGCCCCGAAAATAAGTCCGTTGGCTGAGGTCATCGCTCTTGCAATCTGACCCCGAATCAGCTTAATTAAATTGCGTTATGTTATTTCCAAGATAGAAATTGTGCAGCAAGGCTCTGTTCTCTCCGTCATGATTCGGACGAATGCTAGCATTCACCTTATACACTTGCTGGAAAGCAGCTCCTACAGCTTCTACCTTTCCCTGAGGATCTTCTATCATAAAAAAGTTATCATCGAAAACGGCACCCTCCGGATCTATTCCCACAATCGTTAGTACGTCTTCGTTATCTGTTGTTCTCTGAAGTTTAAGACATGGAAGTTCGTTTTGATCATTTCTGTTATCCCAATATAAATTAATAGACAATCTATAATTTTGTTTAATCTGAACATTAATGTTTTTGAACGACGACTTCAATGTCCTTATCTCCAGATCACGTGTGTCCGTGAAACGTCTGTAAAGAAGTTTCAATCTAGTCAGCAGTCCACTTTTTTGTCGGTGTAGTGCGTCGATTGTCGCGTTCTTGTATAAACCAGTAGGGTCTTGTTCCGTATAGTTTGGGATTGTTATGTCAATTGTTCGTTTTATTGATGTATCCATTTGATTCAGGTACCTGTCGTTCTCGACATTCGTCAGGTTCCTGTCATTTGGTGGAGAAATATCATCGGAACGTATTTCTCTTGTCAAAGAGTTGGAGAAGCGTGGCCAACGCGTCTTACTGAAATTGTAAGAGTTCGCTGGCACATACTCATCCAATTCCACAAGTTCGCTTGGAAGCTGTATTACGGTGGCAAGTCCGCAGTAATCACTGTCATATTCAATCGTTCGTTAACAGTTTCTTGTCAGTTGATTTGTGGCGTCAGTTATAACTAGTCGTGAGTCAAGCAGTAAAAGATCCAGAAAACTACCACTTCTTGGAAATGACGGTCTATCTGTAGCCAGAAGGTCGATCCTACACTCAACACTGTATCGTCCCATCCAGTTTTCCTCTAGAATTTTGTACTTGATTTCCCCAATCTACATGTTTGGCGTTCAAGTCTTTTGCCATGAGATAATAATTCTCATCCAAGTTCAGTCTTAAGCATTCAAAAAGTTTTTCGAGCTCTGCGATAAAATAAGCCGGCTGAGGTGCGTCAGGTGCGAACACAGCGATTGCGTACATTCTTTTCCCTTGCTGGAGGAATGCAAACGATGCAAGCTTCTAGCAGCCCAAATCTTCGCACTTCACTATTATATATAACTTTATGTTTAATGCCCTTTCGTATGAATATTGCGACCCCACCCCTTGAGAGGAGTTAAAAAAAGATTACAGTTGGACAAGAATTAACCAATGAAAAGAATACAAAACCCCAAATAACAAACCGATAGAATGAAGTTCATCATTTGGGCATCGAATTCATCAAGAAAATGGTGATTCTGATTATTATAAGGGAATTAGGGAGTCTAAGAACACCTTTGTTTGACTGCTCGACTTGATTGCATGTTCTACATTTTAATGAAATCGAATTGAAATCGATTTTCAAATTCTCATGTTCCACATTACAGGCCGTTTTCGAAAAATAAGGTTTTGAACTTTCAATTTAAAGGTTTTCTGTTTTTTATTTAATTAAACGTAAGGTTAAATTGTTTTAAAAAGCATGGTGAAACGATTTTTTAATACGAATACGATTAAGTACTTGATTCAACACGGGATTTAAAAAAAAAACTAAGAGGCAGTCTTTTCAGCTCTGGTTATGTGTAACCATTGGTTATTTCAGTTGTTAACCATATTTTGTATGTGTTTCTATGGTTACCAGCTAAAATAACAAATGGTTAAATTTAACCAGAGCTGAAAAAACTGGCTCTTAAAGTGACTATATTTTGGAAATTTATTCACTCGTTGGAGAACAAGAAATTCTTAAAAAATTATAATCTACTTATCGTATAAACCAGGTGTTAAACGAGTTTTAATATTGACTCACAAACACCAGTATTACGGTGCGTATAGAAGTATATCGTATAGTGAGAGAAAACCCTTCTCATACTAAGATCCTTTTAAGGGATGAAATAATCTGCTCAACGCAGCTCGGTGCTGTGGTGGTTTATCGTTTGAAGTTCAGTTCGATCGAGGATTCCACTGAGACGGGCGCAGTGACGAGTTGGCGTATTTTAGTGGCGGATATTTTATATTTTACATAACGATATTTCATATTTTACACAGGTAAACACACTACGGAGTGGTAGGTAGGTAGGTAAGATGGCGGTTTCGCAGAACAACTGTTCCGAAGAAACCCAATTAGCGCAGAAAAGCGCCGTTTTGATACCATAACTCGTTTGACCTAATTTTTTGTGATATAGTGGAAGTGACTGTTAAGCTAAGGGGATCAGTTTTTGGTCTGTGCCCGCAGTCCCAAGTTAAGTGCAGGGTGGTTCCAATTGGACTGAGAGTCGACCAATTAACTTTACACTAGATCTATATGAGGCTAGGCCCGTTCAAAGGCAAGGCACACCTACCAGGTGTAAATCCGTGTTTTGATGCTTTCGCCTAAAAATAGAGTAAGTGCTAGTCCAAATAGCCATTCCTAAAGGGAAGTTCCAAAAACTTCAAAGGTGAAAGTTGAAATAGAGATATTGCTTGGTTTGTTATAGACACTACGGAGTGGAAAATTGAAAATTTTGAAAATCACAAAACCCAATTATCAATGCGGAGCGAAATCAGTCAAAACAGATACCTACATAATGTAGATGTGGTTTAAAAAAATAATAAAAATAAACAAAAAGTCTTGACAAAAAGCTATTTTTCGCCTTTTATCCACCAAAAATATTATGGGAACGTTATATAATAAGATGATTTTATGTTTGAAAGGAAGAAGGCCTTCAATTAAGCAGTGCATCGGAAAAATATTTTCCAATACTGCTAACATACCATGAAAGGCTTTAAACAAAATTGAGAACTTTCAAAAAATAAAATGAAAAATAATAAAAACTGGCAAAGAAAAAAAGTGTGCGTCGGCCGGGAATCGAACCCGGATCAACTGCTTGGAAGGCAACTATGCTAACCATTACACCACCGACGCAACTGAAAATTAAATGCCTTCAAGTATATTTACTTTGCCAACGCAGCCATACAATTAAGCAAGAAAACGAACCAAATGTGAATATGATTTGTCTTTTATCTATTTTTGTATTTGTGTGTGTGTTTGTTCCTATATACTCCGAAACGGCTGAACCGATTTTAATGAAATTTTTATACAAACCATAGCATTTGGTGTCAATCAGACTAGGTAGGGAAGGTAGGTATAAATAATTAGAAAGAAATCAACACGTAAATTTTGCAGGTGTTTTTGTGTTATTGACTTAGCATGGGCGAAATCATTCACACAAAAGTACCTACCTACACACATAGGTATGTGTTACAATATTTGCATTGAGGTTTAAAAGTGATTAATTTTTAACCTTTAATTTAACGAAATTGATTTGTCTTTTGATTGAGAAGTAAACTAAAGGTAAATCTGTTCAATATTAACAATTGAGTAGGTACCTACCTACTCGGTGGAAATAAGAAATAATTTTTTTCGCAGTGCACTCATGTTTTCAAAATTTTAAATATTCGTTGGTCGTTCCATATCAACCTTCCATATCAACCTTTAGCCTTTTGACACTAACGAAAATAATCATAAAAATACAGAAAAAAAAACAGTTATAAATTGTACGACGTAGATTAGGTACTTATTCCATTAAGCAAAACAATTATAACGAAATCCAGAACTCAAAATCTTAAATCAATATAGGACTTTAAAACGCTGACTTGACCTTAATTTTAATTTCTTAACCTCAGTTTATTCAAATATATTAGCCATAAATAAAAACTTTGAAAATGTATTCCTAGAATGATTAATAAATATACAAACGAAACAGATACCTTTCTTTCTACAATGATTCAGAATTAAAATATATACTTAGGTACCTAACTATATAACCTACTTTTTCCATGACGTGACATAATAAACGTAAACGGAAATTCACAATAAATCAATTTCTAGAGCTACACTTACACTCTACACCTAGATTCTTATTAGAATTGATTCAAAATTCTATTTATCCTATAAACCAAAACAAAAGATAAAAGGTTTTCCATTTGGGTTTTTCTGCATTAAAAAAAAATTCTCCGCAACAGAATCTACAACCTTTAAGATACTTTATAGAGAATAGAAAACTGAAAAGATTAGTAACAAATAAAAATGTATCTCCATCTAACAGCCAACGCAAAGATAGCTGCTGCTCAGCACAGATGCTGCTGCATCGTATCTATGGTACCTACGTCCTATTAGAGTTTGTATTTTTTTTTATTTTTGAATTTTGTGTCGTTTTACCTAAAAGATCTTGTTTGTATTTTACGAGTATCTTCTGTGTGTAAAAAACCACCAGCTAGCTAAAAGAAACTATACTTACTGTGCATATAAAATATATGTATACAATTGAACGTGCGGCTGCGGCTTCTTTAAATTCATTCCAATTCTTCAGTTGAGATCTGTCCGCGGTGAGTGTAACTCATATATGATTTTATAGAATAATATTGAAAATATCATTTTCATATTACGGTTTTACGTTATCGTTTAGATTTTTCAAGTGAAATTCACGATCAGAAAAATCACCTTAAGTGATTTTGTCTTAATCGAACTTTGAACTTTTTATTTAGAATTTTGCAAAAAGCATACTGTAATGGTGATCTACCGATATCGATCGTTCACAAGCATTACAATTCACAATAAGCCATTACAAGTTGATTTAATTGATTTTAAGGAAAACAAATTAATCGAGTGAAAGATCGAATCTTTTTTTTTTTTCGTTTTTGTTGCATCAGTAAAGCGATCTATCTTATTTATAATTTCACTTTTAAACGCATCGTGCATAGAGCTGAGGCCATTCACCTAGTTTTGATCTGCAATTATTTTTATGTTTTGTATTTCATTTCGATAAAGAAAGAAATATTCTATTTTTGCATTCAACAAATAATGTGATAAGACCTCGCTGCTGCGATCACTTCAGCAAATCGTGTGTGTGTTTTTTAAAAGTCGGTATCTCGGCGATTCGGTTCGCATTGCATTGGAATTTTAAAGAAAAACATCATCCAAACAACATAAATAATAAATAAATATATATATAACAAAAAAAAAACAAGTAAGTCAAATAGATACTAAAAAAATATATAAATGTTCAGTTTGGTACTACGAATCCACATTAATGTTATCGATCGTATTTTTTTTCGTTTTTGTTTGTTTCGAAAGCGAATTTCATAATGATGTAAGCTTTTTTAGAATTCTTTATATATAACGGTATTTTGCAATTTACTAAATCTGTTGCCCATGTTATTTACAATAACAAAAATAAATAAATACAGTTAAATATATTTGAATACATAAATATTTGTGTTCGAAACATCAAAACAATAAAACTCAGCAACGCATAATTTACTTTAATATCGTCAATACCTTGAAAGTTTATCACCATGAAACAAGTGTTCTTGATCTTGAAAACAAAATGCGGGCTTTAAGTTTTTTGATAGCAGCGAGTGACGAACATCCAAACGTTACGAAATTATATGGTTGGAAAATGTTATGGTTTGTTTTTTTGTTTTTGTGCTGAATGAAGGCTCTAGCATAGTTAAAGGGAAATGAATCTTAATTAGGTTTTTAGGCCAACATCAGCGCCAGGCAAATAATTGAATTCTTTGTGAAAACAAAAAATATTTGTTTTTTGTAGACTTGGTGGGTTGAAGCATTGAGTAAATGAAAATTCCAAAAATGACTTACGGAAGACTGGTTGGTGTTTTTTTTTTTTTTTTCTTTGAATTTTGATGGCATATGTTGTTTATGTTGATTTTGTTAGAGTTTTATACTGACATACGCTAAAATTAACAGATGTTTTGAAGAAAACAAAAAAGAAAAAATATGACAGCACGTGATCATTGTCAATGAAAAGTGAGAATGTCAAATAACAATTTAGTTGGATCTCAATATAGGAAGAAGATATCAAATTTGAACAGTTATTTGATTTTAATTAGTTTCTTTTCATAGAATTATTCTTTTTGCTTAGAAATTTTTCTAGATCCGGTATAATTCCACCAACTGTCGGTGTTATGTTCTTTTAATTGAAAAAAAAAACTTCATGGGCGTTCAACAGCTGTTACTGGTCGGCAACTTCTCCCATTTTACCATTTTAATTTCCATTTGTATTTTTTTTTAGCATAGGTAGATAGTATAAAATTATAATACAAATGACCTGCTGCATAACCTTGATCTAGGCAGCTGAACCGATCGATAGATATAACCATTATGAGAATGAGACATATGCGGAAGTTAAAAACTGGTGGTTGGACCTAACACTTTATGTACATAGATAGGTATTATTATTTATAAATGTGGTGGTAGGTAGAAGTTGAGTGGTTTATAACAAACTGATTTCAAAGAAGATAATAATGACCGTGTTTTTGGATACGATATGACATTGGTAAAAGGTTTGGTCGGTATGTATAGAAGTAAAGAAGATGAGAATAACCGGCTCAATCGATCAATGAACCGTGAAAAAATATGGAATAATTAAATGATATAGGTAATAGGTAAGCATGGTCGATAACTGTTTTTGGAGAAAGAAAGTAAGCACATAAATGTCCAAAAGGGACAGGTGAATATTGTTTATTGTGAATAGGCTGTATCGAATTCAAATGGGAAAAAAATATCTGAACTTTAATTTGATCATCAGCTTGAGTTTTTAACGGTATAAGATTTGAGTGCCTAGGTATTTTATATTTCATGCTGATATAGGCATGTACGAATTGTTAAACACACACAAATACAATTGGGTATCAACGAGCTAAGATCGCAGGTTTTGAATTTAGCGCCATTTGTTTTGTGTCGGTCGTACAGCGTTTTTGCTTGGCAACTGTCATTTGTAAATGAGACTGTGACTGTGAGTGCAAAAGTGGCGTAACCCACTTTTTTTTTTAATTTTGAGCTTTTTTCGAATCATCATAACAAATAGTTAAAGCTTAATCGATGCAAAGGTTGTGCAACTCATTTAAGCTTGTGAATAAATCAGGCAATGATGAAATGTTACTTCCGCCTCTGAGCATTTCTATAGATGCGAGCGCTTAGAGCCTCAAATATTAATGTTTCTTTTTAAAAATGAAATTTATTAATGCTACAATTTCATATATGTAGGTATGTACCTAATACCAAATGTAAAAATTCATTAAAAAAAATCAACCAAGGAGAATATTTCCTTTTTGCCTCCAACGCAACGGTCCAGGTTGAATTTGTACCTTAACCATCATGTCCCAGCAAGTAAATATAATCACACTTCAATTTTGCACGCCAAGCGTTTGTTCAGATATTTTTCCGCTTGGTAACTTTACCGTATACCTATAGGTATTTCCTTTCTTACCTTTTAGAAGTTGCATCAGCAATTAACCGTTAGCTCCATAAGATTATCTGAAATGCTGAAAACATATTTTTTAGCTAGATCAATGTCACTGGTATAACCCGTTAGAATTTTTTTCGTAGGTATATATCATACATAAAATGTCTATATCGTTGATGGAGCTGTGTTTGCAGTTGCATCGCCCCCTGTTGGACTATATTGATCATTATTATGATAACTCCCCATCCCCAGTTAAAATAGCTCATCCACAGTATCTTCAACCACAGCGAAGATAATTTTGTCAAAACACCTTGTCACCCTGTTGGCAATGTATTTTCAAGCCTAGCGGCTATTTTTTTTTAATCATTTTGGCGTACAGGAATTCTGGAAAGGCTGTGATAAAATTCACATTATTCGATAAACCACTCAATCATCATTTCGTAAAAAAAATATTCACATCACAATAATTCCACGATCCTGAAAAGAACGGCGTCCATGATATTGTCGACGTATATTCTGCATCTATGTGCTTCAAAAATATCAGTACCAAACTCACTGTTTCCGCCATTTTCAGAAATTATAGGGTTGTGATATATCATAACATGATACACTTTGGGTCACGGTCACTTTGTATATCAGGCGTCATAAAAAACCGTCTATTTTGAATTCAGCACCATTTTTTTAAAAGGAACACCACACTATTAATATACTTTCAACGACGCAACGCTCAACACACTAGGTTTATGAATTAGGCTCCGCCTATACTGCCCTCCTAAGCGAGAAGATCTTATCTCAAATTCCAATTTTTAGCGAAGCATGCTGAGAAATGACGAATTTTCTTAGGCTTTCAACAGTTTTTTTTTTTTTGGAAAACTTATTTATTAAATTACTTTATACTATTTTTAAATAATTTTTTTTACTAAAAATTATCATCAGGTATCAGAGTTCGAGACTAAATAAAACAAGAAAACTAAAAAATAAATAAATTGAGTTAAGACCTTTTCGCTTAGGATGGCAGTATAGGTCTCTCGAGAGGTAAATTTCTTTCGTTGACAACTTTGCTTGTAAAAAAGTTGATCTAAAAAACATGATCTTAAAGAAGTAAACAAAGTTATTAATAAATAGCTATTAAAACTATTAAAAGTATTGGTAAGTGCAAAATGTGAACCTTTCATAATTTGTGCAAATTGTTTCAAATGTCATCGTGCTATGAGATTTGTTTAAAGACTGATTAGAGATAAATAATTAGTAGAAAACAAGCAAACTAGGAATTATATTTGACAAAATACCATTACGTTTGCCCCAAACTGGATAGTGAATTAATGAAACACAGCAAACGCATGGTTATGACACACTAGTTGACACTGACATGTTGTACCAATTTCACTGACTCTACTAAACAAATATAAACATTATATACAATCTCCTAATTTGTTTTACAATCTAAATAAAGAACTTTAAAAGAAACCAGTTAAAGTCGATCATGAGTAAACTTTAAATATTTGATTCCATAAAAGACTTCAAGATCAACGAACATCAGTTTAAGCGTATTTAGAGTAAATTTGGTTCTCGTTTATAGGAATGATCATAATAGCTTGTTAATTTTGTTTGTATATCTACTAAAGTCAATTTAATGGAAGTGGTAATTTTGGAGCATAAAATATGTTGTCATTTCATAACATTAACACCTAGCAACTAATTAATCAGATAAATAAAATAGAATCGAGATGATACAATCAATAGAAAGGGGTATGTATTTTTAAAATAGATATTAACTGTCATCTTGACTTGAAAACGATGGCCTTAAGATATCGCGGTAGTAATAAAATATATTTCAAATGGTAAATTAATTAATTTTCTAATAAATATGTATGAATTCGAGATTTATGCAAATAATTATGCTATAACTGTAAAAAAATTATTTGTCAAAGGCTAGTGACATTATAGTTGTAAAAAAGAGGCACTCTTACAAGAATGGAGGCGAAATACAAAAGAAAAAGTAGGCGATCATCCAATTGTGGCAGATGCTTAGTTTTCAGAGGAAAAGATTTTGGGAAAGGATAAAATATATATGATATTATCACAACTCAGGTTTTGAAAAATCAAGGTTTAGTGACTTATCAACTAAATCTGTTTTGGGTGCGTTGTTGTTAGTCGGAGTCAAATATACAGTCAAATAGAATGTTAGATCCTAACGGATAAAATGAGTTCCTTTCATCATTTGATTGGTAAATTTTAAATCAAAATCGAGTCAGCCGTGAAATTGAACTTTAAAAAACCGGTTAAAGGCCATCAGGCGCGCACTTGCGATTGCAATCGCTCGATTAAACAGGCGCAAACTTATGGGAGGTACCGTTATGAGAAAGCCAATAGTCTGAATAGCAATAATTTTGTTTAATAGCTTGATATAAGCCCTGAAAAAATAGGTTAATTTCACAGTCTGTGGCGGCTATTTTGTTTTAGTGGCGTATGTCAAATCCAGTGTTTATTATTCAGTCACCAATGCCGTGTCACCATCGCAAGTTACACTATTTAGCAGGACCCCATAGACTATAACATTGAACCGTTCCTAATGCAAACGTATATTTGCATAAGCTTCGTACATTTTTGTATTGCGTATTTGCGTTGCGCAATCGCAACGTGTTCTGTTGTATTCTGAATATTTGCTAGCTGAACAAATCTTTCATGACTTTCTTCATTTTCTTCTTTTAGTTGTTTTCGCAACTTTAGCGAAATTCCGCCTTCGAACTTCTGGCGGAAACATTTTTTATTTAGACTTCCCAAACAAAAGCAAATTCATATATTATGTATGTTTATGTAGGTACCGGCTTAAAATACCGACGTTGACGGTAACTGAAATCCTAATATTTATTTATGTTCTCTAAAGTAAAAAAAACTATTTTACTTGTGGTGCCGCCTAATTAGCGTTTTTGGCATACCTATACAAGTTAAGCGCTTAGATTACTGGTGTCTCAAAAAATCAGGCTTCACACACATCAAATATTAGCAAATACACGACAAACAATGTTTGGAGAAGCGTGTTACTTTGTTGATGTTTACATAAATGTTTAAAAAACAATTGTCAAAACAAAATTGTCAAAACAAAACAATATAAATTTCAAACATGTTTTTGTAAACGGCGTGAATCCTATTGAAACGTGTCAAAGAAAATGTTAAACACACAATATTTTATCAACTCACACGTTAAAAACATAGATTTGTTTGTCACTCTTTCTTTTGCTCATTATTTTATATACATACATATTTTATTACACAGGTTTGAATCAAACGGGTTTTTAATCAATTTTTTTCCAATAGGTTTGCAAACGAATGCAACTGATTTGAAATCGTTCAAAATCATAATGATATTTTAACAAAAATAAACAAGAATAATGGTATGCTTCCAACTTTTTGATTACTTGCATGCATGGAAAGTACTGGCGCTCCAGTGAAAGTTTACACATGCAAGCTGGGTTTTACTGGCGCGAAAGAAGAAACTGGCGCCAGTTAATCCATGCATGTGTAAACCCGCCATAAGGACATCATATTTTGACAAGGTTTAATCCAGTAGCACACATCCAACGGTTTTAAAGTCTTGCACGAATATTCTAGTCAAGAGATGGAAACAAGTTGATTCGTGTAAAACAAGTTTCAAACTGGTCACTTGCAAACGTAGTCGCCGGTCGCCGCACGATTTAAATTGTATGATTGCGTTTACGTTTGTTCATAATCATAATTCTTTGTTTACGTTACTCTATGATTCCAAATGAGTTGGATTCGTTTGCGGGAAATAAACATAATCATACGGCACAGCAGTTGTTGGAAAATGTTGGATTCGAATTGTGTTTTAAAACAGTCGTCTCATTTTAAGGGCCTCCACATACAATATCATTTAATGTTTGAATGCTTGAATGGAACAAAAGAGCAAGTTGCGAAACAGCAAAAAAATGAGGAAGTTGATTTTTAAAATATAATTTAATTTCTAAATCATATTTATGTTGTTAAGATTATTTAATTAACTTGACTTTTGACATGAATGAAACAACAGAATGAGATTGATTCCTGAATCGTTTGAGCATCTACATCATAGTAGCAGACGTAAGAGGAGTTGAGAGTGACAACAAATAAATTTCCAATGATCTTCGCCTCGTAATCTTGTAGTCTTTCAATCATGACTACAGGCGAACAGAACTTTTCAACTCGTATAGCCAAATAGGGCTTATTAAGTTAACAGAAGTGGAAGCAAATACGTGTAACAAAAAATTTAACAAAGTAAAATAAGTTATCAGAGAAATTTCAGAAAATCTTTTATAATAAAACGCAACGAGCCCCTTTTCTGAATACTTCTTTTTATCAATAATGTTTGATATAACAACATAAACATATCATTTCCAATTTCTCACAAACAATATTCTCAATCAAATATATGTATATTTCATGACATAATTTCAAATGACACCCATAGATATTCGTGTTTCATTCGTAGGTATAGGTATCAATAACTGACGTCTGGAGAGAAACGCAAAAGTTATTTATTTAAGAGCTTCAATCACTTTTAAAAGTATCTCTTAAAACAAGGTATGAAATTATAAAAAAAGAATTCGATTATAATTGAATCTTTAGCAAGTAAATTGTCCCCTTAAAACAATTATATCACTTGCATTTGTTTCCATACGTCAGAGCATCAATTACAAAAAGAAAATGCTGACGATAGTTTTAATGACGCTAAAGAATAGAAAGTGTTGATAATATGATAGATACTGATATAATTTCTACAAAATGATTTGGAATTTATTTAACACCATAGAATTCAAAATAAATTCTTCCGAGCTCAAGTCTAGCAGAGGGTATTATTCGGTGGGTGCATATCGTTCCATGTTTGCCGTTCGCGAAACAAAAAGGTTGGAAGTGATAACATCAATCAAACAAATTATTAAATTTTGCATCTAGTGTGTAAAATAAGACAACGTCATTAAACTAAAAAAAATACTTTAAATTAGCATTCGGATTATTTTATTCGACCTAGGTTGAAAAGTTTTCTAGTTTGATGAGAAGAGCTTTATACTTTTCGCAATTCCGCAAAAGGGTTTATTGATGGTTAGGTATTTGGTACTGCAAAATTTATCTTAAAATCAGAAAGTTTTTGAAACATTGGTTTTTCTAAGATATTATTATCCATTTTGTTACTCCAAAATCTGAAAACATCTGATTCAGGTGTAAATATTTTTATAAATCTAACTACCAAAATTGAATAATAATGCTAATTCAATTCTTTCATATATAAAAATCTCCACGAAATAGATTTTTTGAATTAAAGACGAACTCTAAGATATGTGTACCTACCTTCTCATTATTTAAATAACTCAGCACGGTTTTAATAATTTATGATGTATTTTTATTATGTTATATAAAAATGATAAGAAACATTTTAATGACTTCACGTAATCTTAACATTTAATTACGTTGTTAAATAAGTATTTTACATCACTTTATTCAAATTAACTCTACAAATTGCATGCGAACAAAGTCTTCCTTTATTCAAATTTGCTTACGTTGTTCTATGACTCAGAAGAAGCATGCAAGTTTTTTTTTTCCCAAACTATATCCAAAAAAGAAATGTTGGACTTTGATTTCCATAAAGTTTTGAATGTAAACAGTGTGACATAAAATGAGGTAGTATAGCCATCATTGATTACATTGAGAAATTCTTTTCTTAGTAATGTTTTGATGAATCTGCTGTTGTTTTTATTTATGATTTTAGGTATAGGTACCTAAACCTGCTACAAATGCAAGTTATGTATTTGTAAAGAGACACAATAAACTGGACGACTGAGTTGCACGAACTTGCTTTTGTAGGTAAGTTTTCAAAATTTAAAATTAATTAAAACATGCTAAAAGAAATAAAACATTAGTTAATTGTCAATAATGTGATATCACACTGTACATATATATCATCATAAGAGACTGAACAGATAAACAGATACTTATGTAACAAAAAAATATTTAAAATATGTCAAATGAAACTTTTTTGGTATAGTTTTATTAGTGTCATTTTCATTTTGTTTGGGCCATTATTATTAATCACTATTTTATTTTCTGAACTAATATACCAAATACTTTAAGTAAAGGAAAAGGAAATACTTATACCAAATACTTTAAGTAAAGCAAGGTCCACTGCGACCTTAAGATCTATTGTGCCCCCATCCAGAGTCTGATGAGAATTTTCATTTTACAGCTCTTCCCCAGGTCTTTTTCCCTGAGGAATTTTAATATTTGGAGTACCTTTACTATCTTTTAGGTGATCCGGTGTCTCCTCATCTTCATTGCAGTTCCTGCACGTTGGGCTGTTTATAGCTCCAATGATACTAAGATGTCTTTTTAGTTTGCAGTGGCCCGTAAGGAAACCTGTGATGATTCTAATGCTATTTCTACTAAAGCTAATCTTTAAATCTTCCTTGGTTGTAGTTCCAAAGTAGGAGTTTTGCATCTTGCCTGTCTTAGCTTAAGGAGTCCCTTGCAGGTCAGAATGGCATTTGTTTTGTATAGGTGTAGTTCGTCTCTTCATCATCTACCCATTCTTTCTTATTAATCAACTCCAAATTGTAGCTTTTTTCGAAGTTGTATTTTTTGACCATATCATCTTTTGGTAGACCAATTAAAGGCTCCACTTTAGTAAGAGAGTCCCTATCTCAATTACTTATGATTGTATATGAACCAGTGCCTTCTATTTCAAATCTTATGATCGCTTGTGTTTGACTGGCTGTCTTTACGTACGGAGGCAAAAGTGAACGAAAATTGAACGAACCTGAGTAATTCGACATTATGGGTACACTATATAATTTGCTTATATTCGGATAGTTTCGTACGTTCCCCCACTCACCATTTCGATTATTATGGTTGAGCCTTAAGAAGTCAAAGTAAATAGCTAGCATAAATGTCAATTACTTTTGTGTGAGTTTGTTTAGTGTAGCACTCAGTGTCAGATCAGTTTTCAGCGGAGTCTAATGCGTTTGTCTTTCTGGCTTATCACATTTTGAACAGCCACATTTTGTAAGTTCTGTTTGTTTTATTGATCGGAAAAACTGGTACACCTAAATACGTTATTAAACTCGATTTCGTCATGAGGTCAGAATTTGCTGACATTGCTCTATTTTGTTAGGGTGGAAAATAGCAAAAGGGTATTTCTCGGATCTAGACATCATTTAACGAAAAATTTGGGAAGAAGTCTGACCGCGACCCATATTGATGTGATTTGCTATGTTTATATACCTATTAATACATAGTAGAAACTTTGTTTAGGGCTTTATTATTAGAAAATTATACTAGCGTTTGTAACAATACAATATTAATATCTAATAGTCTCATGCTCAGTTTCACCAAAATACACCTAAAAGCATTTTAGTTAACAGAGTAATAAAATTTATTGGCATTTTAGCTTAAAATGGTTTGCACCAACATAAGGAGGTGAATTTTTAAAAATGAGGAAACTTGATGCCAGCCCCGGATTTTTATTCACCACTCATTTTCCTACTAAGTAGTCTAAAGTTGCACTTTTTTGACAGGCAACTCAAAAACAGTCAACTAAAAGTTTGCTGTTATAATATGCTCACCGTACTACAGCCTAAACGCATTAAAGGGTTTTTTAAAGATCGAGATATATATTCGTTATGGTTGATTTACTTTTTGTTTCCCTTATAATTCCTATAGGATCCATCTTTATAATTTTTCGTCGTAACCTTACCTTCCAAAACGGACACCACTAGGAATTGCTGATGTGATTTTCCACCGCTTTTGCTTATTATATGACGCCAAAGCCCATCCGGAACAGTAAAACCAGCATTTCATTTTTATTCCGGCTATAACTATAACTTCCATATCAATGTTTTTTTATTAAAATTTCTCCGAAACGACTATTACAAGTAGATATTTAATTAATCTCTATAGGTATTTGAATACATGGACTATTAGTCATTCGATTTTAGTTACGCATAATACCGAAATTCGGTTTAAACATGTTTTTACAAGATTCATCATAAGTATTTGTCTTGCTTGATTTTGTTCGAATTTGTTATGAGATTTAAAATTTCTTTTAAACTCAAATTTGACATATACATTTCTTCAAGTTGTTTGGTATTTCCCACGTTTGAGTGTCATGTCATAATCAAGTTTAAGTTTTGTTAACCTAATTATAATTTATATATCAGAATTAAGTTCCTTAAAGGTGTTATTCTATTAAAACATTTTAGGTAATCAACTTACTTTAAATTATGATGCATGCATAAGGACACGTTCCATTTATCTAAATCTAAAAGTCTTCGTGTGTGTTGTGGTTAAGATAAACAAACAAAATAACACTATCTTTATGTGTCTTTCGACTCAATTATATTGTCCCCATTATACCTTATCAATTCAGTTTCATTGCTAAAGGAACATGCTACGTTTAATTAGTTTTACTAATATTTAAAAAGTATTTACTCACGCGCTTTTATCTAGAAAAACAAAGTAGTTTGTTTAAGTACCTATGAAGTTTGGTTTACTTTGTTGTTAAGTATGAGAATGGGAACCTTCATTATGGTTTGACGTTAGTTTCAATTTTCATATTTACCAACGTACCCTAAAGGGCCAGTCTTTTAAGCTCTGGTTTAAATTAACCATTTATTATTTCAGCTGGTTACTATAGATTCTGTCATTTCAACAAAATCTTAACCAGAGAATCTAGGGTTACCATAGATTACGTTAACCAGCTAATTTGCCGTGGAGTGTCACTTTTCCACTCGGTTAACAGAGATTTGGTCTTTTCAGCAAAATTTCAACCCGAGAATCTATTTCTTTTTTACATTTGTGTTGAATATTAAATAATATACTAGGTAATAATTGATTATCACTACTATAATCGTAAAGAATAATATTAAAGAAAATGATGATCTTCCATCTTAATAAATTCCACCCCTTTATTTTTGTTTTTCTTTGTTCGTAAATGAATGAATTCAGTCTATCCCTGCGCATTAATTATTGATATTAATTATTGGCAAAATCTTAGATCTCTTTCTCTCGCATTCAAACAAACTTAACCAGCGATTCCGTTTCACATCTGGATTACTGGAAAACTGGAACTATCTCTGGTTTGGTAACCAGAGTAGAAAAAATGGTGAAAAGACAACCTGTGGTTTGGTTAACCGTGTTTCAAAACAACTGGTAAAGAAAAGTCTATATAGTGACCAAACCAGAGATTTAACCAGAGCTGAAAAGAATGGCCCTAAAAAGATTTTAAAGTTTCAAATAAATCTTCTATAATCTTAAGATAAATGAAAAGATAGTGCAAAAAACAAAACGCTTATTTTTAATCAAATAGAAATTCAATTTCTGTATCGTGAATGATTTTAGATTGTTATGTTATGTCATGTGTGACAGTTAAATGTCAAAAATGAGATTCAGCTTTCTCTTAAGATACATTTTCGCCCAAAAAACGAAAGCCACTAATACATACAAATTTTCAATTTTCAAAGGTTCTTCAAACAATAAAATTTGGTTCATCTACATGAGTGAGTGGACCGGCTGCACTTACTCATGTAGCAAGTGCCTTTATAATGTCAGCTTACAAAAAATTCGTTCATGAATCATATTTGGTGCACACCAGAACTGGCTGGTTATTCTACCGCAACCGCAAGGTGTCATCACACCTGAATAAAAAAAAAAAACCTAAAACCAAAAAGTAACGTCTGTCTGTAGGTAATACACTGTCTGGGTAATAAGATTTTTTTTCCTCAGTCAGTCGTACGCAGATTGTCGTTCCGGTTGGATTGCAATTAAGATTGTATATTCTTTACAATAGTTAGTTTTCAAAATTTATAGATATCGCGCGGTGTTTTTGATTTTCTTTTGCCGACCGCAGTTATGAAATGTGTTTGACAAGAAAATAAAAGGTTTTTATTTAGATTTTTAATTGAATTAGAATTTTCAAAAAAAAAAGCTTTCGCCATATTAAAACTAATTTTTTTTTTTTTTTGTGATCTGTAAATATTATATTAGAGAATTATAATGTTGTCAAAATAAATATTGGAAATTCCCAAGTCTTTAGTATTAATACGACGCACGCGATATGCAAAAACCCCTGGTCTGAATGTTTTTTATTTTTTGTTCAATTCGTCTGATCAAACATACATTTGTAATTAAAGAAATATAAACAATGAAGTGATCAAGATTGTGTTGATAAATTCTTTATAATAAATAAAAAAAAAAAAGATGTGTTTCAGATAAAAAGAAAAAAAAAAGTTTATTGCGCTTATACTTGTTGTGAATTTGATTGTGGAGATTCAAAAATCCACCGTTTTTTTTTTTTTGTTTGTTTTGTTTAATTAGTAACTGATATAAATAATAAAGATAAATATTTTTATACTGTCCTTAATAAAATAAGGTGAACATACAGAAACCAGGCTTTATAACATGAGACACGTTCAAATAAAATCGTTTTACACTTTGTGTCTTTATTGCTTGTCTCATTTAAAGTTAAGATTATCAAAGCCAGATCCAGATGCTCCAAGCTTTAATCACAAGATTCTTTACTTAATACTTTTTTTTTTGTATTGTTAACTTGTTAGTTATATTATAAAATCTTAATTCGCAATAAGATTACTTCATACAATACAGATTAAACGATAAGAAAAATGTGCAAAACAATTATGAACTTTTTTGTTGAGATTTATTATAAGTTCCCTACATTATCTAGTTAGTGGTTTTCGTGAAGATAAGATATAAAATATAGAGATTAGCATAACATTAAGAAAATAAATTTTATCTATTATAATCTTACCAAATCGTTCACAGTAACCTAGTGTGGGACTTTTGGGAAGCATTGCTTTAGTTATAGATTGCCGTAACTGGCAAATTAATCATTCTAGTTATTACCGAAACCGCAAAATTGTACTCCCCGTGAGTAGGTTAGATTTACAGTGGATGTGCACTCTGATAAAATTATATTACGGAAACCGATGAATGATCTGCTTTGTTGATCCGCGATCTACTTTTTCATTATTTGAATTTGAAATTTGATGACGTCCCCATCCGACCCTTATGGGCGAGGGCGACTCAAGGAACTGACGGCACTTCATAAAACTTGATGTAGAATTTTGACATTAGCATCCGGTAGCTTTCGACTATTATGGTTGGGCCTTAATAAATTAGGTTTAGTTTTAGTTTTAGTCATACAACGGAAACGGTTTGATGAATTTTCTTCAGACTTGTGTTTGTCAAAAATCACTTTCATCTGCTCCAATTTTGCTGCGAATCTGATTTGTCAAAATTTGTTTGGAGTGCGGATGATCGTTTTCAGAAATACCAATCTAACGAACTATTTTACCGGTTGCGGATAACCTAATGACATAACTACCGAAAGTAAGTAAGACACCTTTAACAACGCATCGCAACTCATAAGCAAATCCAATTTAAAAAAATACATGCTTCTTGCAACCCATTTTTTGTATTGGATTTGCTTGTGAGTTGCGTTGCGTTGATAAAGTTGACAAAAAGCCTTATTCATCAAATCATCAGATTTCCTAAATGAGATGAATATATATATATATATATATACATACCTAATGGTTTTTTCAGAAAATAAGCCCCTTAAAATTGGCCAGGTTTGAAGTTTTTAGCTAAGGAGTTGTCTTATAGGGATGGGCGATGTTGACAGTATGTTGCGGCCATGTTTGTTTTAGTAGTGTCTGTGAAATGTTTTGTTAACTTTAGAGTCACTGATTACAAGTCCATGATAAGTTACAAGATTGAGCTGCAATGACCACCACCAGACTGCCAATTGTGACTTGTCCTTATTGAAAAGCCTTAAAGATGCAACCAAGCACTGAACAACGGTTTTTTAATAAAGAATAAATGTCACGTTACAAGTAACACAAGCTCCTATGGCAAGTCACTTTGGTGCTCTAAATACAAAGAAATCGAATGGTTTGATGCTTTGAAATTGTTAGAAACGAACAAAGTTTACTGAACGAACAATAGTTACTGAAAAGAAGAGAATATCGATTCCGGATTTGAAGTCAGAAACAAAATCAGAACACATTTAAAACGTCAAAATCATGAAATGCCATTAATTTGTTATTATTTTTGGGAAAAATGATTAAGAAAAATATTATGCTTCGTGAAAATAATAAATTATTCGAATAGAACTATTAAAGAAGATTAATAGATATTTGCGAAGCTGTGAGTGCAAAACCCACATTTTGTCAATATCGAGTTTTTCTCATCATAATATCGAAAAGATAACGATAAATCGACACAAAAATAGTGCAACTCATTTTAGCATATAAATAAATCAGAAAATGAAAAGATGTTGCTTCCGCCTTGGAGCATTTCTATATACGATAGCATTCTTTAAACACTAATATCTCCGCTGTTTCATTTTGGGCTTACGCCACTTTTGCGCTCACAGCCTCATTTGAGTCATTTGATGTTGCATAAACAACATGTTTTCAACCTCCTTATCATCGCCTCTCCCTCAAAGAAAAATAAAGCATTAGCCGTTCTCTTCTCACACACTTTCGTTTGAATGATAATATTGCATTATATCATTAAAAATTTTCTTAAGAATCTATCTCACTTTGTTTAGCACGAAAATATTAAAGTTTCAAATTGAAAATATTAAAAACTGTTTTTATGTACTAATGTCCCTATTTAAAAATGTTTAAAATTTTTAACTGTGTAGAGCAAACGCTCAAACAGGATTGTCGCACATTTCATGTTTTTATATTGCGACTTATTTGTTAAAGTGATTTATAAATAAATACCCCTTAAATGTAGGTAGGTACACAAATATTTAAAAAATATTTTTTAAGCATACAACCATTATTTTCCGTTTAAATATTTATTCCCAGAAGGAAGTAAATAAATGCAAAAACAATTAAAACTACAAAGTTATTTATTGTAGCATTGGTTAAGTTTTGAGGTTAACAAACTCTATTATTTCCTATGCAGTTTTATTGCACTTGCACTTTTTAAACGAAGACAAATATTGTGTTGCGATAACAAAACCCGTTATAATACAATCAGTAAGTACTTCAATGAACCCTATCATTAATTTTATTCGTGACCTACACGAATCTTTTTACTTTCATAAATTGTAAAGCATATCATTTTTATAAATGTACATGGGTACATAGGTAATAAAAAAAATATAAACAAATCAGAAACTGATAACAAATTTAGTTATCAAACTCAAAACAACAATTTAAAAAAAATAATCAAGGTCAATCAAATTACAAGTCAATGGTCAAAACGATAAGCCACTAGATGACACTTTATTATTATTGTTTTTCGAAAATATTATCTGAAAACCAGTTCAAATTAATAAAAATAGATTTTTATTATGGTGAAAGCCGGTAATCGTAATTTATCGATCACGTTTTTATAATAATTATACCTACCATTAGTTTTAATTAAATTTCAGTGATAAGCGTCTTGCAAATGAATGTAAAATTAAACTGCTAATCTAACTATTTAAGTCAATTCACAATAACAAGAAGTTAAATTTCGTTTTAATAAAATTTTGTTTTAATAAGTTATGTAAAATGCGGATTCATTTGTCCGCTGATATGATTGCAAGTACGCCACTTGATCCAAGGTATGTAACATTGTGTTCTTGTGCATTATTTTATTCTGTGTTAACTGTTTATATTTTTAATATCAAATGTTTAAGTTCTGGGTAATTATTTTAAATTTAATACCAAGTTGTTTTGCAAGTTTTTAAATATCATAAAAACTAGGTGAAGTTGGCCGCGCTTAGCTTCTCATTCTAAAGACTCTTTTATCTCATATAAGTAACACATTAAACACACTTGCCCAGTTTATAATTGTAAGATCTCCGAGATCTGCGTATGCCCAGAAATATAAACAAAATTTCTCAGTGAAATTTTACACTTTTGTTGCCAAAAAACTGAGCCTGAAAGTTTTTGGATTCGCTTGCTCAGGTGAGCGCTTAGAAATATAAACTCGCCTACACAACCGATTTATTTTGACGTCTGCGAGCTCTGTTTCTCTTCCTTTTTATAGCAAGTACGAGATGCCGAAAGAAGAATTGAGGCTGGGTTTTTAGATTTTTTTTTAACTCCCATGATTCTTGCTATTTTGAAAATTGTGATTTGTTCTTCTATAATATGCCCTTTTCAACCAATATTTAAAAAAATTATTGCGCATTCTTATAATGCATGGGTAGCTCATTTCATATACATACATATTTATTTATTTTACATACACTATAACCGCGTTTTTTTGCAAGTCCATATAGACTTGTGTAAAAAAAACGACAACAGTCGTAATAAAACAACAACAACATAAGTCCATATTTATAGACTTAGCTATTAGCTAAGTCCATATATAGCCGGAGAGCTAGCCACGTAAAATCCTTTGCAAATTTGAGCATCAACGAAACCCGTTTTAGTAGGTAGGCGTACTATCACTATTAACTATAACTAATCCGGTCGCCTGGCAGCTGGAAGGCTCTGGGTGTGGGATTGGGTGGGCAAAAAAGGGGCTGTAAAACCAATAAAATCATTTAATTTTAGGAGGTCTGAGTTTGGTGTGATATTAAAGCTCATTATGTATTTGATTCGAATATAAGACTGTTAGGCGTTTTGGATGCTGGAAAAGTAGTGGTGCCAGGCGACGTCAAAGATTCTCAAAAAGCTCGGCAAAAAGTGCCAAAGTACAGTCTTATTATTTATTACAATATACAGAGTGATTCACATAAGACGTGCCACAAAGATGGAGCAAGTAGGTTGAGTCGAGACAAGAAAAAAATCGTATGGTATGGGGGTTTATCTCCCCCGGTTAGTTGGGAAGGGCAGTTTTCTAAAAAAAAATACCTAAAATAGAAAAATATATACTAGGGAATACGACTCGCTTCGTATTCTTGCTAATCGGACCCTGGAGTTTTTAGGTCGCAAAATGTTGATTATTTATAAAACATAATTATTGTTTTGTTTTATTTGCCGCATAGTTTTGCAAGCCCTTATAAAGTTGTCGAAAAAATAACTTCATTGAAGATTAGCCCACACCATTACCGACAAAATTTGAATTACACACAAGTAGTTGTAGGTAGGTAGGTAATATAGTTTTTATCTGGCCTTTAAGTTCCGATAATTATATGGAGTTAGCTAAGCTAATATGGACTTATGTTGTTGTTGTATTTGTGTGTAAGTAATGTCGTTTAAAATTTTAGACTAGCAAAAAAGCACCCCAATTATTACTCCACCAAGTTGAGTTGAGATACATGCAGTAAAACCTAGTTATAATCACATCCTTTTTAAAAAGCACAACAGCTAGGTTCCACAAATCGAGTGAAATTAAACCGATATCGAAATGGCAAAACGATTGAATTAAATTTCAGTGTTCCACATTTCGACCGTTTTGGTAACTCCGAATGTATTCTGAATTCACCTTTCGTGAAATTGAAAACAGCTGATATCTGTCATAAATAATTTTTGCTTTGGCATATTGTTTGTTTCACTAATTTTTAAATATTGTTGTTGTTTATAATAAGTGCTGTATTAAAAGCTGCCGTAATGGATACTAAGAAATATAAATATTATGCATGAGAAATAACAAAAACAAGAGAGCTGAGAGATATATACCTACGAGTGTAGATATCAAAAATCAAACTCATTGGATTGCCAAGAAAGGACTATAAGGTTTGTTGTTAGCTACTATTTGCTTCTAAATATATAGATGTAGGTGCATATCATATTACTGTCTTTGTACCTTTTTGGCGGTACTGCAAATTGTCAAGTAAGTCCTACTTGCAAAATTTTCAATTAGTAAATATCCAATGATGACCTTTCCATGGAATTTTGTACTCATTATTCTCTATTCACATTGAATATGTAAGATCGATTTGAAATCAATAAAAAATCGACAAAATTGATTTGTGGAACACAACATTTTCAACATTTTTGCGGTTAATTCTAGAACAACCAATTTTATTTTCGGTCGATTTGGTTTTCATTTCGAGTGAAAGTGATATGTGGAACCTAACTGATAATGAAAATGCACTTTTATCATATTATGATATTTATCTTTCATGAATACATTTTAGATTTTTTTGTAAGCCGGTTTTTATGCAAGTAATAGTACCTACAAAAAGGGGAAAAACAATAATGTTTACCTAGCGATTTCAACAAAGGGAAATAACCCTCAAAATAATATTAAATACGTAGTACAAATCGTTTTTGTTCATGTATATATGACTTTTTTTAAAACAATATGATTGTTTGCATTCTCATTCGATAAGAATAAATGAATGGTTAATATTTAACGAGTTTATTATTTGGATATCTTCATAAGACCTTCAAAATTTAAACAAAATTTTCCGGAAGTGTCCCAACTTTACATTCGAAAACTGGAAATTTATTTTTTTTAATTAAATTTTAATTCGTCACTTTCCATTAGAAACTAAAAAATATTTTAGTTTAGTGATTGGATGACATAATCTGTAGCAGCTCTTTACACACGACAAAAAAACGCTTCTTTGGTGTAGTGTCACTAAAATAAAAATTGATCTTCACACATATAGAATGAATATTTAAAAATATGAATATCAATTGACAATTGAGGACAAATTGCACCGACCACTTTGATTTAAAAAAAAAACACAAACAAAGTAAATTCCCATTTTGTTCCAAATAAATTTGAAAAGCGTCTTTCAAATGAAAAAAACAGTTGGAATTCAAAATTAAAATAATAACACAAATAGAACGTCTATTGATGTGTGCTCCTATCCCTCTCATATACTCTAACAAAAGACAACACGATAGTTGTAAATATAAATCCAGAGCACTTACCAGGTTAATATCATTTTTTTTATTAAAAAATCACCGAATAAATGAATGGTTTTAAATTTTTAAAGGTGCAACTCGACAACAATTTTTAAAAGTTCGGCAAAATTTCCGAAAATATAAATAATTTGAATCAAACAATTGGTTTTCAAGGTTAGCTTTTAATTGTAAGTAAATAGAACCATTTTTATCACTTTATAACTGACATAAAATTCTTTAAATGTCGAAATAGAAATCTTTTGATACACACCCTTTTTTTTAGATAATGTAGGTAACGATTGTGTTACCATTTTATCAATTAAGGCAACAAAATTATTAAATGTGTGTTGTCAAACATATGTTTACAATTTGAATATTTTTGCAATGCAAAGAAAAGAAATTATAGATTTATTTTAATGAAAATAAATAGAAAACATACAAATAAAAAAAATGTAACTGTTTTATGTTTTGGAATGTACCAAAAGCAACAAATTTCAAGTTTTAATTTCGGAAACAAATATTTTTTGTTTCTTTCTTTCTGTTGATACACAAAACCTACCCAGGTTTTTTTGACAGCTCTTGGGGTTGTCAAGAAAACCTGTATCGACCTTGGGTAAAATTCAACGAACACAACTAATAATTCTTTTTACGCTGAGTGTGAAAAATTCTTGATCCATGGATTAGTTAACTCGAAAATGCAGTTTATTTTTTATTTATAAGGCATCTATAAAATAAGCACTCTGGAAAAATGATCGTTCACAATATTGATGAAGCTATGTTTCTATTGACGAATTTCATTCATAAGATGCCAGACATTTATTTTTATATTAAAAGTTCAAATTTCAATTAAGTTTATCAAAAGCGTGTGTGAAAAAGTGTCTTATTAGAGCACCATCAGACTTGAAATTCACATTTTATGAAAGTACTTGGAACTATCCATGAAATCGTTACACGATTCAACAGCAATGGATGCAGATGACAAGTTTACTTATTTAATTATTACAAATGTTCAAAACAATTACTGAATCCAAGAAATTTCCAATGTCGTGTATCCATTTATAAATAATTTTATGAGAAATTTTGTCGATTATCTCCGCACATACAAATTAGGCTGTCATCTACATAAAACTACATATCTCCGCACATACAAATTAGACTGTAATCTAGATAAAGATTTAAAATTTAAAGCGCAAAATGTAAAACGATTAAGCTTCAAACTAACACATATTTAGCATCATACTAGGTTAAAAAAAACTACTGTTTTGTAACCTAGTATGATGCTAAATATGTTCTAGGATGATGCTAAATCGTTTAAAATTTTACGCCTTTATATTTAAAACCTTTATTTAAAGTGAAGGAATCGATGAATTGTCTTAAAGCAAAAAATACTATAAGCGCTTCAACTTTTGGCGCTTTCTGTAAAAATTAAGTTTTCATATTATGCAGATCTAATTGTATTTAAATCAATGTTTTTATAAATCTTAACTAAAAGATTAATTTTGTTTTTATTTCAGAATGGTGATTCATCAGCAAGCTCCTGGCCAACAACGCCCCATAGTCGATCTTTTAGTAGCTTTGATTGCAGTTCCAATTCTAATTCTGTGTGCCCTGCAGCTAGAGAAGCACATGCAAGAACGATGGGAAGAGAGCTCAGAAACACGATGGCTAGTCTTTGGTCTAGGAGTTAGTATGCTGTTGATAAGTGTGTTAATTTGTGGCTATGTCACTCACCGCATGGGTGTCTGCATGTGGACAGGACCTCTAGAAGATTCCTCTAGTTTATCAACAAACACAACGGGTAACATACAACATGTAAGTTTTTCAAAAACTACAATTCTTGGTAGGTACATATATCTAATTTCGAACTGAACTATTTTTTGTTTCTCTCAGATTAACTCGCAAAATGATATCCTTCGAATAGTGGATTCACTGCCACCGAGTTATGAGAGCGTTGTCAAGTGTGATATACCACCTCCAGCCTACGATTGTGTGATTGTCAACATGGAGCAATGCAAGGAGGAAGAAGCCAATCGAAAGGCAACAACGCTACAGGAAGTCGCCGCCTTGCATATGTGAAAACGGAAAGTGCATTATTATTTAAATTTGCCAAAATGGATACTGATGCCTTTAAAGCTTTCTGTTTCTAATTATAGTATTTTATTTATTTGTATTTTTTTTACAAATGAATTTGTAAATTTAAATGTGTGTGAATGAGAAAGCAAGAATTATTGTGAATGGTTGTTATTTATAATATTATTTTATGGCTGTGTGCACAACGAAAACGCAACCTTGCGTTCGAAACTTTGGCGGCAGTGTCACTGTTCACGTACTCTGTTCAAAACTGCCGAATTCTACCAAACCAGTAAAATGATGACATTCGGCAAATAAACGAACGCTTTATTGTTTCGGCGATGAGTGAAATCATTGAGTTTATATGTATAAACTCAATGCTGAAATGCACCTTTTTATGATCTATCCACTCAGAATTTAGGTAATAGTTTGAATAGTTTTCAAATTCCAAACATTGCTCGCTCGTTAACTTTTTGCCAACAATGCAAACCTTAACTGACGTTTCGACATTGACAGATCATACAAACAAAAATAAGGATGCGTTTGCATTAAAAATGTAAATTTGATATGTTGATATTAAAAAAACGTTTATTTTGAAATGCGTCGGCGGTCGCCTGATTTTCAAGTTTTTGGTAACACTGACCGCCTCTTTTGACTATATCTTGGTGTCTTGAACAATCACACCTCGCACACAGCAAATACTTTAAGTGAGAATGCTGTGAATAATAGTAATTAATAATTGTATTGTGTATACTTATGATATGAGTTACGAATTTGAGTCTCCTGTGTTTGAGTATTGTTTTTGTGTCTTAATCTAGTCTGAACTTAAAAATAGTTAAATAAGTTAATTTTTAAGAAATAAAAAATTTTATAAAGTTATACAGAAAAATATTTTTGTTTTTTTTTTTTTTGTTCAATACAATATGTTATTGAAAAAAGCCCGCCTTGACTTAGCTTAGCAATACTAACTTTAACTTTCAAAATACCGTTTTAAGAGCTCAGAGTTTTTAAATGTCGTTTTGATTCTGATTCAAAACCTAGACTCATTTTTCTCTTTTAACGAAAAGAACTGTCATTCGGAGTACCAACAGAACGGTTGCAGAAGTCTTCTGGATGCTTCCGGACACTTCTGGCGACCAACCGAAAATGACAAAGGAAAAACGTACTCTGACATTAATTTTTATATGTTGTGATTTGTTTTAATTTTTTTCAACAAAATAGTACCTACTTACAATCAATTTAAAAAAAACTATTTTTGGTGATTTAATTGTTGCAAACCGTAAGATCTTTATGTACATTTAAATATTTTTTTCTTTAAATCATCCGGTTTGCAAAACGATAATTAGAATTGGAATAAGAAAAGAAACAATCTATATATTAATACGTAAACACTTTTTATTGGCACCCTTTTTAACTACCTTAACGACAACATATTTTTATGATTTTTGGTTTATTTGAACGGTATTAGCGTTCTTCAAACCGATGTAATATTTATAACTTTATATGTTGTCGTTGAGGCAAGTTGAAATAGTTTAAAATTTAAATTTTTTTACAATAATAAAAAGAACACCGAGTGAAATGTAATAGGTAACGTATCTCTTTCCTAAACAGCACTAGATTGATAAATACCAAGCAATCAGACCTATCAAGCTATTCGAAAAAAATGTACTCCGTATTCATTCGTGGTTTCCATTTCTATGCACTAATCGAAGACATCTCCCACATAATTAAACGTTGTTATTTTTCAACGCTTTAAGCGTTTTTGACTTCTTTCTTCGATAGCCGCGAAAATTCGAAGAAAGTTTGAATAGCAACATTTTAAATTCAGTTTTTTATTTATTGCGCCTTCGAAAATTGTTGCTTGTATCGTAATTATGTGTATTGAAACGTTTCTTTCGAGTTCGACTATTTTCTGTGTTGTGAATTTTATCTTATAGTTCTGCTTAATTATATTGAATCAACGTCAAATATTTTCCAAAGAAAACCAAGAAATAAAATACCAAAAAGCCAAGCAAAAATAAACCAACAATAAAAACAAATAATTGTATGCAACTACATAATACATTTACTTTATTTTTTTTTTATTTTGTAAGTTGTTTTAATATTTCAATTTTCAAACACATTTTGATCACTTATTCAAATAATAACATTTACTTTTAAATATATATTTAATTTTATTCATATTTTGTATTTTTTTTTCTCTCATTGTCATTATAATAATTTTTTATCAATGAATCTCGAGCTTAACTTTTTAATTTATATCATCTTTATATCCTTAACTTAATTTCAAGTTGAATTATACTCAATTAAATATCTTAAGAGTACGTAGTTGTCACTTGTTTGATGCGACAATAAAGGAAAGGGAAAATATATTAGGACAGCGCAATGGAAAGTCACACATTCGCAGCAAATATTGTGCAACGACTTTTGTAAAATAAGAAGAGCAAAAAGGGCATCTCTACAATACTGTTATCGTCTATGATTGCTCTTATTTTTATTTTTAAAACTCGATTCTCCAAAGTGTGCAGAGAAGCTACTTTATTGCACTCGCGTCTTATGTGTGCATAACGAAATTAACAATTTGATATCATTTTTTTTTATTCATCATAACAAAATAGCGATAAAAACTATTTAAAAATTAAGATATTATAATTAGTTTAACTGAAAAACAAACGACTTATGATTCTCCTCCTTACTCGGCGAATGGAGCGAGTAACGGCCAGTCGTGACTACATGTCGTACCATTGGTGTGATGTTATGGACGTGGTTTCGTTTAGACGAGCAATTTCTTCATGGAGGCCATGGCCCAACCATAGCAAGTGAATTTTGCGATAGCGCTCTCTGCAGAGAGTAAGAGGGTTTCCGCGTCTAAGACCGGCATCTGTTTCACCATACTCATCCAAATATGGTGGCTGAATGAAGCAACCTTTGTTTCGGCCGAGATAGACAATCTGGCAATCTCGAATACGCAGGAACACTCCAATTTCGGCACCACAAAAATGAGCATGGTAGGTGCATGCACCTACGATTCGAGTTGGCTCCAGCTCGGGCTGGCAGCAGTACGATTGGCCGCACAGGATGTCACCACAAATCAGACACATGGTGGGTGTTTTCATCTCTTCGCGATCATTATTGGGACAAGTTAGTTCCGAAACGTTGTTAATTAGATCGCTATAGTCGTCCGGCAGTGCCACCAAGCTAGGTACTGGCAGACTACACGGTACGATAGCAGTGAACTCAGTAATCGTTGTATATTCAGCGAGATCTGAGTGCGAAGCAAAACGCTCTGCAATTCGGGCTGTTGGCCGCTTGTTGTGGAAATAGTTTTCGACTTCTGCACTTAACCCTAGATAGCTGCACATGTTTTCAAAGGTGTCACTGTCCGGCTCTAGGAACTCATCGGGAAATTCTACATCTGTGACGAAATGGAAGAATAGACAGGCGCAACGCAAAAATTGTTTACTCTCAACTCGAATGTTGTCTAGTAAAGAGCGAATGGTGCGCTGTGAGATTTCTGGTGTGGGATTTGTTCGTTGACGCAGGTTGTAGCGCTGATAAAAGTTTTTCAAATCATTCTTTGCCTCCGTGTTAGTATTTTGTGATGATGAAGATGTACTCGCTTCGTCTTCTTTCGATTCTTGCTCTTCTTCGTCAATATCCATAAAAGTCTGGGTCTCCTCATTGAAGAGCAAAAGTGCTTTAACCATATTTGCTATAAACAAATGTTGGAGGGCATAGAAATCAAAGAAGCTGCCACAGGTTATAACTTTTTGGCCATCACAGGCGTACATCATACTGGGTACTGACAAAATCACAGATAAAAGCATTTCGAAACAGTTCCATTCCATCACTGTTGTGCCTTTCTGCTTGAAAAGAGTGTTAAGGAGTTGTCGAATAGGATGCAGGATGTTATTTAAATCCTCAGCTTCAAGGTTTCCTGCGCGAAGACAGCTGGCGCGTATCAAACCACTCAAGCAACTACTGTGGCGTATAGACATCTCACTCTTGAAAGGTTTCGAAGTGGCTCGCAAGTACATTTCCAAAGCCTGAACAGTATAACTACAAGTATGCCACAATTTAGGCAACTCCTCATTTTTATTCAGGTCAAACGGTGTATAGGAAAACTTTCTCACGCTCTCAGTAAAGCGATCCGCGAAGGTACCCCATTCCTTCGTGATGTCTAAAGATTGCTGAGGCGCGCATATCTTTTTAAATTCATCTATCTCAACTTGTTGTTCTAAAAGAATTCCCTTCAAATCTGGATATAGAAAACGATCGGAGTCTTTTGGAGTGTCCTCATCTGAGTTTGCCATACCAGAAGAAACGTTTGCTAACACTGTTAAGATATCCGTAAACGCTTCCATCACATTGAACCACTTGTCAAAGGGAACAACATCATCCCCACTATGTATCACAGGACTGACTGCGAACTTAGAAATAGGAGCTGTTAAAGGAAGAACAGCATTGCTGAGACATCTACAGTAGGGGCACAAGAAGTCCGAGTTGTTTCTCAAGAGGTAGTAACCTTGGCGATTACGAGTTGGACGACGCATTTCCTTGGACTCCTCATTTGTATAATATTCGTGCCAACAGGTATCATGCATCACATGACCGCAACTACTTGTATATATAGAGTTAGGAGCAACTCCATGGGGCGGTAGCACCTTGCTCTTTTGAATATACGCTGAATAAACTAAACAAGGTCCATCCTTGGTCACAGTGCAATCTTCGAAACAGAGAATACACTTAAAAGTCTTATCTTCGGGTTGTTGTAGACGTCTATCGACGCCCAGACAAGCCAGTGACTTATAAGCCACAGCTCCTTCTTCCGATTCATAACGATCACGTTCCGTTTGCCAGTCCATCGATGACTCATCATCGTCTTTTACACCCGAAATTTTTTCAAACATTTCGGCATTCGATCTCATAAAATTCTTTTGGGCATTCTGCATTTGAGCTAAAATCTTTGTTCGTCTTTCGGCTGCTAGACGTGCACGTTCTTCTTTCTCTTGTTTTTCAGCTTCGGCTGCAGTCATTGGTTCAAAATCGGCATCTTCGTCACCAGGGGTTTCCATTGCCTCTTCGATAGATGTTTCTTTGGGTTGAAGTTCTTTGAATTTTTTCAATGTCCATAGAATAAAGTCACGGTGTGATTCAACCTAAAAAAAATCGAAAAAATGTTGTTCATTTCAATGTATGTATGAGAAAAATATGTTTACTCACTCTAGCGCTATGTGAAAGTTTTTCAAGTGATGGTAGGATATCAAATCTTTGTGATCTTTCGAAAAATTGAAGGAAAGGATAGTTTCCGGAAGCTTCTTCCTGTAATGCATATCCTATTAAATGAAGAACCTGCAATAAAAATGGTTTTTAATTATTTTGTTCACACTTCAACGAATATTGGTTTTATACCTTTTGTAGATGGTTGTCGATGAAGCTACGTGATTTGAGATCTAAAGCGCGATTAAATACTGTTGACATAATAGTCATCATCACATCACACTGTAGAAGATTCGCAATGGAACTGATTGGCCAAAGAAACAAAAAATCGAAACATGGGAGATTATTCTTGATAACGATTTTTTCATTTTCATTTTTTGTTAGTTATGTTATAACTTTCACTTAAAATTATAGTTAAGAATTACTAGACCTTAAAAGCGTAGAAAGTGTGGGCATCATAGAGACGGATTTGACATGTACGGATGAGAACCAGAGAACCATCAATTTTGTCTTCTTGAATCAACGCAAAGTTATGATTTATGAACCACTGGTAACCAATTGGATTTAAGGTTGCATACATACAACACACCTAAGAAATCTCTCCAACTTAGGATATGGCGAAGAAGGCATAATGCTCGGACATGCTAAATATAGTACTTCAAGGAGATAGAACAAAAAGAAGTCTAAAACAAAAATTGCACAATCAAAGACCTTATGTATTACGATAATTTGAAAATTTCATTTTTATCGGATATCGGTTAGGCCGCCCATTTTTAGTGAACATTTGTGCTTTTTTAACCACATTTCTAATCCTTTAATCTTATTGTCAAAAGTTTTCGCACTCTTTTTCGATATTCTTTTTGTAGATATTAAAAATTATTTATGTGAACAAGTATGCGAGTATATTAATTTCAAAATTAAGTCAAAATGAAACAATCACATTTGTGTTCATTGCGTTTCGCCAATGAACATGAGCTAGATGATGCCAACACAAATATAGATTGTATTACTTTCAATGACTAAAGCATTCACATTCCTTTTCGGCTATCCTGTGTGATCGATTAAAACCTTTTGTCAACGATCTGATTGGCATGTCAGCCGTCAATTAAATATTCACACTCAGATTTTAGAAAAAAAAAAACAGGAATCCCGTATCGATACACACCATTTCTTTATCAATTCAGAAGTCACGTGTGATAGCGTGGATAGAAACGAATTATACAGAGCCATGTCGTAACTCGACATCCCTACCAAACTCGTCCGCTTGTACAGGATAGAGATAGAGAAATCTCGCTGCTCTGCCAAAGTCGGTAACGTCACCAACATGTTTTATGTTGAGAAAGGTCTAAGGCTAGGCGACGCATTATTATGCAACCTATTTAAAATCGTTCTAGTAGAAATTGTATGTAAATGACATGTGAACAAAACTGGTACAACTTATGAAGAGGACATAGACATAATCGACAGAAATAAGCAAGCTGTGGTGATTATATGCTATCAACGAGAAAGGAATATCAACATCATCAAATCAGACTCTGCGAGTGTTTTTTAGGCCTGAGTATATCCAAGGAGTATAAAAAAGAAGATTCAGAGACGAGCTCTACTAGCTATGCAGCGATATTAACCTGGTGAAAAAGCTGAAAATACAGTGGCTGAGATGGGTGGGACACATGCAGCGTATGAAAACCAACACACCAGCCGGGCGAGTCTTCGGGTCTAATCCTGATGGTGTACGCAGCATCGGAAGACACCCAACCGATAGCGCACACAAGTGGGAAACAATCTCAGTCAACTTTCGGTGAGTAATTGGAGGCGCCTAGCTAGGAACAGAGCTAGCTGGAGAGACAAGTTGGTTAAGGCCGAAGTCCATCCTGGGCTGTGAGCTCCATGTCAAATAAGTAAGTACGCTGAAAGTGGTCAGTATGTTCGAAATTGGAAAGCTGCAAGTTTCTTCAATGCAAGTCTCTAATGGATAGTGGCATTGGGGTATATTCCACTTAAACGACAGAAAGCAATAAGTTTCTGAGGTATTAAATTTCACTCGTTTGTTTACCCCCTTTGGAGATTGCTTTCACTATCGAATTCAATGAGCGTATCATACCCCGTAATGTGTCCCATACAATATTAAATGTATAGCTCATGCCTTTATATATTACAGCTTAGATAGTAAGGTGGTTAAGGAAGCTGCAAACGTTTAAGATGTTCTATTTTAACTAGCGATCAATAGGCAATAGACACTAACATACTAAATCGTAGATTTCTAAAAGTCGAAAGCTAAATAATGAATCCCTTTAACATAGGAAGCACTATTGGAATCTTAAGAACTTGAATTTTATACAATAATATGGAGTAAATGTTTAATATCAGAAGTGAAAATGTTTTAACAGTCAATATTAATTTTTTTTAAAAAAAGTACTCACATAAATCCATCGGTAAGTTTTGGCAGCACCGGTGGTGGACAACAAACTAGTAATTCCTTCGACTTTCTGCGTGCCCTTTGATTTTCCTCCGATTTAGATTTTTCTTCTTTAGTGTAATGATAGAAGTACATATTATAATCATCGTAGAATTCATCTTTTAGAACATAAACTCCCTTTGCATCGGTTTTCATCGGCTTTTTGAAGTCAGCCAAGACATCAGTCACATGCTCTAAAATTATCTCATTATTCGAATCTGGTAGAGCTCGGTTTAACTCTGAGTGCGAATAGGACTTGATGCACAACAATTGAATTATTTCCTTCTTGATGCGATCGGCATCGGTGACATTTGCAATGCCCGGTACATAACGCTCTCCAATGATGACAATCAACAGCTCCAAGAACTCATCAATCATCGATAGTTGTCTAATGAAATCATCATCTGTTGCACTAATGTTGTTTGCTTCATATTCCGTCTGTATCCATTCCAAGAGATTGAACTTATTTAGTAAATGAATCAGATATTGGTTACTTTCGATGAGAGCTGCTCCAATTTGCAGGCCTACGATATCACGGTCGAGCATTTCCGAACGACAACGAACATTACGGTAGAAATATAATTGGTGTAAGAGAGAATAGCCATTACGACGCCACATTCCCGAGTTAACCTGAGCAATCATTGCCTGTGTGCAGAGGATAGGCTCCATTATTTCTTCTGGAGTTCGACCTCCGGTGGTAGTGAATGCATTGTCAAAAGTAATTCCATATTTTCCCAAATGCAGATAAATTCCAGCATAGAATCGCGAAAGAGGAAGGTGAATTGAGACAGGACGTGAAGATACATCATACATCATGCATTTGGCGACATGATCATTCACTGACTGCTCCTCAATCTTACTAGTGTTCAAATTAAAACCGTTATTCATCAAGTGTCGCATTGTCATCTGATACACTTTAAGCAGGATTTCACGATCACTAGCGCACCAATCTAGGACAAGAGATATAGTGTTGGCCAATTTAATATGTAGATTGAAAGCGCATTCCCATTCTGGTTCGTAGTCCATATGCTGTCCGGTCTGACGAGTTACAGATTCCATTCCTTGCATCACATTTAATAGACGCAAGAGTACTTTAACACCCTCAATGAAACCTTCTCGAAGCTCTGGAGTCCAGACTTCCGGTTTAAAACTCAAAATGTACCGCATATCATACAAAATATATGCAGCGCGTTTGAATTGTCCCGAAATGGCCATATTTTTGATAAAGTAAAGGGTTTTGTTTTGCACATACATTTCAATGGACTCGTGATAGAAGGTGTGGAGTAGTTTATGAAAAATTCCTTCGACAGCAATAAGATAGTGGGCAATACTTGGCACCGTAAAAAGCTGTACACTCAGCGACACAACTGAAAACGAATGATCATGGTCATCACGGATGAAATCTTGAACAATGGTCGCATAGTGCTTGGAGAATTCTTGAGCGAGTGCCATTTTATTGTCATATTCCATCAACATGCCCGAAATGAGAAGTCTGTGCCAGCAGCTGCGAGCGGTCTTCCATAGCTTGACGTCGTACTCAAGGATGTGACCGATGTTGTAGGTGGTAGTTTTGTCGCTTATCACAGTGGCAAAAATAGCTCGAAAGGTCAGGTGTTTCATGAGGAACTCCTGGAACCACGATAGCAGCTGGATGGCAAATTGTTGACACGAAACGGCCCGTCTATGTAGAACTGATACACGCAAAGATTGATTTGCCCTACTGCTGCTGGTAGTGGCTCCAATCTGAACTGACTGCTTTTCAATTAACTCCTTCAGTTGACGGCAAGCGGTGAATGTTTCACATCGAACAACAGCGCGACCTTCTCGGTCTATACTAGCCACGATGTCCATTGCGTCCTTTTGCCGACACTTGACAATCTTTGTCAGAGTTTGAATAACCTGACCGAAAGTGTGACTCTCGTCATTGTACAGCACTGTGCAAAAGATGCGATCGTCTTCGTTTCCGTCATCTAAGCACTCCATACTAGCAATAGACTCAATCTCAAATATATTCATGCAGAACTGAATGATCGCCCGAAAGGCAGTGTCACAGCGACCTTTTATGGCATCTGTTATGATTGGACTGTCAGCAGGCAGACCTTTATTTCTCTATAAACAAAAAAAAATTAGTAAGTAGGTAACATACAAAAACTAAAAACATTCCTTACATAATGTTCATCACAGTAATGGTCCTTTTTCCAAGCTTCCTCGTCACCACAATCACAACATCCACCACCGCCAGATGTGGACATTTTGTATTTATGATACCTGTGGGTGGATTGCTTGAAGCAGTTAACACACAGCACACATGTGGGATCCATGCCACACTCGCGACAGCAGTAAGTTGGTTCACCATTTTTGAATACCTTACCACAAACAGCGGCGGTATTTCCTTCTTTCTGGAGTTTATCTAAAATGGTTTGAGGATTATCACCAAGTATGAATTCTAACAGGACGTCTATGATGCCTGCTTTGGCACCGGCTTCGTTGAATGAACATCGTACTGCAAAATAGTAATAGTTAGTTAGTTTGTGTCTAACGTTAGGTTTTTTTTTTTTTTTTAGAAAAGTATGTATAGCTGTTGCTGCTGTGCTTTAGAGTTTTGAACACGTTTAAATAATGATAAAGTTTGCTATAAACAAACATTCGAAACCTTCTATACTTTTTAATATGCGTAATTAAAATTTATGTTTTGAAAGGAAGTAGCCCTCGGAAAGTTAGGGATTAAATATCTAAGCCCCTTAATTCAATTCTTTAGCTCAGTTCAGATTCGTTTTTCCGACGATGTTATTAAGACTCAAATGGGATCCTATTGTAACTAGACTAGATAGTAGACGAATTATGCTTTTAAAAAGATAAAACTAAATTTTTGTAAATTAAAGGGCCCAGTGTATGAAATTGTGGCGTGTAAAGACGTGAATGTGTGCCTGTTTCTGGTCGATTCTAAACCAGTACCTACGTACACATTTTTATTGTGTATGGCAATTTTTTAATACACTGATGGACAAAATTAGAGGGACGAAGCTTTTTTTCTTTTCCGGTTAAATGTAAGCAAGCTGGTTTGTTTGTTTATATGTTTTATGAATAAAAGTGTGCTCCTGGTAAGTATACTTACTAGTGCTGTCTGATTTGAAAATATTTGGCTAACGGGAATGAGATTAAAACACTTAAATTGCATTCTTTATAAATTTGAACGTTAAATGCGTTCGTTAAATGGCTTTTCATTAATTTTATTCTATCAAAGTATTGTTGGAATTGGCTTATAAGAAAAGAATAACATCCCAGTTTTAAGTGAACTACATTTAATTGACAATGGAAATATTCGTATCGCGAGGTAGGCGTCAGTAAAGGCTACGATAAAACTTCTGTAAATGCTAAATGTTCGAGTTTACTCAAAAACTGTAAGAAGATGAGATGAGGTTTCTGTATTAAGACAGTACCTACTACAGAGCAGTTAAGTTTTCTCACCAGACGACCAGACGACCAGAGTAGCGCGTGATGCGTTTGTACGAAACCATAAAAACTGGTATCTGGGAAACGAGTGCTCATTACTACTGAATCTAGATTTTGCCTCAAGCCAGACAACATCGCGAGGAAAAATGTTTAGATGATGAGGTGAGCGATATGCACAATGCAACATCATTCCACGAGTTGCTTATGATGAAAGTTCTATAATGGTATGGAAATATATATGTTTTTGGGAGCCTGCACGGAATTACATGTGGCTTAAAATCGAACCTTAATAGCAGAGCGGTATTTAAGGGATATTTTCGAAGAAACCGTAGTCCCATTTGCCCCAAATATCGTCGAAGATTTTATTTAAATGACATATAAAACTTAATAGAACATTTCGAACAGACTTTCCGAGTATCTTCGAGAGGTCTACCAATATTCTTAACGTAAAACAAACGTTTTCGAATAAACCTTCCGGGTGCTTTTGGGCGACCAAGTTTGTTTATATTTATTATCTAAATCCCTAAGATCCCAAAATAAATATAAACTGATTAAGGACCATTTGCTGAAACGATAGGTACCTACTAAACTTAAGTATTTATGTTCTACATACATAAATCCTTAAGTAGTACTTTTTTCTTTGCATAAACTGTCAATTAAAGATTTATGTAGAACATAAATGTTTAAGTATCGTTTCAGCAAACGGGTCTAGCTGTTACTTTAAAATGTGAACATTTAAAATATTTTGGGTCAATAGTAAATCAAAACCTGCGATGGAAGCATAGATGGTACCTATGATAGCGTTTAGCTTTGGAAAATTAATTTTATTGTACAAAAAAATAGCTCTACTCTGCTGTCGTGCTAAAATGTTGGAAATAAGAATAAATTAACGACAATTTAAAAGAAAATGATGCTTGTCATGACACTAGAATTAAAAGAAAATCTTTATTTGTTTGCATTTAGGAAATTTTCCACAAGAAACAGAAAGGTAAATCCTAAGCTGTAGGATGTATGTTATAAGAGTAATAAAGCCAATCAAAGAGTATGTATTAAACTTTTAGTTAATATAATAAGAGAACTCAACAATTTAAAACATTCATGCAAACTATCAATTAACCAATTTTGATATATTATGTTTCGTTTCCATATTTAAAAAAAAAAAAGCGAGAACAAATAACTCAAAGGGCCACCACACACAATTCATCCGGAGGAAAAACCGGTTTTCTAGGAGAGAGAAGTGAAGTGGGCAGTATGAAACAGACGATGAATTAGTCTCATGTGTGGAGGCCCAATAACTATAAAACAAAAAAACAGCAAAACAATTATTTAAAATTTATTATAAATATATTGCATATTTTTCTTTATAATTGTGCACCAAAAACGTTAGTAAAATTTGCAAATTTATCTGAGGACATTTACGAACTCAAAAAAATGAAGCAGTGAATCATTTCATTTTAACAACAACAACAAAAACAACAAAGTAAAATTGAAAATACTTACAGCTTTCTCTAGTTGAGTCTGAAATGCAAACAAAACGTACATAAATATTATAACAGGGAAACAAAACAAAACAAAAATTACAGAAATACTAAGAAAAATTTTATAAATATTCTTTCACAAAGAAAACAGTTTTTTGTAATTATTTTAGGGGTTCAGAAAATATTGAGGAACAAGTTAAGGGAACAAAACAATCATGATAAATAATCAATTAATTTAAAACTTTTTGATATCGTTCGTTATGATGCAACTTTGATCATTTATTGCAATATAATATACATCCAGGGACGATATTACGATAAACAATGTATTATTTACTAAACACTTTATGTAAATTAAATACTTCAAAGAAAACTTGTTATTTCTTTAACTAGTAAAGCATAATTGCATTTTTAATTGACCGATGATCTTGAAATAATTAATAATTTAGCTGACAAATTCATGGGCAACATTATCTAATGCATTAAAACGTGCAAGATTTGAAATAAACAAACAAAAATACAGATAGAATGACGATTCAAATAAGGTGATGCTTATAAATATTTTCATAGGCAACCAAACGCATGACTAATGTTTGCGTTCGAAAATGTTTTTTTGTTTTTGTATGTTTTAATAAAGAGATGAATAAACACGAATAGAGGTATGACTTCAATACATGCGGTATTTTTTAGAATGCATTCCCTGTGTATGTGGCAGAATTGTCGTATAATTATAAAAAAAAACCTCCAACGGGTTAGGAGACAATCTGCTATTAAACGATAACAGATTAATTTTCTATTAGAGAAAAGGCCAATAAACTGATATTATTTGTATTCTATAGGTATACACTTAAAGAAGAACCCTTAGACTCGTTTCACATCTACCTATTTGGTTTCAATCGGTTAGATCTCTACTGGATTTCTATTGGGTTAATTTTTTGCAGCCTTTTTAACAAACATTATGTTTTTATTAGGTTTGTATACGGTGAAACACAACAACACATTTAATTTAAGATGAAAAAAAGATGAAAAAATTAACCGAATACCTTGCGAATATGAACGCTCTAATTAATTGTAAGTTCAATAGAAACCCAATTGAAACCAAGTAAAATCTATTGGTGCCGAGGGGACATTTGATGGTACGGGGTTTCTATTTGGTTTCTATAAGGTTTCTATTAGGTTCTTATTTGGCCGATTTCATCAATTCACACTTACGAAGCATAAACCCAATAGAAAACTGAGAAGAAACCCTCCATAGAAGTGATAGAAGCCTATATGTGTTTAAACTACAGAACATCCCATCTAGTGTTTTATGTGAACTTTTGAAGACACTAAAGCGCATTGATAGGGGTATCTTCGAGGCGAATTTCAATAAGTTCGAAAATAACGTTAGAGGAATGAAATGAAAATCTTGCAAATCGCTGTTTTCTTTGGCCGTTAAGGAGTAAATTCTTATATAAAAGAACTAAGAAGACGCTATACACTTATCATCTCGGTGTTGTGCGGATGCATTGAACCTTTTCATACCGGATCAAAGCTATTTTGTTGTACCTATTCCAAGAAAGAGTTATAAGAACGATACTTTTCATATTTTCTTCTTCTTCTTTTCCGACAAAGTCAATTATGTCGAATAGGAATATATATAACTTTTTCACTTCACCTAAGGATTATGCGCGGCTTCACTCTCCTAAAATAAAGACTAGCATGCAGGCTTTTGGAACATTTTTAAGGTGTTATTGTGTTGCTGGATATACATTGGTGCTATTTTCCTGAAGATGATTTAACCCTTAACTCGCCTCTTACGACAAAGTTTCACTGCAGAAATATTCTGACCCGGACTCAATAGGTGCAAGCATATTTTGTATGGTAACCCGAGATCATAACATAGTCAGAAAAATAGATGAAGAAGGTACAATCAGTTAAATGATAAGAAAACGACAGAAAAATAACATTTACTGAAACAAAGAAAATCATTTCTTGGTAAAATTATACACTTATCGTCGTTTTGAAAATAAATTCTTTAAGACGTTTCCAGTGCTACAAATATAAAACACCAAAAATTTACACGTTGTTAAAAATTCAAGATGATTTTAATTTTTTTTCATCAAGTCAATGATTCATTGACCTCCAAGTTGTTGCAACAAAAAGAAAATGAAGAAAAAAAGTAATAATAAAATTAATAGGCACAAAGTGATTTTTATGAAATAAATTCAGATTGTTTATTTTTCAGTTGAAACCGAAACAAAGAACTTTTAATAAAAAACAATTTCAATATAAAAATTAACAAACAAATGTTTGCGAAAACGATGTACTTATAACTAGATCATCATTGTTTGCCTTGCACAGTAATCAAAAATTGTCATCTCCAATGAGACCGATACCATTGCATCAATCGAATGTACAAATACATACATTTTAAATTAAAGCAAAAACAAAAAACAACACTGTCGGTATCGATCGTCGCATCATCGAAGCAAATGGACTATTCTACGATAATGTGGTTTAAGACCGGCGCAAGTTGTACTAATGACGTCATTCTCAAAGTAGCCATACGAAAGATTGTTTTTGTTAAATTGCTTTTGTTTAATGCTTCGTAGATGAATGTAAATCTATTTCCGATGGCGGAACATCCTCGATAAAAGCTTGTATTTAAAATAAACAAAGGTAATTGTCTTTGAAATTCGAAGGAGTAATTAAGTGATTAACGCACAAGGCTTTTTATATACAGTTTACCTATTTGATTTAAAATTGGGAAGTGCTGATTTTTGTGTATAATATTTATTTACCAATTGTTATTATTTATATGTATTTTAAAACCACGAAATTACCCGACAAGATTGAAAATTGCACTAAATTGAAATCCTATCAAATAAAATATCACTGACTTTTTCACCTACATTAAGCTTTGTCAACTAAGACTACACTGACCTACACTTGCTTAGTCAACTTAATAACATTCCCATTGCTAAAGGTTTCTTCAGTAAATGAAGCACAAATAAAAGTTAAATATACATTATGCTTAAATAGGGAAAACATTTTAAATAAATACTTATTGTTTATAGAAATTAATTGGGAGTAAAGGATAAAGGCAACTTATATTAATTTATCTGAAAAAATGCAACATCCTCGTGCCTACCGAAAACTTGTTCAGCTTATAGCATTTACCAATTCTTTCGGCTTTTGGGTTTGACGTATATTAGTAGGTACTATACAACTTTCTTTCTATGCAAAGTGACTATTGGAGTAATGAAGAGTAAAAGATCACTAAGATTACAGTTCGGTTATAAAAGATGAGCAAAGCATGTACAAAGGAGATTACAACAATCTTTAAGACAATTATTAGACTGTGTTTTGTGATGAGATCTATTCTTGGGCTAATAACGGTGGCTACCTGCAGATTTATTTCTTAGAGCATTTTAAAATTTTGATAAAATTTTTTTTTTTAGCTGGACATGTTATTGTTATACCATTCCTCTACCTAAGGTTTGTTCTCCCCGCACGCAATTTTCGACCATCTCTCATGGAAATGTAAGAACAACAGTTTCGAGTAATCTGCCCTTTATTTACTAGCGGATTCTATTCGGGATCATAACATCGTTGAAAAGAAGGAAGATGAACCTTTCAGATCCTATTTATTACCAAGAAATTAAAGCTGGAGTAGATTGTCCACATTCAAGCGTTCTTAAACAAATCAGTTGACTGAGAAGTATAGATAAAGAGGTAATCAGCGACATAAAATTAAGATCACTGCTAGAAACATAATGGTGGGTAGGAGCTCTCAAAGTCTCAAATGATACATATTTGTTTTTCATAGTTTCATGAACTCATAAGAGGAAAAAGCAAGTTCACTGCCGTTTGAAGGACGATCTACCGGAAGCAATCAGGTGATAGCCATTAAAATATACTAAGTTACTATAATCAATTTACTCTAACAAAATGTATTTCTCAATAAAAACTTTTAGCCACACATTTAAGATACCTACTATTTGTATTTCAAAAAGAAAAACAACAACTAAACTAATATTATTTTACTTGAAGTAAGTAATACACATGTCTGTCGTTTGGTGGCACACATTTCGTGCAAATACAAAGATAAAAAAGAATAATTTACAATTTGCATAAGCATGCGCAATAGTTAAATTAATTGTTTTCAAAACAGAATGCAAATAAAGTTAACCACAGAAAAATGACCTTTTTAATGTAAATACATATGTTTATACCATGTATGAATGTAGATGAAGTTAAAAACCGAACAAGTCACATAAACACTTTATTCTCCTTCTTATAATTTTTATCAATTGAATGAATTAAAATCAAACTAAAGTTAAAATAACAAAACTGTTTGGTAGAATAAAAAGAATGGAAAAACATCGTGAATCTTCGATTGAGTTGCATTATCATTGTAAATATATATATTTCTATAGTATTTTCGAGAGTATTTTCATGCTGAATAATAACCGCCTGGCTATCTTAAGAAACTTGGGAATAACACATTTTTAGGTTCGTGCATTTACTAGTTGTCTATTCTGTTACCCTGACAACATTCGTAAACATATATGATTTTTGTTTTGTTTACGACTCTTGTCAAAAAAATATGGATTTTAGAGCCAATAAAATATATTTAATATTGTTAATTAGTTTTGTTGACGACTATTGTTAGGGTAACAAAAACGACACTTAGTAAATGTAAGAATCTCCAAATGTGCGGTTCTCAAGTTTTTTAGATGGCGCTGCTCCATGGTTGTACTATAGAAATTTATATACAATGGCATTATGTTTGTTGCTTTTAAAAAGCAATTTATCAACAAACACGACATATGATATAGTTAGTCCTAAGACAATGAATATTTCCGGAAATCTACGTGCGGATGATCATGGATATATACTGGCAAGTCAAAACAAAAGTAAGATGCACAAAAACCTACGCACTGAAGTAGGGGTACACCCAATGAAGAAGAAATACAGGAAGAAGTGTTCTGCAAAAAGAATGCGGCACTTTTATTTTAGCGTGAGTTGATCAGTAAGTAAGTAAGTAAGTAAGTAAGTAATTCATTTATTAACAATTTTTTATACATTTGCATTGTTTTTTTTTTTTTTTTTTTTTTTTTTATTTGAAAGCTTTGGCTTTGCCGTCAGCTATACTAACAACTTTAATTTCTTGATTTTAAATATACTGTTATTTTAATTTTCCGTTTTCATTTGACATTTTTGATTTTTATGAGTTGATCATTTTATGGGCATTTGACAGCTGCGATTTGAAGTAACTCACCTCCTCCTGCTACTCTCGCCATGACAAAATGACATTTAGTGATCTTACAATGTACGCTAACATTTTGGTGCCGCATGCATGTACACTATACGTGTGCACAACATCTATTCCTGTATTTGTTCTTCATTGGGTCGGTACACCAAAAAAGCATCTTGAGTCCTTTGATCTTAATTACAGTTTATGTACTTGGAAATAGGGTGAGGGATTTGAAAGTCAATCAGCTATTTATTTTTTGCTGACCGTGGAGCCATCATAAGTGAAGAGGCTTTATTGTTGCAACGTGAACTTGATGTATGGTTGGATGTTTTGGAGGAAAATATGTATTTTAAAAGTGCCAAAAAGACAAAATGTTTATGTTGCTCTTTTTCTGATCCACTCAGATCTGTTCCGGATATTAATATAAACCAAAAAGTATATTTCAAGAAGAAAGAGAAGAGAGACAGCTCCTTATTTAAACGGTGTGTCTAGTGGTAAAATACGGTTCACAATATTGAAACGGAACAACTCATACTCTTGTCTTAACAAATTCTTAGTTGCTTGCTCTAAAGGAGTGTAGAAACAAAGAATTTGTTGCTGTAATTACCTTTTTTCTACATCTAAAATGAGATGCACTGTATTAAGACAAATAATTTTCTCTGAGGACTAGTCAATTTGTTATGTGACAACCCCTGAAATAAAACTTAGGTGTTAGACACGATTTGAACTCATATACCACTGGCATAAAAGTCCAATACATCGACAACTACGCGACGTGAGTTTACTGTTCTAGAGAATCTGAAGACTTCGCATTGGTAGTAAGGTGCATTCAATTTTGCCTTCTAATCGGAAGCAAACTGAATGGGTGTTTTTAGCACCGAAATTCTTTTTACATGTTAAAGTTCCTATGTGATCCTTTAAGGTCAAATTTCATATACATAGCTTTTGTGAAATATAACGTCTCTACAGAAAAATCAAACGCAACATATTGACGTCACTATGTCTTAATAAATCTGTACGAATTGATACTACTCTTATTTTCCCATGAATGCATTTAACTTGCTTTAGGCATTCAATTATCAAAACAAATTCCTAGATTTTTTTTATTTTGTCTGTCACCTTTGCTATTTCGATTATTTTATTTTTGGTATCTATCGGTTGCGTCACCAGCAAACGACAACGACGACGGTGGAGTTTTACTGAACATCATCTCCCACATTTATTTGAAGCTACATATAGGTATGAAAAAGAAAATCAATTAAATTCATTCCAATTGGGATTTTGAAAAAAAATTCAAAAGGAAAAGTCCTTGTCCTTAATGGTAGACAGTTTGGAAATTCAAACAAGTTTATTTTATGATTTTCTTTGTTTTTTAAAACATCATCATCAAGTGCTAACCCAGGGTTATCTAATCATTTGTTTACACCTTCAACTAGGTAGGTACTGTGTAAACTTGTTTCGAAAGTTGTGTAACAAGTCATAATGGCAAAATAAAAAAAGACTCGATATTCAATTGATAGTTTACGTATGTGAAATCAATCTAAAATACAAATAAAAAAATGTTGAAAACTTACCTGCTTCTGCAACATATTCAAACTCAAAGTAGTTTTTGGCTTCTTTGCGAAAGAATTCGATAAAATCCTGCGGAACAATTGTACCAGCTTGGTATTTGAGACGCCATTCCTTGAGGGGAGTCTCTGGCACTTCTCTCGGACGATTTTCGTCCTCAAAGTCCAATTCGAATTCAATCATATTGCTTTGTCTATTGTGTTTCTGTTATTTTATTCCCTTCGACTTTAAAAAATGTAATGTTATTATTGTTTTTTTAATTTTTATTGATTTATCAACGTTTACAACAACTGTCGTTGATGCGACAGGTCATGAATTCTGATTGTTTTCTTTGTTATTTTTAACTTGGGTGCTATAATCTGAACGGGAATGATAAAAATAAAATTTCACTTTTACTTTTCATCAGATTTAACACGTCAATTCACTCAAATAGAAGTTAATAAACAATTTAAATACAGAATGAATTTCAAATATTACATTAAAATTAAATAAAATCAAAAAAAGAAAATGATTCAGTGTGCATTTTGAATTGTTTCATAGAAACACGGCTTAATAGAAAAAGCAAAGAAAACTTGCCACTAATCAAAAAGTGTAAATATAATTAATTAAATATTTTATAGAAATTAGATAAGAAAAATAGGAAAAGGAAAAAAATAAATAGAGAAGCAGTGGTGCAACTTTTTGTTGATGACTTCTGTGCTGATGAAAACTATTTTTTGTGTATTCTTTTCTTTTGTTGTTTTTTTTTATCTTTCTATCTGCGCCATGAATTTTGTGAAAATTTTAATTTTTGATTTTATTTTTGTTCACCTTTGCATATTGTTTTGCAAAAAAAAAATAAAGTTAAACACACACACTTTCACTTATATCACGATTATTTAAAGAATTTTTTTTTACAAATTACACGAGTTCTTTTTTTATAGTTCGCGTAATGAACAGCAATGACACTTTACTGTAAAATTTTTAATATCTTAAGGTAATTTTGACCGTTAATGTTGTAAATAACGTACAATATGGATTATATTTTGTCGTATTTTAAAATATTTGTATCCGCACTAAACTTTTCTTCTCTATAAAATAAAAATGTAAATCGCAATTTTCTATTTTTTTATACGCTGGCTGAACTTAACTGCATTCAGGGACAGATACAAAACCAAGTTTAACGGACAAGTGGAAAAGAAACGTCAAAAGTTTCTCAAAAAAAAAGCACTGAACTGTTTCACAATGTGGAACGCAATCAGCTGATGTCTGATTTTACCAAGTTTTGTTTTAAGGTGGAAGCAGAATGAAAAATTAATGGTAGGAAAATATTATTTTTGATAATGTGCATTTTATTTTTTTGAAGCGAGTTGCAAATTGCGAATATTAGCGAATTTTGACATTTTATTCACATGAGAGGTCGCCGGCAGCTGCGAAACGTAAATACACAAGCAGATAAATTTGAGTTAAGCTCGTGCGAATTTTTTCATTCTCCTATGTGTGACGGCGCGGCGGCAAACCTGCAGCGTTCTCTAAAAACGCAGTCGACAGCGTTTTTGTCAATGTTGGGCTAGTAGATCTTTTTTTAATCAAACAAAAAGAGTCTTAAAATTAACTATTTAGAATAAATATACATTATGAAAACATAAAAAAAGGTAAATAACGTGCATAATATAAATTGAGTTGAAAAAAAATTGATATTGTATGGAAATGTCGCTGTCGCGTTGGTGTGAGCATACTTGCGTTTCCTCTGTCGTGGTTCTTGCGACAGCTTTTGTCGCTTTGGAGAAACATAACGTTCGGTTATTTTAAAGAATTAGCTTAACATTTAATTACTCTATTTTTCCTACCCGCGTACATTTACTTGATGCTATTTTTGAGGTATAAAATAATAATAGGAAAACACATAATTTATCTTGCAAACTGAAGGTTCAACCATATAAGTCGAAACGGTGAGCACTTTGACAGCCGGCCAAATACATGTGAAATAAGGCACGACATCTAGATGTCAGAACTATTGCGCTTTCGAGATCGAAAAAGACCCGGACATCAATTTTTGGGTGTGTTTGTAACCCAATAAAAGGTATTCGAAATATTTTCGAGAAAGCATTTTTGGCAACGATACATTTTTTCGAGAGGCAGAAAGCCCACTGAAAAACGTCTTGCAAGTTTGCAACACCATATTTTTGATCAGACAAGCACTTAATTTTTAAATTAGTTTTAAGTGATAAACAAAATTGTTTTGTATAACAAAAACAATAAAAACAATAGAAATTTATGATTTTTTTAGAAAAATTTAAGAGCTGTTTTTTTATCTACTTTTTACAATGTATTACTTTTTTTTTACAAAGTTACAACACTATTGGCAAACATTCCTTTGTTAATTTTATAATTTTATCAGGAAAACAGTAGATTTGAATATTGCAAATTGAGATAAATAAAACAAATAAATATTTAAATTCAAAATTCAATTTGTTTTTTTTTTCGTCTATACGTGGTCCTTAACTAACCCGGCACAATGATATGACTGCGCAAACTCAAAACCTATTCAGCATAATTGCAATTAACCTATAATTTTCTTAACTATAAAATGTTCTCTTTCGTCATATCAACAGCTTAATACCTGGATTCAAATGTCAGCAAAACAAAACCCAAAATAGCTTTCAAGTTCTTTTTTTACAAAAAAAAAGCTCCTCGTTCACACTTCTTTGTCAATATTTGGTTATCTCACAACCCTTACGAAAGTAAACAAAGGATATTTTTATCCTCATGTAACTCATTTTTTCGGTAAATCGTTGGATGATGTGACGGATTTTATATTATTTCTTCATAATTTTGATCAAAATACGATATTAATAGCAAACTAATTATTAAAGTTATTGTCCTGGTGCAACTAAAGCAGTTTATGAAGGTCCTGTAACTCGAAACGACAAAGCAATTGGAAAAATCAATAAAAGATTTTATAATCTAGAAAGTATATATTTTCTAAATGATCTATTATGTTATAGGTGGCATGTAGGAAGGATATTAATTTCATAGCTCATTGTTAAAAATCGTGCCATCGCGGGATTGTGTTTTTTTATTTTAGATATCCCTTCAAAACTGAGAGATACCTCTATAACACAATCTAAAACTAAGGAACATTTTCCGATCAAGGTCAGTGTTTTTTTCTGCGATTTATGTGATTGTACACGAAAACGTTTTAAGTGATTTACTGCATCTATTGTGCGGTGTGTTGAGATCCTGTCAGAATATTTAACATAAGATACTTGCTATTTAAATTCTAACTACAATATAGTAGTAATTTGTGTGTGCAAGTTGTTTGAAGGTTTTCGGGAGCAGAGTTAATGTTATAATATGGAAGGAAATGCCGAAAATTCAAAACATATCTCAAATGGTAATTGCTTAACTACAATTACGCCGTCATCATCTACACCCTTGAATAATAAAGATGTATTGGATGAAGAGATATTAAAAGTACGCTCTTCATCATCAGCATCACAGTCTTCACTGGAAGGAACAAGTCCACAAGGTGCAACAGCAACGGACACACAGAAGCCCAGATGGTTGTCATCTTTACATCATCTTATATTTATACTAACATGTGCTTTAGCTGCGTTTGTTGTTTTCCGAAATGTTCTTACATGGTAAATATAAGTAGAATTTAATTATAGATACCTATACATTTTTTATTTTTTTTATGTTTGTTGCAAATTTTGTTTTCTTTGTTTGTTAAAAAATTTTGTACTTACAAATAGGGCAAGTTTTGTATGTAAGAAGTCGAACTTGAGATAACATAATTAAACATGTTATAACGATGTTTTGCCTTTCTGTGTCCACAGTCTTCATTACGCCATCTTTAAGGTTATAACGTTAAGAAAAAGGATAAACAAAATTTTGGTCAGTTGATTCTATTTGTATATCTAAAACTGTTTCTAAAACAAATTTTCTCCTAATGTTGGTATCTTACATTTGTGACAATGTTTTTCTTTGTTTCCAATTTTCATATTTTTAATTTATTGTATATCAAAAATATCCACCTTAACGAAAAAAAACATGGATCTGCATCTACCGGATTGCAGAAAATTAAAGCGTGCAGATAAAAAAAAAACACACACAAACTGCTTGTGGCTTAAATTATTATTATTTATTAAAATCTACAATAAATAAAATATTCAAGTTTAGCTTAGAAATAATTTAAAGGATACATATATAAGTATTAAACATAACGTTGCAACTAATTTGACACTATTGATTTAAATTGATACCATGTCATACATATATAGATCAAGTTCATACATTGTAATACAAATTAAAATATTTACGGCAGTTGGAAATCGGCTCACGCTGCCCATAATTATAAAAACGGTAGGGAGTTTGCGGTTCCCGCCACATTGAATACCGCGTTTTCTGAAATAATTTTTAGAATGGCTTATTGTTAAACGAAAGCTTTTTTTATTTTTAATTTCAAAATTTAAATAAAAAATAAATTCTTATACGTTTGTTATAAATAACTGCTTATTAAATATACCTACTTACAAAAAAAATTGTAGGCATGAAAAACTAAATTCATATTCTCTATCAAAAACCTGTTTATATTTTTTTTGTCCGATAATCTATTCTTAAGTTATTTGGGAAAACGCGTTTTTCAATATGGCGGCTAAAGCCAGAATGGATGGGTATACTGTTGTATTATGGAACACAACAAACATGACTTATTTTTATTAGATCCTCCGAATCAACTCTTCAGTTTTTATTAATTACTTATTTTCTTACTCCACGAATTAGTTTTCAAAGCTACTGTTGTTTCAGGTCTCGTTCAAATGTCTCCTTCTATATCGTCTCTAAATCTATATAATTACATTGTTTTGGCAATCTTTTTTCAAGGCCGTTTCTGTATTTCCTACAGCGAAAAAAAAACTCACTCACACGAAAGTCCCAAAACCCCAAGCTCAAAATGATCAATTTAGTCAAGGTCTTACATGCAGTTTAATGTTTAACAAAAAAGCTCTTTCATGTCATCATCGAAATTGTAATGCGCCTACAGCTGAGTCTAAAATTCAAAAAACCTGTGCGCAGCTTCTATAGTAAAAAAAAAAACACACACACCTCTTCTCATACAACCGGCTTCCTCCCTTAAAAAATAAACGAAAACAAATTTCTTCCGTATACAGAGAGATACAGAAATCAGAATAACATGCAGTGCAGTCAAACAAATTCAGTCTAAACGAAGACGAAGACCCAAACGCGAGACGATCGTTTGCACAGTCACTTCGTAGTTTGAGTATATCTACAATAAACCTTAGTTTGGCTTTGGCTTGTTCTTGTCCGGCTTTCCACAAATACTTTCAACGTAAATTCTTGTCTGAGAAATCGCAGATACATTTTGCGTGTTTTTTTCTTCATAAGTTTACTCGCACTGGGCTCTATGGTTGAAAGACTTTTTCCAGTGCGCATTTTGGGTTTATTGACCGAAGTTCGCTTATGACCGAAACTTTTGTTTTGATAAAATTTTCTTTGTTTTGTTTTTTGTTTTTTTTTTTTTTTTGCTTAATTTTTAACTATAATAAAAATGGAAAAAGAAATGATCAATTTTGATTTTTCAATAAGGCACTTGCAAAGCTTCTGGGGAGCATCCGGTGACTTTTGGCAAGCGCAATGGGATAAATTCATTGATATAACTGGTGAGTATGTTTGCAGTTTAAATTTGTTAATCTATTGTTGATTTTAATAATGATGAGAATGAGAAATGCATTGCTGATTTCTCAATTAGCTTTGTTATTTAAATTGATATTTATCTATATAGTCATACTTTTATATGAATTATGTGAGCAATATACACAAACAGGTCGTTTAACAAAAGAGTAATTGACGGTTGCGCAGTGACGATACAATTTAAGGTGATTTTCGCACTTTATTCTTGTTTCATTTTATGTTTATGTCAACGGAAAACACATTCTTATTGAGTCTTTTTTTTTCTAAGTAGCATTGTTTAACAAAAACAAATAAATAAACACTGGTTGAAAACATTAATGAAGATCATAGATATCCATTGTGGATTAAATATCAGTTTTGTTTTTAGCTAAAATTAACTTTGACTGAAAAGGATTATTTAAGATTAAAAGATTAAAAAAACGTAATCCATGTTATTATAGAATTGAAGCCCTTTATTTGTCAAGTTCATGTATATTTAGATAAGAAATTATTTATTTATTTTATACTTACGAAATCGATTAAAAATTTAAATTCAAATTGGCACGTAGTTTCAAGTTTAAATAGATAATTATTTAATGAAACATTGTCATGTTTATTTCCAGTGCTTTAACTTTGTATTAGGTAATGAAATGACACCACGAAGCAAACAATGGCTCACTTTAATGTATGTATCTAGGTCCGAAGACTATTAAGAAACTCACTAGGTATTTATATTCTATATTTACATAGACATATAAATTTGTAGAAGATGTTTCATAAGACAAACAATATTTCGATATGTAATATTTTTGATTTTAATCAATAAAAGTCGAAGGTATGTTTCGTGTTCAAATTTTAGAATCTTATCAAAATTTAATTGAATTTCATTTGAACAAAATTGATTTGTCCGACACCGACTGTGAAAAAATATGACTTTTTTCGAGGTCACAGGTCAAATTTAGGGATCTGATCAATAATAATGTATAATTGGTTGAGCATTTTTAACTTGAAAACCGAAGAAGAACTTACCGCTAAAAAGATTTTTAATTGAATGCGGTTGTGGTTATTGAGTTGGAAACTCACGCCGAAGGTCAATCAATAGACATTTTAAATTTTAATGGGTAAGAAATGTATCAATTAATTAAATTTCTTTTAATCTTCATACATGTTAAAAAGAACATTTGCGAATGCTTATTCGAATTTCGTATAGGGTGCGAAAAAATAAAAAAAAGCGTGTCGAGAAAAGTAAACAAATCATAAGGGATATGGTATCTACACTTTTGTTCTCACTTCAACTCAAATCGTCAAGTAAATTTGTAATACAATTATAAACCTGGTGATTCTAGAAGAGCTTTTCAATACGAAACGAAACCTTCTTTCTTATAAATACAAAAAAACTATATTTAGTCAGTGATTATTTTCATTAAACGAAGAATGTGAACCTTATTTAGTTTAGTACAACTTTGGAGGAAATTAAATTTATCTTTTATATATACACATTTTTAATGTAGGTATTTTAAATATTTTAAAAGTTCTGTGTTTGTATTAAAAAAACAAAAAAGTTTCTCCACACACGAATACACAAAAAGAAAAATTTTTATTTTCATCTGTTTATAACTTTGAACATATTAACGATACGAAAAAAATTCCCTAAATGATATCCGTGATAACACTTTATTTTGTCTCTTTAACGACGCAACAGTTATCAACCAAATTTTATATTTTAAGCCCTAAGTAGCGACTTCATAATGGCTTACTGAAATTGTTTATATTTTTCCTTAAATTTTGTTTTAATTTTTTGTTAATTATATATTCCGAAAAAAAAATATAATGAATTAATTTAATATGTTTTTTTTTATTTGACAAAATTGGCGGCTTGTTCAAAATTGAAAAAAAAAAAATAAATATTAAAACAAAACTGGACTCACGATAACAAAATTGGCATTTTTTTAAATAAAAAAAATTGTTTGATCTTTGGCCAGGATTGTACACGTAGGTGAAGACAGGGCCAAAAGTTACTGGTGTTATTTGTAACAGCTTTAAGACAAAAGTTTTCACTGAAAATGAAAACAAAAACATTCGTCTTTTTAAAACATTAAATTATTACAATAAACTTTTTTTTTACAAAAAAAATTACAGGAGAGGATCCACTAATCTTATGGGTAATTGGAACTACTACATTTACAATGTTCGTTTATTGGCTATTCGGTGGTATTTATACTTTTTTGGATTTAACAAACCGCCCAAGGTTTTTGAGAAAATACAAAATTCAACCGGGCACAAATGAACCGGTCGATAGACATCGGTTGACAAAGGTAATAGAAAACGAAATTAAAAATGTATCTTATGTTTCATAATTTTTTTTAATTTTAGGTCATTACTAGAGTAATTGCTAATCAAATTTTTGTTGGCACACCAATTGCTTTTGTAAGCTACAAGCTAATGAAATTCCGTGGCCTCACTTCTATTCGTGAACTGCCAACTTTCCATTGGGTTTGTTTCGAGATGACAATGTGCATTCTAATGGAAGAGATTGGTTTCTACTATTCACATCGGCTATTGCATAGCAAACATATCTACAAGTTCATTCATAAACAGCATCATGAATGGACAGCCCCAATTGCAGTTACAGCCATCTATTGTCACCCGATCGAACATATTTTCAGCAATCTTTTCCCCCCATTTTTGGGTGTTTTCCTTATGGGCAGTCATGTCGCCACAGCTTGGCTATGGTTTTCATTGGCCATACTATCTACACTTAATGCCCACTCCGGATATCATTTACCATTTTTCCCAAGCCCAGAGGCACATGATTTTCATCATCTTAAGTAAGCTTTTTCAAACATAAGCTTCTTTTTCACAAGTACATCATTTGCTTTTCTATTTCAGATTCAACAATTGTTTTGGGGTCTTGGGAGTCCTTGATCGACTACATGGGACTGACTCAATGTTTCGCTCAACAAAGGCCTACGCCAGACATATAATGATGTTGAGCTTAGTGCCACCACGTGAAGCTTTTCCAGATGAATCAAAATAAACCAAAGCTTCAAGCTCGGCTCAGCTTAAAATCATCAAACTGATTTTTTTCAAAATGAAAAATTAACGAGAAAAAGATATCTTATAATATAGAAACTGTAGAACCAATCACAGATTCATAAACAAGGGCATTCAGTAGATTCAAGAAGATCACTCTTGTTTCATATAAACACTTTATATTTTTTGTTTATAGTTTATTTATGTTTAAGTCTATGGAATGGAAGAATGTGTGCTTATGCATTCAACACAAAACACAAGTCAAATATATGGTGTAACTATTTCCGGTGATGTCTGTAAACACAAATGTGATAGAAATGTTTTATTTTTTTTGCAATTTATAAAACAATCGATATGATAGAGTAAATTAGTATAAGAAGGAACAACTTACAGCGAGACATGCATTAGATAGAATGTACCTTACACAAAATGCATTCACAACACATAAACAAGACAAAAACAATCCATAATAGTTGGGCAATGTTCATGCAATTGAAACTTGTAATAACACTTTAAATGTAAAAATAATAAATGTAATGTAAAAAACATTTTTTTTAATTTGGATCTTAAAAGTATGATTTTTGAATATACGAAGCATTATCGTAGTAGGTATGTATTATTCATGGATTTCTGTGAAATGAAACGTGTCAAAAACCTGGAAAGTGTTTTTCAGAAGACTTCTTTGATTCGCAAGTTCGTTTTGAACTCCATTTATGTTTAAGATACCTAGCACTAGTAATACAATTTCTAAGTATAAAGTGAAGGAAGCAGAAGCTATAGTTTCTAGAAGAATGAATTTTGCTGTGCACACGAAACAATTAAGCTCACTAGGCAACAAACAAACATTTTGTAAAACCTCGTAAATATGCATACATACTTATTATACATACATATTATACTCTGTGAACTGTGACTGCGAGTATGAGCTCTGAAGAAAAATTCACACTTGCGAAAGCGACTTTTTGAAGCACAAAAGTTGAATTCGAATATACCAAAAATAGAAGAGCAGCCGACTTTCGTCGAGGAATTCGTCTTTTATTGCTCAAAGCAAGAAGGAATCTTTGGATGCTGACGAATTGAATTCCTACATTTCCATTCTCAAGGAACAATGGCTAAAATTTGACCTCGCTCAAGAAGCATTTAAAGAAACATGTGGAGGATACGCTATCGGAGCAGGAAGTTGAGAGGGATAAAAAAAAACAATGGTACAGAAGCCTTATCAAATTTACCGCGTGCATTACGAAAACTAAAGGCAACTAACATCGTTAAGGCGGACCAAGTGTCCCATGGCGTTTGAGCGGACATTCATCTTCCCCCTATGAAACTACCAAACTTTGACGGCAATCCAAAGGAGTGGAAACCATTTGAAGACCAATTCAACTCCTTTATACACGGTGAGTCCTCAATTTCCAGTGCACAAAAACTCCATTTTTTTCTATCAAAAGTCTGCAAGGAGCAGCGCTTTAAGTGGTTAAAAGGTTTCGTATAACAAACAACAATTACGACGAAGTCTGGGAGCTTCAGAAAAAGCGCTACGATGCGTAACGCATAATAGTAGATTTCCATTTTCAAGCTTTTTTTTCATTAAAGAAAATAGGAAATCAGTTCTCTTCTGCCATCAAAGCTCTCGATGACGAAACCCAAGAGCATGTCCGATCCCTCAAGGCACTTGGTAGGCCCATCGCTAATTGGGATGACTGGTTGTAGTTCATCTAACTATAAGCAAATTGGACGTCGAGACACATAAACAATGGGAACTGTCGCAGCCTGACAACAAAGTAGTCGACTTCAATATTCTTATCACATTCTTGGAAACAAGATGCCGATCATGCTTGTTTTTAAGAAAACAAGCAGAGATGAAAAGCTGACATTTTCACGTTTTTAGAAAAAACATATTTTCTCACTTATTTGAACGCTGTTTATTGTTTTGTAAGTAGGTACTTGTGTAAATGTAGGTAGGTAGCGTGAAACACACCCGAGATCCATTCTTCTATTTTTCTTGTGAATAGTCCAAAGCTGGCCATATAAGATGGAACCGTGGAGCTAAATATAGAATAGGGAAGATTGGAGGACGTTTTATTTCATTTATATACTTTCATACATAAAAGCAGGGATCAAGCAAACTATGTTTATCCTTAGTACACACATCCTTCAAAGTACACACAGAGATGGGACGTGACATTTCCTACGTCAATTCACACGCATTCACCGATAGAAAAAAAAAAAAATAACAGTCACGGTAACATCGGTTCGAGTCGACTGATATAACCATTGTATATAAACATTATAGTATTGGCATGAATCTGAATCTGGTATTTCTGCATCAGGCTACTGGAAAAAAGCGCCCACCGACAAGAAGACATTGTTTAGTCTTTTTTTGTGTTAATCGTGCGAAAGATATGTTTAATTTGTTTTAGGAATTCAGTCAGTCATTAGATGTCATTCGGGTTAGTACGTGCGGTCGTCGGTTCGTTAGTCGGTTTCGGAAATAAAAAAAAACTACAAAACATGCAAGTGTCGGTTTTGTGTTGTTGGCAAAAAGAAAGAAACAAAAATAAGTATATTAGTTTCTCAATTAAAAACTTGAAATTTGTTGCTTTTAGTACATTTCAAGGCACTTGAAATAACTTTTTCTCAAATTGTCTCAACAAATGCGAACGACAAGAAAAGTTCGTGGAATTATTTCGAAGAGATGACATTTTTGAGACCATTTATCAAGTAAGTGATGATAGCCAATATAATTGATTTTTTTAAGCATTTTGTCATATTTTTACAGATACAACGAACTTTGTTGAAGTTTCGGAGGCTTAACCCTTATATCATAGAAGATAGATAATTTTATGGAAGTAGATGCACTTTTCGAAGAATTAGTGGAATGTTTTTTTTTATTTTTTATTTTAAATTCATTTTTATTTTCCATTTAACTTATAACTAACTTAAATGCTAGACAAAAACCTTAAAAACTAGCTTACAGAATAACTTAACTAACTTAATGGCCCCATACGGGCGCTCTAAATTATACTATAGCTATATATTAAAAATGCCTTTCGGCGTAAATTCTAGTGTAAATTAAAATCTTTATTACTTAAACCTAAACAAGAAAATTATTTAAAAAAACTTGTTTTTTAATGACATTTTTTATTTTAAAACTTAAAACTACCCTGTACCTAAATAAAGCTATATTAACCTAAATAAAACTAAAATATACGTAAATATACGTAAATACCTTAAAACTACTTAAAAATACTTAAAATAACTTAAATAACTTATTAGTGGAATGTTCTTCATCATTGTGTGGACAAAAAGTTGAAGACGAAAAAAATCAAAAAATTAGTACACGTGCTGCAAAGCGAAAGAATTATTCATGCTCATCGACCGATGACGAAGACGAAGATTTTCATCGAAACTTAAAACATAAAATGAAAAAATTGCCTAGCAAATTAAATGTTATTACAACTAATTACAACTGATTCAGCTCAAAGTTTGTTAAATTTTATTTTCCATTTCATTATCAAAAAAAAAAAAAACTAATTTTGTTTGTACCTATTTATTTCTTGTAATTTGTTGTATTTATTTCAAACATAAACATATTTGTAATACATGAATCAAAAACAAAATTTTCAGACATCTTTAATTGCTAAGTTTAAAAAAAAATTCTTTTTAGGAGGTTCGTTATCTTTAATTCTTTCTGGTTGTTTCATTTTTCTGCAAGCAATAATCGCTTATATGGTTATTTTAAGACACAAAAATAAAAAAAAAACGTCCAGGCATATTACTCATCTAAGTATATAGAGGTACATTATTAATGTGGTAGTCAACATGTTTAACAGATTATTGTTTTTTTTTTTTTTTTTTGATTAAAATTCTGTGGTCAGATGGCTCTAAATTTGAAGTCACTTTTCAAATTTCACGTGGAAACATTTTTTAAAAAGTTGATCGGTATAAAAAAATCAGAAATTTTTTTTTTCAAATTATTTTCTTACCAACTATTTTCATTATAATATGTTTAAATTTAAATATGCTCCCATGTAAAAATTCAAAAAGTGACTAATAACATTTAGTTATCTGGCCTGGACACAGAATTTCTGCAAGTATAGTTGGCATATCGAGAACAAGCCTTGACAAAGCAGAAATAACTGTGTAAGGTAGTTTGGCAAATAAGATATCCAAAAAAGCTGGAAAAGTTGGATTCTCAGGTAGGTACATAACAGACTTGTGTGCGCAGTTTCTATTGTTATTAGATTATGTGCACTGTAATTTGTTGGATTTGATGTCATGTTGCTAATGATTTGAAAAACCGTTGCAACTACATTTCATTCAGCCTTCAAGATAGGCATATGATTGCCATCTGTGATTTGCATAATATGCAACAAAAATCAAATTTGTGCGAAATCTTATTAAATAAATAAAAAAAACTGATGGTATGCATGTAAAAATGAAAAAAATCATTTGAAATTTGACACGAAAGTTCAAACATAAGTTAATAACACCGAAAATATGTTTTTTGGGATATAAGTAACTGTCATTTTATTTTTAATTTTCAAAAACTAGGATACTTTTCAACACCGAGATTTCGGTATTCGACTAGAAATTAAAAGGAGCGTTGAATATTGGTAAAAAAAATTGCACTTAATAATGCAAAAGTTTGTAAAAATTCAATTTGAAGAATGAAAATAATTTTTTTTTTGTGAAATTTGACTTTAAAATTTAATTTCTCAAAAACCATTCTTTAAATCAACTTGAATTAAATATTTAATTAAAGATTGGAGCTTAAACTTTAAAAGCAATTATATTTTATAATAATTTTATAAACGGGTGGAGATAGACCCCCCCCCCATTACCTACAATTTTTTGTTTGTTTTGACCGAATCTATTAGCTCTTGTCTTTTTTTTTATATGTTTTATATTATTTTATATTATTATATTTCATTATCCATAGGTATGGGTTTTATTATAGAGGTGATAACATTTAAATATAACCTAATATAGGTCCTAGACAATATAGGCAAACATTCTACATATTTATATTTTTCATAGGTAGGTAATATAATACAAAAAAGTTTACTAATCGTAAAAAATGTACCTACCCATGATTTTGCAATAGGTATGCGTATGGCCATCACGACTTGGTAACAACATACACTTTCCACCCACAAATATCACCCAATGGTAAGAGTATCCTTTTTTCATATTTGGATACTTCGCAGCTGCAGAATAAAAAAAAATTCATCAATACTAACTTATTGGCCTTTATTTTGCTTCCACACACTCAACACCTCCTGTAAAAAAAATTCAAACCTACTCACCCTCAGTCTGCATAGGCGCATATTTTCTCAAAAAAATATTTTCTGAAAGTTTTGAGATCTCTAAGTTTGAATGCAGTTTTGTATGAGAGTTTATTCTGAGTAACTGATTTTGCGGGAAATTTGGTCTTGTGCAGGTTTTGCGTTTTTCTATGTTTGTGTGCGTTTTCATGAAAAATCTATTAAATACTTTTCTATTGCAATATGTGGTATCTACAAAACGGTATAAAATTATTTTTGTAGTGATAGTGTCTTAGAAGTTATAAGGAAAAAAACGAATAAAAAATAGACCTTGTCACATTAATTTTCGAATTGCTCCCTAATTTTAAGATTTTCGGAAAAAATTATTAAATACTTTTTTAAAGATAATCTTTTTACAAAAAAAGTTTTGTATTTTTCGTTAATATCGGTTGGTTTTTGACCTCATCATCCGGAACCGTATGGAATGCATATACAGGGTGATTGGTTTAAGGGGCACCAAAAAGCTTGAGCGTGTAGGTGAAGTTAAGACCAGAAAAAAAACTTATGGGAGGGGGGGTCTATTTTCATCCGTTGAGGTGGGAGGGGCAATTTTCTAAAAAAATTGACTTAAATCAGAAAAAAATTATTTAAAAACAACGGTGAATGATACAAAGCCTTGTTATATCTTTTTGGAAAGCCAGAAAACTACTCTTATATTTTATTTTCAAATTAAGTTGTTTAAATGAACAGTTTTAAAAAAATTTATTTTCAAACTCAAAATTTTGAAAAAAAAAATAAAAAAAAAAATTTTAAACTATTTTTTTTTTCAAAATTTTATGTAATTAACTATTATTTTTATTTTCAAAATTCAATGCTCTTATTAATTTTTAGTCAAAAACAGAAAACCGTATGCCAAAATGTATCTTAGGTTTTGAGAAATTAAGAAAATACTAAAAGCACTTTTTTAAAAAAAGGTGAAATCTGGTTAATCCAGTTAATTGTTTTTAACCACTTAACCACTTAAATTCAAGATGGCGGATGCTGCACAGAACAAATTTCCCGCAAACTCATTTTTATACTGAGAATCAGCCCACCTACAAAACTGCATTCAAACTTGGAGACCTTCAAAACTTTTCTCAGATTGTTCTCAATTGACTGTACTAATCATCGTAATGTCATGTTTGATTGTTATCTCAAAACTTTTTTTTTTGTACGAATGGATAACTTGCCTTAGTGGACCTATAATCGCAAGTAAAAAAAAAATAAAAGAAGAGATTTCTCGCGTTACCATAAGGTATCTAGTATATCATAGCATTATACTGCTGGCTGGGCTACATCATCGTATAAGTTCATAGGTATTTGAATGTTCTACGTTAAAAATCGTTATAACTCGTTAACGGTGTTTTGTACGGGAAAAAGTCTAACGGCATTTTTTGTAGAAATGTTGAGTACCTATTTACAACTTGTTCTCATACATATTTGAAGTATCTTTCACCGTTTCAGAGGTAGGTATACGTAAAAAACGTAAATGTGACATAGATATCCTTGATGTAAAAGCGTTGAACATTGGTAAAAAAAATTGCACTCAATGCAAAACTTTGTAAAAAATCAATTTTAAGACAATAAATCATTTTATTTTTTAAAATTGACTTTGAAATGTTATTTATCAAAAACCATTCGTTAAATCAACTAGCATCAAACATCAAATCAAAGTATGAAGTTTAACCTAAAACAAGATGTAATTTATTGCCATCGACTTAGAATTGAAACAAAATTATTAAAAAAAATTAACCAAAAATACGGTTAATTTTTAATAATTTTGTTTCAATTCTAAGTCGATATTTTTTTTTTCAATTGGCTCTCCTGCCTAAACAGGTGAAGATAGACCATTGCAATATTTCATACAATATACCTACCTATCTACCTATTTCTTATTTTGACCAAACCTAACTATTCATTCTAGTTATTTAATGCATGTTATAAATTGATCATTTTTATTAGATACATATCGATAAAACACAAAAAATAACATATACCTACATAGGTATGTTAACCGATGCAGGTAAACATTCTTTTTATATTTCTTACATATAAAATACACACTGACCTAATTTGTAACTTGCAATTTATTTGTTTTCAAATTGGTCCCAAAAAATCATACCTACCCATCTATGATTATATAAGAAGTACCTATTAATTTTTGTTTCGAATCTTCACTTGCAGGATATACCAAATTCATCCCTACACTTGACTTGCCTTTTATTTTGCCCACACTCAGTCTAGCATATCCTGTAAAATACCCTCAGCTGACATACATCCTGAAAAATAACACACAACCTTGCATTTTGTGTAAAATATTTATTTCACGCATACATTCAAAAACGTTTCTTGAAGAAATAAATAATTGTCTGTTCCTTTTTTTATTTACCTTTGCAAGAACCAGTTTTATATTTCTATTTCCTAAATTCAGGTTCGGTCGTGACCCTTGAAGGGTACACACGGTGGTCCTAGCACCACCGTCATCTAAAGTAACTTGGTGTAACTTATGTTACAATTTTATAACAGGGTGGTTTGTCACCCAGCAATTTAACTGCTACAAAGCAGAGATAACGGAGCCAGGAAGTACATCTTGAGGGGGATGTTCAACAGCGCTCCAAGCAAACAGTTAGAACCAGGACGGCAACTTCCCGCTGAGTTATTATTTACCGCTGGATATGTTCCAGCATCTTTCCGTGTGGTCTGTCCAGTCCACTCAGCAATTATTAAGCTTTTTCAAAGCAATAAGAAGTGAGCCAGGAAGTGCATCTCGGGGAAGGATGTTCAGCAGCGCTCATAGCAAAATTTAAGAGCCAGGACGGCGTCTTCCCATCCAGCTCTTTTTACCGTACCAACTAGATCCAGGTGTCCTGCACACCCAGCAACTGTGCTGCAACAATGCAGCAGTATCCATGAATCCTTCTATTGAAAGTAGCAGTAGTGATAACAGCAACAGCAACAATCATAACGGCAGCTTTTAGTGCAGTTTTATTTTACTGTTGGGTACACCAACTAAAGCAATTAATGGTTTTAATCTAACTCTCTGTCAACTGTAATACTTGTCTTTACAACAAAAAGAAATCAAATTAAATTTTGAAATTGCAAACATGTGAAATTTGTGATTAATTTATTATAACGTTTCATTACTAGAGTGAATTTGTATTATTTTCATACATATCTATATACATGTATATCTATATTTGTATAACGTGACTAGTGTAAATTCTACCCATCTTCAGATATATTATCATATGCCTTATATCATATTCGAAAATGCATTATATTATGTACTCAACATATAGTTAAATCTGAGCTCTCGCTCTAATTACAAAAGAAACTATGTATTATATGTATTCAGCATAAAATCCAAAAGGCATTTTAATATCAGGGTTAGTATTTATTTATTTGAGTGCATTGTATATTTTATTGTATATTTTATTTTATTTTTTGTATATATGTATATTAAACCAGACAATACGTCACAGCAACTGTAATACCCTCTCTGTCGAGCAAGAGCAGGAAAACCTTTATATTTATCTTTTATATAATAACTTTTCGCCACGAGGCTTTTCATAATATAACTGAAAAAGAAGGCCATACATTACAGCCACTTTTGTACACGCTAAAGCGAATAAGAATAAATTAGAATTAGAATAAGACAAAAAATGTAACTCGAAACTAAAGACTCAATAAAATTCAATTCAATTCAAAATTTCCTAAATTCATCACTTTTTTTTATTCAGAATCGAAGAAGAAACGTCAAAAAAAATTAAATCTTTCAATCCCTCCCACTTATAAAAATTTATTATAACGCGTTCTCGTTTCCCCATTGGGTTAGTACTGCACCAGGAATATAGGAGCGCTGCATGGTTGTAGAGTGAATGGCCCATATTCATAGACATATTGTAAACTCAAATTCTTCTGAACTGGAGTCTAACGTTAACACTCAGGTTAGACACAGTTGTTATGCATAGATGTTTTGTCAGCTTAGTTTAGTAAAACACGAGTGGAACGTTTCCCAAACTTGGGTTCCACATATGCAGTGAGTGGGATAGATTGATTTTTTATTAAGTAAGAAAAAGAAGGGTTGAAAAGAATGCATGACAGGTTGAAAACAATACATTCCAGATGTTTACGATATTTTTTTATTGATAATTTTTGTCTAGGAACAGAAAATTATAAAACTTGAAGAATATCAAATGAAAATTAAGAAAATGTCTGACAAAATGCCGCAGTATTTAGTTTCCCCATCTCAATTATTTTATTGCACAATTTTATCCTCATCTGCGTGAATAAAATACCTATATTTCGCTGAAATTTGTCTTATTGTAGGTAGGTTAATACGTGTAGAAATATTACTATCTATTTATGTATTTGGTTTTTTTGTTTGTAAAATGGTAATTAAAAACATTTTATTTGAAAGTAAAAGGAAATTACTCTCGACCCTTAACAAATTATTTCATTGGTGTACCTATTTCTGACGTTTATCAGAGTTAAATACAACTTAAACATGGGTTCGGTCCAGTTTAAAGTTAGATTCGAGTTTTTCGTTTAGACTTAGGTTTAAATTTTCTATGCATAGCAAAAACTCGAGTTTAGCTTAAAATAAACTTAATAAGAACTTGTCAAACATCTATGAATATGGCCCAATGTTGCAAAGGCATCTGAGCATGATGTTACTATATAAATGAAAAATTACTATATAAATGTATATACAATGATATAACTAGATCAAAGCATGGATGCAATTAACCACCCCTGTTAACCAATACCATTTTTTTTTATACATCACCCTGTGTATGACAAGTATGACGTCCACAAATTTGGAAACAAAAAAAACTGCCAAATGACAGCTCAACAATAGAAAAAAAAAATTATCAGAAAAACGTAAAAAAATAGATGTTTGCATTTTAAGAGTGTTTCCGAATTAAAATTGCATTTGTTTGCCCTAATTAATGTTTAAACTTTTAAGCAGTGCAATTAAAAAATAAAATGTTGTTAAACTACACATGTGTGTTTTTACTAAGCATCTACGTAGGCATTACTCTTGCTAATGTAACAGTCACTTCCAATTCTGAAACGCAAATTCTCAAGAGCACTACTCCGTTGGCTACAGTTCCAATTAAACAAGATCGAAAAGAATCGCAAATTAAAACAATTGAAAAAAATCAAGGTGTTCTAAGTCGCGGAGTTGCTCCAACAGACACAAATTCAATTCCAAATAATAGCAGCATTGAAAATATAGCTTCAAAATATCCGATAGAAAGATCAAATGCATCTAAAAGTATTCCTAACGAGAGTTTGGTGAAAAATAATACAATTGCTATTGCTGCAGTAGTTAACACAACTAAAATTCTTACAACAAGTACAACTGCAACTCCTAAAATTGTTGTTAATCCAACTCAAGTGAAACTGAATTCCAGTGAAACAGTAAAGGTTAACAATGGAAATAGCACAATCAAAACCACGTTGACTCCGCTGAATAAAACTTCTAAAGTTTTAAAGTCATCCACTACAACTACCACAACTACAACTTCCACCTCGACTTCCACAACAACGCCAAAACCAAAAAAGCCAAAAGTCACTTATAGCGAAGATGATATGCCTGAAATTGCTAAAACTATCCCCGATCATCCTTCCAGTATCAGTAAATTTCCTTCAGAAACAAAATCATCAGCCCCCAAGTTGAGTGTCAACGAAGCAGAACCAATCGCCCAACCATCTCGGGAATACGATAGTGGACTCTATCGCAATCATAGAGATTACATTATTCCAATTGTTTCCATAATTTTTGCTGTGCCTATTTTGATGGGTATGGTAATTGTAGCATATCGTCGTTTCAGGGACTTTTGGTCAACGCGTCATTACCGCAGAATGGATTTCTTAGTCGATGAAATGTATAATGATTGACAGGGCTATGAAGTTAGAGCAACATAATAGATTTTGCAGTTCAAAGGATAAGAGGATAATGCATAGGAAAATCGCGGCCAAATTTAACATATATGTAGATTTGTTTTTATTCGATCCCAAAATAGAAAATTATTGGTAGGTATAACTAATTTCTTCAATTTTACTTTTCATTGTGCATTTAATTATGTACAAACATTTTAAATTTTATTTTGTTTATTAAAAAAAAAGCACAAGCCAAAAATGCTACAAATGTATAAAATCAAGAACATTTATTTCGCAACATTTGAAAAAAAAAATAGGATAAACGCAATTTATCAAAATGCAGTTAATAAAGCAAAGTGCTGATGAAAATAGTAAGAGTAATTTGTATTGTTGTAATTGAATAATAATTTATTTAATTACGTTTCAGAAACAGTATACAAATAAGTGATGACAAGGTGGCCAAAATGACTGACAACATTTTTCTTTCCTCTTCAATAAACAAAAAAAAATATATTTTAAAACCAACAAAAATATTTACTTGTGAAATTTCAAGTTGCTGCTAAATACTTTTTTTAAAGCATAACTTATCATTATTGCTTAAAAACAAATATAATATATGTAGATATGTAATTAAAAAATTGCAATACGTATTCAAAATACATGATAATAACATAATTATATAAAAACTTAAAAAAAACGTAATTGACAAATAATAAACACATATGTATAAGCCAAATCAAACAAAATCATAAAAATTTGTATTAATCATCAAATTGAGCAAAAATAACGTTATTTTGAGTGCCTTAAAATTGAAATATAAGTTCAGAAATTATTGTACGAATATATTATACCTATTTATGTATAACATAGAAATTAGCTTAAACTATTAATTATAACTGTTGGCTTAACATCTTTAAAATAAATTGTATAAAAGTATTTAAAAATACGTTTCAAACAAGAACATATAAAATAGTATTTAAAAAAATATATTTTTCTACTAAACAGTATAATATTAAAGAAAATATATTATATGGTATGTAAAGAAATACATATTTTTTCTGGAAAACGAAAACAACCCGTAATCATCTTAAAAATATGTAAATTATTGTGTTGTGATACATTTAACTAATTGCATAATTTTAATAGCATTTTTCTGGCATTTTGAGTTTCAATATAATTATAGTTTTTTTTTAATCCTTTATTGTTTTCACGAATAAAAAAAAAAGAATAACTATGTGATTTAAATAGTAAGAAATATGAAGCAATAAAATTGTAATATGTTATTGAAATAGATGTTTTCTTTTGGAAAGTTTTTCTTCTTCTTGAAAATAAGCGTTTTTCGTTTTTAACTCTGAGGAGAGCACATATCAGAGCTCGAGCCCACAGATCACGCTCTGAGGTGCTCTGAGCATACTCTTCTCAAAGTATGCTCTGAGTGCTCAGAGTTAAAAAAGAAACACATTTGAGCAATTTCTGTCATTTATTATTTTAAATCGAAATTATTAGATTAATTTTTTATTCTTAACAAATTAGTTAACTCTGCTACCAGAAAACATACTCCCTCGGCCATTTTAACTGTTTGAAGTATTTTATTTTTGTTCTAAACATGTCAAACTCATTTTGCTCTGCGTGCTCTGCCGATTTGCTGAGAGCATCTCTGAGCTAACTCTGAGCGAAAAAATAAACACAGATTCAGAGCTCAGAGCGCTCTCAGCTAAAAAAGAAACAGAGATTTTTTGATTGACAGTTCATGCCCTGTTCGGAGCGCTAAGAGTTAAAAAAGAAAAACGCCTAAAGTTTTAAAAAACAGATAAGAATTCATCACAAAGCCTGTCGTTCATTATCGCCTCCCCGCAACTGAAGTGTCTCTCCAGTCAGTCATATTTTGGGCTGACTGCCACCAGAGGAAATTGGTGGGCTCACCTTAGGTATTACCTTTTATAGACTAAGTTTGTTTATTTAATTACAACTGTTGCGGTAGCATAAGACAAAAGAAATCGAAATTGAAACAACACTAAAAGCATTTGGTCACTTTGCCTTTGTCATTATGTGGCACGCGATAAGAATTTGCTTAACTTCAGCAATGGAGGTAATCCTTCATTGAAAATTATGCTAAAAGTCGAAACAGAGCCACTGCAAGCTACTATACGTATTATTGGGGTGCTCAACAGCCCAACATGCTGTTCTGTAATGAACATGGTGAAACTCCTTTTCACCCACTAATAATTGAAGAGCACTCCCAACAAAAAAGACATACAATGAAGTTGATAAGGATCCTAGGTAATGATAGTTTAGTTCTTCTATTACTCACCCTGCTTTTTTAGCCCAAACAGATGGCGCTTTGGGTCGTTTGGTTTCAAGCTAATATTTAATATTTTTATTGCAAGTTACTGCTGAGCCAATGCTCGAGCCAATGTAAAAAAGATAACTATCTTAATATCACAGTTGACTTTTACTACTTTTGGAGGTAGATCCCGCTGCAGCATTCTTTTCTGCGAACAAACATACATTAAAATTACCCTTTTAAAACTTGGAATCCTTTTAATTCAACCCAAGGGTTTATTCATTTGTTAACAATTTGATTTCAAGCATTCTTTGATTACCCTAAATATTATTTTCGTATTTAGCTTTAGATTTAACTGTAACTTTATTAAATACTCGATACTCTTGATACTCAAGACTTGGATATCGACCCCCTAGAAACAAATGTTTCTATTAGCACCTATGATTCTTTTGTTTTCGTTAAACGTTGCAATTTATATAAATATTCTAACATTTGTTGTTATGTATATTGTACTATTCGTCGTACTGTAAAATGTCATTTTTTTTATTACTGACCATTCTTCTAATTTGCATTTGAATGTTTGAACAACAACAACAACTTAACATTTATTAACCATAATGAAAACTTAACCTAAATCGTACAGCATCGTAAAAACCTTTAACGCACAAGTAAATGAAAGCATGAAAATTGGTTGATTGACTGAAAACAAAATCAAATCAAAATGGAAAAATAAAAAAAAAAAAAAAGATTGTGGTTCGCTCATATTGGTCGGGCTGACAATGGCAACTTACTCCGGTACGCTATCCCACTACTGCTTACCACGGGAACTCTTGGCTGCTGGCTTTCGCCCCTGGCCCGGTTCATCCCTCCTTAGACAACCTGAACACCTTGGACTCCTCCATGGTACCCATATTGATGGAAAGCTTAGTGCGGACGTTCCGTCAACATGAGTTGGCCCACTGCACAGGAGCCCCGACCTCAAACCGTTCCACAATCTGACCTCCGAGAAGCCGGATTACAGGAGATGCCAACCTCCCAGTCGAAAAATCTGATTCGAATTTCAAAGAGTATAAAAATATCTTATCAAAGTGGTGCAAAATATTTTTTTTGTTTTTCTTTTCAAACAAATTCTACTTTGTTGCTGCTTTAAATTTTTGGTTTATTAAATAAGAAATAAACTGGTAATGTGGCATAACTAAAATAAAATTAAAAAAAAATGAACTCGATCCTGCCAGGAGTCGAACCTGGAATCTTCTGATCCGTAGTCAGACGCGTTATCCATTGCGCCACAGGACCCATGAATCATTGGCCACCAATCTATCAATTTCACAGAGATGAACAGCATCAGAAAATTATAATTTGTTGGAATTAAAAGAAGATTATTGTCCAATAATTTATATGCATATAGTTCTAGCAGTGTTTGATATCTTTATTTGACTAAAATTGGCAGTTTGTGAAGCTTCGAACAGTGAGGAAAAGAAACTGGAAAACAACAACTTTATCATAGGTATAATCGTATAATCAACTCTATTATTTGTGTTATAATGTTTTACACCTACCCATAAGTTTTTGCTGAAACAAACACTAATTCGTACATACATTTTTGTTCTTAGGTGGACAACAAACAAAGTTTTGTAGGTATGTACATTATACTGGGTAGGTAGGTATAATATGTCACTGATCTCAATATATAACAAATTTTACTTTGTTGCTGTTCCCGAAGCAATTATTGTATATCTCTGTAGGTCTCAAACTAACGATACCTCGACAACAGCTTTAGCGATTTCCACGAAATTAGATATTAACGTTTTTAGCTAATTTTAATAACATGGCATAGCATAGTATACCTACAAATGTTGGTTATAAACAGGTGAGTTTTATTGAGCTATAAGCTTGTCTACCAACTTTCACAGATTAGATAAAGAACTATTAGGCGCGTCCTACCAACGAAAATCTCTGAGGGCTAAGAGATTTTTTAAGTGGGACAAAAAATCTCGCCTTAGTGCTGAGATTTTTTCCGGAGATCGCTTACATCGTTTTTCATTTAAATCTCAAAGATTTGCACTCAAAATCAAGAAGTGCCCTTTTAAATGAAACATGTTGAGCTGCTTTTTTTGTAGTATTAGACAGACACCGGATATATTGGAGCAAGTGCACCATCAACTTGAGACAAAACGTAAAAGAGAGGTAATGATTTTACATAAGACGGAAACAGATGGGTTTTTGTTCATTTTCCAACCCATCTCTTTAAACAAAATTACTAAAAATCAGCGAAAGTCAATACAATGTTCTATATTTTCATTTCAAAGTTAAAAGGCATATCTTTAATTTTAATTTGCATTCAAGTAATTAAAGGTCATGATTTTTGATAAATAAAAATTCGAAATCACAAAATTATATTTGTTTAATATTTTGACTTTGAAATTTTATTTCTCAACAACACAAACAAATTACATGGTAGGATGATGATATTAGGCTTGTTTTATTGATTTTTTTTATTTTACTTTATATAAAGTTATATAGTTTATATAAAGAAGAGTAAAGTTTGCATCATTGACGTTTTAGATATGGACCGCCAGTAGCCAACTTCACGCGTGTTTCAACATAACTAGGGGCGCCATCAACTACTAACAGGGAATCTGCGTAGCAGTGGTATGATTTCTTTAATTAATTATTTACTATTGAAATATTTTAGTGGAAATTATTATGAAACTACTTTTATTTTACAAAACACATCCACTCCTTATGCCATGAGTTACTTACAGATGAATATATTATCGTTTTCATTTAAATTCTAATGGCGAAATCAGTACACGTATTTAACACTAAAAGATGATGGCGCTTTAGGATGTTTTTAGCTGGAACAACTTTCCTTGGCTGTTTGTATGAAAATTTCAACCGACTGGCGGTCCATATCTAGTACGTCAATGGTTTGCATGCACTATAAAAACAACAGTTACTTTACAGCGAGTATTTCCTCTTTTATCCGTAGTAATTCTTACTGGCGATAAATCATTCACTATAGTTCTCTGTCTCATCTGTGAACGTTGGTACACAAGCTTATAGCCGATGTCATCTAGGATCGTTTTATTGGGCATTTCTTACTTTACTTAGATTTTCCCAGTAAAATTCTCAATGAAACACAGCTAACTACAGAAAATTATAGATTTTATTTTAAAAAAATATTTTGAAAATACATACTTTGTATTTAGGTAGTATTTAAAATACAAAAATCAAACGTATTTTGAATATGAAATTTTAAATCAAAAAAGTATATTTAATTGTTTTCTTAACATTTTAGAAACGATTTTGCATTCATAAAATTTTGTTTATTGACAAATTGCAAACAAAATTCATGTCGAATAGATATTTTAAATAATTTTTACTTTGCGAATTGCTAATATAAGCCACACTACGGGTTGGGTACGTATTGCCTACTTGGAAAAGAAGTTAAGTAGTAATGAGGGGGGCATGCCTTGACTCACTATACGATTTGGGGTGAGTGCGTGTTTTGGTAGGTATATGCAATTTTTTGTTCAATGTTGACAAAAGTATACATTTAATTAATACTTTTCTCGGTTTTGACAGACGAGATTTGTCTCTATCCCGTTTATTTTACTACTCACAAAATAAAAATGAATAGCAAAAGTTAAACAAAAACAGTTGCCGCAGTTATTTGATTTACCCTAGTTTAAATTTCCCTTTCGAAAAATCCCCTTATGACCAAATCATGCTGTCATGTCAGCTGTCAAAAAAAAAAAAAAACGAACAGGTACGTCATTTTTATAGAAACTGACGTAATTTGCCAAACATAAATAAATTAAACAACAAAATAGTAAAAAGCTTCCAAAAAGCAGCTAAAAAACGTCCTACTTACAAATAATGTGAATTTTATTTATGTATTTATTTATTTTAGTAAAATAGTATACCCATTTGCTGTTCATTTTTAATCGTGTGAAAGTGATTTGAAATACCGTTATCTAAATGTGGGGGCGAAGTATTCAATAAAATTATTAACCATACCTAATCAATGTAAGTTTTTTTTTGTTCAGCAAATAACATGTTTTAGCAGCAAAAAGTAAACTTAAAATTATTGATACACACACCCAAAAAGTTTACTAATTGCCTTCACTGCTGAAATTAGAATTTTGTTTTTTTCTTCTTTGATTCGTCTTTGAACTTTTTAGTGTGAAATTTTTTATTGCTTTTTTTGCCAAACCCTGAGCGTCCAGCAATAAAGTGACAAATACAAAACTTAAGCTTCCATTCAGAGAAGCAAGTGAATATAATCTACAGCAAATTACGACTAAAACATTAGGTAGTGTGTTGTTAAAAACACAAAATGCCTATTAAGATAATATGATTCCCATGATGTAGATCTGACAAAGTCGTCGTCACAGTTGGGTACCTACCTGAAACATCCAAGCAGCAGGTTGTTTATCCAAATACAAATGGAAAACTATGCATAGAGGTCACCGGCAACAACGATAGAACCCCCTTTATAAGTTTCGTGCGATGTGTGCGGCTGCCGCTACCATAACTCGTCATCGCCTCCCAAATAACAATGCTGACAAAAATCAAGCTACAAAAACAAAGCAACTACCACTGCCGCCCTCCATGTGAATTTAAATCTAATTCGTCGGTGAGATAGAAACGCAAACGGTCGACCGAGCTACAACGAAGCGAAGAATACCCCCACGAGCAAAACGCAGATCTAAATAAAACAAAACATAATCACATAGAATTATAGTTGCGTTTAACCATTCTAAATTCCAAAGAGTGCCAAATGTTTGGTGTAGATGGTCGGTCAGTGAATTTAGTGGCGGCGAGCACTTTCAGAACTCAGCTGCGAAATATCAAATGCTCGAGAGTTTTCTAACCTTTTAAAGCAATAAATCTCATTCCGGTTTCCTTTTTGTTAAACGAGACACACGGCAAAATAAAAAATAAAAAATAAAATAAAGTCTGTCTTGCCATACTTGTTCGACCTGTTGTCCAACGCCGGCTTGGTTAATCGTCATCATCAGAATATTATTTTGTATTCCATGTGTTATATATATTCTATTGCTGAAGTTATTATTTACTTTTTTTACGATTCCGTGGAGAAAAATAAAAGAAAGTTCACCGGTTGACCTTAAGCGGCAGTTATAAGCAAACAGCAGTGTAAACGATTTTGCAGTAGTTTTACACATTAAAATGTATTCACCTGGTAACTATCCCATATTTTCGTGGACGAAAAATATTTTTGAATGTTGAATGTGATTCGATGATAATGTTGTTCGTTTAATGGTTCTTTTTTACTTTCTTGAATGTTGTGTTGTTATTTTTTAATTATAATTAAAATCTACTGTACATACTAAGCACTTTGTCATTTTTTGTTTGTTTATTTAATCGTTCTTGTTTGTTTTGGTACCCCAAATCTTATCTATAGCCACATACAAATAGTATCTCGTTTCTTTTTTGAAAAAAGTTAGTAAAGTTTTGTTCCTTCAATTGCAATATGCAGATGATGCTTTGCTCGACGACATACTATGCACAGTAGGACCAAATGACTTAACAATTGGTTAAATTAATATTTTTTAATCAAGGTTTATTGTAATTATTTAACTTAAATAACAAAATACATCTGTTAACTGATACCTATGCCATTTCTTAATTGCTTTTCATGACAAATTTATCAGTCTAAGTTTCACATAGAATCATTTTATGATCCAAGTCTAAATTGCACATAGAATCGTTTAATGATTTAATTGTATTATCGCTCGTCTAATGTTTTGAAATGTGCCGTGTAAGTGTATGTGAAGCATGGAAACCATATATAGCAAGTCATCCAGTTTTGTATCGTTGATTATGTTCAACGGACATGTTCCTAAGAATCACAGCATGTTTTCTCCAGCATGGAACTCTTATTACATAAATTGAAATCGAAGGTCTTGAGCTTGAATCAAGACCTTCGATTTCAATTTTATATATGTGCCTAGCAGGTTGCAAACTGATGGTAACTGAAGAATCGATAAAAATCGTTTTCATTGTGGGGCTGTATAATATGATATGCAAGTTGTGCGCATAAAGCAAAAAAAAAAAAAAAAAAAAATAGTGCCGTGTTAGCAATACGCTAGACGATTATAACACAATTGAGTCTTTCAAATGGAAACTAAGTATACAAAACCAATTCAGTTAAATCTTGAAATCAACAGTCGCAAAAGAACCTTAAATTGTTTTGATATATCGCTTACTTTTCTTATATTCTGTCCCACTGTGCAAGACAACGGTTGCGCTTACAATATTGTTTGAGTTTCAATTTTTATTAAAGCTCTCAACACGACCCTTGTTTCTATTTTAATATTTATTTAAAATAAATTCCTATTTGCGTTCTATTGTATTTGTGCAAACAGTATTGAAATGTTTATATGCTGACGTAACCCCATTACTAGATAGGAAGACTATAATAGTAATTGAAACATTGCAATCTGCCTTGTATTATTTTCGTCTTTTACACATTTTACGCATTCAATAGTCGTATATGTGTTTATCATCATTAACCAGTCACTTTATTTGGGGGTACAGTTTGAATTGCTTTTAAAATGATCGTTTTTGTTACGAAAGGTCGGGAGGTATTGTATGAATTTTTATTTTAATTGAATTAAAATAGTCATTGTTATTCTAGAAGATGTGACGCATAATAAAAAATGCGATCAAAACAAGAAGCTGGAAGAAGCTTTTATAATTCAAATAAATTGTATTCTTTGCATAGACGCGGCATCCCATTTTAACGTATCCGTAATCATAAATCTGTAAACTATACACAAAGTACTTTGTGTCTCGTGCCCGACAGTTATACAACCAGTTAATTTGACTGCATATATTCTTGGTTTATTTCAGCTTATCTTTGAAAAATCATAACAAAATAGCATATTCTACAGAATTATCATTTCCTAAGGATTCCCTGAACATGATTAATTGCTTTTATAGCGGCTTTGTTCCTTGAACCATCCCCAGGGATCATCCAGGATTTTGACAGCCCGTAGTTTGACAATTGTCAAAAAACTAGGTTTTTTTTGTACTTTTCATGATAAAGAAGAATAAGATCAACTGACAGTATTCCCAACTGTTTATCAATAACAAAAGTTGTTCAAACAAGAATGTATAGGTTAGGTTTTAGACAAAGGTATATCCATTATAATGTTCATATGAGTATATATAGTTTCTACATTTAACCACAAAGGTCTGCTATTGAACACTTGGAGAAGGGATGCATACCAAAAGTTCTACTATGGCAGAGTCAAAAACAGAACGGCAGTAACATAGGAAATATGATAATGATAATGTACCTACTCAAGTGCATCCTCGTCATTAAATAAGTTTCCCCGAGTAAAGAGTCCCATTTTCTTGTTTGGTCATATAATTAACAGTTCGTGGCCAAAAAAATAAAACAATCCCATGGATAGCTCTTTAAATTGTTTCAGTCAGCAAGAAGTTTATAACAGTTCATATTAGTCTCCGTCTCCAGTTACGTATAACAAATCGTTGGAGATCTCCACTACATATTTTTTATTTTGTTTCCTCTGGTCTGACGTTGTTTATACGCACGACAATTTAACAGTTGAAGACGAAGTTTTTGACTATAAGCATGTATAGTTTGTCATTGTATCTTCTCCGTTACATGTTGTGTTCTTTGCCAACACAAACAGGACCATAAATCATTCGTAAATTTTTTTTCTCGAATATTTCAATTCTCAATTTCTGACTCAGCACGAAGAAATAGCGATTAGAAAGTCTCATACACTGATATTGGGATCCGACTATTGTTGATGAGAGCATTATACTTGAAGGTGAGTATAATGTATGCCACCTTTGACGCAGCACCGAGAATTCTTCCGATAGGTTTTATAAGTTTGACTAGACATGGCACGGATGGGGGGGAAACGATATTAAATTCTTGTGTATCTTCCAAAATCTTAGGCCTCTTCCAGTTTCTGAAAATTTCGAAGGTCTAAAGTTGCATTAGTATTTACTTTCCTTATATGTACTTTAGGTTTATGTGTGCATTTACTCCTAGGTTTTTAGGTTTATGTGAATGTATTTTATGATTACCATTTTGTGTATGTAATTCAATTACTTTATGCAATGTTGTCAAGTCACTTTAATTGAACAAATTTCATTGTTCGAATGTTATTTTCGAAAAAAACAATCCATCACATCACCTAAAATTAATTTGTATACTTTCATATTTCCATGCAAACTGTCTTAATTTTTGATCAAAGCTTTATATTTTCATAATTATCAAAAACTGCATGCTTTATAGTTCAACACAAAATACGTTAAATTCCGATGACTTTACTTTGTTTTTATTTCAGTAAGCACACACGATAATTACCCTGAATATCAAGAGTCCGAAATGGATGATCGTGATAGTTTGTATTTCGATACAATCTCTTTGGCTGGATCCGAAGCGGCAAACAATCGACGATCACTATCTCAGTCTCGCATGACCATATATCACTCAGCAGTAGATTTAGCATACGATGGAACTCCCAAGCGCAACAGTCGAGGCTTGGATAAAAACGGATTTGGTAATTATAAATCAAATGACATTAAAGAAAACAAAAAACGATTAAAAAATTCTAATACAGTTAACTATCGTAATTCTGCAGCGGCGCTGACCACTGTGATCAACAATGGTGGAAATGGCGATGGCAGTGGACCCTACATGGATCAAAACAATATAGCTTCCAATAACAATGGACTAAATGATGAGGTCTCTAGCCGACTTATCCCTAGTAGTTCTTGTAATAAAGATAAGAAATTGCCAATTACGTACTCCCAGTGGAAGTTTAGGGTAACGAATTTTACACAAGCAGAAGCACTTATTCAATTTCTTTTTTTTTTGTTTCAAAAAGAAATTTTTTGTAATTTGCTTTTTATTTTTTGACCATCTAATAATCTTTTTGGACGAATTAAGCTTTCAGGGTTAAATGATTGTTTATTTTTGTAAATTTTCCATGTCTAGCAATATTTTTTTTTACGGAACACCCGCTTCGTTTTGGAATTAATTTGAACATTTTTCGCTTTCCCTTTAAATTTTGTTTTTGCGTTATGCACAATCTTTGAAAATATGATAAATTTTTGTCTGTATTGAAGCACTTTTTATGTAAAACATCTTTGAAAATACAACTTGTTTGGACGGTCAGCTTGTGGGAACGGGTAATGGCAATTTTTTGCATTTAGGGGCCAGTCTTTTAAGCTCTGGTTAAATTTAACCATTTGCTGGTAACAATAAAAACACATACAAAATCTATGGTTTACAACTGAAATAACCAGTAGTTACAAATAACCAGAGTTGAAAAGACTCGCCCTGTGGTTTCTTTTTTGTTTAGTTTTTTTTAATGATATTTTGTGTTGAATACAGGTAGTGAATTTCAGTGAGTGCTTCTTGTATGTGCAGAACATACATTTTATTGCTTTGCAATGAGTCTCGTTATGAAAAGTAATATTTGAGTATGGCTTATTTTAATGAGCTTATGTAGTAAAATAATAGCTTCAAATAAACTTTTAAAGTTATTAAAATAATGCTGCTTTTAATAAGACAATATTTTAGGGTTTAAGCCAATTGCATATTTTACAAAATGCAAACTATTTCATATCGACATTGCTTAACAAACATTTAAAACAACGCTTTAAAATAAAATAGTAAGAAACATTAGTTAGACTGCATGGATAATAATATTTTATTGTTGAGTTTTTTTCAAATCAATAGCAAAAAGTTAACCTTAAACATTTTAGTAATTAAATATAAAAACAAACGAGGGAACAATGAACGTAGAAAATGACCAACTAAGGGGTTTGCCCAACTGTTCAAGAAAGAAAACATTTAAATCTACGTTTATTTATATCTGCACTCTTCTATATCACAACTAAGGCTTACTTGTCATAAAACTAATGTGACCACAACTCCACCACTTCACATCTTCAGATAAGGATATGCTTGTAGGGTTCGCCGATCCATGTCACAGGCCAAATTAATGCTGGTGTCGTTGCATTTGTTTGTTCCAGTAGTTTTAATGTCTGCCTTTTCTGTTTCGCGATATTAACGAGTTATGCATCTATGTAAGTAAGTTTCCGTTGTTACAAAGCCAACCCTACTGAGGAAAATCGGAATAAGTTTAAACAAGCCAGGAAGGCCTGCAATGTCCATATTCGACGGACCAAATTTTTACATGACCAAAAACTAAGGCAAAAAATACTGCAATGTCCAAAAGGCAGTAAAAATTTTTGGTCATTTGTGAAAAACATGAAGAATTCTTCCTCATCCTCGGTCCCAACGCTCATCGATGATGATACTCCAGTGGTTAGCTCTCTTGCGAAAGCTAACCTTTTTGCTAGGCAGTTCGCCGCCAACTCTTCGCTGCCAGAGACTCCGCCAGTTCTTGAGCGCGTTAATGATTCCATGGGACAAATCTTCTTTCGCACTCGTGCTGTGGCGAGGGTCCTAAAGGATCTCAACATACACAAATCCGCTGGCCCGGATGGTATCCCCGCTATTGTTCTGAAGAGGTGTTCTTCAACGATGGCAAAACCATTGCGTAAGCTTTTCCATCTATCCTATTCTTCTGGGCTCGTTCCGAGTAGTTGGAAAACAGCATTTGTCCAGCCTATACCCAAAAAAGGCGAATCCTCCTCTCCCTCCAATTATCGTCCGATTGCACTTACGTCCCTTCTTTCTAAGGTCATGGAAACGCTGATAAATTATCAGCTTAAGAAATATCTTGAAGAACGAAAGCTTCTTAATGACCGGCAGTACGGCTTTCGCAGCAACAGGTCCACTGGTGATTTGATGGCATATCTCACCGAACAGTGGAACAAATCTTTACATCGTTTTGGAGAAAGTAAGATTGTTGCACTCGATATTTCAAAAGCATTTGATAGAGTTTGGCACCAGGCTCTCTTATCGAAAATGCGTGCCTTCGGTATTGATGAATCCTCCTTCGTTGGATTAGAAACTTTCGTTCGAACCGTTCAATACAAGTTGTACTGGACGGGTTCAAGTCTGAAACCCACAAAATAAATGCTGGTGCGCCAGAGGGCTCCGTTTTGTCTCCGACCCTCTTTCTCATTTTTATAAATGATCTCTTGTCTGTAACTTCTAATCCAATTCATTGTTTCGCTGACGATAGTACCCTTAGCTTTTCATATTCGTTCCCAGACTCACATCCCTCCCTTTCAGGTGTGGAACTGCAACGGCAAAATATGATAAACTCATTAAACTCTGACTTAAACAGCATTGTACAATGGGGAATAAAAAACCGCGTAGAGTTTAATGCTTTGAAAACTCAATGCTGTCTTGTATCGTTGAAGCGAGATATACCCCCCTTGCCACTGTCCATGTGTGGCACTTGCATCAGTGAAACCGAACATCTCCAGATTCTTGGTATGTGTATCACCGACCACCTCTTGTGGAATGATCACATATGCGATGTCGCCAAAAATGCCGCAAGATGTCTAGGTTTTTTAAGACGATGCAAGAACTTCTTTTCCCCTTCTGATCTGGCTACCATCTATAAAACTTACATACGGCCAAAGCTTGAGTACAACTCCCACATTTGGGCTGGTGCTCCAGTAACGTACTTAAGTCTTTTGGACAGTATCCAGAGAAGAGCATTTAAGATGATTGGTGACCGTACCATCGTTGAGACTTTTACGTCACTTGAACATCGACGTAATGTCTCATGCCTCACCCTCTTTTACCGTTACTTTAATGGTTTATGTTCTAGTGAAATAGCCAGTTGCATTCCACCCCTTAAGATATTCAACCGTAATACCCGCGCCTCCAGGAATGCCCATCAGTTCACCCTCGAGCCCAACTTCGGACGTACGGTCATGTTCAGAGAATCGTTCTTTAGCCGTACTACGCGAATGTGGAACTCTCTTCCACACTCTGTCTTCCCCAGTCATTGCAGTGTTCAGGAATTTAAGACTAATGTTAACCGACACCTCATCCTTAACCCTCTCCGTCTATCCCATTTTTCCTAACGCTCGCACTGTGCTTTGGCATAAAAAGGGAACAAAAACCCCTTGAGTGCGTGCCTATTATAAAAAAAAAAAAAAAAAAAAAAATCTACATGAGAAACAGAAAATCATCTTAGTTGGTGTTGCTTGCAGTTTGTTCACGATGATATATTTATCTTGAGAGATTCTTTGAATCTTATTAATTCAGATTTAATCGCTCCTGCTGACATTATTCATATATTTTTCAACTTGTGAACTTTATGAATCAACCAATGAAGAAAAAGGAACGGGTGTTGTGCACACGTATAGTGTACAGGAGTGAGGCACCAAAATGTTTGCATACATTTAAACATCCTAAATTTTGTCACGGCGAGAACAGAAGGATGTAGTGAGTTAGCTCGCACCGCTGCTGTCAAATGCATATAAAAAAAAACAACTACACTAAAATAAAAGTGCCGCAGGGCTCTCCATTAATGTTTCATTTTGGTCCTTAATTCACTTTTTTTTCTACTCGAGCGGTATGCACTGGGGTGTTATCATGTTGAAATGTCATTGTAATGAAAAAAAACATTTAAATGTTTTTTGAAGCAGCCTAAGACATCATCTTAGATGAAACTAATTGGAGTTTGAATTCTCTATAGATTGAATTAAAAACATTCAATCTTCTTTAGAAAAAACCTTGATTCTATTTGAATCGAAATTCTATTTAGCAGTATAATTTGCAAAAGGCTCTAGAATTGTAAAGTAAGATAAAAAAGGCAAAATAATCGTATGATTTATTTTAAATATTTTTATGGGATTAGTTTATCGTGGTTTGAAGAATGGAAAACCTCAGTTTAAAATTTATATGCAAAATCAGGAAGGGAGATAACTGATGGAAGCAATGTATTTTGTGATGTCTTCGATTTATCGACTGAAAAATCCATCATAAACATAACAAAACCAACAATTAATTAAAAAAAAAACATTTAAACAAAAATCGTTTTTTTTTTTTTAATATTTTCAAAAAAAAAAAAAAAAAAACTTCTGGATCGTTTAATCACCTTTTTATATTGTACTTTTTATTTATCAGTAATTATTTTGATATTTTCAAGACTAATTCTTTGATTCATACACAATGGCCTTGCACTTTAAGAATAACAACTATGAATCTCGCTCGAATAGTAGTCAGCTATCGCATAATTCAGACTTCAGAAAGAAAGTTGATTGAAAAAAAAAACAACAAAAACTTTAGTTAAGTATTCTATACACACTTCATACCAGCTTAGTTTCTATTGCATGCCGGCCGGTACGTCATAATTTATGTATTTTTTTGCAGTATATCTTGTTGAGCCAGGTTAACATCTGAGTTAATACATAATATTAAAAATAATAATAATACATAATATTAAAAAGTTAATTAGAAGATTCTCATTAATTTATTGTTTTTTTTTTCAAGTCTAGAAGTCACCTCCATATGAACAGAACAAACAGTATATTCAAATAATCAGCAAAGCGTGTAGTTTTGCAAACCGAGTCTAAAGTGCATTGCATAGTAATCTACAAAAAAATTCTACAAATACATTTTCTGTGGCGTGGCTTTATTCAATTATCACTTTCTTTTACAAATATACATATACTATCAACCACCAGTCGGCTGTCTTTATAATTATTAGTCTCTACAAAATGATCATGACCTGCATAAATCAGTTCACAGCCAAAATAAATTTCTTCTAATTATTCTTCTGCTGCAGAATTTAAAAGAAGTACAAAATATAAAATATCAACAAAAAGAAAGATAAATTTAGCTTCTCGATCCTCTCTGGTAACATAAACATTCACATTTATTTATTGTATTTTCTTGTATGCGTCATAAGTTTCGCGTGAACAGCTCAACTTTTGATTCAGACTTTTCTCAGTCAGTCACTACACTACCGGTAGCTAGAGAGAGTGTAAAATAAGTGATTTTTTCCGGTTGAACATTTGTTTTGATTATCCCAAGTATGGGTAATTGTGAAGCATACATTCGTGATGCGATTGAGACTTTACAATATCGCCCCAAACACGGACCTGTGAGTTTTTTTTTTAGTTTTGTAAATTTTATTACATTATGATACAATGACCTCGTGCAGTGGTTAAAATTTATTTATATTTAGCATCTTCGTGCAGTGAAAATATTTCTTTTTTAAATAAGACCATTATTTTATTACATAGATTTGTATTTTATTTAAATTATAAATCAATTAACACTTTCCAAATTGGAGAATTCGAGAATGTATTATTAATATTTGTTTTTGTTCATTTCGTGACTAATTGCATACAGGTTTCTGAAATCAAGCCTGAATTAGAATGTTCTTATCAGAAGTTAAAATTAAAACTGCAGTGTCATAATATTGCCATATAAAATTAACTTTTCATTGATAGATTGACAAATAGAATTCTTACTTCATTTTGGTAAAGGGCTAAGGCTTTACACAGTCAGTCAGAGAACGTCAGTCATCTACACAATATAATCAGTCATCATGCAAAATCCAAAGGATTTTGATTTTTCGCCAAACAAATGCACACATACAGACTTATTTTTACAAAAACATTGCAGATTGATGTCCCCATGCATATTTTTGTCAACCAAAACATTATTTTCAGTAGTTTTGTGTACCTATTGTTAAATTTTAATTCCAAAATGAATTATTGATGTTTTTTTTTTTTAAATAAATCAATTTCTTAGTTTTGTAATAATAACAAAAATTTTACCACCAATTCAAATGTGTTGTAAATATGCTTATGTGCAGGTTTGTCATTGTGTCATTGCTTCCAAATGCGTGATCTACGAGTAAACATATTCCAGTAGCAACTTATGGCTAGTACAATTTTTGTTGCAATTAATTTTATCTTAAAATTTATAACATTTTGTAACTCACATAGATTTTTTTTAACATAGACAAGACGAAGATTTCAGGATGGTGAACGAAGTGTTGATTTTGTTTTGGCTTTCAATGGCGATGACACAAATACATGCAATGAAAATAAAAGAAGTATATTTGAAGCGAATCTTCAAAAAGAAGGTCTTCAATTGGAACGGGACAAAACGCAAAAGATTCATTTTGTGAAAGTACACGCGCCTTTGGAGGTCTTAAGTCGATATAGCGAGATACTTAAAATTAAGCTACCTATGAAATGGGTAAGCTTAATGAGTTAATTATTCCTTGTAAGATTTTCATGAACATTATTTTCTTTTAGCTGAAAGGACAATCTGATGTTAATGATCATAGTTTTCAACTTATGGAAACTATTAAAAGCCTTTTCAGTTGGTGTTGTACTTCTGTAGAACTAGATACATCAAAGTTTCCACCACGGGAACAACGCATACACTGTGAATTTTCAAGGAATTACCTGCATTTGTAAGAGTACACTGCTTATTTTCGATTGAGTGTCAGGGTTTTTAATTCATCTCTTTTTTTAGATTCGACTGGGAAAAGCCAAATTTTTTCGATGCCACAGTTAGAAGTTCCATAATCAATTTTATACTAGAACGACAACATTTTGTTGAAGGCGAAGAAACTCCAGACAATTTAGGGATTGAAAAATTGATAGCGGATAGGGTGTACGAAGCTGCTTATCCGCTTCATGATGTAAGTAGAAATTAGAATGAACTAATGTTGGGAAATATTCAAATTTTATATTAATAAAGGATAACGATAAAGACTTGCTGTTAAATGAATGGGCTACGGTGCGAAAATGGAAAGAGTAAGTAAAGCCATTTTAATAATAGAATACAATCAATTTATCTTTAAATAGCCACCAGCCTTTGGATAATGTGAGAGAATATTTCGGACCTAAAGTTGCCTTATATTATGCCTGGTTAGGATTTTACACACACATGCTTATACCAGTTAGCATAATTGGTATTTTGTGTTTTGTATATGGCTTTGCTACTTGGAGTTCGGACACTATTAGGTAAGTGGACAGCAGGAATATGCAAAAGTTGAAATCTCATATATATGATTTATTTTTCCAGCAACGAGATCTGTAAGGCAAACAAAACAACTTTGATGTGTCCACAGTGTGATAAGAGATGTGATTACTGGAAGCTTCAGGATACTTGTAATTCATCGAAAATGAATTATCTGATAGACAACAATGTGACTGTAGTGTTTGCTTTTGTTATGTCTGTTTGGGGTGAGTCAATGAGCACATTATCTCAAATAATCTCAATCAATTGTGTTGAGAGTTTTTTAAACCATGTTTCCTTGGAGAATTCAAAACTGAGCTACTGCTGAACTCTCGATTATCATCTTGATTTTTATTTTTCAACACACCATGACCATGAGCCCTGTGAATTCTATTCGAAAGTCTGACTGGACTGGCTACGTTATAATTTAGCTTTTTCATAGTGTGACTGACCAATCCTGGGTTTACTTTAATTTCTTTACTTTATTTTGTCTTGACTTCCAACAGCCGTTTTACTGGCATTCATCACGAATTGTAAATAAGATTCAAAGAGTCGCTTCTTGCTGTCCAAAGAGAAAATGGTTAATGTTCGATCTCCTTAATTCTTTTGTTTCAAATTCATACGCAGAATGGCTAGAATCTAATCTAGGCCGCTGATTTTACCCGCCAAGATGCTGTTTACGTTCGGTGCCAAGATGACAGATAGCATATCGTCTACAGACAGAAGAAATATGATTTAATACAAACATTAGGATGTCTCATTTACTTAGACATAGTCGGAAAGCTATTTTTTATGCCGAGTAGTATTTTCTTGCCTTGTTGCATGAATACATTATTAACACGTTCTCTGTCTAATGTATCATATCTGCACACATCATAAAATTTGTATCTGGTTCTCCACGTCCAATGTATCATTTTTGATACAAAATCAAAGTGATTTTCCATTGTGGATGAAGGGTGTAAAAAAAGTAAAATATTAACAGTAAAATATTAACTGTTGCGTCTCCTCAGAATTCAGTTAGGATGTCATTCAGCCTAGTTGCTTTATTGTACAGAAGGTGTACTTATCTAGTGCAGAATATCTTATCTAATTGATTTAAAGATACAAAAACAAATACATATTTTTTAACTTTACTTCATTTTATCTACAGCTGTTCTTTACCTCGAGCTGTGGAAACGCTATTCCACTCGTCTGATGCATCAATGGGGGTTAATAGGATTCAGCCAAGAAATTGAACATCCACGTCCACAATATCTGTCAAAACTGCAAAAAGCACAATCGAAAAAACTAAAATTCATCAATAATGTTCTCGAACCGGATGTGCCTTTTTGGAGAGCAAAATTTCTTTCAGATCTCACCAGCTATTCAATTATGATTTTATTTGTAAGTTGAATTTTCAAAAATTTAATTAAACTGTGATCTAATAGAATCTTTTTTAGATTTGCGTTTCAATTATAGCGATTTTCTCATTAATCATATATCGAATGGCTCAACGAGCCTCGCACAGTATTTTAGGAAATGAAGATACAGCCACGTATAAAATAATGGTCTTGCCACTTACTGCTGGTATTATCGATTTAATTGTTATATCAATACTCGATTATGCATACTCATATCTCGCGGTATTTCTTACTAACTTGGAATATCGTCGTACTCAAACAGAATACGACGAAAGTCTGACAATCAAAAACTACGTATTCCAGTTTGTCAACTACTACACCTCGTTGTTCTATATTGCCTTTTTGAAGGGCAAGTTTGTGGGTTATCCGAAAAAATACAATCGGATATTTGGCTTTCGCCAGGAGGAATGTGCTCCTGGCGGATGCCTCATGGAACTTTGTATGCAATTGGTCATTATTATGGTGGGCAAGCAGGCTGTAAATGCAATTATTGAAATGCTTATTCCTTATGCGACAAATGCTTTGAAAAAAGTTGGAACTAGCTTTGGAATCAAACGCAGACGTAGTCAGGAGAAATTGGTTGCTTGTAATCAATGGACTGAGGATTATCATTTAATGCCATGGACGCATAGTTCGTTGTACTTTGAGTATCTGGAAATGGGTAAGATAAATGTAATGTGGATTCCTAATATATTTTGTATTTAAATCGTTTACTTTTAGTACTTCAATTCGGATTCATAACTCTGTTTGGGCTGGCTTTCCCACTTGCCCCTCTTCTAGCTCTAATTAACAATGTGATAGAAATGCGTTTAGATGCATTCAAAATGTTAAAGTTCTTTAGAAGGCCAGTGGCGCAGAGAATACGAAACATCGGAGTTTGGTACAACATAATGTCGATTATTAGCAAAATTGCTGTGGCATCAAGTGTGAGTTAAGATTATTTGGTTTACACAGGCAGACAATTGATTTTATTTTTCTATATTTAACTTAAAGGCAATGATCATAGCATTCTCAACAAACTTAATACCAAAATTAGTTTATAAGGCAACTACCCATGACAGCTCTTTAGAGGGATATTTAAATTTCACTCTGGCACATTTTCATACGGAAGATTTTCAAGTAAATATTTTTAAGATTTAAAAGCAAATAATTTTTGCATTTGTGTACATATTTGTCTTAATAGGTACAACCTCAAACGAGCTTATTTGAAAATGTTACCAGATGCTTGTACAGTGAATTCAGAAATCCTCCATGGCACGAGCAACCTTACAAGAGACCATTGGTTTATTGGAGAATACTGGCAGCTAGGCTGGCGTTTATTGTTGTCTTTCAGGTATGTACTTGTTTATAAACACTGAAATTTCAAAAACCAAACAGACTGTTTATTATTCGCAATTGGATGATAATGAGAGTATATAAAATGATCTTAGTGGGTCTGTACGGAATTGCATTCTTCTCTATACAAAAAAAATTAATTCCATAACATTCAATAAGCAGTTTAAAATATAATTTGTCCACACACAATACGCGAAACACAATAAAACTTAATACTTTTTTTAATTTACAGAATATTGTCGGCATGATTCAAGCATTAGTTGCTTGGTCTATTCCGGACGTGCCAGGAAAACTTCGTAAGCAAATAAAACGTGAAGACTTTCTTTTGCGCGAAAATATAATTGAATACGAAAAGAAAATTGCGGCTGAATTGGCAGCTCAATCTCGCAGCCAATTGCCTTTAATTAGTGATACGACGCCACTTTTGAATCAACGAAACGATTTATCAGAGACCGATGTTCTGAGACGACGCCATAATAATATAAACGGTGACAACAACGACGATCAAACAACATCAGTCTAGTTTTAATTTATAAGTAAAAACAAAATGCATTTAAAACTGCTTGGAATTCTTTATGTAAAAAAGAAAACTATTAGAAAAAGGAATTTCATTAAATTGTAATTAAAATTAATTTTAAGTAAGTTCTCATACAAAAAAGTATATAAATGTGCTCAACAAAGCTTTATACGTTATATAAATACTGCACAAGTATCTACATAATTTCACATGATGGATAAAGCTTTAAAAAAGTTATTATTAAATAGTGTTTTGCAAATCAATTTGCAAAGATAGTTTGTTTTTAAAAGATGAATACTCAAATACTGCCTTTATTTACAGATTTTTTAATATACACATATATATATATATATATATATATATATATTTATATATATGTAACACGTTTCTTTTGATCAAGTGTTGTGTTAAGCTTTAGATGTTTTTTTTTGTATATATGACAATACAATAACAATATCTAACACAATGCGAAACGTTGCGTTAAGCTTAATCAAAAGCTTTAATCAGGCAATATTCGTCCATTTTTTAATTAAACTCAAATGATGAATTCAGCTTTTAAATAAATCATTTACCATTTTTTGCAAAACATAAAGATAAATAATTACAAAACTGCCTTTATTTTTACAGATTTGTTAGAAAACTTTTTTACTTTTGACCCAATGTTGTGTAAAGCTTTTTATGTTTAGAAGATTTTTTATACAAACAATTTAAATTTTTATATTAATACACTGAAATACTGTGCGATAGCGACGTTTTGTTAAAACAAAAGCTTTAATCAGGCGCTTTTGGTCCACTTTACAATGACACATAATATCGGTTGTTTAAAAAAAAAACTCAAAAGAACTAATTAAGAAGAAAGCACATCACATTAATAGAGTTTTTTTTGTATAGGAACTATTTAATAACGTTGTTAACAATCATGAACAAAAAAGTATAAAAACCCAGATTAATCAAAAAAAATTATCATTCTCCCCCGTGACCAGAAAGCTCGTACCTTAACATTTAAAAGAAGACATACATTATAAGTGTACCAAATTGTTAAATATACAAATATGTCATACACTCACAAATAATGTACATATGTAACTGCAAACAAAAATGCAATATAAAAAATATTTAAATAATTATTGTACATATTTTAATTTGCAAATAACATTTATTTTCAAAAACTTTTTTTAAAAGCTTTTACATGGCATATATATTAAATAAATAAGTTATTTACAATAAAAAATATAATATATACCTAATTTATTTGATGTTTTAAATAAAAAATGTTTAAAAGTCATATATTTACAAAAATAAAAATAATAACAATAAAGAATTGTTGTATATTTATTACAAATGGATACAATTTGTTGAAATAAAATTAAGAAATTATAATATGATATTTAAATATTTATATGCGTTGAAATCTCAAAATAATATGAAAACACTATTCTGTTTGCACACAAATATTTTTATACATACAAATGTTAATATTATTCTTTTTTTATATTTCATAACAAAATATTGTATGTAAAAAAAACATTTTAGAAAAAAATAAATATAGGTACCTGGTTACAACCAATTTAAATAATATTTCTTTTGTTTAGAATTGCTATTACAAACTTTTCAATCATATGCAAGTTACTAACATCTTGGACGATTCCAAGTGTTTGAACACATCTAATACAAAACTTGGAAAGTGTATTAAAAAAAAGCAGATATTTAATGGATACAGGACCTTTTCAAAAAAATATTAAGCATCTCCACCATAGTCGCCTAACTAACATTTAAAAGGCTCTTTCAAAATTGAAATTCCAAGTAATCAAGTCAAGGTTCTCAAGTTTAGTTTGATGGTATGATAATGACTCCATGAACTTCTTATAATTAAGTCTAGTCCTATAAGTTTTTCGATCAATCATCTTATAAATCTAATCTTACCTACTTCTAAACATAATCTAGCATCAACCCCAACCCCGACTCCACTACCAATTTGTTCTGCATTTCCTCAAAAAACATCAAATAAAAATGCAACTTTCAATCAATTCTAAATACCTTAACTTCAATCGTTCTCAAAATCTCAACAACTCCATTCCTTTTCCAGTGTTAACATTAGCACTTTTTTGCAATAACCCGTTAGCACTTTTTTGCAATATTTCTTTACCAAAATATTGACCACAATTTCTTAATCATTAATTTCTGGATCATTAAAAACACTCCTTTTTTCACATGTGCATGTGGTAGTTGACCAAAGATTGTTTACATTTATATTTTGTAACCTCAAACGAAGCAAAAACGAGTTAAAGTTTTTTTTAATATTTGTTCCTTATTCACACTTATTATTTAAGTTCTGGAAATATTAAAAAGAAATGAAAACACACTGCGCGTTTTGTTTTATATGGCTTTGACCATATGATCGATGTAAACAATTTATATGTGGTAAATAAATGCTCCCCCTGCATTTATAAACCATCTAAAAATATTATTTAACACAATATTTTCAAATGCTGATATACCTTTTTTCATTAAAAAATCCGTCACCTTCCCTATACATAAAAAAGGTGATATGGACATTTCTAAAAACTACCGAGGCATTTCATTTATGAACGTTTCAGCCAAAATATTTAGTGGCATACTTCTGGAGAGATTGGAAAAATGGGTGGAAACAAACAATATTTTAACAGACCTTCAATCTGGTTTTAGAAAACAATTTTCAACCGTGGATCAAATATTTAATCTTTCATCAATCATTAAAGCATTTCAAGCCAGAAATAAGAAAGTTTATTCATTTTTTGTGGACATCAAATCTGCGTTTGATTCAGTAAATCGAAGTGCTCTATTTTATAAATTATCACAATTAACACCGAAAAATCTAAAATTATGGTTTTCTCGCGATCTTCACACACGCAAAATCAAACTAGATGGTACTATAATGAGAATCTTTTGGAAATTGTAAAAGAAATAAAATATTTGGGAGTCAAACTAAATTCCACCTTAGATTTTAACAAATACCTATCAGAGAAAGCTAACACCTCTCAAAGTCTACTGAATGTGTCTTGGAAAAACGTTTTTTCCAATAAACAAATAATTCTATCATCAAAATATAAAATATTCAATGCAGTAGTAAAATCAACTCTTTGTTACGCTGCACACGTTTGGGGAGCTTATGAGTACGAAGCTATTGAAAAATTCCATAGAAAATTTCATATACTTTTTAAAAAAACTCTTTGATTTGCCTCCGAATACTCCCAGTTATGCTATTTACATTGAAACGGGGCTACCAAAACTTCTAACAAGTACTTTGAAGTCACAGGCGGATTTCATAATCAAAACAATTTCACACCAGGAGTCCAGACTCACAAAAAAATGCTACTGTATGAACTGCGAAACAAAGACTGCGGTAGTTGGCAAGATGGAAAAATATTGCTGAAGCCTGTAGAGAGGAGCTGATAATTGATTTTAACAACTTAAGCAATTTGAAGGAACAGTTTTACCAAATAATACAGAAGAATTAAGACTTAATACACAATACATTTATTCAAAAGGCTCGTGAATCTGAGAGAAGACTGTTATACTGTCAGCTTAATTTTAATCTTGGTGGTAGAAACTACTTAGACGATTCACTTAATAACAGTGAAATCTCCTTAGATGCTTCTCGGATTGAGTTGCACCCCTTACACAATGAAAGTTTTAATCAATTTTGTACGCTTTGTAACTTAAGATCGAAAGAAGATTGCTTTCACTTCTTTAGTATATGTCCAATTTTAAAATCACAAAGACTAGCTTTCTTCGAAAAAAATACATTAACAATGGCGGACACTCTCCTTATTTTAAACGAGTGTGACTGGAAAAAATTAAGTTAATATTTAAAAGCAATCTTCAGATATAGAATGTTATTAGTAACTGAAAATGTATGATTTTTGAGTTTTTATAACCATGTAAACAAAAGTTTAAATTATAAAAAAAAAAAAAATATTAATAATCTTTAGGAACATTATTGCTAACCAGGCTGACAGCTAAGCTATCATTGTAAAAATTATATACATAAATAAATGAATGATTACTACTTACTTCTACTACTATATGTGGTAGTAAATTGTGACAGCACTTCCAACACTCCCAATTCAATTCAGGAAGGCAAATTAGCACTCCAAAACATCACTCCGAACAGCCTATCGACCAATTTAGGAAGGTTTTTTTTCACTCGGAGGGCCCTCCGACCGTCCACTCGAATATGACATAAGTAACTTGGGATAGCGACTACAGCTTTGTTATCAAACAAAGCATCAATCTTCCTGATCGCTGGTTCATTGAGCTAAAAAAGCAATTGAGTAACAAAGCCTTCATTCGAAGATCTAAACCAGGTACATAAATTGTACCTTTTCCAAAACAAACATTTCAATCAAACAGAAATAAGAAATAAAACTGCTATAGAAAGCTCTCGAATTAGGTTGTCATTGAAGTCACCCTGAAGCGTTTTATGAAAAACCTCAAGTTGCCCTGGTCAACAAATTCTGTGTTTTTTTGAGACTTGGGGTCGCCCTCAACATAAAAATAAAACAAAATTTAATTGTTTTATATTTTGCAATGTACAACAAGCAACAAATGTCAAGTTTTAATTCTGGAAACATATAACTTTTTGTCAACAACACAAAACAAACCCTTCTGCTCTTGGGGCTGTCAAAAAAACCTGCGGGTCGATCCTGGATAAAATTCAACGAACACAACTACAGTTATCAGTCCGTGTTTGTTTTGAATAATTCAACCGCAGATGCGATGCAGAATAAAACAATTAGAAAAATAAAAATTGATGTACCACAAGGAAACGTCTTGAGTTTTTTACTCTTTATTACATTACTTGACTATTTAGAAACTTGAAAATAGGTTGATGGACCCCAAAGTTAATCAGTTTTGCTTTGCTAACGTGTTATAATCTAAAGTGAAAATTCAACATCTATGTAAAGAGAACTAGTAACTACTTACTGAAAAAAAAATCTTAGTTTTAAAAAGACAGAAATATGTACATAACATAATGTATGTATATATGAAATCCTTACATTTATACTTTGTCTTTGATCCATGTAACCTATTTAATTTCTTTAAGCCCATGACTACGTGATATTTGTGAAGTTTATTTTTTGTAAATACAAAAACAACACAATATGTATATTGTTTTATATTGTAATCAGCAGAAACAAGATTAATCACCGTTGCCCCTTAAAAATGTAATCTATTTCCAAAAGTCTTATTCATTACCAGGTTGTTTTTAACGTCAAGGCTATAAAATGTTTTTTTTTTTTTTTATTTTCAAAATATTTTTATTACAATATTATAATCTAACACGTCTTTACCGAATGCAAAGTAAAGAAAATACATTATATATGTACAAATGGCTATATCGTGATGCGTGCATGGTTTTGACTTATTTTTATATAAGGCGAATTCAAGCTTAATAAGTGACTGTAAAATATTATTAGTTTCTGAATAATTTTGTATTTTCTAATCAAAGTAGTCCGGTCAGGATACCGAAACCCGTGCATTTTTTGGGGCAATCTTTTTTTTATGATAGAAATTGGTTTTCAACATGATAAGGATGAAATTCAGTCTGGGAGCCATTTTTCTAATTTGGGCGTTTGGCAGCCATTTTGTAAAATGGCCGCCAAAGTGATCTTTTTATTGTTTGAGGATATTTCCCTACACAGTGGACGGATTTTAATTTTGTAAAGTTTTTTGTGCAACATTTTTAAGGGCAAAGAAATCTTTTTAAAAGACATTTTTCGCTACATCACCCAGTTTCTGAGATATCTAAGATACAAGTAAAAATGTAAAAACAAATTGATTTAATGAGAAAACGTTTATTTTGACATTAAAAGTGCGGTGTCATGTATGTCGTTATTTTTATCTTTACTTTTGTTGTGTGGCTTTGTTAAACAGCCATAGGAGTATAAAACGAAGGTAGTCTCATAATCCAAATCATGGTCGTTTGGCCGCCGTTTTTAAAAATGGCTTCCAAATTGATCGATTTTTTGTATGAGGATATTTCCGTTCCCAGTAGTCTGATTTTAAATTTTGAACATTCATTTTACTCGTTTTTTAAAGCCAAACAAGTTTTATTATAATAATTTTTTTGCTAAATCAAGTAATTTATGAGATATTAGCTATCCGTTTCCCGACGTTGCACTCGTCGAGTTTTATTTTTTAACGCCCAAATTAGAAAAATGGCTCCCAGGCTAAATTTCATCCTTATTATGTCGAAAACCAATTTCAATCGTAAAAAAGGTTACAAAAAAAAAAAAAAAAACGCACAGGTTTCGGTATCCTGACCGGACTAAAGTGTTTCTGATTCTTGGAAGGAATTTTTGTAAGATTACATACTGCAGTTAGACTGCGTAGCTTGCGCTCCATAATTCAATTTATATTGAGAAGTTGGTGAATTAGACAAAAACAACCTGTGTACACCAACACTATTTTTTGGCAGGAGTCATAGCTATTTTGCATGGCTGCTAACGCCAATCATCAGACTCCTTTTTTTCATGTTTATTCGTAAAAACACGTTATGTACTTATGCCTAGACCAGGGCCCGAACCTGGACCTCCAACACTTCGTCATCACACTACGCAAATCTATTTAACATGTTAACATGTTAACATTGTAGTACCTGATGAACTTCCAAATTTTTTTCCTGTTAATATTGTTGATGTTGGTTGCATGCAGTAAAGCAGAATTGAAGTGTTTGAGGCTTTGAATAGCTTGGATGAAAAAAAGGGTGCTCGGCCTGATGGGATCTCGCCCAAGATCATAAAAAAATGTGCATCGTCTCTTGCGTTTCCCTTGTGCTTAGTTTTCAATGTGTCCCTATTTACTGGAAAATTCTTGGATGAATGGAAACCATCTTATATCTCTCCAATTTTTAAGTCAGGCTCAAGACAGAAAGTTTGTAATTACCAGACCAATATGCAAATTATCAGTTATACCTTAAATCTTTGAGAAGATTGTCTGCGACAAACTTCACTTTTTTACTAAAAATATTATTGATGAATCTCAGCATGGCTTTATTTCCGGGAGGTCTACTACAACAAACCTTGCTTTTTATGCAACTCAGTTGTTAAGGGATTTGACAAAGGCTTACAAACTGACATTGTGTTTACTGATTTTGCTAAAGTTTTTGATAAGGTGAACATGAAGTTCTTGTCCATAAACTGTCAACACTTGGTTTTCATTCTCTTTTTTTAAATGGATACGTTCTTATTTGTGCGATAGGATTCAATTTGTTAAAATAGTCAAATGCAATTCTAAGCCTTTTTAAAGTTACATCTGGCGTTCCACAGGGAAGCCATATTGGACCATTGCTTTTCATTCTTTTTATAAATGATATTCCGTGCAGTTTACATTTTTCTAATTATCTGTTGTATGCCGATTATGTTAAAATCTTTAAACACATAAAATCTGTCGATGACTGTATTGCAAAAAGATTTGGATGAACTTGTTTTATGGTGTAGCAAATGTATTGTTTTTGAATGTTTCTTAATGTCGAAGTTTTTCGTGTTTCAGGAGAAGTCATCCAATTTTATTTGATTATTCGATAAATAACTCTGTTTTAGAAAAGGTGTTAAAAAAAAAATGATTTGGGGGTTATTTTTGACCTAAAGCTTTCTTTTGAGTACCACATTGATTTTATAGTTGATAAAGCATATCAGATGTTAGGTTTCGTTAGAAGAAATACAAAAGAATTTTTCGATCCCTACACACTTAATTGTCTTTACTCAGCATTTGTTCAAGGTCAAACCTTGAATACTGCAGTGTTATTTGGAATCCTTTTTACAATTCCCAATCCTTACGGATTGAAAAAGTGCAGGCAAGTTTAATCAGATATGCGTTTAAATGTTATTGATATTTTTAAACTCTGTTCAAGAATTACTTTTAGAAAGAATGTTATGCTTGTTTTATTGTTAAATTAGGTAACTTAGTATTATTTTTTGCATTTAGGTTGTTTTTAAATTATTTTGTTTCTTTTTTTTTTAATAACATTACTGTAAGTTGTATGTACATATTTATTATATATATTAACTCATTTATTTATAATAGTAATCTGTAAGAGGTTGTAAACTCTGATGAAATAAACTAAACTAAACATCAATTCATATACTCATACTATAGTTACGCATAAACAATTTGCGTTTTTTCAATTTCTTATGGTTTAACGATTTATCCGGCACGACGAGTTCCGGTCACTTACACGAGAATCACCTAGACAGCCGGACGACTCTATTTTCGGTCGAAATTATCAAACTTTGTGCCCACTTATACAGGGTGATTGGTAAAAGGTGCACCAAAAAGCTTGAGCGTGTAGGTGGAATTAAGACAAGAAAAAAATCGTATGGGAGGGGGTCTATTTCCCCCGGTTTAGGCGGGGAAAACCGGATGCCAAAATGTATCTTAGTTTTTGAGAAATTAAAAAAAAAATAAAAGTAAAACAAGTAAAATAAGTAAAAAGTTAACTCGTTTTTTATTATTATTTGATTAAAATCGGATGGTATGTAATAAAAAATAAAAAAGGGATAATTCCCTAATTAATAATTGACCCGAGCAGGTCAAATTTGGGAAAACCAAAAAAAAAAGTGTTTTTCTTGGAAAAAAATACTTCTAGTTTTTCTTAATTTCTCAAAAACTAAGATACATTTTGGCATCCGGTTTTCTGTTTTTGACTAAAAATTAATAAGAGCATTGAATTTTAAAAATAAAAATAATAGTTAATTACATAAAATTTTGAAAAAGTTTTTTTTTTTAAATTTTGAGTTTGAAAATTAATTTTTTAAAACTGTTCACTTAAACAACTTAATTTAAAAATTAAATAAAAGAGTAGTTTTCTGGCTTTCCAAAAAAATATAACAAGGTTTTGTATCATTCACCGTTGTTTTTAAATAATTTTTTTTCTGATTTAAGTCAATGTTTTAGAAAATTGCCCCTCCCGCCTAAACGGGGGGGGGGGGCAATTTAAAAACAACGGTGAATGATACAAAGCCTTGTTATATTTTTTTGGAAAGCCAGAAAACTACTCTTTTATTCAATTTCTTACTATTTTTTTCTTGTCTTAACTCCACCTACACGCTCAAGCTTTTTGGTGCATCTTATACCAATCACCCTGTATATTTGCTCAATTTGAAAAGTACATGATACCACCACATGGTTGAAATAATAGTTCTTGTTAGTAATGCACCTTGTTGGGTTTTGAGCATGGGTTTTGAGTGCTTTACATTACTTACTCGACAATCGACTTGTGGAAAGATGATTTTGACAGACCGTAGATGAATAATGATTGAGCTAAAAGCAGTTGACTTTTGTAAAGCGGTCACGGGATTTTGTTGCTCTATAGTTTTTATTTTGTGTTTACTTGTTTTTGAAATAACAAGCCACGAATAATATAAAATAAAATTGACGTTGTCACATTTGTAGGTATAGTGTATAGGTATACTTTTAACTTTATTAAGAGAAAGCTACCCATAGACCTGGCGTTGCTCGGCCATATTTTTCATCTTCTTTTGAACTGATCGCTGCCAAACTTCACAGGATTACCCTCAGGGCTAATTATAGATTGCCCGAAAATTAAAAAATAAATCAATCCATTTTATTTTTAATTTTAACAAGCAAATTTTGATGAATGGAGTCACGAGATATTTAAATGCCAGATCGTATCACGTCTATTCTGTTCAAATTTTCAAACAAAATAGATGCAATTGCAGGCGATATTAGGAACTTATTTGGTCTGGCAAAACAATGGTGTTTATGTTCGGCGGGTCGCGAAAATACTCGTGTAGGTAAAAATTAACAAAATTCGATTAAAGTTCCAAAAATATTTTTATTTCTTTTTCCAGCTGAAAGGTAAAAACATTCTATTGGTACAACTTGAAAATTAATTGTTTTCGTAATATTTTTTGTACCTCAAAAATCTAACCTTACGTTTCTCTTCTATCACATTTTTGTCAACACATTATTTTGCCAAAAATAAAAATAATTAAAAATTATTTTCATTATATTATCGAAATAGCCTTACCTTCCGCAAGAAATTTTTCGTTTGTATAGTCCCCTGGTAAACAAAAACAAAATCAATCTTTTGCTAAATTGATAAAGAAAGTCTAGTCGGTTCTCTAAGATACGATTATTATTTACAATCTAACGTTTCTTTTTTGATTGGACTAAAGGTCGAGTACTGGTTTCAAGTTTTTTTTTTTATTATTTATAGATAATTTAATAGGTATGTGATTGTCAGAAGTTAAAGAGCACCGTGGGGAAAAAAATAAGAGATTATAAATAAAATACTAAACTGGAAAGATGTAGGTATGTTTTTATAAATTAATGGCACTCATTGTTGCGAGGTAAATAGATAAATAGAAGTCTCAACTCACTTATCACATTGGCAGTCAATTTATTATAATACTTATTTGTTTGTCCGCTTAAAATGTATTGCATGTCATGTGTAAATATTTAAATTATAAACACTTTAACGTGTATAGTATACGAAAAAGCACTCGATAGACTAGTAGCACATCACGAGATTTGATATGGGTAACCCTGAGGATGTTCATGGATATGTACGACCAAGTTGAAAAAATGTTAAAATTAAGTTAAGGTATTGTCACAGAAAAATGGGTGTGTACACCAAAGAAGAAGACGCTACCTTCAGTCATTTGCTCTTTACTATCTATGAACTATGAGCCTGTGCCTGTCTGTACTGAGAAATTAGAATCGTGAGTACGCTCGTGATTACACACAAATTATTTGAGGACGTCTCAATTAAGGCGGGTGGAATTTTTGTGAAGTGAAACGATAATGTTTTGCATTTTATAAAGAATAAAACCACCTATATTTATTATTAATATACTTCTGTTTGTTTCCTATTCCAAGAATTTATTTTCTATCACTCTTAATTTTGCTTAACTATAAAAACACTGCGATGTTAACACATCGCCAGTCAAGCAGATAATTAACAATTTTGAATTGGAACAGTGCTCATGATTCCGATATCCGAGGTTTATAATTTAAAGCTGCCTCATGACAGTACTCACCCCTCACCACTCTCACCAACGAACTCTCTTGAGTCCGGACTCAAATTTCTCAGTCTAAATAGGCTCTATAGCTACTTTTGTTGATTATCTACTAGAAATTGAGGTAAGGTGATGAAGTAAATCAGTTTCAGAATATTAGTGGCAGAATGCTTATGCTGGCTATATTCTAATCCACTCTGGCTCATTACGTTAATTTATTTGAACTAGGTATACAGTCCTTCTCAAAAGTAAAGAGAAGCATGAAGCCGAGAAAACGTTACAATTTTTCTTAACAGAAAAAGATCCTCAATCCTGAAAAATTGGTATTTAACATATACCATATTAAATTGATAGTAATTTTCAAAAAAAAAAAAATATATAGAAGATTCGTGAGATTAAGGTCCTGGGTTAAAAAATAATCACAGTGCATCTCATCTCAGTCGTTCTTATTCGGCGAAAAAATGTATGTTTTATGATTAACTACTTAAATTATAAACTTATTACCAAGGAGCAAGTGCGTGCGACTTCGGTTTTATATAGAAACTGCAACTGAAACTGGAATCGTATACCTAGTACAGTAACTTGTTGGTACATATGAATCTTAAAACTTCTATATCTTTTGATACAAGTCATCTAGAAACAAGTTTGATACACCAAAATAATAGGAATTGTTTATTTAAATAACAAAAATTAATATAAAATAAGTGCTCCACATGGGAGTTTATTCCACCTTTATTCCACTTTTCAATGTGGATTAATTTTCCACTGAAGATGTGAATTTATTGCACTTTTAAATGAGAAAGAAGTTCACTTTCTAAAGTGGAGTTGTTTCCTACTGCCTCCTGTGAGAAATAATTGAACTTTCATTGAACAGTAATGTTCTTAGATCAAGAGCCCCAGGCAAATTGAGCTGTCGACTGATCTACTATTTTTTCGGTTGGGTTTTCAAGTTCGAACCTGTTACGTATTTCCAAACGCTGTCGCTACTTTTGACGTAAACCTGCCGGAATAACCACCGACCCATTGACGTATTAGATATGGACCGCCAGTATCCAACTTCACGCGTGTTCCAATATAACTATGGGCACCATCAACTATTAGCAGGGAATCTGCGTAGCAGTGCTATGCTTGCTTTAAATTAATTATTTAATTTTAATATAATTTGGTGGAAATTGTTATCAAACTAGTTTTATTTTGCAAAACAAATCCACTCTACATGGCATTGAGTTACTTGCACCTGAATATGTCATCGTTTTATTTTAATTTAAAAAACGAAATTAGTACACGTATTTAACTCTAAAAAATAATGGCGCGTTTTGGCCGCTTTTAGCTGGAACAACTTTTTTTGGCCGTTTGTATGAAAATTTCACCCGACTGGCGGTCCATATCTAGAACGTCAATGCTCCGAACCATCTGGTCATACTTTTGTAAGTTCTCTATTAATGTCTAATAAATTGAATTATGTAACCTTGAATGAAGGCATTTTATTTTTATTTACATGTGGCCACAACAAAATGCGCGGACGCGACTGTAGTGTGTGAGCTCTATTTGTTTCTATTGGTTTCTATGGAAATTTGTTGTTATTTGTTCATAATAAAATTTATTTTTGAGCATTTGAAGCGATTTGCTGTAAAGAGAATCAATATGCACATAACGAATAGCTCAAAATCTATAGGGAATATACGAATTATTGAAATTCACACAAAACTTTCGTGGTAAACACCTTATAGGAAATGTTTACTCTGGCAGACATTAAGCACTTCGGTACAAACTTTTTCTGAGAGCTAACCTTTTACTTTTAAGCTTTACACAGATTCAAAACAAAATTATTGCGTTCCACAGTGACGTACATACATATACAAGATGCGCTGCGCATAAAACCATTTATCTACAATCCAAAGAAGTTCAAATATTATAATCATTCCTTTATTCATGATAGAAAACAACAATAAAACCGGCAATCTATTTCTATAAAATAAACAAAAGTCATATGTTTTTTTCCATTCAAAGGGTCACAGAAATTTTAGTAGAATTACCACATGTGAGAGCGAGAAGCCACAAACATTTTCCTATAACATATTATTGGCGGTTCCGTTCGCACGACTCTCAGGCATGATGAACATTAGTAATTAAATAAAATTTTAATAACAAGCTCTGTCTCATCAACATTTTGTTATTACAGAAGCAGATATCTTCCTCCTTTGGCTGTTCTTATCACCGGCCCGCGAGTAAAATGCGGAGGCGGGATGTCAACATAATATGAAAATCTCTTCTTGCTTTTAAATGGAAAGTTTATTAGTAAATTACAACAACTAGAACTTTGACATTTTGAATTTTTCTTCTCATATAAAGCTTAGCCACTCACTCGTCGGTTGGTTCAGTTCAAAGAGACTTATTAAGGCGGAAACATTGATCTCTCTAACAACACTTTACCTGAATTTAATATAACTGCGGTTATTTTTATGTGAAATTGATTAAAAGTTAAATTTTAAGTTAAAATTATAGAAGTAATATAAAAATATTAAGAAAATGTTAATTAAACAAAAAGGACGTTACATTTTGGATTTAAATCCTGAAGAAAAGAAAGAATTTCTCAAGTCGTTTGACATAGTTCTTAGTGATTGTGATGGTAAGTGTACCAATTTATTATTCAATAAATATTAAAATCATGGTGTTGATAGAAGAACAGAAAATATTACCAGCTGGTTTCACTCGCCTAATGCATGGTCGCTTTTATTTTCAAAAAACAAATCTCGAGTTGAGTCATTAGGAAAAATCTTTGAATAATTATTTTTCAAAACTTTCCATAATAGCACATGTTTATTTTAAATCAGTGACGAATCTAGGAAAAGAAATTGCATTTGTTTTCTAAGAAACAGATTACTAGACAAGAGGGAGCCTAGCCTCGTGACATTATGAGAAATTTCTCACTGTCAAGGTCAATTGTCAACGTTATACCTCAAGGTTATTTGAATCGATTAATTTGTTTCTTTAAGACTGTGTCAAATTCATTTTACCAATTGCATTAGTTGATTAAAAAAACATTTTTTAAATTCAATTAAAGAATTGAGATTTTCATGATATAGTAACGTTTGCCGGTTGACGTCAATTTTGATAGCATCTTCAACAAAATTGAGTACCTACCAAATTTGATTTATTTAAATAAAAGGCACGACTCAGTTGCATGTACTTGCTCTTGGATGCTGTAACCTTGCAAGCAATTATTTCATGTGAATTAATATCTTATATTCTATAAATTAATTAAATATTGGTATGAAATACATATTAGAAAAAAAATATTTTGAAATTATATTAAACAAAATCCAGTTTTTAGAGGAAATCGCAGTGGACTGTTCTAATGCGCCTCTAAAAAGCTGAATAGTATTTTCCATTATTAATAAGCCTTTAATCAAATTTCACCACAGTGATTATATTTTCACCACTGTGAATTGTTTACAACAGTGAATCGCCTGCCGGCCGCAGGGGTTCGTTCACAGCACCTCTTTTGTTGTTGTTTTATAATCTTATGTTGTTGTTTTATAATATTTCATTCAAGTCTGCTTTAAAAAAACTATTGTAGTCGTGCAAACAATAAACAAAACATAGGTACGTTTCGTATCCTATTCTCGGATCATTGTAGAATTCAGTGTCAGTGTAGAACTCGCGTCGTTTATTTTACCAAAAATTGATAGTTGAGCTACACTCGTGTATACAGTATTTGATATTTCTGGTGGCATTATTTGCTTTGTTTTTTTACTAGGAAATGTTTTTTTGGTATTTTAGTTCATAAAATAAAATTGAGATTAATAATAATGGTTCAAACAAAATCAAAATGATACATTCCTTGCGTTTACCAAAAGAAATATGGCTGACACTGATTGTCATTGGATTTTGTTACTGTGGGTAAAACGAATTCGGCATTACCTAATCATTTGCCAAGGATTATCAAAATGACATTTTACATAAATTGCCTTTTGTTTGCTCATCAATTTTTGTTTTGTTAAGAAATATGGGAAATTTTTAAGATATTCAAAATCTATAAATTTAAGAAACTCTATAGAGGACTAGCTGCCCCTCCCTAGCTTTGTAAGTTAAAAAAATGCCTAGATCTCCAGTGTTAAATTTACATTTTAAAATGTATCACACAAAATTTGTTTTGAAAAGAGATAGGAAACAAAATTAAAAATACAGAAGTGCTTCTTCTTCTTATTTATCTTTGATCGAAAATTTATTACCATTATAAAATAAACACACATAAAAACTCTACAATAACACATTATTCACATAATTTATCATTTAGTACTTTTTCGTACATACTTTGATAGCAATTTATCATAATGAGATTTGGTGTGTTTGTAAAATTATAAAACAAAAAAAAAACATTTTTCAAGACTTAAATGATATTTTTTTATCACCTCGCAAAACTTTACAGATATAAAATCGACCCCTAGGTGATCCCATAAATAAAAAAAAATATCAAAATCGTAGGATAAGAATAAAAGATACTTTAAATTAAAAAAATACTTTTAAATAAAACAAAGAGAAGCAGCAAAAGAAAAACGAATAAATACATTTTGTAAAAACTCAACAGTTAGACAATAGTAAAATGAACCAGCTATTATAATATTATTTATTTTATTTTAAGACTTTTTAGAACTAATATTTGTTTTCCTCACAAGATAATAAATATTGGGAAATAAAATTTTTACTCAACGGGCAATTATTAATTTCATGTACAGAAATCGATGTTTCAAACCCTACATTAGGACGATTTTGAAGCTAAATAAAATGCACGACTGGGTCGCACGAACTTGCTCTTGTAGCAAACTATGGGATTGGGAAAATTTAATTTACGGAATTATGTTGAAAGGTGGAAAAGTGTCCTAAATAGGAATTAAATTATTTTTTTACACGAAACTAATACTTGCCATTTTATTGAGCAAGTAAAAAAGTAGTTTTCGGGATGTCGTCCACTGCAGTCTTTGTATGTATATATGCGCATTTATATATAGGTAGGTACCTACATGTATTGGACATATGACGTTGTCTATACACCTAACTATATTTTTAACGGATTGACGGATTCCATCCGTTCATATTTAATTCACTTTCTCTAAAACGAATCTAAAGATTTTGCTAAAACATTTTCTTCATTGATTTGAAGTTTATATGCAAGAAAGCTATTGTTGCTTTCTGGATAAATTAAAAGAAACAGTTAATTGACATTTTTAATATGAAATCTTTGTGTTGCGATTGAAAGAATATTGATTTTTTACTTGCGATTATAGAAATAGACACTATATGCATTCGCTCAGAAAAAAAAAAATAAAATATTACATTATACGATGATTATAGAAAGATGGAAGAAGTGGGTCTGGATTTTCCCCAAAAATATTTTTTTAGAAAGGCATAGGTAACTTAAACAAATCTAATTGCTAAAACTTCAAAAAAATGTTTAATTTTAACTTTAATTAATTTTGTTTGTTATTATTGAATTATTAAATAAAAACGGTTTTTTTTTTTGCATCATTATTTCCTTATCATTATTGCCATAGAGTGTTCGCCAAATCAGTAGCCCTGTTCAGTGAGCTACTCTAACCTACTCTGAGTAGAAAAGAGCGGGATTTTAATGTTCAGTGAGACATTTTCTGCTCTAGATGTATCTAGATTTGCTTGAAAAGTAGAGCAGAGTAAGTTAGAGTAGCATTTTCTGCAATTGCTTTTGAGGAAGAGTAGGTAGATCGCATGAAGAATGGAAATGTAATTTGCTATTAAAAATGTAAAAAAATTGAAAAATACATCGTCTGGAATTAACTAATGATGAAAGCAAAAAGTTCTAGTAGACGTGCGCCAAATACACATATACACATTTGAAATGTCTGCTCTAACTTCATCTGAAATTTTACAGCTGTTTTACTCTGCTCTGCGCTGCTCTGACCTCATCTTATCTGATTTTTTCTTCGTTGAACACAACTAGTGAAACATTAATTATAACACAACTATCACGGCGATTGTGGATACGCATATTCAATTTTTATAAATTATTTTATAAAGAAAAAACAGACACTTAAACATTTTATCCTATCAAAGATGGACCATGCTCAGCTAGTCATTTAATTTAGTAAGTAGAAAAATCAAGAAAACAACTTTAGAAATTCAATTACTAATTCAGGTAATCTTATATAAAACAAATTCCAATACCGGAAAATTTAATTAATTAAGTTGTTATCAATCTTAATATAACACGCGAGTAGAAGTTAAGCCGGGTGTACAATTCACATTACATAATAATGACTGCAACACCTATCTATCCACTAATTGAATAATAATAATAGGTAGAGATAGATTAGTCGAATTGTAATATCAATTTCAACTAAAATAATCTACACTGCAAATAAAAATGATAATAATAGAATGAACTTGCAAACTAAGTATCAAATCAAGTATACCTATGTACGTAACAATAATACCAATTTTTCAGCACTGATTCATTGTAAAATTTCTTTAACGTCTGGCTAAAAATGAGTTTGAGCTTAAGGATTTTCTCTATTAAATGAAAACTGCATTATGATGATAAGATAACAATGATATTTATATAGAATTAAGTATTTGTTTACAAATTGAATAATTTAGTTTGAAACTAACTTGTTGTCAGCCAGCAGATTGAAAAACCTAGATACATTCCTAACTTTTGAATGTATAGAAAATCTAAAGCGTTAAACGAATAAAAGTGAATTCGTATAAAATGGGACACACATTAATCTGGAAAAAAAAAAAACCAAACAGTCTGGCTGCGATGTTTTTTTTTTTTTTTTTTTTGATATAAAGCGTGGAGTACGATTTTCCATACAAACATCTCACTGCCGATAAGTGTTAAAATCATGTTAATTCTACTCTATGTGGCAACACAATCCAATTGTACCTTTGTATTCAATTATTATGTTCTGATAATAGACGTGTGCGTTTTTTCTTTGGCTTACAATTTCTAACAAAAAGCAGAGGTCAAATTTCACCTTTTTGCTGGTAGATTTTCGATTTTCATTCAAGTATTGAACAAAATGTTTGTTGTTATCTAAATTTTTAGAAATTTAGGTAACAAAACTAAACTAATTTATCTCATCGCTATGAGGAAATCAAAGGATTTAGGAAAATATATATACGACGAGCTTATTTTAATTGAATAAAAAAAAATTAAATAAAACCTCAATATGAGAGATGCATATTTGATTATATGAGAGATGTTATTTTTTTGCTTAATTTTTGCTCTTTGTCAGTTTGCGGTTTGACGAATAAAATTTTAACATTTGACAGTACAAGAAATACATTTTCGGAGTACTTAGGGTCAGATTTCAATGAATCCAATTTTGACATTTGCGGAGTATTCAGTGTGAATTGTCATAATAAAGTTATAAATTTGACACTTACAAATGTCATTTAGGGGTGGACATCTCCAATAATATGATTCTGAAAGACCTTTTTCCATTTTATTTCTTATCAGATACTTCAAGATACCCAAATTCTGACAAATACTTTAAAAATGTTTAAAATTGAAATTATTTTTTTTTATTTCAGGTGTCATATGGATGATGGCAGATCCTATTCCAGAAGCTGGATCCGTTATAAACCTTTTACTTAGGGCGGGTAAAAAATACAAATTGATTTCCAACAACAGTATGCGCTCCGACGATGAATATTTAGAAAAACTATTAGAAATGGGTGTTGAAGATATTGCCAATGTATGAATTGCAAAATAACACTACAATACAAATATTTATTCATTTAATTTATAAATTTTCAGAACGACATTGTTCACCCAGTAAAGTCAATTATCAGATATTTGCAAGAACATAAACCTGGTCAGTCAGTTTATTCTATCGGATGTTCTGTATTTAATGAGAACCTACGCAAGGCTGGCATTGATGTACAAACTTTGGTAAGTCTCATGATGATATTAATAAAAAACAAATAACTAACTCTAACATTCTTTTTCTAAAGGAACCTCAAGACAATTGGACTTTCAAACTCCTTTCAAAATCGCTACAACCAGTGAAACCAGTTGGTGCAGTCGTCTTTGATTTGAGTCTTAATATGTCTTACGCAGAATTGGTTCATGCACAACAACATTTAAAAAATAACCCAAACACAGATTTTATAGTCGGTGCCACTGATGAAAATGCTCCAGTGACAAAAGATCTTGTTGTAATTGGACCAGCTGGATTTATTCAGTTGCTTAAAGAGAACACTGGCAAAGAACCCATTATTTTGGGTAAACCTGGTACTCTATTGGGTAACTTCCTTAAAGATCATTACCAAATTGAAGATCCCCAACGAGCAATTTTCTTTGGAGACGCTTTGGTGCAAGATATTAAATTTGGCATTTCATGTGGCTTCCAGACACTCTTGATGCTTTCTGGAGCAACTTCAAAGGAACAGATGCTCGCACTACCAGACGAACTGAAACCAGATTATTATGCAAATGGAATCGAAGATTTGAAGGAATTATTTGAAGATGGAATGAAAAAGAAATATTAGAAAGAGAAAAAAAAATATTCGTACAAAACCAAAGAGAAAACGTTTTTAAATTAATGTAGAATGAATGTTAAAGAAAGAAATATAATATATGTTTAGAGAAAATGTGAATCTGTTAAAACAATGTTATTGTGATTATAATTTATACAACAAATAAAGATATTGCTATGTTTAAATGTGTTGCATGTTTTTGTTAGGTTTAGTAAACAATGTTTCTTTTGGCGTGGACGATGAAGAATTGTTTTTTTTAAATATTTGGCAAAATTTTTTGTGTTTATCATTTCCAGGTAGTATTTTCTTTTGCGAAACATTGAAAGTTCCCACCGCGAATGTGGAACTTTAAATCTTTCTGTGGTGTGGAAACACCTAAATATCCACGCAACTGATAAATTTTGAGAGGTATACTAATTGTTCCGTTGTTTTTGTCCGCAGTCCATTTGTCCGTGCTTCATGAGAACAAACAAAGAGTTCGCGAACGTTCGTATTGTACACTTTTTTTTTTATTGTCTTATAGTTCTCATCTCATAACTGGTGTACAAATACACATGCAAAAGGCACGTTACGAATTTCTATAATCTCAGTTATAATTCAAGCCCCCTGACAATGAAAAACTCAAAGACTCAAAGATTTACCCATGTTTTCTTAGGTCAACCCGGCAAACCCCACAAGCACATCCATAAGCTGGAACGTGAGAATTTTGTTTTCATTAGAGATCATTAACAAAGGTATAAAAGAAGAAAATAGCACAGAAGGTGGGTGTCCTTTTGAAATTAGGAGAGCTTCGAGTTTCTCGAGAGAAAAATTTCAATTGACTTATTTTCTAACTTGAAAACGTTTTCATAGAAACCACCATGTATTTCAAAATTGTATGTCGGAATCGCTTATTTCTGCTAAGAAAAATTGCTGAAAACCAAACCATTACCGAAGTTCCGAACTCAACTATTAGTAAATACCTACTGAAAAATATGAACTTTAATTAAATTTATTAATCAATTTTATCTGAATTTTAAAGTCATTGAATATCGCCGTAATATATTGTCAAAATACTCTGCTAAAAACATTGTTTCAAAACAAAGTAAGTATGTAATTGCGTTACATATCGTATACTTATTTTATAAGACGCACAACTTTATTCAGTAACTTATCCTGAAAAGTAATAAAACACACCTTGATGTTTAAATTTTCCTTAGTATCTATTACGTTATATATTTGTTTTCTACCACCTTCTTCTTCTATAATTTTGCGCTTTCGTTTAAAGTCATCTCTTTATTATTTTCCAATTAAATTGTTTATTGACAAGAAAGTGTGCCAGTGGGTAAATGACAAACACTTTTAATTCCATCTCAATAAAAATTAAATAAAATTATGCACAAGCACAACACGTTCGTTTTCGTACCCAACTATCATTCCAACAATTTAAATAGATCATTACATTTGAAATGTGCAACAATAAATTAGCACGTGAGATGATGAAAGAGCTTGGAGATTGTGCTTAAATATAATGCCTCAATATTTTTGTTTTTCTTCGAAAGGAACTACTTAAGGGTATTGTTTATATTTTGCATACAGTTAGTTATGTTGAAGTTGATTTTTCTTTCTGCGCCTAAAGCCTATATGTGACAATTGAATTTTAATTTGTCATGCAAAGGAACATAATACACATATCTGCTGCATTGTATATAAATTTCTATAGTACAACCATGGAGCAGCGCCATCTAAAGAAAGTTGTTAACTGCACATTTGGAGGTTCTTACATTTACTAAGTGTCTATTCTGTTAACCTAACAATAGTCGTCTACGAAACAAATTAATAATATATAATGTATTTTATTGGCTCTAAAATCCATATTTCCTTGACAAGTGTCGTAAAGAAAACAAAAATAATATATGTTTACGACTGTTGTCAGGGTTAAATAATAGACAACTATTAAATGCACGAACCTAAAAATGTGTTTATCACACGTTTCTCAAGATGGCCAGGCGGTGATTATTCAGCATGAAAATACTATAGAAATGTATATACAATGTCTGCTGTATGTGACAAAATTGTAGATTTGCAAACGAAACTACTCAAATTTGTACTCCGAGACATCTGTATTCGCAGAAATATGAAGACAACAGCGAATTTCACCTAGTTGTCAAAAAAACTCACAACAACAAACATTTTTGCTATCATTATTGACAAATTGATTGGAAACATGAGCGGACATTTTAATGTTGTGCGCGAAAATTGTGAATAGTGTATTATTGAATTTGAGATTTCCGTGACTAAAAAGTCACGGAAATCTCAAATTTTACAGGAAAAAAAGAGATTATTTACAAAATACTTTTACAAGATTTTGAGTTTGACAGTTTGAAAAAAGCGCGATACATAATTTCAATCTGTCATCCGCGTAGTGTGAGCTGTCATTTATTTTCTGACAATATGGTAAAATTACATATTGAAATAAAAATCCACGTTTTTTTCGAACCATGGAAAAAGCTATTTGTTTGATAGGTAAATTGTGATGCCTTTGACGTTTGATGTATAGTGTGCGAACGAGAAAGAGAAAAAATTTAAAAAGAGTTAAATAAATTTTATAAATTGACTAATTTGCACGAAAATGGCTTTCATTTAACCGTAAAATTCATTCCAAATGCTTATTTTGGTGGCACGCCATTTTATCCATAAAAATATCAGCAAGTCGATCAAAGCATAATGTTACAGCGATATTTTACCCTTGTATAACTGACAAGTAAATTCAAATTCTATAGATATGGACTAATGAGATGCAGTGTGTATAGAATATGACTTAATGTCCGCAAGTATCTATAAGAATATCTATATCAAAGATTCATACATATATCTACGTATAATATGTTGAAGACTCATTTTTGTAAAGTACTTTTTTGTATAGAGAGATTGGTTGTCTTGTCAACGTCAACTGCATGCCCATGACGAAAGTGGGGATATATAGAGGAGGCAATCAATTGTGGTTGTTGGCTCTGTGGTGTTTTATAAAGGTAAAAGAGTTGCGACAAAATAAACACCCTATCTTACCCTACGGAAGGAACCCATTTACTTACTACACGAACACGATTGCTGCTGCAATGACGGTTAGTTTGCTTGGGGTTGGTGTCGGTTACGGGAGCTTATTTAAAAGCGATATATTTCACGCAAAGAAATAAAAAAAAAAAAACTGTTCTTTTCTTTATGAGAAATAACAGAAAGAACGTTTTAAAATAAAACACTCCTTTGTTAGACGGTGAACAAATTTAAATTTATACTAAATGGAAGATTTAAAGGTAAGATAGCCAAAGTTCATAATGTTCAGATCATTGATTTTGAGAGGAAAGTGTTACAAAGTTATGTTTAGTTTTAACTTAAACGTATGATGGCCAGGCAAATTTTTAGTGCTTTTAAAAATTCATGTTTCAAGCAAATAGTTTTCGCAATATATTTACAAAATTGTTTATGATATTCGTTTTTTTGTTTTAATTTTTCGAAATTAATAATATTAATCAATTTTCCATATTTTACTTTAAAATCGATTAAGTAAAATTCGGTGCTCTGCATTTCGCTTAAAGTGAAGTTTCGGGTTTCGTTTATCAAAAAGGAAATGTGCTTTACAAATAAATAGGATGAACGATTTTGATTCTCTATATCTGAAGGTGTGTCCAGTCCAAAGAAGTATTTGAAGAAACGTTGTTTAAAAAACGTTTCTGAAATGTTTCGGAAATGTTCATCATTTGTTTAAAAAACATTTTGGTGTGGACAATCAAAGAAATATTTCTAAAATGTTTTGTGTTTCCCATTTGTTTATCAAGAATCAAGCGACCAGACCAAACAAGCATTATAAAAACATTTAAGAAATGTTTCCGAAACATTTTTGAAATATTTTAAAAGTTTCTAAATTGTTTTTTGTTTGGAAGCTTGGAAGCACCCTAAAAAACGTTAATGAAAAGATTTTTTTCCTGACAAAAAAAATATTTCAGACACAGTTTAAAAACATTTATTAATAAAGAAAACATGTTTGATATATGTTTCTTAAACTTTTAGCGCTTGTTAAACATTTCTGTAATTTAAATAGTAAGTGTTTATTGTTGTGAAAACACGAAACGTTTCAAAAGATATACTTCAAGCGTACACACAAAAATGTCTTTTTTTGAAATGTTTTATAAACAAATGGGAAAAAAACATAACATAATAGTCGTGTTTTGTTGGTAATTTTTAGTTAGTCAGCACTGGAAAAAACCAATGAAACGCTATATTCACTTTTGTATCCACTTTTTATTTTATTTCAAAGTTGGTATTCTTGACTTTATGCCAAGCCGAAGTTTCAAATAATTTTATGGATGTGTCTGCAAAGTATGGCTATTTGTATATGCCTAGTTGGTCAACTTGTACCCTACCTTCCACTACAAACAAATAAAAACTATATAAATAATCATTATTTAGCTTGAATATTACCAAATTAAATTCCAAAGTATATAATTTTATTTAAAGATCTGCTTTAACCAATTTTTATTTGTTTTTAAGCGAAAAGTTCAAAATCATCAATCCTTTTTTGCAACTTTCGTAGGTTGAAAGCTTCTTACTTCTTCCGCAAAACGCCGCCCTAAAGGAAAACACAATGAACACAACCATTAATAATCATTGTCTTAAGCTGTCGTAGGTGCCACCAACCTTTAAGCAAAAAATGTATTGACATTATATTTCGCGCCAAAAATTTCCAGGCATTCCAAGATTTTATTTTCACTTTTATGTTCACTTTAATTACTGACCAAATTATCGCCACTTTTCGTATCCCATACAAAACTTTGTTTAAGTGACTAAACACTTACCAATAAAACACGACTAATGATACAATTTTTAAACGTTTTTTGAACAATGTTTCTTGAACTATTTCTTTGACACACTTTTTGCCTGGACACATCTGTATTAAATAAATGTTTCTGAAAACACACCTTAAGAAATGATTTCTTGAAAGATTCTTAGAACAATTTGAAAACATTTCAGAAATGTTTCCGCAAATACTGATAACGAAATTTAGAACACTGAATATTTAAGAAGAAAGAATTTTTGATTTAAACGAAATTGAGAAATTGAGGTGCATTTTTATAAACGAATTCGCTTCGGTTTGCACTTTGCTTAATTTAATCACGATTTCATCGTTATGATCTAATAATCTCAAAAACAGCACTGAAGCGGTTTTTGCCGATGGAATGGTTTAAAACTCTCTAAATAAATGAAATTAAGAACTTCATTGAAACATTTACTTAATCATCACAAATTTAATTTTTAGATAACCGACATCAAGTCAAAGAAAACTGTTAATTTAAAACAACTTTCCAAGGAAGAACGAATTAAATTTATAAATTCATTTGATCGTGTATTTTGTGATTGTGATGGTAAATTATGTGAAAATGTTTTTAAAATAAATTGATTAGAATAACATAATTTTAGGTGTCATTTGGCAAACGATACAAGCACCAATTCCAAATACTGGCAAAGCCATAGAATACCTGCGTAACATTGGTAAAGATGTGATTTTCGTCACTAACAATAGCTTCCGTCTTATTGAAGATCAGCTGTTGAAACTTAAGGAAAACGATATTATCGCCAGTAAAGTAAGTAAATCAGTTTTAATAATTTGTAATTAAATCGGATTGTGTGGTGCGATTTTTTAAGCGAATGCGAACTTCTCGCAAGAATGTAGGATTCCTCGCTCGCAAACTCTTCTGAGAAGATTGTTACCGTTCGTTTTCGAAAAACTTCTAATGAGCTCACGTAATCGCATCTCGCATCTATCTTCGCATAGCTTCTCTCAGTGTTTCTGGTATTTGCACAGTACTGTACAGTGTACTGGCTGCCTAAGTATTACAATTCTCTGCCGCGAATAGTAACTTCAAGCAATCGAATCCTAAACATTTGTGTTTAAATTTTTTAAAAACAAAAGTGAGGAATCTAAAGCTGCGCGTAGAGGGTTGCAAAAAGCGATATGCTAGTGACCCCATATCTAGTCACATTTTGCATCAAAGGCAAGCCTATACGCGTCCTCAGTGCAAGAACTGTACGATACGAGAAGCAATCGAGACCTCCTGCACAACTAGGACAACCGCGTGCGTAGCCTATAACAATATGTATCGCATATGATACATTTTACCCGCACAAACACCTTTTAAAATGTGCGCTTTAGCGTTTATTCAAAAATATTTTATATTAGGAACAAGTAATACATCCTGCCCAAGCTATTGCCGATTATCTTAAAAGCATTAAGTTTGAAGGACTGATTTACTGCATTGCTTCAGGATCATTTAAAAAGACATTGAGATCTGCTGGTTTTGAGGTCACTGATGGGGTAAGTGGTTGTAATTGCTCTAGGTAAATATTCATATAAGATTTAAAATTTTGTTTTAATTTAGCCAAACAGAATGTTAGAAGAAACAATTCACGATTTGGTAGCAAATATAGTTTGTAAAGATCCAGTGAAAGCAGTTGTAATCGACGTGGATTTTAATTTGTCTGTAGTTAAGCTAATGCGAGCTCATAGATATCTTAAGAATCCAGAATGTTTATTCATTGGTGGAGCAGCTGACTTAATTATTTCATTAGGATCAAGAGATCTCATAGGTATTTAAAGTCTTCTCTAAAGAAATCGAACACACTTGATAATTTAGAATTTGTTTTGTTTTTTTTAGGTCCTGGCCCATTTATAAACGTCGTTGAGCAAACAACAAAACGAAAAGCTACCGTTCTTGGGAAACCTGGAGAAGGACTTTGTGATTTCTTAAAAAAACAATGCAAAATTGAAAATCCGAAACGGGTTCTCTTTATTGGAGATACATTGAGCAGTGATGTTAAATTTGGTAAAATGTGTGGTTTTCAGACGTTGGTTGTATTAACTGGTGCAACAGTACATGATGATTTATTTAAAGAACTACCAGAAGATGAAATTGCTGATTTTTATATCGATAGTTTAGCTGATTTAAAAGATTTTGTTTAAAATTGATCAAACGTAAAAATACAATAAAATGAAAATAATGGATGCTGGTTCATTTATTTAAAAGAAAAATATGCAGAGAAAATATATCTAAAAGTCTTAATGGAAATTTTAAGCTATTAAATAGACAGCATTAAAACAGATATAAATACGAAAACTTTCTGAATCGATAAGTAAAAATGAATCAGTTGGTAACAAGCAAAGGTAGTCAAGAGCAGATCATAAAATATTCAGCAAACAAAAGCAAAACATTAAAAGTGTACTAGTACACTGGGCGTATACGTGATATTTTAATATTAGGATTCCGAAGGTTTCTCTTTTTTTTGACTATATAAAGGAGTGTTAGAAGATAATCAGAAAAAAGAAAGCAGTTAAAGTCTTCAACGGATATTTGGTTCTGCGTGCGAGGAGGGCGTATGTAGAAGAAGATACCAAGATGAGGATGTAGTCCAGAAAGCCAAAACACGTCGTCTTTAAGTCTCAAGTTTAGCGACAAGGAAAAGCAAACCACCGTTTAGATACCAAGCCATTGGCGGCGATGTCAGTATGATTTGTCTGAATAACCGGTGGCAGATGTCCCTGGATCGATGTTGATCGAGGTAGGTGGAAGGCCTACTTGGATCAGGAAATGGATGAGTAACTAGTATCTTATTTTCGAAAAAAAAAAAAACGTTGAGGAAAGAAAGACATCCAACGAGTTCAAACATATTTATTGATGTCATAACTTCAGTCTAACTTAATTACTTAAAGAAATTGTTACATATTAAATGACAGTGTTTTTTTTTTATATCAATCTTATTTTTTACGAGTTACATTATGCTTTACAATTTAGAGCTCTCAAAAAATCTAACAAAATCATACATACTATCGGCATAGTAATCAGGATGTTGATCAGGATTTGTATTTTCTAACATTTGTTCTTTCGAACAACCGCCGGATAACACAAGTAATGTCGGTAGTCCAGCTATTTTTCCGAATCCAATATCTTGTTCCAACATATCACCAATCATTATAGCCCGACTCTTGTCCTGAATATCTAACCGATCAATCAGCATATCTGCCAATTCTTTTCCAGGTTTCGCCATAATGATGGGTGTTTTGCCACTTGCATCGGCCAGTATCTTCACATATGGACCGGGACCTGTATTGACAAATTTATAAAACCTGTTTAAATATAAATTTTTAAGTCTTACCAAGAATTTGAATATCTTTCGTCACTGGCAATAACAAATCAGTTGCACCACCAATTAAAATACAATCTGGATGTCTTAAATATTGATGAGCACGAATTAATTTAGCACCGGAAAGATTAAAATCAACATCAACAACAACTGCACGAACTGGTTCTTTGTCAAAAATATGTCGCGCTAAATCAGAAAAACTTTCCTCGATAATTTTGGTAGGCTTTAGTATGAAGAAAATAAAGATCACTTATCAAAATCAAGAAAATAAATAATTTTAAACCTACGCCATCGATAACTTTAAACCCGGCTTTACGTAGAGTACCCTTAAAGACATCAGTTCCAATACAATAAATTAAACCATCAAAGTTAATGCTTAGCAAATATCTGACGACATTTTTAGCTGGATGAATAACGTCCGACTAAATAGAAAATTTTCAAAATGAATAACATTATGTACCTTCAATATTAATTTAATAACTCTCTTACAAAATTGACATCAAGACCTGTATCTTTTAAGCGTTTCTCATAAGAATCGTCACTTCGGGCGCTGTTATTTGTCACGAAGAACAATTTCTTACCAGCCTTAGTCAAGGCTTTAAACCCGTCTGCTGCACCATCTACTCCAGAAACGACATTCCATAGGACACCTTAAAAAACCCTGATTGGCTTAAATCTTAATTCGAATTTAGATTAAGTTTATTACCGTCAATGTCCGAAAGCACCAAATCAATGGATTGAATAAATTCAATTTTCTCTTCAGGTTCCAAGTCCAAAATGTGACGAGGTTTGGGTAATCGTTGTGTGCTCTAAATTTGGATGAAAAGGAAAGCGTGAGGTATTATAATAATTGTGGTATGACTAGTAGCGACATATCAATCATCGCGTTAGCGCAAGTGAGGAAGCTACAAGGCAAAGCTCTGTACTGTTGTTTTGAATTTAGACGTACTTTTCTTGAAAAGTATGGACATAAATTGAAGATAGCTGACTTCAGATATATAAAGCTTGATTCAATTATAAATGTATAAGAAAAACTGGAAGATCCCCTAAGGTGCAATACAACACTTTTTTTATACCGATTATCTTTAAAACGGCATTACCGATTTTGATGAAATTTAATATTATAAAAGTTCTGCTAAGCTTAGTTAACTGCAATAATTTTTGTTAAGTTTTTTTTTTCTCGAAGAAAAAGCATACATTTTAATAAAATTTTATGAGTGTTTTTTTTTTGTAAGCGCCGTAATATTTTCATCGGAAAAAATATTTCGAAAAAAAATTTCAAACGGTACTTTCCATAGAACAGATTTTTTTATACCAACTTTTCTGTACAGTTATAGGTTTCTGATATGCCAAATAAATATCGCATACAAAAATATTTGAAAAAAAAAACATTTAAAAAAAAAACATATTTTTGAAAAAAAAATAAACAATTTTTTGAAAGAAAGAAAACATTTTAAAAAAAATCTTTTTTCAAGAAAACTGGTCAAACGAATTTCTTAGAAGTTAACACGAAGGTAATTTGCCACGAGAGCAAATTCAGTTTTTCAAAATTTCGTTTTAATTTTTTTTTTTTGATTAAACAAGATTTGCGTAAATTTTTAAAAAATAAACGCTTTTTTATGCAGAATTTTTTTAAACAATTCTCGCACTTGTTTAATCTTAAGGTGTAAAGGAAAGTATTTTCTTTGTTCTTTGTTCTTCACATCAAATGAACTATGTATTCTGAAGTTTATGAACAAGTGAAAAACATTTCCGGCATTTATACCAAAAATGATTTGTTTAATTTTGGAAATAAATCATTTTATAATAAAAAGTAAGATACGTAAGGGGGGCATGCTGCCCCCCGTAGAGCTGTACAAGAATTAAATCATTTGGTTAATGCATTCATTTGAATTAACAATGCAACGAGATGAATTCCAAATTCATTTTGAATTCAGTGATTTAATTCAAACAATTTAAAATGATTTCAGAACTAAGCATGTCCAAATCTCATTCATTTTGAATTCGTTATTTAAATCACAGACTTCCAAAATGAATTCAGAATGCAACGCGTTCAAATCCCATTCTTTTTTAATAAATTTTTTATAAATCACTGAATTAGTTCACATTCAGTTATTTAAATCCCATTTGTTTTGAATTCAGTCTCTTTTTTGTTTTTTTTGTATAAAAGTGAGACTTTTCCAATGCAATTTTTGTTTTATTCTAAGAGAATGTTAACTAAACATACTTAATCCTGAAGACTGTTTAAATTGATTGATTTTATTGAATTAAACGCTCTTAATTCTGAACTCATTTTGAATTCAGTGATTTAAGTCAGTGAATGCAAAATAATTCAGTGATATAAATCACTGAATTCAAAATGAATGTGATTTGAACATGCTTAATTGTGAAATAATTTTGGAATGAAGGAATGAAAAAAGTAAATTCTGAAGTCATTTTGAATTCAGTGATTTTATTTCATTCGATATAAATTAAATTCAGACTTTACGTTTGAATGCATTCGCAATTGATTTCATTCTTTTATAGCTCTGCTCCCCGGCAAGCCTCCTGCTTGGGCCTACTATAGGATTTGGGGTGATGGGTGCAAGTTTGGGTATATGCAAATACTAAACTCGCACCCACCCCAAATCCTATAAAAGGCCCAGGTAGGTGGGTTGCCTCACTGTTTATACGCCTTAAACCTGAAATATCTTGTTCTTGTTGACTGGAAACTAAGCATATCCAAATTAGCCTTACATATATTTCGATTTCTAAATTGATATTAAATATGGTCTTATTTCGTTTTTAAGAATGCAGTAAGACAATAAGTTTGTCAGTCACTTTGAGATACCGAGTTAATTCAGAGGTAACTCTCTCTCTCTCTCTCTCTTTGTTCTCTGTCTGCACATAACGATAGCGAATAATAGTTCAACAAGAAAGTGCTTAATTTAGCTCCCGAACACACTTGAATTTGGATTTCACAAAAACTTAATTCCTCAATTCATTTTTCTAAGATCTCTGAGATCCAAGTATGCCATAAGAAATATAAACACAATTTCTCAGTGAAATTTCTCAATTTAGCTGTCAAAAACTTGAGCCTGAAAACTTTTGGATTCGCTTGCCCAGGTATGCTTTGTCGCAATGAATTAAATTATTGAAAATAGATGGAGAGTTTGTTTGGCACTGATGAATTAAAGAATTGTGTTTATATTTCAACCTCCTGCTCATTTGAGATGACGGAGAAAATTTATTGAGCGCAAAATGTTCTTTAAAATTTGATAGTGTTTTCTGCATATTGCTACCACAATTATTGCTCACTATGGACACGATGGCTATCTTAGATTACGAATTTTTAAAACTGTGAAATGGAAACATTTTTGCATGGCCTGTGGAAAGCACAGAGAAAACAAAGAAATAGACAGGTATTTTGCTATTTTAATGAGCAATCGTATTTAGAGCTAATTTAATTAGCACTCAAATAAAGTGAACAACTTAAGTATTTCAGAAAATTCTGCCAAAGGTTATTGTTGGTTATGACCTATGAGTAAAGTAAATATTCATAAAGCCATGTTATGCCTTCTATTCAGATAAGTACTTTATTCAAAAAGTTTAAATATTTGCACATACGTTCAATTCAGTAACGTATTTGGTTTGTTACTAGTTATCAGCACAAACAAATATATAAGATTAAAATTGAACGTCATTTCCCTTTTTTAGCACAACATGATTATATTTTCTAATAAATCTTGAAAGATCTTTCGAACATGCAATTCGATTAATATAAAACAAAAAACATTTTTATCACTTCTGCTATCACATTATCTGAACACATGATCATATAATTGGTTTGTTTTTATTATTCCAAAATTTGATTAAATAAAAACAAGAATTATTTCAAACTGTGGGTGTCCAATTATTTTCGTTGACCAAAATTCAAAGTACACAATTTTAAACAAAAAGAATAATCACTACAAACCGAATGAAACCCCAATGTAATTTGAATAAACACTGCTAAAGCAACACACAATAAAACCGCGGTATTCATGGTACGGATCCTTTATTTGAATTCAACAAACATTGTGCATCTAAGTCCGAGGAAAGCTCTGGACATCTCGCATTAAAACTTGAATCCGAGTTTTAGTTTAAATTTTTTTTTTATTTTTCATCCCACACAAATGGACATATAATGAATGCTTTAATTCATAAGTCCCCCATCGCGGACGCCCACAATAATTTATGAAGAGAACATCAAAAGATGTAGCGAGGGTTTCTTGGATCTTCAAACTTACACTTGTCATTATAACTTAGAAGTAAAATTTTCTTTTTTATTAAAATATTTCTGATTAATAATTTATTAAAAACAACTAAACAGCAATACGGTTTTTTCATTACTGAATCAATGAATGCCTTCGACACAAAATAAGTAAACACCTTGCATTGATAATAATGCGATCAAACGATATTCTGATGAACCTTAAGCTGTGACATAATTTAAATCTGAATCTGAAAAAGGTAATATCTATCGATACAAAAAAAAAGAAATTCGATGCCACCGCAATTGTTACAAAGTGCTTTTAGCTGTTTTGAACGATAACGATTTATAGTTTACTTTTGTATTGTAGGTACTGGAAAAGTTTTGAGGCGATTATATGGGAAACGATGAGACTGGTAAACGTTGTTCTTAAACGCATACAGCTAAATTAATTTAATCGAAGTGAAAACAGCTAGCCGCCAGTGTCCGTTGATCGTAGAGTCAAACAGTAGTGGGAGGTTTAAAGTTTCATTTGTAACGCTTTTATGAGTTTTAATTGCTGCAAGTTCCGAGCATATTCTTTTTTTTTTATTCAATTGATAGAATTAAATAAGATGTATTAAATTTCCAGACTGAGCTTTGTGTTCCTCCAAGAATATCGATTTTATTTATGAAAGCGTCTCATATTAGCCGCTTGAATTCGGCACAACAGAACATTGTAGGCAGCCTTCATTGTGGTAGAACTAACAGCGTGAGAATGCATAAGTTTTGAGAACTAGTTACGTTAATATTCATATAACTATAAGAATCAATTTTAAAAAATTAAATTGAAATCTAATAAACATAATATTTAAGAAAAATAAATGACACGACTAGCAATAGGTCACACAAACTTGCTCGTGACAAGCTATCTTACTGCATAAAAAGTTTAAAAAAAATTCAAAAAATATTTTTTTCCAAGGGCTAGTTGTACAATCCTGGTTTAAGTATTTAACCCACCGAATTGGACAGATTAGAAATTGTTTAAACATTTGAACCACGTTGAACCACGATTGTACAAATGGCCCTTAATTTTTTTTTCCAAGGGCTAGTTGTACAATCCTGGTTTAAGTATTTAACCCACCGAATTTGACAGATTAGAAATTGTTTAAACATTTGAACCACGTTGAACCACGATTGTACAAATGGCCCTTAATTTTTTTTTTTCCAAGGGCTAGTTGTACAATCCTGGTTTAAGTATTTAACCCACCGAATTTGACAGATTAGAAATTGTTTAAACATTTGAACCACGTTGAACCACGATTGTACAAATGGCCCTTAATGTTTGTTTGTAGTGTTTATCAGTCTTAACAAAACTATTAAAGCATTACATTTCAGAAAAAACCGCTGTTAACAAGCTTTTTCCAAAGGAACTTTTTCTATGAAAAACATCACCGTTGGCAACAAATCAGACACACGAAATCGATGGTATATTTTTACGAACAAAAAATCCTATGAAAAACTAAATAAAATCAGAAGAGGAGGTAAAAATATACAGACACTGCCAGTGGATAGAACTCTCTAAAGACAAGCAAAAAAAAAAACGATTTACTGCTTGTAAACCTAAGTGGAAACAATCTAAAAATCATGACGGAATAACTTACTGGTCACGTATATATAGGTGTAATACATGATGACTCTGTGACAACCGCGAAAAAACGTCGGACCATTACTAATATTAAAAATGCACACATTTAATTCAAAAAGAACTTTTGAGTCCAAACCGACTCAATTTTCAATAAAAAAATTGTCGAAAAATAATCGAAAATTTCATGTAATTTCAGCTTAGTGATAACTTAATTTGATTGAAGGGTGTTTTGTATATGATTACATAATGCAGTTAGGCTGCGTGGCGACAATAATAGGCACATATGGGTCGCACAAACTTGCTATTGTAGCAGGTTACCTAAGACCTTGAAGAAACGTTCCACGAAATTATTTTATGTGAAATTATTTCTTAAATTCTTTTGATTAATTAAACAAGAAAACAATAAAAAAAATAATAAATACAAAAATTATAAAAATAAATAACTAGGTAAATAAATTTATAACAAACCAGAGTTTATCGTGGTATGCCAGCTATTTTGAAATATTTTAATATATTTCACAATTTGTTATTACCAAAACCGTAGGTCAAGTCTTTAAAAAAAAACAATTTTTTTTAAACAACTTTTTAAAAATATTTGTATGAAAAATTTTTCATACGGCAACTAAAACTTCACTCAAAAAAATTCATCGATTTTGTTTAATTAACATATTTTTTTTAGAAAATTTATGGAAAAAATAAGTACACCATTATTGTTTAGCTGTCTAGACATTTTAAGAAATAAAATTTGGTTAAGATCCGCTGAATCGTTAACGAGAAAGTCAAAATTTATAAAAACGTTATATGGCAGGTACCTAACGTTAAAACAGTTTTTTTTAGGAATAACCGCGGTTTCAACCTTCTTAAAGGCCTTTAGTGTCGCATCAGTACCACTCATGTAAAATTTTATTAAAATTCTAATAGCTGTTTTTGAGAACAACAACCTTTTTCTTATTATTGTTGTTATATTGTACTATTCGTACTAGAATGTCAGTTTTTTTTTTTTATTACTGACCATGCATTCTGTTAATTTTCATTGAATGTGTTTGAACAACAACAACAACTTAAAGGCGCTACCACCAATTTTAAACGAATTTTATTTACTCGTTTACGAATATTATTATTCGTTTCTTTCTATCTTTGGCTGGAGATATAGCTATTTCAAGGATTGCCAATTCCTTTCATCAGTCTCCTTTTAGTGGTATTGAGCTTTAATCCAATTTTATTGTGAAAAACTTCTTTCACATGCACCTCGTGAGATTCGAACCCACGCCTTCAGATTTTACTCAGTCTTCGAAGTCGTATGCACAACGCATTCCACCGCGTATGACCACTGATGACACAGGTCGAGATGTTATGTTTGTTTGTTTTTTCAAACGCATTTGGAGCTTTCAACATTTTTCTAAGCGCCTTTTTCATTACCCTTTTATGGCAGAGGTACCGTTTTTTTTAGGCCTAGAACAAAAATTTCAAAAACCCATCTGACGGTCACCCTAAATACCAAGTTTAAATGATATTGGCCCATCAGTTTAGGCTGCAGATGCTAATGAATGACAGACACACGGACATAATTTCCAAACCCACATTTTTCGACTTCGCTATCATCGTAATGTCATATTTGTTTATCTCAAATTTATTTTTTCACGAATTCATAACTTGCCTTATAGTACCTAGTACTCGTACATATAATCGTAAGAAAAAAGGAGTCTGATGATTGGCGTTGGCAGCCATGAAATAGCTATAACTTCTGCCAATAAAAGTGTTGGTGTCCACAGGTTGTTGTTGTCTAATTCACCTACTTCCTTAATGTAAATTGAATTATAGTGCGCAACCTAATTGGTGTTGGTGTTCTCAATTTAGTCTTGAGTTACCTTGACTATAATTTTGCGCTCATTTTTCAAATTAAAAACGTAGATTTTTGCCATACTTTCTTCCAAAATAGACAAACCGTTGATTACATATTTACAAAATTTCAAAGTTCTTACTTAACTTTTTATAATACGAAAAACTTAAAACTTATTTTCATATGAATCTTATTAGTTAAAGAATTCATTAAAATCAGTTCTTCAGCATTTACATCATAATGATGATGGAGTGTGTCTATTTGAGAGCTCATAATTTAATCACTCTGATAAAAATTCTTTCAATCTTCAATATCAAACTTTATTGTATATGTAGGTACACAGAGAACTGAAATAACAGTTTTCATTCGAGTAACAGGGTATTTCTGTTTTCTAATGATGAAATCCTTTTCATTTTGATAAAAAAAAATCATTCCCATATGTAAGAAACATATGTTCACAATCCATCTTCATTAAGACTCAATCGCTTACCTTGTCCTCTGAACTCTTCTAACCACATTTCCGACTTCAAATGAAAACCATGTACATAACTTAAAGATGAAGTAATATGATACCATTTGCAAAGTCTTTTTAACCGTATACTAGACTTTCTGTTGGCAGAAATTTATTTAATATGGTTGGTCTTCTATATTTCATCAATCGATCTTCCTATTAACGTGAAACCACTAATAAACCTTAAACAATATTATAAAGTATGGCCATACGATAAGACCTTCATTAGTCATCTGGTAAACCTTCGGTTTTTTTTTTAGAATTATCTACCGGCAGACTTTCGTTGAATGTAAATAATTCGATGTAATCAACATTTATTTGATCGATTGGGACTTTCGATAAAATTCTTACAATGAAAGGTAAATGATCTTTCTCTAATGTATGTGATCGTAAAAATCAAGTAAGTAAAATATATTGAATAGATTTTAAATAAAATAAGTTGAGCTTTTTGCTATAAAATCATAAACTAATAATTCTTTCAATACATTTATATGATTTATGGATGATCTAAAAGAATGAATTTATGACCTACATAATTTCAAGGGATAACTAGGAAATCGAAAAATATGTGTCGGATCACTTGATGCAGACAGTGTATGTAATTCATCTTTGGGTTATTATAATTGCGGAAAGTTTTCGCTAATCAGTCAGTGGAAAAATAAACTAAACCATTCTCAATTATAAGAAAGCAATAAGAAATTGCCAATTGATCTGGCTTCGTTAACGTTGAAGGCATTAGGAAAACAACAATCTATTGGAAAAAGTTTACCTGTATACATAATGATCATAACCTATAGCAGACACAAATTAACCCAATTCACTTTTGTTAATAAAAGAATTGAGAAAAAGGAATTTTTTTTTTCGAAAACAGATTTCTGTTCAATGTTCGGACTTAGGAAAACTAGAGTAACCGCAACGCTCAAAGAAATGTTGTGTGTCCAATTCTTTACAGGTAAACTACATAAAATGGTCAGCGTCTGCAGTCAAAATATGAGCGATTTTTAATTTTCCTCTGTAGCTGCTAATTTGGGTATATGTTAAGTTTTAATAATTGTTTGCATTTTATTCGGGACTTGTCTCATATTTTCGAATATTCAAATTAGGAACTAACGTCCCAAACTCTCAACCACCCCAAATCCTAAATTCGTCCAGGTAGGCGGGTTGCAGGGAAAAGCATTACAAATCTCAAATTCTTAACTGTTGAGGGCACAACTGAGTAAGTAGCCACTGTGAATCAAGAAAATTGAGATATAAAAAAAAATTAGGTAACTTTTATCGGTTTTAACGGTTTTTTCCACTAGTAGGGCCCAATGGGCCTTACTAAAAATCAAATTTCATCATCATCATCATAATCGGCTCGACAACCGGGGTCAGGTCCTGCCCTCCTTCAACAAGTCTCTCCACCTATCCCGGTCTCGAGCCGACGCCATCCAGTTGCGTACCCCAAGGCTCCGGGCGTCCTGGTCTACGCCACCTCTCCAGCGCAAGCATGGTCTACCACGCTGTCGTCTGCCATAGAATGTACCACAAAGAACTTTCCGAGCAGGTTCCTCTTCGCTCATGCGAGCTAGTAACAGCTTAAATAAAATCTCCACACTTTAAGCCTAGTATGCAGATGAAGTGAAACGAAAAATCCCATACAAAAATGACACAGTGAAATCATAAACGAAATTTTCCGTCCTTCTTTTCGTTTTGTGGTACGCAGCTCCACGGTGAAACGGTAGATAACCGGTTCAAGTCTCCTCACTCTTTTCGCACACAATTTAATTGACCGGGACATTAATTGCTCGCGAAATTTTGCCATTCCTATTTTGTTGGTGTTTTATTATTATTATTATTATTATTATTATAAAATGGATTACTTTTCTTTTTATTTGTTTTTTGTGTTTTCGAAAAATAGTGGAACTCTACAAAAAAATTTGTTTGGTACCGTTTCGTTCTGTCTTTTTGGAGACGACGGAAAATTTCGTTTCACTTCAGCTGCATACTAGGCTTTGGTGCAAATTTGCACCAAAATTTGTATTTAAGCTTGTTCTAAATTTTATAATTAGTAAGGCCCATTGCTTTTTGGAAATTAAAAAAAACTGAACTATTACTCCCATTAAAGCATGTATTAAATATAAAGGCAGTTTTTATTTAATAATTTAATAGAAATCACAAAAGTAAAATCAATTAAAATGCATTTCTTTTTTAAACTGTACCCACTTTTATCATTAATCTATGCACCACAAGGAGTCGCTAGAAAAAATCAACAAGTAAAAAAAACACTGTCAGCGAAAAGTCAAAGACGTCAAAACTCAGCTGAGAAGTGAGAACAAAATGTTTTTATTTCAATTTTATTTTGTCGATGGTGCTAGTAGTGCAAGTCCGGAGAAATTATACAAAAAAAAAACGTTAAAAACAAAAAAAATAATATAAAATGCTGACTTAAATGATTAAAAAAACGTACAAATCTGTGAACCAAATACAAAAAATAAAATTTATACACTTAAAAATGATAAAGTACAATTAAACCCAAAAGAAAAAAAATCAATAACTGGTAAGAAAAAAAGTATCAAAAAGATATGGGTGCGGAACAATCCTCACAAGCACGCAACGACGGCGATGGCCGCGAAGTATTCGAGCACGACCGCACATCATCAGCAAACTCTTCGACAAAACGACGAGCACCTGCCCAACGAAAAGGTTCCACTAGCAGCAAAGGTAGCCAACCGCAAGGTTCTCCAACTTTCTCGGACATAGCACGACCTGTTTCACCGCCACTAAGCGTTTGTTACGATTCCGACTTGCCCTATGTGTCCTACACAGATAGACCCATCGGTGATTCACCGAAAATCCGCAACAAAAATACTTCCTCTAGTCTGAGGAGTGTTCATGTCAACAGTCGTTACAAACAAACTGGGACTAAACCAAAACGCCCAGCATCAACATCAAATCACAACATTGTTATTGTTAAACCTGGTACAACAAGAGATATTGATTTAGATCTTGATCCAGACCTGGCACGTCTTCGCAATATTCCAATGTTTCTACCCGTCATGCGAGAAACACTTTCTCTGCCTTCATCACGAGAACCAGAGATCCTTGAACGTTTGCAGTCGGTGCATTTGCAAAACATTTGCCACCGCATGCAAGCACATTTGAACTTCTGTGCCACACATATAGCCACCGAACAAAATCAAATTATTGATAAGACAAAAACGATTAATAACACAGTGACGACGCTATTCGCATCGTTTGTGGACATGCAAAAAACATACGCAGCATATGCGGAGCAATTTTCAAAAATACGCAGCATCTCCCAACAGCTAAGTCGATGTAACTCTCTTCTTAACGATAACATTGAAAGTTTGGAGGCAATTAATAATTTTTTGGAAATTGACGACAGACTAGAACCGTTTGTATGGAAAACTGAAAAGATTGTCCACAGAAAGGGAGGTGGTTGCTCATAGTAGTAGTCTAACTAAATTTTTAATGTATGATGTTTTTTTAGTGATATTCAAATTGTCAAAGTTATTTTAAGATTAATTCACAATTTATGGTTAGTTATTTATTTAATATCATAATAAAATGCTTCAAAAAATGAGCTATTTGCTTTAACAGGTAAATAATTTAGCTTTTCATTCAAAAATAATTCATCAAAATTGTTGTTTATGAAAAAAAAAAAAAATGAAAATAGAACCATATTTGAAAATAATCAAGTAAAAAAGAGCGGTTGCTTATCAAGTCTTGACCCAAAGACATTTAAAGGTTAGACCTTTGTATATACATTTACAATGTATATAAATTGTGTGGTTAGACTTTGAAGTTTAAGTACAAAACCACGTCATAATGACTAGTTTTATAAATCATTTTAAAATTGATTTCACAGCCTAAATGAATTGCGATAAGAAAGTTTTTATTACAGATGCATATAACACAGCAGGGTGCAAACATCTTCATATATAATGTTATTTGTGTCTCGCGAGGTATTTGCTTGACGTAAGGGCCCTATCCATAGGACGTGTTGTATTCGCTTTCAACTGAGTAATATTAAATACAAAGTTCTCATAAGAACCTGTGTATTTAAATTGCACTTCGTTTAAAGCGACAACGACAACTCAACGCATATAACACTTTCTTTACGTTGTGCTCCTTAGGAAAAGGTCTATTTTGATTGAAATTAATTTTTCATTTACCTACAATATAGTGGTGAATAACTTTTCTTCTTTTGTCATAAGTGAAGCTGTGACTCCTTAACCAACATGTCAACCCAGCCAGTTTTAATTTGGGTTAACCCTTCTAATTTTGAATAACACTTTTTGGAGGATTTTCTTCAGAATGGTCACGCTACCTTAGGTATGCTCTTCCTACTGGGAACTTTCATCGAGTTAAGCTCGTCTTAGAAACCTTTGTCGGTTGTAATACGGAAACTTGGTTCAGGGTAGACTTTCCTGGCCTTAAGCCACAGAGATAAGTACCGACCCGGTTGTTCATGAATAGTTTAAGATTTTCACATAGACGGCGATGCAAGGGTTGCAATAATAATATTTCCAAAACACAGCAGTCTTAATTCGTTGCAAATATTCAAATAAAAACATTATTTTCATCTTACAATATTTATACACATATATATTTCTATATTAACATCTTAAATCTATTTTTCTTAACACACTATTGATGTCTCTTCTTTTATAGGAACTTCAAAATTTTTGTACAATTCTGCTGTAAATGCACTTCTTTGAAGTCCAAGGTCCGTTTCCTTTTTCAAGGCATCCAACTGCAGGTTGTATATTTCCAACTGCATTTTTCTTTTCTTCAAAGCATGTATCTCATCTTCTTTTTTCAAGGCTTCTTCATATTTTTCCTGCTCCTTTTCTTCGTCATCCTCATCGTTCAGTTGCATATGTCGTTTTTTGTTTACAGGTGATAAAATTGGTATTCTTGTTTGAAAAAAAAAATTGCAAATAGGTATATTTATAAATTTTATATACAACTAAATTACCTAGATTCTTGGTGTGAATTGTCTTTTTCTTGATAAGTATTATCTTCTTCTTGATAAGAATTATCATCTTCTTGACTTACAGATGGTAAGTTTTCTTCGAATGACAACAAAGATGTTTCATCTTTGATTGCCGGTTGTCTTGATGAACCTTTTTTTATGATATCAAGAACAATATTGTCTAGATCATTGAAGGCATGAGACGAACGAATGCGGCTACTTCCAGAACTTGATTTTTTGGAGTTTAAAATTTTAGCCTAAAAAACAGGTAAAGTTACAAGCGTGCCAGGTGGTTATAGATGAATTAAAGAATAAAATCATTCAATAAGTTTTTAAACATTTATGTATATTTATTTAAACAAAAGCATTTTGTTGATGTGCACGAACTTAATTATAACAAAATTAGAAGTTAAAAGATCCGAAGCAGCCTGAGTAAAATGTAGCACGAACGACTCAGATGGCACTGTCATGTACTAAGAAGAGACGCTGAGAACCCCGTCAAAAATGGACTATCATACTATGTACTTTCCGTTACAATCGAAAAATAAAAGCAGTGGTAAAAATATATGCAATGACACCAGAATGCAGTTAGCCTCAGACAATCAAAACGGAGACGCGTCGAAAATGGTGATCCTATTTGAGATCATAACATCGTCGGAAGAGAAGACGACATACATATTACCATTAATGAGAAAAGGCATCAGAATAGACAGTCGTGTTCCACACAATGTCGTTCAGCGCAGTAAAGGCAATTATTTTAGAACAGAATTTTTTTAACTTGAAAAATGTTTATTCGGGTTTTGAAACGTTTAGGAGTTTGAATGACTCAGGAGTTTTCGTTTGAACATCCAAAATCAACTTTAAGATAAGAAAACAGTTGTTCGGAATCCAAACAAACATTTCCACAAGCATTTCGGATGTGCGATTAGGGGAGCTTCTTTTCTTAACGCTAACTGCCTTTATAAACTGACTTCAGCACCTTTAGTAACCTGCCATATATATTCACTTTATTAATTCAAAGTGTATTTATATAAAACAGAAACGTTTGATCAAGAAGATTAAGCTCTTTTAATAATACTCTAGTCATATAGAGACCCTACGTTCTATAGCATTGATACTGTCTTCTTAAATATAACAAATTAAAGTCTCAAAAAAGCTTCTATGACTTCTATAAAAAGTCTAAATACATACCGAACTGGATTCACTTTGTTTGCCGTCATCAAACTTCAGTATTGGACCCAAGAAATTCATAGCAACAAAAAAAGGATTTGGTTTTCTATTATTGTTAGTCTGATCATTTTTCGAATAACGTTGATTTTTCAAATGTATCTAATAAACATTAAATTTGTTTTTATTTCAAACAAAACAAGTAATGCAACTTATGTAAGTTTCACTTACTCTGTAATTGCTTCGAAGTGAATTCCATTTCACAATTACTTCTTGTTTTGGTACGTTAAGAGCTTGTGCTATTTTTTCCCATGAATATCGATGTATTTCACGGTCTTTATATGAACGATGGGATGTATTCCACAAATTTTCGAATTTCTTGACATTTCCAATGAGATTATAAGTTTCTTCTGACGACCATTGAATGTAACTTTTGCGTACGCGTTTATCTTTTTTTGATGCTTTAAATTCATATTCTTTTATTACTTGTTCATAATCACATGTTTCACTCGAAGTTAAATGTAATTCTTCCATATTGTAAAACAAAATTATTTATGACAACTTAAGGATACAAGTGTATTAAAAAGAGCACAAAACTAAAGAAATGAAATAGCGTTAACAACCAAAAACACTACTCCACAGTTGGGATTAAACTTGTGACTAAAATGACGCACAAATAAATGACAGTCTTTTACCATTTATTGGCAATGGTGCTATTCAAATGTTTTGTTTTTTTTATTCATAGCTGTTCGCAAGAATTTTATTTGGGAGGGGTGAAGATACAAACGATTTCTTGTGATTGTGATGTCGACAATAAGTCATCATATAAATTTAGATGACGTGATAAATTTTAAAAAAATTAATATAAAATATGTTGAGTGTTGAGGAATACCGACAAACATAATATTTGTTGTCAATTTATTTATGCCTTTCCCAGTGAACTAATGAAACTCAGTGCCATAATTTTGAATGGTCATTTTATTTATGTTTGATACCTATATTGTTTCATTTTCAAAAGGATGAAAAACAAAAATACCCCATTTTAATAGACTCACTTGTTCGTCTTTATAGCTTGCGAAATTTTCAACGAAATTTTGTCTAATCGTGGTACCTAGTTGAGAAAAGCTTGAACGACGAGGACGATACAAATTCACTTGCTATTGTAATAATTATTTCAAAATGTTTGCAAGACATAACAATAATCGAATATTTACACTAAGCTAAATTAACGAAAGCTTTAACATCGTGTTCAAAAATAAGAAACAATTGGATTTGTTTTTGACCTTCGGTAACGAAAATCCACGACCAGCCTGCTATATTGGTGCTTCCAATATAGCAAACCTTTAAAACCTACTTATGTTTTCCGTCAACGTATTGTCAGGTTGAGATTTAAACCTCAAACTAATGTATATAAACATTTTTGACATTAGCCAAGAGAGCAAATGTACCTCCTTTGAAATCAGCTGCGAACGCATATGCCAATATGATCAATAATTGACACACCGTTAAAAATGGCTTGTCATTGTGATTCACAGAGGAAAAATAAAATTGTTTGAGTTGCAATGCAAAATGTCTTTTTTTAAGATATTTTGTCTCTCTATGTTTTGTGTCGTTTATAATATATAGATATGAATATATGTATTATGAACTGAGCTTTATTATCTGAAATCAAGAGTATCTTAACAATTTGTTATGCGTTTGTTTAAAAAAAAAAAAAAATATGGGCTAGTTTCTATATGTTAGTAAAAACACTCCTGTTATTATCATACCAGATAATAATATTATGGCCTTATAGCTTCATTCATTTTAAATTCATTCTTAAGACTATTCAAGACAAAGGTTTTGTGTGTCGGAATCGGAATTACTGGAGTTTTGATGTTGCAGTTGAGGATTGGATTAGAATTTAAAACTGAATTTGGAATCAGAAGAGCGTGAGTGAAGGAAGGAAAATATAAAAAAAAACCTTCGTCTTCGTTTTATTCTATAAATAAGAAGATAATTGAAAATTTTAATAAAAAGGAAGGAAACGCGAGTTTAATTTATAAAGCTTGAGATTGAAAGTACACACACAGAATATTTTGTTTTCGATAGTTCAGACACATTATTTAATCCTACTATATCTCGAAAAGTGAGTTTTGCATTGTAGAAAACGAAACTTTTTCTCTAGAAAACATGTTTTGAAAATTGGGATTTGGACAGGCTTTTCTCTAACATCTTCTAACATGCAGGTATTTTTCTTTTTAAAATAATTATAGGTACTTTTATTTAATTAGGTAGGTACCTATAGTTTAAACAACAAGTTCATAGCTCGGAACAGAACTGGCTGGAGAGACATGTTGGTTGAGGCCGTAGTCCATCCTGGACTGTAAGCGGCATCTTAAGTAAGTAAGTTAGTAAGTTCATACAAACTGTTATAAGTTGTTAAACAAGTTGTTCGACAATCCATAGTCGAATGAATCGGCAACAACTAGGTATTTCAGCATCGTAAAATAGCAGTGATATTGAAATATATCTAGAGCTGGACATCAAGCTGTTACCAATTGGGTCGCTCAAAAAAATATTATCTTTATGATAAGAAATCTTATTTCCTTCGATACCTACATTGGGTCAGTTTATTTACACATTACACCCTCGATTTCATCTGCACGCAATCTCTGTCGTAATTGTATAAGTATTTGTAGATGCATTAAAATTTCTTCACACTCACATTGTGTTAATAGTATAGTCGATTCCGTTTAGTAGAATAATAAATTAAGAAATTTTTTCCGATGTTTTTAAAAATAAAAATATTAAAGGACAACAACTCTCCCCATACAAAATTGATTGTTTCTTGACAGCTCTAGATCAAGAGGGCTCAAAGAATTTTTAAGTGGGACACAAAATCTCACCTGAGGTGAGGAGTGAGAATTTTTCCGGAGATCACTGAGACTAAAATTTTGTTTTACTTTTTGATATGTTTGCACAGAGAAATGTATCCCACTCAGTCCAACAAAAGGATTCTGTTTCTGTCAAACTGACATTGAGATCTCAGTGAGATTTTTGTTAGTAGGATGCGCCTAATGGATGCACGAAACCACACGAAACAAAAAAAAAAAAAAACAAAATATTTGAAATGAGCCTAGATGTTTACAATTTTCTTTATATTCTCATGTTTAAATAAATGGGTGCAAAAAGCTAAAAAATAATAAAGTAACAAATGTCAGAATAGCGAATGTCAAAATGCATCCTAAGAATTTTAAAAAAATCTAAAAATCTTGACGCAAAACCCTGTCCCTTTCTGACAACAAAGTAGAAGGAGACAAAACATATAGACGTCAAAATGCGACGGGTGAGTACTTCCAATGTGAACATCGTCTATGTTTAATCGAAAAATACGATATTGAATTTTTGCCTGAACCAGAATGAAACAACATGTGTACACTAATAAAATAGCCATCTTCTCAGTCGATTGATAATCACAAATTTAATAGAGGTTAACATGTACCTACAATGGTAGAATTGCGTAGTGCGATGACCATGTGTGGGAGGTCCAGATTCGATTCCCAGCCCAGGCAAAATTACAATAACGTGTTTTTCGATTAAACATGATATTGTAAATGAAAGAATTAAGATTGTTGTTTAATCATTTATACACTTTATCCAGATTTTCATGATTTTGTTTCTTCTGGCAAGTTACATTCGAGCTTAAGATTAGGAAGTATTGAAAGTAACTTATGGTATGGTTTGCAAAGAAACAAAGTAAATGAAAAACAATGTTAGTTTGTTTTTTTTAAGATTTTCAAAACCGATATCCCAAACGTTTTTCAAGAAAAAATATTTTGTTGTAAAAAAAATTACCTAAAATGTTTAGATAAAAACCATTTGTTAAAAACCGAGTTTTTTTGCATTATCGGTTTAGCCGTTTACGAAAAATTCGGATAAAAAACGCTTTTGAAGGGTAAAATATTACCGTTGGCAAAAATGACATACCCAAATAATGTATTCTTTAGAAAAATTGAATTTTTGGCTCAAGTGTTGATACATCTTCACAGATAGAATTACCGGACCCACTTTTTCTTACTTGCCTTATATATTATAATCGTAAGTAAAAATTGTATTTACAACTTTGTTGTTCAAGAGAACTTAGTTTTTTTTATTTTAACGTTGTGGTGCAGATAAGAGTAGTCGACTGTTCTTTACACTACCTAAACACATCAGTTAAACGACTCATTTGTAAATTGTAAGTACAAAAAATACAACCCTCTGTCGGCCGTTATACTCGGTTAAATAGGTACATATGTATTCTGTAGTTGTCATTAAACAAATTGATACTATAGGTAAGTAGGTAGGTATATTGATACACATTCGATATTATCTTTATCATTATTTTATAATTTTTTTAATTAGGTACGAGGCACTTAAAATTATAAAAACTTACCATTGTTGATCTCTTTATATTTTGCCAAGCTATATCTCTCAGGTATTTAACATCCTTATTCATTAATATACCTTGAGAATTTAAAACACTCAGAATATTTGTCCATTCTCTGATTTTAACTTCATGTGTAATTACATCGGAAAATTTTCCAAATAAAGTATCCTTTTTATCTTGCAAAAGAGTTGCCAATAATAATTTTTCTTTTTTATTCATGGCGAATAGAATAGTAATTATATCAACAACTTTATAAAGCCTAGAAATTTGTAATTATATCAATGCAGATGCACAACTGAATCATCTTACAAGTACAAGTTCTTGTGCTACTACTCTTACTACTCACTATGTTATGTCGAATAAAAAATTGTGATAAACCAGTTTTTGCTTAAAGCTACAAAGTTGTGAATTGTGATCTACATATACTCGAATACATTAACACAATAATTCCAAAGTATATGTAGGTACCTATGGCTGTATAGTATTCATAGTATTCATATACCTACATTAAACAAACCACACACAAATTGTAGAGGGAATGTGATTCGTGAAGTTATATACACATATTTACCGTAGACGTACATTATGGAGGTAGTTATTTTCTGTTACCTTTATAATTCAAGTTACCCTCCTTCAACCCTCTGCGAATGCACACGTGGTCACGTGGACACGTGTCATTCTGAATGAATAAATAAGAACAAACACAGACGAATAGCCAAGCAAACAAAAATGATGATAGTATAGGAAAATTAAAGAGACGGATTTGCCCGTACACTTGTTCTAGGCATCATACAAAATATGTGGAATGGAAAAGCCAATAAAACATAAAACAGGTATCGGGCTTCGATGAGTCACGATTCTCATCTTTAATTTTATCAGCGATTACCAAATGTTTAACAATTGCAGGAAAAGTTACATTATACCAATTTATAAGGTAAATTTCAGACGAAAGAAATACTAACTTTGAAAGTGGTAAAACAAATTTCATAAAGATGAAATTTTTAAGTGCCTATATGTCAAAATTTCTTGAGTAATGTTAAAACTGTATATTTTTTTTTAAATATCAATTTTCAGCTACACGATACCTTAGAAAATTGCATAAAAATCCATCTTAACATTTTTAAAATACATAAATCAGGTTAAAATTTTGATTGTGATATTTTACTTACCTAGTTTAGACTTCAAAGGGATGGATATTTATCTGTAACACTAATTGGTTCATTTGAAACGAAATAATAATCTTCAAAGATTTTACACTTTTTCACTCACTCACTCACTCATTCGCGGCAGCTGAATGCAGAACTCTTGATGGGCAAGGTCGAAACATTAACCACCACTTCAAGATGCATGTTTTTCGTTTAAAATTAATAGTTTGAAATATGTGTTTCAAATGAGTTAAAATAAACAAATGAAGTGTTAACATTGCTGTCTTGTTAAGTCTATTAAAAAATAAGATTTAAAACAACAAAATGAGTAAAATTATCGATTATCTGTGCTGAGTTTGTTAAGACCAATATTTTCGTAAAATTGACATCAATCAGCTTCAAAAATGCAGTGGAGAGCAAAATGTTTGGGCACATACAAACTATGATAGGTTTTTGATATTACAATTTACTGACACATGCATGGTATTTTTACAAGGGAACATACCATTAGATGTGTAAACCTTTATTTGTCCGAAATTTTTATACATCCGTGCATGTACGGATATCATATTGATTTGTGAAATTTGACATAATGTTTGTTTAAAATTTGCAATACAGCAAACTGGCATTCATATCACCCGATTAAATAAACGGCAAATTGTAAATTTACGAAGTGACATTTTATATAGCTGCGAGCAATTGGGTTATCGCTACTTGTATTGTAAATCTTTACTTTTTCCCTCAACGTACTCTTTCCCGAAATTCAAAATTAAAATTATATTTTCGATATGATTCAAATGAGTGACAGGGCGCATAAAAAACTTACCGCTATTCTAATTTTCAAAGTTTTAAAATGGAGTTTTTAGTTTTTTTCCTTGTTCTTCACACAGGCATACAAAATAGTAAAGCTGTTGGTTTTACTTTCATTAAATTTGTAGGATATTTCACCAAGTTTCGATCTTTACACAAAAATGGAAAAAAAGCTAACAAAATTTTTATTTTACAAATAACATCATCTTAACTTACCTTTTTATCTGGATTTTAATACTTTGTTTAAAATTGAAGCCCACATATCTTGCGAACGAAATAGCCAAAGTTCTGAAACAATAAAAAAGGGTCTTCATTAACCTATTACGCTCCTGGACAAAAAAAGGGCAACGAAATCATTAAATTTCTATTTACACTTTGTTGGCTTCACTAACTTGTTTAAGTGTTTAAGTTTTTACTACTTTTCAACAAAGATTTCGAAAGTTATTTTTTTTTTTAAATAATAAAATGGATTCCTGTTTCTTTTTTCTTTGGCCAAACTCTACACAAAAATATCTGTTTTTATTTTGTCAAAATAAAACCAATTCTTTGATTTGGCACTGTCCACTGTGACAGCTGACAGTTTAGGTTTAATTGAAATGGAACCCTAAAGAAAAGAACAACAAGTTTCCATTATTGAGTAATATTTTGAAAATATATAAGTAATTGTTTTAATTTTTTAAACAAATCATCTTGGCGCTGAGCTTATTTTCATCTTGATTTTGATGGGTTTGTTAAACGTCAAAATTGTCAACTTTGGGATTCAGGAAATTACAGAGCGATTGTTGAGGAACAAATGCATACACGATGTGATTCTGTTTTTCAAAAAAAAAATTAAAGGATTATAATGCTATAACGGTAACGTTATTAAAATTGCTTTTGCCCCTTTTAAATTTTCTCAAAAATAACAAGATATTTGCGCATCTTGTTTTTCGATTTGATTGTCATTTTTCTTCATTGACTTTACTGAAAAAGTCAATTAAAACCTTATTCTATCAAATTTACTTCTTGATTGAATTTTGGGACATTATTTAGAATACGAGAACTGGAAATATTTAAGTGTAAAGCAACTACGTGGGACTATTTAATTTTAAGGAAAAAGAACGCACCACTGCTCGCCTGAACTGGGTTTATTCAAACTGTATACAACTTCAGTGCAGAGAAATGACATTTCTCAGCTGATTTATCCATTCCTCTCATCAATTCTATATCCCGAGTTTTCTTGTTTGTAGAAATTTTTCATTTGAAAGTTTTTATTTTCAAACAGAATCTGAAATCAAAGATATTTACAAAGCTACTTTTTATTGTCATCATCACTTAATTAAATATATAAATAAAATTATTCTTCAAGCTGAGAAACTACAACATATGTAGCTTTCGCCTGTTTTGTCAAACAAAGGAATAAAAAAAAGTCATTGAAATTTCTTTTACGTACAAAATCGAAAGAATAATAAATTTTATAATTGAATTGCGTGATCGTAATTGAAAAGCAGCAGCCTACACATCAAGGAGTTAACTGTAATAAATTGAATGACCTATTTACCTGACTCAGTGGGTGTACATTCCTCTTAGCGCCATTCGATATTCTGAGTTTGACCAGAACACGACAGCTATGGACACACAAATCGATAACGCACTAATACAGAAGAAAATTTTACATCCTGGCAAACAATATGTTCCGCTTCGTCCTGGCACAAGGGTAAAACAACGGAAACTATAATAAGTTCTTTTATTCTTATAGATGACTGTATTCTTTTTTCAAAGGTAAAATTCCATTTTCAAACACGAAAGGCCGATGGAACACTTCTCGATGATAGCCGTAAAATGGCCAAGCCGATGGAACTGGTACTAGGCAAGAAGTTTAAGCTGGAAGTTTGGGAGGTGATTGTTCAAAAAATGTCCCTTAATGAAGTTGCCAAGTTCACTGTAGACAAATCAGTAGGTATTTTTAAATTCTTACAAAATTGTATTGGGAAAAGATTTTTTGGGTTTTTTCTGTAGTTAGTGTCGCAATATCCATTTATAGCAAAAACCCTCCGTGATGTTGGTAAGAAGCAAGAAGAACGTCGACACTGCTGCGGCATGACACTACAAAACGAAGGAATCGGCTATAAAGACCTCGATGAGCTCTTTGCCAACGCTTCAGATCTTGAGTTCATAATAGAGTTGTTCTCAATTGAAATGCCTGAAGATTATGAAAAAGAACGTTGGCAAATGTCCGACGATGAGAAAATGAAAGCAACACATGACTTGCGAGAGAAAGGTAATCAATTCTATAAGGAAAAGAATTACCCCAAAGCCGAAGAATGTTATTCACAAGCAATTGGTATTCTCGAGCAGCTGATGTTGAAGTAAGGAATTTATATTATTCTCATTTCATTTAATATTCATATTTCATTATTTTAGAGAAAAACCTCACGATACAGAATGGTTTGAACTAGCCGCTCTTAAAGTGCCTCTGCTTCTCAACTATGCGCAATGTCGTCTGATAGCTGAGGATTTTTATGCAGTGATACACCACTGCACGGAAGTATTAACTCTCGATTCACAAAACGTCAAGGCATTCTTTAGACGTGGTAAAGCACATTTTGGTGCATGGAATTTAGAAGACGCAAAAAAAGATTTCAACAAGTCTGTTGAGTTGGATCCATCATTACAAGGCGCAGTGACAAAGGAACTTAAAGCTCTAGATCAAGCCCAACGGAAGATGGACGCTGAACAGAGGGTTGTTATGCAGAAATTGTTTTAGCCTAAGAATACATAACATAGTATATATTGTGAGACTGTGATGATTTGTTATAAGTAGTGTTCATTCTGCGTGCAAACTTTAATTTATTAATTTTCTACATTAATCCAACTATGCATGTATACCTAATCGATTTTTTGATAAAAAAAAACAGAACAAACATATATCTTTTTCCTTTCATCTTGAGTTATATTTTTAGGTAAATAATCTTCCTGTGAAACAGTACTGTACAAAAAACACTCGCCACAGGGCTTATGTATTTAAACAAAAATAAAGAATACAAATATTTTCTTTTCTATTCTGTCAATAACAAAGAGCAAATCCTTTTTCTTACTAAGAAAACGGTTGAGAATTTTCAATCTGGACTATCTAGGTAGGTACAAATGGCATTGGTTCTCTGATAAAGACTAGCTCAACAAAAACCTAATAAGTACTTATGGTATGCTGTTTTGATACCGAAATTCATGTGATTTATCAGTTTATATTGGAGTTTGATTTTTAAAGTTAGGTGGCGTGATTTAATGATTTCTACGAGTTCTCCAAGCACACGCATAAAAAGAAGGCTGCGTGGAATCTTGACTCTGGGGTATGGTTGGAAGTAAATCCACCATGCATCACAGTTTGCCTCTGAATATTGGCTTTTTTAAGATGCAATACTGGCGTATGATTCAGGGTCAGTTGCGTTCGTGGGAAGGCAATAATCATAAAATATTTTGTACCAGTTGAGAAATAATGTAACGTTTTACCAGGCAATTTCTTTGAAAATTTACCAAATTCGCGTAAATGGTATCTCATTCGAATTTTGTCCGTTAATTTACCAAATGAAAGACCTAAGTTAATATTTAAATTACACGAGACTTTCCGTCGTGTTGTTATATGAATATCGTTATTATTTTATAGAATTTGAATCAAATCAAACACTGCTTAAGGAACCTCATTTAATTGGATCGAAACAACGGCTAAATTGAATCTCATGTATCTTTTAAATATAAACCGTAACAAATTATAATCAATAAAGGTCAACGCTGTTGGTATTCGATGATCATTAAGGGGACAAAAATTTCGACATACTTTTCTACTACACACTAGCTGTAGGTATTTATGGAAGAAATAGTCAAATCAGACGATATATATGTATATATGATTTTCTACAAAAAAGGTCACACTTTTCATTGTACAATCAACCGATTTCGAGAAAAATTAACGTTTTCACTAATATTTGGCGTTGTTTTGCTTGATTTTTTGTGGTTTTCTCACTAAGGCAACTCCACAGATAAAAATATAATGCATAACTGGGTTGCATATACCTGCTCTTGTTACAAACTATGGGACTATTCAAATTTTTATTAATAAAATGATGTATCATCGTATTTTAGTTTTTATGTTTTTTTACAAATAACGTTGATAACGTTTTTTACCAATTTTCCTGGAACTTGATATCGGCTGAACCGATTTCCTTTATATTTGGTATGGCATTTAAGTTAAAGTTAAAAGTTTTTAGCTCAACAACATAAAAACTAAAATTCGATGAAACATAATTTCAAATAAGCTACAATTTTATAACTTCAGACATCAGAACAAATGTTTTTAGCAAAATCCAGCTTTGTCGGAATTATTTCGTAGTTTTGCCTAATTTTCCTGGGCTACTATTGGTAAATAACAAAAACAAAAATGTATACAACAAAATCTAACGAAATACCAAATCAAACATAAAACAAAGCTTTATTTAGGACCTTAAACTTAAAACTAACCTTTTTATATGCAGGATGCAGGAAGGATTTTTGATTAGCACATACATAAGTAGGTAGTTGCTTTACTACAAATGTACTTTTGAGTCCACTTATTTTATCGGATTTGAACTAAAAATATGTTTGGGGTATACAAATTAATTTGATTCAAACTTATTATCAAAAATCACAAAACTACAAGTACAAAACAAATTGCAAATAACAAACAAGAACTTTTTTTAAAATTTGGTAAGTGATGCCAGTAACCTTATTTAAGAGATAGAAAACATAGAATTTAAATATTTTAAGATAAAGCCTAAAACATATTATCTGGGTAAACACAACACATACGGTGGTACATTTCAAGATGCAGCTGCAATTGCTGTTAAAAAAATTAAACACACATCGGTGTTTCACATTGCACAAGTTTAAATACTTTTACCTTTTAGGTGAACCTTACCTTGAACGGTAAGTCATGAGGGCAAAATCAAGAGTGTTTTGATTTTTCGTCAAACAAATGCATGTACACAGCCTTCATGAAAAATCGAAATGTACCTATTTTTATTTTTCATCAGTCAATTGCACGCATACAGCCTTGTTTTCACAAACACAAGTCGTGTTTTGTTGGTAAGTGTTTAGTCACTTTAGCAAAATTTTGTATGGGATACGAAAAGTGGCGATAAATTGGTCAGTAATTAAAGTGAACATAAAAGTGAAGATAAAATCTTGGAATGCTTGGAAATTTTTGGCGCGAAATATGTCAATACATTTTTTGCTTAAAGGTTGGTGGCACCTACGACAGCTTAAGACATGGACTCCATATACAATGATTATTAATGGTTGTGTTCATTGTGTTTTCCTTTAGGGCGGCGTTTTGCGAGAGAAGTAAGAAGCTTTCAACCTACGAAAGTTGCAAAAAAGGTTTGATGATTTTGAACTTTTCGCTTAAAAACAAATAAAAATTGGTTAAAGCAGATCTTTAAATAAAATTCTTTAATTTGGAATTTAATTTGGTAATATTCAAGCTAAATAATGATTATTTATCCGGTTTTTATTTGTTTGTAGTGGAAGGTGGGGTACAAGTTAACCAACTCGGCATATACAAATAGCCATACTTTGCAGACACATCCATAAAATTATTTGAAACTTTGGCTTGGCATAAAGTCAAGAATACCAACTTTGAAATAAAATAAAAAAGTGGATACAAAAGTGAATATAGCGTTTCATTGGTTATTATCAGTGCTGACTAACTAAAAATTACCAACAAAACACGAATACAATAGACCTTAGAAATTACAAAATTCAAACTCAACTTTTGACGTCAGCTGCATAAGCGAAAAGTCCCATACAAAAATGACACAGTGATATGATAAATTTTCCTTCCTTCTTTCCTTTTTGTGGTACGCAGCTCTACGACGGAATAATAGTGAAACGGTATATGACCAGTTGAAGTCTCCACTACTATCCACTCTCTTTTTGCATACAATTTAATTGACTGGGAGATTAATTGCTCGCGATATTTTACCGTTTCTATTTTGTTCGTGTTTTTTTGTGGTTATTTTTATTATTATAAATGGATTTCTGTTCTTTGTATGTGTTTATTTGTGTTTTTTAAAAAATATTTTTTTTAAAAGAAGGTAAATGTTTTTCGGTACCCTTTCGTTTACAATTCGTCTGTGCTTTTGGAGACCACGGAAAATTTTGTTTCACTTCAGCTGCGTACTAGACTTTATGTGATAAAAAATGTAAAATAAAGGTAGTGTCATAAGACCGTGTTTAGACTGGGAAATTTGAGTCTGGTGTTGTGAGTACTCTTGTGATTACACAGGTCCTCAATTGAGGACGCCTCACTTCAAGCGGGTGGAATTTTTGTGAAGTGAGACAGTTGTACGACGTGAATTTTTTGCATTTTATAAAAGAAGATAACATCCATAAATTATTATTAATGCTTCTGTTTGTTTCCTTTTCCAAGAATTTAATTTCTATCACTTTGCACTTAGCTAAATTATTAAAATACTACGATGTTAACACATCGGCAGTGAAGCAGATAATGAACAAAATGGGAAAAAACTTTAATTTGGAATTGGAACAATACTCACGCTTCCGATGTTTATAATTTGAAGCTTCCTCACGAGAGTACTCACCCCCCATGGCCCCATCCCTCTCGCCCACGAACTCTGGTCACAAATTTCTCAGTCTAAACACTGTCTAAGGGCTTTAGAAATATATATTCTATGTTTATTTAAGTTATCTGGCAGCACTAAAGAAAACAAAATCAAAAACGGTTTTTTTATTTTTTAATTTTCGCTTTAGCTGGCTCCGTCTTGTTTTCGGTTTGTGTATTTTTATTTGTTCGTCCTTTTGCAATGTTTTGGGTTAATTATTTATATAATTTTGATGTGAATAAATTTCCAAATTAAAATTTGAGTTCTTATAACTATTCTGAATGTAAAACTATTTAAAATAAGCTGATGAACATCTTATTTGTTTAGTCCATGTTCTTTGTATGCATCAATCCTACATACATATGTACATAAATTAATTAAAAATTTCTGGCGGCTTTTTTTCGTCTGGTAAGTGTTCCCTTTCAAAATTGATTGAATATCTTTATTTGCTTTGAATCCTAAATAAAACTACGTAATTGTTTATTTTCAATGGTTTTTGGTTCTACATAAATATTTCATTAGTTATAGTTTCTGCTAGGATTTGCAATTGGGGTCTGGCAAATGGTTTTATATAAAGAATATGTATGTATTAATATACGGCGAAAGATTTTCTACAATTTTGCTAACAATAATTCTATCGTAGAATCATTTCTTTGGATACTTGTAGGTGCTTTGTTAATCGTATGCGACAATCTCGAGACGGGAATCAGGGGTGGAATCGCGCAAGATGATAGTTGATTGTCACATTTTTGATCATCACTTGTGATCAAATTGATTTTCCTTCTGCGTAAGGTGATCATATCACATCCACCAATTCAACTCAATTCAACTTTGTTCAATTTGTCAGTGACATTTGTGAAAAACATTGTTGCCGTAGTTCAATTTGTCAGTGACATTTGTGAAAAACATTGTTGCCGTAGTCATATTTTCAAGTAAATTCATTGAAATTGTTAATTTTTTAGTGAATAAATGCAATAATTCTAAATTTAACCATTTATTTTTAATTGTTGTATACTCATATGATAAAAGAAATATTGTTTTTGATGATTTGGTGACTAAAATTTGAAAAAACGTTGAAAATTTCATAATGTTTTGTATGCGTGTGGTAACTCTAGTCACATTGCCACAAAAATAAAAATAAAACGTCAATTTCATGAGAAGATGACTATCACAATATTTTGGTGATTGGTTTTTAGCTATCACTGTAATGATCACAGTTTTGTGCGCACTTTTATTTTCTTGTCAAGCTCGAAAACAAAGAGCAAACACGCTGTAATGCCAGTTTTTACATGAAAAATTAAATTATTTATCATACAAAAGCTGGCATTTGCACAGAAAAATTATATTTAAGACTAAGATAACGGTGTTCGCATTCCACCCAATTCTTTGGTATTTATATTGGTAGGTCCCTACCTACCAATTACGATATTAAATATGCACCGTCTCAACTGGTGCAGTCTAATTGTTTTCTTCTACTAATTCTTTGCGTCATAGTTCACTTTGTTATGAAAATGAAATCCATAATTTTTGAAATTTCTTTCAGGCTATAAATTGAATTTTATTAGTTACAAAGTTATGCAAAACATTGCATAAAAAACTATTAAACCAAATAAAAACCTAATGTTTTGCTTTCGAAACAGTTACCAAAAATGCTATATAGGTATATCTATAAATATTAATCGTATCTAGTTGAATTTTGTTTCGCAGTTCTTGTTCTTCCTATTTTTTTATACCAGGGTTGCATTTGTTTTTAACTTTGTTCATTAGAACCAAACGTCTGTGAAGTGTCGGAACAAGTTGAGCTGTTTAAAACTGCTCTGAGCAAAAACGAGCAAGATTTTACTTTTCAGTTTAGTTTTTTGGTCCAAACTTATCAACATATGCATAATTTGCTGTTCATTCAAGAGCCGATCAGCCGGCAGGATTTTCTGCAATTGCTATTGAGGATTTTTTTTTTAGATTAGATTAGATTTATTTAAATTTCAGAGAAAAGTTTACAATTTGCTTATAATTAACTTAAATCTTTTACGGCATGGCCATAACTGCCGTCAGCCAGATGATAGCTTTGCTATTGAAGAAGTAAGAGCACATCTGTGCACTCTAACTTGTTCTGGCAGCTATTGCTATGCTTTGCGCTAATGTGGTCTGAACTATTGATGATATTACGTTCCAAGCCTCGTATTTGAGGATCATTCCAATACAAATGATTAACCTTAAACGTTAATTCCACGCTATTTTTTTTTTAATTATTCTTTTTTCAGAATTGAAAATTTTAATTTTATTAACTTACTAGCTGGTAGCCGTGCGTTGCTACGGCGATACGACCCAAGTACATGCATATTTTTTTTTGCGTTTAAGTATCTTAAAAAAAAAACTGTGGGTTTTACGTGATTAAAATACCCTACGAGTTCATCCAGTGCTACCATCCATCTACTGAACAAACAAATGTCTTAAAATTTTTCAAAAGTAATAATCAGAGTTTATTATAAATTTATAAGAGGGTTTGTACCATTGTATATACATTTCTATAGTATTTTCATCCTGAATAATAACCGCCTGACCATCTTGAGAAACTTGTGATAAACACATTTTTAGGTTCGTGCATTTAATAGTTGTCTATTCTGTAACCCTGACAACAGTCGTAAACATATATTATTTTTGTTTTGTTTACGACTCTTGTCAAGGAAATATGGATTTTAGAGCCAATAAAATACATTATATATTATTAATTTGTTTCGTAGACGATTATTGTTAGGGTAACAGAATAGACACTTAGTAAATGTAAGAACCTCCAAATGTGCAGTTAACAACTTTCTTTAGATGGCGCTGCTCCATGGTTGTACTATAGAAATTTATATACAATGGTTTGTACTTAGTATATGGAAGTTATTGTTGTAATTATTTACTAATTATTGTTTTTATTTTATTTATTTACTATTCCTTTCTTTTTATATTTTATGGGTCAAAACGACTGCCATTTTGAACATTATAAAATCCAGGTAAAATAAAAGCTGATTTTCATAGGGCTTGTTTCACAATATCTAAGTAAGTTTCAATTAAGCTATTCGGAACTTTTTTTTGACAGAAAACAACAAAACAACACACAACATACAACGAATTCAAATGCTGAGTATTTTACTTGAAACTTACTCAGAGAATGTGAAACAAGCCCTTAATGACTTTTCTAGTATCAATCAAGAAACTGAGGAAATTCTTTGATCTAAGCACTAATGCACATCACATTCTTTGGGAAAGTACGGACATAAGCAACTGGGGTAAGTCTTGAATATTGCGTTAAATCACTCTTTGAAGTTTGAACTGTGCTGTTTTAAATTATTTGAGGCTGTGAGCTATTGTGATAACGAATGAGACTATTGATTTGTTTTATTAATTTTTGTATAATTTACAGCTGCTTCTTGCAAGAAATGTGACTTATAAAAGTAATTTGGTGTGTTAAGGTTAAGACTATACTTCACAGGATCATTTCTGTAGTCAGTCTTCCTTTACTTTTGAAGTTATACTTCTGATGTAAAACCTGCGATGAAGAGGCATATCGTTTTATCTATAGCGTGAGGTTTGACTGTTATCTGGCGGCTTGTTCGCATTGATAGCATGTCGTCGATGATCGCTCGGTATAATGGATAAAACGACTTCTGAGTGGTTTAAAACTTTTTTTTTAAATTATTCACATCTTATTTTACAATAACAAATCTACTAGATAATAGATATATTTATTGTTTGTTTCCTTAAACAATCATTACATCAAAAAAATTATCGAAATTCATATAACTTTAAATCCATACAAAGAAAATTGGCAACAAAATATTTTTTGGGATTAAGGATCGTATACTTAGGCTGCCATTTTGAAAATAATAGTCTTGATAGTCTTAAAGCTAAATTATCTTGAAAATTGTTATTCCTGCAGAAATTTATCCAAACACAAATTTGTAAAAAAAAACTGAAATGTTTATCTTTTTTATGTACACTTATTATGTATGTATCTTTAATATTTCAAAAGTTATAAGCAAATAGAAATAAAAATTTACTTGTTATGTTTTTGGAGTCGAAGAATTTTTTTGTTTTTCATTAAAGATAAAAAGATCTTGAATGCAGGTTTATAGACAATTTCACAAAGGAAAAATTTTCAATATTTATTTAGAAGAGGAACAATTTTTTTAAGTTATCTAAAAGAAATTATCTTAATTTAACTCCTTTAAAAAATAACCAAAATTATTAATTCTTAATAATTTGGTTTTTCGTGTATTTAAACGTTTTCATTGCAATTGCCTACTCTTTCTTAAATCAAATATAAATTTTAATGTTAAGTTAATTGTATTTAAATCTGCGCTTGTTTTAATTTAAAGTTAAAAATTCTTTTTTTTAATAATTTAAAAATTACAAGAAACTTAATTGAAATTGATTTACGTTTGCTAATATTTTAAAATCAATTCAAAACTTTCAAAACTGACAGCTCAGTAAATATAAATTTGTTTATATTTCATTTTTAATTTCCATGAACAGTTCATACGACCAGGTCCCTTTATTTTCTAGGAATGACTAACTTATAGCCTTATAGCTACTAAAATACCAAATAAGAAATTGATTTGCACAGTTCGAATAGCTTCTGAAAAACTCAAATATGCCTAATGCCTATGCAGAATAAACACATTAAATAAAAGAAACCTAAGTAGGTATAGTCAAAATAAGTGTTCATTCTAGAAAGCCTTGAAGCCAAATAATAACTTAAAATTTCAACCACTTGTTGACCATTGACTGACGAATTAAATTTCACCCAAACAACCACTCAAAAGTCGAATATATTTCAACTTTGTTTATTTAAAAATTATGTACCTATGTACCTATGTATCTACTATCTGTTGTCAAGTATAGGAGCATTGAAGATTGTTATAAAAACAAATTTAAAAATGGTACTGATGATAACTAACAACAACAACACATTTGTTTTCTATCACAAAACAAAATACCCCGGAAATTCTTACTATATGAATATCTTTACGAATACAAATCCAGCACTATGGGAATTTTCTATGAATTTGTACAAAGTTTCAGGTAAAACATCAGAGTCATAGCACTTGGGCGAAGTTAGTGCGCATGTTGAGTATTTTGTCACCTCTACTGAAATTGAATAACATGAATAAATGATGAACAATTTGTAGTTTTCATTTCTTTATTTATAATTTACAGTTTCTTTTTGCACGAAAATTGAGTTATAGAAGTGATTTGGTGTGTTAAAGTTAAGACTATACTTCACAGGATCATTTCTGTAGTCAGTCTTCCTTTACTTTTGAAGTTATACTTCTGATGTAAAACCTGCGATGAAGAGGCATATCGTTTTATCTATAGCGTGAGGTTTGACTGTTATCTGGCGGCTTGTTCGCATTGATAGCATGTCGTCGATGATCGCTCGGTATAATGGATAAAACGACTTCTGAGTGGTTAAACCTTTTTTAATAAATTTTACACATTTTACTTTATACTTTTTATATTGAAAGTATTTTATACATTTTCTCTTTATCGGTTAGCTTTGGCATTAATTGAATTGAAAAGTTTTGTACCTTTAATTTTTAATTTTTGAGATTGACGAGAGAATCTGATGTAGTAAAGTATTGCTTGTAAGAATAAAATACCTTAATGAATCAATTATTATCGTATGTTTTTTTGTTTTTTTTTTTAAATTTTTTTTTAAAGTTAGATGTTTTATAATATTATTTTTATTTTGTTCTGACATTGTTATCGCGAATAAATTCTCCTCGGCCTTTTTTTCTCGTACGATACTTCCGAATCATAAACAATTCTCAGAAAAAGGAACAAAATTGTTATCGCAAGCAATGTTTCCGAGATGATGATATTACCCTGGAAAAAATCGCTTTAATATTTCAAGGATTTTGAAAATAAAACTTGAAAAGGTTTATTTATGTCCAAAGATTGCAAATATATCAGCCCAGACTGTGATAACGATGATAAGAAAAATACTTGTTTTCAATGATTTTAATAACGAATTTAGTTAGGCTGCCACCAACTGAGGAATCTACAGCTCGAAAAAGCAAAGGCAGCGGTTATGAGGAACAGTTAGTTTTTGGATTGCCTCTAGATTTACGTAAAGATTTTGTCTGCATTGTTAGCTTGAATTCTTTAAATAAGATTTTGCACTTAAAAAAATGTCCATTAGTTTTTCTAGCTGTCACTCAAATTTTAAATAACTTCAAATATATGTAGGTGCGTCACAGAAACTTGCTGCTAAAGCGTCTAACTGACCAAAATTCGCGTCACGATCAATCAATTTATATAAAAATAAAAAGAAAGGAAACAAATGAAGAAGAAAATCAAACATTTTGATTATAATAAAATTTTAGCATTGGACAGAATATTTGCACTCTGCTTGTTTATTACGAGACTAATGATAATCCAAAACGATAAAATAAATCTACGAATTATGAATGTGTAAATTTATTAAAAAAGGTGTAACCACTCAGAAGTCGTTTTATCCATTATACCGAGCGATAATTTCCCGTTTTCCCGTATAATTGAATTTGTGCAAATATTTTCGATGTGCAAATACTTTTTTGCCCATTTTCTTTGTATGGATTTATGGAACTTCGATAGTTTTTTTGATGTAATGATGTTTTAAAGAAAATATATGAACAAAAAAATCTATTATCTATTAGATTTGCTAATGTAAAGTAAGATGTGAATAATTTATAAAAAAAAGGTGTAACCACTCAGAAGTCGTTTTATCCATTATACCGAGCGATCATCGACGACATGCTATCAATGCGAACAAGCCGCCAGATAACAGTCAAACCTCACGCTATAGATAAAACGATATGCCTCTTCATCGCAGGTTTTACATCAGAAGTATAACTTCAAAAGTAAAGGAAGACTGACTACAGAAATGATCCTGTGAAGTATAGTCTTAACTTCAACACACCAAATCACTTCTATATGACAATTTTCGTGCAATAAGTAACTGTAAATCATAAAGAAATTATGAAACAAATAATATGCCATAGACGAGGGAAGTGGTTGGGCATAGTTGTAGTACATTATTTGTTTTTCCTTCTGGCTAGTAATATTATAGAAACACGTCATAGAAATTGTAGAGCGAATTGTACTGATATGACTGATGATTCTTAGTTTAGTAAAAGGAATTCTGTTTAAATATTTTGTAAACGATTAATGATTTGATGCTATATTAACTTAATTTACAGTATTAATTCTGCAAAAAAGATTATACTTGTTTGATAGATTAAAATAAGTTATCTTAACCATTAAATTTCTGTTCTATTCATAAACCTAAGAATCCATCAAACTAATGTAGTTCTATTTTTGTGTTATTCAACATTTACTACTTAAATTTTCGCCAACGACCATACCACGCTGAAATTATCGGTTCTCGTGAAAAAAATGATAATGAAAATGAGTTTTTTTTTATAATAATTTTCTCGTTAGTTTAAGTTAAGTTAGTTAAATATAAATGATTTTACGCCGAAAGGCATCGTTTCAATACGTTATAGGTTAATTTAGAGCGCCCGCATGGGGCCAGTAAGTTAATTAAGGTAATATAGAAGCTAGTTGTTTAAGATTTTTTTGTCTAGCATTAAGGTAGATATAAGAAAATGAAAAATAAAAAAATAATTAAAAATGAAAATGAAAATGTATCGGTTCTCGTCCGATCACCGAAATCAAGCAGCGTCGGGCGCGGTTAGTACTTAGATGGAGGACCGCTTGGGAACACCACGTGTTGTTGGCATCAATGATACTTTTTGTTTACGAGCTACAACATATATAATATGATAGTTTGTATATAGTGTGTTAAATGTGAGAACATTTTTTTTTCTTTGGAGTTGAAACAAACTTACTTGTCTGCCAAACATTATGGTTTAATTGTGCAATCTATGGCGTTTGGTAAGAAGTATTTCCTTCCTACATCAAAGTCATTCCTATTTTCTGTGTGATACTTTTTTCTGAAATTCGTTTTATTAATTGAGAAATATCCGCTCTAAGAAAAAGCTAAAGGAATTATTTAATTTACTCAACCACATTGAATTGACAGTTGATGATCGAACAAAACACAACCCATGGTTTTGTTTTTTTTTTTAAGTTTGGTTCAGTGCAATGTTCATACTTATGTGTAAAATGAAATCGAAAATAATACCAAAAGAGGAACGAAAATGTATAAAATAAAATACTTTCAATATAAATAGAATAGATAAATTTGTTATTGTTAAGTAGTTGTGAATAATTTATTAAAAAAGGTTTAACCACTCAGAAGTCGTTTTATCCATTATACCGAGCGATCATCGACGACATGCTATCAATGCGAACAAGCCGCCAGATAACAGTCAAACCTCACGCTATAGATAAAACGATATGCCTCTTCATCGCAGGTTTTACATCAGAAGTATAACTTCAAAAGTAAAGGAAGACTGACTACAGAAATGATCCTGTGAAGTATAGTCTTAACTTTAACACACCAAATCACTTCTATAACTCAATTTTCGTGCAAAAAGAAACTGTAAATTATAAATAAAGAAATGAAAACTACAAATTGTTCATCATTTATTCATGTTATTCAATTTCAGTAGAGGTGACAAAATACTCAACATGCGCACTAACTTCGCCCAAGTGCTATGACTCTGATGTTTTACCTGAAACTTTGTACAAATTCATAGAAAATTCCCATAGTGCTGGATTTGTATTCGTAAAGATATTCATATAGTAAGAATTTCCGGGGTATTTTGTTTTGTGATAGAAAACAAATGTGTTGTTGTTGTTAGTTATCATCAGTACCATTTTTAAATTTGTTTTTATAACAATCTTCAATGCTCCTATACTTGACAACAGATAGTAGATACATAGGTACATAGGTACATAATTTTTAAATAAACAAAGTTGAAATATATTCGACTTTTGAGTGGTTGTTTGGGTGAAATTTAATTCGTCAGTCAATGGTCAACAAGTGGTTGAAATTTTAAGTTATTATTTGGCTTCAAGGCTTTCTAGAATGAACACTTATTTTGACTATACCTACTTAGGTTTCTTTTATTTAATGTGTTTATTCTGCATAGGCATTAGGCAGATTTGAGTTTTTCAGAAGCTATTCGAACTGTGCAAGTCAATTTCTTATTTGGTATTTTAGTAACTATAAGGCTATAAGTTAGTCATTCCTAGAAAATAAAGGGACCTGGTCGTATGAACTGTTCATGGAAATTAAAAATAAAATATAAACAAATTTATATTTACTGAGCTGTCAGTTTTGAAAGTTTTGAATTGATTTTAAAATATTAGCAAACGTAAATCAATTTCAATTAAGTTTCTTGTAATTTTTAAATTATTAAAAAAAGAATTTTTAACTTTAAATTAAAACAAGCGCAGATTTAAGTACAATTAACTTAACATTAAAATTTATATTTGATTTAAGAAAGAGTAGGCAATTGCAATGAAAACGTTTAAATACACGAAAAACCAAATTATTAAGAATTAATTTTGGTTATTTTTTAAAGGAGAAGATAATTTCTTTTAGATAACTTAAAAAAATTGTTCTTCTTCTTCACGCTCTCACTAAACTTAAATATTGAAAATTTTTGCTTTGTGAAATTGTCTATAAACCTTCATTCAAGATCTTTTTATCTTTAATGAAAAACAAAAAAATTTTTCGACTCCAAAAATATAAGAAGTAAATTTTAATTTTTATTTTTATTTTTTATTCAACGTTAATTTCCCGTTTTCCCGTATAATTGAATTTGTGCAAATATTTTCGATGTGCAAATACTTTTTTGCCCATTTTCTTTGTATGGATTTAACAATTATATATGGAACTTCGATAGTTTTTTTGATGTAATGATGTTTTAAAGAAAATATATAAACAAAAAAATCTATTATCTATTAGATTTGCTAATGTAAAGTAAGATGTGAATAATTTATAAAAAAAGGTGTAACCACTCAGAAGTCGTTTTATCCATTATACCGAGCGATCATCGACGACATGCTATCAATGCGAACAAGCCGCCAGGTAACAGTCAAACCTCACGCTATAGATAAAACGATATGCCTCTTCATCGCAGGTTTTACATCAGAAGTATAACTTCAAAAGTAAAGGAAGACTGACTACAGAAATGATCCTGTGAAGTATAGTCTTAATTTTAACACACCAAATCACTTCCATAAGCCAAATTTCGTGCATAAAGTAACTGTGAATTAAAAAGAATTGAAACTTATAAATTATTCGTCATTCACATTCTTTTTATTCCATTTCAATATTTGTCAAGTTAGTGCGAACTCAGTTTTTTTTTCACGAACTAATACATTTTATATAAAATTATTGACGAAGAGAGTCTAGTTGCGTCTTGTTATCAAAAAGTTTTGTTTTGTAGTGGGCAGATTTTACTATTTGTTTAAAAAATTGTTTTGTTTGTACCTACCTAATAATATTCTACGACTGTTTAAATGGTTGTTTAGATGAAATAGTCTACAAGTCAATGACAGGCTACTGAATAGACATTTTAGGAAGGCTAAATGATTTCTGTTATTTAGCTAGATACGGCGTTCGACTCTTGTTGTTCCTTTCCATGATAACACAAAATTAAGATTATGTATTACCTAAATATGTTCAATGGAATCATGCCAAATTGATTTGCTTGCATGATAGGATAAGCAATGTTTTGGTTACGTACGATCACAAAGTTATGATCACATATATACATTTCATATGTATGCTCTCAGATTGTTACGCATTCGTTAATACGCTTTAAAAACGATACGACAAAGAGTTCTCATTAATTTGCAATCTAAATGCTGCATATGTATATAGTTACATCGGGCCTTCCCAAAAAAAAAAGGGTTCATCATACCAGGTTTGTAGACAAAATTGGATTTAATTGTTTATGCTCGAAAAATTAACAAAAGAAGAAAATGTACAAAAAAAAAAATTAAAATTAAAATAAGTAACTACAAAAATTTATTAAAAATATGTTAAAATTGTATTTCAGTAAAAATACATTAAATATCATTTGCTAAGGAACAATATAAATGCATAAAATATTATTAGCAACATTCTCATTCTTACGATGAAAACGCCGCAATTCCGGTTATTGCACGACCCAAAATTAATGCGTGTATATCGTGGGTGCCTTCATAGGTGTTGACCGCCTCCAAATTCATTACATGCCTAATAATGTGGTATTCATCTGAAATACCATTTCCTCCTAACATATCTCTTGCAACTCGGGCTATATCCAATGCCTTGCCAGCATTATTTCTTTTAATCATTGAAATCATCTCAGGAGTGTGCATCTTGCGATCCTTCAAACGTCCAACTTGTAAACTTGCCAACAAACCTAAAGCTATTTCAGTTGACATGTCTGCCATTTTCTTCTGCATCAATTGATTTGCTGCTAAAGGTCTTTTGAATTGATGTCTATCTAAAGTGTATTGTCTGGCGATTTCAAGGCAAGATTCAGCAGCTCCTAGTGCTCCCCAGGCAATACCATAACGGGCGTTGTTTAGGCAGGTAAAAGGACCTTTGAAACCAGTAACATTTGGTAGAATATTCTCCTCCGGCACTACAAGATCATCGAAAAGCAGCATTCCAGTTGTAGATGCGCGTAAAGAAAATTTACCTTCGATTTTAGGTGTTGACAATCCCTTAGGTGATTCTGATCGATCGACAATGAAGCCACGTAATTTGTCGTCTTCGCACTTCGCCCAGACAATTGCAATATCTGCTATAGGTGAATTTGTAATCCAAGTCTTATTTCCATTCATAATATAACACTTCGCGTTACTGTCATATTTAACTCGAGTTTCCATACCAGCTGGATCACTTCCGTGATTTGGTTCAGTTAGACCAAAGCATCCGATTAGTTGGCCCTTAGCCAATTTCGGTAAATACTTCTCCTTTTGTTGATCGCTTCCAAAATCATAGATAGCACCCATAACCAAAGAACTTTGAACACTCAAAGCTGATCTATATGCTGAGTCAATACGTTCCACTTCTCGTGTTAATAGCCCATAAGCAACATTTGAAACTCCGACACATCCGTAACCATTAAGAGTGCAGCCAATTGCTCCCAGTTCCCCTAATTCGGTCATTATCTCTTTATGAAAAACTTCATCACGGTTAGCGAGGGTCACACGCGGCAAAAGTGATTTAGTGCAGTAACTGCGAAATGTATCACGAATAGCTATTTCTTCTTCTGTCAACATTGATTCTAAGTTCAACGGATCTTTCCAGTCATATTCTGGTCCACTTGAGGATTTAGAAGAAAACGAAATTCTGAATGTTTTTCTTACATTTAGAACTCGTCTAGTAATTGTTTGAAGCAACATTTTTCTTTCAAACCACACGCACAAAAAATAAAATAAATTAAATTGATCTTATTAAGGAAACAGCTGATGATCGACTAATATGAAGCAAAATTCTGTATCTATTCCAAACATAACTTCAACATTCTCAAAATAAAATTCTTATCGCATAAGATAAGATTTATTTGCATTAAAATTTCAAGCAAATAGAATTAAGACAAAAACATGCGAAGATTAAGTTCCAGCGATGACGGTCGTTTGTAAATATGTCTTTAAAATAAAATAAAATTTTTGTTGCCTTTCTGATTTCAAGTTATATCATAATTAATAATTGTCGTCATAATTAATATTCATTCATTTGGTTCCGATCACTTGTGTTCCAATTTTCCATTTTGTTATTTTACTTGTTCAACACACGCACAAAGTTTGCCAGAGTAAAAAGTTGCAAAATAATACTGCCTCTTTCGCACCCAAGATAAAAAGCTTAAAAAGCTACATCAAAACGGAACAAACCAACAAATCTACTTCATGAATCATGAGTACATATCTTTTTCATACATTTTATTTTGAAATTTGCAAACAGAGAATATTTGGAAGTGAAAATATGAAAAATGCCGTCTGTATTCAAAGAGTAGACAGTAGAGGGTCGAGCAGAGGCGACATACACCAAAGATTCTAAATTTTGCCATAGTGCAAAGGATCATTAAATTAATAATAACTAGCAGATAGTACTTGGCGTAGATTGTTGTGAATTATTTCATGGGTTATTAAAACAATTTTTAAAATAATCGTGTTTTGTAAAGCTTTTTCAAAAAGGCAAGTTTTGTATTCGTAAAAAAAAAATTTGAGGTAACAATCAAACAAGACATTAATGATGATAGAGAACACGAAAAAAGTAGGTCCGACAATTCTGTCTGTCTGCCTGTCCGTTTGTCTGTTTGTCAGTCTGGATGTATCGACACCTACAGCCTAAACGGTAGGGCCGATTTTCTTCAAACTTGGTACTCTGTATTTTTAGAGTAGTATACCCAGCCGTATTTTTGATTTTTATCCTAGGTCTGAAAATAACGGTACCTGCCATATAAACGTAACAGATAATTCAATTTTTCTCGAAAAAAATACGATCGATTTTGATAAAATTTAACATGACCGATTTTTTGAAAACGGTGATGTTTTTCGACCAAAAAATTGTTTTACAACTAGATTTCTAACGGTACCTTTTATACAAGCGTTTTAGACAATTCCATTTTTCTCGTAAAAAAAAATTTTAAGAACCATCAACGATTTTTATTCCTTCTTTCATTAACTTATAATTACCCAGTAAATTGTTTGTCCTCATGTCTGTGTTCCCGGGTGGTAGACACCAGTGCGCATCCAAGTAACCCAAGTGTCGTGGTTGTGGGCCGTTTTATTTGAAACCTATTTTAATTTTTTAAAAATCTAGTAAAGTACCTACGTTTGGTGTATTATTCAGAATTGATAATTTATCGTTGCTATATAGACACGGTGCTCTATGGACATCTTCAATTATTCTGGAAAAACAAATTATTCAACAAAAACAAAAACAAAACAACTGCTTTAAAATATTCGTGAGTAAACAACTTTTGTTGAATTTGGCTCTTCTTGAAAGACCCATACCTACGTCGATTATTGTATAGTTCGTATTCATATACATATATCTATGATTTGTAAATTGTCCCAATTTAATAAATTTCTTTCGTTCAGCATTTTTTGACACCTATCGACACGAGCATTTATTGAGCGATAATCAAGTCATGTGTCGATGTGTCCAATGCGAAAAAAATTGTTTGAGTTCCAAATATTCATGAAAGATTAACTGCATAAAAGATAAAACAAATGACCAAGCATACTTCAATCTCACGGTCTGTTACATGGCGATCTTGCAACATCAGTTTACGCACAGTATCAATTCTTCTGACAAACAATTTTAAACGGGTTCTAGACATACAATTATTTAAAATAAATTATTTAGGAAAACGAATTTTCAAAGAGAATTGGGTCCACAACATTGTTATACACACACAGAACTGCTTCGATCAACACCCATTGCTGGGTTTCTTTATAAGCTGACTGTATGCGCTGCTTAAATTCACACAGTCTGATTATCTGTTTACACGTTCGAAACGTCGCAGCAATATAACCATCTTTAATTGACGGGCTGTAAGTCTATGGCTTTAACGAAATTCATCTCATATTTCTCTTTCTGTTTACTCTACTATAAACTTGTGACAGAACTCTGTGATCACTCTTCAGCACAAAAATGTTTATTGGCTAAATTTGGCTGGAGACAACCTTGTTTGCTCTTTTGTGAGCACTTACTTCCGCCAAAATCTAAAATTTGTTAGTAAACTACCAAGTTGTGTTAATTTTTTCATTTGGTACTCATGTCATTTCTCTAACATGTATCTTGATTTTGTGTGTCTAATTTTTGTATTTATATTTCAATCTAGAATATGTATCTACCTCAAAACATCACAAAAACACGGACGCTTTTAGAAATATTTCACTAATATAAGAAACTCAACTTAAAATTAAAATATGGAGCCTGCGTAACCCAAACAAATGATTTGAAAATATTTAATTTTACAACGAGATGACTTGCCTTAAATTGATCTCATCATTAATTTGATACTTATTTCGTAGATCGATCGCTGATTTAATAAGATAGATATCAGAAGTGTAAAACCAAGGATTCTGTTTAAGCTCAAATTAAAGCTTGATAACTCCCCTGCAATTTCATTGACCATGACTTCAGTCGTAGGGAGAGAATTTTAGGCAATTTTTTGATCCGAAGACAAATAAAATAACAATTTAGAACTTTTTAGGAAAAATAGTCAATATTTTAAATGCTGTATTTCCAAAACTATTATACCTAGAGAACTGGTGTTGCGCTTAAATTTTAGCTAATTGTACTTTTAAAGTGCATACAATTATGAAACAAAAAAAAAATTAAAAAATCTAAAAGTGTTGAAGTTTTTTGACCACCACCGAGTTAGCACAAGCTTTTCGGAGCTGCAATCTTGGTTTTACATTATTAGTTGCTTCGTACATTTTCTGGAGATCAATTCTAAACATCTTTTTAAAGGAAACCAACAATGTACATACATTCAAATGCAAATTCGGAAAAGGAGTGCACATTCAGATAGTCATAATAGCGATTAAGTGGCTTCAACATCAAAGGGGCTACTAAACCGAGAGGGTAATTGGCGTTTGCTAACCGATTCGAGCATGTTATGAAATTAATGGAATTTTGTGGCTTTAAAATTAAGATTGGAATGCGGGAGTTTTTTTCTTACAAAACTTAAATCCTCTTCAATAAAAAAGAAACCATTCAATATAATTGGAATGCATAAATATCACTCCCTTAAACAGTTTGCTTTAATCGACATCTAATATAAACTCTTCAATATCTTAATAACCTTATTCTTTTCATACTTCTAAATGACTAGATAAATATTGTGTTTTGTGTATGATGTTGTCTTTCATAAAAAAGACATAACAAAACAAATAACAAAATAAATTACAAAAATAAATAAATACACCTTTTTAAAAACAAATACATAAAAATAACAAAAACGAAAATATAGTAACATTGCTTCAGCTAAAAAAATCATTGTTAGATTAACATTTGCTTATATGCTTAATAATTTGATATGTCATTCATTTTCTGAAGTGCCAAGTCTCCCTCATCGTTCAAAAGTAAATTTTCAACTTGTTCATCTGAAAGGTGATCTTTGTCTGACCTAAAACCAGAGAACCGTATTAATTTATGTTCATCAATCAATAGAATATGTTACTTACCTTGAGAAGAGAAAAAAATCGCTATTTTCATTATTCATCTCGGATTCACTGTTCCGTCTTTCCAGAGACTTCCCGACTCGCTGAATTCCAAAGGTGAATACATCCTTGACTTTGTCACTCGCATCGATTAACAAATCCAGACTCTGTCTGCGTCCGGAAGTTTTAAAACTACTGGAACGTGTTATCCATGTAGTGATACCGCCTGTATCTCCACCAGCTCGTTTTTTATCATCACCACCATCGTCGATGTTGAATACGGTCGTGCAGGTAACCTTACTTGTTTCATCTGTTGAAGAAGCTTCACTCCCAGTTGGTGTATGATCATCGATCAAACCACCAGCCAGACCACCACCACAGCCTGAATGATGGGAATAACTTGAGCTTGTGCTTCCCGAATTTGACAGTCGGATTTCAGTCCATTGCTCTATGTCATCGTTTGTAATCATTGGTGAAGTAGTTACCAACTGTTGGCGGGCAATAGTAGTACATAGAGTGTCACTGGAAGATTTTGGTATGTCTCCATATCCGGTCGACGCTGGCGGGAATCTTAAAATGGACTCAAAATCCTGTAATAAATGTGGGCAGTCATGTTGGTCAGGATATTTTTGACGAATCGGACTAGATTTTGTGCTCAGCTTTGGAGGGATGTCCAGGTATTCATCACAGGACTCAATGCGACATGGAAATGTGGAGTCCTCATCGGCTGCTGGTGCCTGTGAATCAGCAGTCTTCTGCTGTAATTGCATGAATTTCCGTTTTTCTTGTCGCATTTTATGAATCTCCTCGGAGATTTGCTCAAGGTTCTTCAGAGCATCATTATAGGACATTTTTGCTTCGGCCACTCTACTCTCTAAATTATTAATTCGTTCCTTCTGAGTTTTTAAGAGACCATTGTAATTAGCTCGAGTTTCATAGTAGGGTCTTGAAATGAAATTACAAATACATTTAAAACATGTCTCTGACATGAACAGACTTAAAATTACAACACACTCACAAACATCTACAAACAATAAAAACTTTGCTACTTACAAAATTAATAAATCATGTTGGTATGCCAATAAATTGATTAAAAGAAGCTTTCTTCGAATGTTGTAACTAAAAACGAAAAAAATAAATAAAATCAAACAAAAAAAAAAAGTTGTGTTTTCCATAACGCAAGAGTAAATTTCAATTATATGGTAGAATAGAAAATTAAATACTAAATTTTAGAGGGCTGTTTAACGTTAAAAAAGAAATAATAATCACTGTACCTCGAAGCTTTTATGGCACCCTTTAGCTGTGATTGCAGTTTGGCTACACGGTTATTGGCTACTTCCTGCTTGAGTTCACACATTTTTAAAATATTTCTCGTTTCAGTGCATTCAACTTGAGACTGATTTACTCGTCCAGCCGCATGACTTAACATCTCTTGACAGGCAGTGTCTAATGTTGACTTTTCTCCCAATCCTTGTTCAGCTAAATAGACCATTTCTTTAGCGGCCGCATGAACAGATTTCGCTTTTTCAAAATTACTAGCTGCTTGTTGTGTTTCTTTTGATAGCTGTTAAAAAAGTTTATTAGTTTCGATTGAAATAATAGTATATATGTAGGTATATGTCATACCTGGGTGGCATATAAGCGTGCTTCATAGTAAGGCTTAGCTGTTTGAATAGAATTACTAAGCTTGTGGGCGGATTGCTTTATTCGATCAACACTCTCAGCTAGAAGTTTTTTAAACTCACATTTTGCGTCCTAAAAGTTAAAAAAGAAAACTTAACCATTTCATTCATGCGAACAAACAAAAATTTAAGTTAGTCTCTTTGAATGTGCGTATTACGAAAGCGAACAGAACGTTTGATAAGTTTTTGAAAATCAACTTTGTTGTTCGTATTGAGCTGGTACCGATATGGACTACCTTCAATTAATAAGCTTTTACCAAAGACATTCATGGTTAGGCAAACCAGGACGAAAAAAATAGATCGAAAAAAAGTTTGACTTAAAATATGATGCTGCGATATGAACATTTGCCATGAATCATTTTGTATCTTACAAACAAAATAAAAGCTTTAACTTCCTTTTTCAATAATGTTGCATCTTTGTGATACAGTTAAATAAATCAATTTTAATATATAAATGTGTTTGTCATCGTAAACTCGCTCTGTTCGACAATTTGTTAAAAACCAAAGTCTTAAATGACCCAGATTCAGTTATCATACCTTTTAATGGTCATGCTTCAATGAATTTTATTTTGAAATCGTAAATTGTTCTTTATCTGTTTATTTATGTACGTAGAGCTCTATGAGCTCTTAAAATGCTTATGCAAGAGGAATCTCTAAATGATTGGCACTTAAGTATTTTAAGTGAGCTCTTTGATATGCCCTCTAATGGAATTCATTCAACTCTACGTTCCTTTCTTTTAACATTCTATTTATAAACAATACTAATTGATTGAAGGTCACAGGCTCTAGAGGGCTGTGTAAAATAGGAGGACTATAATATTGCCCATACTTTGTGGAAAATGTGGCTCGCTTGCATTATCATTTATGAAAGAAAAACTTTTTCCACCCAGCCATCTGTTTCACATTAGTCTTTGTAGTTTTCAAAGCATTTAAGAGAAATTACCTCTTCCTTCTGAGTTTTCATAACCACTTCCTACCTTTTTATTCATTCGCAATGGCATTTTATCGCTAATAACGCATTTATCTATAACCGATTGATTCTCTTCTCGTCTTTCGTTACAAACAAAATAATCAATACTTACTTCCAATTCCACTTCGTATTTGTTAATATTGTCAGTGGCAGAGTTAAGTTTTTCCAGCTCAACCTTTATCACGCAAAATGTAAAAAGAAGACAAAAAAAATAATAGATAGAAGAATATTAATTCGCTTGTTTATTGTCATTTGTCTTTTTTTTATTTGCTAATTTTAATTATGTACAATATGTACATATGTATATACACATATGACATCACATTAAGTAAATTATTTTTACATTGATCATTTAAAATGAAAATAATAAAACTTACTTGAACTCTTGGATCCACAGGAGTATTGCTTTCAATGGACATTTCCACAGATAATTAATTTATTTAAGTAGGGAAGAAATATTGCTTATTAATTTTTTTTAAATCGATTGCACAATAATATAGTTGAATTAGTTTCAATTTCAAAAAAGCAAGTTGTTTATACATATGTAAATAAAATTAAAAAATATATATTTTTGTATCACTCGTTCACAACATTATTTTTAAGTTTTTCTTTCATTTTCTTAGAAAATTTTTCTTGGGGTAGTCAAATTAGTTTTGAAAAAACACTTAGTGAGGGAAAAATTATGATTTTTTCCGACGGTATGCACTCTCAGAGAAACACCACCCCGAGAATGTTATTTAACTGAAATCCCAAACATCCCTTGGTGAAGAAAATTTCCAATTTGACTACTTTGCCTGGCTGCTAGCCAGCAGATTTAGAATTTCTTCTTTGACAGTTTGTTATTATCAATCTATGTGTGGGATTATGTTATGCGCATGACTTGAATGTCACGACTCACCACACCACTTCACCAGCAGGCAGCAGCAACAACAAGATATCAACTATTAATTGCGAGGTAAATTTCTTGACAGGTGTTTATTTACCAATGGAATTTCGTATCAAACATAGTTAAGTTATTCTGATAAGAAAGAGTCTCGGTGTACTAAAATTTTTATTAAAGTGGGAAACACAATGTTTTCACATTCAATATGGAAAAAATACCCTTTCGTAGCAAATCAAGCTACTGTTTGTACTAAAACGTTGTTGAAAAGTTAAATAAAGAAGTTGCTGTGTTATAATAACCTTTTAGCAGAGAAAAAATAAACAATTTATATTATTGAACGTTTTAGATTAGTTCTGCAGTAAGTACGTTTTTTATTTTATAAGATTTGAATCTGACCTCAGTAAAGAATTAGTGATGTGGATTCTAAAGGTATAGTGTTTGGATCTTTACCTTTTGCCCCGTTTATAATTTATTAAATCAAATACTATCCTAAAAGAAATACTGCATTAAAATCGATTCGTTCTGTTGCTATTATTAGCCTATTGAGACATTAGCTTTTTGTTGCAATTTACTTCAAAATTGTGAAAGTTTGTAGTTTTGGTCCTTTCCGGTGAAAAAATATCGAACACTCAACATAGTTATCTGCTTCATTTTTCAAACCATTGCATATGGACTATTTAGTACAATATTGGCTTATGATAATATTAGCTGTATTTTATTATCCCCTCTGGTCTGATCCAGATCAGTTTTGTGTCATGAAATACACGCAAACAGCAACAACAACACAAGATCCAGCTTTGTTTCTAGATCTTGCAAAATTCCAATCCGTCCCGGATCAGAAGGGATAATAAAATACGGCTATTATATTCTATTATACTATATTATATTATATTATATTATATTATTGTATTATATCGTGCGTATAATAGCACGATATTATGGCCATGATATCACTTCAATAATGGTTAACATCAAAATACCTGAAATATGTTACTTAGATTAAAAAAAAATAATTTCTAAGATATTATGCTCAGTAACCTGATGAAGCGACGACTCAAATTATTCAGAGCTTTGAAAATAAAAAATTGAAAATTCATACATTTTGAAAATCTATATATGTATATACAATACATATTACATACATAATGTAGGTAGCTATATATATGTATTTTACTAAAAAAAAGAATTTTAATAAATTGTAAAAATGAAACAGGTTCACAAGTTATTTAATGTTTGTCATATTCTTCCCACAGATCATGAGAAGCCATTCCAAAATGTATCTAGAGAAGAAAAGTGAAATCTAAAAAATTCTAATCCAAAGGCCCAAAGATGAAAAACTAACAGGTACCAGAAAAGCTTTGAAATTATATTATTGTTTGAAAATTAATGTATATTAAACTTTTTCAGTTTATCAATTGCTTAAAAAGAGTTCAGTTCAACAATGGTTTAAAAGAAGAAAAGCCATACATTAAGGACCAGTTTTACAATCGTGGTTAAAGTTTTTAACCCACCAATTTTGACAGATTAGCTATGGAAATCAGTGATTTAAAAATTCGAACCTCGTTGAACCACGATTGTACAACTGGCCCTAAGTCACTAATGTCGAAACTTAAGGACTTTTAAAGATTTCAACGACCGGCAGACCACACAAGAGGTTGAAACTGTAAAACAGATGTGTATGCAGAACGGATCGTAACATCGTCATTTTGAAGGAAGCTAAAATACAAGGTATCAGGAAAATCCTTTAAAATTCTAAAAATAGTTTCAAGAATTTTCTTGTTTTTTTCAGTTATTCAAAATCAGACATCCTTAAATTAAAATGTTAGGTTAACATTAAAGTCAGGTAAATTATTTTATTACACTGTATATTTTTCAAAATTCGTGGGTCTAGTGTATCCATATGTATATGCTTATCATTTGATTTATCTCAACTCTATTGGACCTGCACATACGGAATGAAATCTTCTGGAGTAAACCAGTTTTGTAGGAAATGGAAGTGTACATTATAAAACAGACTTAAATCTTTCACTCATTTTAGAGTGAAAAAAAACAAAATTTTGAAGCATACAAAATTATAGACAGTAGTTTAACAGAAAGAGGTTTATGTATAAAATGTTTCCTCCTGACCAATTAATCCCCTGTGTGCTTGGACCCAAATGTAAAACTGGTTTTTTATCCGGACGTAGACCCAATACTCAATTATTTAATTGAATTGTCAACAATTTATTCCACTTCACGTAACGACAAAATTTCTATAGGCACACTTATTGTGGTTTTGGTGGGAATCCACATTTTTCTCTTATATAAAATTAAATTTACCAAAAAGAGTCATATTCAATGCAAATTATACCCTGATTCAGTAAAATTTTGCCTCGTTCTACCACCGTATATAAGAACAGTATATTGTAGTTTTAGTCTTCTGTGCAAAATAATTCTGCCCTTTATATTTGAAACGAAGGACAAACGAAATAAAAACGTTTTTCACTTCTAAATGCTTAAAATCCAAATTTTGCTTAAGAACGTTTACCCGTTTGCCTTACGAACAAGTTCTGACCCGAAGGTTTAGAATAGAATAGAATAACACCTAAATCAAAATGACAACCGGGAAGGAACACCCTGAGGAAAATTGGCATTACTTTTTTTTCTTCATGAATGTGTACTAAAATATATCTTTCGGTTCTAAAGCATGTTTTGGATACACAACAATATTGCTCTCTTAAGAAAACGAGAAGGAGAGCTCTTTTGAGAATTGTTTGATTCTTCGAAGTCCATGTTCACATGGTTAAAACGTAGAGTTACCGTATTTTGAAAAAACATGTACATAATTTAATGTACATACAATTTAATAAAAAAAAAAATATTGAAATGTTTTCTTATTTGTTTGCCATAACTCTATATATTTATCCAAACATTTTTTTCCGATCTAAAAGTCTTTTAAATAGTTAAAGATTAATATGCGCGTATTTGGATTGCTTAAGAAACAATAGTCTTGTAATAATCACAAGTCTGTGTAGTTGGTTTTTGGATACAAATTTAGAGGAAGTCGATGAATATACATAAATGTAGCTAGTTTCTGAATGTTAACTTTTGCTTAACGACTTTACGACCGATTTTAGAAAAATTTATTTGTTTCTATATTTTATTTCAAAATTAAATATTTCGCACTGGGGGCACCCTGGATCGCCTAAGCCTTATTTTTTTGACGCTGAGATTAATGTGTGTTCGAGACGCTCACTGCTTGCTCAAAGCTCAGAACTTTCCAAAATTAAATTGATAACAGTGGAGAAGTTGGAAAATCGGGTTTATTCTTAATAAAATTAAATAATTTTAAGAATAGTTCGAGGATTTGTTTTCTTCAAACAGTTATTTAAAAAAAAATCTGTTTTGTTTACGATTACTGTGGAAACGACAGAATAAATAAATAGTGGGTGCTAACTGCTAACTATCAATCAGTACTTTAAGTTCGAACCTTCCTTCTTTTTGAAAAAGACATGTTATGAACCAAAGTTGCATTGCTTGATTGTAAATTGTTGGTGTGGTAACTCTATTTTATGCATTTTTAGCAATTACACTCTTTTTTTAAATTAACTCTCTTCAATCTATCTTTTAACCAAAACAATTCTCTTTGTAGTTATTCATTTATATCAACAAAACAAATTTCAGAATTTTTGTATGAAGTCTGATGTTTCGCCCATTCAGCTTTCAGTCAGCAAAATTTCTTTCAACTTGAATGCGGTCCGTGGTTATATACACTGTCCTGCAGTCGTTATTCTCTTCAATTCGCTTCACTCTGTAAAAATAAAAATATCACAAGTATCAATCCGAAGAATCATATAAGAAAACAAATTTGTTTTAAAAAAAGATAGAAAATATCTGATTGACTTTTTTTTTTCGAGTTTTAACTAAATTGTTATGTTATCCCTTATAAAACTACTGGTGCAATTATTACCCACTCTAGAATTATAAGAAAATTTGTGGTAAATTAAATAAAAAAATCGATACTTGAAGGAATCTGATTTTTTTGTGGTCTCTGTGTGTCTTTGAATTTTCATTCCCCATTTTCTTGTTGGTGCATTCGAAAAGCATAAGCATACACTAACGAAAAAAAATCAACAAAAAATAAAAGAAAAAATTCAATTTTTCGAGTGCGTTTTAGTTTTTTTTTTTTGCTTGTGTTGTGTTTATATTGTGCAGTGGTCATTAGATAATAAAAAAAAAGATATTCTTTAGTGGAAAAGTGAAAAAAAGGAAAAAAAAACGCGTCTTTCCAATTAGTCACTTGCCTTGTCGTAGAAAATTTGTGCTCCTGTGGTTCTCTTTCGGCTTTCCTCCGGCAAAATACCTTGTTTTTTGCTTTCTGCACTTTTGTCGCGCCCTTAAAAATCCCTTATTGCAGTGAGGAGTGGTTTTTTCCAACTCAAACCAGTCCTTAAAATTAAACAAACCGGGAGAGAGAAGTGTCATTCTATTGTGTCAAGGAATACTCATTTTTTTTTATTAATTGTATTTCAACATGTTTTCAACTGTCAATTGGGAAATCTAATGTTAACTAAATAAATATAAATATAAGGTGAGTGAATGGGAATATTTTCTTTTATAAATTAGTGGTTCTGTATTACTTTAATTGAATTTATAGACTTATCGATAAATATCTCTTTTATTTTTCTCTTGAAAAAAAAAGCTGAATAAGAATTGGTTTAGTTCTTTACAGTAAAAAAAATAGATAAACCAGTTCTTACACACCTACAATTCTGCCGAATGCTCTTGAAACTGAAACTCTGAAAACTGAAACCCAATCGACCGTCAAAGAGAAGAGCCCAAGAAGGGTCAATTTCAACCGTTTCGGATTTCATGAATGAATCTGTTTTATTCTCGTCCTGTTGGATCACAAAAATTTTACTCCAGGAAATACAAAAAACTTGATGTTTTTTTTTCTGTTCATCATTTTTATGATACATATTACGAGGACTTATTAAACAATGCCATTTGTTTTACCGTCGCGTCGTCATTGCGAACAATTTTCATTGCATGAACTTGAACTGAACGTTTTTTTATGTTCTATTTTGTTCATACCTATTGTTGTGCACTTGCAGAGTGTAAGGGGTATTATGGATATGATGGACTTGATGTGGGAAAATCAATAAAATTATTGCTTGTCAGTATGAAATTAACAAAATAGAATATTTTAAGTTGTTTATCTTTTAAGGTGGTTGTTATTTTAGGGATTTTATTTTATTTTGTAAAACTATAATAAATTTTGCAAGAATTGCGATAGTTATGACTTCAAACAAAACAGAAGAATCATGCCAATGTCACACAAGTTGATCGTTGTGCGGGATTGGATGACCGTTTGCGGAATATAATTCGGCTATATAATGACGATTAAGCAACCCTTACACGGTCAGTCATTTGACATTAATCTGTGAGACTTATGCTCGATTTTATCACATATTTATAAATTTAAAACTTCAACTGTTACTATAGACAGTGCTGTAAAACAACAAAATAAAAAAATAATTTTTATTTTCTAACGAGTTTTATCGAATTAATAATTTCACTTACACTCGAATTTGTATAGTATCTTTCAGACTGAGATCTACGCTATTGAAATATCAGCGGAACTAGTTTATAAGACAAATCTTTAGAAGTTACATTTTTCATATAATTGAAGTCGGCTGGCTGGTCTCTTTCCTATTGGATTAGAAATTAATTTTCTTCCCGTTCAATATAAATTGTATTGGATGGTTTTAAGTCTGAATTTTTCAAAATAAAAGCTGGTGTGCCCCTGGGCTCCGTTTTGTCTCCGACTCTCTTCCTTATTTTTAACATCGATCTTCTGTCCGTAACTGCTAATCTAATAAATTCTTTTGGTGACAACAGCACCTTTAGCTTTTCATATTCGTTTGCAGATTCACAACACTGTTCTTCGTATATGGAACTAAAGCGTTGGCGAATTGTCCAATTTGAAATCAAAAACAGCGTGGAATTTATTGCTTCGAAAACTTAATGCTGCCTTCTATCGTTGAAGCTAAACATACCCTCAATGCCACTGTCCAGATGTAGCACTTGCTTTCCATTCTCGGTATGTGCTTCACAGACCACCTACAGTGGAATGAAAATACTTAGGTTTCTTAGACAATGAAAGATAATTTTTACCCCCCACAATCTGGCTGTTATTTACAAAGCGCACATCCGTCCAAAGCTTGACTAAATACTCATATGTGTGCAGGTGTTCCTATAAACTATCCAAGCTTTCTGGATAAAATTCAGAAAAGAACTTTGAAATTGATAGGCGACAGGACTATACTGCCGCTAATTTCGTAAAGGCCCTATCTGCAAAATTTTGAGTTTATTATATATTTATTGTCAGGGTATAGTTATTATGATGTATTATTATTTTATTTTAAATACAAAAAATAAAGCACAACTTGAGCTTAAAGACGCATATTTTTTGGTATTTTCACGTTCTTTATTGCGGTATGCGAAACAGTTTTTTCTTCTTCATCTTTGAAAAGTGAAAATGTAGTTAGGGTCTTTACGAAGTTAGCGGCAGTATAGCAGACAGTTTCCACCCCTAGAGCATAGGCGTAATGTTTCTTGGCTTTCTTTATTTTTTCAGTATTTTTAAACGGAGTTTTCCGAAGTTGATCTTTACTCCATGTTATTCTCGCGTTACCAACCTGTCTTGCTTTTGTGAATTTTATTTAAAAGTGTGTCTTCAGTATGTTTTCGTTTAGCTCTTCATTGTGTCACCAACCCAGGGCCATCTACACTTTTTTTTATCTCAAAAAACCAACAACAATGAACCCAGTGCTGTTTTAACTAAGGTTTACTTCGAAAGTTTATTTGTTCGAATTGTACACTTAAATATTTATTATTTGTTTTATTTTCATATTTACCTTACTGTCAAAATATTTAAAACATTATTTAATATATAAAATGATCAATTATATTATACCAATAATGCTTACAGTCTTCATAGATTTTTAAAAAGCAACAAAACAGTATTGAGATACAAACAAGTGCAAATAACAATTCATGAAAAGGGGGAAATCCGTAAATTACTTTAAAGTTGAAAGCATACACACCCTTTCAACTTGTATTTCAAACTATAAAACTTATCGCGTTAAAAACAAACATTTATGCGAAGAGGAAATTATATATTTATGTCACTTTACCCACTCAAGTTAATTCGAAAAGTTTTGATCGTTTTTATTATTATTTACATTTTTTTTATGAATTGAAGACATTATTTTTATCTTAAATTATTTCCAGATAAAGATCTTTGTCTAATTCTGTACATGAAGTAATTTCATATAATAATTGTTGATATGATGTCATTGCTTGTTGAAGATGAAGAATTGAAAAGTATATCAATCGTTTCAATTTATTTATGACGTCAATTTTATTTAACGTATTCTTCATCGTTAGATTGTATTTCATTTTTAAATGCCAACAACTATCTGTGTTTGGATTGCAGCTGCTTATGCGGCATATCTTAGATGAAATTGTTGTTATAGACAAAGTAAATAATAAGAATAAACTTTTTGATAATGATAACAAAAAGACAAACAATTTTATTTGATTATAATTTGAGAAAAAAGAAAATGACAACAATTGATTAAATCAAATGCAATGCTAGGTACCTACTTTCTACTTATCATAACTTATCTTATCTGAAAAGTTTTGTTATCAAGTTATCTGATATGTGAATTTAAAAATGATTGCCAAATGAAAATCTTTTTTGATGACGAATTAACGAATTAATTACTACGTATAACAATTAAATTGAACTAAAATATCAGACTAGTTAAGTGGTGCTGATCTATTAAATCTCAGGTTTATTTGAAAAACACTTTGTTTAACTTTAAAAATCGTGATTCAGACCCACTCATATTTTGTATGCCATGAAGGCACTATTTCGAATGGTTTCTTGTAATTTTACCACTACCGGTGTTGATATGTGTTTAAGCTCAATTCAATTGAGTGTAATAATCCCCTGAAAGCATTAGTGACGTCAATTTTCACATTTCATCTTTCATTTGCAAATAATTATATTTTGAAAGAGTTTCCTAATGCCCACGACTTCCTTTTTAAACATTTTCAAATAACTTGTCCCAATTAAAAAATTCAATCTACGCAAATAGCCAATACTACGATAGTGTTTACATAAATCTTGTATATTATGGATTTGTACTAAAAAGCTGCTGCAACTAACCTGAAATATGAAAAGTCTGAAAAGTCTAAGTAAAGCAATACGTAGATCCCCTCATTGACCTGAAAACCTTATCACCACAAATGTTTTTTCTTTTCTGTTCCAATATGTATGAATTTAACTAATTTCTGGAACAAATATAGTTTTATTTTTTATGTGTGGAACAATATTTTACAGGCATACTGGTTGGTTCATTTGCATTCATATATTTAAGTTCCGATAAAGCAAATAATTTATATTTACTCCAACCACATACTGCTGCCGCATTATACTCGTATGCATCTGCAGGAGTTGGTTAGGTTCAATGTGTTGTGTGTATTTACACTTTCATGTTGTTGTGGCTAAGCCATGAAATGTTGTATACCTTGTGCCTGTGGCATGTCTATATAGAAGTCATCCTGAAGATGGGGCATGTGCAATGTGCATTGTACAGCATTCGGTTAATTTGTTTAGAAAACAGACGCATTATTCTACATTCGAAGAGTAAACATAAAGCCATCGTTTTTTTTTTGTTTGTATTGACTCGAGAAAGTTCGTCCAAAAGCAATGCTCTCCACTCCATTCCGACTGGGTAGCTGGTTTCTTTTTAAACTCCAGAGGCTAATAATAATAAAGCACCCAACAGAAGATATGCTTTGCTCTTTTTTTTTATTACGCGCGACTTCATTGGAATGCATTTGATGATCTCTAATTTTAGTTTTTCGATTTCAGTATTGTGTTCCATGCTTCAAAGCATTATTCTTGTCCATAGCCTTTGCAGAACCACCATCGGCAGCAGTACAGTTATAATAATGTGGATTGCATGCTAATAAGATAAACATTAAACAAATATATAACTATAAATACCCCCAACAAGATGAAGAGAGAGAATATTTTCCAGGAAAACGCAGCCGATGATAATATTCTTCAAAGTAATTTTCCAGACGAGCGCAAGTAGATTTGCAACGCTTTGTTTATCTATACTTATTTTATATATAAATGCATGCAAACGAAAATGCAACGAAAACATTCGGTACGCTGTGCAGATTTATTCCAGCTTAAACACATTCGGTTATAGTTGATGCTTAGTCTTTCCATGGTGCACTCTGTTGTGGGTCAACGAACCACCTACTTCAACAAAGATGACGACGACGATTTCCTTGCAATTCTATGTGAGGTACCTATTACTACTTTACAGATAGAAAGGGCAAGTATTGGTTTTATGAAAATATTTATTTGATATTTAATTTTTTTTTTTTTTTTTTTTGTAGTATTGAAGAGAATCCGTCTCGTCATTGTTGACATAAATTGAATTGAAAATATTTTGGCTTACGAAATTGAAACGTGAAGTTTACTGGCGAATTGAAGCCGCTTGTCTTGTTTCGGTAAATTGATCGAAAACGAGATTGGTCTTCTTCATTTCACTTTTTGGTGTACTTTATACCCTGGTGGAGTCAAAAGATCAATATTTTTCAAAATTTATGTCGACCACAATGTTATAGATAGTCGATAAAAATCACTATAAATCGACGAAAACAAGATCCGCGGATCTTAATTTGAAGAATCCGTAATTCAAAAATGCATCAATGGTCAACAAGTTTGTCTGTTTTAACACCTTTATATTATTTTCTTTGTGACTGTGGTAAGTTTTGAAAATTTATAACTAACATTTTAGTTGATGCGTTAAGTGGCACTTTAGCTGGCTCCCAATAAATGTGTGAGTTTGTTCCATAGTGTTTTTATTGTACAAAGCACTACAATTGTAAATGGGTGAGGGTTATAGTCTGACCGAAATGACACTTTCTTTTCCATTTATTCCTTACAAATTTATTCCTACCATTTATTCCTTACAAATCTTGAACTTATTTTTAAATGACATTAAGAGCAACTTCTTGCGCCCTTTCCGAACATAAGATGTTTGTTCTCATATTCAAAAGACTCCTCTAAATAAGTGAACTACTATAATATTAAGTGAGCTTCTCCTGCTATTCATTTCTCACTTTCTGCTTTTGTAAAACAACACGATGACTGTACTGTGGCATTGCTGCAATGCGTTTCCGATGGATAGAAGACATGCCCTAAAGTCATTTAGAACTTGTGTCGTGTCTCGTATGTTTGCATCAATGATATTGTCCCCAACCCCAAATAGGTAGGAAGGTATAGTGTATTCTTCTCTTTGATGTTTATATTGTATACAATGTGTAATTTCCTTTTCTTTTATTGCTAGTACCTTTAGTTGGATGCTGAATGATGAAAGATCCCTTACGACGAAGTTCTCAATCTAAAATTAGATTTGTTTCGATGCGTTTAAAATGAAATGATGTTTCTCAGTTCCCATCCATACAAAGGTGAACATTTCTGTGAACATTCAAATATTTAATTTTAATGTTTCCGGAATTTGAGTTTATGATTTTGTCTTTAAAACAACACAATACACATGGATTTGTCTTCAAAGTCAAGAATAAATAAGTATGTAACTAAATGGGTTTCAATTCGTTTATTTTATAGTAATTTGTATTCCTAAAATAATTCCATTAGTGACGACTGACGATGATGGCGGCGGAACTTTTTTTAAATGTTTTGTTTCATGATATACAATGTATTCTTTGCATGTAACGATATTGAGTGCCAATGACTAATGAAAATGCTCATGATGACAGAAACTGGATTGGGGTTGGTGCAAACCAAGTAAAGATACGTTTGGATTTCACATTGTATAGTAAAAGTATATGTCATTAATTAAGAAATAGAGTGGGTGGCCTCTATGGTTGACTTCAGTGTGGTAGGTTGCTGGTTGAAATACCAATTATCTCGTGGCCATGAAACACACAAAGTGTTCTTTGGTACTTCGAATGACAACAGAGCGTGAACTTATTCGAAAAATAAATGTAATATATTCTTAGATTTGAAGTCACAATCACAGGACAAGAAGTAAAGTGAATCTGTTTTTGAGAGCAAGTCACGATTTGTATGTAAAAATGTACATTTGTACGTATATATATACTTTCATGATAGAAATATCCTTTTGTAAGGATATTTCGAAATATTTGCCAAGATGGCATTTTTTCTGGTAATACAAGTTTGTAGATATTTAATACGAGACATTATTATGACCAGCAATATGAATTCACTTGCTTTTTGACATTTTAATATTGTTTCAGCAAATTTTAAATATTCCAGAGGTTCTGCACCAATAATTACAAACACAAATTATGAAACAATTATCGCAAACCCTTAGTGTGAACCTTTCGGATTGGGATCATAACATTTGCCCTAATTTCTCGGTTAACATTCCACTCTTCTGGGGCGAAGTTTTTATTTTTTCAATCCTGACACATTTCGCAAGCCACCACTTGTTTTTTTTTTCAGTCTTAAACTGAAAAAAATAAATTGTTCATTAGTCAATTAATATTTAATAGCAAACCGCGTTTTTTGTTCTTGGATAAAAAAATTAAATGTTTAAGTCTCTCTAGAACTTTAGGGAAAATGGGATAAGATGGTTGCTAGACATGAGACGTGTTGGAAATCAGAACCTAGCATCCAGTAGCCATCTCATATGTCGTTGAAACCACCTAACTTTCCCAGTATTTGATGGAAGGACCGCTTGTTTTATAGCTTATGTTGATAGGATTATAACGCCGTGTATTGGTTTCCCCCTTGGGCTAGAGAAAGGCATACTGATTAGTTGCACTACAAGTGGCATTAGCCCATTGGAGTTACCAAACTACTTATGTTATGAATGCTCACTTTCAAACATTTGATGAGTTTCCGTCGAGGAGCATTTAGCTTTCACCTCTGCTTAAATTATTCTTTTATATATTCTGGACAGAGTACCAATTGGTCTACTAAATTTGAGGTTTCCAAGTGGCTGTCAAAGGCTTTCTTCTTGGTCGAACTTTGTCAAATCCAGGTTGCAAGGGTTCTACACTACGTTTAATTCCGAAAGTAAAATCTTTTGGAAAGAAACATTTTGCTTTGTTGTGTTTAGTAATATAAAACCATTTCGTAACAAAATACGTTCCATTAAAAACTGGCGAACTCGTTTTTGAGTAGTGCTCTCGTTGCTAAGTTTATTTTATACTTTGAGTTACGTTTACAAAGTTCATATATTAGTTAGCTCTCCAAAGATTCATTTGAAAATTAGATCTGTACGTTCTAACAAAACCTATCTTCCCCAATATGGAAACTCACTGTGAGTAAGTCACTCCTAGTTATATTTATTTGCTCTTATCAAAGTTTTAATCATTTGTTAGAGTAACTAGACATAGAGCATACCACAATTAAAAAATTAAAATTCTGCAAACTTGAAGTTATCTTATAACTTTTCTTGCACATCATTAATTAATCAACTAATATAGGCTGGATGTAAGTGAAGTATTTTTCAAGGCAATATGTAATTATAGAAGCAAAAAATGTTGCGTAATTAAGTAATCTCTTTTCAATTATCTTCAGCTGATGTCAACAGTAATATGCCGAAAGCCTCCTCTTACAACAGACAACATCTTTATTACCTAACAGTATGATTAATTATTATTTTGCTGCTGAAATATAAATGCATTTAAATGTCCAAACATTTAAAGTAACCGTGCTCAACCAACCGAAAATTCATTCACAAATCCGATGTTCATTTTAAACAAGTTCAGATTTAATATCATATATGAGTGTCTTACCAACCACCACTTTCTTTTTAACAAATCGATGACAACCATACAACCTACGTACGATACGTACAGAGCTAAGAGTGTGTTATACCACTTGACCCAATATTCCGCTTCATCGTTTGTCGGCGCCCACGGAAGTAGTATGTTAAAAAAAAAAAACTGTAGACTGAAAATGAATGGAGATATTCAAAGAAGATTTAAATACACCCTACACACTTTTGGATCAAGTAACATGTTTATTTAATGCGCATTTTTACTGTAAATTGTGTTTTCTTGTTTTCCATAAATCATTTAGCGAGATCTTTAATTTCCTACACAGAACTCCCAAGCTACTTAAAAATAGGGTGTCCCAGATTCAACGTCGGATAAAAAGTTCGGCACAGTTTCAGTTTTGTTTTCCTGAAAATCATTTAACGCAACGGATTTCTGGAAATTTCAACAAAGTTTATTTCATACTAAACGCCAGACGGAAGACAATTTTTGTATTTTTTATGTTTGCATAATTGGTATTTTCAAAAGTAATCGTGGGGGGCATTTGTGTGAAAAACTGCATCAATAGTTCATTTAATTTTTGGATAGGCAAAATAATTTCGATTAGCACTTGAAACTAATTTAATAATAAAGAGCTATTTATGTATGTATGTGCCCTAAGAGGAAACGGTGCAAGATGTTTTTCAGTTGGCTTTCTGCTTGCAAATCTTGCAGACCCTATTTGCTATCAGGGGTAATAGCTCATAATGTTTAAATTAATTTTAAGGGCTTGTCAATAATAGTATAATAGTCTCTCGAGAAAAAATGCATTGTTGCAAAACATGGATTCATTTTCTCCGTGCAAATTAGACCTCCTTTCAGAATTATCTGTCCAGCAGCACTGAATAGTTGCTCGCTTACTACATGGTGGGAGGAGCAGATAAATATTTCTTTGCTGTATGAAAAATATCTGCGTTTATTGTGAGCAATGGCTCTTTTAAATAAGATTTGAGATATTCTTCTAATATTCACTTTATGGTGGCACATTGTAACAGAAATTCAACATTCGGCTTCAGCAAAATCTTCGGCCTCATTTGGCCGAAGCCGAATGTTTTGCCGAAGGTGATATTTTTGGCTGAAGCCGAAGCTGAATGTTCGTCGGACACTAGTTTGTTCATCATATAAGATTGGGTTTGTTTATTTCCTGAAAGAATTTTTTAATTTGATAAAGGGTATCTCATATTTCTATATTGTTAATTATTACTTAAATTTAAGTATTTTATATGTTTGCTTAAAGGTTGGTAGCCCTGTTGTACTTCTGTCATTATGTATAGCTTTGTTTATTTGCTTAATAATTTTCAATGTTGGAGCAATATATTTAGTTGAGTTTAGTTCTCTACTCTTATTTGTAGCCAAAGATTTATTTATTTAACTGTCAGAAGTTGAGCATGGTGTTTACTTTGAGACACCCTTTAAATCGATAATCTTAAAAAAACAAGAATTGCGTTAGCGTAAAAAACTTGTATGCTTTGTAATATATTTTGGAATGTTGCTAATTAAATTAAAAACAAATAAAATGCATCATAAAATAGTTCGAGCGCAACAAGTTGACCCAAATTCACAATAAGAATTAATTGATCACAGACCAACATAATATAGAGGTAACCCACCAAGCCTATCTAGCGGCTGCAATATTTTTGTTCGCGCAAGTATCTATTTTAATTTTACTTCATTTATAATGCGTACAATGAGATAGAATCAATCGCTGCAACTGAACCAGTAAGAAACTCATCAAATCGAAGGCTTCAATGAAAGATGAAAAGTCAGAGATACCATAAGAAAATAAACTCGACCACAAAAACGACAACAAATAAGTACAAAAGAGAGAATTGTTTAATTGCATTCTTGATCTGTGCAAGTGAGCATTAGCACGCCAAGCACATTCAACTCGGATACAAAAAATCCCAATTGCCGATTGTGTGATGACAGACGAAGTACGAATACAATGCTTCCAATTAAACGCGTGTGACGGAGTAGCGGCAGCAGCAGCGTACAATATACATGCATTTATACTATGCTTACATTTTTGTATGAGCACATTACTTCAGCAAAAGCAGACACGCAAACTTGTTCCTTGAAATCGTTGTGATTTCGTTTGATTGCAGATTTATGCATCTTTGGCTTTTTTGTTTTGCTCCGTATGTGTTCAGTTTTTTTTTTTTTAGTTTTGAGCGATTCGATGGTGATATATTATAAAAACTTAAAACCTGAATGTTGCACCTTTTACCGTGTTGGCTGCTTCCATTTTAAAATGCCTTGCGCGTCAAATTTGAAAGTTTAAGACACTTTTGTGTAAACGCCCTCGCTTCGGTGTTGCAAATGCATAGCGATGTTTTACTTGTGTTTCATCGACTATCTATTTTTCCTTAATTAATTTTGGTTGTTGCGTAGGTATGAATTTTATTTTCCTTGGTTTATTTTATATTTTTTAGAATTTTGATTACTTAGTGGAGTTAGGCTTATACGCCCGATAATTCAATTTAAATTGAGAAGTATGAACGAAGCAACAAGAATCATTGTGCTAACTTTCTTTTGTGCCTGCGTTTCTGTGTGCATGAACCAGGGATTAAAGCTATTTTATCATCTCGTGATCTATCATCTCGTGTTTATTCTGAAAATACTTTATTTCATTTTGCAAATGCTGGGACTCGAATCCACACATGTTTTTTGTACCAAGAAGACACTATCCCAGGCTTACAAAAACATAATGGTTTCTGTATTTATGAATTGCATGTTTTAATCTTCAATTTACTTAACACCAATCAATTTATTTACTTACTTATGTTGGCTGAACTATAGCGTGGTGTCTCCAGCCGGCTCGTAGTCGGAGATATCCCTATACCTGGTCGCGCCATCGAATATGAGGCCTACCTTGGCTTCTGACTCTGGTTTGGCGTTAAAGACTTTAAGAGCAGGAGTGTTGATGTCCATTCGTTCAATTTATTTACTGTTTATTAAAATTACAGAAAAAATACCTCATATTGAAGAAAAATAAAATAAAAGTTGTTTCAATTTTCTCACTTTTGTTATGTGAACTTGATTTCCAATAATTCTCAATTGTTTAAATAACGTCTCAAAACTGTTAATCTCACAAAATATACCATAGACGAAGTTATAAGTTGAATTCTCTTTAAAAACATTAACTCTTGACATTGTGTTTTTAAGTGCATAAGACCAAAATTATTCTATTTGAAAAATGGAAAATAAGAATTTGACTTTTGCAGGTGAAAAATAAATTTACATATTTTCGTCCAATGCATGCGAATTGCGATGCAAAAACAATTTTAACAGTTAATTTTCTTAAAGGGAATTAAATTGCTTATCACTTTCTCGCGGTCAGTCAATAGTTTAAATAGAACAAAAAAAAAAAAAAAAAAAACGTTAATTGGTGTCCAAAAACCCGACTTATGATCCATATGACTTATTATTCTTGCATAATAAAAAACACCATACCCAAGAGACTTTCCTTATCGGCACTATTACTGGCAATGACTGATATCACCTCTTTCTATTGATTTCCACAATTTACTACATTCTCTTAACGATGATGAGATGGAAAAACTGGAAACTATACTAACTGCATTTAAGCACCAATGGCCGCTTTGTTTTGATGTCTGAAAACAATTTGTATATCAAGGTGTTTATATGTCTTATCTTATTGACTAATGAAACTATAATATAAATACTGAAAATTTTACTATTCTGCAAATCTAAGCAAGAATACCTTTCATTTTATGTATAAATCAAGAAGATCCATTCAGTACTTACGGAGAAATGCATACTGACAATTTATCCCAAGCGTATTAATATGTATATCGACAAATCAATTTCTTCAAATTGTTAAGCCTCGTTTACAAAATTCAAGGCATTTTGTTTCTTAAAATTAAAAACAAATATGTATATTCAAACGCGTAAACCTGTTTATCAAATTGAAGACATTATATTTAAGTAGGCGAACACGTTTCTTCAAATCTAAAAACTTTAAATAAAATCGACAAACATATTTCCTCAAATTGACAAACCTATTTCTTCAAAGTGATAGCAAGCTATTTCTTTAAATTAGAAAAAGTGTTTTTAATATGATAGGAATCGCTTGGATTTAATTTAGTGTTTTTTTTAATTAATACAAAAATATTCAAATTGAGAAACCTTTTTCTTCAAATTGAAAAAGAAATACATACTTAAATGTATGGGAAGAACTTTTACTTCAAATTGATTTCTTCGAAATAAGTTTACATTTTAATGCAAAAATTATAAGTTGTAACGAATTTTTACAAGAAAAAAGAGGACCACTAGTTGATGAAATTATCGAAAAATCGTTGAAAATATTACAAAATATTACAATATTATATTAAACCATTATGAAGCGATACCTAACTAAATACATGAATGTATAAAATATGACCTTTGCTTGTGACTGAAACTTATTTTAGACATAAACTTCTTTTGTGTCTTAAACTGCGTAAATGAAGTTTCGGGGTTTCCCGTGAAAAGAAACCCTGATAAGAAAAGAACAACTACAAAATATCAGGATAGACAAAATTCTAGTGACTAAGAAAATTTTCCTTCACATGCAATAAAAGTTCAAAAATAGAAGAACCATTAATAATTATAAATATAACTTTTTTTTTTAAAGAAAACACAATTAAGGTGAAAAAGCTCTTGTTTTGAGTTTCATAAATCTTGATTAGCAACCTTTAAAACGAAAAGTCATCATAAATCATTTTGTTTTCAAAATATATTAATGATGACCGTGTTTCTGCATCTATTTCTTTTTTTTTTAATTAAAAAAGAAAACTTGGGCCATTGCCAACATAAACTGTCAATAAATAAAACTGAAATGCTTGACTTCCAAAATATTTTAAAGTCATAAAAAAAAGTTGAATAAATTTATAATAAAAAAAGAAATTTCAAAACTCCCCCATCAACAAACAATAAACAAAATAACAGCTCATTAAAAATAAACGAAAAACATGATTATTATTTTAAAACGATTTGAAAAAAAAAATCATTAAATTAAATGCAACCATCGCAGCTACACAAGCTGATATTCCATAGCACGCACATTCAATTAGAAAACACAAAACGTTTGGTGCTGCTGATGTTTGCGTAAGCCGCTAAGTCTGGTTCGCGGTTTTTAAAAGTGAACGTCCCAAGGGGAATGTTCTCCTGACTCCTCCAAATGTGACTGGTTGCAATTTTCATTTCAACCGACATTAACGATGACAACATTTTAAGATTTTTGCTTAGGGGGTTTTGGTGGTACTCAATCTGAACCCTGCCGACAACGTCGTTGTCGAATGATGTTGACAAAGACATTCAAAGATACAATATCTTTGCGAACACCTGATTAAATCTAAATACATAATACGAAATAATTGATAAACATGATACACAATTCAATAAAAATAAAGCAAGTGTAAACAGGGTATAATAATAATATTGATTGACACGGTAATTAAAAAAAAAAAAAAAATTAAAATCTTGTAATTTCAAACGTCAGGGTATGGCAGAAGAATGCTGAGGTGTCCAATTTTGTTAATAAGATTAAAAATTGCGTGTAGGTTATTTATCTCATCGATTTAGAAATACAATAAAAGAAAAAAAAAAAAAAAAAAAAACATGAATAAATATCGAGGGAATATCTGTAAAACAACACCGCAGTGTGTAAGTGAGTAGTTGCATTTTGTGGACATGGCATAAACTACATATATAAATGTTATGTGGTGAGAACTTGAAAAACGCACGCCAATTCCAAATAAGCCACACAATAATTAGTAAGCACTCGAATTAATACAAAAAAAGATACTTTCAACGAATACTGCGTATAATCAGAAATGAAACCGCAAAGCAGCCATCGAAGATTTACAATCTAGTATTGCAGCACGATTGATGATTGATATAAAGTGAAAGTGCTTTGGTTGAAGTTCATAGATGGCAGAGAATGCGATTTGATGATCACAATAATTAGTTGATAATTTTTTTTTTTCTTGTTAAAAAATAAGTTACTAAACAAATTAAACTATTGAAATACAGTCGAGACTTTATTATCCGGGTTGGTCGGGACCAAGCTGATCACGGACAATCGAAATCCCGTTTAATAGAATTTTCACTTTTCACTTGAATTTTCCACAAAAACTTAACAAAACCAAACACAAACAATTAAGAACACAACCCTATAATCAGAGCTTTAATAGAATGCAGTATTTTGATATTGCATGACGTGAAGTCCCAGTCTTTTAACTTATTTTTCGGAATGCATTCCCATTTTTTACACCAGTACTTTAACTTACAAGAAAAAGTCGCAGTTAATTTTAAAGTCTTAACTAAAATAAACTAAATAACAGTCAAAAGACTTGACGTTAAGAGAATGCAGTACCTACGTTTAACTGCTTTAATTTTTTGAAGTCTTTTAAAAGTCTTTTACATTCTTTTGACTGCTTGAAGTCTTTTGACTGCGTGAAGTCTTTTGACTGCTTGAAGTCTTTTGACTGTGTGAAGTCTTTTGACTGCTTGAAGTCTTTTGACTGCTTGAAGTCTTTTTACTGCTTGAATTCAATTAACTATACTAAGAACTTGAATTTAATAATAATTTCAAATTTGTATTTGAAAGTTAGGTGCGGATTTACTCTCAGTTTGTGTGTAGTTAGATTTCGCAAAAGAGACAATATATTAAAATATAGTTTATGTAATAATTATACACGGTGATTGGTATAAGATGCGTCAAAACGTTGGAGCGAGTAGATTAGGTTAAGGCAAGAAAAAATCGCACCCCGTTTAGGCAGGAGGTGCAATTTTCTAAAAAATTGACGTAGCATGATTATTTAAAATTTAAGCTGGAAATGAACATTATAATATCGCAACATGGTACATGAACATGCAGCATGCCCCATTATTTCGAAAAAATAGTCGGCGTAATCACAACTTTTATCTAAATAAAATATAAATTGTCTTGATAAAGTGAAAATTAGGAAAATTATAGGTCCCTTCCAATCCTGCAGAACTAGCAACGCACATAAAAGGATTCATTGGGGTGTAACTCATTATGCCTTGGCTCTCGTATTGAAGTTGTTTTGCAAAACAAATTATGTAATCTTAAAACCAAACTACTGCATGTTGCATATTTAAACATTTTATTGTGTCTGTAAGTTAAATTGCGTAAGAGATTTATTTACGAGTTAATGCAATTGTAATTCAATCTTCTTACACAATTTCAATTGTCGTCGTCGTACTTAATTTTGTATTTTGTTTATTTTTCCTTTTTTTTCAACCCTGACCTATTGAAGAGCTTAAGTTCATTCATGCAAACAAATCGCCACATTTGCTTTACACTTTCTTCTAAAAAAAAAAAACAAAACAATTTAACTGTCTTAAGTTGACTCATTAACAAAACAAACAGTTTAATTGTAAAAAAATCAATTATTTCACCAAACAAACTATATAAAAGTACTCATCGTTTTATTATGATAATCAAGTGCTAATATAAAATATCAACTTCCTCCTGTTAATCTAATGTCCATCATAATCTTTGTGTTTAGCTGTGATGTTGTTGTCGCGCACGTCCGCTCGTTGTCATCACTGACAATAACTCCTCCTCAAACTAAACAATCATCGCGGTTATTAAGGTATTATAATGGTGTTCAATTCATTCATTTAAATCAACATATTCATTACCTGATAGCAACTCGAAACGACATGATTATATGATTGTTAATACATACATATTTCTATACAAATATAAAGAAAATGTATTGCGGTTTGTTATTGTTTGATAATTTCTATTTGCGGGCAATTGTTTTTATATTCTAAATTTTGAATTTTAAACTGAAATAACGAACTGCACTGAACTTAGGTCAATTATTGGCTGGGTTGTTTACGGGTATCATTCAACACTGAAATTAAAAAAAACATCTGGGACGTTATAAACCTTATACCCCCCATTAAGTTGACAACATAAAAAGGCAGTGTGTTTTTTTTATATCAAAGGGGAAAGAACAAAAAAATACAGTTCAATGTCAAAAGTTCTCTTATAGTGCACTTTGTTTCATGGGGGCGCACAGTGGCATTTCATTTATTTTTTTGGTTACAAAAATTATGAACTCTTAACTGAAAGCGTGACGATTTTTTTAAGCTAATAGAGGCTATTCAGTTGATACATTTTAAGAACAAATTTGTTGAACAGTTTTAATTTTTTTTTGCTCAGATGCATTTGAATATTTTTGCATTCTCTTATTTTGATGTGATGTTATGCAAATGTAAACCTAAAAACATTTTGCGGGACATGTGATACTACATTTTGTTGGCTTCTTACTTTCGCTGATAGTGTCATGGCCCTTTATTTGAGGATCAGTAGTTTTTTCGTACTGGTCACTGTACATTTTTTGTAGGTAAAATCTAATCGTGCTAAATTTCTGTTCTCAAATATTATTGGGAGTAAGTTAGATATAGGATGCTGAAAACTCACAAATATAAAAGTTAAAATTACTTTCTTCAACAATTTAGACAAAGATTTGCAAAAGTTTTTCATTTAATATTTTTTCCAATTTGAATATGTCAAGTTGAAAAACTTCATTGTGAATTAGGTGTGTTAGATTAAAGTTTCGACAACAGTGTTCCTAAGATAATCACATTGATAATTATTTTGGAAATTTCGATCGCAAGCTTGCAAAAAAATGTTCGCGTAGAGACAGTTGAATTCGTGTCCCGGGTAAACCGGGATGTCTGGAAACGCTGATGCGAACCCTCTATTAAAAGTTGAAGTTTAACTTTGAATTTGAATTGTTTTGTCAATTGTCAATTACTGGTTAATTGATCGATGTTGTGATGAATTCGAATAGACGTCCCTCTTTTGCACATGACATTACAAAAAAAAATATTATGTCACACAACCGTAGGTTTAACTTTCTTTTCCTGCGAACTCCTCCTACTGGGCTTCAAATTTCTTGAATTTCGCCAAAATTTTTAGGAAAAAGAACCACTGTGGTGCACTGCAACTTGAGCATTGTGAGAATGGCATTTATATTCGTTGCGATTGCGAAAGTTATTTTCCGTTTTGCTAGTACATAGATACACCCTAATCACTGTCATAGCTTCATTTGTTTGCCAAGTTGGCAGCAGTACATACCGATTGGTTGTTCATGGTATAATGTGTTTTGAATTTTAAATAACTCACAAGTGCATATTAAATTTATACCCATAATCGATATGCCCTAAACAACGTCTTTGTTGCAAGTTACCACACCCCTTCTTGATTGGGACATGGCATATCATAGAGCCTATAATTTTTGCCATTGCATACTGCCCTACAAACCAACACATACATTGGTTTGATAAAATCAATTTCTTGTGTTGTTCTATAATTTATCAACAGATGGAGTTAATTGCTTTCATGCACTGGCATAGATATTTTAAACTGAAAACGTTTAAAATTGGAATATGGAATATTCATTTGCGAATTTAAAACAAAATTACTTCCGCTCATGCGTTTTGCTAAGTTTTAATCTATGTTGCTGTTGGAACTAAAAACAGATCAGAATATTACACGTGGAATAACATGTCCTTTTTTTGTGAAAACATGGTATGGTTATGGGTACATATGTTTACATACATATAAATGTCGTGGTTTGGTTGGTCTACTTTGATACTAAACCAACATTCTCATTAGATAGAAAATGCCGCAGGATATTCAATGTAATTTAAGTGCATTTAATATTTTTAGTTGGATGAACCTTTTGAAAGCATTCAACAAAACATAAAAAAGTGCGGTATGATGGATTATTATGAGGATGCTTTTAGTAGGTTTTGAGTTCTTATTATATAAAATTAATAGCTGCAGTAGATAGATATAAAAATGAATGCAATACTTGGTTGTATGTACTTGCTTTCATATGGTTGATGATATTAATTATAAAAAAATGAATAAATGTGCGTACCTTCAAGTCGTGACGGATTTTAGTTAGTTACTTTTGTCAAAACTAATTTTTGATACACATTTACATTTCTAACCTTAAAATAGAAAAGCTTTTTAGTTTTGCAATTATTTTAATTATTAGATGTTGTAATTAGAAGTATTTAACATTTCTAAATCAAGAATTTTCAGTTTCTCGTTACATTCTCGACCTTCTGTCTGGAAACGTTCCTACAACGATCCTTATGGAATCACATGTCATTCCGTTCTATTCATCAATTTGGGGCAATTGTCTTGCACATCGTGTATTTTACATTCGCGGTCCATCTCTGACATCTTCAACCACAGCAACAATATTTATTTTATTTAGTAACAGTGCCTCTTTTGTAACGTTAAGTTCCATTCTCTTCAAAGCGAGTCGCTAAAAGCCAAGCATTTAAACCGTTGATGTTAGGGTGCCAGGAATTCTGTACCGTGTTTCACGTTACACCAGAATCCGTATTCCGTATAAAAAATAGTCCCAAGAAGTATATTCAGGAGTAAAACGTTACATGGGTCGTTCACGTCTATTGTTTTCTTCAAAAATATCAAAACAAAACTAACAGTAGTTGCCGCCATTTGCCAAAGTTAAAGCTTCTTCTGATAGGATGATTTTGGGCCACGTTTTAATTGAAAATAATGCATCACAATCACTAAAAAACTTAAAAAGTTTGAATTTTTCTAACTCAGCTACAATCGATTAAAATGCCGGGCAGCCGGTAGAAAAGTTGCCCTTATCCGGTTTCCGTAGTTATGCAGTTTATTTTCGGCACACGTTTCCGAGATCTGTAGAAATTTTCTTCATACAAAAATTTCGATTTCGATAGCTGTTTTAGTTGAAAATGTTTCATCAATCTGTCAAATTTGCCTGAGTTGACCGAAAACAACCCTCGTACTTCACTGATATCTTTACAGCACATTTATCATTTGAAATCCAATTGACTAGTAAAGGTGTCTCCAGACTAAAGAAACATTTGAGAAACATTTAAAAAACATTAAAAATTTTTTTAAAATAAAAAAACATTTCTGAAATGTTTCTTAAATGTTTGTTTAATTCTTTTTTAGTCTGGACACTTGATAAACATTTCTGAAATGTTTTTGAAATGTTTCTCTGTTTCCTATTCACTATAGAAAATATTTAATGTTTCGCAAACGAGCGCTCACCGTAGCAAGCGAATCCAAAAATGTTCAGGCTCAGTTTTTTGAAAGTGTAAAATTTTATGAGAAATCGTTTTTATATGTATTTCTGAGAATACGGAGAACTTAGAAATATATAAACTGGGCTAATGTTAATTGTTATTGTTATATAGATTTAAAAATTGAATTGTTGTCGCCAATCTGGCTAGACGTGTCTTTTTGCTTTTTGGAGTGGAGTTTGCTTTTTGAATGTTCATGTTTCTAAAATGTTTATGAAACGTTTCTTAAATGTTTTTTTTAAACAAATGGAAAACATTTCACAAACATTTTTCAAATAATGTTTTTTGAAATGTTTCTTTGTTCTGAACACACCTTCGATACATTTATTAAACAAGAAAACACTTCTAAAATGTTTCTTAAATGTTTTGGAAATGCTCCTTTCATCAATTTCGATAAATATTTTTAAAAATTTTCCGAAATGTTTCTGTGTTTCTTATTTGCCATGGAAAACTTATAATGTTTCGCAAATGACAGTAGGAAAGTTAAGTGTTTATTTTTCTGAAAATATCACGTAAATGTCAAAATAGGAAACACAAAACATTTCAGAAACATTTATTAAAATGATTTTTCACGCGTCCACCAAAAGAAATACATATATCTGAAACATTTCTAAAATGTTTCTGAATTTTTTCATACACAAATGGAACATTTCAGAAACGTTTTTTTTTAACGAATATTTTTTTTAATGTTTTTTTTTGGTATAGAAGACACGCCTTTAAGTCTTTCCAATGCGATTGTATCGGATAGTTAGCTGTTTTAGGTACTTTGACAGTATTCTCAGGATGTTTTCTTATTCCTATTACTAGTTCACAGCTCATCTGTGCAGCGGTCAAAAACGTCCACTCGCCGTTAAGTGTTCGTTAATGGAATCATTGTATATACATTTCTATAGTATTTTCATGCTGAATAATCACCGCCTGGCCATCTTAAGAAATTTGTGAATAACATATTTTTAGGTTCGTGCATTTACTAGGTGTCTATTCTGTTACTCTAACAACAGTCGTAAACATACATGATTTTTGTTTTGTTTACGACTCTTGTCAAGGAAATGTGGATTAGAGCCAATAAAATACATTAAATATTGTTAATTTGTTTTGTTGACGACTTTTGTTAGGGTAACAGAATAGACACTTAGTAAATCTAAGAACCTCCAAGTGTGCGGTTCACAACTTTCTTTAGATGGCGTTGCTCCATGATTGTACTATAGAAATTTATATACAATGATGGAATATAGAATTACAAAAATATTTCTATTAACGTCCGGTACCTTCACTTTAAAGGTGAATGTAAAGTACATGCTTGCAACATAAATTCCAGATTTGAAAAAAAAAATCTCACTTTTTGACATTCAAATTAAAGAATGTTATAAAGACACCAATATATTTTAGCCTTCACCTGAGCTTAAAAACTAAAGCCTCTATGAACAAGTTTAGTCAAAAGCCCTATATTCTATAAAGACACCTTCATAATATTGTTTTTCATTCTCCATTGTAATTTATACCACACACAAAGATTTCTGTTGGTGGAGCTTCACTTGTAAACAAATATATACATATATTTTTGTACGAAGGTATATGTTTTTAACAATATCTAACAAGTTCATAGAACCTGCCGCATCATTAAAAAAAAGGACTATACTTGCTACAAGCTATAGCAATGCACATAATACTACGATTTTTTGTTTACCCCTTTGGTTATACGTTATTGTGCCATGTTTGAAGCTGCTACCTTATACAATTCATTGGATTGCTCTACTGCACGAGTGTTAACAGTGCCAAAGGAAATATAAAACACAAGAGCGCCACCTACACGCTCTACACACGTTTGACGAATGACAGGAAGAAGCGAAAATAAAACCGGCAATCGATAGCAAAAAAGCGACAATACACGCTCCTCTTTTTTTTTACAACAAAAAAAAAAAAAAACAAGTTGACTTGTATGTGCTATTTTTCTCAACACTAGATCAATGTAAATTCTTTTTTTTTTTTTTTTTTTGCTTTAATGTTGCAAGCAATTGTGCAACGCTGATGTTGATGACGTTATCTACTCTACTATCATGTCGTTATTCAGTTAAACGTTAGATTTTTTTAAATGTACATTGTGTGCATGAGAGTTGCGTTTTGTCGCTAGGTGTTAATGATCTCTTCTGTACGTGCTGTGTCAGCTGTTGTGTGTGCAAGTTGAATATTCACATGTTTTGTATAAATGGTTGGTTATAGGGTGTGTTAGATTTGTTGCAAAATATATTTTATGATCGAATTGACGATTTGAAAGAGATTAAAAAAATGATTTATAATTGTAATTTAAAATCTTCCCTCACTTGATTTCAAAAGTACTTTTATTTTAGATTACGTTTTTCATGGCCTTGGTTTTTCCCAAAACTTCCCATTTTTATTCAAGTTTGGTACATAATCGTCTTTAAAATGACGTTACCGAAAATTCCTTACGTTTATCAATTTTTCTTAATTTTTTTTTTCTCTGCACCAAAATAGGGTATTTGAAAATTCATTCCCTTACACCAGTAGGGTTACCTTTTTGTTTCTATTCTTTTTCACCGCACTAAAAAATTTCTAGAAATTATTTTTTAAAAAGCTATCCCATAGAAAGAACCACACATTGAATTGAAGTAGAATTGTCAAACATATAACAGAACATCGTTTTGTTGGAAATTTTATTTCCGGTGTCGATGAAAACTAGAACATTGTTGATAAAGTACATACGTTACGTACGTGAAAGAGTTTGTACATTTTAATAAGCAAGCGTCATTTATTGGCTGTACAAGGAGTTGCCACACGTTCACTTCGACACAATTCAATAGAGTTGTTGTGTTTCGAGAGCATGAACAATGCACAAGTACACCGTTGTGCTATAATTGAGCTGGCTGATAGAAACGTGACTACAAAAAGATTTTTTCCATATATTTTTATGATTGAAAATAGAAGTTTCTTGAAAATGATGAGTTAATGCAACTGACGATGAGCGTTATGAGAACAAAATAGAATTCTATACAACTATTGTGTGAAAAGGTGTGCATCACTTTTGTGGAGTGACTTATAGGATCATAAATTAGATTAAATTTTGGGTGGTAAATTTAGAATGTGTATACAGGGTGACCTGAAAATATAAATTCGTCGTGTTTTCTTTAAAATATTATAATCTATTTAAATTTGTATGTTTTGTTTTCATTACTTTTTGCTTATGCAATTAGCAGAGATCAGAAATAACTGTTTTCAATTGGTTTCTCACATTCCTTTAAAAAGATTTCGGTTACGGTTTGAGATTTATTTTTAAGAAGCAAACATTTAGGTTATCGGTTGAGATTTATATTATATTTTTTAAAATATCTCTCAATGTTTGAGTTTTATCGAAAATAACAAATGGAAAAGGTCAACCTTTAACCTTATTCGCTGGAAATAAATAATAAATGGTTAATGGGCTGTTTTCACATTATCTCATAAAATCACTCAAATTTTGCCCACAAGTATTCAGCAATGTATAAAAAAGACTACAAAACTGAATTTCCTCATGCAGTGCTTACAAAATACTAACGGTTATACTAGCGGACATGCTGAATGATAAATTTGCAAATGAGATTTATTTTTTTCTCAGCGATAATTAATCTTACTAGCTAACCCAAACATTAAAAAAATAAAATAAATGTTTCTCTCAGACCTTGACCGAAAAATTATATTTTTGGCGGGTTCCCCCTTTAAGCGTTTCTTAAACCTGGCGACCTTTATACCGTTGAATCGACAGTTGCAATCATCAGCGACATCTTCCCCCACATCGCAGCGACGATATAACTCCAGACCTTCTGAGGAGTTTCCCACTATTGCTAATTTTTTTAAGTTTGTTCCCCATCGCTTGTCAATTTCGTAAGCAATTTAAAACATTTTAATTTATAAATTTAAAATTCTTTTTGGCTTGAATATTGACTTAACAAAATATAAACCAAAATAAACACAAAATGTTGTAAAAGATAAAAAAAACATTTGTGGGACTTCATCTTCCCTTTAAAATAAATCATTTTAGTCAATGTTTAAAAATAGTGACCTAAAAATTCATGTATCATCTTTTTTCCACACGAAAAAATGTGTTAAAATTTTATAATTTTTATAATTTATGGGATGTTTTCAATATGTTAGTTTTTTTTTATTTTGTTGAAAAATTTTTAATTCCAAATATATTTTGAAGAGATACACTGATTTTATTTATTAATAAAATTTAAATAAAAATAAAATCTATTGCCATACCATGCTACATTTTATTTTAATTTTAATTGAAAAAGAAGGCGACGCGTTGCAATGTATTCTAAACATACAGTGCTGTTTGTTGAATTTATTTCTCTGGTTAAGTATTGAGCGGACTATAAACAATAGTGATGCATTTATAAAAGGTACTTGTTGTCCAGTAATAGAATAATGTCTAGTTAAAAGTTTAGTACTGACTTCAAAATGGATCTTCTAATTTATTTAGCATGCATCTTCTTATTTCCATTAATACTTGTTTTAGTAGGCCCTTAATTAGTTGCCATTGCCTCAAAATTTTGAATCAAATGATTCATACAAATTGATTTACCAACAAAATCGAACTAAGAAATTTGGTTAAAGAGATCATCTTATGATAAAAATTCTAGAATATAATTCAGTCAAAGATTTTGGTTATACGATACAACAGCCGAAGATTTTTCATGAATTAGATATGAAAACTGGAACCTATAGGCCAGATTTAAGTTAGAAGGATTACTCCGTTATTTTAAAGTAGACTACAGACTCTAATATAATCTGCACCTTTAAGTGGGCTTAAAGAGTCTAATAAAACTTTGAGCAGCTCAATAAAAAATGTTCTCAGCCGGGAAAATGTCTCTATACATTTAAAAATCGAGGATATTGCTAGATCAGTAATGAACTTTTGTAAGTCAACTAAAACTTGTTGTTCAAAGATTCAATGAAAATTGACGGAATAATGAATGGTCAAGTAATAAAACTGACATTCTAGTACGAATAGTACAATATAACAACAATAGTCTGGTCTGTTACCAATCTTCCAACCTTTTCCCCCTTTGATATATGCTACGAATTGTATTCTATCAAAATAAGGTGAGGAGAAAATGGAGGCAGAACAAAACAGCATACTTAAAGGCGCCCAGAAAAAATGCTGATGCACCAAATGCGATTGATAAACAAACATAACATTTTGACCTTTGAAATCAGTGGTCATAAGTTGTGGAATGCATAGTGCATACGACTTTGAAGACTGAGCAAATCTGATAATGCGAATCTCATGATGTGCATGTAGAAAGAACTCTCCGATCTGGGATCCCAAGCGAACAGGTAAACACAGCTGATTTGATTCTGAAGTATGTGTGTGACTGTAGTTGTAAAACGTCAAAGCAAATTCTATCTACTTTTTGCATTTTTGTAAACATGAACGCGTCGCAACTAATTTGCGACTCCTAAACTCTTTTAGTAAAAATTCGACTGCAACTATATCGTCATCTTCACTTGAGGATGATGATGATGAAGGGGATGTAATTGAGTGAAAAATTGCAGTGAACATATCCATTAAACTATTTATTATATTTTTCATTTCAATAATTATGTTTACTTTATAAAATTTGTAAAAAATATAAAATACGCAAACCGAACAGTTGACAAATGAAATTGTTTTGACGTTTAAAGGCGTGAATGTGTGAGTGCTTTTGGTTTTACTTCTGAATTGAAATTCAGAAGACAAAACACTTCTTTGCAGGAGAGAAACTGTCATTCTGAAAGCGTATCGAATGGTTACAGAAAGCTTCTGGACGCTCCCGGACGCTTCTCGGCGACCAACCGAAAACGACATTAAACTTTATTTTCGCTTCATCTTCTTAACAGGAGAGCAAACAAAAAAAAAAAAAAAAAAACAAGAGAAGAAATACTCGTTAAGATGTGTTTAGACCATAGAAACATTTTACGAAATACTGCTTACAAAACGTTTTTGAAATGTTTCGGCAGTGTTTCATATTTTTTTTTAGAAAACAAGTAAGTTAATAATTTATTTGTTGGTATCTAATATTTATCATTTACAATATTTTACAATAAATTTTAAAACTTTGGCTTTTGCCGTCAGCGTCGATTGTCAATTTTAGAATATAAATTAAAACAAAACTAAAACAGATAATAAGCTATGTATATTCAGTAATAAGTTATATTCTATATTTAAATACGTCTTTCAAAAAGAAATTAAAATGTTTTCTTGCAAAGTAGGATCTCCGATAGTGTGCAAAAATAGGACATACACTGATGAGATGGAAATAGTCTTGTACAGAACTGTTTAAAACTGTTATTATATGGAGTTCCATTAAGGCCCAGGACTTTACATCCTATTTTAAATATAAGAGATATTTCCTTATATACGTGAGGGTATTGTTAAAATAATTTTCTTCCATTAAGTTAAATTTCAATTGGGAATAAATGATTCTGCTTTCCGATTTCTGAGCTTCATCTCGTACTAAATGTTCGTGTGATTGAATTGTTTTGTATAGTTGTTCTTTAAAGTGTATTGCATTGCCGTGATCCATTACTATTGTACCTCCTCAGGCATTCGCAAAATCTCTCCACTTCTGCAACCACCAGTCTTGTTTTTTCAATTGTTTTGTAAGCCGATTGTCCTCATGAGAAAGTACCCTTACGATGTAGTTTGCATGTAACTTGAGAGTCTAGGTAAAAATTTTTGTTACACTCGTTTCGAGATAATTCGGTGTTTTTATATTGGCAGATTAAACAGTTTCTTTATACAAAATCTTTTAAACTTTTCTACTGCATCTAACTCATTTATTCCCCAAAATGTGTGCTTCGTAGCAGAGAGAAGACTTTACAACAACTCAATAATCAGATAGTCGATTCATCATAAGCTGTAAGTGTTCTGGTGTTTCGTATAGGATTGCCAGATCGTCGGTATACAAAAAAACGTTGATGGTCAGAATATTCCACTAAGTTTTCATAAACATTTCATGCTTTGAAACAATTTCGAAATGTTTCGTGTTTCTCATTTCGTCGCATCATCCAAGTGAAATTTTAAAATTTTATAAACAATGAACATTATTTAACTTTCTTTGCGAAACATGGAAAATTTCTCATCTCGAATGGGAAATAGATAAACATTTAAAAAACATTTCAGAAATGTTTATTAAATGTTTTTTTTTGTCTAAACACACCTTTAGAATTTTTTACGACTGCAATGGCCGAAAGTCATTAACAAACAGCACTGTATTCGAAAAAAAAACCAATATTTTATGTGGTGTCACCGTATCTCAATCTAATGTTTGAAAAACCACTCGCATTGTAGCAGCAATTAATAGCTGTGTAGTGCATTAACTGATTTTTATTAGATGACATTAAACTGTAATTCATTTGCCTGCAATAGACTACCACTAATGTTTCCCCTTTGCTCTTTGATTCAATCAGGAAATAACTAAACTTGAATAAATCACCAACAACAAAAATAACAACCTGGGTGAACTGTGCAGTGAGTGCTATCTTTTGATTTATTTACATGGCCAGTCAATGGGACAATCTAATAGGATTTATTAACAGTTAAAAGCGTGGGAAGTAAATAATAGAAAATTTATATAGATATTTTTATTTATGCAATTTACACATTCAATTGATTTTTTTTTATTAATATTAAAATCAATCAAACCACTCACTTCTGATGGTGAACTATTGATTCGAATAAATTTGTGTATTGAGAATGTAAATTCAATTGAAGAATTGTAATTAATTTATTGTGAAAATTAAGGCAGACACTCGAATGTTGTATATATGTAAATCATTTTTTGTTCCAGGCATCACAAATTGGAGTGTTGTGTCTATAAGGAGTTACTTTTCTGGATAGAGAATGAGTTTATATTAGTGTACATAACATTTGACCACGCAATTCACTTAATGCTTGGCTGTCACTTGAGCAATTTTATCTTGTGATGATAAATTGGTTTGTTTTGACAAAACGATATATAAATTAATAAAAATCTAAATCTTGAGAGATAAAAAAAAGCTTGATTGCCAAAAAAAAAAAATGTTTTTAATAGTAACGTTGTGCAGCAATTAATTTAGACATTTATGTATATGACTAGCCAGGTCAAGTTTTTTTATGAAGAAATATGGCAAATTTAATTGGATGCTAAAAGTGTTTTTTTTAATTTCTTTGTTTACACTTTAAGTTAGACTTAATCAAAATGAAATGGAATGCATATATATGTACTTGTAAACTATAGATTTCACAAGAATAAAAGTAATATAATTTTCTGGTGAAAACTTCATTAATAGCTATTTGGTTTAGTAACTAAGTAGGTTCATATTGTACAGATTCAAGTGTTAATGAAATGACAGTTAGGACTTTTACTATTCAAAGAGATTTGAGTTCTCTTTTATACCAATCCTCGGCAAGCAATTTCTGACTGGTATTCTTAAACCACACAACCTATGGCTTTCAATATTGATTAGTTATTAATAAATTGAGCTTTAACAATTACAGTTTTAGAGAATCTCGATCTGGTAGATAACTTTTTTCAAATTGTGTATAACAAATTCTTTGACTCACCTTCATTTCTTGTTTTCCTATTTTTTGTATCCCCGCCTTTTGAGCGTATCTACCCTGGCGAATTTGATTCCGTCACCATTTAAAACAGCGATCAAAGAAGATCTGTTAGTTTGCTCTCATTTGTTTGTTGGTGCGACACAAAAGTGCAGTTCAGTGGTTTGATCAGATGATTGTGTCTCTCCCCTGGAAGATCAATTTTAAATTCATTTAATTTGTTTGCATTAACTAAATAATTTCAACAATCCTGTAGTAGGTATGTATTAAGTATGATATATTTTTTGACAAAATATTAACTCCCCTGACGTATTTCCCCTGGCAAGTTATTAACTAAAATTTGCTAAAATTAAAGGATACGGAAAAATATTTAAGAAAAAAGAATAATAAAAAATGTTGAATCTTTTCATGTCCCAGAAAAATAATCCTTTTCATATCGTTTATATGGCAAAGTATCTCTCTTCGTCAGAAAAAACTATCTAAACCAGGAGTTGATGTGTCTACCCTGCCCGATGTATTTACCCTGGGTTTCTAAAAAGTAACTATATGAGCATAAATTGACTTGCCCTTACATGAATATACATACACATAAGAGGGACTTGATTCATAATTATGAATTTGGTCAAGAAACTCCAATTTTTGCCATTGGCCGCATCTTCATACGAATCAAAACCTCTTCTAATAGAATGATCCGTATATGATTCTCTACATAATACGACTTTGTCGCACGAACTTGCTTTTGTAGCAATTTTTTTTTTATTCAATTACCTATGTTTTATTGTATTTTTGTTTTTATGTTGTTTAACTAAAAACTTTAAATGCCATACCAAATTTAAATGAAATCTCAGCGTTATCAAGTCATGAACAAATTTGTAAAAAAATGTTAACACCAAGTCCTCCGTTACGTCCGTTTTTAGCCAAAATAATAAAATGCAGTATTATTAAGAGCACTGTAAATATAACGTTCACAAAGTTTTATCAAAATCGTTGGAGCCGTTTTCGAGATAATTGGGATTGCATACAAATATTAAATATTTTTTTTTTTTAAATAAATCAATGCTCATACATATTATTTAGTTTTTTTCGTCGTCTTTATTATCATAATATTGTTCTCCTTCTTTTTTCGCGAATCCACAACTTGCCTTATACTATATGTATAGATATAATCATAGATAAAAATCTTAGGGCAAAATATTTTCCTTTTTTCCTTGCTTTCATTTATTAGAACTCAATATTAAACCAATTACCAACATTGATTTGTAATCTGTTGAAAAAATATAAAATAGTACTCATACGCCCGAGTTTTATTTTTTATTGAAAAAAAACGGCATTCTTTTGAAATAACATAACTTGCGATACATTTTCTTAAATTTGATTTAATATTCTCGTACAAAATATGTTTTCTTTGGATAATCATGTTTAAGTCATGTTCCAATTAATATTTGATTAATTGAATTTATCAACAAACTGAAGAAAAACATCATAACAATATATTCAATATTATCCACAATCTAACTCTTGGTAAATCCAAATCAATGTCATCGTAACTAACCAAATAAAAAAATCTGAAGACAATTTCTGTTTTTCCAAGATACAATAAAAAAAAATATTTTATTAATACACGACAATCGATGTTAACTTCATTTCGGAAATTTCTAAAAGACGATTTTCTAACTTACAAAATACATGTCAGTAACGAGACCTTTAGGGCTTTTGGTTTTGCGCTTTATTACATTCCACAACTAACTTTAGTATGAGTCTCTCCTCATAAAATACAAATTGTTGCTGCTTATATTAAAGGAATACTTCATAACAGGATGAAGAATTTTGATATATGTATGTGTGTATATGTTAGCATAAACCACATACACACATAACATGTGATTTAGGTTAGGTACACAGAAATTGCTATACATAAAAACAGCAGGACGGGTAACCTCCATCTTATCCACCTCCTTTGCTCGAACCGAAATAAACCTTTTTTTATGTGTGTAAAAGTTTGGCCTTCTTCAGCTCTTATCTCACTTTGTATCGCTCTGATTGACACAAAATTCTACCGCAAAGCCAAAGCTTCGTCCTTACTATGACTTGGATGTTATTTTTATCAGAGCAGCTAGAAAATTGAGGACAGGATGTTGTGCGAGCATTAAAAAAAAAAAAAAAATAAATATAATAAGAACAATAGGCCGCGTGCGTATCGCATAAAATCGTTAGAAACGAGTACAAAAAAAAAAGAGAAAGGATATCATCAGCAGCATCGATTGTCGGTGCGGTTCGGTGATTCACCGCGCCGGAGAATGCCGGCTTTTATTACCACAATCGTTGGTGAAACGTTAATAAATTTTGATAATTTGGAATATATGTAAGCTATACAGTCATATGTATACACATTACACAGTTGATAATGTTAACAAAAAAATACCGCACAAAATCCTATTAAAGATAAAAAGGTGAAAGAAGGTTAAGTTTATAAGCTGAGATAATAGGGATGTTCTTATGTTGGTGTTGGATTGAAATCTTAGGCTAAGTAAAGTTTAAAACCAAATACTAGCTTTCCATAAGTTTTTGCTCAACGAAAACCAATCAGCAGTCAAATACGCTGTGGCTAAAATCAGTGTTGCCTATTCGTTGGTATTATCATTGTACTAAACAAGTTATACGTTCGGTGAATTATTTTTTTTGTAATACATGCAATTTTTAAAGAACTATATACTTTTCCAGAACAATCTCTAAATGGGCAATTCTTAAGGTAATCTAAGGTCCTTCGTTCTTTGGAGCAACAAAAAAAAAAATTCACGCAACAATCATAGAACGCCTTTTTTATATTTTTATATTGGATTTGCTGTTGCTCCTGAAGTGGACGATCGGCCTAACTGTCATTCAAACCTTTTGGATAGTACTTCTCCTACTACAGTTAAACTTCCGCGGTCGCCTTCCCGGACTCATCCTGAAAACTCAAATCAAATATATATATACATACATATATGCAACTTGTTTTCGTCCTCATGTTTTAATACAATCTTAAAATTCTTATCAAATAAATAATTTTTTATTTAAATGACATTTCAATTAAAAAAAAAAAATAATAATTCAGCCTTCTGCTTGTCTGTTTTGATATCAACCTACTGTCTTCACTTGGCTTGATGAAAATGTTGAACATTTTTTTTTCTCTTTCGGTGGAAAATTTCTATTTCAATACTCTGCACGCTTTTAAACCTCAAACGACGACGATGATAAACGTAGTGTGCCGATGCACGTGCCAAGTGCAAACAAAAAACACATTCTACTTCAAATTTCTAGTCAACCTAAATATAATTCACAACCGTGTGGTCGTTCTTTGAAATAATAAGTAGATATATTTAACCCACCCAAGTGAACAAAATTATATTTAAAGGGGCCAAGAAAAAGGGCATCGTGTACGTTAATTTTGTCATTTCTTTTTTTTTGTTTTGAACATCACCTGCCGGTCGTTCCTTTTGTAAACTTTTGGCACTTGTAAATAATAAAGATATAATTACAATGATTTGTTTACTTATAATTTGGAAACACAACTATCCGATGTGCTAATGACAATTAATAAAATCATTGCACACTTTTTGACACCTAACAAGAAATTCGCTAACAGCTTATACAGCACGTTCTTTATCGCTGATTAACATATTTTATGACTCTTCTTTCTCTCTCAACTTAAATGCTGATCATTTCTTCAAGAGGGACCACCATCATTGTTTTTATAGAATTAAATTGCTGGGTTAATTTTGTAAATTGCAAAGCGCCACAATAGCCAGTCCGCCATGTCTGATTATCGCGACACGCGGTCGTGCAAAATTTGAGATCGTAGTTCACTGTTGCAAACTGTGGATTTTTTTTTAACTGTGTCGTTATAAATAATAAAAAATAGTTTGGTAAAGTTATTTGAGATGTTGTTTTATTAATCTTCATGCATGGTTCCTTAAAGCAATTATAAGAATCTGTTTAGTTTTTAAATCTAAATGGAATTTTTGTTTGTAACTATCTTTAGTTTTAAAAGCTTCACTGTCCCCATAAAAAATTGATTTTAACACCATTAGGTCTACAATTTTTGCTTGCAGAAAAGACTCCTCTCAGTCGTGTCCAGTGTATCATATTTGATTCACAGAACTTAATTTGTACTTGGTTTTCAGCGTCCTAAAGAATTTATTTGTATCTGAGCATTACGTCAGTAAGACTATTTTCAAGCCAATTAATTTTTTTCTTCGCAGAGATCACACACTAAAAGCTAGTTGGTAACACTATTCATTCGGTCTCGTTGCACATAACAAATAATTCAAGTGGGAATTTGGTTTTTCTACTTTAGCATGACAAGTGTAATTTTGCTATAAAATATCACTACACACCATTCAAAGGGAATTTAATAATAATTTTATCACTGCATTTGCGTTCTACGGGGACGAAATCATGAGGCAAGATGCATGCAATGCGAATGCACATCCAAGCGTACAAACGCGCATAGATGTTTTATAAATTAAATCAAATAATTGTTGCTAAAGTTGATACTCATATCTATGAACGAGTATATATATGCTGATTGTTTCTAAGAAAAATGTTTATTTAAATTTTGTATAAATTGTTATTGAGTATGATTAAAGTGTAAACCGGGGGCAAACATGAATTAAAATTGCATGTAAATATACATATACTGGTATTATAGATGAAAAATCAATTGATGAAGATTACAAATCATTTAATTGGCAATCAATTCAAATTGTATTCTTTTTTACTTGTTTTTAAGACACGAGTGTTGGTTTCATGAAAAAAAAAATAAGTTTTAAAATTTATTCGAAGATTTTCTTTTGTGAACTCAAATTGCTTTAGAACGGCTATGTAGATTCTCATTATTTATGTACATATTTTACTCGTTACATTTGTTTATAAATAAACATTATATTATAACTGCTTCACTGACCCTTTGTACTAAATTGATTTTTTGAATTTTCTTCTAGAAAAATCAACTTCAGCTTCACTGTCAAATGAATCATATTTGATTCATATGATTACACGTTTACCTTTATTTTCAGCATCCACTAACTATTATCACGCACCAAATAAAGTCGCTTGGAAAAAATTCTGAATAAAAGAATGCTAAAAAAGCATGAAAATTAAAATAATTATATGTTATTAAATATGAAATTTGTTTGTTGGATTGTTATACAATTCTGGACTTAATCAACTTTTTTATACCAAAGCTGTTGAGCTTTTTGGTCATATTACAAACTTGTTTTCAATAATTTATGCATTTGAATCAAATCAAATGTGACTCAAAAAAGCTGAAAACAAGGAGCAAATTAAATGCAGTGAATCAAGTGTGATTCATTAAATATTAAAATTGAAAAAGCCGTAACTTTTTATCTTCCAATTTATTAAACCTAATATCTGCATGATTATAATAATAATTTTTATCTATATTTACAGGTAAGCGCTTAAAATTCATGTTTGAAAAAGACGCTCGTAATTTGTGGCAAGTATTGATTTTTTTTTTAATTAGATAATACGTATATCGTATCGTGATAATGCATACTTTGTTTAGGATTTACAAACATTTACTGTTACTTGAGTTGCCAATTTATTGTTGGTCGAAAATAGTTTTGTTTATAAAATATGATGTCATTTTGTGTCATATAGAATTATCCAAAAGATACTTATTTGGCTATATATATAGATATTTGTTCTACGATTTTTTTCAAGCCAACAAAATTTGCTCAATCGTAACTAATCTACGATAGTAAGTTCGAACGGAAACCATGATAGGTCTGATTTATTTTTATTCATGTAGTGTTGTTTTTGAATTTGTTAAATCAAACGAACACCAATTTTGGTTGCATTATTAATTATGACACGAACTTAACTGCTTAACAATAAATTAAGGCAATGTTTGTAAAAAAAAAAAACAAGCGCCATCATTGTTGTTAATTAAAAATCATCTATGGATTTTTAAGCTTTTCAGTCCATAATGATACACCTTTTTTATCTGAAACATGTATCTTTTGTTTCGTCTAATCATTAAACCCACCTTACCAATCAATATTATGGCAAGGTCTACGTGACAGCTATAGTTCCAAAAGAAAAGAAAAACAACTCGTACTCAAAACTAATTATTCACATAAATATTTGTAAATGTATTAGTTTAAATAAATTTGCATTTTTTTGTACTTCCTTGCAATGCACTAGGTTTGGGGATGATGGCATTTTAAGTGTCAATATTCTCCTTATTGTGGCTTTTAATTTATACACTTGAACAATTTTTCTCAAGAACCCAACTAAAACCACAGAAAATGTATATAGTATATAATCATATCACCCGCACCACCCGACAGAGAAAAATCTTTATTCATGCCTTCCTTAGCTTGGTGACAGAGCATCGAATTCACTCACATAAATAACGTTAGCACCACGTTAAAGCATCGGAAAATTGACATTTTTAAAGATGACATTTTTATTCTATGGATTCTATTTTCTGCATACCTATTTTGCGGTGGCTGAACTCACTCAAGTGGAACTAAATAAATTTTAATATTTTATTTTTCACTTGATATTTTTGTACATACATCCGAGGATGTGTTTATACAGGGTTGGTTTTTTGTAAATTTGTTTAGAGTATTTAAAAAAAAAAAATAGGGTGTCTTCAAAAAAAAAAATAGTTATAAGTTTAACGCTGAATTTTGACAGTTAATAGGCGTGTTCCACTAAAAAAAACTTCAATATAAATTTGACAGATGCCGAATCCTTTCATGGGATCTATAATACGCCTCCATGAAAACAAAACGTCATGTGCTGTCGTGCATTTCTTTCAGGTTTCTATCTATTTTTATGTTGCTTTTATTATTTTTTTTATATTGTTTCGTATTAACAAAACAAAATGCTTTGTTCGTTTTCGTCACGGCACTTTACTTTTTGATACACTTAAAAAATCTCTGATCGCTCTGTTGTTTGTTTCTTTGTGGGACACGCCTTTATTACTCGTATCATCGCTGTAAGTATGGTTATTATTATGTATCCGTCTTTAACCCATCTTTTAGTTCTTAGTGAAAAAAAAAAAATTATCGGTGAAAAATTTACGATAAATATTTTTCAACTTCGTCAGAACGCTTACTATATGGTAAACATCGAACATTTTTGAGTTTACTTAGCATTTTAGTTCGTTATCTTTAACATTTCTGTGACCGTGATAAATTCACAATAGATATTTTACGTTTTTGTTTATACAAATCACGAACGTTAACACTACACAATTATATAAGAAAAACTGTAACCTATGTATAGCTATGGCGCAAAAAAAACTATCTAACTCTGGTGATATATTCACGACATTAATTTTTCAACTTCACCGATTTTTTGTATAATTTTCTTGAATTTGAACGACGAGTTTGGCGGTTTTTGTCATAAAACTTTGAGGTTATAAAATTTTTTTTCCGTAAATTTTCCTAGTTCTCTGACTTTTTTGTTAATAAATCTATCTCTAATGAATTTATAATTTTCTTTGAATTAAATGTCGTGCGCTGACTTTTTACTGTAATCCTAACTAACCTGCTCATTCTAAACGTTCACGTTTTTTTTCGTGGAAAAATCCATCCGTAAAAAATTAACTGTCAGTTTCTCGTCGGTTAATATGAAAAAAACTTAAAGTGATCCCGTATCCATCCGTATTTTTTTTTTTTAATTTCCATGCAAACAATATTAATTATGTAATGAATTCACAATAGCAGTTTAGAGTTTTGTTAGATTGAATATTGCACTTTTGATTGTTATCTTATATGAAAAAGCTTTCAATAATTTGAGCATAAAATTCATTTAACTTAGCTGAAAAAACTATCCGTTAAAAATTCACGATAACAATTTTTCGATTTCTTTCCAATTAGGCCCAATTTTTTACAACGAACTAATCCAAGGGTTACAGTTAACTCCAATTTAGATCTGATAGAAACATCGTTGAATCTTGAACCCTAACTTTTGTCATAAAACTTTGAGGTTGTCCAAAACTTGTTTTTGCATCAAAAAACGAAATCCGACTTTTATCATTCAATATCAAAAATTTTAAGGCTGTGGTTCCGGTGCCAGCGAATTTTATCCGAGCAAACTTAGCTATTGTAAGCGAATAAACTAACAAATATCTTACTCCCTAAAATTCGTGGCGTGATAAATTCACGATAGCAATTTTTGCAGCGAAAACTTATTTTATTTAGGAGGAAAAAGTTCACATTGGATTTTTATTATTATTCAAAGAAAATAACTTTGAAAATGATGGGTCTTATGAAAGACAGTGAGACACCCTTTATTTTAAATAATAAGGAGACAAACAAATAATTTGAATATGAACAGAACATATACTATACATATCTATACACACACATATCTACCTTATATCCAGCAGACAAATTCAAATTTCCTCAAAAGAAGAAATAAATTCGTTATGGCTTTCCATGAATTTAAGTAGTTTTTACCATATGAGCATTATTGTGAATAAGCCACTTTGGGGACAAAGTCAATGTCAGCTATATGTCTTCTAATGGCCAGCGAATCACAACGTGACTGGCATCTTAAGTGTAATTAAAGCAATTTTTATCATGCACGCAAGTGTTAGTGAGTAATAAAATACGCCTCATGCTATGAAACTGAAATTGTTTCATATATATAATTTTGTTTTTGTCAATTTTTGTGAATTGCCATAAAGTTAAGACAGTGAGTCCAAAAATACCAAACAAAACTAAAGTGGGTTACATACTTAGTTTTCTTCCGTCCCTGAACCATTTATTGGGCTTTCACGTCAAATCAATGGAGTTTGGCTAAAAGCCAGATGTTTTGGTTTTGTTTTTTCTGTTTTATTTGAGTGTTATGAATATGTGACGCAACTTTAATGGAACGATGATGAGCAAAGCCAGACATTGGGCGTTGTTGGCCAAAAATGACTTATTCCAGATACAGAATATTGCCAAAGTTATAGAAAAGTTATAATTATCACGTTTGTGATGGCTAAACAATAATATACTTTGAATACAAATAAGGTTAAAAGATATAATATCTAGTTAAAGGTATTTTATTTTATATTGGCCTAAAATTACGATATGAATTATGATGCGAACGTGTTATTGTGAATTATGAAAGAAAACCTTATATTGTTGCCAGAAATTAAAAGTAAAACACTTGGATTGTGTTCAACTGCGTACAGAAAATTATTATTCTCCTTTAATTTTTGTACCATATGACTCCTTTTATTTTCAAAGATTTATGCATACACACTACACAGTTGCGTAAAAATTTAATTACTGTGACATAAACTAATCAAGGTTTAAGAAATCCTATTAAAGATAATGATATTTTAAAGAACTCTAAAACAAAAGCAGTTTATTAACAACAATTAAACTGTGCGTTAAATTTTATTTTTTCAATAACGAATAATAAAGTTAAATTTAAAACGTTCACTCTGAGTTTAAAAAAATAAGATTTAATACAATTTTAAGAAACCTAATCTCTTAGTCACAAGTTTTACTTACTAGTGAATTCTGCTCAACCAACATTTTCTTCGATAGTAGACTTTCCTCGTCTCAAACCGCATTCATGTATGTATCAACACAGAATAAATCCTACTAGGTTGTCCATGAATGAATGAAACGATGTTCACTCAATACTGAATATCTTGTAAGCGATGTAAGGGGCCTGTTCATTTGAGAGTACCGATACTCTCGAGAGTAATCCCCTCTGATACCTACTTCAAAGAATAGTATGGTGCTTTTATAGTCAATGCAAGAAAGTTTTATTCTCTGAAGGTCATGGAAACAAGGCTTATGTTCCAGTCGACCGGTATATTATCCCTTGACCATGGTATAATGCCTCTAACCGATTTATATCCGGCGGGTGTTTTTTTTTTTTCAATTCGAATGGTTCATTAGGTTATGAGGGCTGTATTTTTTTCATCATCCATATCATCAGCACCGACTGCGCCTTTTTACCTATTCGTGCAGGCATTGTAACCTTGGGATGTTCTTTTGGTTAAATTATTGGAATTTTTGCGTTCTGTTTGGAATCACTTCTTTTTTCCGAACCCCTTAGTGGTCTATCCTTAATTTCTTCTTTTAGTTCAGCAGCAGGTTCGTCTTTGCAGAATTGCACTTTGGAATTCGTCTTCAAGACAGAGATTTATTTTTTTAGCGAGTTAAAACAATTAACATTGCCCCATACATTGTTGACATACTTGACATTTGGCCTTTTACATTTGATGCTGTTGGGAAGGAAATCGATGCAAGAGTTAAGTAATATGCGCCCTCTGCGACATATTGCAACCGGAGGTTTTCGATATTAAACTTCATATCAGCATGTCCTCGTTGAAGCGGTATCTTAGCAATCGGCATTCGTATTTTTTGTTTAACTCAGTGTTTGCAAGGCACATTGCCTTTTCTAATGCAATTGTTAGTTGCATAAAACGCATTGTTAAGAAGTAATAGAAAGATAACATGAAATTGTGTTGTCCAAAGGTTAGTCGATCACAATGTTGCCAATTTTGTTGATGGTTGATTAATGTTGTACAACCGTTGTTCATTAGCCTTAGTCCGATATCGAAAGTGTGACCATGAACACTTTTTTTTCAATCGTCCTCATTTTCCTTTGCGGGAGCAAGCTGATTTTAGTGAATTAAATTATGATGCAAAATTTCATTGTTCATGGTTAGTGATCCACATCCGAATAGTTGTATCTGCTCTCTGTGGTAATCGCCGCCCGTAGTACATATGAAAATTTTCCAGTCTTCGTTTGACCATTTCGTCCTTTCGCATTTGATGCCAGTAATGCTTGCTTTATATCATTTTTGGCTCCATACTGCCAGTCTAATTTCGTTAATTTTCTGGTTATTAGTTGTTTTTGAACTAGGATTTATTAGAGGTATCCCCATGAACAAACCCCAGCCAAAGCCAGGTCCCAATACAAACCCCAAGAGATATAGGTTAGCTCCTTTTTATCGTAGACTCGATGCAACTGTGCACTTATAGCTCATTCTTATTATAGTCTGTCCACTAAAAATTGGCAGTACGGGAAAGATAGGGATGTTTGTCTCTCATTCGCACTTCTTTGCTTTCCATAAGGTTATCTTCTTTCAAAAGCTCTAACAGGGTTGCCATAGTAAGCATTTTGAATTGGAAAAAACTGAAAAAATATGATGTAGGGTTACCTTTCTTCTTTTTTAATTAAAATTATTTTCTTAATTTTTATTTATAAAAATGAAATGAAATTTATCTTTTTCTACACCACCAAGATTTAAGATAGTAGGTGCGTTTTTGAAGGGGATCCCCAGGAGGCCTAATCCCTTTTAAATAATTGAGTCTTACCTCATGCAGTATTTTATCAAGCGTTGGAAGTTCATTTCATTTCAAGCGTTGGAAGTTCGTTTCCGTTTTATTTTGCAGGTTCTTGTAAATCTTTTTTGTCGCTTCTACAATTTCTTTTTTTTTTCGGCGCTTAAGTCTTTCGATGTTTTTGAATCCATTATAAACTAGATGAAGGAGCACAACAGTAGCAAACTTCTCAAAAAATTTACGTTTTTAAAAAAAGTAATATTTACAACACTTCACTTCACATTAATTTCAAAACACTTATCACAAAAATAGGTACACGAAACATCAATACCGACCGCCCGCGCGCTTTAAAAATCTACGCAAATAAGAAAAAATATACACGAAATATCAACCGACCGACCGGCACGAAAATCTACGCAAATAAATTCTTTAAAGACAACAGCTTACCTACATTTTTGTAACTGCATTTTAAGATTTTCCCCACATAAAAAACACAAACATGATCAACAAAAACACTGCACGATAACACTTTTGAACTAGTAATATGCTCATCTCAATATCTCATTATCATTTCATCAATAAAAGGTATTTTTTAAGCTCTAAAATCAAAAGTTCCTCAGCAGAAACTCAATATAAAAAAATACGAAACGAGTTACCAAATTGACAAAGGTATCTCTGTTCGAATGGATGTTAAAAGAGGGTTGAAATGCATTAGCCAATCAGTGCGTATTCAACTGCACGCCAGGCAGGTCGTTGTGGGATCTATGTCGGATGCGATCGAAAAATCATTGGCGGGTAAACATTTTTTAAAAGGGGTTTCTTTCAATTCAGTATGGTGCACAAATAAGGCGCGCTACTGATTTTGAAAAAGCTTCCCCATAAGGCCTGTACTGCCAATTTATAGAGGACAAACTATAAAGATCCTTCTCTGCCTTTCCGATACATGCCTGAGCATGTAAGCAGCAATATACTTTATCCGAACCCAGTCCTCCTTTAAGAACATTTATTGTTGTTCTGAAGTCAATTTGTTAATTTTCACTTTTTCAAGATAAAAAGCATATCTAATAGATTTTCCATTACAAATCTGTTCCATATTTCCACTTTGGTTTAATATATTCGAACACGCTCATTAAGGTGCGCGTGAAACTTGATTTAATTTGCCACGGCACGAGCCTATCCTATACCACGCCACACCATGTCAGTGCCACACCATCATCATAGTCGTCACTTAAAAAAAAAACCGTGTCGAAAACTACTTAAATCTTGCTGGCAAATCGAAATCCCAAAAAAGGAAGTCATCGCTGCGGCAAACGCGCCGAGCTAAAGTACTTAATTTGAAACTGGAAACATCAATAAATCACTAAATGGAGCATACCATTGTCCATATTTATATTCATTTCGATTTTTCTTCTAATGTTGCTGCTACTACGAGCATTATGATGTTTTATAAAGTGATTGATTTTACAAATGTTTTTTCAGTAATATTACAAGTGTGTAGCTGGCACCCTGCTCGTCCGGTATACATACATCCATGTCGGTCATCTCTCATCTGTCGTCAATCTGAATCCATGCTGTACAATCTGGGTAATTAGCTTCTGGAATTGTAATTTGTTAGCTCAGCTTGTTGTTGTACTGCATGATCTGGGCTTCAATATGTATATAGAGAGGAGGATATGATGACTGATTTTTCAAAACCATATAAGTGCAAATCATGTTCAACATCTTAATTTGATCAACTAACTCTCCCGTTGCGACATCCACTTAGGAGTCTATCAATTTATTACAAGCCTCTCTAATTAACATTTTACTTTATTTTTCTTTTAATAGTAAAACTATAAAAAGTATGGGAGTATGTATTCGATGAAGTCACACTTTGATTATACCACAAAGTAGTGATGCCAACTGTGACTTTATAGGTGAAAGGTCAACCGACAACAAAAAGGCACATGTATTGCAAGGAGAAAGAGAGCAAAGTCCAAAAGATAAATCAAAATACAAATAAAAAAAGTCTTTTTTTTTTACATGTTGGATTAAATTGCTTCTTGTATAGAAGGCAACGCTGTTGAATGAATAAATAAAAGTAACTTTTTATTTGTGGTGTGGCAATATAAATAAATTGAAGTGCTTTCGTAAAAAGCAGTTCCGATATGTAAACAAGACTTATTCAGCCAATAATACTGGGATTTTCAATTCTAGATATAAAATGTTCATAAAATCGAACATGTTGGTCTAAACTGTCATGTAATTTTCCCTACATAAAAACAACTTATTGGTAACTGAAAGCTAGCAGAGCAATGTCACAGTGATGCCAAGTCATCATGTCAAGTTACACTATTGCCCAGCTCAAAGTCAAATCCCACTGCGGATGAATTTTAGACTTTCAATAATTTTTTTTTGTTAATTTTTAGATGGTAAGAATGATAATTTCATGTTGAGTTTCAGTTTTCAGATTTTGTTTTATGTTCGATCGCCACGATAACGAACATTTATTGAAATCTTGAATGAAATATCTCATGTTTTTAAGGGAAATCGAATGTTTTTATGGTAAAATTTAACTCAGTTTTTGATATTTGGAATATTTATAAAATTTATAACTGAACATGCTATATTTATCCTATTTACGAACACACCCCGTTTCGTTAACTTCCCTGTTCATTTTGATATAAGCTACAAACTAACAAAATTTTGATTATGACTGTAAAATGGCAATATGGAATGAATTATTACAAGATAAAGGGCCTTATTGCGATTGTCAATTATTAATTGGTAATCGCTATTTATCAATTAATTTCTTCTTCAAATGGCATTGCGATTGTCAATTAACAATGAAAACTCGATAAATTTTCATTTTTCATTTGTGAATGGAAAAATCGGTATTGTGAGTGTCAAATGGCATCAACTTTATTGGTAACAGTCAAGTTTTTTTTTAATCAAAAATGTTTAGTTTATGAAGAAACATTTGCACGAGACGCACAAAAATACAAGTTTTTTCTTGCGATTAGGTAACTACTAAAGGAAGTTATAATTTCGAGCAAGAGAAAAAAAATTAGTTAACATTAAAACATGATTTTAAATATGGATTTATTGTTGTAGTAAATAGGTAATTAATGTAAGGCTTTCTAACAGGCGGCTAACAATTATTGTCATAATTGTGTATATTTGACTTTTTCATACCTGAAGCTTTATAATGGGTAAATAGTTTTTTTTTCTACCCTCAAAGTAATTTTTGTTTGGTTTGACAGGTTCGCAAAGAGGTATTTTGGTTTGACATTTCCATTCATGATGGAAAATGTCAAATAAATTGTGATCAATTCACAACGACCAATATTATTTACAATGATCGAAACATTTATCAATCAAGGTACACAAAACCAAACTTCGAACTTAAATTATAAATCTAAGCAATTGTCAATTTGTAGATAATTGACAATCGTAATAGGGGTGTAAGATTTCGATTTGTTCTTTTATTGTCAGTATTAGTCAGTTGTGTTTATCGAAGAAATAATAAATAGTGAGATCAGATGCGATCAGAACCAACAGCTGTAAAATGTCAGATTTATTAAAAGCTGACAAATGTGCTCTGACTTGGATTTACTCAAAACCAAGTACAGAAAATCTTGTTCTTAAGTGATCTGCTCTGATTTATGTACATAATAAAAGCTTTTTACAACAAATCGCGTTTTAACGCCGCATTGTAATATACGCAATAATATCACATAGAGCGTGTTTTCAATGCCGATTCGAGATGTTGTGATAAACAACATCTCGTTAGAAGCACACTCTTTTTGAGAACCCTTAATACTGCACGAACATCAAATCAAGTAAATCCAGATAAGTTTAGAGCATGCACAGTAAATTCTATTCTTTACTACCCAGACCAGTTTAGCGCAGCTCACTTAACAGGGCTATTTCCAATTAACTGTCTCTGTAAAAGTGCTGCCAATTCGAATAACAAACTTTACAATAACCCGCTGTGTAGCCTTTTCTTTTCTAAGAATGGTGTCACAAAACGCTTAATGTCACTCCCCATTACCCTATTAGAAACAGCTTCTCATGTTATTTACCACAAAATTTCAAAAGAAAATTTCACAAATTCAGGTGTATCAAAAAGATACCCTGAGGGGCGATATCACGTTTGTCGTCATGCAGGACAAGGATATACGATGAATTTATGAATTATTTAAACATATTGCAAGCGCAACACATGTGTAAGAACATATAACTGGGGTGTGCGACTATAGAAAATCTGGAAGAATAATGTAAACTGAGGGTGAATGTTGTGCTAAAGCAAGCCAGCCGGCCAACAACGACAACAACGCCATCATATAACCAAGAATGGTCCACATTTAAAATCAATTTTTTCCTCGTCAGTCATTTGGTTGTATCTGAGTCAAGGGTGAATATTAAAAAGATTGCACAAGTGGATTTGTTTTGTATATTCAAACATTGTCCGAAATTGCTTTTGAAACATAATATGTCTATTATCTTAACTGGATTATAAGTCTTGTCATCCGTCTTTCTTCATTTCAAATTATTGTCTTTTATATGATATGTATTTTCAAATTTCGTTCAGAAACAATAGACATCATAATTCTCATCTAGAATATTAAGAATTTCAATAAAATGAATATATTTAATTAAATTTTGTTAAATCCAATTTGAAGCAAACAATTCTAATTAACATAACTTGGCAATTTATTTTAAAAGTGGGTCATTTGGAATTTCTATCAGATCGCGTGATGCATTTGTATACGTCATGCCAAATAAAAACACTTGCAATATTCAATTGATATTTTTATTTTGATTGAATGTTTGCCTGATAGCGAAACACCCTCCTACCTTGAAATTTAAATAATTCTATTTTGAAATTTAAAATTTAATTTTAGTTTGCATGCGAAACTTCTTCTGTATGTAGATTGCGTTTGTCGCCTTATAACGCTTCACTGATAGAAAAAAAAACGCCACACGAAACTAGGTTATCCGGAAAGGATTTAAATGAAGTTATTTCCGTTTAAGATTGAATTATGTTGGTACACAGTTTTTGAATTGAAAGATTTTTATCAGTTTTTTATGGACATTGGGAAAATAGAAAATTGAAAAAGCTTATGACAGTGAATAGGGTTGCATATTTTTGTATGAAATCATTTATTCATAGAAGGCTATCAGCTATGCACAAATCATGGGAATAAAATAAATAAATAAAATAAATCATGGTAATAGTTATAGTTTATATTCAAACAAAACTTCTATTTAATTAATTAAAATGCATATAGGTACTGTTTTAGGAATAGTTGTGAGTGTATAGTTTATTCCCTCAAACGTTTATAAAAATTTAGCCTTCTCGAAGTAATTTTGATTCTTTTTATAGGGCGTATAAAAATTATAAGTGGTTAAAGAATTTTAGTATGTTGAGTTTTTCTGCGAAATTAAAGACATCTCAGCAAAAAATTGAAAATTGCTATATTTGACAACACTTTAATCCCAGCCGCTCAATTGCGGCAATATTTTATAGCAACCGTTGAATGTTTGCCTGGGTCAGGAATAGAACCTGGAGAAAGAACCAGAATGAAACAACAACAAAATGTGTGTCACTAATAAAACAGTCGTCTTCTCAGTGGATGGTTAAACACAAATTGAGTTGAGTTTAGCATGTACCTACCTATATTGGTTCGCACTGATATTATCTTTTTTAGTTCTTCTACATATTTCTTCTTTTCTGTATTCCTCTGTTCTTATACTTATTTCATTTCTCTCATTTTCTGTGTTTCTCTTGAATTTTCTTTATCATTTTCGCACTTTTAGTTCTTCTACATTTTACACTCGATTTCTTTATTTCTCTCTGTTCTTCTACATCTGTCTCTCTTTTTGTCTGTTGTCCTCTACCTCTTTCTTTATTTCACTCATTGTCTCTATCTCACTGTTTCCCTTACTCAAATTTGCTGCATTTTTTGCTCTTCGCCGTAATCTCTCTTACCACTGTTTTCCTCACTCTCTATTCTCAATTTTTACCTCGCTCTTTTCTTTTTCAAATCTTTATTATTAAAAATAAAATCTTTAAAACTAAAAAACATTTATTTAATTCTTTTATCGGAATATCTTCAATTTGTTTGTTCCTATTTTTTTGTTAAGATGTTGATAAACAGCTTGAGCCACTGTAGCGTCTTCAACTGCCATCCCTGTAAAAAAAAAATTAAGAACGATTTATAAAAAAACATTCGCATTCAACTTCTAACTCACCCAAAGATTGAAATACTGAAATGCCTTTCTGTGGACACTTGTTTCCAAATATAACCTCTCCAACCTCGCACACAATATTGGTCTTTAATCCATCTAGCTCTGTTTTTGCTCCAGCCCAGTAGTCAATATACACAGAAGCAACATCATAAATATCTTGGCCAAGTTCTCCGTAATGTGAAGCACTAACTCCAACAGCTGTAAAGTATTGTTTTATTGATTTTAATAATAAAATAAAACAACAACCAAAATATGATCTTCCTACCATTGATGTGTACATCATCCTTAAGCATGTTCAATTCCAACAGAGGTTCATTCGTATTCGTCCCAGTGACAATAATATCAGCCTCAGCAACACATTCTCCAACAGTTGGACAAACTATCACTCTAAGATTCGGATTCACAAACGACTTTCTTTCCTTCTCTATCTGGGCAGCCAATTCTACAGCTTTGTTAGCTGTTCGGTTCCATAGACGAATCTCATTAACTTTAAACTCTGTGCACATTCCCAATGCATGACTTTCACCTTGAACACCACAACCGACAATCCCCAGTGTCACTCCATCTGAAGCATTTATATGTTTTCTGCCAAAATACAAATACTTCGTGGCCACAATTGAAGCGGAGGCTGTTCTCCATGCAGTGATGAGTGTTCCGTCCATTACGCATTGCAATTGTCCAGTTACTCCATCAAGGAGCAAAATATTAGCAATTATAGTTGGCAACGGTGGATTGAGTCTCTTATTATTCGGTGACATTGTAACCAATTTGCATGCTAATGTATTAAATGACTTGCGATCACCATCTAGAGTTAGTTTATGATTGCCAATGTATCCTGGCATTGTAAATAGGATTCCATTATTGTTTTGAGTCGGTGTTCGGGTTCTTACATTTTGATAAGCATACGGATGTTCCTTAGGAGATTTTTCTTTAACTACAACAACTGCTTTGAGAGCTTCTTCGATGGATTCATTGATTAACGGCCATGTGAGAACACTTTTAACTTCATCGTTCGTTATAAACACGGGAGAAGCCATTTGTTTTTCTTTTTTTTTTATTATATCCGGTTTCGCGAATAGGGAAATGTAGTAAAACAAGTATTATATTTTTTGAACAGACTTGTGTACGTACACATCAAGGTGTAAAGCTAAACTGCGATTATAAAGTATTTTTCTCTCTCTCTATTCAAATCAGATTTATAGATTAAAACCAGTGCTGCCATTAAGTTGACGAAAATAGGCTGGTCTAAAAATTGTAGTAGATTGGCAAAAAGAGTAGCAGATTGACAAAAGTGTAGCAGGTATAAAGAAACAGAAATTTACTGTTTGTTTTTATTGACCATGTTACTTCTTTTTCGCCGGTGATTTGATTTTGAATGAGACCACAGCTTTCCCACTTAACCTCTTTAAATTGTTTCATGTTTGAAAGCTCTGAGGCCATCTGAGGCACACATTTTTGTTGATACCTTAAAAACATTGGATAAACTTCGATCGTTTGTTCGTATCCTAACATGTTAGAAAAAGTAATTTGTAGTCATAGTCGTTAAAATACAGCAAATGTAGTTCTTCTGCTACTTATGAAGCACATTGGCAGCACTAATTTCCACTTGGTTTTGAGCTATTTGACTGCCCTTGTTTGGGAGCTATAAATTAAATAGAAGGGTTCTTTACTATTAATCATAGTTATACTTTAAAAAAACACTAAATTTTCTGAAAAGCGATATATTGATACGAAAGATATTTTCGGTTAGCTTAGATAAGATGTTTTTAGTTTTACCTTTTTTATGAAGATTACAAACATGCATGTATTTTAGCCCTTTGTCGAATATTAACTTTTGTATAAGAGACATAAAACAATTAATCTCGTTTAAAAAAAAGCAGCGAACAGCAGTGATTAAGAAACAACAAACCTTTTAATTATTGTTATTTATTTTTTTTAGTGATTGTATGCTACCTCTGACGTTATTAAGCTTTTTTTCGTCCAAAAAAGCTATAATTTTTTAGTTTTGCTGGGTGTTATTGATTAAAAAACGTCTAAAACAGCAGTGATGAAATTTCTCTCCATCTCATTCAATCGCGCTATTTTGCAAACGTAATATATATTCATGTTGATGACCATTGTTGCATAGGGCGATCTTAGTACCTATACATACTTTTCAAAAAATTCTCTAAAAACAAGTTACATATCGATTTCATTATTAAAAGTTAGTTACATGTGTACCAATTTCGTAGAAGTCCGGCAGACGGCAGAGTAGCCGCGTCTGTATTCTTAAAAAAAATTTGTACCAAATTTAATTCAAAAAATAAAGAATCTATCTATGTATATGTATATCGTAGAAAAACAAACAAATTATGATATTGGGCAACTTCGAATTTTATTATCTGTAATATATTGGCACAGAATAATTTCTAAACAAATTTCGTTTTAAGATACATAATCACTTTTTTTCTTTTTTGTTAATTTTTTATGTTGAATAGTTGTTACATTTAAAAAATATTTTGAGGTACACAAACATACATAATGTCTCTGCAAAATAATGAAGCGAAGTGTATTCAGTTTTCTAAAAAATCAATTTAAAAATATTGACAACATTTTAAATGTTTTCTTTTTTTAAATTAAAAAGTGATTTTGAAAGATTTATATTATTTTAGTAGTTTGTCATTGGCTGACAGGTCGAAAATTGTTCTTTCGACATTTTCAATTTTCACTAAAGTACTTTTAATTTTTAAAACTCGGCTAATATCAATTCAAAATTTAAAATTTAAAAGTAGAAAAATTTAATATTATATTACCTATATTTTAACATAATAGAGGAAAAACTGTGGGTTTATTGCATAAAACAATTTTTTAACCTTTAACCTTCGCTCATGCTCGAAACTATTTTTTTTTCACAAAAATTAGTAAGATATAAAATGTTGGAAATTTTATAAGGTTTAGTTTATGCCTCAAATGAGTAAAAAATGAAACATTGCCCAATACGGTGTTTGGCCTCATTTTTTCTTTTTAAAATGGCATGGCGGCTTGAAAGGGGAACTTACGAGAAGGCAAAGTAAAAATTCGAAAAGAAAACCTGAAAATCTATAAAATAAAAGCTGAAATTTATTGTCCCATTTTAGCATAATTCTAAAGTTAAAAACATTAATCTTCTGTATTATCATTTTAGTGTGATGCCAAAATTTTTAGCATCAGCTTAAATCTCTAAGAAAAAAATAACTGTATCGGCTAAAAATTATATTCCACTTAAATCTACACATTAAAAACAATTTTATGTGAAACTTGGTTAAAAGTATGTTTTTTATTTTCATTTATTTTCCAATTATAGAGGGCAACACTGCTCAAATACAATAGCATATCTTAAATACATATAATAACTCTGTCACTGAAAATTATAACTGAAAGTAAAAAAAAGTGTTTAAAATTGAGTAAAAGTAAGACAATATTGTTCTAAAGTTAAAATAATGTAACGCTAATTCCTTAAATACCAGACTTACTATAATTTTGCGTCAATCTCTTCCACAAAAACAGTATTTTGTAGACTGAAATCAGACACTAACACTGCATAAATCCATAAACAATATCGCTTGATAACCAAAAATACATGCTGGATGCCATCCTTGATACAAAAATAAATTTTTTTGCTGAGAATTGAGGAAAAGATAGTTCCTATTGTTTTCAAATATCAACTAGCATCATGTTTATATACCTTTCTTAAAATCTGAATGTCTAAACATTTGCGCAATAGGTGTTTCCTAGAATGGAGTCGTATCTCTATAAGCAAATCTTAAACGGTTAAACATTTGAAATCAATCTATAATAAAGTGTTGGTAAAAACAAGACTGTATATAGGGGGGTTCACAACTGCAGCCATGACCAGCGCGGCATGATGAACGCTTGACAGTTTGCGTTCACACTAGTCAAGCATGCCGTCAACCACCATAATCATCAGCAGAATATCAAAATATTTTGAAAACCATCATGCCGCTTGATTAGCCGCATGATCAAGCGTTCACACTTTCAAAACTGAATTCATCATGCCGCGCTTGTTATGCCGGCAGTTGAATGTGAACCCCCCTTATGCATGGATTTGGTTGACAGAAAATCAAAACACTTTTGATTCAAATTAGCTTTTTATGACCTTTAGTCCATGAAAAAATGGCGTTTCGTGCAGATGCTCACTTTGCACTCATTAGTTGACGACGACGACGAGTGAGTACCTTGTCAATACGCTAATTTTCACTTGTTTCTCTTTTGATTTTGCGTGATGACAAATTAAATTATATGTGTACGTTGACTGACGTGTCGTTTAACTGACCGTTTAAAGCAGCATATACAAAGGTCAAACAACTCATAACGCATGTAAGAGTGTGTTAGTAATTCTTCAATCAAAACTTCCTATTCAATTTTTTTTTTTTGATTGAGTAAAAATAAAAAAAAAAATATTTTGCTTCAAGCAAACACACAACGTATACGTGTGCTATTTTCACTGATGCACTCTTACTTCCATGATCAAATTTTCAGTCATATTCTCTTTTAATAACAAAATCAATAAAAAGATTAAAAAAATCCTTATTTATTCAATTAACCTAACAAATTGATCGGGAATAAAATTCTTCTAATTGCAAAATATTGACTTGTATCTACATACATACGTTAATGTATTTTCAGTTTACCTAAATGTTGTTTTTGTTTTTTTTTATGCTAAATAAATTAGAGAATTTATTGTTTCAACATGCCTGGTGCACCTAATTACTGTGTACACATTCTTCAATCGAAATTCCTTTGCGACAACATATAGGATAGATTAGATTGCAACTTTTTGGATTGAAATACTGTGGAATGTGTGAACTCTGTTTTTAAAGGATTAATTAGTGCATCATTGAATTAATTGTAAACTGATTAGCAATCGCTTTGCTGCAATTAGTCATAGTGCAAATAATTCTGTTCGATTTGTTCTAGTTAAAAAAAAAATAAAAATAATTATAACCAACTGCAGTATAAGCTTAATTATTTTGTGGCTCCAAACTGCGGCGTTGGTGGCGGTTGTTTTGTAGTAAATAAACCATGCAGATACATTTTTCACCTTGGATCAACCCAAAAAAAACATGGAACCACTTAAATATATCTTTGTCTTTGTCTGTTCGTTTCGAATGAACGGACATTGTACAAAATAGTAATCGTTCCGGAACCAAATGTACACATTTTCAATATATATAATATGTATGTCCAATGCCAAACTTTGCATTCCCAAATGCACGAACTGGTCAAAAATATACAAACTAAAATAAGTTTTATGGTGTAGAAAATATTATATAGATAGGAACTTAATCTAGTGCCGGATGTATACAACATCAAAAAAGTATTTGACAGGATGATTTATCTGTTTCAAAAGGTTTGTTTGTTTTTAGAAATAATTGATTTTCTACTAAAATTAGATTTGATTGACTTCAGGGATGCGTTTACAAAGTTATAGCCAAATTTATAAATTTAAACCAAATGTGATGTGGTTTTATTTTGGAAAATATATTTATTTATTTTGCAATCGGTCATAAGATAATTCGTTCCTTTTGAGGGAGTGGATTGACAAATATTAAAAATGAGCAGATTTTTATGAGCTGAGATCTTGAATTAAGCTCTGTTTCAGTGAATCCATTTAGATTCAAGAAGTTTCAGAAAAAAGATTAAGTGCAAAGAAAAAGAACAGGAAACGCATATATGTGAATTGTTATAAAGGAGCGTTACTGAAATATCCCGAGCTTTGTATAAGCATAAGAATACCTTTAAGTGGCTATTCTAAGAGATTACTTACTTATGTCGCCAACGAAATAGTTATCCGGGGACTGCCTTCCTAGTTCGAGCTATACTAGGGCATTACCAAATAAAAGTGATTTGAGCTCTTGTCCATCACTTGGTCTTGTGATAAACTCTCCATAGATTTGTCGAACTTATCGCATGTTACCCCTAAATACTCTGACTAGTAGGGAAAATTGAATCTTCTTTAAATTTTTAGGATTGGATGCCTTGAAGAAGTTGGTTTGTCTTTGTTCAGCGAATGGATTCAATTTGATTAGAGTCAAGTGTTGTACCCTTTCTGGTCGCTGGTCTATATTTTCGTTATCGTATATATCACGGTGTCCTGGAAAGAAGCAATCTTAATGTTTTCATTTCACTACCGGAAAACTGAAGTGCGATGACCATATGTGAGAGGTGCAGGTTCGAGTCATGGCCCAGTTAAAAATTGAATATCGTGTTTTTCGAATAAACATGAGATTATTAATGGACAAGCGACACTAATAAATAAAAGGCACGACTGGGTCGGACAAACTTGCTCTTGTGTAAGATTACTCACCTTTGGCTTAGGATACTAAGCAAAAAAATAAAAATCGGAAGTAAAAATAGTTTCTATAGCGTTTTTATGGCAGGTACCGTTGAAAGGTGACTTTGAAAAAAAAAAAAAATCTAACGAAAAACTTCGTTTTTGGCAAAAGATAAGTCACACAAAATCTTATCGTATTTTCGTATTTTTTTCGATAAAAATTGGATTTTCTATAGAATTTATATGGCAGGTACCGTTAATAAGGTGATTTGAAAAAAAAAAAACCTAAGGAAAAACTTCTTTATTGGCAAAAAATAAGTGACACAAAATCTTATCGTATTTTCGTATTTTTTTCGATAAAAATCGGATTTTCTATAGAATTTATATGACAGGTACCGTAAATAAGGTGATTTGGAAAAAAAAATTGTAACGAAAAACTTAATTATTGGAAAAAAATCAGTCAAAATTTTTTATCAAAATCGATTGTATATTTAACGAGAAAAATTGGATTGTCTTTAAGGCTTATTTGCCAGGTACCGTTAATATGTAAACTTATTCTGAGAAAATGAAAAACAGAATCTTTGGCTAAAAATCCATTGTACGAAATTTTATAAAAATTGATCGTATTTTTTACTAGAAAAATGGAATTGTCTAAAACGCTTGTATGACAGGTACCGTTAAAAATCTAGTTGTAAAAAAAAATTTTTGGTAGAAAAACATCACTGTTTTCAAAAAATCGGTCATGTTAAATTTTATCAAAATCGATCGTATTTTTTTTCGAGAAAAAATGAATTATCTGTTACGTTTATATGGCAGGTACTGTTATTTTCAGACCTAGGATAAAAATCAAAAATACGCTTGGACATATTACTCTTAAACACAGACAGACAGAATTGTCGGACCTAATTTTTTCGTGTTCTCTATAATGTGATGTCTCAAATGTCATGTCTCAAAACTTTTTTTTTACGAATGGAAAACTCGCAAGTAAAAAGGAATCTGATGATTGCCGTTGGCAGATATGAAATAGCTATTACGTACTCCTGCCAAAAATTGTGTTCTTGTACTGTACACACTACACAGGTTGTTGTTGTCTGATTCACCCACTTCTTAGTGCAACAACTGTAAGAACAAAGATCATTACGGTGATAGTAGAACCACATTAAAAACTCTACAGTATATAATGTCTTGAGCTCTGTGATGCTCATAGGTATTCTAATAATAGTAATCGAGAAGGAAAGCAGGTTTATACATTTAAATCTCGTTTTAAGACGGTTCCAAGGCGGAAGAAGGGGTTGAGTCAAGCATTTTTTATGGATAATTCTTCAAAAAGTAAATCAATTATGCTGCCCAATAAGCCTGGAAGGCAGAAGAAATCTAAAAATAGAAATGCTGATACGTCATAATGTATACACTACTTAAGTCTGAAAACCTTGAATCTACAAGTCCTGTCATAATATACCAATCCCATCAAATTTTATAATAGTTATATGTCTGGTAAAATTTGATTTAATTTTCGAGTGCATATTTGTTATTTTTTCATTACTTCAAATTTTCATAAGGGCATTTCACCTTTATATCTAAAGTTCATATGTGATAGAAAAAAATATAGAAATTGCAATTTTTGTACTCTTTCTGCAAAAGGTAAATACGCCCATGCAATCAGAAACCTTTCAACTATATGGGTAGGTGTACAATTTCAATAATAAAACCCCATCAGTAAAGTTGAATAAAAATGATGAATATGCAGCCAGACAACAAAAATCGATCAACTTTTTATAATATGCAATTTTCTTGAAGACATTTTCTATTTGTCAGCCGGAAAATCAATCAAATTTAGATACCCTACCTACATGAGAATCTTTATATCTAGCTTGGTATAAAGCGTGAGGTTTAATGTCATATTAAGATAACTTAATATCATCTGATGAGATATTTCATGCAGCTAGATGATGAGAGAAGGAAGATGAGAGTATTATCTTATTTATATTTAAATTGTGTTATTTGTGGTTATAATATTTCCTAAGGATGTCCCAACAAAAGAACATAATGTATATAAAATCTTTAGAATAATTCTATTCCATTCTCTATTTCACCACAAATTGAACACAATTATACTTAAGGTTGATGAACCATAACATTAACTACACAATGCGGCGGCAATTTCTTCTTGCAATATTTTTTTTCATCCATAAAAATGTCGCCAAGTGTGTGCAGTTTAATACTGGGTCTGCGATACACCTTTCTACCTTTTCTGTATATACTATACAGTGATACACATAGATTCTGTTTGACCCACACCAGCCGATGACAACCACAGCCTGCCGACAGATATAAGATATAATAATTGCTTGTCTACCGTTTCGTCTGTGGATATGTTTTAGACGGTCTGAAAGCATTGCATAGTCGTTGCATTTAATTTCCATTATAAATTTTCAAAAGACCTAAGGTGTGCTTTCTCATACGTATGTAAATACTATGAAGGTACTACCTATGAAGTTAATACCATGTAGTTCAAAATGGAATAAATGTTTGTAACGATAAGTGATTCGTGATATAGTTGTCATTAAATAGATTTAATAGGTACTTGTTAAATATTGATTCAATGAAGTTAATAAAAATATGGAGTACCTACTAGAAACTAGATAGTAGATACCTTACTACTTTCTTTAGGATTTACAATATTAAAATGTTATACAAGGCACGATCTTTGGCATCATGATAAACACATTCGTTTATAGCTTATTCGATAAAAAATATAGACTTACTCCCGTATGTTTTTTATTAGTTCTTATTATATTTAAATACGAAAGCGTTATTCTTTTATAAGAAGTTCATTGAACATAGTGCCAATATGAGGCTATTTCTTGTAACTGCAGCCTCCATATTTCTGGACCGTACCAATTTTTTGAAATGTTTCCGAAGAACTTTTCGATTTTCGAAGAACTTTTCGATTACCTATACACGAAATGTACTACTTCATTTGGAAACGTTTGTATCACTACTATCTAAGACAACCTCGAACTTCATATTGGGAATTTTGAGTATTTCCCTCCAAAATGTCCACACATATGTACATCAAGTGCTCATTGCAAGGATGAAGACCCTTCTCCTGTGATGGTTCTATCGTCAGCAAAGAATAACCGATAAAGTTTCAGATTGTTAAAAACTGTAATAAAGAACTCAAAACGTTTCCTTGGTGCACACCAACTTCAAATGGGAAATTTTCGGGACCCGTAGTTTGTATAAGAAGCCAGTGCAGTTCTTTCTTCCAACTGACTGATACTATTTCTCCATACTCTGTACACTTTTTGTTTCTTACAAAATCTGTAGAGCACCTCAAGGCGTGATTTTTTATCTACATATATTATAAGAGGGGCTACATTGACCAGCTAATCACCACCATGTTTCTTTGTCTCGTTGATGGTAGTGTCCTTTTGCACTTCCTATTAGCAGTGATTTCTCTCTATGAAAGCAAGTTCGTTGCAGAGAATTTCACATGTTTTGTACACCACCCTCTTCATTCTCATGTTAGAAATGTTTAATAAAGATAAATGATTTTCTTTTCCAAATTTAACCAATTGATTCTTCCAGAGGTCTCTGTTTGTTTTCTTTTTTTTCTCGTGACCATAAGGCGGTGTATTTGAGGGATTGCTTTTCTCAAGTATTATTTGTCATGCTGTATTCCGAACCAAAAATTATTGCAGTCCTCATAGTCCTCGTTAAGCTTTACGACATCGACGCTTGCTGACACCCAATTCGGGATGCAAATCCGCTAAAAGTATTCCACATCCTTCCCTGAATAATAAGTTTCATAGAAATCAAACGTTCTAACTTTGAAATATTCAAGGCGAAAAATTTTTTAATCGTTTTTATTTTTCGGGATCAGCATCAGAGCCTATGTTTTTCGTTATTTCTTTACTTGAACGCTTTCTCTTGATCATCTCTTCAAGTTCGTAACTTTGTCCGTTCATACTTCCAACGTTACAACTCGCCAATTTCGAATTTCGAATAATCTATTGCATTACTTTGCTAGCCCACGGAATTAGTTTAAATTTGATCCGATTATTACTGCATATAGCAGTAGTATTGTTTGCTGGGTTAGTGCATCTTGTATTTTTCTCGAATTTGTTTGAAATTTCACCATATTCATATTTTTGCATATTTTCGACACTGCCATGTCAAAATCGACTTCTACTACGCGCGGCCGAGCTGGTATCCGGAGTGGCGTAACCCTCTCCTCGTATGCACACTTTTGTGAAAGATGTTGTTCCGTCTCACCGATGCTTCCTTGATTTTTTTTTTATAATTTCTAACAGTTCTAAATACCGATTTTTGAATATTGAAAATTCCCGACAACCCCAAAAATGTCGTTATGTGAATGAACCGTAGTCGCATCTCACGAAAATATTCAGAATCTGACCCTTCTTCGCACAAGGAATGTTCGAATAAATTGGAAACCTGCAGAACTTTGATATAGTGAATGATTTGCATAAGCCGTTGGATGCATTAAGTTAAGACACTTCCAATTTCTTTAAAAAAAAAAAATTAAATCTAAACATGTATTCAATATAACCCTTAAATAAACATTTCCCTACAAAACAATAATTAACTAACAAATAATATATACTTTACATTGTTTTACATTTGTTTTAGGTTACTTGAATAATCAAACATCACAAAAACATCTCAATTATTGCTTCATAATTGATTTCCGCATTACAAAGCTAATTATATCTTTAAATTTATCTATAAAAAAACTGATTTCTTTGCTTAAAAAGTTATCGAAAAAGCAGTTGTTGTCAAAATAAACAAAGTAACAAAACGAACACTTTGCAAAGTAAATATTTTATTAATTAGGTTCTAAAAATGTTAACAAAAATTCACAAGTAGGTACGTCAAAAGTCAAAAGTGAACATCTTAATTTATGCGTTTATGTCCACGCATGCTTCTCTAAATTTATATGAACGTTTTGAGATTTTAATAGAAAATATGAATTAGAATATCATCATCGAAACTTCATTAGAAAAACTAGTATTTCATTTCTTAAAAAAAAAAAAAAAATTCTTAGTAATAAAATAGCAAATAAAAATTCTAGCACATGAATGGAACGTGTCAGAATGAGTGAACACGTTTAACATTCTTGTTGTTGAACTTAACAATTATTTTTTATGAATTAAAAAAAATTACTAGGTACGAGTTCATTTATTAACATTTTTTTTCATATAATTACTTTAAAGTTTGAGATGTCAAATAAATTAAATGAGTCCGTCACTTTGTGTGTGCAAAAAAGTGTTGGGGCATTGGAAAACATTTGAAAATTTCAAAGGAGAGTAGGAATGCCAATGAATGATCATAAATTTTAAGTGAAGAATGCAAACAAAGTATTTTAAGAGTGCTGCTACGGTATGTGCAATTCACTTTTTTTATCAAATACTTTTTTTTTTCAATTTCAACGTAAGCTATTTGAAGTTAAATGGATTGGTAATTTTTTAATGAGGCTGTAAATTATTTTACGAGCAATAAATTTGATTGAATTGTTTTATCCTTGTAGAAAACTGGTATTTTCTTAGCTCTGAAAATATATGACATAATTGTGGTTAGAAAACAAGTAAAGCACCAACTAGCAAAACTGCTATGGTTGAATATTACAAATTATTGGCGGAAAATTCAAACATTTGAAACCGATTGAGACTCCAATTAATTGAGGAGCGCCAGTGATGTGGTTCTCATAAACGTTCAAGAGGTGAGGAACACATCGAAAAACACTTTTGAATTGTAATAGATCCCTTTAACAAAGATCTTTGCATTCTACCTGATATAATTTGTGTCAAACAAAACATGTTTGCTTGTGCTTGCAGCAAAGAATTTTTATTATTGAAAGTTTCGTGCAAGTTCTTGTAGTGATCACTAAGACACAAAAACTTTTGGCGAACACTTTTCCGTTTGTCACACCATGCAAGTGAAAGCGCTTGCTGCAAGTGATGTGTGTTGACAGTTGTGATATTTTAAAATTCCAATAGAATATTCTACATTAGATAAAACATACACATTTTTATTATGTTTTCTTCTCAAGAAACACGTTTCACTTCCTCACTTAAATGAAAAGTAAACATTTGCTTACACGCAAGCAATATTTTTGCACGAATTTCAGCTTATGGAGGAAGTGATTTGGTTGCATAAACTTGTTATGTCTCGCATGGTTTAACTGCACCTTAAGTAACTTCACAAAATTAAAGTTTTGCTTGGGGTAAGCAATTTCCTTGCTGCAAGCACTTTTCTTTCTGGAAGCACTTTCCTTGCTGCAAGCACTTTCCTTGTTGCAAGCACTTTACTTGCTGCAAGCATTTTCCTTGTTGCAAGCATTTTCCTTGTTGCAAGCATTTTCCTTGTTGCAAGCACTATACTTGCTGCAAGCACTTTCCTTGCTGCAAGCACTTTCCTTGCTGCAATCACTTTCCTTACTGCAAGCTTTTTCCTTACTGCAAGCACTTTCCTTGTTGCAAACACTTTCCTCGCTAATGGCACTTTCCTTGTTGCAAGCACTTACATTGTTGCAAGCACTTCACTGGCTGCAAGCACTTTAGTTGCTGCCAGCACTCTGCTTGCCTGCTAGCAGACTGCGTGTTTTCGACTTTGCTAGAACCTCGGAATACACTACTGTCTTTTTGTAATCCGATTGAGCCTTTTGAAAAAAAATAGTTACCTAATATACATATGTTATTTCTGAAACATCTTTAAAAATGAATTTGGTTTTAGGTTCCAGAAGAAAGGATTTTCGATTCACATAATATTCAATTTATTTTAGCAAATGTCGCACTTCCTGACTTGATAATAATATTGAACAAAAATAACATATTATGTAATCAACAAAATGCAATTAGTATTAATATTTCACTGAAGGCTTTCCCAATGGAAATACAAAGGCTTCCTTTCTCTCTCAATATCTGGTAATGTGAAAATGAGAATAGAATATCAGATTGAAGACTTAATTATACCAACCAGAATGGGTGATGTACATTCGTGCGAGTATTACTCCTTAGGAACAACCCGAATGACATCAGCACTGATGGATGATGATGATGTTCACAAAAGTGATTTTAATTAGATATTTTTTGTAAAATCAAATTGATGGCTTGCTTTGGAAATAATTAACACATTTTCTGGTGTACATTTTTATTGAGACAAATTTATTGCATTTACGCAACAAACAAAATACAAAATCGTTTTTTATTTTTCTTTGTATTTTGTGTTTTCATTGTTATCATTTTATCAAAAGTGTGTATTTCAGTTAGTTTTTTTTTTAACAGCTGGTTAAATACCTATTGAAATTGTTTGATAACCTCATTAAGAATATTTTATTTTTAGCTTTAATAAAAAAGTTTTAATTTTTCTTAAAACGTTTGCATTGATATAAATAAATAAACAAATAAGGTACAATTTTTCTTAAGTTCATAAATCAAACAAAAATGTTGTCTGTTTTTTAAAAGAAGGTTTATATTAAAAAAAAAAGGTAATATGACTAAGCAAATTAGTTGAAGTTACGCTAAAAATTGTTGCCAATTACTTTATTGTCTCAACTGTTTTCTTTTTTTTTTTTTTAAGTTTTATTCACTTTTTTTTATTAATGGATTTTATAGTTGCTTCATTTATAATACTAAGCTTTTTTTTCAAATTTCTTAAAACGAAAATTGAGATAGATTTTTTGGAACAAATTTGGTCAAAGATTTATTAAACGTAGATATAGTTTCTTCGCGAAAACCTGCTTTTTGAAATGCTTCACTGATTTACTCTTAAAATCTAAGTGTGGAGTTCGAAAGGTTAATTGTCATCGGCAAGACATTTGATTTTAGATTGTTGCAGTTGTTTGTACCGGAAACGTCGAATTAAATTGTCTTTTGAACGTATTTTCAAGGTCGTTTCTTTGTAAAAGACATTATACCAGCTGAGTTAGTTATGTTGTTAGTTGTTCACAATAATAGTTAATAAGAAGACTTAATCGGATCTTCTTGCTTCTAATTCGATCAAACATTGTCACTTTTGCCGAAAATGCAAAAATCTCATCTCAGTCAATTTGTTCTCATACATTTTTCGGACAATTGCAGACTTTTTCCGCCTGTCTTACATTTTCACGATATATGGTTAACGCTCGTATCTGTACTGTTTTTCGCAGTATTGTACTGTTTTTTGCTCTCAAAAACTGCGTAAACTGCGTACTGTTTCTTTTTTCAAAAATACTGCTTTTATTTTGAGATATATAGAATTTCAAATCAGCAGTTTTTTGAGCTTGTAAGCAAACGTGAAGTGGGATATTTCCATCTTTGCATTGTTAATCTCCGAGTAGGAAATTTGCTCCTCAATGAAAAATTTCTTGGTGAAATTTATACCATTTTTATATATGAGATAAAGTTTTCTGATTTCACTCATTAAAAGTAATGCAAACATTCAGCGGTTCGTCATTGACATCTAATACTCAAAGGAATTCAATAATGAACGCAATAAATTTCATGTTTTAAGGAAATAAAATAAATAAAAATTAAAAAAATGTACTGCGAAAAATACTGTTTTTTTATCGACGTACTGCTATTTTAAATTTTTGAGGAAAAAGTACTGTTTTTCGTCCAAAAAAAGATACGAGTGTTATGTATGGTTGATGTCATCACAACATGCTTCGCATTAAAACAAGAAATAAGCTTTTTGCACATTGGAAACTTTTTACGAAAAATGGGGAGCATACCGTCGATTTTGGGCGAATGTGGTACGCTTCTCTCTAAAATGTCTCATCTTAACATCAAGTGCTCGTTGCAAAGATCTAAGGATTTCACTTAGAATGGTTTTATTATTACCAAAGATTAATTGATAAACTTTCAAAACCGTTATTTCATTAATGACTAATGCAGATAGCAAATAAATGAAGAAGCTACTATACGTACAACACTTCTCACATCTAATCAACTCACTTTTCATCTCAATAATTTCATTTCTATATATGTAGTGAATACACGTAGAACAAAATAGTATAATTTCGGTATCACACTTCTTAATTCAATCTTAAATTGGTGTATCATTTAATTGCTTCTTTATTCATTCTGTTTTTCTTCTTTGCTAAATATTTAGAAAATAATTTACGTACCTACAAAAAGAAAAATAAATAAATAAATACAAATAAACAAAATAAGAATGATTTTGTTTTTTAAATGTCATACTTCTTAAAGAAGGTTTCAAGAAGAAGTTAAGAAGTATTAAAGAAGAATGTTATTCCGATTTAAGAAAATGTAAGAATGAATTTTGCTTCTTTATTCCTTCTGTCGGAACGCTTGTACCTTTTATCAACTTAACAAAAATTAAATCCTTCTTAAGGAAGAATATAATATGAAACGCTTTAGGATTATTTAATCCATCTTTGAGTAATTTTGTGATTTTGTGCTACTTGTGCAACAACATGAAATGATTGGTTCGGACTTGTTTTTTTCTATATTTAAAATCTACTTCAGTCCCCATGACTTCATCGACATTAAATGTCTTCACTATCAGTAAGAGTTCAGTAAAAACTTGTTTGTTAGTATTCTGGAAATATGAAATATGAGAAGAAAATAGTGGCTTGTCAAAACCTTAATTATTCCGGATACAATGGAACCCTAGAATTTTTTTTGGGGTTCGGGTAGGTGCATTACAAGAGCTATTATATCTGCAGTTATTTACGTTTTTTTTTCAATCCTATAGAAGTGAAGTCAATTCACCCCTTTATAGATGTGTTTTCTTTATTCTCCAACTTTGTTAAAATTAAAAAAAATAGAAAAAAAAAAATCTTCTTAATTCAAAATTAACAAATTTACAAGCATTCATTTAATCAAGAAATGACCAATTTTATTTAAATTGACCCTTCATATTTTGTTGGAAGTAAACGAAAACTTCACTTGCAATATAATACATTTCATTTTGACGACATGACATTTACATTCAACAACTGACACATTTTGTGTTTCTTTAAAAAGACCGTACACGTCTGGTCAATATATACGTTTTCCATTTCAGGTTTTTTTTTTCGCACTTATCTTCTGAGTAGACCCCAAGCTAAGTTCAATCACTGCCATCTGACATTCAAATCAACAACAAGATACAAAATGAACTTCATATTCAACTGTCACAAAAGGGAATTTTCACAAAGTTATCTCTTTCAACATGTATGTACATGTACAACCTATCATCTCATTTCACAGTGTTGCATGAGATTGACATAATCTGTGAGTTTATTTGTACCTTAAAGTACTTTTATTATATTGCTCTCCAAAGCAGTAGTAGCCAATTTATTATTTTAGCCATGAAAAACTGTGAATTCTCTTTCTCTCTTGTCAGAGAATCATGAAGACCCCCCTTTGAGTGAGTCTTGTCATTTTACTTGATTGAATTGAATTTAAAATAAAAAAAAAAAAATTAAATCAAACCGACACACAGAGAGTATGAATACCTACATTGTCGTAACATGGAGATCTATAAAAACAAACATATATCTTTTGTTTCTTTCATCTGATATGATATGCCACATTCCAAATATGTACATTCATATAAAACGCACATTACCCTTACTGTATGTACTTGCTCATGAAGTGCTATAAACACGAACGTCAACTTTTTTTTTCCAAATGTGCAATCAGATGAACTTGAGAGTTCGCAATCACAAATGGCGGCGCCTGGCGCCATCATCACCACCGTTTTAGCAAATATCTTTCTCTTTTTCCTTGTTTGGATGAAAAAACGTAGTTCTTTGTAGAATGGTCTTTATGGTATGATAATCTTTGTCTTTGTTTTCGCTTTCATAGAAGGACAAGTATTGGTTTCTGGAAACATTTTTTGTTTTAATTTGAATGAAACTCATCTTTGTTTTACTTTAATCATTACTTTCAAATCAAAAGTCTCGACTAAGCTATTTAAGTAAACACTTATGCTATTTTAAGACAAATTGTCTATTGTGATTTAATAAACAGACTTCATTCGGTTCAAGAGACAGGGGTTACTAAAGAATTCACAATAAAAGTTGGTGTACACCAAGGAAGCGTCTTATGAATTTTATTCTGTATAATATTTTATGGTATGTTATACATATACATAACTTATAAGACACTTTTTGAAATTTAACGTCAGGTCATTTTTTAAAGTTCAAAATGTGATGAACAATCCGAAAGTTGCTTTTACAAATTAATTTTATTTTTGTTTTGTTTGTGTTTTACACATTGGTAAGACTTTAGTTTCTTTAAAAAAAATTCTGACGTAAAATTTCTAAAAGTGACTTATTATATTTAGCCATCACCTGTAATTATCAGCGGCCTCTTCTAACAATGTGGTAAAAAATACTTTTGATTTAGGATCAATAGCAAATCATCTTGTGATAACAACATCAATAATTAGATAACCTTTGATTTGATATATCTTCTCTAACCTAAAAATCACCCTTTATATGAAAAAGAAGTCCAGCGTTAGGAAGATAAAGATGATTCACATAATGGGAGGAGTTTTGTTATACCTTTCCTCCCATTTTTGACACTAGCGTGGTGAATAAAATATTTAACTGATGTGGAGCAAGCTAATATTTGACTTTTCTCAATATAGATAGAGAAGGTTGCTAAGGATGAAGCGCAAAAAGCTAGAAAATTTCTTAAATCTAGATATAATTTTACACAAATTAGTGTTTTAAAAAATCCCTTTTAACACAGTTCACACAGCAAAGGGATATATTTGATCCCACCTCTAACCAAACGTCAAAACTTAATCGGGGTAGAAAATTACCAAAATTTGAGCACAATTCTCACACAGTCTAAGAAGATGTTAGCTTTTAATGCCAACAATATTATATCGTGAATGCACCATATTCTTTTCAGATAATGTTGTCATGTAAAAATAGGAAAGACACTTTTATTTGACGTTCCTTACAAGGAAGACCTAAAATTTCCTTTAGTAAACAAATACATCGACAACCGCCCTCAGAACTCACCTTATAAATGGATAAATCCCTAACCGGGTAGATTTCCTATGGTTATTAGGGCAACTCTCCCTATTCAATTGCTGTATAGAAGTCAGAATTCCTAGAAAATACTCCGAAAAGTCATAGATCGATTTGAGCATTTTTTGTTTTGTATTAATATTGTACAATTTTGTATGGTTGAAACTCACAATCAATTTAACAGAGTTAATTTTGAGTTAAATGATCTTTAGTTATCTCTTGAAATGTAATAAAATGATAGTTTATTTTTATTCATATTGTTTTCAATTTTTTTTTGTTTTTTTATTTTAATTTTGTTTCATTTTTATTTTATTTAATTTTCTCTCATTGATTTCATAGGGGTAACTACAACGTCAACTTTTCAAACAAAGTAGAGGACCGTTTTGAAAATAAAAGACTTTATAGAAACAAAAGAGCTGTTGGTTGTTTTGGGGAATAGTTTTAAAAGCAGAAATAACAGCAGAACAATTATTGCCTATTTGCCTCATAATAACATGAATGGCCTTTAGAAAAAAAATCAAGTTTAACTGTTTAGTTTTATTATAAAAGAGCAAATACGTACGACCTAGTTATATTCCATAGTATTCTATATAGATGCTCTACCATCCAAAAACCAAATGGTTCTCTTTTTGCAGATGCAATTTATTTAAAAAGATAATCCCACTTAACCTCGATACTCTTGACATAGTTGAAGACACAAAGAAAGAACTTCTCACGAAATAGCCCCATCACAATCACAGAAATGAATATTGCGTTTCAAAGATATGAATTCTTTGGAAATTTAAGTCACTTCTTTCAAAATATGGCCATTAACTGTAAGATAAATGGGGTTTTTCAAACTAAAATATAAAACGATATGCTTTCCTTTTGTTGCTTTATGCATGAGGAATAAACCTTTGTATAGTATGCTTCAGAGATCATCATACTATAGCAATATATTTATACATATATATTATATAGAGATAGAGATAAACGTTTTATGAAAAGTGAAAATTGTAAGGTGTTTCAAGCGTATGTCTATCTAACTTTATTTGGTCAAATTGAGGTAAAACAATGAAATATACGTGGCTCGGCTGCAGCAGTGAGCCACGTATATTTCAGTGAATTTATGGGATATGTTTACACAGAACTGGACAGGTTTAAAGAGTCGTTTGATGGAAATCAGGTCGTTTTGAATTTTTCTGCATAAATTTTGAGCATTTTGAATAGAAGATATTAATATTGAAAATAATACTCTAAAAATTAAATAGTTTATCATAGTGCTAAGAATATGGTAATAGATTGATTTGTATAAAACCATATTTGACCAAGAACAGTGTGGTATTTCATACTATAAAAGCTGCCCTAAACTGTTTTTTTTTTTATTGTAAAGCCATGTTTCCAAATAACAAATTGCATTGAACTGTAACTGTAAACAAATAGTATTTTTATTGGTTTCTAAGCATTTCTAAGCTTCATTTTATATTTTAAACTTAACTTCCGTTACTTTAAATGGAAGAACAAATTTTGATAATAATCGTTTTAAAAAACCTTAGTTTTTTATAAAACAAAATATTTTAACAAAACAAATACATTTTGCCATCTTTTACTATCAAATACCACACTGTGTGTGTTAGAAAAATCAAATGCACGACCCGATCGCACGTACTTGCTCTTGTCGCAAGCTATGGAATTACGAAAAATTCAATATATTTAATTATGTAAAAAAGCAAAAACTATCAAAAAATGGCTTAAACGAGAGATTAGGTTGTATGGTAGCTATCATAAAACCGTTGTTTAGCCAAAAACTTATAATGCCATCTTATGTCAATTGTCTTATTTAAGTGCCATACCAAATGTAAATAAAATCGGGTAAGCCGTCATTAATTTATGGCCAAATTTGTTAAAACCGTTAACACCAATTCTCCGTTATATGAATTTTCAGCCAAAAACCTGAAATGCAGTTATTTTAACAACAGTTATTTTAATAACGTTTACAAAACCGTTATATGGAAATACCCGTTATAGCAGGGCTAAAACAAAAATTCGAATTCCTCCTCTAGGGAATCATAAAAAAGTGATAGACACGAAGTTTCAAGAAAATCCGTCAAACCGTTTAGGCTGTTATCTCGGTGAAGAGACAACCGCACATACTCACACCCGCGCATACGCACATACGCACATCCGCACAGACAGACCGACGGACGCAATGACGAAACCTACTTTTTTGGACTTCTCTATCATCGTAATGTCAGGTTTGATTAAAACCTTGAATTTTTTTTTACACCAATACTTGCCCTATTGAGCAAGTAAAAAATTAACGCAACACATATTAACTGTTTTCGGTTTGTTAACACAATCATGGTAAAACTTAACTCTGTTTCATGTTATTTACAACTTTTTATGTTTTACAAGAATTTCATGTAAAAAAACCTGATAACTCGATAAATCAACCACAAAATCGTAATAAAATAGTTTAAGTTTCAGTTTTTTGCCACTTAATATGAGAAAGTACATACACTCAAAGAAATTTATTTTATTGCGCTCGTGTTTAAATTTACGTTGTGGGTGACTTTGAATAACAGTTGTTTTTTTCATACAAACCACCATTTTGATTTTAAAAAGTTCGTGTATAGTCCTAAATAATAACGGTTGTCATTATTAGTTATGTGCGCTATTAAATATTTTTCTCTCAGTGTACTGTTAATTTAACAAAAGCCTTGTTTAATTTGTACCTGACGTTTTTTTTCGGACATTTAGACATACATATCTAAAAATGCTGCTGTTGTAATTTTAAAGATGCTTTAAAATGGTTTGATCAAAATCAATCTTTTAAAAAATCTTTTCCAAAAATAAAGTACGTATACACGCCTACAAAATAAAAGTTCTTTCTAATCCATACAAAAATTAATAGTAGGTGGCTCTTGTCTGAAAATCTATTCAGAATTTCTGCACCAATCTTAATATTTTATTGGAACCTTGAACTGTGCTATGCATATATATTATAATATACTCTTTTATGAAGAAAAATGTGCTTTCTTTTTTGAATCATCATTCATTGAACAATCTAATAAATATCTCCTTTTAATTTTCTTTTAGATAATATCATCAATTCTGGTATCGTTGGGGTTGTCCCATACACTTAGCCCATTTGATTGGGCGGTGCAACCGTGTGATGGACCATGCAGTAAAAGCCACCAGAGGACGACCATGGAATAAGCTGCGCTTCGAGAACGACGAGCTAGAATGTCTATACCAAAGATACACGCTGAAGCTGCAACGCTTCTCGGTGCTGGGTGTGGTCGCACTGGTGGTCGTTCTCTGCGGTGTTATGGCCGCTCTCAGTCTCACCTACAATCATAGTCCAACATTTCATGTTAGTATATTATTATGACAGTCTATTATAAAGTTTTCCTTTGATTTATATAACTTAATTTTTCTATGCGGAACTTCCTACTTAATTTATAATTTTTTGTATTTTTTTTTGCTTTCTATTGTAGAATGTTTTCAATTCCATTGTGTGCCTCCTGTTTGCAATTATTTTGATATTGTTGCAATGTCGTGTTATCAAGGATCATCATCTGCCATTTCTATGCTATGGCATTCTACTATTCACTGCTTGCATATGCTTTGTGTCGATGCCAACGGTGGGAAGCATATTTCCAGTTGATACGAAAGAGGTAAGGTAATTTTCTTTTTCTGTTTTTCTTTTTTTTTTTTAGATTTTTGTTAGTCTCTCACGGTTTTTGTGTTCCATCATATGGTGCACCTACTATATGCAACAATTTTTTTTTCTTTCGTTGAATGGAGTCTGGGATGGGAATACAGATGCATGAAATGAGGCATCTGTTAGGTTTAGGTGCGGGCAACGCTCTGTTGGGAGATATATGAACAAAGATAATATGAAGAACTAATAAGTTGTTAGCTTTGGGATTATTTGTTCTCTCTTGACGATTGCTTAAGAATTTATAATTCTTTAAATTATGTTTTAAATTTTAATAAGAATGGGTATGTGGTGCTCCTATACGGTATATAGTTATATTCTTTTCATGGTGCATTCTTTGACTAATTCAACTGTGACATTTCAAATAAAAGAAATATTTTATTAGTTACAATAAGGAACGTAAGATTATACAACACAATATTGTAGGCTTACAATTAATGAGTATTCGTCTAAAATTAAAATATTTCGATAACGGAGAATCTAATCGAAGTCGCCTCTTAACATCTTTATATTTGTTGTTTCTATTTGACTTGTTTTGATTTGGCTGTATTCGCTTCTGAAAATTACGGCGCCTTGAAACTACGCAAGAAGAAATTACGCCAGATTTTTTTTTTGCAAAAAGGGGATAGATCCATTTCTACATCCTTTTTGCACCAAACGCACTAGAGTGGCAGATCCAAATTTTTATTTTTCATCGTAACGGCCTCTTTTGTACACCAAAATATAGTTTTTTTTTGTTTAAATAGAAAGTGAAAAAAGTCATCAGGCAAAAAATTTGGACCTTTCAGGTCTTCAAGTGAAAAAAGAAAAATATAGGTAGGACATATATATATTATTATTTAATGTTTTTATTTAAAACTAAAAAAAATGTGGTGAAAAAATTTTCTTTAATTTAATTTTTGAATGGATTGCAATCGGATCATTTATGGATCTCGCGTGATAATAAATTCGCGAATTTAATTTTTCAGATCCCAGAAAATTAAATTCGATCGCAACAAAAATTTTATTTTTAGGAAACTAAAAAAATAAAATTCGGGATCAAATCGAAAATCGGAAGAATTTTTTACTCTTAAACGAATTAATTTTTTTTCGTTCTACGAACCTTTATATATACAGATATGTCGAAAATTTAAATTTCTATCAAAAATGTATTTAATATTATTTTGTTGGCGTCTTGGATTTGTGAAATAAAATTATGAGATAAGTATCAAACATGGCATTGCGATGACAGAGAAGACGAAAAAAGTAGGTACGAAAATTCCGTCCGTCTGTCTGTCTGCTTGTAACGGCACCTATTGCACTAAATGAGTATAGAAACAACCTCAACAGCGATACTGACCAGAATTTTTTTTATTCATACGCCAATTATTGTAGAGCACCTGAATTATTCATTAAAGTACATTTTATTTTGCTCAAATGTTTTTTACCATTTGGTCTTTCGAAGGATCCATTCTCTTCCTCCTTTGTTAATAAATTCCCTTCGAATGAATTAACTACATACATACCAACCCATTAGCCTTTTTGATTTCGATCCGTATTTATTTATTTTTCATATAGAAGCTGCATTATAAATACAATTGAACTAAACTATTTTTAAGATAGCATTTCGTTTTCAAAGTTTTACTTTTGTCTTTGGCTTTTTGGTTTTTTAACTTTCAGTACCTAGGTATACTTATTTACTATTTCCTTTGAAATTATATTTTTGTTGTTATTAAGTTCTGGTTGAAAATTTAGTTTTGATACAAAAAAAAAAAAAATATTTCCCTAGAGTTATATTAATTTTAACAGTGCCCTTCAGAGCAACATTTTTTCGAATCCAGATACAATACAATAAAATAAATTATATTTATGATGTTGGGATACAAAATAAAAGTAAAGAATGAGGAGCACAATTATACATAACATTGCGTTGTGGGTATTCTCAGCGGAAAACCATCCCATAGCCTTATCTTCTTATTCAAATTGTTAAGAAAAATTTATTTAAATTGTTAATTTCGTTTCTATTTTTTTATTTTTAACAAATGCAAACATAACTTCAACCCTCTAAAAGAAATTTGTAAAGGTAAAAAATTCTCTTATCATTGTTGAGTAGCTCCATCTTAAGCTTGAGAAGAACAACAAACAGAAAAATCCAGGAATTCATGCATTAAATTGTTGCTCTTAAATTAACATATCAAGACTTTTAAACATAACAACATTACATACCCAACATACTTTTATACTTTCCACGAGACAACACAATTTCATTGTACAGTAAATTACATTTTCTTTGTTTTTCTTTTTTTTTTTATAAATAAAAAAAAATAATTTAATTATTTTCTGCTTACATATTAATATATTTTTATTTGTAAAAAATTGCAGGTCATGGCTGAAGGAGTATGGCAAATTGTGTTCGTTGTATTCCTCGCATACGCAATGTTGCCACTACACATCTGGGAAGCTGTTTGCTTTGGGATTATCCTGCCGTCCGTGCATATTGGACTGACGGCATATAAAATGTTTACCGATACATTTCGTTATTTGGAATATAATCAGGTCAGTTGGTGAATGATTAAATTTATATGCAGGCTTACATTTTTTGCTTTTTTTTTGATTAAAATAAAAAACTTGTAATCCTCGTATTATCGAGAATCGGATGTTATTAAGATACTTATTTAATATAAGTTTCTTAAGTTTGAGTAATTAATTAATAATATGTTAGACATTTAATACGTCTATTTGTAATGTAAGCAATTTTAGTAATCCGGGCATCTTGCGAGGAAGTGACAAATTCTACAAGAGTTTTATTTGACTTGATGAAGAGCATCTCTTCGTAGTTGTAAGAGTTCAGTGGTAAATTCTAGGTTACCTCCAGTCTTGTAGAAATAGCAACAGCCACAAAGGGATTGATTAGGAGTGTTAAAGGTCAACTACAATGGACGCAAGCAAACGGAAAATAATATAAAAACCGAACGAAACGTTCGCTTTCGCTTTGTAAAATGAACATTCATTATGGATAGAAGTTCGCGGAATTCAAAAATTTTATATGCAGACAGCATTCAAATTGGCCTTCGTGGTTCAGTTCGGTAAGAAAACTTATCGAAACTTGACCAAACAAAAAGTTGCGCTATTACGGTCGCTTTGGTTCGATCCACTACATATTTCTCCTTTTAGTCACTAGAACTTGTTGAAACTTTAGTATCAAATTTTTGAGTGATGGCCAAAAAATCATTAAAATTGAACTTCATTCATAAATACTTTGTTAAATAAAATTAGGCCCCAAAACAAAAAAAATTAAATAAGCCCCCAAAAGTGAGGCGTTTTTCGTAACAAAATCCAATTTTCGTTTGTGAAATTACGCACCAAAAAATGAAAAGATCCAAAAGGCAAACACAAAATGAAATAAATCTCCAAATTTTTTTTTTGGATCTAGGAAATAGTGCCCCACGAAATAAGGCCCCAAAGTCGAAATTAATTATTAAGGCCCCAAAAGTGGACATTTGTCCCTTTGCGAAAGTGTCATAACGCAATTTCTTTTTCTCCAAAAGAACCTGGGAAATACAAAAATTCGCGCGAATTTTTAATTTTCTCAACCCAAATTGATCCTCCCTCCATTCGTCAAAAAAATTGCAGCTAGGTACGCTTTTTATTTTTCACCGTAACCATGCTTTCACCTAAAACAAATCTGACAGTAAGTACAAGCTTCAGGATGGTTGCAGGTTGCAGGGGGCAACATGCCCTTCATACATTCCTCATCGTTTGCCTTTGAATGCTCTCAAAGAGTATCATAAGACATTATTATGGCTAAAAGTCGCCAAATTGTCCTAATTTCGTTTTCTAAATTGTAATTAAGTTAAACTCCAAATGTTTTTATTGAAAACGCGATAAGGCGAATTTGGCGTTATTTATTTTGGCGCTATATCACGTCACCGTCGCTACAAGCTAATTAATACAAATGATGATTGCCCAAAAAATTACAGCTTTGATAAACGTTACTTTATCGACGTCTTCTTACATTTTGAGGAAAAAAGACCCCACAAATATTTTTTGGGGTTATATTTCATTCTTTGATATTAGGTGTTAACTGAATAATGAAATAACACCGCAATATTAAAAAATAAAAGTAAACCCCAAAAATTAATTGAGTTCTTCTTTCATTTTTGAATATTATAGGCTATCTACGTAATGAAATAACACCGCAATACCAGAAATGAAATTAGACCCCAAAATGTGAAATTTAATTACACCCTAAAATATGCAATTTTTTTTTGTTGTTGTACTGCAAGCATAATTTTGGGAGCTTATTTCATTTTTGTTTTGGGGCCTTATTTTGCAGCGCCCCGTGTTTAATTAAAACATGTCAAATCAGAATCACGTATGTATAGTGTTCATGAGTGAGGCATCAAAATGTTTGCATACATTTAAGCATCGCATCCTGAATGTCATTTTGTCTCGGCGAGAACAGCAGGAGGTGGCGAGTTAGCTCGCACCGCTGCTGTCAAATGCTTATAAAAAAAACAACTCACACTAAAATAATAGTGACGCATTTTTTTTGCAGAACATCTCTTCCTGTATTTCTTCTTCATTGATCAAACGTATAGTTTGTGAATTCTATTAAGAATCTTTTCATCCATCTATTCTTTCACTGATTCAAATGGTTAACAATAATTGAATATCACAACTGAAATTCTCTCTTGTGCATAGACTTATCGTCAAACGATTCATTTTTTGAATAACATGTGGTTTCTATAAAGTCCCGAACAAAGTGTCACCAAACCAACTACCCACCCACTATCATCTTTCTTAATGCTACTATTGTTACCCTTTCGATTTATGGTGGGATTTACACTTTCTTAAAGTTTTCTATTCATGTGACCGACATATATGTATGAATGTATATGTATAACCTATCCGGCTTCATTCATATGATAAATAGGTTTTCTCTACCGGATTGAGTTTTATATAATATATTACAAGAAGTTTGCCTCTGTAAAAGTTTTCATATAAATTTTAATCCTTTTATCTTTCAAATTCCAGAATTCAAAATTCAATTATTTTATAAAAACTTGTTTTTTTTTGTTTTCTTCTATTCCATCCGCCTACTTTAACCATTTAACAGCTTATAGCCAATATTGTGATGTTCATCGGTGTTAATGTTGCTGGTTTAGTGGTTAATATTATGATGGAACGAGCTCAACGTAGGGCGTTCCTTGACACGAGAAATTGTATAGCTGCCCGCCTTGAGATTCAAGATGAGAATGAAAAATTGGAAAGATTATTGTTGTCTGTTCTACCTCAGCATGTTGCAATGCAAATGAAGAATGATATTTTATCACCTGTCGCTGGTCAATTTCACCGTATTTATATACAGAAGCATGAAAATGTCAGGTAAGTTAAAAATTTATTCATAAATTAATTTATATATATGTACTTATTTATCATTTTGTGAGTATAAATAATGTGATGACAGTTCATATATATATTTATTTTTTAAATATAAATATTTATTTTGAGGTAAGGATAATTAATTTAAGAATATTTGAGTTTGCCAAATAAAATTTCAATGATGCATGGCTAAAGATAGTCAGATAATTTTGATTTAAATTTTTAATTTCCGTTTTTCCTCCACATAGAAGCATTTTACGTATTCAAATTTAATTTGATTAAAACTAAAATTAATCTGTAGTGCAGTGCATTTTAGTTAGAAAAAAGAAAACATGCTCTTGTGGCGTAGAACTAAGCAGGCACCTCCGGATTAAAGGAGGTAGAGGTATCCGTTAAGTTGAATAATGTTGGCATCTTCGTAGTCCCTTGCTGCTAAACTGTTTTGTTCATATTCTATTGGAACACATGCCCTAGCAAACTCTCTCTTTTAAACCAGATAAGGATCCAGTTAGTGAGTTTTATGAGCTGTTTCATCCAGAGCCACTTTGTCTTTTGATTGATTTAATTTTTTTCAATCCTTTGGATACGGTGAAATGTATTCCCAGTAATTAGCAGTAAAAGACTGAGCGTAATTTTCTCGACAAAGCTAAAGAAGCAGTTCATCTGAAACAGGCTAGCTCGGATTTGGCAGATGTGTCTTCTCTTTCTATACCCACACACTGCCAAATATACGGTGTTAATAGCATGAAATCTTCTTTTTTTTTTTGTGATTGACTTTTACAATGTGTACCTAACAAGCGTTTAAATTTTAAATACAAAACTTATAGTTTTATTACTAAACTTGTTAACATTGCAATCAACTATACTACATCTTTCTATATTAAAAAATGCCAATAAAGAAAACGTTGATGTTACAAATTGATTGTTCCAATGAACTTCTTTAATTTCTCCTGTTTATAACTTAAGAAATGGTTTAAACCTTGAAAATTCCTAAAGTAGCTATTTCAACAGAAACGGCATTGAGTTTATTTTTTCTTTTCTTTGGAATTTTGCAACCTTATAGAATTCAAGAATTTTGCTGATTTGAAACGCGAAAACTAGGTGCGTCTCTTCTATTTATTCATTGAATTTAATTACCTCTTTTTTTATCTCTAGTAAAAAAAATAAAATTGAGGTTCGGCCTGCAAACAACCACTTTTATCGGATGAATTGAAAACATAAAAAAAAAGTGCTTTAAATCCTTTAAGCGAGTTAGTACTGTTTTTCTTGATGGAAATCCAATAAATTAAATGGAAAATGCTTTTTCGTCTGTTGGATAAGAATTGTCATATATAAAAAAAAAAATGAAGTTGCTTGTCCAAACAAGAAAACATTTTAATAGATTTTTTTTAGGCATAACACTATAGCCAAACTTTAAAGCGATTCATGATCCTTGGGGTTGTATATTAGAGCTTCTATAGTATGTTTATTCTATACGTATACGAATATCCACCTGAATGCTGTTCATATTCATGGTATAATATTATTTTGTCCTGTCCTGACAAAGGCTTTTTTTTTTGTTTTGGTATCCATTGTTAGTCAAATAAGACAAATAAATTATAGTCCTACGTTCATGAAATGTTGAAGGATACAATGAAAATGGTTAAATAATAGTTCATGTGTAGGTCGAATTAATTTGGCTGTCAATATTCCATGTGTTTCAGACAGTCTTGTTCTTTGATCGTTAATAAATAAGTTTTTAATCATGAAGGTTAATATTTGCGGCATAATTCTTACACGTTTCATTTTATATATTATAATGAAATCAAGATACAAGATGGTATTTTGTTTTATATTTCTGAACATTAAATATACCTACCGGTTCATAAAACTTTGTTGTTGTATTTTATAGACAGGCCTTAAATGTTCAGTAAATAAAAATATCCATTTCTCTGAATAAGTATATAAACGTGATTAAAAACATTTAAAAATTATTTATTTGGTCCCAGTACACTCTGTACAACATAAACATGTTCGAATTTTGCTGAAGTAATTCATACGATAAGGCATTCTAGAAATTCGAAATGGTAAATAAGTTCTTAAATGCATTCATTATTATAATATCAATTGAACATATGAATATTTGTGCAGTGTGCAAGGTGCATATTGAAAAAAACATATCTGCAGTCATATATTATAAACAAAAATACAATAGAATAAACTTCCTTCTTTTAACCCCGAAATTAAAAAAAAAAAAAATAACAATAGAAAAGTGGGTATTCCAACAATTGTTTTGACAGTCCTTGAATAAAAAAAAGGTTGTGCGCAGCTTTTTGCAAACATACTATGTGTTGCAAAATTCGGAACTTTTAATCCATGTTAACCTTCATAAAATGAACATTTAAATGTGTAACCCCGCTTGGAATTGAATGCTTTCATGCAAAGATTCTAGCTAAGAAAATTTGAAAAAAAAAAAAAAAAATAATTGAAGGGAGTAGGTAGGCTTAGTTTTAATAAAAAAAAATATCAATTTTTAAAAGGGGTCTACATATTTAGGTAGGTAAGTAAAAAAGCGGTTCTGGAGAAAAGCAATAAGTTCTATAGCAATAATATTACATAGAGAAATTATACGGTTTTATATATTTTACATAGTGTCATGTTTCGAATCATATAGTATATACATTTAGTAAATAATACGGTGCTAATAAATACGATAGTACAAATGTAGACATGAATATTACACTGAGAGTAATTACACAAATTAAAGCCTACAACTTCCATCTTAATAATTGCAACCGTGATCTTGTTGGATATACAATACATAGTTCACATTTGAACAAATAAGAAATAAGTTAAGATAGAAAAGACAAAAAAATGGGTATTGACAAAAAGTGTTCATTAGCCAACTAGCTATTCAGCATCCAAACGAAACGTTATATTTTACATGAACTTGAATAAACAAAAAAAATAATGAGATTTAACACAAATCCGTTTTTATGAAATTTATATCATTTTTATATTTATGAAAAGATTTTATAATTAATTCCTTAATACCTACTCTGAACAAAATATCTTTTCCTAAAACGTTTATCAATTAAATCAAAATAAATGCGTGAGTAATCATATTTTTTCTAACAGAGATAAATATTCCATATCACACTTAAAGAATCTTCAAACCCGAAAGACAAACTTTATTCAATAAAATAAAAGAAGAGGATAAAGTTTTAGCAATCAAATAGAATTTATTTATCATAGTCATAGAGACATCCCAATGAAAGTCTTATCTTAGTAGATAGATACATTCTTTGGTCATTCATTTGTTTTCTTCTCTTGCATGGTACCTACATAATATGATCAGAAATCCATTTGAAAATACTCCTATTAAAATAGAAAAGTAAATATTTCGATTGGTGGATAATCAATTAATATATTGTTCCCCAAAAAATTTATTACTAAATAGAATTCAATTAATTTTGGCTTAAGTTTCTTTTTGATGTTGATAATCGAAATCATTTAAGTGCGCGCTGGTACAAAATTGCAGTCTGAATTAGAATGCATACAATTATAATGCAAACTGATTGGTGTTTTTTTTTTCTAACTACATATGTACATATGTACATATATATAAATTAATGGCGCCAACACAACAAAAACTGTTTTTTTTAATTGTAAATTATTTATTTAAGTCAAGCCAATGTAGGTACTAGCTTGTTCAATAAATTGGCAAATGCTCAACGATGCAAGCTAATTGCATATTTTAGAACTTACTTTATCAACCAAACAAACCGATATAAACATCTCAAGATGATTCAGTTTGAAAAAATACTTTCAAAAATGTCAATGAATCTGATTGAAAAATATTTTCTTTTCGAAGTTTACTTCTGTTCATTGACATTTAGAAAAATTTTAATTTTTTTATTTCACTTAACGAAGAAGTAATTAAAACAAAACCTTATTTACAAAAATTTCAGGAATTTTAAATAGAAACATATGTATACAGATATGTATGTAAATGAAATTTGGCAAACCACAGCTTCACTTTTTGACTTGAAATTTATCATCACTTACAAGTAGACATGACCTGCCAAATACAAAGAAAAAAGGATCATTAAATAGTAATTTTGCAATTGAATATACGTAAATCATTCATTTTATGAATGGACACATTTTTCTAAGCACTTTAGAGTAAGATTAAGTGCAACTATCATTTAGAAAGGATTATACTTATATGTACAATGTTCTTACATACAACATATGTGACTTTCTGCAACAGCTGGGTTTTCTAAAAATAAATTAGTGCAGGAAGACAAAACTTTAAAATGTTATATTTCACAAAACACAAACATCGACCAACATCGAAAGACATTATTTTAAATTTTGTCCCCTGCACTAATGGAAGTCACATTTTTTTTTGAAAAACCCATATGCATTACATCGAAGCTTATGTTCTCTTAAATAAAAAATACGACTTGGTGGCATTAACGAGAGATCAAGTTGTATATTAGCTGTCACTAAACGCTTAGTAAGCCAACAAAATTTAAATGCCATTTTGTGTTAAATGTTCAATTTAAGTTCGATACCAAATTTAAATGAAATCGATGCAGCCGTTATCAATTTATGGCCAATTTTGTAAAAACCGTTATCACCGAATTTCCAGTACCTATATGTGCATTTTTAGCCAAAAACTTCAAATGCAGGTATATTAACAGCACTCCAAATATTTTTAGCCAAAAACTTCAAATGCAGGTATATTAACAGCACTCCAAATATCAAAATCGTTGAAGCCGTTTTAGAACACGGAAAATAATAAAATTCTAATTTCTTCTCCAGGGAACTAAAAGAAAAAAATAATTCACGAAGTTTAAAGAAAATACGTCCAACCGTTAAGGCTGTATATCGGTGCACAGACAACCGCACATATACATACGCACAGACAGAGCAACAGACGGCATGACGAAACGTACTTTTTTGAGCTTTTTCATCATCGTAATTTCGATTTTGTTTTTACAGAAACCAATACTTGCCCCATTGAGCAACTAAAAATAATTGAGACCATTTCAGTACCCTTTATTTTCGATCAAGGCATCTCCTATTTGAAAAACTTCACACTGAGTTGGAGTTCTTCTAAACCTCCATAAATAACTTTGGTCTGTCTTCAGAAAATAATTACTTTTCGAACACAAAAAACCAACGACCAGAATCTGTCTCATTTATTGATGACTTAACTCACTAAAATGAACTTTGGTAATCCACCTGTTATCTGCTATCTTGAAATTATCTTGGCAAGCCTCCTGGTTTGGGATTATTTCCCGTTGCATTTATGTTTTTAGGATTTTTCTACTTCTTCAAAGTTGTAACGGAACGTCGTATGATAATGCCTTCTGCACGAGGTTCTCGAGCCTCTCTTTCTTGTACATTGTAATACCAGCTGAGTTTGTCATGCTGTATTTTGCACATTATGGTATTTTTGAATTGAAAAGGCTTGCTCGGATCGTCATAAATACTTCTAATTCGATCAATCTACGCAACCAATGTATGTAAATACATATGTCTCCAATGAACCGGGCTCTTGCTTGCTGCGGAAAGTAAATTCGAATGACCAATTCGATTTCAACCTCACCAATCCTTGTTTAAAACTCCGTGTTTTGCACCATCCTGATCAATATCTCTCATCTTAGTTATTTGATTAAGTTTCTTAGTTTTAAAGTTATTTTAAGAATTGTAACTTAAATTAAGCCAAACAAATGGGGGTTTTGCTTCCACCAAAATAAAAATTAAATATTAAACTTTGTCACTCCTACTTTCCTTGCTTATAAAAAGATTCCTAAGATCTTTAAATAATCACATCTTTAGCCTTCACAGAAAGAAAATAATCTTTCTATATTTTCAGAATTATACAAAATTAACATTTTACGAACAAAATTTAACAAAAGTATTTTTTTTTTAATTTACAGTATTTTGTTTGCTGACATTGTTGGTTTTACTGTATTAGCCTCACAATGTAGTGCACAGGAATTAGTAAGACTGCTAAATGAACTGTTTGGACGTTTCGATCAATTAGCTCATGTAAGTATATGAAAACACATTTTTTCTATTTAAATAAATTTACTAAAAAAAATAATATTTTATCTTGATACAGGATAACCACTGTTTGAGAATAAAAATCCTAGGAGATTGCTATTACTGTGTGTCTGGCCTACCAGAACCTCGCAAAGATCACGCTAAATGTACTGTCGAAATGGGTCTTGACATGATTGATGCTATAGCGTAATTTAATTGATATTCTTATTTTAATGTTTTTAATTAATGAGTTCTTTTTTTTACAATGTAGAACTGTTGTGGAAGCAACAGATGTTGTCCTCAACATGAGAGTAGGCATCCATACTGGTCGAGTTCTATGTGGAGTCCTTGGCCTCCGAAAATGGCAATTTGATGTCTGGTCAAATGACGTAACTCTGGCAAATAACATGGAATCCGGTGGAGAGCCTGGTAGAGTTCATGTTACTCGAGCAACCCTCGATTCTCTCTCTGGAGAGTATGAAGTCGAAGCTGGTCATGGTGATCAGAGGTCCTCGTACTTAAGAGATGAAAATGTTGATACTTATTTCATTGTACCACCACCATATAGAAGAAAGGTAAAACTCCCAATGTAAAAGTATGTTTTGGTTGATGAAGCCTTGTGTTTTAAAGTATAGCCAGTGTTTGTTTGAAAGGTTCTTTTTTTTTTAAGTTAATATGTTTATTGACTTGTTGTGTGGGACTTTTTGTTTTTCTTTTTACTCTGCTTTATTCATCTCATGGATTTTTTTTTGTTATTTATTTTCAGCCATTAATGCTTAACACTTTAGGTGTCCGCTCGGCACTTGTTAGTCGTCGTAAGCTCTCATTTCGCAATGTATCAAATGTTGTTATGCAACTTTTGCACACTATCAAATTTTCGGAACCTGTACCATTTTCGAACATTGCCACTGGATCGTTTCCATCATCGGCGGGAAGTACAGTTGGTACTAATGCCAATGATAAAAGCAGTCGAAAGGTAATTCTATAATTCTTAACAAAAAAATAGTATCTTTTTTTAAATGTAAATACTAAAATTGAAGTAAAGTACAAAGTAAAAGTAAAGTATTTTTAAGTAAAATAATTAAGTTAAATTAATTTTAGTAGATGATAAACGAATCAATATTTAACTCGAGTTTATAACTCGAATAGTTTGATCGTATTAATTTTAGTATATAACTTTTATGCATGTGCATTTATTTGTAAATAATTTTATTCAAATTAATTTAAAAAAAAAACACACACAATCGGGAAATATACTAAAACAAAAGAAACAAAAATTAAATTTATTTCAAAATTCGCTTAAATTATAAAAAAAAAAATGTAAAAAGTAAAAAAAAAATATTTTATTTTGTAAATTTATTTTTCTTTTTTTTGTTTTTTTTTTTTTATTTCCAGGAAGCGGTAAGTTTAGTGTTTTGTAACAATAACTTATTGTATGTTAGCAAACATTTTTGAAGTATTTTAAAAATACTATAAAACAAAATGTTTGTAAACATATTATATCTTTTGTATATCGATGTACCTACTTAAAACAAAAAAATACAACTTTTCTTTTGTTTCTAATATAAATAGAGATAAATAATGAATGAAGTAGATAACGAACTCGTTGAAATAAGGCGATTAATTTAAGTAACTAACATTGGGAATTGGCTTTTTTTTCAAACTGTACAAATTTGGTAAAAATTAATTTAAGTTATTTTATATTTAAGTTATTTATTTTTTTGTTTTCTTATTTTAGTGATTAAAACAAGTGGAATCGTTTAATAGTTAATTAAATGTTATGATGTAAATTAAATTGTAAAAATGCATTTGAATTGTGAAATAATAAGATTAAAAGGTCTTAAGTCCGAAATTATAGTTTTTTTTCCAGAAAATAAGTTTTTCATCTTACTGATGCGAAATTCATATTCTTGAGTAAAGGCCACAAAACCTTTTAAATTAAATTTCTTTCATAAAACCTTCACTTAATTCTAAATTTAATTTGGTTATTTGAAGTCTTTTTTTTTCAACTTTCTAATAAATATACAATTTTATATAAAATTTTGAAACCTGATTACAATCAGCACATGCTGGTAAAAATATATATTACTCTATGTATTGCTGTAGCGTTTTTTAGTTGAGCATAGGCTAGGCAGTAGAAAATTGTTTCAATTTTCTCGAGCAGATGCCGAACTAGTAAACGGTGCTATACGAAATTGATGTCAATCACCTGACTCCGTATTCGTTAGAGCACAGTGAATCTGCTATTTGAATGTAATTTGGTTTGTCGGATGTTGTTGGCTAAAGGCTTTGCACACCCATCCCTGTGTCATTGACACTACCATTATGCTACTTTCCTTGGCCCATGTTATGGAAAGTAGCCCCAAACTGGCCTTCCAGCAAGTTACCAAGTATATCAAATTTGCTTTTTAGTCAACAAAAAAGGACAACTAAGTCCTTTTAAAATAAATTGATTTCAAAATTTAAATGTTTAAAATTAAGAAAAATGTTTCCATTTGTTTAATTATAAGTTTAGTTTTAAAATTAAAACAAAATTAATCGCTTTAAAATGTATCTATAATTTATTATATATTTGTGTTAGCTCAGTAAATTTGTGTGTTTTAATTTGTATGTTATTTATTTAAACTGAAATAATTTAGTTACTAAACAAAATAATGGTTATGTAATACTTCAAGTATTTATTCGTGTTTTTTTTTCTATTTTTTATAATTTAAATTGAATTTTTATAGGTTATGCGGCTGCAAAGAATTTTACACGCACCGACAACAACCGGTGCGAGTGTAACTGTTTCAGTAGGATCTTCGAACACAATAACTAATAATAGCCAAACTAAAGTGAGGGAATATATTTTTATCGTTTTCTTTTTGTTTGTTTCCCTTTCATCGTTTTTATTTTGTTTTGGATTTGGTTTTCTATTTTAATTTGATTTGATTTTTTCTTAAAATAAAATTTATTCGTGTTTTCCATTTTTAAACTCAATAATTAATAATATTAGACCTTCGTACTGTTAAGTGTCATATTTCCATATTCAATATCTTGATATACCTATACGTATACCTATACATTTTCGAAGTGGTTTTGTTCTTCATTTTTATATCATACCTTACCTATTTTTATATACTCTTGCGTGTTGTGCTTAAAACAAATTCGAACCAGCGACAGATAAAATACATTATCATTTTTTCTCTTATTTCTTTTAAATCATTTTTAAGTAGGAAATGAAAATAAGTAGCGCACTTATCTTTATATCAACGTGCCTTAAATAAATATATTTTTATATACATTTTAGCATCGCATTTCAACGTAAATTCGTCGACTAAATCGATTGGGAAGCATTTTGTATCTTCTTTTTACAGTTTATTTATTTTTTATTAAAATAACAATCTATAACTAAATAAATTGGAAAAGCTTTGATTTCTTGAAAAAAAAAGTTTTTGTTAGCCAATTTGTGCATGTTAATTTGTGTGTTATTTATAAATAAACATTTACTTTATTATATTTAATTCAGAGCGTTCTTATCTATCTAAATACATTTAAACTTTATTACCTTAAACAAATAAAATCATAATGCTCTGTTACTAAAAAAATCATTCATATACATTATTCAAGTTTGATTCTTTTTTTCTCCAAAAATATCATGTTTGTTTTACTGAATCATCTAAAATCTTATGTAAATCAATCTAGTTCCTGTAGGTATAATATCTTCACATTACAGCACTCCTTATAAATCTTGTAAAATATTTTTCGTTTATTCTTCCTTTTTTTTTATTGATATATCAAAGATGTGTTGTTGAATCGGTGCATACTTGCAAGACTTTTGGTCAATTAAAATTTTTTCAATTAAGCAATATTGAGAATATGCTATCTATTCTAAACTATCTATGCCAACTAATGTGTAAAGTTTTAATGTCCTTCGGAGTCAAGTAAAGTGGTTCCAGTTGGCTTGATTTCTGTTCTGCCGTCTCCAGTTACGTATATCACTTTAGGATTTTGCTATCCATAAGAAGTTGACAGCTTTGCTATAAGTGTCCTCGGACATTCAGATATTTCTATCTTTTTGTTGCCTCAGTATAAAATGTTTTACCCGTCTTCATCAAACGAACCCTAGAATCATGCAACCATCGCTTATCTGGAATTTGTGATCAAAGTGAAGATCCTGAAAATTCTGTCACTAGGGAATCTCAACGTCCGACATAAACGCGAAAAAGAGGCACTACTAAAAGAAATGAATGCATCAATAACAATATTTGTTTTCTATCAGTTAGGTTATCTCCAGCAATCTTTAACAAAGTACAACATCTTCTACCCTTAATTCCCTTATCTTGATTCTTCCTTTTTTATTTATAAAAAAATCCAAAGTATTAATAAATTATTATTTTCAATTTCAACTGTAGAATCAAATTCATTAATAATTGCAGTGTCCAGTCATCTTGTGTTACACTTTGTCACGAACCTTTCGAATGTGCAAATTATCATGTTTAAGCATGGCACTGTCCCAGTTTCTCTTAACAACACACACCAAAAAATGTTTCTGGATGATAAGCATGAAAAGTTAAAATTAAAAAAAAATAACATTTTTTAGAATAATGTTCTTGTTATTAATGATTCATTTTAAGTATTTATACATTTTTATACTAAACTTTACATACTGCTTATCATAATATGGTTTTCAAAAAAAAAAAACTAGTTCATTTAAAATAGTTTTTTAATTAATTTGTTTTTCTTTTTGTTTTTTCAATATCTTACTCTTTACAGACAAAAGTTACAGACAGATTCAAATGCCCCTTTCGAAAACGTCATTCGGGTGTTCATCATCAGCCTACAAATCGGGTGAACCGATTTTTATCACAAGCAATTAATGCCAGATCTGTTGATAGGGAGAAATCCATTCTCGTTGACAGATTTACACTGCGTTTTCGTGAGAGTGATAAAGAACGTGAATATCACAAAGATTTCGATTTGGGATTCACCACTGCTATGGGATGCAGTCTATTGCTGCTTATATTAGGAGCAGCACTTCAAGTTACGGCACTTCCGAGAACATTGATATTGCTTTTGTTGTTTTTAACCGCCTTCATTTGGGTTAGCGCTATTCTTATGCTATTGTTGGCTGTTAGACTGAAGTGGATTGCATGGGATCTATCGGAGAGTTTTACATTGCGGCTGGCTATAACTATCTTCACTATTGTACTTATCTATTCGGTTGGACAAGTTAATGTGGTAAGTTGAAAATGCATTTAGCAATTACTTATGAAACAATTATATATACATTTGTAACTTCTTTTAGTTTACTTGTGTTTCGGATCATCCGTGTTCGAGCAATGTGACAACAATACCAACTCTGGAGGAAGATATGCTTATGTTGGCACATCAAAGTGCCGCACATAGAAAGTGTTCTTTACCGCAATATGTATCTTTGTCAGCCGCATTTGCTTTCCTTTCTGTTTCGGTTTTCTTGAGGTAAGTTTTATAATATATTTTTTTAAATACGCATAACTATATCGGCGGGTAAATATGATCCTGTTTTATATTTATTTCAACCTAAGTTTTTTTTCGAAAATTTCATCAAAATCGTATCAGATCTTGTGTTTGTCAATCGAATGCCATTTCAAAATCAACGCACACAGCCTGAAAATCATGATGGTTTTCCATATTCTGATTTTGACTCTGATTGGTTTACCTGTAAGAAATCAGGTCATCAGAAAGCCGTATTATTTTTTGCATACAGTTATTCAATATCCGCTCAACGATCGTGCGACATCAGCTTTATAGAACGGTAACTATCGCAGTTTCGGTGTCACTCTGCCCCTTTTACATTGACGGTAATTTTTCCATCACTGGTTATGCATTTGTCCACCGCTAATAAGTTTGGAGATGACAATCGTGACACATCTAAGCCGATGTCTCCCATGTTCTTCCAGAACTCAGAAGGTATCCCGTCTGCCTCAATCGTTTTTCCATTTTTTTTTTTTTTTGACTTTTCACCACCACTGACTTTTTTGATTGTGAAGTCGAGCACTTCTTCGTAGCTAGGTGTGTTATTGAATAGTATAGCCTGAGACACTGTTAACTAAAAATTCCTTCACAATAACATTTCAATCTGTGAAGAATTTGGTCTCCATCCACAAGAAATTGACCAAATCGCTTGAGCATAATGATGTTGGCATGTCCCAGTTCCTCTAAAGCAAAGACTCTTTTGCATCAGCAGCAGGTGCAAATATGTCTTAATAGACTTCTACTGAAGTAAACTATTTTGAAATCATCTGAAAACGCATAATCTAAAGAATTATCTTGGGTAATCACAACCATCGACTTCTCAGCAGCAAATTAACGAATCTCTAACTAATTACTTCTCATCTTCTTTACAGATTACCAATTATTTTCAAATCTTTACTTATCATCACTATGGGCACCATCTATGCCCTCTATATCGAGCTATCACATATCAATATCTTTGAGTGTTACGATAATCGTGTTAAGTATGTATATTCCTTTTCTTTAATTTATTGGTTTAGCAACAATTTCTCACACACAATATTTTTTTTTATGTCTTTATTTTTATGCGACAAATTACTTTCTGTGGTTTACTCGTACCTTTTATATTGATGATGTGAACGATGATGATGACACCCTTTTCGTGTGCAGCGCATCAATTCCACTCCATTTGGTATCATTAGCAAGGATTTTCATCTTCATGATCGCAATTTTAGTTCATGGCCGTTTAGTAGAGTGGACAGCCCGTTTGGATTTTTTATGGCAGCTACAAGCATCACAAGAGAAAAAAGAAATGGATGTGCTACAGGAGTCCAACAAGAGAATTTTGCACAATTTGCTGCCAGCTCATGTGGCTGCACATTTTCTTGATGCTCAGTTCCGCAGTAATATGGTGAATAGAGAAGTAGTTAATCGTGTGTGTGTGTGTATGTGTGCGCTGTATATTTTTAGCTGAAAAGCAGTGTATCTAATGTTGTGCTAGTGTGATTTGTTTATATATATATATATATATATTTTTATTTTTATTATATTGTTTCTTTTATATAAAGCTTTAAATTTTTAAATTGCAAGAATATGAATTATTTTGTCTTTGCTAAAGAAGAGAATGTAGCAAAGCGCTTCTCGGTGGATTATTTTTGCCTTAGAAGTCGGTTACGCAATCAAAAGCGGATGCAAAGTTTAGCCTTTGAAAATAAGCGAAGTTACAAGTACCAAATACACCAATATGTTTGTTTCACCGAATGCGAGTCGTGAAATGAGTGATTTCAACTATAACCAACTTAACATTTATGCGTTGTTCTTACTGAATCTAGACAAATATTGAATCAAATCGCATGTTAAGAAAAATGTCGTATGCAGCCCTAAACGGGAGGTGGGCAGAAATCCTAGTAATTATTTTCTTCTTCAACGAACTGTAAAATATTCGAATAAAATTTTTAACCGTTCCTTTTTAAATTTCATTAAACGTAAAATAACTTGAAATTGTTAAAATAACAGCCGAGATAGGATCAACTCTTGCGAGACAAAATAATTCTTATTCAATAATAGTATTAACAATTTTTTGTTTTTTAAAAACTTAATTTGCACTTATTCAAAAACCTATATTTTTGAAAGCAAGTTTAGTCACACAGTAGCTGCCAAATGCTCTTTAACAACACGTAACGAACAATCAACAACAACTCTTCAACCTGGATAAGTTGTTATATCAGCACATTGGCCTCACCGCACAAAGAGCCAACAAACAAACAAAAAAAAAACTAATCAAAGCTTTTTAAAAAAAAAAAATATAATCAACAGTGAAAAACCTTATATTATTTTACCTTTACTTTCTAATCACTTCCTATCTCTACGTCACTCTTTCTTTCTGCTGATCTTCTTCTTTATTGTGTACTGTTAACGCGTGAGTGTCTTTCTATCCTTCTCTACACGTCAATATGGTTTGCCCGTACAAGTTACAACAAACACTTTTGTAATTTGGAGATTGTTCTGTGTTCCAACTCTTATAACCCCCAATCGAATGTAATCATTTTAGAAGTCTGGTTTTGCTAATTATTCTAGGGTAACCCCGGACAGGAATTATATCATCAAAGTTATGCAAAAGTTGGAGTAATGTTTGCATCTGTACCTAATTTCCATGAATTCTATACTGAATTAGATGGCTCCGATCAAGGATTAGAATGTTTACGACTTTTAAATGAAATAATTGCTGATTTCGATGAGGTATTTTAAATACATTTTTCGGTGAAAAAATTAAGTTTCTAGTTTATATGTCTTTCTAGCTTCTTAAAGAAGATCGTTTCCAAGGTATTGATAAGATCAAAACCGTAGGAAGTTCTTATATGGCTGCTGTGGGTTTATTACCAGGTAAGCCTTTCATAAAATTTTCTATTTCAACTGAATTTCTTAATGTAAATGTTCTTCTTCTAGAATTCAAAATGAACCCTACTGATCCGAATTCTATTCGAAGGCACATGACAGCCCTGGTGGAGTATGTTAAGGCAATGAGGTTGGCGCTTCAAGAAATCAATAGTCACTCCTATAACAACTTTATGCTTAAAATTGGTTAGTAACAGTAGTGTTGCATTGAATTCCTTGTTTATATTCTCGTTAATAATCAAATAGGCTTGAATATTGGACCTGTTGTGGCGGGTGTTATTGGTGCTCGAAAGCCGCAATATGATATCTGGGGTAATACCGTTAACGTCGCCAGTCGTATGGACTCTACTGGGATTGCTGGTTACACACAAGTTACTCAGGAAGTTGTTGACAGTTTGCAAGGATCACATTTCGAATTTAGGTAGATATTGAAAAAATTAATATAAATACAAATAATTTTTTTATATTTTCAAATAAGATGTCGCGGTCAAATTAATGTCAAAGGAAAAGGAGACATGGTTACATACTTCTTATGGGATTATGCAAATAACAACGGTGAAGTACGTAACGCAATGCTTTCGAATCGCACTATCCAAAGCAACAACTTTTCATCACAACAACAACAACAGCAACATCAACAACAACAACAACAATCCCAAACAACCTCATCACAATCAATTCAGGCCATTGCGCCACAACCAACTCAAACAACGACCCCAATGCAAATGCATGCCCATCCTACAGAATACTATCAAAAACAATCGCAATTCAATGATAGCAACTATCATATCAATATGAACAGTGAAGCATACAACATTAAGAAAGACAACTATGCTTACAATAATATAGATGCCCCGAACATGTGTGTAAAGCAGCAACATTCACCTCAGCCACCGCAAGCACAGCAAGCAGTAATGCAGCAATTCCAGCTGGATGAACAACAACATGTTCAGTTGCAGCAACAATTACTGGCACATCGTTATCAAAAGTACCATAAACAGGCGAATTTCGTTGCGAACGGTGGATTACCGAATATCCGCGAAAATGGTCATAATAATGGTGTTAACTACAACAATGGCAGAGATCATCAATACCAGCAGCTCCAGCAACATCACAACAATTATCATCATATGCAACAGCAGCAACAACAACAACAGCCGCAACTGATAAGGGCACAACTACAACAGCCTATGGTCATGATGCGTGAAACATTTAATATTATTGAGAATCCTAGTTTAAGTGGAAGCACTAATCGTGATAATTACAATATTCGGGAAAACTATGGTCATCTAGAAAACTATAATAATATGGCTAAGCGGGAGCATGTAAATGGTAGATATCATAATAACAATTACAGTAGCTGCAGGGAAAGTGAACCATTATTGCACGCAACTCCTGTGGCTAAGGTAGGTGTGGGTGTGGAATCATAAAACATTTATACATATTTGGGAAATTGTGTTGTGATTTAAATAAGTGTTTCATTTTCTTTTGTGTTTATGGTTTTGGTTGACTGTTTTCAGTTCAGAAAAAAACTTTAAATGATTGTTGCGGTTTTGATTGATTGATTGAAATGAATTCCAGCAAATTTCCCCTGGATTGTTCGTATTCTCACACCAGAGGTCTGGTTTCACTGGTGCCCGGCCTCTAGCATGGAAGCGTCATATCCTTCAATTGTTATTTTTTACCCGATAAAGGTGCATCTTATTTTAGATGTAAAGATTCGACAGCCCTGTAGAAATGGCAAAGCACAAAAAATAATTAATCGGTAGTATATGTCATTAAGCCTTGGCTCGTGGAGCTATCGTGCCATTTGGTTTGAAAACCAATTTAACAGTTAAAAATTCAACTCAGTCCATTATCGAATATTTTTTATATTAGCACAAAATAATAAAGAACGACCCTTGCGATAAGGAGAACTTACTCGTTCCTTAGGATTCAGTATGGTCTTTAATACGTTTTCGGGACACGAGTTATTTTTTCACTTTTAAAGCCAAATTCTTTATAATGCCATTATTTTGTAAACACGAAATGTCTCCTGAAATTGGATAAAAATTAAATACCAATCTAGAAAAAAACAGTCACCAAAACTAAAGTTATTAAATAAAAAGACGAAGCATGTTTTACTACTTTGATATACAAATATTTTATCATTTTTAAATGTGTGTGTAAACTAATTTCATGTTAAGTATAAATGTTTATTTTTAAAAATATGTTTAACAACTTTTTTTTGCATGTTTTCTCTTATCTCGATGTCGTGTTTGCCAAAAATAAAACGTATTCAATAATTCTAAAGATTATGCCACTACAACAACAACAACAACAGAATCCACCAACAAAATACGACCCGCCTCGATATACATGTCCAAACACCGGATTGCAATTGCAACAACTCCAACAGCATCAGCTTCAACAACAACATGCGCCTCCTCTTCCAGTAACACCAACGCCAAAACCTACTATAACATCAAGTCTGAAGAATAACACACCACTCCTGCGCACCTACATGAAACCATTGCCAAAATTACCCTGCGACTTAGAAGACAACCGAGAAATGTCATCGACAGATGATTTAAGCTCGAGACCGCATTCGCCAAGTATGAGTTCCTCAGACGAAAGTTATTCCAAAACTACGGAAGGTGAGGGTGACGATGATTCACCCCGAATAACAGCCAATCATCATGTGAATAGGAATCTCAATCCACTTCAGTGGTTGTATCCCTGTGACATTCAAGTCGATCCAACATCACCCATTGTCGATATGTCGAATTTAAAAGATTTTGAAGTTAGCTCAACCACCGAGAGTCAGGGACAAACGACGACAACCCAAAACAAGGGTGATTCATGTAATAGTTTTGAATATCAGGATCGTATGACCGCAAATAATTCAAAGCAACAAACATCTGCGTCCACAACTAAATCACCTTTTGAACGAGAACTTCAGCGGCTCCTGAATGAATCTTCGTCACGAGTACGTGCAGATAATCTAGTTCAATACACTAATGGCCCGTCCATGAATGGTGGTGGTAATGGTCATGGAGGTTCAAATAATGGCATTGGTAATCAGATTCAGCATCAAAATAGTCGTAATAACTTAGAATTAAGTTATTCAAGTAGCAATAGTAAGATAGGATCATCTGTTAATAATAATAAGAACAAATACGATTTGGAATCACCATCATCGTTGTCAGAGAAAGGTTCCAAAATACCAATTAGTACAAGTTTTATGATTGCAAAGCATCCAGTTGGCCTGGAAGCCATCAAAGAAATCACAAGGAATAAGAATCCATCGGAATCAAGTCAGATGTGAGTAAACTATTGTTTTATGTTGTATATTTCTAAAATTGTATAATGACGATTTTCTTAAAAGGCAAACTTCAGATACAGAATCCTGTGAAATTCTCCATGACAGTCGATGCGGTAGCAACCAAAAAAATTTACAAATGCTTGATTTGGCCACAAGGTCAAGCCAAAATTTCAACCATACCAAAGATCACAACCATCGACTACGTCGACCAAGATCAAGTGATTGTGAAAACAGTCGCAACAGTTTGGACCTTGTAAATGGTGATCGCGATGATACCGAAGACAATTTAGCCGATGAAGAGTTCGAAGACGATGAAGCCGGTCGTGATGTTAGAAAAAAGTCGAGCATACCATCTAGACAGGAGACAATTAGCAGCGGTGCCGGAGTTATTGGTGTGGATCATGAATACACCGATGTTGTTGTGCCATCTGGACGGGACCGCAGCGACAATCGAATGCGAGAAATTAATGTGATAAACGATGAGCTGAAATATGGTGCCGGTCATCATAATAATCATCATCAATCGGTAGACTCGAATCCGGTGGAAAGTCAATCAGAATGGTCTGATGACGATTGTCGTGAAGAAGCAACGGGTAAGTTTTAAATGTTTCTAACATCCACACATTTGCCTTTGTCTTAAACAAAACACCATTGCATCGAAGGTGGTGCTGAATCAACGGGTTACATTACTGATGAACCTGGTCTTGAAAACATCTCCCTCCTAAATGAAGCTGGTCTAACAGATGCCGAAGGTGCACTATCCGATGTAAATTCACTTTATAATGCACCCGATGTTGATGATACATCAATCTCGAGCCGTGCTAGCTCTCGTCTGCTCAGCTTAGATTCGCTGAGTGGTTTATATGACTGTGAATTGGACTCGAAGCACGAGATGGCCATTGTAAATGTGTCACATAAAATAACGAGTAAATTTGGACCGCAGAGCTAATTTTATTTTTTCAATTAGAAATTAAGTTATTTTTTTTATTTTGATTTCTTTAACTTAAACTATTTTTACCAGTTTAAGTTTATAAAACGATTTTGTATTTTTATTATAATAATTTAAGCATAATATAAAACTCATTTGTTCTGTAAACTATGTATGTTTATAAGTTTTGAGGAATTTTAAATTCATTAAAAACAAAGGAAAAGTCTTCATTAGCAGCTTCAAGTTAAATACTTATGTTAAATATAATGTTTGTCTATTTAATTAATTTACTTCAAAAGTTTTAAATTTAAATTAACGCTAAGCGTTTAGTTTAACAAAGGTTTTTAAATGCATAGAGGTGCTAGGAAGGATTTTTAAATGTCGATCTGAGCATTGAAACATAGTATTAAACTTATTTGTAAGTTGTAAGGACTCAGTGATATTTTAGTGCAGTTTAGTTTTGTAGTGTGAATCAAAATTATAAAGTAAAAAAGATTTCTCTTTTACATTTCAAAATGATCAAAAATTAGGTTAGCTTACATCATTATCGTTGAACACTTAAAGTTTCCAAATTTGTTATTTCACAACATTGCAATTATAATTGATTTTGATGGCACCTTTTATAGAGCTGATTTAAAAAATGTTTTATTGTTATTATGTTGGTAGAAGGTGAAAGCGAATCCTATCCTTCTCAATTCATGCCGTTGCAATTATTTCTGTTTTCAAATTCGATTGAAAATCAGAGCAGTCCTGGAATGCATCTCTAATAAAACAAAAGTATTAAGTTTGTATATTTTGGGTTTAAACAGTGTCCATTTCCCCTTCCAATTACTTTCAATTTCCACTGTGGCAGGTACAGGTCCTCAAAACGCCTCATTTGAGAGTATTTTTACTAATAAAGAAAATTTAAATATCGCGAGTTCTCTGGATATATTTTGAGGATTGATTTCCTGAGAGTAGGTACTTTCATAACCGTTTACACTTGTAATAGTATTTCTTCTGCTAGTTATCAGTTGAAAGAGAGAGAGTGACATATTTACTAGTGTGAGAATGCAGCTGCAATATATTGGCACTAGAAGTGATTGCAGAATTTCTTCTGTAACTTGTACACCTTTACGAGTTTATTATTATTTTGCCATGTTGACTCTCCACTACTCGCAAAATAGTAAATGCGTTGCAATTCTGTGAGCTATTCTCTGATAGTGATATTAACCTGTGTCCACTTGCGAGTGACTCTCAAAAAGTTCGAATGTCGAGAGTCAAATCTTCTCGAGAGTCAAATCTCTTCGAGCTATTCTCAAGACGGTTTTGCTCTCGAGAGCTCTTCGCAGCTCTCCAACTCTCAAATGGACACTTAAGGGGGGTGCTGTCATCATTTTAACTCTCAAACGAATTTTTTTGTTCCGATGTCCACTGTTTTGTCATTGGACAGCTGTTCGCAAAATACAAACTGTATTGAAATTCCTTTTTTGTGTTGATGTTGTCGGGTCCAGCGAGTAGGGTAAACACTGTTAATGTAATACTAAAGCCACATGTGTCGTCGTCTACAAGAAGAACTTCAAATATTTTTTAAACCAATCACATGATTAGAGTTAAAATAACTTAATCAATGATGAATAATTATTTTGAGTTTTTTTTTCCAACCAATTTTTAACTCACATACATGTTTTGTATTATAAATAGTAACAGAAGTTTAAATCCATTAATAGCACCTCATTCATCAATGCGATAAAAACAACAATATTGTTTAACATTATTTTATGTAAACCAATGTGCTTACAAATACGCTTAGAATTTAAAGCAAAGCATTTTCTATTATCAAATAATTTAAGATTTTTATGTTTTGCTATGCATTACAAAATTATAACAATGTTTTATTTGTTACAAAAATAAAAAAAAAGATTAGTTATAAACGAATCATTCTGTACTAAAATCAATGTAAATGAAACTACCTTAGATAAAACAAAAACAAAAAAAAATGATTTCAAATGTAATGTGAAGATGAATGATATTATCCTTCTTGTGCTATGGAAGCAGAAATAAAATAAAATAATACATTTAAGCACAATATAAGTATTAAGTTAAAAAAAAAAATGGTTCTAAATATATATTTTCTCTTTACAAAACAGTAAATCTAGAATATTATTAAAACAAGAATGAAAAGAAAACAAAAACCACCCATATCGTGTAAATAAAATAATTAAATACATTTTAAAATTAAATATAATTTTGAATACATAAGAAAAAAAAAACTAAACCATTCATAGTTATTTTTTTTTTATTTAAAAGATTTGTAGGTGCCTGACTTTGAAAAGAAAAACAAATATCACCCTCATAATATAACACACACACATTTCATCATCAATATGTCATTTAAACAATTTTAAATATATAATTATTATACAGCATTGTAAAACATTTAGGTGATTATTGCCAAACACAAACACTCGAAAAACACACATAAATACACACACAATTCAATTATGGGAAAACAAAAAAAAAAAAAAATAAGTGCTAAATTTGCATTATTACATTTATAGAAACAAAATTATTATGATTATATAATTATAAATTACATTAAATGTATTTATTAAGAGATATTGTAATTTTAGATAAACTCTCTTAAATTCATAGTTTTCGAATGGGATACAAAAATTATAAGTATAATATGCGTTTCTAGTTATTTCAATGTATATTTGGCTAAGAAAAGAGAAATGATGACGAAGAAAACAAATTAATTACAAAAGAAAAACAAAACCATTGAGGAAAACGGAAAGAATGATTTACAAAAATGAAAAATAAAACATTTTAAAAACTAAACAAATTGACTACATATTTTAATATTAATTTTTGTTTGTAAACATTTTAGTTGTTTTTAAATTAAACAATTGACTTCCGGAGGAAATTAATATAAATTAAGATATATTACAAGCCTAATCCTATGTCACATCTTTCCTTAAACTTGGTGGTGATTTACGACAAGTATGGCAATTACACCCTTTTCTAAAATAAGACCTCATGGGGATCTTTACCTATACAGCAATCCGTCTAGTTAGGTATAATGACTGGTGGAAGGTTCGGGCGGCAGCTTTTCACAGATCACTTGTTTTCTTGTGGAAGATAAGAGGGATCAACTACTGAACCAAATACCTTTATTTAAATACCAATCAACACCAACTTTGTTGGATAATTTGCTTTAAAATTGAAAAAGAAAATGATGACTTTTAATGATAGCTAAAAGTGGCACCTCACTCTGAATCATTTTGCGTTTCTATAAAGAACTGGAGGATGCATTGCAACCTTAAAGTTGGGTTAACCGTTCATTAATCGTTGTACGTTAATTGCTTGTTCTTTGACAAAACCACAAATGAATTTTAGAATAACAAATGTGCAAGTATTCTCAAAATTGCTCATTTTTAAATCATGTTCAGACACTTCAAAATAAAGGGCATATCAAAATTTGTGTACTCCCGGGAAGCGTTTTCAATCTTTTGCTTTTTATCTATTTGAAGATAAGGTGACGTCTCAAAAAGTAAGTCACTTTGATTTATGTGGTATAAATTTTCCTTTTGGAAATTCCAAATAAGGAATCAAAAACGCCTCTACACTGCAGTTATCTGTCTAGCATTGCAACCTTAAAGAGTAAATTGACGCTTTGCATAGCAACGAGAGTGACAAATCTTGTTGGAATTAGAAGTTAAAAGATCCGAGAAAGCCTTCAAGTCAAAAATACCATCGTGAGAGATGGTGACCCTTTAATGATAATCATCATCATCATCATCGGCTCGACAACCGGGGTCCGGTCCTGGCCTCCTTCAACAAGTCTCTCCACCTATCCCGGTCTCGAGCCGACGCCATCCAGTTGCGCACCCCAAGGCTCCGGGCGTCCTGGTCTACGCCATCTCTCCAGCGCAAGCATGGTCTACCACGCTGTCGCCTGCCATAGAATGTACCACAAAGAACTTTCCGAGCAGGTTCCTCTTCGCTCATGCGAGCTAGGTGCCCTGCCCACCGAAGTCTACCGAGCCTAATTTTTGTCACGATATCTGCTTCAAGGTAGATTGCGTACAATTCATGATTGTACCGTCTCCGGAATCGTCCTTCCTCACATATGGGGCCAACAATTCTCCTTAAGACTTTTCTCTCGAACGCGGTTAAGAGGTCAGAGTGCCTTTTGCTAAGCACCCAAGTCTCGGATCCATATGTGAGTACTGGCAGGACCATGGTCCTGTACAGCAGTAGTTTTGAAGTTATGGTGAGATTTCTGGATTTGAAGAGCTTTGACAGACTGTAGTAGGCTCTGTTGGATTTGAGAAGCCGCCCGCGTATTTCTTCTTCTATATTGTTATCGGCTGCTACTATTGACCCAAGGTATTTAAAGGATTGCACCACTTCAAATTTAATGATAATACATTTCATTATAATCCTGACAAAGGGACGGGCTTAAAAAATCCTGAAACTAAGACCAGTATTAAGTTGGCACCAGCAAATGAAAAATCCGAAACCGAGAGGCTAACCGACTTTTTTTTCCGAAATCAACAAGCAAACCTTAGGTAAAGTGGGAGAGTTGTGTCCCCACTTGAGAACACTAAACTTTCGGAAAATGGTGGTTTCGGAAGGTTCTTCTTTAAGGTGTTCCCGATTTTGTATTTTCTGTATGCGTAGATTGTAGTTTCTGTTTTCTGTTTGACTTCTAATTTTTTCATAATGTATAAATTTCTATTTTAATAAAACAATCACATCAAATACTGAATACAATTTTGAATCGTTAATTTTATACAGTGATCCAACTTCTTTGGCTTTGTAAGAGTACTAGCCTTAGCCTATACAAATTGCAAATTCAGATCTAAATCAAATATTCACATGATGTCCTTTTTTAATGTCACAATCAAAAAATGACTTCTTTATGAATTATTCAAATAAATTATCCTCACAAGACAATCAGAGCCTACATATATTCTCTAAAATAATTGCAATGATATTATATGACATAGGGGACACAAATTGCACAGTTTTTAGTTCATAATCAATACAGCAATGGACAGGACTTTAACTGTGTATATTGTTCTAAGTACTCTTCTTCAATTTTTCGTTCGAGGAAAGGATATAAATTTGAGTAAAATAAGAATATTGAAATTACCTATTTAAGAAACTTGTAAATTAATTCAAGCAATTTAGTTTTTCTCGTAGAACCAGTTCAAAAGGATATAATTAGTGATATTTCTGCAACGCTCAAAGACGTTGAACAATTTCACTATGGTTCCAAAATAAAGGAAAATATATTAGTTCTTACGGGAGATAGCAAAATTGATACCGAGAAACGTTAGTAAAATCGTAAAACATAAAATTATGTTTTTATTTAAATCGTTTTCGTTTAGTATGCAACATCCTATCGGAAAATCCTGGTTTTGTAATTGACTTCAGTTATGAGCCATGGATGGATGAATTAGAATTTATTCAGAAAATACCCTACATTCGTGTTGATTTACTTATTTCTCCAATATTGAAGATTTTCGCTAATTTTCTCAAAGAAAAGTCAGCGAACGATGTTGCACTGATATTTGAGAATCAACAGGACACTGAAGAAGGTCTCTTTCACATTGTGCAAGGATATCGTTTCAGAGTTGTTATAGTCAATTCAGCGGAGAACGATTTTATTAAACGATTGACTAACCTACGACCAAGCCCTTCGTATGTAGCTGTTTTTTCCAAGACAGGAAATATGAATTTAATTTTTGAAAAGGTTTAACTTGACTTCGACAGTTTTTTCGTACTTAAATAGTCCTTTTTTTAGATTCAAAATGGGAAACTATTTTCTCGCTCTAGAGAATGGCATTTTCTATTCTTGGATTGTAATGAACAACATTTTAAATACAACAAAGAAGTGGAAAATTCAACAAAATTCAGCATCAACTCAAGAGAATTATGTGATGTTCTAGACATGAGAGAAAACTACTGTAGTTCAGAGTTCAAAGTAAGAACTTCTCTGAGAAATATTCAAATAAGTCTACAGTGGACCTATTCCCATTATATTTCTATTACATGAAAGTGTACATTTGTGATTTTTTCAGATACAAAAAGCAGTTGTTTTAGAAATATTCAAAACTGTTCTAGATTTTTCGGAGACAAATAATTTCAAAGAATCTCAAAAGTTCACCTGTTATAGTTCAACTTCTTATTCAAATGACTTTGACTTCAGGAATCAATTTAAAGCATCCAAATTTATAACTATGAAAGAACATTTACTTTCGTATGACCTTAATATGTCCATTAGTTCGTTCACAAATAATCCTGAAAGCATGACAAACGTCGCTGTATGGCAAAGAGGAGAATTAAAAAAAATAAATGCAACTATAAGCCCTGCAAAACGATTTTTTCGCATAGGAACTGCTGAGGTAAGTAATTTGGTAATTTACAGCACGCTATCTCCGATTTCTTATTTGTAGGCTATACCATGGAGTTATTATAGAACAGACGAACAAACTGGAAAGATTATATTAGATGAAGATGGTAATCCAATTTGGGAAGGTTATTGCATTGATTTCATACAAATTCTATCGCAATATATGAATTTCGAATATGAAATTGTTCCTCCGAAAAGTGGATTATTTGGGAAAAGGTTACATAATGGAAGTTGGGATGGAGTCGTTGGTGACTTGGTTATAGGAGATACTGATTTTGTTGTTGCAGCACTGAAAATGACATCAGAACGAGAAGAAGTCATCGATTATATAGCTCCGTATTATGAGCAAACAGGGATATCAATAGGTAAGCTATTATGAAGAAGTCACTTTAGATAGTAATTAAAATTACATTAATTTTTTTTAGTAATTCGTAAAGCTGTTCGACAAACATCTTTGTTTAAATTTATGACGGTATTACGTTTAGAAGTTTGGCTTAGTATAGTGGCGGCTTTAATTGCAACTGCTGTAATGATATGGTTGCTGGATAAGTATTCTCCTTACAGTGCAAAGAATAATAAGGATGCATATCCGTATCCTTGTAGGTAAGTTTCTAAGAGCTCTTAATTCATTGCCTAAATTCCTCACTGTTCGGAAAAAGTCTTCTTCCATCCTGGCGAAATTACTTTTTTTCTACATTTTTATATATTATATCGTTCCCTGTTGATACGGACATAAAAAAATTATCCAATCCATCCCTAAAATTTGCTTTTGTTCCTAAAGAGCCAATCTTCCAAATAGATTTATAAAATTTATTTAAAAAATAAAAAACAACAGAACACAAAAATGTAAACAAGCCTATGTTTTGTAAAATCTAATACTTTTTTTGCAAATACTTTTAGAGAGTTTACGTTGAAAGAAAGTTTTTGGTTTGCCTTAACCTCTTTCACACCACAAGGTGGCGGAGAAGCTCCCAAAGCCATCTCTGGACGCATTCTGGTCGCAGCTTATTGGCTATTTGTAGTACTTATGCTGGCAACATTCACGGCTAATCTGGCCGCATTCCTTACCGTTGAACGAATGCAGACTCCGGTGCAATCTTTGGATCAGCTAGCTCGACAATCGAGAATCAACTATACCGTTGTTGAAAACTCCGATACACATAGTTACTTCATTAATATGAAATACGCTGAAGACACACTGTATCGTTTGTGGAAAGAATTGTCTTTGAATGCAACAAGTGATCAAAGTCGTTACAGGTTTTTTTAATTCAATTATTTCAAAATGTTAAAAACAAATAAATGTTGAATTTATAATAGAATTTGGGACTATCCAATCAAAGAACAATACGGACATATTCTACTAGCTATTAATTCTTCGATTCCAGTAAGAGATGCTGCAGAAGGATTTCGAAAAGTCAATGAGCATGAAAACGCCGATTTTGCCTTTATTCATGATTCAGCAGAAATAAAATATCAAATCACAAAAAATTGTAATCTAACTGAGGTTGGAGAAGTCTTTGCTGAACAACCGTATGCTATAGCCGTTCAACAAGGCAGTCATTTATCGGTTTTTATTAGAAAAAGGATTTTATTTTGAGAGGTTTATTTAATTTATTTAAATTTTCTAGGATGAAATAAGTTATGCAATATTGGAATTACAAAGAGATCGTTACTTTGAAGGACTTTCAGCAAAATACTGGAATAACTCACTCAATAAAGAGTGTTCACGCTCAGAAGATCAAGAAGGCATTACTCTGGAGAGTTTGGGAGGTGTTTTTATTGCGACACTTTTTGGTCTTGCTCTTGCTATGATAACTTTGGCAGCTGAAGTTGTCTATTATAAGAAGAAAGACAAAGATGAAACTAATAAGATTGTTACTGTTAAGGAAGTCAAACCGATTAATTCAGTTATGGGATCAACACCACCACCAACTTTTGAAGCAGCCGTATTTCGTGGAAGAAAGATCCCCGAGAGGATTACCCTTGGAGATGAATTTAAACCGGTCATTAAGAAAAAAGCAAAGCTTGCATACTTTGCTCCCCAATCTAAGGATTTTACGCCTAAGTATTATGAGTAAAAACATAAAGTTCTTTTTTAAAATGTACCTAAACACAAATAAATTATTATTCTATCACATACTTACCTACTAGATCCACGAAACTATTTTGGGTTGTTTTCTTAAGAATTCCTTAGATTTCAGATACCAATAAAGACCAATACGAGTTTTTCATAGCAATGTACCTAAAGAGGTCCCTCTTTTCAGGCAAAAGTAATTCAAATCTATTGGGACAATACTTACCGTTATATCCATGAACGACAAATGAATGACACTTCTTTTCGAAAGATACATGAACTTTCGTTGGACAAAGTGAACTTTCTAATCATTCGAAGATTCCTATATTATTGTGAATTCACATGTCTCTTCACCTGCAAAACCAGAAAACTAAGAAAAGAAAGAAAATACGCAGTGGAAACCTTTGCTTGTTTGATAAGGGAAAACAAAAGTGCAGAGATCTTCATAAATAAATTATAGGTGAAGATGAACGTGTTAATCGTTAGTGTGGGAACTTCATCTGCATTCATAATTTTCTAACGCCTATTTACTATTATGTTTCTGGGATATTATGTTTCAAACTTGTATAAACTACAATAATACATATATTTTCAATTAAATTTTTATTGACCTAAAACATACATATAATTTTTCTCAAAACAATAAGAGAAAGAATTTTTCTTACAAGTTACAACTGCCGCCCATTATAAAACATTTGGACAGAAAGATGTTATAGGAAGTCAAAAGAGAAGGCATCTGTGTAATCTTTTCGTCTTAAGGATTTAAGATATCTTTTTCTTTTTATGTCGATTTCCATGGTACTTTTTAGATTGCTCGCATTTTTGTGGTTGTCATAGAAATTAAAACGAGATTGCTTGTTTTTGTCAGAGTATGAGTAGCGTATGCAAATCTCAAACTGACATTTGTTAAATCTCTTTGAGTGTGTGTGCCATTATGTGTAATTGCTCGCATTTTGCCCTGGCAAAATATCTAGATTTCTAAAAATTGCTCGAAACTAGAAAAAAGTGTTTTTTTTTAGCTTCATGGAAATTGAAACTTGTCAAAAATGAAAGAAATGTGTTTGTTTTTGGCACCATGGAAATCCACATTAGTTTTCTGCATTTACACGCGCTTTTCTATACGTGAATACGTGTGAACAGCTTAATGCAAAATTGTAAGAATGTATGGTCTAGCCAAATTTGACAGTCGCATTTGAAATGCACGGGCACACATGCAGTTTTGAAAGTTTGTAGGCAAAATTGGGTGGAGCCTCCTGAGATAATGTTCCATTTATTTATTATTCTATGGCAGTTCTGCAGTATCTGAGACATGTAAAACCACCATAAAACATCAGCTTGATCAAAATGTGCATTTGAATTTAAATTTGTGTTTAAATTCAGCTCATACAACCTCTCGGTTAACTTCACGAGAATCTTCAACATCGTATTATTCTTAAAATCAAGAAAACTTTTATTGGTGCTATCTGTATTTTCAACCAGAAAAGAAGAATTTTTATTCAAATAGCAAAGTCTGGAACCACTCTTCAGCGCTACCTACATTTCAAATTGCCCTAACTTGCTTTTAAATTTTACTTTCAACAATTCATAAAACTCAGTTCTAAGGATTTTTTTTGCGCCATCTGTAATTCCATGAAACAAACAGCACCGGCTTTTCTGTTTACAAATTTTTGACATCAGCAGCTGTTTAGCTGTCATTTTGTAAAATCAAAAAAATCAACTACGAAATTTGAAACAAGTGGTTCCTCAACAAAATTTCTTGTAGAAAAAAACGAATTAATAAAATGGACAGCCGAATCCAACGCTATGAAAAAATTGATTTCCTTGGTGAGGGTCAGGTAAGCATAATATTAATTTTCATCAAGAAGCCTCGCACTTTTAATAAATCCTTTCTAGTTTGCAACAGTTTACAAAGCACGAGACATCCACACAGACGAAATAGTTGCCGTGAAAAAAATCAAAATTGGAAGTCGTGAAGAAGCACAGGACGGCATTAATCGAACTGCGTTGCGAGAAATTAAACTACTCCATGAATTGCAGCATGAAAATGTTATTGGCTTGGTAGATGTCTTTGGGCACAAATCAAATGTCTCGCTTGTCTTCGATTTTATGGACACAGATTTGGAAATCATCATAAAAGATCCAAAGATAGTGTTGAGTCAAGCCAATATCAAAGCTTACATTATCATGACGCTTCAGGGTAAGTTGCACAATTTCTACTTTTACAAAACATCCTTTGGATATAAATTATTACAGGACTTGAGTATCTGCACATGAATTGGATCCTTCATCGGGATCTGAAGCCGAACAATTTGTTAGTGAATTCAAAGGGAATTCTTAAAATAGGTGATTTTGGTTTGGCCAAGTTCTTTGGCTCACCCAGTCGCATCTACACTCACCAAGTGGTGACGAGATGGTATCGAGCACCAGAACTGCTCTTCGGTGCACGGCAATATGGAACTGGTATTGATATCTGGGCAGTTGGGTGCATTCTCGCCGAACTTCTACTTCGTGTACCTTTCCTGCCCGGTGACAGTGACTTGGATCAGCTAACAAAGATCTTTCAAGCCATGGGCACTCCGAATGAAGATAATTGGCCAAATGTTAAATTGCTGCCGGACTTTATGCAGTTCAAAGTGTTTCCAGGAACTCCACTCCAACACATATTCACTGCAGCTCCTGACGATTTGATTGAATTGGCAGAGAAGCTGTTAGCATTGTGCCCTTCAAATCGATGTACTTGCAGTGAGGCGCTGGACATGAAATATTTCTCGATTAAACCAGCTCCGAGTCTTGGGTCGAAGCTGCCATTACCACAAACGAATAAGGATAAAGTCGACGAAAAACCAAGTTTGAAGAGAAAGTTGCTCGAGGCGATGGATGGAGCAACACTTCCCAAAAAATTACAGTTCTAACATGAAGTTGTGAATGCAATTTGAGTATTTTTTATTTTGGAGAAAATATACGTATTTTTGTTTTTCTGTTTCTTTTGTAATCTAAAATTTGTTTTAATTATGTATAAGTTGGGAGGATGCCCAGCATGATTGCCGACATTCTAAACTCTAGTTTAGAAAAACAACGTTCACGGTAGAATTGAATATTTTTAAGAGTGTTAAGAACGAAAAGAGAAATGAATTGACGATTAAAAATATCTGGATTGTTTTTAGAGCTACTTTTTTTGAATTGGATATTTTTTGTACAATCAATCTGCTAACTATTTGTAGGGTCACTTCACTTCACTTCAGGCGAAATAAAAGATACTTTCGACGATGTACCTACTTCGAAGAACACTACGAACTCAATTAGTCTGAAATCATTGTGCTCTTTTTCAGTATTGCCATTTTTAAAGTATAATTATTTTCCAATTCCTTTTACTGTCTCCTCTATATTTGCCTTTTTCTTTTTTAGGCATGATTATTTTGCTTGTGGAGAAGAATCTTCAAAAGGAAACAGCAAGAACTTTCCCATTTTGTCAAGAAAACCAGATTAGGATTTGAAAAGTGGAAATCCATTTACGAACAAAAGTAAGTAGGAACCGTACATTTTACTACAGTTTATATTTGTTTTTAAAATAACATACATTTGTTCTTAAGTTAAGCAAACCTTTCGAATATAATGAATACAAATTAATGGGTTTGGGATTATCCGAAATATTGAATTAATTTTTGAAGAACTTGACCTGGATAGTGACCAGGTCAAGTGCTTCCTCAATAGTGTCATAGATTCCATATTGTATATGGTGACAATTAATTGTTTATGCGTTTAGCAATGTATTCCGAATAGCTCTAAAAGCATGAAACTTTATTAACTCGTAGTTCGATTTGAGTTAACTGAAGTTCATCAGGTTGATAAAAGTTCAAGCTAATTATAAAGACCGTTAAGTAATGTCATTGAGTTTATACATGTTAGAAAGTCAATGGTAATGGTGACATTCGATGAAATAAATTTTTACATTTATAAAAATTAGCGCAAAAAATACTGCAACGTCCCACAGGTAACAAAAATGTTTGGTCTGTTAGGTTGGGGGGAGTGGAGGCGTATATTGCTTAGGTTTTTATTCGTTTTAGTTGAGTTAAATTAGATCCCTGGTTTGCAAATCTTCTAATCAATTGATTATGATGGCATGTCAGACTAAACCCTTTTGCGGAAAGGAGGAGGTATCAGTCAAGTTGGATGATGTGTCTTGATAGAGTATATTGTTAGTGACTTGTTTTCTCTTGTTTTCTCTCGAACACTGCTAGTTTCTTAAAATATGTCTTTGTCATCCTGATCCAGATAGGCAAGCAGAACGTGTTCACTGGTCGTGTGAGCTGTTTGTACAGGAGGAGATTTGTCTTCTGGCTGGATAAACTTTGAATAGAAATTCTTTCTTAACAGCACTATACATTAGACGAATATGAAATGCTTAACCTGAGAAATGCTTAACCTGAGAAAGAATTACTTTGGAAACAAAAAAAACCATTAATTTAACTTGTTTTTTACTTTTAAACAAATTTTCAACCACAAAGATGGATATTCAATTTTTCATCCAAATTTAATTTTTTAGAAAGTTACAACAAATAACTCTTAACCAAAAATACAAAAAATTAAAAGAAAACAAAAGAAGTAATTATACAACATTTTATTTTTTTTACCTTCATCTCAAAGAAGTAAAATAAATAATAAAAACCACAACCTCTAAGAAATTTCCATGTCTACAGAATCCTTTGATTTTAACCAAACCGCATTTCTTCTGAGAACGCTTAAAAAATTGAAAGATGAAACTTATTCAAAAATGATTCACCGCGGTACACATTGTGATGTTGTTTCGCAGAAAAAGTTAAATTCTTAAGAATCTTCTGGTACTACAAAGTCACACGTATCTAGATAAATTCATCTATTTAATTTATTAAATAAGGTTAAGTGGTCTTGAGTACCTTACATACATTCAGGTCAAACTGTTTAGAGCTGAGTTTGGATGGATGAAAATACGAGTTTTTTTAAAAAAGGTATTTGTAGGTCTGCAGTACACATTTTTGGGGCAAACGTCTGCAAAAAAAACCAAATTTAAATCAATTTGTTAATATATACCTTTAATTTCACTATGTAAATTTCGTTACTTTATTTGTTTCATTGCTAATTTCACATTTAATTTAATAGTCGTTGGACACTGTGGCGTATGTATAATTTTTTTTACTTAACTTAATTTATATAATTAATTAAGTTTGTATAATTAAGTATATTTGTTGCTTCATGGATGATCAAAATAAGGATGTAAATCGATGAATAGACAAACTTAAGAAAAAGTTTAGAACCTTCAAGTTTATTTTTGGGTTCTTGCGAGAAAGTGATGAATCCTCCAAAAGTTTTCATTTGCCTTTGTAAAGTGCATTTCATCTTAGCCATTCATATTCGGCGGTAAATTGTAATGTTCAATCAAATTTTATGAAACTAGCAGAGCAACAGAAAAGCACTTTTTGAAAGTGTAACTCACTAGGGGTTGCTCTTATCACGAAGCTTCCGAACCAAACAATATTTTTAAAGTCCTTTAATCCTTTTATTCGTTCCCTTCATGTCAGAAACATAAATGAATAATTTGTAATTCTCGGGCAATGATGTATACAAAATCGAATAGATTTCTTATAACTTAGTGCTTTAGAAAACGTTTTCGAGTCTCACCAACATTATGACAAAGTTGTAAGAATATAGCACAAATTGTTGAAGAAATAAAACCCACAAATTATAAAAAAAGTGATTGGTTTTAAGAAGCGAATTCATAGTTTTCACAATTGCTCAATAATTGCAGATGCATTTAAAAAAAAAATGCTTTTTCATAAAATTGAAACCATGGTATTCGAAGAAAACCAATGAAAGGGTTTTGATTAAATGTGTTTTTGATTTTGTCCAGAAAAGTTTGTCTACTCTAAATCAAATAAAGTTGTATAGGTACGTTTCTTCCGACTTTTCTGAATTTCTTTCAATTTTATAGTTATTTGAAAATCATATACCATCAAAAACTTAAGTTATCGACAATTTATAGGAACTAGGTAATTCCATTGTACATACATTTCTAAAGTATTTTCATGCTGAATAATCACCGCCTGACCAACTTAAGAAATTTGTGGAATAACAACTTTTAGGTTCGTGAATTTACTAGTTGTCTTACCTTTACACGGTCAGTCAGAGGACGTTAGTCATCTACACATATAATCAGTCATCATTCAAAATCAAAAGGGTTTTGATTTTTCGTCATACAATAGCACGCATATAGACTTATTTTTACAAATACTATATTACAGATTGATGTCAAATGACTGACCGTGTAAAGGTCGCTTTACCCTGACAACATATATGATTTCTGTTTTGTTTAAAACTTTTGTCAAGGAAACATCGATTTAAGAAGCAATACATATTTTAAATGTTGTTAATTTGTTTTGTTTACGACTATTGTGAGGGTGACAGAATAGACACTTAGTAAATGTAAGAACCTCCAAATGTGATATTCACAAGTTTCATAGATGGAGCTGCTCCATGATTGTACTATAGATGGTGATTCCTATTTCCTACCAAGAACGTGTGACACAGTAGTCGGGCATATAATTTCATACTACCAAGTCTCATTAACTAGATTAAGTGTCCCTTTTCCTTCTATTTCATGGAAACTCGTATAAAAATTGTCCAGTTATAGATTTCAACAATCTATGGACTTAATTGAAATAAAGTGTGTCAGTACACACTGAATCAAAAAGAGCTTATTACAAATATTTGAAATAGAAAGCAGCACGCTTTAATATGAAAAATGAAACATCAACCACCATCAATCATTTTAAATGTGAAATCGATTTTTATTTTTCGCGTGAAATATTGTCATATTGCATTATGTGTTGCCATTAACCATCCATCCGGAAGCTAAACATTATTTTGAGTTATTCTTGCCTTCAAGAAATAAATTATCTTCTAACTCCTACTCCATCATAAAATCCGACAAAAAAAAAATCATCCCAATTTATTATCTATATTTTCGGACCACACAGAGTCAGTAGTACAACACAACTGCTAATATAATTTTTTTGTGTCAAGGATATTAAGAGGTTGCTTTAATAATAAGAAAGCCATAAAGCCTATAACAAGGAAGTGTCACTGTAAATTTCTGTTCGTTTCTATTCTTTTCGAGGAGAGTAAATTATGAAAGTGCTACTTTATGCTACTTCAACATGAATTTTATGTCTCTTGTACAAAGATGATTTTTATTTTCATTTTATGATGTCAATCAAAATGTAAAGACACACTGGCATATAAATATAAGTATACTTTTTTCGCCTGCAATGTTGATGATAGGTTGCAGAGTTGAATGATAAATAACTTAAGCATCGAGAAGGTAGGTTATATGAGCTAATACTCACAAATGACATTTTGTTTGAAAATATTATCTTTTAAGTTGAATAAACTTTATGGGTGTACCTCTCCTCAGCTACTTTATAACCTTGTTTTTGTACATCATTTATACATTGTAAGGGAAAACATAAAAAGACTATGTTTTGAGTTTATTTACATCATTAGAACTTTTTCAATTTCATATTTGGAAAGTAAGCTGCAGCCAAAGAAATTGGAAAAATCTCCTCTTAAGAAGTATTTTATATGAAGACTTTAAAAGGTTTTTAAATATTATTGGATTTTTTGTAGAACAAGTATTCTATTTGATTGAAAGAGAATTTTGAGATATAAACATGTTTTAAAGTTACGACATTAGCTTTTCGTTCCAGATTAAAAAGTTTCAACATGAAACAGTAGATAGTAGTAGGTTGTAATGATATGGTTTGACAAATTTAATGCTTTAAGATAGTAGGGAACGAAGAAAATAAAAAATAAAGGGTCAAAAATTATAGTCGAAAATAAAATAAATATAATTTGACATTACTATGCTGAAATTGCATGTAATTTCAGTTTAGTGTCAAACTAAATTTGCTTTAGTTTCGAGTTAACTTGAATCAAATTCTGTGCCAATGGCATTAATTTTTTCTTAAGATTTTCAAAATCAATATTCCAACTAATTTTTCCGTTAAAAAAAACCTTGTTACGCACATACTTTTAAAAACGTCTATTTACCTTGAAAAAATAAATCAAAATAGTGTTATTTCAGATTCGTTGGGTATTTTAGTTTTTCAAAAAAAAAAAAATTAGTTTTTTGAAAAATACCTTTTTCAAAATGTTTGATTGCAGTATTAATCAAGGCCCTTATTGCGAGTGTTGTTTTTCTATCGATAAACGACTTTTGTCGATTGTCGAACATCGAAAATTTGATTTGGTATTGCGAATCTCAATTTTGAATGAAAAATTTCGTATAAGCTATCGATCTTTGTCCTTCACATTTTTCTGATTGACTGCGTACAACGAGTTTTATTTTCTCAATAAAATTATGTGACACTACCCCAAATGCCAAAATATAAGGTTTATTTGCAATAAGCCTTATTCACAGTAACAGATATCTCTGTCGATCAAGTTACACAATACCAAAACAAAAATTTATCGATGCTTTCGACTTTTATCGCATCGAAAGTCAAACGACACTCGCAATAAGGGCAAAAGTTTATCAAACCTCTTAAGCCCAGTTTTTCACTGTGGGATTATTCAAGGGTAAAATTAACCTCGAGTTAACGCTGATCGAAACACGTTTTTCAATCAGTTCGAATTCTCAAGTTAACTCAGATAAATTGGTGAGTAAATTCTGAGATAATTCGGGGTCATAAACTGTCTAAAAAACATGTTACCATCTGCGTTAACTCGAGGATACTAACCCTGGAATTATCTACCACTGAAAAACTGTATAAAATTTGTAAAAATCGATTAAGTCGTTTAGGAGATAGTCGATATTTAAAAAATGTTATGATGTTATATGGTATTTACAGTTAATAAACTTTTTCTGAAAAAATAATTCCGACAAAAAAACACGGTTGGCAACAAATTAGTCATACGAATTTTTTGTCTGTAAAAATTTGGCCGCCATTTTTTTTTAAAAATAGTCTGTTTTGGCTATATCTTCTTTCATATTAATTTAAGGCTAAAATAGTCAAGTACAAATTAAAGCGTTAAATATTTCCTACATTTTATTCCTCATTATTTGTTTATTTTTTGTTTGTACGATAAATAGTTTCAGCGTACGATCGTCGCAAGTACAACTCCAGTACTTACAGTGTGGGCTTATATTTATTAAAGCTAAACTACAAAACATTTTTTTTTTGGTTAAAAAAAGGTTTTCAAAAACAGTGGTGCCTGTCGCAGTTTGCACGGCAATTAACTTAAGGGATTGCTACTGAAAACGAAACAGACATTTTCCTAATACACACAACTGAATTTGTTGTTACAAAGAGGTTGTAAAATATGTTCCCAACAACAAAATGAGCAGATAGATGTGTTGCATGAAAAAGAGCAGAACGACGATTACGAAAGTTCATATAATTTTTTTTTTATTTTGAACACAAGTGACTTTAGAATAACTGATGGTGAAAGTGTTATTTTCAATTTAGTTTGTGATGTTTTTTTTGCAGATGTTTCCTGTTTTAAAACAGAAATCTAAATAAACAGTTGGTAACCCTATCGATATTATTGAGAAATCTGCTGCAATTTGTAGTGTGCTCTCTACAAGGATCCAGGAAGAGCTTAAAATGGAGAAATCTATAATGATCAGATATCAGATTCAAGAAGCAAATATTCTTTCATGTCTGTGGTGCAAATACTAAATGAACAGAGTATAATTCTGCATTATAGCGACAAATTGAACGATTTTAATGCGTTGATATGTAGTAAACGGATACCTACATTTTTTAAATGAGCAATTTCAAACTAACACTTCGGTCCTGAAACACTTGCTATAATTGTCATCTGCCATATACATAGGGTTGCCATTATTTAAAGTTCGAATTGAATCAACCTTTTATGTTAAATATTTTGCAATCAATTTCGAATCCATAAAACTATGAAAAATAATGCTCTAATTATTTAGTTTGGATATAATATTTGTCAATTATCATAATTCGTTTTTCATTTTTCAATATAAAGACATCCCACATCCCAATATAAAGACATCCCACTGTCTGATAGAAAAACAAGCCCATTTCTATAAGAAAGCATAACAACTCAAAATTTATTAAAGATTTATTTATTTTTTTTCCAAGACGACATTATAGGTAGCAAATATATTTATGTAAATCGTTTTTTCCTTCAATTATAACACTAAAATGTTATTATTAGATACTTTCACCATCAAAAGAAAATTCGATTTACTTTTTAAATTATTCAAACATTTTGCATTTATTGGTTGTCCTTCTTCTTCGTAAAGAAATATTTTCAGATTTTATTCTTCAATCGTTATTTTTTATTGCCATTTATAGATACAGTCTGATTTCATTATTCGTTTATCCATCTTTTATTTACATATTTAAATAGCTTTACACATAAAATATATGACATTTAAATTAACATAGTTAATTTTAACTTCTCTCCATCATATGTGCCGACAGCATTATTATCGCAACGTATATAATCCACCTACTCTAACTCTACTGCCAATTTAAAGTCAATTTTCGCTGAATATTTTTTATCTAATGATCAGCAATGACACGACACCCACTTGGGGTGTGTTCCATTCCATTCAAAAGTTTTCTGCCTTCACATTGATGTGTCTGTGTCTGTCAAGAATTTGAGCTGGAAACAAATCTGTATCCATCAAGGGAGTAGGGATAAGGCCTATATGTATACCAAAGAGGGTACGAAAAAAATGTTAAGGTATAGAAAAGACACACTCATGGCTCACTTCACTGAGGCGACTACGCCATCATGTATATTCACCTTGTTTTTTTGAACAGAAGACGAAAGTCATTCTACATCGTTCATGACAGGTTTCTGACAGGAGGTTTGGGTTTTTTAAATTGACACTGATGTTATAGGCGGACTGGATATGAAAATTCTCAAAATGAAAAATTCAATCAATTTAAGGACCTCCAACCATATTTGACACCCCATACGCGTTAAGAGAACCAGGAACGTTTCCAGATTGTTTGCTTATGGCTGGAATTATGTCGGGGATCCGAAACGGATAAGGATCTCTCTGTGTCATGAAGAACCCTTATAATCTTTCGTAAATGATTTCTTTATATTATTTTTAATGGTAAAAGGTACTTTAAAGACAAGCTATGCATGTTTTTTTTTTTGAAAAATAATGGAACTTTAAGGTTAAGTTAAGGATGGCAGAACGATGACACAGATGTAAAATAAAGTTTGTCTTCAAATTCTCAACGTTCATATAAATAAGCAACCTATTATAATTATTAAATGGCTTTGAATATATTGGTGGAAAGAAAAAATTAGAACATACAGTGTTTGTTGGTGATTTTTGAACTTAGCTTCAAAATTTTATACGCGTCACGTTGATTTAGTTGAAAAATTGAAACAGTACACGATTTCTCACTATATCAGTTTGTGCTATCAATCTTATTCGGTTTTCTGTCAATATTTTTTTTTTACAAAACAAATTTGTTGGCAAGCCTATTAATTACCTAGTTTATATGCAGGGTCGAAAGATCGAGTTTGATTTGAAACGAAATTCCAACCCAGGTATTTCAGCCAACTAGTTGAATGCTTGAAGAGTTGAGTTTAGTGCGAAAAAGTTGAAATGACAGAAGAATACCTACGTTGCTTTGTAGACATTAAGACCAAAAGATTGAATTTTCGAGAAAAAAATATTTGTATTGCTTTTACAAGTTATGCGCATACTTTTCAACAACAAATATTCATTCGTAATTGATCACATGCAGAAATAATTGTGTATTCACCATTTCAACTCAGGTATTTCATTTAATTTTCGACTCAACACAACTGCTCGAGTGCGATCGAGTCGAATTCCATTTCGTTCCAACTCATCCCCGTTTACAAATGGGTGAACCTAAGTTCAAGCTCGCTTCAACCTATGCATGGTTGAAGCGAAACTAGGTAAATAGTATACCTCCTATAGAACCGTTATTTTTTTCTTGAGCTATATCTTGAATGGATAATTCGATTTCAATCCCAAATATTTTTTTTAAAAGCCCTCAATAATTCGAACAAGTTTAAAAAAAATTGCAAAAGTGTTTAAGTTTAATTTTAATTAACTTTGTAATTAATTTTTTTTTTAAATTCAATGTTTGAAAAATAGCTTGACTAAAAACTTTGCCTATTTATACATTAAATGCAAAATAATTAACACTTAAACACAGATTTGAAAAAAAAAAAACATTTTATAGAAATTTATAAAATATAAAAATCTAACGATTTCGAAATAATTTTTTTGTTAAACTTATATTTATAGCACAAAATTTTCTGCATACTTGGATTTTAGCTTAAATCATCGTAAGAAATAATATTAGCATTTTTAATAGAAAATCATATGATTTCGTAAAAAAGAATTAAATTTATTTTCATTAAATTTTATTTATTTTTGTGTCAACTTGCCGCAAGAGCAAGTTCGTGCAACCCAGTCGTGCACTTTATTTTGTTATCTATGTATGTATAATTTTGTTGCGTATGGATAGTTTTTTCTAAGACAGATTTCATTTATGCGAGAAGTTTAAAAACATCTCATATTTAAAAATCTCTTAAATTAATGGTCTGAATGTTCCAAGCAAGACAAATGCAAAAATTAATCTGCTAATTAAGGTTTTCCATTGATGTATAACTTTGTACATAATATGTACTTGAGTTCCACATAATCCAATAAGTCAAAAATTATCTTGGGGCTAGAACCAACACCAGTATATGTACATCATATGAAATCTAATTAAAATCCCTACGAGATTTGCTAAGTTCAAACGATATAAATCCTAGAATTGAATGACACGTATACAAACGAATGTCTATATTTAGAATGTTTAGTATGTACGTAAGTAACCTTTAGATATATTGAAACATTACTTAAATCCATGCCTTTTCAAATCCTTCTTTCATTATTTCAGAGTTTTGCCAAACTAATTTCGTGGTTATTGCAAAAACACACATTGATGGAAATAACCCTAAAGGACTGATGATGACGTACATTCACACTATACACTCATAAAAGGGCTTACAGTATTTTCGATCTAAATCACTAATGCTCGGAGGTTATAAATGTTTTTGAAAGAAAGACATGTGCAGGAATTCAAATCAATTTTTCCTAAAATAGAATAAACAAATAGTACTCATACGCCCTAGAGTACTTCAGTTGCAATTACACACACTATAGATGTAAAACAATGATGGGCATCATTTAATTTCTCTTATCTTTTGGTTGAAGAAAAAAGAAAATACAACTGTCTGTACCATACTTGTACTCATAGAACAAAATTCCATTACAGGATGCATCGAAGCATGAACAAGAATAGGGAGGCGCTCCGCATCCTAAACATCTTTTCAGACCTCGAGCAATTTATTCATTAAATCACCGCAAAATTGAATTACTTAGTGTGATTAGAAATCAACACAAGCACACTGCTTGCAGTGCTCTGTACCAACAAAACTATACCACCAGAACAAGTGCTAAAAGAGTCCTGGCTGATGATATACTTCACCAGATAAATAGCAGTATACTCTTTTTTTTTCAATATCAGCGCCTGTCTGCACATTCTTGCATTTTTTTCCGAGCTGGCATTTGTTAATTGCTTCTTGTGCACAGTATTGCTAATGGATTGGATACCAAACAATGATGCGTTTTCTCAGTTCATTTTAATCCTACGTAGTATAGTTCTCGAGGATTTTCTGTTCTTGCTCAGCTATTGCATTGTTACTTCAAGGAGCATAACTTGGAGGAGCAATTTTTCTTATGTTTTGTATTTACACAACGGCTTTGATCTTTCTGAGAAATGGAAGTGATTTGTATGTATTAAACTGAATTAAATATAAAATAAAGTTTAATTAGAAACGTAATGCCTTATTATGGATTCATTATACGTGGTGAAATTAAAGACCTCTCATGGCAATGTCAAACAGATATGGTACATTCGTGCTGTTCTAGTACAGATATTTTTGACGTGATGGCTTAGATGGATTTTCTTAATTCTGACTTTGATTCTGTTGGATTCAGAGTGAATTATTCATTAACAGGCTTGAAAATGAAGAGTTTGAAGTACATAACATGTGGAATTCTCTGCAACGAGGTTGCCTTTTCTTTTTATAATTTTCATACATATTATAAATTTAATAATATACCTGTATATACATATCTTATAAACAAAGGTTAAGGGCTTTATTTACAAATTTAGTTTTTGAAAAATATCTAGAAAGGGTTATACTTAACCCTCAAAGAATTAAAATTAAAATTTAGTGGTAAATTTATTAAACAGGAAACTTTCTGTTTCTATTTAGATTTTTTTAGTTTCTCTAGCTTTTAGTTTTCATATTTCTACTCGTATATGTAGGTAGGAGAAACTTTTTTATAATTAATGAAAAAATAATGGCAAATATTAAAAAAAAAAAACCTTTAAATTAAGTTCTTGTGTAATGTGTGGTATGGTTGCCAAATTTTCATAAATTGTTGAATATACTTAAATTGAATATTTTTAAAAGATTGCTAAAATGAAAATCAATCAGAATATTTTGGTGACTATAAAATGGAAAAAAAGTTTAAGTTAGCAGTGAAGTAAGTATGGGGTTCTGCTGGGTTCAATTTTCAGTGACTCATTTTATTTGATTTTTAAAGCCAAACAAATTTTATTTAGACACATTTTTTTGCTAAATCAAGTAATGCAGGAGATGTATATACCTTCCGTTGGTCTTTCTGTGTGGATGTGCGTATGTGGGTATGTGCGTATGTGCGTATGTGCGGGTGTGCGTATGTGCGGTTGTCTGTTCACCGAGCTACAGCCTAAACGGTTTAACGGATTTTCTTCAAACTTTGTGTCTAGCAATTTTTTGGTGATATCATAGAGGAGGAATTCGAATTTTTGTTTTAGCTCGGCTATAACGGGTACCTCCTAATAACGGTTTTAGTTTTTACAAATTTTCTCGAAAACGGCTCTAACGATTTCGATAAATTTTTGTGTATGTGATATTTTTAGTATAGTTCTAATGTAACTAAATTTTAGGTTTTTTCCTTATGTGCATTATAACGGAGTTTTGGTGTTAACGGTTTTTAACAAATTTGGTCATATATTGATAACGGATTACTCGATTTTATTTAAATTTGATATGGTATATAATCTTAACATTTAACATAAGATGGCATTTTTTGGCTAATCAGCCATTTAATGATAGCTACTTCACCTCACATTTAGGCCACTTTTCACTTTTCCAACATAGTTCTGCAAATTAAATTTTTCCAATCCAATAGCTTGCTACAAGAGCAAGTTCGTGCGACCCAGTCGTGCATTTTATTAGTACCTACGTAACTTTATTTTTAAAAGACGTAAGTCAATAATGTGCGACGGAGTTTTTTTTTTGTGCGTCTGTGTTATTTTTCTTAACAATAATCTAAATTAAATAAATAAGTGTCTGTTCTTTATCTACTATCAATCTCAAACATTTCATCCCCCAGTTCTAAACACCCTCGCCTCGACTACGATACTTACAAATTCTTTTGTTCAAAATTATCTGGTTGAGATGAAAAGTTGTGTTGAATTTTCAACAACATAAAAAAACCTAATTTCTTTGATCATTTGATGGAATTTTATTTTCTTAAATTTAAGAAAACTAGAAAATTCGAGGAATTGCTTCAAAACTCTTTTTGGGCAATGAATAGCAAATATTTTTATTTGAAACATTGATTGAAAATAAAGGGTTTTCCAATAAGAGGTGTTATTTTGAATAGATATGGTCCTGTAAGCGTGGTCGTGGCGGCCATTTGGCTGATGTTGTGTTCTATTATTAACGGCATACCTTCCTCTTTATAATGAAATAAAGATCCGATCATTTATCTCAAAAAATGCCATTTTTCTTTGAATATCAAAATAACACCTCTTATTGGAAAACCCATATTAGTACCTATATTTATTTTTATTATGTTGCTCAATCTTTCAAAAACAAATTCCATAGAAAGTTGTGGGGTGACTTTGCCATGCATTGATTTGGGCTTCAAGCCAAAATTTGTGGGATCTTTTTTTTTTTTTTTTGTTTATCAATTTATCAATATTTTCAAGTACATTCTAGTTGATTAGTAGATAGTATTAGTAAGCTCTACCTAAACTTGCCAGAAGTTAGCATATATTCTTTCTTCAGAGTTAGCCAAACTATAATAACGGACTTATTAATGAAATACCAAATTAAAAATAATATGCTTTTTTTTATAGGAGTCAAACACATCAGATAAAGATTATACCTTCAAAAGAGAAGAAATAATCTGATGCCACGGTCCTCTTGCCAATTAAATTCACTGTGCAAAAATACCTTATTTCTATCAAAATAATTCATAAGAACTATAAATACCACACACGTGAATCAAATAAGCTACTTTATACATTAGATTGTTAGTCTCTTTTGATACATTGGTGTTCATTACAAAGAAGGATTCTTAATCAAAAGTAGTTAAAAAGATCCATCACAAGTTGGCTAGTTAATTACAATCCTACATCAGCTTGAGCATTAACATTAAGTGGACTACGTGCATTAACATTTTTATGATTCCTATTTTCTATGCCACAATATAGTGTGTGTTCCTTTTTGTATATTGTGACTTGGACAATGAAAATATAAGTCTCTAGCAAAATTATGTTTATCTAAGAATAATGGTGTAATTTGTGAAAACAAATAAAAACAATGACAGCTGAATTGTCTAGACTAATTTTTTATGTCAACTCAAGTGAAGGTATTAAATTGAAAGACACGCAATATTGCTAGGCATTGCAATAAACATTGAAATGCGACCGCGAGTGTGAATATGGAAAAAATACTTTCAGGATAATCAATCAAATAAATCAGAAAGGGTTTGGTGGATCGCGTTATTAACCCATTTAACGTTACGAATTACGATGCGTCAATTAGGGTGCGACAGCTGTAAGGATCGGGACGTGCAAGAAAGTTTGTTGTAAATTCTTTTGATTGAAATTTGCTTTTGAGTGTTTTAGAAATTTCAAAGTTATAGCTGACTCTTAAATTTGTGTGGTGGTAGTTAAAATGTTTATTATCCACTTAAGAGGGAATGATTTTAAATTGTTTCCTATTTGATTACTATTTTATTTTTGTGGTTAATTTAGATGTACTTATAGAAATAAGCTGCACAAATCGAAAATACAAAAACAATTATTGTGCAAGTGCACTTTAAGGAAATTAATTACAAAAAAAAAAAACAATTAAATTGAGTTTTACTAATGGTTATATTATAGTTAAAAGAGGATTAAAAATGCTTACAATATTACTGAATATTTTAATCTTCTTATTCATTTGTTTCTTCTTTCCGACGAAACTAACGATCTCGAGTGGGTCCACGGCTCTACCACTCTATCCCCTTGTGGACCATAGAAAACGGTGAAATAGTTTTCCGGTTTTGGATTCTTCCATTTCTGTGGCCAGTTTAATGTTTTTGCCTTTTCTTCTTTGCGATTAGATATATAAGTCTCTTTGCATTGTCTTAAGAGACTGTGTAACTGATTTACTTTTAGATCAGTCACATTAGGTGGTATGCAAAAAATTTTTTTTCAGTTTTAAATTTCATTTTTCTGAGCTAATGGTCTCATTTTTCTGAGCTAATACCAGCTTTTGTATGAAAAATAAAATTATTCTTTATTTTGGCTCAGAAAAATGAGACTTGAGACTGAGATAAAGGTTTTCGCATACCTACCATTACCATTGGCTTATAGTTATAGTAAGGATTTAGTCAAAGCATGTTATGAGAAAAAAATGTCGGGCATTATTACCACCCATATCAGATCACGTGGTTGTATATCGAATGGATTTTTAAATTCACTTTAGTAATCACGATATGTTTTCCATCTGGTTTGATACTTTGGATTGCATTTATAGGTTCTTAACACAAAACAAACCGCATTGTCTATCATTTTAATGCAAACTTGAAAATATTTTTTAATGCAATTATTTTGTATAATTCGTTGAAAATATTTTGTAATCCAGTCACTTAACAAACTAAATTGAAAATATTTTTTAATGCAAATATTTTGTAAACTACACTGAACATTTTTAAATTAAAAATTTTACAATCTGAATTAAAAATGTATTTTGTATATTGCATTGAAATTTATTTGTTAATGCAAACGTTTTTCAAGTTGTATTAAAAATAATGCAATTATTTTTAAGCTGCATTGAAAATATTTGTTTTGCAACCTGCATTAAAAATACTTTTTATAATGTAATTATTTTGTATAATTTATTGAAAATATTTTTTAATACAATCATTTTTACAAACTAAATTGTATATATTTTTTAATGTAAGGATTTTGTAACTTGCTCAAAGGCAAGTATTGGTTTCGTGTAAGAAAAAAAATCGAGGTTTTAATCAAACCTGACATTACGATGATAGAGAAGTCCAAAAAAGGAGGTTTCGTCATGCCGTTCGTCGGTCTGTCTGTGCGTATATGCGTATGTGCGTATGCATGGATGTGCAGATGTGCGGTTTGCTGTGTACCGATCTTGGTGTACTTGATGTTTTTAGTAGTCCTAATATATAACTGCATTTCAGGTTTTTAGATCAAAATGCACATAACGGAGATTTGGTGTTAACTGTTTTTCACAAATTTGTCCATAAATTGATAACGACTTAACCGATTTGATTTAAATTTATTAGGATATTTAATCTAAGTATTTAAAACAAGATGGCTTTTAAAGTTTTCGCCTTAATAGCCATTAAATGTAGCTACCATACAACTTTATCTCATATTTCCACCTTTCAACATAATTCAGTAAATAAAATTTTCTAAAACCCATATTTAGCTACAAAAGCAAGTTCGTGTGACCCAGTCGTGCATTTTAATAGAAACATTTTACAAACTGCATTGAAAATATTTTTCAATGCAGTTATTATGTAAATTGCATTAAGAATTATTCTTTATTATTAAATAAGAACTATTCTTAGTGCAAGTATTTTGTAAAATGATGCATTGAACATATTTTTTAATCGAATAAATTTTTGATCGAATAAATGCATTTATATAGGTATACTATTTGGTTGTATTGGGGATAAAAATGAATATGAACAAGAACATAAAGTTTAGAGAGACAAAATAACACCCACCTAAAAGCCATCAGTCAACCTGTGACCACGACTAGTGCAACCTAGTTGAAACGTCGGTCGTCGGGAAACAAAGATCAAAAATAAACCTGATATAAATAATTAATCGTGGTCAATAAATTTCAATAAAATTATCGCTCCCTACCCTTAAGCTAAAAATTTAATCACAAGTAACATTTTCGTTCTATGCATGATGATTTTAAATTAACCAAAAAGTTAAAAATAAAACAAAATATTTCCCAACTGCGTAAATATCTCTTAAATTATATTTTTCTAACCTTTGTAATAATTTTCATTCATTAAATATAATAAAAACCACTGGAATTCAAATTAGTTAAAGTACATCCCCAGCTTTTCACAATTAAATTGTTAATCATTTGCAGTCATTTAAACTTAATTTGAAAACCTATGCATTGATGAAGAAAGCTAAATATACTATTACCTTGTTCATCAACGTCATGTCATATCTGTTTATGATGCAAGCTTATTTTATTCTCACCTGTGGATTTTCTACTTCAATTGACAAATTTTCCAATGGCAAATTAAAAAAAATATATATACTTGTATGCATGCTTTAGCAGGAATGCGTTATTCAGTACATTAAGCGAATTATGTGTCAGGCACAGATGATGAGTAATTGGAGCCCTAGGAAACTTCTCGATTAATGTGTGTATGTATATCATATGTACTGTTAATCCACACACGCTTTGTCATGGAAATTTATAGACATGTACCTAATTACGAAACTCGTAAATTCAATAGCAGATTTTCAAGGTGTTTGATTTCTGACGTTGAATCTATATTACATCAGTTCGTTAAAAATAAATTCCTTATTTGAGAACGATATTCCATGGAAATTGATAAGTAATATAAAGCTGCAGGGCAATCTGTACTTTTGATGATTTCACAATACATATCTGTATTATCGGAATTTATTGGGAATTATCTTCAATGGTCTTTATTATTCGGGGCAATTATTTCTGGAAATTCCTTCCGGATGGATTTCCTATTTCATATAAAGATGACGAAATAAATTTATGGTAATTTCTAGAAATTTGATTTCTATTTTTGAGAAATGTGTTTTTTTTTTATTTTACCTACAAATTTATAAGTTTAAATTTTAATCACTGTTTCAGTTGTCTGTCAGTAATTGATAATAAAATTTTATCTGAAATATTTTCCATATTCGAAAAATTTGTATTTTTTTTTAATCGAAAAATATTGATATTCTGGATTTCAATGGATCTGAAGTTGTCCTTCATGACTGCATTTCACTTCTGCGAGGCATAACTAAAAATGTTGGATAAATGTCATCGTCAGTAAGGACGTTTATGTACATTATGTATCATATGTATGTATAGTATATGCAAGTCAGTAATTCATACATATACGAACATTGATAGCATATCCATCTCGCTTATTTTCTGACAGAAAAAACCATATTTAACGATTTCCAGGTAGGCCTCCTTCTTTGTTCTCTCTCTTCGTAAACCAAACTATCTGCAAAAATTTGATAGGTCGCTGTTGGCAATAATCTGATCTGAATAGCTAATTAGTCATGTTCATTTAGGTTCAATAATCACAAAAAAAGAAGACTTATAATCTTATGATGAATTAATGTATCTTATTTTTGCAGGTTAAAAAATTGAAACTTCGTCAGCATATATGTAGTTTTCCAACGTGCATATCCTAACAAAACCTGAACAGTTGATTTTTTCATCTTTAATGGGTCAAGTAAATATTGGTCGAAACAGATTGTTGCAAAAAAGCATTTGATAGGTATCAGGTGATTATAGAAATTACTTTCCTGACCATTCAATAAAAACCAGTATTGATTGGCTGCAGGGTTGCGTTTTGTCTCCGACTGTCTTTTCAATTTTTTTAATTCTAATCCAATATACAATTTTGCTGTTGTTAGCTCGCTTAATTATTTCTTTAGCCGCACTAAAGGAATGTTGAATGCTTTACTGCACCTATGATTCCCAATAAATGGTAATCATAACCCATTGTACGCTTGTTAATTATACTTTACTTAGTTTACTTATATTTTACACGATCATTATTTGGTTAAATTTATTTTAAAGTCCTTTGTAAATAAAAAAAGTTGTATTTAGTATGATTTCCAATTGAATGTTAGAATCGATTTTCTTGCATTCATTGTCACCAATTAAGCAAAACAAGTATTTTATTTTCAAAGTACCTCCATTCATATATCACTTTCAAAATGAAATAATGAATCTCAATGCAAGTGCATAATAATATTTTCTGTTTGAAAACAAAATTGTTGTTCTTCTAAAAATATAAACCATCAATTATATTTTTAAATTGAAATTTATAATTTTTTCTGAGTTCGTCAATCAAATACTGCAATGTTAACACGCATATCTTATTCTTAGAATACGACTTTTTGTCAACTCTCATACACTTACACACATCAAAACCTTTTCCAAAAGGATACACAATTTGTTATCCTTTGGATGAATACAAGTCTTCCTTTATGTCGATTTAATGCCCTTTCAACAGAATTGCAATTCTCTACTAACATGACACTTTTCTACACACCACTTTCTTCCATGGTCACATCGTCACTCGGGCGTATACGTATCTAAAATAATCTACATGGGTATCTCCCTCATTCAATCATTTCCCAAAATTGAAAACCAAATTGCCCTTATACTCTGTGTGTGTGTGTTCATCAGGAGGTTCAGTCACTGAAGACACGCATTTGCTCTCTTCTCTTCCATGAAAATGGTTTATCACAGTAATTGGACCACTCTGCACACTCAGCGTGTGACTGCTTGGCTCATAGAGAAGGGTGATAAAAAAAAATATTGATGGCTGTGACTGAAACGAATGGAACATCCCATCGGTCAAAAAGGGGAATCTTTTTGTGTTCAGCGATCTGCTAATTGTTAAAGTAAAATGACCTATCCTTCAAGTGCTCACATGAAAAGCAGATTTGGAATGTTTTTGCCTTTCTTTATGCCGAAATTAATGATTTATTGGAAAATGGTATTTTCCTTGAAGGGATATTATGATTGTCATATCATGAGGTAGAAAATCAATTTGAGTGTAACATGTGATATGTTTGTTATAATTGAGTGACATGCTATTGCAGCTTTGTCTTGAATTATTGGTTTTTTACTTTCCCTAGAGGGTATTCACCTAACTCGTCTATTTTCGACACTCTTTTTTTTTCTTGTATATTTTTGAACTTTTGAAATAACTTTTGATTACATGTTTTATGATGGGCTTACATGCTTAGTCTTATGTTTAAAAATAGATAAAATAAAATACATGTGTTCCAATGATGGATGAGTGTCATTTTTTATTTATAAAGGGACATTGTCTGCAATATGATGATGTTAACGATTCATTTTTTGTTCAGCATTTGTTTCTATTGATAACGAATTGACAGCATTTATTTTGATATGGGTTTTATTGAATATATTTTTGATCAGCGTTAGCAAAGAAAACTTTTGTTCGTTATAAAACGAATAAACTCCTTTTCCAAATAATTTCCTGATGGACTTGCTTCTGGAAAATTTTCATTTTAAGAACCTATGATGAAATTGAAAACAAAGTGATATTGAATTCGGAAACTATGTATTTTAAGAAAGATTGGAAATAACAGTTCCGAGTAACGTTTATAATAACTAAATGAAAATGTACATTCTGTTTCAAAATTCGATAAATTGTTGGATTTCTTAAAAATTGCTTTGATGAAATATAACGTAAAAACTTCTATACCGCTACACGCAATCTGAGAGTGTGAATGTTTAGTTGAGCAGTTTGTGCAAGCAAGATTGTGTGGTGTATTTTTAAAACTGCTCAGTCACGTAGGTTAAAAATTTTATTTATATTGATTATATTATTTCCATTTTGTTTAATACAAAATATATTTTGAAATTATTCAAGTAATAATGATAGTGAATGTGACATTTTATTTTCAGTCAAATATGAAAACGGGAACGAATACAGCGCAATTGGCATGCAGAGTATGTGGAGAAGAGGTGAGTGTGCTTTCACCTGATTGCACATGCTTTCGTGCGTTGTGTATGGTATCGGTATCTGTCCCTATTAGGGACCAACAATTTTTTTAGAATCCTTTGAATTTTCATCTTCAATCTACAAAAATATTATAAAAAAAATCAAATGGAGTGTTTTTAGTGTTCCGATTTTTTTTTCCAATCTTCAAGCACTTATTGTCTCTGTCATTATACTAAAATCTTCCTTTAAAAAAGGACCATTCGAACACCACTTTGCAGTACAAAAAATTATGAATTCATTGCAATTACACAATTTTAAATAAAACAATATTCTTCTAAAAATCATTGAAGTGATTTTGTTGTTTGATTTTTTTTTTCTTAAAAATTGAAATGACCCAAATTCATACTGTTTACATATTTTACGTTTTCCAAAACACTCTATTCAAAGTGCTTTTGTAATTTATTACTTGACAGTAAAATATGTTTTTCTTGTGTACGCATTTATATATTTTCCAAAGAACCATTACAATACTAAATAAAAGCAAACCAAGGAGATATTTCAAGGTCCTTTTCTATAATTTAAATTTTGAATGTAGTCCCATTGCCGTCAGTTACTGAAAATGACACCACAAACACAGACAAAACCCTTATAGATGAACGGGACACCAAACATTGCAAGGAAATAGATAACAATGAGTGTTATAATTGGTTTGTTGGCTAAAGTCCCATTTTAAAGCAATTTTATATGCTCCAACAACTCACGTGTTAGTACATTATCTACAAAATCTGAAAATTAAAAAAAAAAGTAAACAAAAAATACAACATCACCACCGCAACGAATTCTATTGAAATATGGGTTCGTTAAACAAATTCCAGCTCATCTAATTGGAAACAGATTTTTTTTGCATTTCTATATATATGTATGGAGTTTTCATTCATATACCCGGATACAAAGCATCAAAAAAAAAAAAAAACATTGAACCCAGCGCAACCACACCCTTTGCTTTGTTGACTTTCCATTTTAAAGCATTTTATTTCCTGAACATTTACGTGCTTGTGATGTTTTGATTTAATGAAATAAGCACGGCAGAATCAAAGGCAGATTAATTAAGAAGGCGCCAGGCAGAAAAGCCTCTTGGGTCTTTAAATTTTCGATTAGAATATTAAAGGCATCTTAACATTTAATTAAACCAATAACTTAAATTTAAATATGTAATTAAGAAGTTTTAAGATATTTAATTGATATCTTTCGGCAAGGGTTGGCTATATGTATGTCGAAAACTCAATCAAAATTACATTTTTTACATCTACTACGAAGTTAATACGTTACAAATTTTAATTTTAAGGTAATTATAATTGTAAGCGTCGCTTTACTATTACAAACTGTGATCTGCCAATATCAACTTACACTCGGTTTTTTTTATGCTGGTTTTGGCAATAAACGATCAAAAGTTTGACCAACTTTATTCATAAAATATCATATTATTAATAAATTAAACTTTTAACACAAAATTGCGTTTCAATTTTTTTTATTAGTTCAATAATGTACTACAAAAGTTCGTTAACACAATACAAAGTTTGTATGCTATCCAGTCGTGGGTTTTGTTGTAAAATCTATTATTCTGTGTTTAGCATCAGATGGCTAAATTTTATAAATCACTTTTTGAAATTTAGCATGAGAGTATTTTTCAAAAAGAAATGAAAAATGAGAAAGATGTTTTCACAAATTAATTTTGTATTTTTCTTTTTAAGACTTTAATTTGAGAAAACATTTTTTTGATATTTTGTAACATTTTTGACTTAAAAAAAATCCCACTTAAAATTTCAAAAAGTGATTTGTAATAATATTTATCTTATCTGACCACAGAATTATTCTCAGATTTTCTATGGGACTGTGGTCAGGATTAGAACCACTCATTGAACTATGCTTACGATCATTGTTTTGTTGTCCAGTCATACTTTCGAATTTGAATTCTTTGAACATAAACAAACACATAAACAAAAGATATTACAAAAGTTATTTAATTTAATTTATCAATTACTGCAAAGTATTCAAACACATTATAAATAACTACGGCCGCACAGCAATTTGAGGCTTCATTGCGATATTTATAGTTCTATTTATGTATTTGTCTATTTATGTATGTCCATTGTCCAGTAATGATACATGCAGTAAAAATGTATAATTTTACATTAAAGGTCACACATTTTTCGATTTAAAAATGACACCGTAAAGAAATAAAATAAGTACGCGAATGAGTTGAACGAACTTCTCCAGTAATCTAAACCGAAATTGAAGTTTTAACTTAACTGGTTAAAATACAATAAAGAGATTTACAAAATGTTTGAAGAAAATCAACCAATCCTTTTGAGATTGACGAAGACATTTCAGAATTTCATTTATATTTTCAAACTGAGTCGTTATTATTTTCTCCCCTGCCGGTGTATGATTTTCGAAAAAAAAAAAAAAAAAATCTAGGTATTCTTAACTTACTAGACATTATATATGGCCATATAAATGTAGATACTATACATGCATTAAGGTAAGTTCAACATTTTCGTAAAAATTAACTTGTGTAAGACTATTCTTACTACTTTGCTTTAAAACGTCACAACTCCTTCCGACGCCCGATTTTTTTAAGATGTCCGCGCTCGTTGACTATTCAACTTAGAATGAATATCACTACTCGCCTTTCCTTTAGATATCCCACTACCTATTTTTGCCAACTATATCAGTTCGCCCATTTATCAATATGTCTATACTTCTGCCTTACTGATCGTCCAATCATAGACCACAATCTATTCTTATTTTCTGGAAGGATTCCAGTTACCCACCCCTTTCTTGTATTATGTATTTCCCTGATTTGCTATTCTGTCTCTCGCTCTGATCAAATGATCCTTCTTAATGTACTTCGATACTTTCTATTTCCTTATCTACTGTTGTATGTGTTGTGTGTATCACACCATTGCATTGCAATGTATCTTCGGTTGACTATATGCATACAGGCCAGCTGCAAGGGTTTCTTTCGTATGACTACCTACCACAAAACACCGACTTAATGGCGCCTGAGCTTCACTTCCCATACCGCCTGTCTGTCGCCAGAAAGTATTGGTATGGCATGTGTTTTGCTTGAAATGACTACCTACTATAAGAAACTCGCCTTGCTGTCGCCGTACGGCTGCTTTTGCATTTCTATACACCCGTCTAGCTGTCGCCAGAAATTGACCCTTATCATAAGACCAACTGGATAAAGAATCCTTATCTTATTCTGCCTACATTTTGCTCTACCGTTTATTTGACGCCTGAAGTCTATTCTATGCTCCCATATCTATGCTCACTAATTCAGCTAAATGTCTCATATCCTAAAAGGAAAGGTTTTGGCGATTTCACCCGTCGGAAGGAGAAGAACATTATTTTACCTACTTGTTCTCTGATTAGCAATTAATAACCACGATCGGGATTTTATCGTTGTTACACTTGATACAGGAATCAAATGCGCCTCCTCACAGCACCAAGTCCATTTTACCATTTCTTAGCAAGATGACTTTTTACAAAAATATACGACGTACACTTAACGCTGGAAATATCTTTTATATCAAAGTATACATTTCCAACATTTGCTTACTAATGATACTTAAGTGCTAGTAAAGTGACAATCAAATAAATCACAAGCTTTCAGACATGCATTTGCTTTACTTCCTCTCAATTCTTACTTTTTTTTTCAATTCCTGTAGTTGGTTCGTCTAATAATAAATACAGCAGGTGCAAGAAAGTTTAAGTTTTCACATCTTCAACCTTAAAACTACACTGAAACAAAACTAATACATTACTACAATGGACATTTATTGGAACAATAAATTTTTCATAATTTTCTTCGAACAAAATAGTTTATTTCAGTTCAATTATCTAATCATTGTCTGTTAAAACAAGAAACAATTTAATCAAAATAAATAGTTGGTTTATTAGTTTCTATATTCTTGATTATTTACAGAACAAGTTTCTTGAAAACACGTTTAGTTTAATTTTATTAAAACAATTAATGTCTTAATTGATTTTCATGTACAAGTTAATGGATTTAATAAACACCTTTACTGTGCCAATAAATTGTTTTTATTACTTCAATATTTTACAATTTAGTAGCTCAAGAAACTATATTCATCTATTATTTTAATCTGTCACATGTTTCTAATCATTTTGATCGCAAACGTTTAACTCACAAAAGAGTCAATAAATATTCACCGACAGCAGAACTGAAAAATAATGCAACCATTTCGGTGAATGATTGCATTATTTAATTATAAGCTGAATACATCAACTTAAAAAAAATTCCCAGTTAAGTTTAATGTCTTTAGTACAGTACTTTTAACTACTTGAATTCTATGAAGTCTTTTAAAAGTATTTTATATTCCTTGCAGTCTTTAAGTCTTTCGATTGCAATTAATGTTTTTACTGCTTGAATTCTTTTTGCTACTACGAACTTTTGTATTCAACAAAAATTTCGAATTTTCCGCTTGAAATTCTAAAGTTCTTAATTGTAAAAAGATTAATGTTTTAAACCTATATGCTAGAACCAATAAAGGTGAATTAATAAAATTGTTCATTTAATCAATAAATGTGATTATTATAATAACGTAAAAACAACCAAATTCCGACATTGATAAAACCTTTCGTGGTATAAATTCGTGATTATACTACTATATATTAAGTAATATTACGAACACAATTTTTTTTTCAGTGTAGGGTTTGTATGTTGCCTTTATTGTTTAATTCAACACCATTCCAAAATACTGTTCATGATATTATAAAAGAGCAAAGAGGATACTTTGTATGCAATTTTCATGATGACAGTTGAAAGCATTTTGAATGAAAGGAATTTTTGTGTTAACCCATAAACAAAAGCTTATTCAGAAATTTGTATGCGATTGTATCTGTGTTTTTGTTGTTATTATTCATATTGAAAAATCTTGTTACTTATGTTTTCATTGGTTGATAAGCAAAATTCTTAATAAAGATGTTAAAATATCATTTTATAGGGCTTTGTTGTTTTCCAATTAAAATGTTAAAAGATTCAAGTGGTTTCTTCTACCTTTTACATAAAATACACAATATTTACCTTTTACATAAAATACACAATATAAAATACACAATATCTCAGTAAAAAAAATAAATTTTGAATTAAAATTGTAAATATTATAAGAACTTTCTTTTAATTAACAAAACCAACACGGTCTGCAGTCCACTTAAACTGAGCAAAAAATATGAATAGCAGTTTTTGAAAAACCTTATTATTTGTGTCACTTTAAATAATCACCCTTGGGTGATTTCGACCTCAATTTTCTTTAATAGGTTTCCAAGGAAAACCCCTCAAGCAACTGACCATTTTTTATTTAACACAATTTAAAAATTTAATGCAAGTTCTTTGGTCGACAGTTGGCAGTCAGCATTATTCACTTCAGAAATTGTCATTTGCTTCGAAAGACCAACACAATACAGACTATTGGTTGCTTTTAGCGACAAAAAATGTGTTGTTATTGGAAGCTTTTTTATGGATGCTCGTACAGGAAATCCTGAGGCAGACATCGAAATGGGTTACCATTTATGGCAAGCCAATATTTAAAAGTTTAGATTTCGATTTTGTTTGAAAGTGTTTTTTTTTTTTTTTGTTATATAAAGTTAAATGGGAAAAAGGGGACAGACCAATTTATTATTATTATTCAGACATTTGCAAAAGTTTTTAGGAAAACAAATGATAAAAAAAAATAAAGATATCGTTAGGTATTTGTATATTTTTATATTTGGTTAGAAATCTGTCTCCCATTTTTAATTTATTTTAAACGGAATAAATATAAATAAATGGAAATATTTAAAAAGTTTAATTTAATTAAATTTTAAAGAGAAAATAAATTTACAAATAAAAAAGTCATTTAAATGAATTTTAAAGATTTAATATTCGCAATCAGTATCTAAATTGCGTACATATTAATATATTATCGATTTCTTTAAGATACACAATTTTGAAATGAAATAATATTAATGGTCATGGTACTGGCTTTAATAAAAAAAGAGCATTTTCAATCACTAGTGTTCAAATGCGATTGCGAACATTGTGGCGTCCCATGGCTGGGTTCCATTTTTAATTACATTATCAAAATGGAACCCTAAAATGGTTTGCAATAGCTGTTTTGGTGTAAAGCAGCCCATAGATACCACACCGGTGTGCGCACCGGTGTTGGTGAACTGAAAGTGTTCCGTCTGTGGGCTCATTGACGTATTAGGTATGGACCGCCAGTAGCCAACTTCACGCGTGTTCCAACATAACTAGGGGCGCCATCAACTACTAGCAGGGAATCTGCGTAGCAGTGATATGATTTTTTTAATTGATTATTTACTATTGAAATATTTTGGTGGAAATTATTATCAAACTACTTTTATTTTACAAAACACATCCAATCCATGAGTTACTAACAGATGAATATATTATCGTTTTCATTTAAATGCTAATGGCGAAAATAGTACACGTATTTAACACTAAAAGATGATGGCGTTTTTGGCTGTTTGTATGAACATTTCAACCGACTGGCGGTCCATATCTAGTACGTCAATGTGTGGGCTGCTGTGCGCACTGATTTCTGTGTCAGGCACGGTGTGAGTAAAATCAAAATGTTTTGATTTTTTGGTGACAGTTTGTCGATCGGTGTTAATGCTATAGGGATGTCCGCCCACATTCATTGCAAATTTTTGTTGTAATGAATCGTTGTGCAGTGCGACCACGATGATGTGTGTACGAATCGGTGTGGCGTGTGTGGTGGAATGCCACGCTGGTTTAATATCATAATTTAAAAATAAATTTGTAATGAATTAAACTTTTTACTCTCAATTTCATCTTCCATCGTCATGTCTTTCACCTTTGAGAGATTTTTGTTTTAATTTTTTTTCTGCTTTGTTACGCAAGTATATGCGTCCGGTTTTCGTGCCTAATATTATTTTGCATGCGACGTTTATCTGTTAAAAAATGTATGTATAGGTATGTTATATAGATACTTACCTATACATATAGGTAACACTATGAGTGTGTAAACTTTTATTCAGGTGAATATATCCTTTTGCATTTTCAGAACAATTTTAATATACATATTTGAAACTCTGAAAGTCAATGATCCGTATATCGTATTGAAAAGTTATGTGACTTTTTGAATTCTTGATATATGTTTTTGTTGAGATATCACTGTCGAATATGTAAGTTTTAGATACGTAAAATAAGGAAAATATTATTCAAATTAGACGTTTGCAAATTGCGAAGAATTCAGTATCTTTTTAAAAATATAGAAATATACTTTGTTTATTCAAATTAGAAAGCAAAAAAAAGGTTTGATTGAGGTAGAACAGCATATATTGATGATTTGAATTCTCCATTGAAACCTAATTTCCTTTAAAAAGATTTTTGACACCAAATTTCTTGGGAGAGTTCTTGGTTTAAAAACTCAGTTTAATGAAATTTTAGAAATTCAAATATTTTTTCAGTTTTCCATTTCTTCACCAAGTTAAAACGCATTCGATGTTTTATGGTCAAACTTCGACAAAGTGTGACATGATGAGAAGTTTAAGGTACTTTATAACTCGGTTAAAGCACGGATCAGAATACCCTAGAAGTAAATTCAATGTGTTGTAAGAGTCATCATCATATACAAGGTCCGATACAATCGTGAAGAAATAGAGGCAGGTTTCAAGATTAGAGTAGCCGACATTTTCCAGCGAATTCCAATATTGGTAAAGTTACCAAAGCACTGTTTAAAGAATACAGAGGCCTTACAAATTTTGAAAATTTTATTCAGCTTGAGATACTTTCTAAAATGTCGATAGGGTAGTCCATATTAATTTTTAATCTTCATTTTCAGTTGCATTATCCATTGATCTTTTCAAATCAACAGCAAAGTATTCAATTACAAAGAAAACCCATGATATTAAATACCTAATCAGCAAAATGTATTTTAATGTATAATGTATAAAAATACTTTTATTTCATATTTTCAAGTATCCATTGACGATGATATTTAACCTTAGCATAACCATCTGGAAAAATATTACCACATCCACCATAAACGAATCCAGCCACTCCAACAAGCTTCTCTTTATAAGTTGCTGGTCCACCAGAATCACCATTACAAACACCATTATCCTTCTCATGAGCTAAGCATATTATTTGCTCTTGTCCCCATCCAATGGATGCATCACAACTCGGTCCATCCAATGCAGCCAAAGTGTTATACTGCAAACGATGTGGAATATCCCCACCATGAGTTAAACGTCCCCAACCAGAAACCACTACTGCTTCTCCTTTTGGTACCTCCTCATCAAATAAATCAATTTTTTGTATGTTTTTATTAAAAACAAGCTCTTCTTTCAACTCTAATAGAGCAACATCATCCAAGAAATTTCCATAGCTCTGACGAACGATGACATTTTTGATTGAAAGTAATTTCCCTCCAGCCAAACGTTGAATACTTCCAACTCGAACAGTAAAGTATCTCCCTGGTAGGCTATATAGAAATTGGTAATGTTTTGATAAAACGAAAAATTCAAAATTCATAGTACAAAACTTACGCTTCGATTCCATTTCCAACAACAACACAATGAGCGGCTGTCAAAATATAACGAGAACTTATAATGGATCCACCACAAGTGAAGGCTCCATCTTTAAAGAGTGCTACTTGATATGGGAATTGTCCAATATCTGCATCCTTGCCACCGACTACCTTGAATATTGGTTGTGCTAAAATTGTAGCACTAAAAAACCACAAGAATATTATAGTGAAGTGTAAGATAGTTGAAGTCATTTTGTGTAGTGTAATGTGTAATGAAATCAACACGGGTATAAACTTAAGAGTTTAAGTAGAATTCAGCGTAACTGAAGAGGTTGGAAATAATCTAATCGGCTTAAAAGTACTTAACTCATATAATATGTTCATTAAGTTTGTACTTATCTTAAAATACTAGAAAAATGCAATTATTGAAATATCAAAATGGTGTCTGTCTTTGTCGCATGCATTTGCTTTTATATTTCAAGATAAACCTGAAATCGAAAATAATTAGGTATTATAATAAATTAAACAAATAAAAAATTTTTAATTTTTTTAAAATTTTTAATTTTTATTTTTTATTTTTCAATAATTTTCACAGTTTTAAATTTGTAGTTTAAATTTTTAATTTTTATTTTAAATTTATATTGCGACGCGTTTCGGAGTGTACTTACTCCATCATCGGGTGAATTACTCAATTTGACATTGGTGTTGATTGTCTAAGCCAGTGATGTCGCAATATAAATTTTAAATAAAAATTAAAAATTTAAACTACAAATTTAAAACTGTGAAAATTATTGAAAAATAAAAAATTAAAATTAAAAATTTTAAAAAATTTAAAAATTTTTTTATTTGTTTAATTTATTATAATACCTATAAATTCACATTTGGAGACATAAAACACAAAATGTATAAAAATAATTAGTTTACAAATTTCTATTTGTTTTGCGGGATAACGTTTGAAAATATTGATTGTATTTCTGTTATTGGATATAACGAGTTAAACGAGTTTTTCATAATATTGGCTGTGAAACACAAATTTTACCGAATCAAAAATTTTGGGCCCTAATTTTGGAAAGTTATAGAACTATTATTTGGCTGTTTTATCAACATTTTCAATTGTTTTGTCAAAAACTTCATGCATTTCTTTTGGGTGATATTTCTGCAAATCGGAAAATCGAGAAAAAAATTCTCTTGTCACGATCTGTGTTCATAATGATTCTATATATCTATATATTTTGTTCACCAATCACAGTTACAGAGCATGACCGAAAATATACAAAATAACAACACTTTAATTCATGGTAAGAATGAAACGTAAGCATTCTACGGTCTCTTTGTGAGCACTTAGCACTTAGATTTAAAAATTAGTACGTCTTTTGTTCGGTAAAAGCAGCCGGCTCAAGAAAAATTCTGATAATCTATTCATTGTACCAAAAAAAATATATATCCTATATTTCTATTCCATCTAACTAGTGTCGTGCAACTCCTGTTGCATTAAAAAGGCAACGCGCCTTGCAGACACATAGTTAAAATATTATTATTATTAAAAATGGTAAACTTTGTATCAAGAAAATATTCTATCATAGCAAGCAAGCGATTCCAAATTCAAACAACTCAATATACAAAAGTGGACTTGATGGTCTCATGATCAATTCAACGAACCGTGAATGGGAATAAATCATAATTGTGATAGACACTAGACATGTTTCGCAGTATCTTGAACGTCCAAACTTTTTGAGTTACCAAGCTTAAAAGAACAAGTCAACGACGACTTGCAACCAAAAAGAAGAGAGACTACGAGGAGCTTGCGGTCAAAAGTCCATTTAAGGTCATAGCGGCAGATGTGATGTTCAAAAACGTTAGTAAACGGTAAACAGATCTATCGAGTTCAGGGCCACTAGACTATTAGTAGATAATGCAGGAGTCTTTCGATATGAGAGTGTTATAATTTAAGATGATGATCAAAATAGAACAGTTTTCTACACTGCTAAACGTTGAAGATTCAACATTCATGCTTATGACTTCATAATTATGACTAAAATTAACACTATCGCTTTCGACAAGTATCCTGTTAGGAATGGCCTACCAGCTACACTATTCAAAATAGCGGGAGATGACTCGGTGAAAATCATCAGCACCAAGTTATCTGTACAATGAAGTCGGATGAAACTATGTTCGATGAATGGAATCTTGACTAAGTGCGTCCTACTCCCAGTCACAATCTTCTAAATGTAACTAATGAGATCTTTTAACTCCTCTCTCTCAACATTAAAAAATCGAGAATCTAGTCCACAATCACATTGAACGTACCTTTAGGTAGTTAAAATTCATACCCATATTGAACTATCTAGTGTTAATTTTACACAAATTGCAACGTCGAACATATAGAACCAAATGGTTAACATGATTAGTATGACTTATGAGAAATCAGATAAAAGTGTCGTATATCTTCAAGTACAAATCAAACCAAATGACAGCTACTGCAATTTATTAATACCACCTAATCAATAAGTATTCCAGAAATAAAACACAAAATAAGTTTATTCAGACAATATTATCGTTGTATCTTATCAAATGTCATAATAAACTATACCGATTTGACATTGTGCCAAATAAAATTAAAAGCATCACACTGCTTATCTTTACATCGATTTAAATGATAAGTTTAATAACAAACTATATATTGTTGGTTTTGAGTGACAGAATTGAGTGCATTATATTAAAATATGAAAAAAAAAAGCATTTCGGAAATTCAAATCATTTTTTTATGTATACATATGTATTCTTTTTTGATTTAATTCATTTGCCTAAGGATCCACTCACGGTGGTATTTGACTTTGGCATAGCCATCGGGATTCTTACTCCCACATCCATCGACAACAAAACCAGCAACTCCTACCAATTTGTTCTCATACGTAGCTGGTCCACCAGAATCACCATTGCAAGCTCCATTATTTTTATCATGTGCCAGGCATATAAGCTGGTTATTTCCAAAGCCCATGATTTTTTCACATTCTGATGCATCTAGTGCTGTCAAAGTATTGTATTGCAAACGATGCGGAGTAGTTCCACCAGTAGTTAGACGTCCCCATCCAGAAATAACCACAGGGGCACCTTTGGGCACTTCTCCATCGAATAATTCGATCCTTTGGATATTTTTAGTGAATACAAGCTCTTCTTCTAATTCCAAAAGTGCAACGTCATCCAACAAATCACCATACGTTTGACGCACTATAACCTTTTTTATTTTCATCATCCGCCCACCAGCCATACGTTGGATACTTCCCACACGAACAGTGAAATATCTTGCTGGAAGTCTATAAAAGGACAAATCAATTAACAAAACCACTTTATATAATATGTATGTGTGAATCAGTTAATTGGGTTAGTTTTAGGTAATAAGTTCGTCACAAATGTCAACTTAGATTTTTATGTCACAATCTTTCACAATCCTTACGTTTCAATACCGTCTCCTATGACAACACAGTGGGCTGCTGTCAAAATGTAACGAGAATCTATAATAGATCCACCACATGTAAAAGCACCGTCTTTGTAAAGCACTATTTGCCAAGGGAATTGTCCAACTTCAGCATCTTTGCCACCAACTATCCTAGATGCCGGTTGTGCTGAGGCAGAAGCCCAAAAGAGGTAAGTCAGCGCGATAAGTTGCGGTAATTTGGACATTATATTTGAAATAATTTCCAATTTGAATTCGTAAGAGTTTAAATAGGTTTTGGAAATCAGAAGAAAGTTGTTGGGTTAATCTAATCAGTCAAAATAATATACAGAGATTTATGAATGAGTTGACGTGGTTTTGATTTAGAAAATTTAAAGCTATCTAGATAAGGTACACAGGTTTTACGATTAATTCTCTATTATCCATCTATAAACATATGCACACACAATATAAATATTAATTTATGATTAAATATATTTTTCTTTGGGATTTTACATACACTCCGTGTCACTTGATTAAGGGCATGCAGTTTTCTATTTTCATTTTGCGATATTTTTCAAACCCCTTGGTATTTTGGAAAAAACCATATGCACAATGAATAAAGGATATATTAGGTTTATATTGTAAAAAAAAATTGGGATTATGTAGATAATTGCAACATTTATGACGCTTTTCCCAAAAAGGTCATAAAATGTATCTGCTGTTTTTGTTTCACTTGATTAAGGACAGTGTCAAAATCTACCTGTTACCGTTATTTCAATTAAATAAAAGGGTACTTGAAGTACGAGAAAGCTTAGTTCAAGTAAAAACTGCAAACAATCCGAGCCGAGTAAATGTGAGGTAGTATCCACTACTATGGGCAGAGGAAAGACATTAACCAAGGAGGAAATCGGCCGAATTCGAGCTTACCAGGAAGAAGGGAAGGGAAAGATTGAAAGAAGCAAGTGTGTTGCCAACAATTATCTTAAGGACCCGGAAGAGTATGGAAATAGCCGCAAAGGAAGAATTAAATAATCACTAACATATAAAGAAAGGCGGGCGATACTGAGAACAGCTTCAAATTCAAGGCTCCGTAAGTAAAATCAAGGCAGAAACTGGAGTTAAAGCTAGGAGATCGACTGTATTTCGGGCGATATAGAAGGCCGACCATATTCGCCATCAAAAAATGAAGAGGAAACTACCATTGAATGCCGCACGTAAAAGCCAACTGCTTGAATTTGCAACAAGTCACACCAGGTGTAATCGAGAGTTGCATACCGTAGTCTTTTCTGATAAAAAAAAAGTTAATTTGCTGTGCCGCTTTTGGAGATGCATTTCTTCTTTTCTCAACACTTGTAATGGTATGGGGAGCAATAAGCTATTATACGGAACTTTGGAGCTGGATTTCTAAAGCTCCAAAATGACCGCAATCACTTACAAATCGATACTGTAGAGAGCTATTCCGCAGCTTTTTGAAATATTTGGTGGACATCGAAGGACTTTTTAACAAGACAATGCACCGATACATACCGCACGTACAACAAAAGCCTGGATTCAGAACAAAAATGTAAACCTACTTGCATGACCACACATATTCATCCGACCCTAACATCATTTTTTGTTAATAAATAATTTTTAATTTGTGAAAATAACAAGTGTTTTATTTAATACGTATTATCAAAATGTCTAAAAAATAAGGTTTCCATTGGAGGTATAAAGTTAATATTGATTTAATTGAAAATATCTTCGCAATATTGTTCTTAAAAAAAAAGATATGAAATTAATAAAACACAACGGTCTGTTTACTCAACGTCTTATACATACGTGTACATATATATCCTGCCTGCACATTGTATCTATGAAAATTATAGATTCTCATTATTTACATTATTCGGCTGACCGACGACGATTTATTCAAATAACACTTTCCTTTAAAATAAATCAATTAAACTGGCTTACTCAAGTGATTTATCTTAAGCCTACGTACTTGTAAGATTTATTCATTATTTTCATGAAATGTAGATTCGATGTGAAGGCGTTATTCATCCATTCTTCCATCCATCCAACAATCTAATCCACAACGCATATGTAGTGTGATGTAAAGAATAAAATACAACATAGCCCATCATGAGAGCAATCACAACAATTTATTTATCTATCACAGTCGTTTTTTTTTTGCCTCACATATCTACATATGTATGTATAAACATAGAATTGGGAAAATTATTTTTACATCAGTTTGAAACAAAAATATAAAGATCCCCATATTACAACTTGCTGTAGGATTTCTTTTTAATCTTTCTACGGGATAATTCAAATTTAATCTTTAAAGAGGAGTTGATTTATTATTTTTTTTCTATTATTCAAGGACAAAGCTTGAACAGGATGAAAAATAACATATGTTTCTCAATATAATCCTTAATGGATGAAAACCAATTAAATTCCATTAAATTTTCATATAACGTCAAACATTATCACAATTAAGGTATCAACAAAATGACAGCATTAATTTTGTGGCCAAACGCATTTACATCAGAAACATCACCGATAATTGATATAAGTAATCATATCTGACAAATCATTGGACCATGAAACCATAATGAACACATCATCAAACATTATGGAACACGTAATCAAACATTATTATTGCATGCAGAAAGGATGATTTATCGTCCGAGTAAATTATCCACGTGACAGGAGTTAATCATTGTGCATAATAAATCGGACTATTCAAAATGAACCAATTGCAATTGGTCTGAATAACTTAGTAATGTATTTAAATTTGCTATTACCTATATAAAAATAAAATTTTATAAACAGGGTGTCGCGAAACTCGACTGGGTACCCGGTGATAGGGTAAAGGTTATACCATCTCCCTTTTTTACTTGCGATTATACGAGCCCAAACGCAAAATAGTTGGCCTACCTTGCTTTGGACAAAGAAAAAATACTTTCCATGCTGAAACTAATTAATTTTAATAAAATAAATTATATTCCAAAACTATATGAAAAAGAGACGTATTTTTTCTTTAAAATGACTGCAAACAAATATTATAAAAAATGTATTGCGAATAAATTTACGGTAAAAATGTAAAAAGGGTAAGAGCATAATAGTTGGCCTACTCTTTTTTAGATGCAAAATAGTTGGCCTAGTGCTGTTTATACAGGGTAATTCGCATAAAATGCGGCAAAAAAATAGATCATGTAGGTTTGGCTGAGTTAATACCTAAAATTAATGAAGGGGGGGGGTATTTTTCCCCCGTTTAGGTGGGAGGGTCAATCTTCAATGAAATATGACTTAAAACAGAAAAAAAAAATATTTAAAACCAACGGTAACACTTACAATGTCATACTATGCCTTTTTGTAAAGCCAGATGTATTTTCTTTAATTGTATTTATTAATAAAGTAGTTTTAATAAACAATTTTTGAAAAATTAATTCTCATACTCAAAATTAAAAAAAAAATTAAGTAACAAAAAATTCAAACTATGTTTTTTTCAAATTTTTTTATCATTAACAACTATTTTTGACTCCAAAATTCAAAGTTCTGGTTTTTTATTCATAGTCAAAAACAGAAAACCACATGTTTATATGTATTGTTCTTTCTAGAAAATAACTGGGACTGTGCCCAAAGGTCTATATGAATTAAAAAATTAACCTTCCTTTTATTATTTTTTTTAATATATAGCGTTTCATTAGCATACAAAATAATGAAAAAGTGCTGGATTATTCCTGTTTACATGATAATACCTGCAAATAGACCTGATATTTTTTTTAATTTCCTTAGAAAAAAAAGGTTTTCTTAGAAAAAGTTGTTTTACATAAATGTTTGTTTTTTTTTTTCAAAAGTACAATACATTTGAACATGCAGTTTTCTGTTTCTGTCTATAAGTAAATAAGAACTTTGAATTTCAGAATCAAAAATAGTTCTTAATAACGAAAAATTTTGAGAAAAATTTTTTTTTTTTTAAATTTTGAGTATGAGAATTAATTTTTCAAAAATTGTTTATTAAAACTACTTTATTAATAAATACAATTAAAGAAGATACATCTGGCTTTACAAAAAGGCATAGTATGACATTGTAAGTGTTACCGTTGGTTTTAAATATTTTTTTTTCTGTTTTAAGTCATATTTCACTGAAGATTGCCCCTCTTACCTAAACGGGGGAAAATACCCCCCCCCTTTCATTAATTTTAGGTATTAACTCAGCCAAACCTACATGATCTATTTTTTTGCCGCATTTTATGCTAATTACCCTGTATAAACAGCACTAGGCCAACTATTTTGCATCTAAAAAAGAGTAGGCCAACTATTATGCTCTTACCCTTTTTACATTTGTACCGTAAATTTATTCGTAATACATTTTTTATAATATTTGTTTGCAGTAATTTTAAAGAAAAAATACGTCTCTTTTTAATAAAGTTTTGGAATATAATTTATTTTATTAAAATTAATTAGTTTCAGCATGGAAAGTATTTTGTCTTTGTCCAAACCAAGGTAGGCCAACTATTTTGCGTTTGGGTCTAGGTACTATAAGGCAAGTTTTGTATTCGTAAAAAAAAGCTTTGAGATAACAATCAAACATGACATTACGATGATAGAGAACATGAAAAAAGTAGGTCCGACAATTCTGTTTGTCTGTCTGTCCGTTTGTCAGTCTTGGTGTATCGACACGTACAGCCTAAACGCGTTGGGTCGATTTTCTTCAAACTTGGTACTCCTGTTTTTTAGAGTTATATGTCCAGGCGTATTTTTGATTTTTGTCCTAGGTCTGAAAATAACGGTACCTATCATATAAACGTAAGAGATAATTCAATTTTCTCGAAAAAAATACGATCGATTTTGATAAAATTTCGTATGACTAATTTTTTTTAAAACGGTGATGTTTATCGTCAAAAATTTTTTTTACAACTAGATTTTTAACGGTGCCTGCCATTCAAGCATTTTAGACAATTCCATTTTTCTCGTAAAAAATACGATAGATTTTTATTAAATTCCGTACAATAGATTTGTAGCGCAAAGGTGATGTTTTTCATTTCTTCAGAATAAGTTTGCATATTAACGGTACCTGGCAAATAAGCCTTAAGACAATCCAATTTTTCTCGTAAAATATACTATCGATTTTGATAAAATTTTGTGTGACTGATTTTTTCCCAATAATAATGTAATGGTACCTGCCATATAAATTCTACAGAAAATCCAATTTTTCTAAAAAAAAAAATACGATCGATCTTGATATTTGTGTGACTGATTTTTTGCCAATAATAAAGTTTTTCGTTAAATTTAAGTTTTTTTTGAAAATCATCTTATTAACGGTACCTGCCATATAATCGCTATAGAAACAGTTTTTACTTCCGATTATTTATCATAGTTTCATGCTTAGTATCCTAAGCCAAAGGTTAGTAATCTTACACAAGAGCAAGTTTGTCCGACCAAGTCGTGCCTTTCAATCAACAAATATTTGAATATATATATACATGATTTTCATATTCAGGGTTCAGGTCCAGTCATTCTTTATTACTCAAATATCTCATATTTAATAAAATATTTTTAATTCCTTAAAAATCTTTAAAAGTTAATACACATATATCATCCTTAAGCTGATATAAGTTGAAAGACTTTTTCTACTCGAAAATGTATAATTAATCATTGAGGTTTTGCGTTGTTTTTTTTTTTATTTTTAATACCAATTTTCATATTAAACTCAGTTTATATTATCTAAGTCACGTCAACATTTTAGACGAATTGATCCAACTTTAAACATCATTAATAATAATTTTCGCGTTATACCTTAACATTTCCTGCAGACTGGACGTTTGTTTTCAAAAGAGAGAAGATTACGAGTTCCTTAAGAACAATATTTTCTCAGCTGGATTTCTATAGGAGAATAAACCACAAGCCATGATTATCATGATAAAACTTTTTAGAATATTGTACTAACAAAAAGATAAAAAAAAAAAAGAACTTACCCATGCAAAACAATCGAGTAGAAAAAAAAAAACAAGGAACTTAATTTCTTTCAGTTTATCCTGAAAATTAGCAATTTTGCGCCAAGAACAAAGTTAACTTTTCATCTTTGTGCTTTCTCAAGCAGATTATGCATTTCATAGATATACGGGAGTCAGAGGTTTATAGTAAAAAAAAAGATTGTTTGCACAGTGTGTTTCGCACTGATTTCCATAAATTTTCACTCTTAAAACAATTTTTTAAATTTTGAACTGTCGAAATAGTTGGCTCTACCATTTATGGAATGTTAACAATATAAGTTTATATTACTCGAAAGTTTATATTGTTCGATCAATACCTGAAGTATTATTGTAAAATTTTTCAAAAGCATATTTAAACGTAAATTTTATGGGAGTTTTATGCTTAATAACACCAAGCTCTGCACTGAGTATAGTTTTAAAAGAACAGTCGTTTAGTGGCCAATTCACTAAAGATTTAGATCTTTTTACTTTCTACGAGTTTCCAGAATACCATTAATTGAAGAAAAGTTTTTGATCATGCTGTACCCAATTTATTCAATAAGATCCACTCCAACTGCGAAACTGAAAAATTAACTTAACCTTTAGAATCATCGCAATTAGCACGTGCTACATGACAAGACAAGACATTGCGATACGGATGGGTATTCCATACATCATTCAGTAACCCATTCTGTTACTGCCCTGCCTCTCGCAGACCAAGACTCCATTTAATTGTCAAACTTCAAACAAAAAAGTCCTTGACGAACTTTCAGAAGAGAAGGTCAGAAATTTCCTTACTTTCCTCGAAGCAACAAGACATTGATCAGACGGCTGTTTTTAAGTAAAATATTCAAAGGACTCTAGTTTTCGTACGAAAAATGGTGCGAAAAGGAAAACCACCAAAGAGATTTTCGTATCATAATTTCTAATTGTTTGTTTGAGTAAGTTTTGCTCAGATAACCACTTTTTCTTCTTAGCTACCTTTATTTAAATTTAAACGGGTAACGACCAAGTTACCCGTCCAGTTTTCTGTTTTTGACTAAAAATTAATAAGAGCATTGAATTTTGAAAATAAAAATAATAGTTAATTACATAAAATTTTGAAAAAAATTAGTTTAAAAATTTTTTTTTTTATTTTTATTTTAAAAATTTTGAGTTTGAAAATTAATTTTTTTAAAACTGTTCACTCAAAAAACTTAATTTAAAAATAAAATAAAAAAATAGTTTTCTGGCTTTTCAAAAAGATATAACAAGTCTTTGTATCATTCACCGTTGTTTTCAAATAATTTTTTTTCTGACTTAAGTCAATTTTTTAGAAAATTGCCTCTTCCGCCTAAACGGGAGGAAATAGACCCCCCTCCTATACGAATTTTTCTTGTCTTAACCCCACCTACACGCTCAAGTTTTTTGGTGCATCTTATACCAATCACCCTGTATAAATCGCTGGATGTTGGTGTTATTGCAATCGAATCTTCTTAGAAACTCGCTTGGACTTGCCAGCTCACCCTAACTTCCTGATTGATGCAAGCTTCCAGTCGGAAATCTTTATAATAGCTGCTTAATGATGGCAATAACAGAAGCTGATATCGACATCGGAATGCCCCTCTTATAAGCGTTACTATCTCACACAACTTGGTCAGTTGCCAGTTGACATACAAGAAGTCGATTTGGGGATATCGGTGCTAATGGGGACTTTTCACACTATATCTGTATCCCAGCACTTTTTATTTATTGAATATGCGGAAAAGAAATTTTTTCATAGACTTAGACCCTTCGCTCACTTAAGGCCCTTCGTACACTAGAGCAACGCAATTCAACTCACAAGCAATTTCAAGTGGACGAAAGGGCTAAGAAGAATTCTCTGCAATTCTTGCAAATAGCCTGCTTAAATATATAAGTGCTACTAGATGGCTTTAACATCTATACATATAATTTTCAACATTGGTCTTAAAGTATTTGTGTTATAATCCCATCAGGTTTAAATAATGGAATTACGTTGATTTTGTATGACGAGAACAAAAGATCAACCGTAACACGCATGCTGATAACTTTTTTTAGCCCGATATCAATACTGGTGTTTAATGTATACTCTCGTATTTATGTTTTTATTTGCTCAGTTTCTTCAAGCAGACTAAAATATATGTTCGTTTACTGATTTTTTTATATTTACTTCTGACCCCATCACTTCAACTATTGTAAAGTAAATTAAGACATCCCATAGTATGGGCCTTATTGCGAGTGTCGTTTTTCTATCGATAAACAACTTTTGTGGATAGTCGAACATCGAAAATTTAAATGCTTACAACGAGTTGATTTCCTTTTAAATATGGTTTTATTGTTTCTAAAATAACAATTGCTTTAATCATAGAGCAATATAATAATAAATTAAGGAAAATAAAAAGCAACATATGAATTGGGTTAACAATCACTGAAACACACCAAGATAATCTTTATTTACCTAACATTAGATATAGTATTACTCTTATAACTATTTCAAACAAAGAAAAGATGTAAATTAATAACAAATAACATGAAATAATTTTTTTTTTGAAGAAAACAAGTATTAAAACATTTATTGTAAGAAAAAACTATTCCTTCGATTTACTGATGAAAATTTGTTTGCTATCTGTCAAATTTCAAAAAATAGGAATGACTGAATTATATGACAGTGATAAAACTGCAAAACAGAAAAGACCATACGTTTGTAAGAAATTTCCCGACAAAATTCCCAACGATAAAATATTACAAGAGACCAAAGGAAAATTCGTGTCATTTCACAGGTTTATTCACAATAAGCGTTTTTGTTATTCACAGTAATAGATATCTCTGTCGATCAAGTTACACAATACCATAACAAAAATTTATCGATGCTTTCGACTTTTATCACATCGAAAGTTAAACGACACTCGCAATAAGGGCCTATCTTAAAAATACATTTAAAAAGCTACTTCTAACGGTAAAAGTATTTGGCATTCAAATTTCTTGTTCAATTACTTACTTTTGTTCGAATGAGAACTCCCTTCAGTGGTAAATAAATAGCATGCGAACAAATTGTACTATTCCAATGCCTAAAATGATTCTATATAAATGTTGGTGCAACTGGCAATTAGAGATGTTGTTTACATTCAGTACAATGATGCTTTTCGAACCAAAAGTTTCATATATATTCTCTTCTGGAACTCACCTGTAAAACACACTGTCAAAAAAATAAAGAACTGACCATGAACATGTAACGAGTTACCCCAGTTTATGTTCTATGAAATATCTATCTAATAAGTACAATGTACAAACTAACTTGGCTATGAAATGGAATATTCTTGTTATGGCGGAAAGCAATATTCATAACATTCTATTTAAAATGCTACTAAATACAACTCATCCATCAAAAAAGAAAAAGTTTTCAACAAAATTTAAAAAAAAAAAAAACAAAAATAAAAACAATGTCTGGCCACGGGATACCCCAAGTCCATAACCACGACAATAAGGCATCAAAATACGACGACAAAATCCACAACAACAGACACTTGACGACAACGACGAAGACGACGATAGTAAAGATAAGTTTAAAACTTATTATGAACATCCAATAAGTTAGTCGAGTTTAAATTCAATTAAGGTTAACGTATCGCTGGAGAATCTTAAGTGCTGCTGAAATGGACTCGATCTCTATAGTAATGGACACTGGACAGTGAGAGTGAAAATCTTCGAAGAAGATAAAGTTTCGTTCATGTGCTTCCCTCTGGACATTGTGGTGGTGGTTTCTTCTTGTTATTTTGTTTTTCGAAAGTACATCTATACAGTGTATTTAGATGTTCATTTTAAGTATTAAAGGTACTATTATTATAACGAGAGAAAATCAAGAAGTTGAACATCGTTTGGTATTGGAAGTTGTGTACTCTTAACTTAGGTATAAGTACTTGAAAAAAATCGATTTTCAAGAATGAAAAAGTCGACAAAAATGCTTTTAGATTTTCTCGAATATTGTTAAGTGAGAGTCAGAAAATAATAGTTGGAAGTTAATAGCAGTGATTTCAGAGAAAATTGAAAAAGAAACTTTTTCCAAGTACAGGAGGAAGCTCATTCAATTGTTGTGCACGTGCTTAGTGTTATGTACAATAATTGGCTATTGCTCATTTGAGTAGAATGTTAGTTCTATATTCTACTAAAATGACTAGGTATTGATCGTTTAGTAATGTTTCCAAGAACATTAATCACATACGACATACCAAACGTCTTTGAAATAATGAATAATCTCTAAAATTGATTTGGGATCGTCATCTTATTTTAATATATTGTTGGTTTGGCCAAAACAACACTTATAAATTTTATATGTATGTATGTTGATGGAATTAAGATATGATACTGATCTTTGTTACTTTTTCGCTTCATTAATGATAGTATAGTGTTTTTTATGTATAAACAATAGGAGTCAGGTTTTCGGAACTTCCATCTGACAAATATATATAATCCATCTCATCGAAAATCTTGGATATAATTTATAATAGCTTGGTAAATAAATGGCGGGAGAATCAGTATATTGCTTTCCGTATGCGACCCAGTTTCTTGCTTATATAGTAGAATAAAGATTTGAGATAAAATCAGTTTCATCATCAGATTCTTCTTCCTCATTCCAACAGGGATCACAACTATTTACTCTACGGATATGAAAAGGACTGGTCGAGCAACTGCAGTTTAATCTTCCTTTTAGTTCAAGGGGAATTTTAACAGAAACAGAAAATGTCAGAGTTTTACTGCCCCTTTTTCCATGCTAAGCTTTATCAAAAGTGTATCTTCAAAGAGTATAGGATTTTTAATAAGAACTAGATCAAGTGTTGATTCTATTCTTAAGACTTTCATTTCTTGGTACAAATGCTACGAACACTAGAATTTCAATACAGTCCAATGTCTGCGGGAGCTGGGTGCCATCAACTTTTTGCTCTTCCCAAACTGCAATCTTTTATTAAATTGCAATGGGATAATTTTTTATTTATGGACAAAAAGATTAAGCAGGCATTGCGTAGTACCGATGAAAGTTATTCTACGGATCATTGTTTTAGAGTTGGTAGTTTTGTCTATGTATAGCTTTGCAATTCATATTATTGGTAAAGAGAATCAGTTCTGTCTTTTAGATGTTGCCCGCCAAATCACAGTTCTTTATTCAAGATAAAGAGGGATATCTTTTTCTTAGCTTAGAGTGAAAAGGAATTTTTCTGTTGCTAGTATTCATTAGTCGTCAGCAAATCGGCGAGAGGATCCCTTCTTAGAGAATGCCTCTGGACCAGCGCTTTCATACTGATTCGTTCTTTAAATTATTAAGGCATCTTCAGTATCCGCTCTTCATGGTTTAGTGTTTTTTTTTTTTTGTTCAATGTCCATTTTATATTTTCTTCCGTAATCATATCCGAGTGTTCTGGGTTCTCTCTGTTATGACTCGTTCTGGGGAAAGTATGTTCTCAGAAGTTGTACTTCCTGAAAATAGAGCGTTAACCAGGAGCTTCATCTTCTCGTTGCATGAGTCTGTCCAATATTATTTTTTTTAAGAGATCCCAATGCTATGCCTTAACAAGGATTTTTCTAAGTGTATAGCTGATTCAATAATTTCCTCTATTTTGCGTCATATTCATACATAGTTGTTTTCACTTTATATTAATTTTAACATTTGTTTGCAGGCACATATTCAAGATCATTCGTAAGTAGATTTCCGTAATTTCTCGTTTCCTTAAAGGCTAAGGCCATCTATATCCTTTGCCAACCAAGATTTGAATAACGATGTATTATGTTTTACACTTAAGCATAAATCTGCTTTAATTCCGTTTACACAAATGCACAGTAGTTTTCCCAGAATAAGCTCTCAGAGTATGTATACAATGTACATATCTTTAAAATAGCTGTTGTTGATTAATATATACATTCGTCGTTTAACTAACCCAATTAGTACTGCCCAAGGATAACGCATTATTAAAGACATGCTGGATTAGAATAACATAACATACAATTGTAATTGTCGTTTCAGGAGTTCAGAAATCACGAAACAATGAGAAACCAGGTGCTGCAGTAATGACCGGCTGATTTTCCAATTACATGTATTTGCAAATGGACTGGAAATCTATTGTTTGCGCAGTGTGTAATTACACTGGTGTGCAATAAAATCCACCTAAAATTAAACTATCAGCTAGGTTCCACATTTCACTTTCACTCGAAATTAAATCTAAATCGACCGAAAATAAAATTCGGTGTTCTAGAATTCACCGCATCGATTTCGATTTCACGTTTTCCGAAATCGATACAAAGTGAAATTGTTGTGTTCCACAAATCGATTTTGTCGATTTTTTATTGATTTCAAATCGATTGTACATATTAAATGTGAAATAGTGGAAACGAAGAGACGCGATTAAAAATATGATTACAAAATTCCATGGAAAGGTTATCAGCATCTATTTGAATCGATCTAGGATATTTTCTTCGCCAAGAAAACGCAAAAATCGTCTAGCTGACGCGTGCGAATTGAAAATTTTGCAAATAGGACTTGCTTGACAATTTGCAGTACCGCGAAAAAGGTACAAAGACATTAATATGATATGCAGCTACATAAGTATATTTAATAGTAAAAAGTAGCTAACAACAAACTTTAACTTTCCTTTCCTGGCATTTCAATTTCCAATGGGTTTGATTTTTGATATCTACACTTGCATATATCTCTCAGCCTTCGTGTTTTTATTATTTCTTATGCATAATATTTATATTTCTTGGTATGCATTACGGCAGCATTAATACATCACTTATTATAAACAACAATAAATTCAAAAATTCATTTTGAATTCGTGATTTAATCTATTGACTTTAAAAATTAATTCTGAGTTTTTTTAATTCACTGAATTTATTAATTCACTGAATTTATTGCATTCAGTGATTTAAATCCCATTCATTTTAAATTCAGTCACTCAATTTTTAATTTTTGTGTATTAAATTGAATCCTTCCCAATGCGATTGTATTTCGTTTTTCTTCTTTAAGAGAATGGCAACTAAACATTCAAGATCATAAAGGCTATTTGAATTGATTGATTTTATTTAATGGGATTTAAACACTTCTGAATTCTTAATTTATTTTTAATTTAGCGATTTAAGTCAGTGAATGCAAAACGAATTTAGTAATTTAAGTCACTGAATTCAAAATGATGTTGAAACTTTTATTTTTAATTCTTAAGCATATCTTACAAAGTAATCTAAATTTGAATTAGGGCTAAAGTTTTTAGGAGTGCAAAAGGTAAAGCTTTTTAAACACTTATGGAGAAATATTAATTTTTTAGAAAAAATGTTGAGATATTAACTGTAGCTTATAAAAAAAAAGTTTTGTCAAAATTGTGAAAACCGTTTTCTTGAAAATTTGGAAAAACTAAAACCTTTTTATTAGAGGTACTCGCTATAGCATTTATTTTTCCAAATTTTCTTTAAAACGTCTCATACGATTTTGATGAAACTTTGTGTACGTTATACCTGCATAGTTTTCAATATAACTGCATTTCAAGATTTTGGCTTAAGGTGCACATAACAAAGATTTTGTGTTAACGGCTTCTTACAAATTTGGCTGGAATTCCGAAACGGCTTAACTGATTTCATTAATATTTGGTATCGCACATAAGTTAAATATGAAGCACAAGAAGGCCTTTAAGGTTTTTAGCTAAACAACATAAAACCAAAAATATGATGGCACATAATTTCATGACTCAAAATCTGTGTATAGTCCCCTAGTTTGCAACAAGAACAATGTTCGTGCGACCCAGTCATGCATTTTAATTTTTTTTCTTTGGACTAAACTCAATGGGAAAACCACAAAAAATAAAGCAAATACTAGTGTAAAAAAGTGCAATTTTTTCTAAAAACATACTAGGTAACAATTTAACTCTTTTTTCTCGAAATTGGTTGATGGTACGATGAAATTTTTATCTTAACATTTTTTTGCATAAAATTCATAGTTTCTGAGAAATTTGCAAAAAACTGAATTTCCCCTCCAAAAAAAAAAATTAGCTCCGGGCCAAATCATGGGTACTTTTGAGGATTTGCTCAAGACATAAAAACAAAGGTCTCGAGCAAAATTCAGCTTTGTCCGAATTATTTCGTAATTTTGCATTTTTTTGTCTAATTTTCCTGGGCTAGGTCGCCTCATTCAGTAATAATTGTATGTAGGTGAAGTGCAGAACCTTAAGCTGAGATTTTTAAACACCCTTGTAAAAGTAGTGGACAAAGATAGTTAAGGCTTTCAAAAATAGCCACGTGAAATTGAGTTCACAAATATAAAAGTTTGTATAGAAGACGCAAAAGTTGATATAAAGTTGAATGAATCCAGCAAAACGAACATGGCTTTTGCAAAAGTTTTTCTTTCATAATTCTGGGAGATAAAATATTAATAAACTTCCAGAAAAATTTAAAATTTCAAGTGCAACACGTCTTTTGAAATTTTCACGAAAAAAAACATTTATCGCTTGAATAGTCAGAGACAACACTTTATATTAGATTCATCGTTAAAGATACACAAATGAAGATTAGGAAACCTACGAACGAAAATGCCTTGGTTGCATAAGTATTAAAATTTTATTATCGTTTAGGAACACCATTTTTCGTTTAAATATTTTTATGTAGTTTATTTTGCAGACCATCATTAAAACTATCTACCACTGCAGAAAATTTCGAAATTTATTATCAAATTAAACCATTTTCCATTTTGTATGAGATAATCATTCAAATATAAAATGCACAAAATAAATCAATGGATATGTTCATTTTTCAGGTATTCATCACTCCAGGGCAGTTAGAGTGCATAAATTAATATACAAAAAGGCTTTTATATTCAGCGATGCAAGAAAATAAATTTTCAATAAAGCTAACCACATTCGTTTATCTGTTGCAGAATAATGCATTTATTTTTAATGTACAAACATTAAATTCGTGAAAGCTTTCGATTTAAATTTAATTCCGAATAAAACAAAACCAGAATAAACTGGTCAAACAAATCCAGGATATATTTTAACTACAGGTAGTCTTCGGTTTTGCAGTTGCAATTAAATTATATATTTAGCATTTAGCAGATAATTTTTTGTTAAAGTGCATTATTATGAAATGAAAATATCTGTTGTGAGCTGAACTGACAGTGACCTCTGGTTTAAATAAAAAAAATGTTGATGCTGAAGTAGCAATAACGGAAATGAAAATTGGGAATTTCTGTCTTTGTGGACTTTTTTCAAAACTCACCATCATCATTCATTTGACATCAAAAACAGGATTCCTGTCAATTTTTCTCCATTCATTTGATTTTCTTCCATTTCCATTTTTTTGCAAAAATTTAAAGATACCTACAGTATGCAAACAAATTAAAAATTAAATTTTCTCGAAAAAGAATGCAAACGAATGAAAAGAATCCATGAAAATCAAATGATTGCATTCAATTGATCTGAAAATTGCTATTGTTATTGCAATTTTTGAAGTTGAAATCTTAAAGTGATGTCAAATGAATGTAATCCTATTATTGAAGTTATTAAATATTGCGTTCACAAAAGATTGCATTTTTTTACAACCCTACTAAACATTTTTTTTAATTATGCAAACCAAATGGTAACTTACTTAGAAAGTTTTTAATTTATTTATTCCAGGAACTTATTGACACCAAACTCGACATCTTGCGGCAGTAAATTGAGTATTTTATTTCGGAAACGGAAGATTGATGCGTATCAGTGATGCAAATCGACTTTTTTCGATTGTATACTGAACGCTGAAACAAAATTGTACTGAAAAAGTACAAAAAATACTGGGATTTTGAGAATGGATAACAAGACAAACGCACAAATTCGAATAAAATTTATTTATTAAAAATAACAAAAAACAAAAACAATTAATTTTAAATAAAATAAAAGTAAAATAAATAAAAACAAAGGAACTTCATTAGGTATTATAGCTAAGTAAATAACGCGGATCCCCGCATCACATTTAGGAGCCAGTTGTAGCTTTCATTGAACCTCATCATTGAATATTTTCATTTTTATTTTAAAGTTTTTCTGCTTATGAGTAAATTCAAACTATCAGATTTATTGTGCCATCAAAATAATCGGTGCTTTTCTTCAATATCTTCAAATTAAAAATGGAAATTTTCGATGATCAGTTTCAATGAATATTATAACTGGTGTCTTAGGGCCACTTGCACGAAAACAAAAGATACATTTATATAATCGCAGTTATCCAGGATTAAATAGATAAATGTGTATTATTTGATTTTACGTTGCACGAATGAAAATACAGCTAACGAAAGATAAAAAAATAAAAATAGGAACGAAACAGAAAACCTACACAAAACAAAAACAACATTTGCTACACACACTAATGCGAACCTCACCGATAGCAACTTCTTGTCAAATTCCATTTGACGGATGTAAAAAGTTCTTCAGAGAAAAATGAGTGGATAAATATTTAAGATTTTGCAACTAGTTTATATTTTTATCGACGGCTAGTGCCTATAATGCATGGATAAATTAGTGGTTAATAATGTCAAAAATGTTTCGTGCAAGTGGGCCTTAGATAACTAAATAATAGTTAGTTAATTAACATTAAACGAGTTTTACTCTAAGAGTTGTTCTTTTTGGAGATGATTATTTGTCACATTTTTATTTAAAAGGTCTTTTTTAATTATAAAACTTTGACAACATTAACTTTTTATAAGGTTTTTGTTTTCTATCAGTGCAAAACACGTTGGAACTTGTAGTCGATTTCTTAATTTAGTTTCGATTATATTTTAATATAACAAAATTCTTTCACGTTTGCTAAAGAATGAGAAACACAAAAGACACCCTGAATAATTCGATGAATATTTTGAAACATAAACTCATTACATTCATTTTTTTTCAAACACCAATTTTTGCCCAGAATTCCGATACAGATACATTTTTTTATTTTCTTAATATATGGACAGTCAGCTAGAGCTCTATATTCGGTTGTTGATTGTTTCAATTTTTTTGTGTTCGTTAGGAAAAAACTTTAGAGCAAATTGAACGATAGAGTTAACTTGACCATCCAATACTGCCCTTTGTGAGAAACTTTTAAGTGCTTTTAAGAAAACGTCATCGAAATCCAAATAATGATTTATTTCTTTAATAAGTTTATCGACAACGTCTGGAAATTTTTATGTGCAGCCTTCGAAGAAAGATTTAAGTTGTGACACACGCAACCATTCACAATAAGGCCGGGGGTGACCTCCTTTAATTTGATTGGACACCATTTATTTTTGCCCATCATAACAGGTTAATTATCTACTTTTTTCCTCGATAATATTTTTGATAGTGTTGAAAATTCCAGAAGCCTTTCCATCCGGGACTTCAGTAAGTGTTAAAAACTTATCATGACACTTTTCGCACAGATTTTTTTTTAAGTTATGTCAGTACTTTTATCTACAACCAATGAAAAGTATTGGCGGTTCGTTATTTCTAAAATAATTTTCGAATTTTCCGGAGCCATTAATTCTTTGACAAATTTTTTGGCCTTTGTGACGATTGATAACCATTTTGTGGACTACTTCTGATGTACTTGCGTACTGAGAAAATCAAATTGTACTGAATTCAGTACAATAGTAAGCCATTTTCTATCGGTGATGCGTATATACATATATTATAGCTATGAAACAGATTTAAAATAAAATTAATGAATGTGCCACAAGAATTTGAGCAAACGGCTTGAAGAGAGATACCTAAAATAAAAGGATGAATTTCTATTCTTCAGGAATCACATAATCATTAAAAAACAAGTCTACCATCGTAATAATATCTAGAGACTTGACCAGATTCTTTGTTGCATGAAATCAATCTTAGATACTTAAAAGAACGCCTATACAAAGATCTCAATATTTCTTTTTCATTTGACCCAATTGTAATACAGCGTTCCACGAGTAACCATCTCAGTCCATAAGTTTTATTTAACTAAATATATGAACGATTTGTCATAAATGACTATTTGATATCTGCTTACGTCGTCGTCAGAAAAAAACTGTAGGCGTATTTTCCTACACTGCTGACCTCTTGTCTAAAAATATTCTAGTTCCACAACATTCTCAATTAAACATTTTTCACACCTATCCATCAATGTCCCGGTCGATTCTCTAAAATTAATGAATAAATAAAATAAACGAACAAACAAAAATCAGCACTGTTTAATTTTTTTGTTAAAAAATATAGCTTTATTTTTCTTTCAAATTATTCCGCACACTACTTAATTTTTTTTAAATAAAATACATACATAAGTATACATTTGAAATTACTATTTTTTCAAAAATATCAGCAGTAAAAATAATTACATTTTTAAATGTTTGCATTTAAAACATTTTAGCATAAATCTACTTTTTTAACACTCACTTATATCAAATAATTTTTTTTTTTAAATAAATAAAATTAAGAATGAAAACAGTATAAAGTTTATTAAATATCCAACAAATCTTAAAAGCTATATTTATTTTTCATAAGTTCATCTTACTTAATTTTTTTAAGTGCAATTGCGATTTAAATCTCTAATGACTGGAAAAAAACAATTTTATTTACAACTTTTATTTTTAATAATATTTACAAATAATATATGAAATTTATTTAATTTATTTATTAAATTGTTTTAATGTTTCCATTATTACTAGTTGGTGTGAAAGTTTTTAAAATTAATCATTTAAATTGGTTGCCTAGGGCTCAATAGTAACCAATATAAATGAGTTTAAATATTATTTATTGTTTATACAAACATTATTTAATTTCCTTTGAGTAATATTTTAATGCTAACATTTATGTTAATCAGAAATTAAAACAAAAAAAGTTTATTGGGATGACAAGAAAGCTAATTCATAATTGAATCAACTCTCTTTTTAATCCATTTTATATTATTTTGGAACACGTTAAACATGAGCCAATATGTTTTTAATTAAATTCGAAAGAAAAATAAACAAAGATGTTTTATCATCAGTGACTCATCTTTATTTTTTTGAAGATATCATATTTTTTATATATAAGAAAATTTCAAAGGCTATGGTACTTAGAAAAAAAAAAACACTCTGATAAACAGTATCTAAATAAATTAATGACATTTTATTTCAATTTCGTATATCATGTTGACCAACCAAACAGTTCATATTTTTTTAAATTTATTAATATTTAAAAAAAAATGAAACATAAAATTAGATTTAATAATATAATAAAAATACATTTTAAAAATATTTTTGAATTTTTTTGTTTTTGATATTTCAAACGATTTTTTTAAGTACTTTTTTGAGAAAAGTTTGTGAAATATTTATTAAGGTCTGAATATCGTTAAGAAACTTTATCATTGCCAACAAATCGTACGTGCAAAATTTCATATTTTTTTTCAAGAAAAAAATGGATTTTCATTTAGGACAACTCCGCTCAAGACAATTTTCGACGTCAATTTCAGAACCACTTGCTACTTTATTCTGATGCCAGTACAAAGAAAAAAGATTTTAACTTCATAACAATAATGTGTGTTTTTCACTTCAATCCAAATTTATAGTCCTTGATCCTTGCACACTTATGGACAGTCCCAGTTTCACAGTGAGGGTTTAAACTTCGGTTTCGCTTTAAACTTTCGTTTTTCAATATTTCGGCTTTGCCAACTGCGTTAAGGAAACTGGGAGTTTGATTTTTACTTTGAAACCGAACGAGTTAAACTTAAAGTTTAAACTTTCGTTGGGACTTGGTAAAACTACAGTTTAAACTTTAAACTCTCACTGCCAAACTGAAAATCAGTGTCTTATAAAATTTCCTTAAAGCATAGATTTTTAAATTATAAATTTAAGGATAAGATACTGACACATTTGTAAAAAATTGAGTTTGGAAAAAAATCGACAAAAATAAATTAATGTGCAGCTTATTACCAGAGTATCCTTAAAATAATGTAGCTAACAGAAAACCGACAAGTACTCGTCTTTCCTAAATCAAACGCAAAAACATTGAAATATAAATAAGTTAATATAAAAATATAAATATTTTTAAATAAGTTGTTATGATGTAATGATCCACGACTGAGTGTTATTAAATTTGTTTACCAGTATCCACAGTTAGAAAAGAAAAATTTGGCGGGTTCTTAAATAAGGAGTACGAGTTGCGTGAAGAAGGGTAACCCTGTCAATATGATCATATTCTGACAACCAATGTATCTTAAAATCTTTTTTTTTTTAATTTCTGTATTAATAAAATTATTGTTTAAAACCAACACCAGAAACACCACGGAATTTAATTGTATTTATTTAAGATGAATATAATAAAATATGATAAATTATAAGATACTTTTCTTCAATTGATAACCATTCCTTGCCACAAAAAATATAATTTCTGTAATATGAACAGTTCACTGTAGTTTGTTTTCTAAAGATCTTCTTGGAGTCTTTGAAATTAGTAATATTAACCAATGTTTAGACAGAAAACAGAATACATATAATTATACACTGTGTATCATTTATACCTAGCATTTTTGTTTACAAACAATTTCACAAGCTTAACACTTATTGCAGAACATCAAGAAGTTAAAAATATTCTATAATTTTTTGTTATTATATATTTTATTACCTTATTATTAATGCCTCTAATTTTTTAAGCTAATTTAATTTCTGTTAAATAATATTTTTACATTACAAATTTAACTGCCTAATAAGTCTTTAATTTAAAAAAAAAAACTCACACCATGCTTATGGAAGTACACAAGACTCAATTATTTATCACTTTCAGTTTAATAATAATAATATAATTAATTTATGCATTTACAAAAATATTTAAAACTAAAAACCACCAACTGGTTCAAATTATTCAGACATGACTGTCTTTTACTATTTCTACATTATTGTTAGCAATTTCTCTTCTCTTGCGGGAGAAAGAGAAACAATTCTTTTACAACTAGAGCACAGTTTCATTTGTAAACGTCCTTGGTCCATTTACAATAGAATACTTAGATGAAGCATCTTTTTTCACAGCCACCCGATCCAGGAACATCTCTTTGAATGTCTCTCTAAACTGGCGTGACATGCCACAATAGATTCCGAAATTAATCGGATAACTCACAACAAGGAAGAAATTCGCAAATAAAATGCAAATATTCGCAATGCGATAATCAAGGAATTCTGTAATTGCCGACGATATGATATGCAATACAGTTAGAATGCAGAGTGGTATCTCAGCCATTAGGAATACAGTGACGACAACAATTAGCATTAATGTGGTGCAATTGGCTTCACGTAGCTTTTTGGATTCCTTTTTGCGGTTTTCCCGAAAGAGTGCCTTCCGTCGTTCCTGGGCCTTCCTCATGGCCTTGAATAGCAATATATTTAGGGTAACCAAAATGATGCACGGTATCAGATGCACGAAGAATACGCGAAAGCTGAAGTATATCAGATAATAGACATCCACACCGACATAGTCCTCGACCAGTTTGGACGTTTCCATGTGGCAAACTTCCACTTGATTGCCATTCCATTCGATGTTGAGTGGTTGATAGGTTCGCTCGAAAAATCTTGTGCTCTGATGGATGAACGCAGCTAGGCAGATGAAGAAGGTACAGCGTTTGACACGTGCCATGGTGCACCAAGTACGTGCCATTGGAGCGTGACAGACATAAATGTATCTGAAAATAAGAAGAACAAAAAAATAAATAAGATAGAAAAGTTGATATTGCAATTTTTTTTGTGTTTAATATGTGAATGGAAAGGACGATGATGATGGGTAAGCTTGCACACGCCTATCTTGTGAGACAAGCAGACATGGGTCAAATGTCAACTAACAATTTTTAGTGCTAGAGCCCTGAGTTGTGATTGTGAGGGACTCGTGGTCAGAGGTCACTTAACTTATTTATTGGAATCGTTTTTCTATCTCTTGAAGGTTCAATAACTTTGTATTAAAAGGACGTATCTTTAACATTTGAATTTAAGAAATAAATCAAGCAAAGATTCTAGTGGTGGTTTGTTGTAATAATTGGGTGGTCTTGTAGTCTGTGTGTGAATTGGGTTGAAATTTTGGGTTTAATTTTCTACCACGACTAAATTTTGACGTTTGGTTCGAGGTGGGATAAAATTTAGCTATTTGCGCTGTGTGATTGGGTTAAAATGAATTTTTAAAAAACACTACTTTGGAAATTCCATCAAGATTTAAGAAATTTCCCTAAAAAAAGTTATTTTTCTTTTTTCAAGTCAACTAATTCTCTATACAAAATCGAACTTGAAAGATACAAAGTTAAAAATTCAGTGTGAAAATGTAACCAAATCTCAATTTACTTATTTTTCTTGGTTTTGCATAGTTTATTTCATATTTTGTAAATCTTTGCAAAAAATCCCTTTATGGATAGTTTGGTTATTTAATAAACACTAGTTTTTACAGCTGTTAAAAAATTCGAAGCAAACAAAAAACAATTATTTCGTATTCTGTTGTTTGCAAAATGAACAACAATTTGAGAAAGTTTTATATATTAATTCTTTGTATTTTTTTTAAATATCTGCGCATTATTTCAAGTAATTTTTTGATCATTCCGTTCTATCCTTATTATTAAATTTTTTTTTTTTTTTCGTTGTGAGACCCTACACAAACAAGAATATTAATATAATTTTGTTTTTCAAATGGATAAGTTCAAACTCACACATATTATATGGTTTCCCAGTACTCTTGACTTTTTTGCATTTACGTTCATCGTTTCACGCTAATAGTTTACCTTTATGATTACAACCAAACGAAAAAAAAAAACATATACAATCTTCTCTATCTATTGGGTTATAGTGGGTTAAACGTCAAATTTTAACCCACTTAGCCTGCTGAACAGCTCGCTAAATTTTAACCCATTTTATTCACCACGCTAGTGTCAAAACTTTACCCATTTAACCAACTTTTAACCCAGTTCACACACGGCCTTACAATAGTTTCCACGATATATGTATTATTTGTATTCATCAGGGTCCTCGTATTCGCAAAGGCTGCTTCTGGTTACAACTATTTGCATCAAATAAATCAATTTGTCTCAAAGTAAAATAATAATACAAAAAGAAATTGTCTTTATTTTCCAATGTTAAAAAACACATGTGTTCACTGTTATTGATGGATAATCTTTTACTTAAAGATAATCTGTCTTAAAAACACATTAGATGTAGTTTTATAAAATATATATAATATAGCTAATACAACTTGCAAGGCAATCCCACCACAGGCATAATATATCGATTAAACACAAGTTGCAGATTGTAGCTACAGGAAATATATCCATGTCATACCTATATTTCTTGGTATACTTTATTTTGCTACTTTACTGCAAGCAGTGCGAATATAACTTCAAACAAAATTCAGAAATAAATTTAAAATTTCCTGTGAATTTCTCGAAAATCCAATCTTATATTGAGGTATCAAAAGAGAATTATAAAGGGTGTCCAATAAGAAGGAGCGATGTTAGCAAAAAATTTCTAGTTGGACATTTTTCTTGAATCACGTTTTTAGTTACACATGAACATGACGTATGAAAGATAATATTATGGCTTCTAGACTAGTCAAGACGTCACTTAGGCCGTGTGCCATTTGCGTTAAAAGTGCTGTTAAATTTGATCCCATGGCTAAATTTTGACACTACTGAGGTGAATATAGATGGCAAAAATTAACCTTGTCAGGAGCTCGTTAAAATTTTAACAAGTGCTTAGTTTTTGACATTTGTTTTGCTGCGTTCATTTGTACATCTTTTTATTAGCCGCGTCGCATCTTTTTTTTATCGATTGTATCCAAAGCGATCTGGATAGCTTCGATTTGAAGAATTTTAAAGCAATTGACACACGGCCTTAAGCATATAAATTCCATCTGTGCCGCACTGCACAAATGTGAAATGAGCTATTGGGCTCAATTTTTCCTCTCCATTTTAGTTTTTCGACATTCAAAACCAAAGTGGATCGGTATGTCTTTTTACCTCTATTAAATTTGTTTAGCACTCATAATTTGTTAAATCGTATAAAAGGTAGTTGTACTAACTGTTCGTAAGAACACCCGTTATAAGCTAAACAATAACGACAGATATACTAATGAACCAAGGGACTATGTATAAGGCCTATGTGTATTTGAATTTTTTTAAAATCATTTCAATATTTCAAAAAACATTTTATAAACTACTAAAATCACAAACAAAACTGCACCCAATTAACTAGTGCGTGTTTGGTTAACATTCTTTTTTAGCAGGAAAACTTTTTTCCTTATAAAAATAAAACATTATTTCACTCAGAGAAAACATCAACAATAATTCAAACTTTCAATTGCTCTTGACGATTTGAATATCATAATTTTCATAATAGAGCTTCTGTGATTCTATACTCTTTATTGACGGACAAACATTTTGATTTTCGCAGAACTCTTTCATACAAAAATATGACAAACCCTTTCTGGTATTTTCTAGGGAAACACAACAAAAATCATGAAATTTAAAATTAATTTAAGTACTGAAATTTTCAAATACCGATAGCCCTTTAAATTTATATAGAAATTTTATCAAAGTTAAATAAAGTTTGAAATTTTTTGAAGCAGTTAGGTTCTAATAATTCAAAAGAATATGAAATCACTGTTTTGTATACGGTCTGTTGATAATTAAAATATTATTAGTATTATTATTAAATTCTCTAATAAGAAAAAAGTCAGTGCAAAATCTTCTAATATTTCACACTTTTTGCACCTATAATCGCAAGTAAAACTTACTGTTCATTCTTATTGAAACACCCTTTCTGAGACCAACGCACCAACAGCGGACATACTAAGAAACGTCAAGGGACTACCTATATGTATGGTCTTTATATTTTATATTTTAAAATCATTTTGATATTTTGAAAACATTTTGATAAAATTCTAAAAGTGCAATGTACAGTAGTACACATTCAACTAATGTAGTGTGTGGTTAATATTATTTTCTTCCAGGAAAACTTTATCCATCAAAGAATCGTTTTTGATATCACTCAGAGAAATCATCAACAATATTTTTAATTTTTAATTCTTTATGGACGAGTTGAATATTATTTTGCAACTTCTATAATTCTGGGTACTCTTTGAAGAACAAACATTTTGATTTTCCCATAAAAATTATGACAACAATTTTTTGTAGTTTCTAGGGAAACACAACGACAATAATATAAATTTAATACTGAATTTAATTAAAGAAAAGTTCAAAGAGGAAAATACTATTGGTTTTGTAATACTTTTTGTTCGTTACCAAAATAAGTTTTTTAGATTAAAATTTCATTTTAATTTAAAGAACAGTCTGTTATAGATATTTTCTTGGTAAAATAAAGGTGGTATAAATTATCATGAAGTATATACAGTATACATCATGATAATTAATATGATTACTCACCTCTGAACTGCTAACACAACCGTTAACCATATAGAGGCAGTATGAAACAATGCTGGTATAACCTGAAAATAAAGAAAATTTGTATTTATAGATATTATAGTAACTGAAATCGAAACGAAAAATTGCAAATTTGTTGTACATAGTTTATTTTTAAATGTAAACGCACCAATTCATTTTAATGACATGATGTAATTTGTTGTGGCAACCAATTTAAGTGTTGCTTTTTTATAGGTTACCTACAGTTAAGAGTTTATATTAAGTGCAATATGTTCCCCCTTTTTATATAAAATTTTTTTAATTAAAGAATTTTCCTATTTTTACTCACTAACAAAAAAAATTTACAAGTGGTTTCACTTTGTTACTATGGGAGATTTTAATACTAAGGTCACTTATGAACTAATAGTCTTATGGTAAAGTAGTTTTACATAATCGATAATAGTTTCGTTTGTTTTTCGGTTGAAAAATGGAGTTATATTAGTTTTTCATTAGTTTCGATTAATATTTTTTGAAAAGTTGTTCTCGTGTATCATATGCTAAAAGTGCTTTTACAAACAAACAAGGCAGACAAATATCTGACCCACTTTGATCGACATCTCTATATTTCTATCGTTAGTAAGAACATATAGTTGGAAACGTGATTAAATTGGTTTCATGCAAATTTGTCTGTGATATAGGTAAATATTGCATCCTGAAAATCATATGAGACTTTATCCTTTTATTTCCGTATCCTGTGCTATATTGTAAGACGATTTAATCGACAAAAGTTGGTTTGGTATATATATCTTTGATAATTAGTACGTAACCATTCAGGCAGGCCTTAAAGCAAAATGTGGTTACCAATTAATTATTTATAAGTTTCTTTGAAAGTAGGAGATAGTATAGGCGTGCATCTGTTGTGTATATCATACTCAACCACAGAAAAATAATCAAATTTGCTTGAATTCGACTTCCGGTGTAGCGTTAAGAAGTTCGAATTAATTTGAGTTAAATTATTTTCATAAAAATGCTTAAAACAAACCCTTCATGTCCTTTCTTAAATTTCTGTTTAATATTTTTCACTTATTTTTCAATTTAATTGCCAATCAAAATTATATATAGTTTCTTTTCAAAATTCAAAGAAATAAATATACGAAAATTAAGGTCTTCAATTTTATCTTCCGAACCATCAGAACCAGAAGATGATACAATTTCAGAGTCCAATTAACTGTAGTTACTCCCTCATTGAATATAATTCCATTTCTCTTATGATGAAGTTGGTTTTTCTTGATTCAGTCTTCAGTTTGCATCCATTGAACCAAATCCTGGAAATGGAATTTACAATTTTCAAAGGCAAACGCATCCACAGCAACAAGTTGTTACATCATCTTTACTGCGTAGAATGAAGATGCATTATTCACCAATCCATCATCACACACAGTGATGATGATGATGATGTACATCTACTCTAAAGCAATATCTACTCATGATGCAGTTTTCCAAAATAAGGACTCATCCCATCATATACATCAGTGCCATACAGATATTTCAGACATCTAAAATAGATTAGATACTTTATCACTGTAGTTTGATTGCATTAGATAATTAAATGCAATTAATTGTTTAAGGTTGAAAGTGTGATTAAAATTTAATTGCATTATTTCTGATGATGACACTACTTAAGAAAGGAATAAAGAAGAGCTCGGTATAATTTTATACAATTTGTTTAAGACTTTCATTTGCTATGAAACACCAGCATAACGATAGAAATTTTGTAAAAAACGAATTGAATTTTCAATTACAAGTAACTAAGCTGCTTGAATAATTATAAGTTTGCCACAAAGTGTAGTTGAGATAGATAAGTGCAGGACGTAGAACTTATAATGAGAGGAATTTTGAATGAGTACAAAAATTCCTTACTACATCGTTTGACAATTAAACATCAAAGTTCCATGTTTTTTAATACTTTTCTACTCAAAAATGAAATGTTTAAAAGTTTTTCACAAAGAAAACTTATATTTTCTTAAAAAGACTTGTGCCAGGGAAACCATTTATGAAATACTGGAATATTAAACTATATAAAAGTTAAAAATAAAAATAATATTTCTAAACACAAATTAAATGAATGATTTTGAAATAGCAGAATGACGGTATGCTCTAAAGAAATAAAATTGATAATGATACAAATTCGATATACTAATATTAAAATTAATTGCATGATACATGCTCTAAGGTTATTGGGTAAATTTTTAAGAGTTTCTAAGTTTTAACTTTGTGCTTAGCGATATGGAAATCATTTCTAATGTAGCTCTTTTAGTACGAGCCCCACTGTAACAGGGTAGAATGTACAATCAAAAGAAGTAAAGCGTTGCCCTTATCACAATCTTTTATTTTCATCATTGAATTAATCTATTCTTTTATTTCCTTACAAAAATAATAGGGCGAATCTGATATTGTTATACTATTGCATTTATTGAAAAGCAAAATAGAATACAAAAAAATGTTTGTGTGTTTGTTTTTTCATTAGTTGTTCATAGAATTGCACATGTGGGCGCTCATCGATCAATTGGTGATTAAACTATTTGGAAGCGACGAGAATTGTTGCATTTAGGCGCCTTGCCTAAAGTGGAGCAACAACAGCATTTTATCATTGTGTGAACGGTGACGTTGAAAAATTATTATTTACTTCAAAAATTATTAATTGGTAGTTTAAATTAAAAGAAGAGTTTTTATATTGGGGAAAATCGACTATCTAAAACCGCTTTACCAATTTTAAAGAAATTTTATATTAAAGGAGTTCTGCTAAGCCTGATTAATTAATTTTTAAGTTTTCAGTAGCTTGCTACAAGAGTAAGTTCGTGCGACCCAGTCGTGCCCTCTATTTTCGGTGTTTATTAACAAGCAACAATTAAAATTATGTTTGCTGATGATGTTCAACTATTTTCGAATTGTCTCTTGGACATTTTATTATTCAACAGAGTTCTATATGAAGACATTGCAAAAATAGCCTGTAGAATCAGTAATGACGTGGCAAAGTGAGAAATTAGAAAACCATGTTATTCAAGAACTGACTCTTTATTTCTTAATTTGCATGTTAGAGCAATGATAAGTTGCATGTACATGATCATGATCATACCATATATTTTAAGTAGATAATATTACATAGAGAAATTATACGGTTTTATATAAATTTAAATAAAGTCATGTTTCTAATCTTACAGTAAATATATACATTTAGTAAATAATACGGTGCTAATAAATACGATAGTGCAAATATATACATGAATATACCTCTGAGAATAATTATTACACAAATTAAAGCCTACAAACCTCATTGTAAAATCACCTTAATTTTTCTATTTTTCTTCTTGTGTACCCAAATCACCCTGTACCGTACTGCGTAAACAAACAAATTGCAAGCGTTAATAAAAAAAACTTTGTTTTTAATCCTGCAGCAAATGTCTTTCATTATCAAAACATTCAACAAAAGTACTTTTAAATTATTGTTATTTAAAATTGCATGCAATTTCATTTAAAGTATATGGTTAACAATCTAATACTAAAAACAAATTTACAACTTTAAATTGGTATGCTTAAAAAACTTTTTTTTGATTTCAAACACAAAAAACACACATTTTCGTCTTAACTGCCAAAAACAGATAAGCGTGATATAAAGTAGTATATCCTGGAAACAGTTCAAACTAAAGATACTCCTTATGCACATGCAGAGTTTAAAATTGAAATTTCCTAAATGAAAATTGCAAACTCAAAGCATTATATTTATATGGGCGGTCGGGATTGGGTTTTTCGTGAATTGCAAAAATTACTACAAAAACAACTTTAACAATTTGTGTCAGATAAATAAAACGTTATATCCTGTTACTTATTCATAGAAAAACCATACAAAAGGACTGTATGGTTGAGATTGGAAGATTGCATGTGAAGTTACTACACCAGTTCTATACATAGTCTCATGAGATATGCGTTTGAATAAAATACAAATATAAAAATGTGATGTGAGTGTTTGTCTATGATTTTCTAATCTCAATCAAACATTAAATGATCCTTGAAGTCGCATTTAAAAAAAAAAAAAAAAGATAGAAGACTCAAATTGCTAATTCAAAAACGATGGACGATCCAATTATGTTCCCAATGACCTTTATATCCCTCATTTTGATTGCTCTTTCTAGAAATCAATCACTGAATCAACACACCTATCCCTTAGGTCCTTAACAAAGATTTTTTTTTTTCATTTAAAATGTGTTTACATTTCGCTGAATAACGCAAATCGATTTCTACTGAGAAATGATTGATGAAGTCCCATCTCATTCCTTTCACAGCTCGGCCATTTTTTAATCTGCCTTACCTTCAAACGAACAAAAAAAAAATATTCTTCCCAATCTTAACAAAAAAAGAAAAGAAGAAAAAAAATTTCAAGGACGGGCGCGTGAACAAAATAATAACAAAAAATAATAAAAGATACTATAAACAGAAATCAAAAAGAAATCATCTAAAGTCTGGTGAATAAATAGGCTTGGAAGTATCCAAAGAAAGTAAAAGAAAGCCCATTGAACCGGAAAGATCTGAATGCTTTTTTCAAGGAAGAACAAAAAAAATCACTCGACTCATTATTTGTCCGACCAAGAAATAAAAGGAAACCTCGTTAAATCACCGTCAACGTAAACCTACACGTAAGTTAAGGCAGATAAATCTAACCTTCAAATGCAATTCCAGCTCTGTGACCTGTAAATCTATCCAACACCTCACCCAAGCCCCCGAATCGCCAACCATCATCATCAACGTCTTCACCTCATATATATCTCATTCTGATGTCGATGTTGTCCTTTTGCAAAACAAACTACAAACGTAACCTATAAACTGGAGAAATGTAATCAGATTCCAGTTCGCATTACTTGTGTCCTCTCGGGTGTTTATTGTACATATACATACCTTCGTTTCCCTTTTTGGTTTTGTCACCTCGAAAGTATCTTTAATAAGAACATCGTTTAAAGGAATTAAAGCATGAGATACAAAAAGGAAGACAGAGGATTGGATGTAAGGCTGCGATAACCCTATCCTTTTGCTGATTGTTTTATCTCTGATTAATGAAGATTCCCTGGTTGCCTTATGATAATCCCAAGTGGACTATTTTCAGTGCTTATGAAAGGGTTGTCTAGATACGTGGTTTTTTGGATTGGGTTATTGGATTTTTTTTAATAACTCAGGTGAATTCAACCAAGAGGGAAAGATATATATTTCTAAAAATATCTTTGTGTAATTGACTTGAGAATTGGTGTTAAGAATAATAAGCGAGGAATAAATTGGTGCGTATGTGTAGATGTATGTACGTCTGGTTGCAGAGTCTTGTTTTCTCTTGCTTATTGTTATGGTTGAATTTCCCAAGTCACAACACTGCATGCCTATAAAAAAAAGCAAGGCGCTTCATTCCCATTTGATTACAGTCTTTCGATCTGCCATTTCCATATACCTGTTTTACTTATTATGCTCATGCTAATTTGACAGTTCCACTTTTCTATAAAAAAATAGTTGAAGAGAACATTACAAAAATAAAACCTATCAACTCAGACCGATTGGACATCACCCTGGTTTTAAAGAGTCATTTAAACGATTAAAGTCAATGTGAGATAAGTGTAAATGTACCCCGATTGATACCCTGTAACTTTTTTACCAGTCAACACATAAAAAAATCAGGTTACTGTCAGAGTACAGGCCTATTCAAGAGCTATCCATAAAAACCGATTCCGGACCAATTGTTCTCAATTTCACTAGTTCAGTCAACAGGAGGCGAGATAATCGATAAAATTGATTTCCATTTCCAAAATATTTCGTCAATAACTTTTTATTTAAAAGATCTGTCAAAAATATTTGTTAGACAAAGTTGTAGAAAATTAAACTAATTAAAGTTTTTAAACGACCAATAGAAGTATAGAAAATCGTATTAACGTCTTTTTCAAAATGGCGGACAACGCAGACATTTTTCTTTTGTGTGAACTTTGTGGATTTTTAGACTTTCCAAATGGTACACTTTAATACAAAAATATGATCTTGACTACAGTATCCTTTGAAGAAATTTGTTATTTTTTTCTGGACACCAAAATTGGGACTTAAATTTTTGCCTGGTAAGAAAATTCTTATTTTGACCAAATTCCTGAATAATAAAAGTGCGTAGTAAAAATTACAACTTATTATTAATCCGCGATTTGGTAAAGCATTTGCGAAGTGTTTCTATGGTCGGATTTTGTCTGATTTTAGATATGTTATTCAGAAATTAATTTTGATTAAAAATTAATTTTAAAAAGGTTCAGTTACAATTTTGCACATGTTCAATCACAAATTGACTCGACTATATTTCTAAACGTTTGGTTCTTAAAGCTTGACATCCGATTTCGTACATAATTTAACGAATAACTAAAAATATATTTTCTCAAATATTATCAGGATAGCACAAAAAAAAATATTTGTATTCTTATGTATCAAAATAGTACGCCCCAGTGTACACACTGCACCCAATAAAATATAGCAAATAAATAAAAACAACTACTTTCTCAAAGGATCTAATGGAAAAATTATTAAATTGATATTGTATGTATAAGATAATTCATTGTAACTAGCTGATACGACCGGTGTTGTTTGCTAAAAAAAAATTGGTTCCTGGAACTGCGCTCTCTTACTTGAACCGTAAAAATCAACTAACTCTATCCATTATTAAATTTAGTAAAATGTTTGTAACAGTAAATCAACAATACTTCTTGCACGATGAAATAGTTGGCTATGCCAAAAATTAAACTGAATTTAACTTTCGAAAATGCTTTAAAATTGTATTTATTTTGTTACCCCGTAACTTTTTCAATAAAGCAATATCGAAAAACAACTTTTTTTTGTAGAATTTATTAACATACAAAATGACGAGGATGTATACAAATGAATTTCTTAAAACAAATGAGGGGACGTTTTTAGGTTTCTTAATTTACACAATTTGGCAAAGAAAAGGTTTGCCCGGTAATACAAAATTATTTTATTTTAAATAATGTTTTCGTAACTACTGAGATTTGTATTATAGGCTTTTTTCTTATTCAAATGCAAAAATACAAATGATTTACTTTAACCAGACCGAGTAACTACAAAAGTAGTAAAGATATTTTGGTGTAATTGGACTTTCCTTTCAGGCCAAAAATTATTTTCTTAAAGTATTTATATTCTTCGTACCTTAAAAGTCTAGCAACTCTTAACCGATGTGGTTTGCCAGACTCTTTTTTTATTTTTTTTAAGCAACTGTGTCGAATATCGCAAGTTTTGGACTTATAACACTTTTGCTGAGTGTTTAAAAACTATTAACCAACAGACAGACAGATTTAGCTTACATACTTCTTTACCAAAAAGTTTATAAATAATTTGAATTCTTTGAGTCTAAAGTGTAAACTATTTGTAATGACTCCGTATTTAACTATTATGCCCAATTAATATTTCTTCCAATCAATTTCTTCAAAAACTTCTGTATAATATAAGCAGTTAAATCCTACGGCTAAGACAAAAACAAAGTGAAACTTTTCTTGCAACCAAATACTGTAAGTTAAATATGAAAAACAAAAAAGTTTAACAATTTCACAAAATGCATCGCTCTTCCTAACACTTCTTATTCAGTTTTCTTTGGCAAAAGTTCTGAAAAAATAATAAGACAGTCGATATAAATCGAGAACATTTCTTGAACTTCTGCCATAATAGTCATATGGGAGAAGCAGCCTGTGATGGCAACGGATTCACCATCATCTTTCATGGTTATGGATGATTACCTTCTTTACTGCCACCAGGAAAAAACTAACTGCGACGACAACGATGTGACGATAAAACTTTGTGACAAAATCCAAGTACCCACTATGTACTTTAACATAATATAATATATAGAAGTCTGCCTGCTGGCTTATGTTGCGATAAAAAATTTAGTCCTTTTTTCAGAGACTCTGTGTGGTTGCGGGTGTTGAAGGAGATGCCCTGTCTTATGCGTCTGTATTGTTTGATGGTTTTGTTTTCATCGTGCAAATTGTTTTCCTTGTTTGGATTATTTTTTTTTAGAACACACATACACACATATAAAATGTCCAAGGGGATCAACAAAAACGATATATTGTTAGACATGATGGTGGCAGCATTAACTAAATCCCAGTTTCTTAGGCATCAACTGCTAATCCATATGGTTATTGTTTGTTGTAAACAATGTTTTCTTTTAATTTTTTTAATTGAAAAGTTTAAATAATAAGAAGAGAGATAAGAGGATATTTCTTATTTTTTAAATAATTTTTTTCTTAGTTCTATTTTTTGTTATTCCCAGTTACGAGTTATATTTTTTTTCCCTAAAGTTAGAAAACAAAAGATTTAAAAAGTTTTGTTGTATTTTTTTCTTTAAAATTGTTGAAAAAAAAAAGAGCAGTGTCCTGTGAATTTCTTTGTCATTTATTTCGTAATGGAATTTTATTTTCTCACAAATTTTTCTTCATATCAGATTAAATTTTCTTATTGATTTTTGATATCAAAGAGTCTTTACAGAAATTCAGAACAATAGTCTAGCTTTGATTACTTTTAGGTGTTCGTTGGAAATTTTATTTTTATGTTAGCAAACGTTTAATTAGATTTTATATATAATAAAATGGTACACGTACCTCAGTACACCTGCTTTTATGGGGGAGTTAGTGAAGAGTTTATTAATTTAAAGTATACAACTTAATGAAATTCTTTTGTAATAACATACTACATTTTTAAATTTCATAATTAATAATCAAAAATTCCTAATTCACATTTCAGTGGAAATATTCAAATGAGTTAGCTCGAAATTCATTTCTAAATTGTAAACAAACATAAAGTTACTGTAGAAAATAAAACAATAGAAGTTGACCACCTAAATTTGTTTAGGAGCTTTGACAGGAGGTGTAATTATAAATCTACGGGCTTATAAAAACCTAAAATGTGTTGTTTTTTTTTGTGTTTCATTTTATGAGTATTCGCATAAGTTTTAAATAAAAAATTGATATTTTAGTTCAGAGTCACTTTAATTTGGCCTGTCACAAATCAGTAACAAATAAGAATTTTCGAAAAAATGATGATGATTGAAAATAGGAAAAAAAAGTCAACTTGAAAGTTTTACTTCTTGATACAAAGAAAAAAAAAATGAATATTTTGATACCAATTCTATACATATACTAATATGATAATTAATTTAAAAATTGTTTTTACTTTTAGCAAGACTTTATTTTTTTTTGCGGTTTCATCTAACTAAATATTCTTTTTTACGGGTGAAACTATATTTTTTGCATTCGCAAATGATTTTCCAATAAGTTATTAATATGATTTTTTTGTACGAAGACTAGTTTTTAACATATCACCCCGAAGTCAAAAAATTATTGGACAAGGAGCCTGTTAAGTTATTTTTCTACTTTGGCAAAACTTAATTGAATAAAAAAAATAATTTTCGTAATTTGTTAATAACTTTTTATGCTTGCAAAAAAAGTGGTAGACTTTTTCTTTCCTTATTTTTACTCACCAAAAGAAAATTGTTAAAAGTGGTTTCAACTTGTAATTAATTTGAGATGTTAATTCGATGAGAATGTCGAACAAGACAAATTCTATACATTATGTTTATGTTTAAGGAAACTCAGATACTAAGCTCAGATTAAACAATAAGTAGTTAAAATTAAGCTAATAATTTTTCGGAGATTCAAAAAACAAAGCTTCACTTTTGTACCTCGGCAATCAAATGAACGTTGTTGGATGGAAAAAATGTCAAAACTTGGTCGTGGAGACCTTATTTCTGGTCAGATCTCTACGATTTAGTTGGCAAACCACACCAAAGTTGCATTTCCATTTAATAAAGTTTGAGGTGCTTTTATGAGTGTTAAATTAACAAACTTATACAGAGTGGTAGCAGAGAGCTACCAATTATTGTCTTTTGAGATTGTAACTTTTTTTAAAAAAGTCTGTTTACGATACAGTTTTCATTTCAAGAAGAACACTTAATTTAAGGAATCAAGAATCTTCACGAAAAATAATTTATTTACATCGTCCGTCGTTTTTAACTGGTTTTTCAGCTAGTAGATATATAAAAAATGGTTTTGAAAACTTTCATATTAATTTATTTCAGGAAATATTAAAAAAAAAATATATTTTAAAAGACCCTCCATGATTTTTTTATTATTTTAAATACATTGTTTTTTTTTATTCTTTATATTTTAAACTGTTTGAAGATATTTATAAAACGTGCGTATAGCCAAAAGTTAATTTATCCAGTAAATCAATTTTTGAGTTATAACTTTTCTAACTTTTCTTTTAAGGCTACAACAGCCTCGAACAACTAAATGCATTTTTAACGATAAATAATGAATAAAATTATGGATAAAAAATTTAATAAAAATAATAAAAAAATAAAATATATAAAAAAATAAAAGGCACGACTAGGTAATTTTTTTCAAATAATTGAATAAGAAATAATTTTAAAAAAATAATAAAAACAAATAACTTTGAAAATGAGTTTTCCGAGAAAATCGTGGTATGCCAGTAATAATTAAATATTACAATATATTTAACGTTTTTTTTTCAAAATCGTAGGTTCAGTCTTCGAAAAAATCGATTTTTTTCAAACAACTTTTTTAAAATATTTTTTTAAAATTTTGGAGAATGCAAATTTTGGCCAATTAATATTTTTTATGCGAAAAATAAATGTCAAAAAAGATGCATAAATTGGTTTTCAAAATATTCGATTTTCAAAACAAAAAATTGTTTAATTCTTCTTTAAAATAAAATTTTGTAAAAACCCACTCAGTCGTTAAAGAGAAAGTAAAAATTAAAAAAAACCGTTATATGGCAGGTACCGTTAAAACTATTCCTAAATAAATATCGTTCTTGCCATCTTAAAGGCTTTTAGTTTCGTTTTGACTTATGTCAAAGTTTATCAAAATCGTTGGAGCCGTTTTCGAGAAAAACGAGTTTTTTCATAACCGTTATATGGTAGGTACCGTTAGTTTTAGGCCTAGAACAAAAATTCGAAAAACCCCCCTGACTGTCATCTTAAAAATCCTATTTACCGAGTTTAAAGGATATCGGTCCAACCGTTTAGGCTGCAGGTGTGAATGACAGACAGACAGACAGACACACAGGCTATCATCGAAATGTCATGTTTGATTGTTATCTAAAAACTTTTTTTTGCACGAATTCATAAAAAGAGTAGAATATAAAATGATAGTCTTATGTGGTTTTTCATTGGAAACTTCAGAACTGCTCTAAGATTTCAGATTTTTGTTGCCGAATGAAACGCAAAATTTTTTTTTGTTTTATACTTGTGTGTATTATTTTATGTTTGTTCATTCATTGTTTATTTATAAATTGGCGAGAGGGAGAAAAACTAAGTTCGCACTTACTTGAGAAGTTAACAGTCTCACACATTGTTTTAGCGAACATTTTTTTGACGAATGAAACGCAAAATCTAAAAAAGATGAATTTGTCATTTTGAAGTTTCCGTTTTATCAATATTTTCAAGAATTTTTTTTATTTTCTCGCTTGAAATAAACTATTTAAATTTTATTTATTTATAATTTCTTTCTTCGTGATTTTTTTAAATTTAATTTTTGTAAACCTATTTTAGGCTATAGGTCAGTTTTTTTATAATATTTTTTTCTATTGTAAATGCGACGTTTGGATTATGTTTATAGTTTTCTTCAGGCGTTAAATTTGAAAAAGTTATTTGATAAATTAGTTAAATAAAATTAGAATTATACTCACAATAATGTTCTAAAATAAGTATTTAAAAAATTGTTTTGTTTGTTGTTATAATTTGTTTTTTTTTTTGTGATTTTTTTTATTTTATAAGTTTTAAAAAAGATGTTTTGTAGATTCAAAATTATTTTAAATCTGAAATGTATGTGAAAAATTTATTTGTTTTGAAATATTTTTCAAAATTTCGAAACTAAAGATTTATCGATTTTGTTAATAGATTTTTAATATCTTATAACGAATTGACCATTAATTTGACTATTTTAATCGCAATCTGTTCGTCTATTAACAGTGTTTTCTGTATTTTTTATATTTAACATTTCAAACATCATTTTTTTGTTATAATGCTTTTCAGACTGCAAGATTTTAACATTCTTAAAATCAGGTCGATGGTCTTCTTCTATACAATGTTGTTTTTTTGTGAACTTTTATTATTTATATATATGATTTATGACCTGATATTTTTTTTTTTAATAAACAGAGGAGCATTATGTTAACCCTTCTCCAAAACATTTAATTTTTATAGAAAATATCTTATTTGTCTACTATTGCTAAATGTATCCTTTAAATTCGAAAATTCTGAAGTTCGTAATGCGTTAACTGACTTAAATGCTATATGAACATTTCCTTAATTTCTTATTGGTGCAGCTAACAGCTGGTTTGAAAAATGTGTACCATACAGAACACTTGTATTTAAAATATTCTAATAATCCATGTTTCTTTTTAATCATGGGAGAGCGATCAAATACAACTTAATGGATATCCAAAATAATATACCTAATTGTGAATTCACTTAATTGGTTAGATGTTCATCAAATAGCTACGATTATAACATGGACTGACTTAAAAAAACATTTAATTTCTAAGAAATGTTTGTTCAGTAGCACACACGCAATAAAACACCAACAGCTCACAGTTCATCGGTTTTAATTGAAAAGCTTGAATAAGGCAACGGCAAACTGTTTACACAAGCACCTTTAATTAAGGATATACAATTAAATATAATAATATGAGTATAGTGTCAACTAAGTCCATTGTAAAATGCAGTTGTCTGTTCTTATTAATTTCAAATATAAAAGAAAAATATTTAAATACTGAAACCAGCTTTTTAAGTTATTCTTTCTAATAAACAGACTTATTATAAATGAACCGACTTTTGATTTTCTACAAATATCTTAGTGTCATATTTGATTGAAATCTGTTCTTCACGCTCTTAAAAATGTTATTTCTACAAAAAAAAAAAAACATTAATTCAACTGAAATTGATCCTTATGGTCCTATTTATCTAAAAATATACCATTATACGACCTTGGTTGATTCCAAATTACTTTTATTTCTCTGTGCTATTATGTTCCCCCATTAGAAACGACAAACAACCTTCAAAACTCAAGTTGCTTTCAACAAAAAGGTAGATAAATCAAAAAAAGTTACAAATGAGATGGTTTTGTGCTGATGATGAACATTTTAAAATATATAAGGGCAATAAGATATTGCTGAGCCATCAATTTCACCCCTCTAAAAGTTTGAATATCAACGTATGTCTTTTTCTGTGAAAAATTTTGTTTAAACGATGAATATTGTCATTTGGTTGTTATTGTCTATCGGTGCATTCAACTAACACTAATTATTATTTAAAGCAATTAAGTATAAATGTTTGAAAGGATTTAAAAAAAAAGGATGGGTTCTCCATTTGCTACTTCTACATTTTGAAATCTCAAAATGAAAAGAGGTGTTTCTATATAAAAATTAGAATGTCCTTGTGATGATATAATAAGATGTGTTCGTCCTCCACAAAGAATCAACGATTTACCTACATTTATAAAATGTCTCCTTTTACGGTCTCAATAAAAAATACATCTTTAAGCCTTATGCTACCTACGACCTGAAAACGACCAAAGCAACTGTTTATAGAGTGAATTTAGTTGAATTCACCGCAGAAACGACGTCATATCAACAAAAAATTATTAGAGAAAGTTGTCCTCAAACGATATTTTAATATTCATTGAAAGCTTGAGCATACCCCAGAATGGTTTGTCTGTATAGGTATACGGATGGGAGCATAGTTAAAGCTTACAGATCGGAACTAAGGGTTGTATAATAGTATTTTTTTGTTAAAGAACTGTGAATTGACAGGTGAATTGACATCACAAGGTTTTTATGTTGCGTATAAAATAAAGGACACAAATGGGTCGCACATACATACGTATTGCTTTTTATATTATATATTTGTTTACCTATTTATATTTTTTTTGTTTTTCACTTCTGTAAAAAAAACTGTGCAATTTAAAAAAAAAATCGAAGACTAGGAAACAGTTTAATGTCAGTAAAAAATTATTGAAAATAAATTCTTAATTTAATCGAATTGAGAACCAAAGTGAATAAAATTAATGGTTAATTTTTAACTGTATTTATTAATTGGTACCGGTTACAAGATTTTACTTAAACAAAATAATTTCAATTTTCTAATAAAAATTAAAAACATTGAAAATAACTTTTCCAAAAATTTATAAAAATCTTTATATCTACCGAAAAAAAAAATAACGGTAACCATAATTAAGATGGTGGATAATAGGTGAGGTTATTTTAAAGTTCAATAAAGAGAAAAAAAAATTAAAAATTAAAATTCAATTAATTTAAAATTACAATTAATTTAAAATACAAATTAAAAGTTAAAACAAATAATAAAAATTAAAATTAGAATTTAAATTAATGTTAAAATTAATTGGACACGAATATGATATTGAAGTTATGAATATTCTCATTGTTTTTTGATTAGAAATATGTTGGGTCGAGGTTGGGGTACATATATAAATTTACTAAATACCTATCACGTCTGAAACAAATTATGAAAGGTATGATAAATAGCATGATAAATAGAAAGTCAAAATCGCCACACTGACATTTTCCGCCTTTACTATCCTGTTTAATTGTTTTATGCCCAGTTTTACCAAAATACACCTAAAAGCATTTTAGTTAACGGAGTAATAAAATTTGTTGGCATTTTAGCTTAAAATGGTTTGCACCAATATAAGAAGGTGAATTTTTAAAAAATGAGGAAACTTGATGCCAACCCCGGATTTTTATTCACCACTCATGGCTCTCTTTCATTAGAGCAAGTGAGAGGAGAGCATATATCAATCGAAAAATTTCAACGTTATCTTTGTCTTGCATTTTAAGACGCCTTTAAAATTTGTTTGGAGCAAAATGGGACTTTAGTTTATTGGCCCTTTTAAAAATGAAAATGGTTGGTGAAATCGAAAAATGCCATTTTAAGATTTAAAAACCCAATAAATATTTAAAAGAGTTTGGAGAAACTGGCCATTATTATTTTTTTTTTCTAATTTTTTACGATTTCTTAACTTGCCTTTTAATACTTAAAATGCGGTCACAGAAATAAAAAAATAAGTAATTTTTAGAAGTGCCACCCAAGGCAATGCAATAAAACTTACCTCGTTAAATATGAAGTAAGCATAACACGTCGAGACCGGTGATAATGGTTTGTAATGATTCCCAAATGTGTACATGTATGAGAGTCCTGGTGCAGGGAATATAGCTGTTAACATATCGCATAGGGCCATAGCTGAAAGAAAACAAAATACATAATGTAAAATATCCTTTGAATAAAGTTATTTTATGATAAACACATTTTTCTTAGCAGTTAACAACAATAAAATAAGTTGATTAGGTTCGCTACCAGAAAAGGTTTTCAAAAATCTATAGCCCACAAAGGTATATAAAGGTATATCTTCTTTTAAAAACCCACACATTAAAAAAAAAATTCAAAGCTTATGAAACATACAAAAAATCTTTTCTTTATCCGTTTTCAAATAAACTTATCAACTTTGAGACAGTTTGCATTAAAGGCATTATAAGGATCATCTTATCATATAAGATTTAAACGGAGCTTCCTATTGTATACACCTGATTCCCATGTTTGTGCCCGTTTGCCTCTTTTTTGGCTTTTACTTTGTGATGATGATTGTGTTGACTCAGACTCAAGTCTTTTGCAATAAGGCCCTAATTCTCTTGCATTCAATAACGATCGATAAAATATTTTTATGTGTCTTTTATTTTTCAAGAATTATGGGCCTTATTGCGATAGTGATAGTCTATTCGCAAAAAGTCTACTAGACTTTTTTCGATTCTATTAAGCTTTAAGTTGGTATCGCGAAGTACAATGGAATAGAAAAAGCTCTGAGCTTTTAATTCAAATGTCAAAATTCATTCTTTTTTTTTGAAATTTTTACTCACTTGCTTTGTCTATTTTTTAAAAAAGTCGAACAGGAATTTACATATACAGTCACCTAGATCAATGCTTTAAAAGTTAATATAGGCTGTGATCACACTTTTTCGAGTACTCGAGACTGAAGAATTAGTTTGTGTCCGATCATGTCTCAAGATTCAAAATGAAAATTTGTATTTCTTTAAGGAATTCGCAGATTTATAAATATTTGAGAAGGCAAATCTTTCTCCAAACTGAAGGTTATTAAAAATATAATTATGATGGTGCACATCAGTCAATTACTTTTGTAGTTGTAATTTTCACTTCTTATTTTTGAGAATTTTAGTCAGCAACAAAAAAGCCGAATAAGAGATATTTTCAAATTTTTACAAAGATTTAACTAAATTCTCAATTATATTAGAAGAATTTGCATTTTTATTTTTTCGACAAAATTGTCTGAGGCCCAATTTTCATAGTTAAGCCAAAGGAACAAAACCGACTTGGTTACCGATTTAAGTCACGCTACGATTAAATGCTGGCAGTAATGTATTCCAATTCGGCAAGAACCGCTTGAAACTTATTTCCAACTTTCTGACTTAAAATTGTAAGCAAAAGAAAACTATAATAGATACACTTACCTCCCTTAACTTAATTTTCAATTATTATAACCCACATTCATAAGTGAAGACTTTCCAAATATACGATTAGATAAATGAACTAAGCTCTTAAGACTCAATGGATTCTTTAGAATTGTTGGGATAAACCATACACTTAATATTGTAATCCAATATGTTTGTTTTTCTTTCGAAATTCATAACCCGAAAAATGTCTGTGGTTTCCAGTTCAGAAAGATTATCTTTTTTTTTAAATGTTCGTGGTCAAAATTAATTATTATCCTTCGAACAGTGGAAACGTAATCTGCTGAATTTCGACAATGATATATAAATTTTGATTTCTAAACGAAGCATATAGTTTTTCTGTAAGATTGTGGTGTTTTGTAAGTTCCTCTTTTCCCGCAAAACGTTTAAACTATAAAATTTCAACAGCAAAATAACGATGTATTTATTTAAAAGTTATTTTACAAAAAGTTGATAAGTTTAATTATTTGTTTATTCGACATCTGCGAATTAAATTTAAAAACAATATAAGTAAATCTGGCAAACTAATTGGGTTATTTAAACCCTGATTAATCAATATTTGCTTACCTTCTCAGGGTCAGGAAGGTAAAACTTTTCCACTAGCACTACTGCTAATAAATTTGTTTCAGAAATTTAAGGACAAAACTGAGTTAAGAAGACTGATTAATCAGTACCAATGGAAACGTCGCGTCGTGTCGTCGGTAGTAAATATGACAAACAAAAATTAGGGAAGCATGTCTTTTGACTTTAAGTCAGGTAAATAGTCGGTAGAGACAAAATTTGGGTTCCGTAATGCAACAGAATACCTCTCAATTATTGGATATGGTTCGAAAGTCTTTCAGGAGTATTTAAAATATAGCGCGATGGCGGGTGATTTGCATAAACCGCCATTTTCTGTGTACTTTAAAAATATCGAATCAAAACTGAAAGTTGGATCCATCTTTTTTAAGTATTCATAATGTCATGAAAATGTATTTCGTTTTCTTTTGTGATACAACAAAAATAATTACCTTAATTTCTCCTAACCATACAATATCCACGTGCATTATGTACCTACTCTTCATGAACGTGACTTCAAAGCGATTTTATATAGTTTTATAAGAAAATCCCTTTAGGGACAAAGCAACAAGATAGCTATACCGTATATGGAAAAAAAATCCTGTAACACACTTATCGTTCTGATTTCCCAAGGCGACAAAAATAGAGTATCCTATTTCCTCTTTTGAATTGAAAAGATTTTTCGTTTATTTTTAATGCAAATGATTTTTCTTTTTCCGGGATTAAAACAACGATGACTTAAAAGGATACATAAAGGTTTCTGAATGGTAAAGGCACTTGAAATTATAATTTATCTCTTACAAAATTCATTAAAAAAGGTATCCTTTCCAAAAACAAAAAAAAAAAAAAAACCATAGAACCCTTATTCTTAAAGTTATTCTATTAAATTTTTCAACCTTAAATTTTGTTAAAGCAACATACTTTACTTACCCATTAGAACAAAGTTTGTTGGCGTTGCCATGCTGCGTTTGCTTAACACCAGCACGATTGATGAGTTCGAAGTTATCGTGATCATAACCAGGAATGGCATACAATATCCGTATAATGGTATGCTATACGTTAGCAAGGTATCACAGGAGACATTCATATAAGACACATTGTTGTACATCTGCATACAGTCATCAGGTGGCAACTGCATAAAAGATGCATTCCCACTCAGCTCTACATCCACATCTGATAAAGAATCAAATGCCAAGGAATTATTTGACAAACCAAAAGGCTCATCTTCCGAGAGTAAAATCGAATCGTCGACTCTGTCCATGTTCGGTATCATCGAATTATATAATTTCCACACACTGAATTTTTATTATTCAGCTGAAATGTGATGATTTTTTTTCCCTCTATAATGCTCATTTGCATGAAATCATTTTCGCTATATAATATAATATTTAGTATGTGTGTGTGTGTGTGACTTTTAGAGAATTTTTATTCAGGATTTTACGTATCAGGATTTTTCATTTCGGGCTAGCTAAATTATTATTGGAAGCATAATTTTTTGGCTTCCATCAGGGATTTATTATTAATCGACATGTCAATGGTTTATTTTTTATCTCCAGAACCAGAAGGACGAATTCGTATTTATTTTTTGTAGATATAGTAATGGAATGGCATTGTTCAGGATTAAAGTTGAATTTTCGTTGTAATTTTTCTGTAAATAAAATCAAATTGAAAAACAAAATTAATGTTAGTTGAAATTTTGTGGAATATATAATTAGATTTGCAAAAATACAAAGAAACTTGGTAATCAATAATACTCTCACTTTTGTTTTCTCAAAATATAAATTGTGTTTGAGTTTAAATAAAATGAAGGTCAAAGAAATAAAAATTAATTACCTAGTAGGTGCCGGTTATATATTTTTTTTTCTAGCTACTAGGACCATAAACATTGCATTGATAATTTAAACAAAAATGTTTGTTGAAGATTTTTTTGTCTAAAATTGTATTACTAGCAGTACCTACCCGGCTAATTTTTAGTTTGAAAATTATTTTTTTAAAAACTATTTTCAAAAATATTTTTATTTAAAAGGAACATAAAAAATAAATTTCTTGTGATTTAATAAATTTTTTTCTATTTTAAGTAAACTTTTATGAAAATTACCCCTCCTGCCGAAACGGAGGGAGATAGAGCCCTACTCTATAAGATTTTTTTCTTGTCCGAATCCAACCTAATCACCCTGTACATAGATGTGTAAGGTTAATATGGTAATAGTTTCCTTTATATACCTCTCTAACTTGTGGTGACGATATATTTAGCTGTATCCCTCAAAAGTCACTAAGTCCAAATAGGAAGATAATTGACACAATGAATTGAATAAATTAAATGCAACACACTTAAATACTCATTACTGGTTTCCAGGATGCCGTGATATATACAAAACAGAAGACAAACGGACAAAAAGGTTTCAGCACTTGGCCCCAGTCAAATTGAAAATATTATATAATTTCGCTGAACCAAAAGAAAAAGTAGGATTCACCAAGATTTTTTCGACGCAGATAATCTCACATATTCTTTCAATAAAAAACAGATTTTAGTTAATTTTCTCTAGATTACTTTATTTGGGAATGTCCTATAGTCGAGCTGGAATTATAGGAAGGCGACCAGCGGATGATTATTTTGTTGACATATATAGACAGAAAACTATAGCGACTTTCTGACATCCACCATAAAAACTTAAATACCATGATCCATAATTTGTCGAATTAAATTGTTGCATTCCCATAGTTTGCTACTACATCAAGTTTGTGCAACCCAGTGGTGCATTTTACTTAATTTTTTTGTGGATCATGCCTGATGGGCAAACCACAAAAAAAAAACCAAAAGGCGTGAAATACTAGTGAAAAAGTGCAGCACTGATTTTTTGACAGGTTTTCTCGTAATTTCTTGATGTAATGATAAAAAGCTTCAAGACTTTTTTTGTGCAAAGTTGTATAAACTACAATTTTCATTAACATTTTTTTTCTAAAAAATCATAGTTTCCAAGAAACCAGAAAAAAAAAATTTTTGTGGGAAAAATTTCCTAATTTTAAAAACATTAAAAAATTAATATGAGTGAAAAGTTAGAAGATTTTTCACACATTTTTAGTTTAATATTAGCAAAAAATAGTTATTTTCAAAAAAGTTAAAAAAGTTGAAGAAAGGCAGAGAACTGAATTTTTTATAAACTTGGTTAAAACCATGTTTAACGAGAAATACACAGTACACTTTTTAGATCGAAAAACCACAAAATCCGAAATGGCAATATCAAATTTTGTTGTAAAACTGTGGTTTTATAATGTTACCCTATTATTGGAACCTCACTGTGTCGAAAAAATTTATGCTTGAACTCTGATAAAATTCTATTAGTTAATGGACTAAGGGCCAGTCTTTTCAGCTCTGGTTATTTGTAACCCTTGGCTATTTCAGTTGCTAACCATAGATTTTGTATGTGTTTCTAAAATATCAATTAGTTAAATTTAACCATAGCTGAAAAGACTGGCTCTTAGTGGGAATTTATTGAATAAAAGACAAAATGCGACACGATAAGCAAAGAAAAGTACAGGATATAAATTCAGAAATTTACCAGGCAGATTGTAAATAGAAATTAATATGTAATTCATGTTACCAGATCATTTTAAAAACCGTTTTCAAATCTTTGAAGTAATACAGATGACGACAGATATGCGTGGGTATGAGCCCGTGCGTCGTCGTCCCGTCCGGCATTAGCCAAATCAAATAAAGTGCTCTTGGAATTAACTTGAGATTCAAATAGATTGGCATCACTAAGGGAGTCGATTATTCAGTGTTTCTTCAAAAAGGTTGTTGGTTAATTCACACTTCTTAACTGGGTTTATTTTTGTCTAAAATAATTACCTAATTGAATTTATTTTCAGAGAACGTGGCGACCGGTGCTTTAACTTTTTTTTTTAACGTACAAACGAATGTCGGAGAAATCATAGTAAGACATTTTTATATTTACGAAAATAGTTTAAATTATAGTTGGAGTATTTTTCTCATATTTAATTTAATTTTTATTAAATTGCAAAACAAAAAATAATTTTCCCTTTAGCCTTTGACCAATTAACTTTTGTATACAAAAGCATAAAACTTGAATAGTCATGTGTGTGGAAAATTTCAAGAGTGTAGGAATTCCTTCCATATGACCACCTGCCATTTCCACATTCGCAAGGTATTTATTTTAATACTTTGATTTTCTCAAAAGAAAATCTAAGTCTTCCAGGCTTCCTTCTTAATTTATTCAAACAAATATAATAGAACATGCAATTTCCTAACCTCAATGGAAAATGCATCCATATGGAAATTTTGTGTGCACACAAGTTAATCCTAACAAAATTCATGAAGGTACACATTCATGCTATGCCAAATACTTGAGCTTTCATTTCCTAAAAACAAACAAAGGATAAAAATCCTTTTGATCCCGAATTCCAGCAAAATATTTTGTACGAGAAAAATAAACGTACTTTTCAAACAAAATGTTTTTCAGGGGGAAATGAAGATAACTTTAAGGAAGACTTTGCAATGAATATACCATTTTAAAATTCAAGATTTATCTCAGATCTTTTAATCATAGAATGAGCTTACAAAATTCTGGAATTTCAAAAATCAGAGAATGTCCGCAGGGTCACTTTTATAAATGGATTATTTTTGATAAGAATTTTATCATTTTCAAATGTACAGTACCCATTACTTATAAGAATTTTTTTTTTTTTTGTAAATTCGTTGAATTCATAATTTTCTAAATATTCAACACTGTTTATGCATCTGACAGTGAAATGAAGCTAGAAGGTATTTTGTGTTTTGTGTTATCTCCCCTATATTTCTTTAACAAAAGGACATTCATATATTGATATGAGAATTGTAAGAAATGGACAAACAAGGAACGAAGAAAATTATCTTTTGATTACATTTTGAAATTCACTGACAAAACATCAAACTAAAACTTCGTAGTAATTTATTTTTGATCAAAATACTGACATGTTTGGAAAAGTACTTAAGAGTTGTTTTAAAATTTTACAACTTTACCAGTTAGTATTCTGTAGAAACTGCCTGGATTAGGAAGTGGAGGTAAGCATATTCTCCAACTTCTCTGCTAATGTTCTAAACGTATGATAAACGTATACATTATAAAAAATTATTTTCTTTATCTGATTTGAGCTGTGGCTATAACGTCCCCGTTCATATAATTCGTTAGATTTTTAAATAATATAATTTCTTACTTACAAAATTATGATAATAAGAAACAAAAAAATTATAAATATAAAGTATATAATTATCCTTGTCAACGTATTTTCTGGGGAACCTTCAACTGTTCAATGACAAAAATAAAAGACAGCACTATCATTAGGAGCACGTAATGTATTTCAGTTAAAGCATTGTATATAAATTTCTATAGTACAACCATGGAGCAGCGCCATCTAAAGAAAGTTGTGAACCGCACATTTGGAGGTTCTTACATTTACTAAGTGTCTATTATATTACCCTAACAATAGTCATCAACAAAACAAATTAATAATATATAATGTATTTTATTGGCTCTAAAATCCATATTTCCTTGACAAGTGTCGTAAACAAAACAAAAATCATATATGTTTACTACTGTTGTCAGGGTTACAGAATAGAGAACTAGTAAATGCACAAACCTAAAAATGTGTTATTCACAAGTTTCTTAAGATGGCCAGGCGGTGATTATTCAGCATGAAAATACTATAGAAATGTATATACAATGGTTAAAGTTTGAAATTATTGTATTAAGTAATAATCTTATTTTCGTAACTGAAAATTTATTAAAAATGTAAATAAAAATAACACAGAATTATCGAAAATTGAATGAATGATAAATGTAAAAATAAAATAACATTATTTTTTTATTTTTTGTTGATAAAAAATATCCTTTTCTTTATCTAACCAACATAAAAAACAAAAAGGAAACATAAGTAATTTAATTGATTTGTTAATAATTCATTCAGATTTCAACTATTCGAAAAAAAAGTCCTTAGGGTTAATATGGTTGCTTCACGTGCCAGGCAAGGCAATACAGATTTTATAAAGAGATAATCTGGATATTGAACTCAATCCAATGAAATCAAATGAAAATATACATGAATTGATTTCTTTCGCAGAAGAGAATAAAAAAACAAAAAACAAATAAATGAAAACAAAAGGAATTATGTACATATAAATTAAAATACATTCATCAATATTTCTGTTTTATTTTAATTTTTTAATTTATTACTTTGAAATCAGAGAATTTAATATTGAGATATTGCATTCCACGAATTCTCAGTCATTTAACCAATATTTTCGAATCGATTAAATATTTGTATTGTAGTATTTAAACTCGAAAAAAATTATCAATAAAATTATAAAACAAAAAACTTGAACATCGAATCATTTGGGACAGGATTTATTCCGTGTTTGAATTGGGTTAAAATTTTGGGTTAAATTTTCTAACACGACTAAATTTTTACGTTTGGTTCGAGTTGAGATAAAATTTCTCACGGTGTGCATGTGAAAAAGTTTTTCATAATAAAATTGGATTAAAGCTCAATACCACTAAAAAGGAGACTGATGAAAGGAATTGGCAATCCTTGAAATAGCTATATCTCCAGCCAAAGATAGAAAGAAACGAATAATAAAATTCGTAAACGAGTAAATAAAATTCGTTTAAAAATTGGTGGTAGCGCCTTTAAGTTGTTGTTGTTGTTCAAGCACATTCAATGAAAATTAACAGAATGGTCAGTAATAAAAACTGACATTCTAGTACGAATAGTACAATATAACAACAATAATAAAATAAAATTTAGCTATTTGCTGTGTGAATTGGGTTAAAGAGGATTTTTAACAAACACTAATTTGGCTAAAATTCATTCAAGATTAAAGAAAATTCCCTGAAAACAAAATTGTTTTTTCTTTTTAATTTAGTTATTCAAAATCCAACTTGAATGATACAAAGTTAAAAATTCGGTCTGAAAAATGTAACAAAATCTCAATTTTACTTATTTTTCTCGGTTTTACATAGTTAATTTCATATTTTGAAACAACAATCCAAAATCATTGCAAAAATCATCCCATTATGGATAGTTTGATTATTCAGTATATGAACACATTTTTCAATGCTGGTAAAAATTTCGAATCAAACAAAAATTAAATGTTTGTTTTCTTTTTTTTTTTTTTTGCAAAATGAACAACAATTTGAGGAAGTGTTTTATATTTATTTTTTGTATTTTTTAAAATATCAGCGCATTATTACAAGGAATTTATTTTGATGTGAAGAAGTCTCCAATTTTATCATTATTTGGAATAGTTTTAAGGTTTTCGTCGTGAGACCATACACAAAAAAAAATATTAATACAGTTTTATTTTTCAATTGGAAAAGTTACTTTTGTTATATAGTTTTCCAGTACTTTGACCTTTTTTGCGTTTACGTTCATCTTTTCGCCTATGTGTAACAAACGAAAAAATAAAAACAAAACAAATACAATCTTCTCTATCTATCTTGAAATGTCAAATTTTAATCCATTTAGCATGCTGCACAGCTCGCTAAATTTTAACTCATTTATTAAAGTTATATATATATAATGTTTTTGTTAAAATACAAATTCTATATACCTAATAAATAAAAATAATTTCAAGTAGGAGACTTAGCATCATAATCTTGTTGGGTATGTTATGTAAGTTGAACTGAAACAAGCGGAAATTCGCATATTGACAAGGTGCTCACTCGTCGTCAACTGATAACTGCAAAGTGAGCATCCACACGAAATGCCATTTTTTTATGGACTAAAGGCCATAAAAAGCTTATTTGAATCAATAATTCAACAAATCCACTAAATTAATTATAAGTCTTCTACTTAGTTGAAATTCTATTTATTTATATATATAGAATTTGTATTATAATAAAAACATTATATATATATATATATATAAATAATATAATATTTATTATAATAAATCACGAGGCAATTAAAAAAAGGATTTATTTTTTTTATTCAGAAATATTTTTTTAATATTTTGTTAATATACAGGGTGAGTCATGAGCAATGCGACAAAATGCTAGGGCGTGTAGGCTGCGTTGAGACAAGAAAAAAATCGTATAGGAGGGGGGGTCTATTCCCCTCCGTTTAGCCGGGAGGGGCAATTTTCGAAAAAACTGACTTAAAATGTGAAAAAAAATTATTTAAAATCAACGGCTTCATTCACAATGCTGTGCGATACGTTTTTGAAAAGTTAATAACTTTTTCTTTCATTTTGTGTTTAAATAAATCTATTCTAAGAAATAGTTTTTGAAATATTAATTTTCAAAGTCAAAATTTTGAAAAAAAAATTGAAAAAAAAATTTCAAATTCATTTTTTTCAAAATTTTACGTAATTAAGTGCTAATTTTAATTTCAAAATTCAATGCTGTTATTAATTTTAAGTCTAAATAAGAAAACCGGATGCAAAAATTTTATGTCGTTCTCAAGAAATTAAAAAAAAACCAAAACCACCTTTTTCTAAGAAAAACATTTATTTTTATTGTAACGAAGCAATTTATTTATTTATTTAGCATTAATCTTAGTTTTTTACTTTTTTTTTAATTGGAGTTTTATGAGAACGTAATAAAATTAAATAGTATTGGAATAACCCTGGATTAATATTATTTTCATTGATAACTTCTGAAAACTGACCTGTCAATATTTTTGCCTTGGCCTGCCCGCAGCCCATGGGTTCTACCTGTTATGGGGACAATAAAACCACATTTTTTTTAATGAAAAAAAAAAAGAAAATTGCAACGCAAGATAAATAAAAAGCATTGCAGTTTTGCTTAGTAATTATTTCAAATTTGAATATTAACTCATTAACACGTAACGATGTCAAGCTCATACACCCGAGAAGAATTAACGGACATGCATTTCTGCTACGGTTTAGCTAATGGTCGAAGTCGTGAAGCCGAAAGACTGTACGCTGAAAGATATCCCGATAGGAGGTGTCCCCATCATAGCACGTTTCCAAGAATCCACCGACGTCTAAGAGATAATGGAGTGCTGGAGCATCGAAGAAGCGAAAGGCCAGTTTCTGATGAGTCAAGAATCTTAGATGAAAGAATTCTGGATTTAGTCCGAAATAATCCCTCCGTCAGTACAAGAAGGATATCCACTATGCTTGGAGTGTCCCAATCTAGAGCATGTCGAGTACTTCGGGCGGAAAATTTACACCCGTACCACTTTACGCCTGTTCAGGAACTCACCTCAAACGACAAGTTATTGAGAACCGAATTTTGTAGAACATTACTACTTAGAAATGAAACCGAACAAAACTATTTTAGAAGAATATTCTGGACGGATGAAGCACAGTTTACTAGGGATGGGGTTACTAACTTCCACAATTTACATTATTGGAGTAGCGCCAATCCACACAAAAAAAAAACAAAACAAATCACAACACCGCTTTAGTTGTAATGTTTGGCTTGGTATTGTTAATTATTATTAATGGAGAATCATACCTGCAATTCCTACGAGACCTTTTACCCGATTTATTAGACAGCGTTCCATTGGTTATAGCAGATACTTTAATCTACCAACAAGATGGTGCTCCAGCACACTACAGCTTACAGGTGAGAAACTGGCTGGATGATCATTTTAGTAACCGTTGGATCGGAAGAAGGGGCCCCACGGGATGGCCGCCTAGGTCACCAGATTTAACTCCCCTAGATTTCTATGCATGGGGATTTATGAAGAATTATGTTTACGAAGTGGAAATAGTATCATTGGAACAACTGAAGGAACGAATTGAAGTCGCTGGAGTCAAATTGCAGGAAAATTTGTCAAGCATAAACTTATGTGAAGCCATTACAAGGAGATATAATCTATGCCTTCTAAACAATGGAGATCATATCGAGAATTTTTTTATAAGTACTTCCAATAAAAAACATAGTAAAAATAAAAGGAATAAAAAAAACTAAAAAAACTAAGATTAATGCTTCTTAAATTGCTTCGTTACAATAAAAATAAATGTTTTTCTTAGAAAAAGGTAGTTTTGGTTTTTTTTTAATTTCTTGAGAACGACATAAAATTTTTGCATCCGGTTTTCTTATTTAGACTTAAAATTAATAACGGCATTGAATTTTGAAATTAAAATTAGCACTTAATTACGTAAAATTTTGAAAAAAATGAATTTGAAATTTTTTTTTCAATTTTTTTTTTCAAAATTTTGACCTTGAAAATTAATATTTCAAAAACTATTTCTTAGAATAGATTTATTTAAACACAGAATGAAAGAAAAAGTTATTGGCTTTTCAAAAACGTATCGCACAGCATTGTGAATGAAGCCGTTGATTTTAAATAATTTTTTTCCCATTTTAAGTCAGTTTTTTCGAAAATTGCCCCTCCCGGCTAAACGGAGGGGAATAGACCCCCCTCCCATACGATTTTTTTCTTGTCTTAACGCAACCTACACGCCCTAGCATTTTGTCGCATTGCTCATGACTCACCCTGTATAAAACTACATTGTTTTTCTGTTTATTGAGAAACCTTTCTTACTAAATTTCAATTGATCCAATGTTATCTTGACGTAAGAAACCACCATTGTATTCAACATAAACTGTTTTATCAAAATCGTTATAGTTGTTTTTAAATTATTTTTTGTTTTAATATCAAATATCTGCTGTTTCAAATTATTTTATTTTTTTCCAAAAAGTTGCATTTTAAAGAAACATTTATAAAAGTGAATTCATAAGATTACTATATTGCTATAAGAAAAAAATAAAAGTAATAAAATTAACACAGTTTTTTTTAATATTTCTTAAGAATTTTTTCATCGTACCAAGTTTAAAGAAATTGAATAACTAACTTACTATTTTGATATTCGTAATATATACAGACAAAATTCAACAGACAAATTTTTTTTCAAATAATTACTCTTACATTATAAAAATATCACAAGTAGAAACCGTGTTTATTTTTCTGATTGTGTTTTTGTGTAGGGATGGGAATGTGGATGGTGTTTCAACAAATCATTCATGCTTTTTTAATACTACTCAAACTTGAGGGTAGACAATTTAAAATAATTGATACTTATGTAACCGCGAAAACATTCAATTTGTTTTATTTATTTTTTTTTTTCTCGAAGAAATATTATAGAAACATCTTTAAGTATTGCGGTAATGCTAAATGTATAGGAGTATTGATTGACAATAAAAAAAAATTAAGCCTCAAGCATATGAACTGATGGATTTCTGATTTAAAAATAGAAATAAATGATTGTTGAAAAAAAAACAATCAATCTGAAAAATTTAAGTTTTAATTGAATACCCTTAGGATTTCCTTGTATATTCGATTTTTTTTTATAAAGATATGGATGGAGGGTATGGCTGATGGACAAATCTTCTATAAATAAAATGTTTGAGAATACATTCTTTTATTATTAATGAATCTTATTAATTGCCCGTAAGGGAAGCTTTATAAAAAATTAATCTAATTTTAAAATAACTTCTACAATTGCAAACATTCCCTTGTTAAGATTCATAAAATTGTTAAGAGAAAAAAACTGTTCAATCTCAAATATCAAATTAAATTATTTGCACTTAATTTTAAATATAAGAACATTCCTTATTTGCTTTTATTTAAAAACAAGAACATTCAATTAATATTTTTAATTAAGCATGTAAAATTTAATGATTTCATATTTTTTTTTTTCAAATACATATTAAGGTAATAAAGTACCTACATATGTTATATTGAAAATAAATTAATTAAGGCAATTTATTCGTCAAAAAAAAAAAAGTTTTGAGTTAACAATAAAACGTGACGTTAAGTTGATAGCGAAATCGAAAAAAATTATTATGAAAATTCTGTCTGTCTGTATGTATAATGTCTATCAGTTTGGTTGTATATCAGTTATACATACCTATACAGCCTAAACGACTTAATCGATAATTTCTTTAAATTTCATTATGTCAAGATTCTAGAGCTTAGAGGAATTTTTTTTTTTGTTTTCTAGCGTGTTTTTTAACTGTACCTGCAATATAGCCCTAAAAGAAAATTCTATTTTGTTTTTAATAAATTTGATTGTGATAAAATGATCTTTATTTTAAATTCAGAGTTAAATTTAATTGTTTGTTATTTATTTTGTTGTTATTTTCTGTGAAATAAAATTCTAAGTAGCTTCATTGATAGGTACATTTAATTTAATATTTAATAATAGACCGAGAGCCCACATCAATTTGTGGGTGTGAATGATAACCCAATATAGTTGGTATCATTCGAATGCACTATAGTTGCAATTTTTTAAAGTCAGCGTCTTGCAGTCCAGAGTGGGGCATTTTCGAGAATGCATTTTTTGCAACAATAAATTTTTTTCGGAAGACAAAATAATATTGACAAGCTTTTAAAATTAATTAAGAAAATTTTGAGCTATAATGTCCCCTGATAGCAAATATGGGTTTCAAAGATGTTTTTCGGTGCGCTTTCTGCAATTTTTTGAATGTGTCTGGCAAGCAGAAATCCCACTGAAAAACGTTTTGCAACACCATATTTCCGATGAGTGGTTTACAAAATTATTTTGTCTATAAAAAAAGAAAATGCACTTTTGATGCAGTCTTTCTCACAAATGCTCCCAACTTCGGACGGCAAGACGCTGACTTTTGAAAATGCCAATTAATGTGCTATCGTCTCATACCAACTTCATTGAGATATCAATCACACAAAAAAAAATCTGTGAGCTCTTAGTCTATAAAGTTTGACCCTCCTAGTTTGACCTCGTACAAGTCGAATTTACAGTTTTTAGTTTTGTTTTTCGTAAAGCGCATCTCTAGTCCTGCCAGTCTTTGGAATACCCGACGCTCAAATCATGTCGTTCTTGAACAAATAAAAGGCATTTTGGTCTCTAAAAGAATGTCTAAGAAAAATATGTATTAAGCTATGAGCACACTACTTGCATAGGTTAAGTCGTTCAGAAGTGACACAATATCTCTTTTGAACGGAGGGATTGAATTCCTTCCCGTATACCGGCAGGACAGTTTTCAACAACAGTTTTTGTTGTTAAATATTTTTTTATGTTTTTTTTTTTACAAATTAGGCCATAATTTCAAGGCAACCTGGATATGTTTTATTAAAATTTGGTATGGTATATTTTAAATAAATATTTGAAAAAACTATCAAGAATGGTACTTAGGTTTAATGATATTCATACCTTACCATACAATGTGTTTGATCTCATATTAAATTCATTTTGAAAGTAATTAGAGTTATGACATTGAGGCTTGTTTCATACTTATGAAATTTCATTAGGTTAGGTCGCTATTGGACTTTTGCAGTTTCGTTTACACACAATGGGTTTTTATTAGGTCTGTATTCGGCAAACTAGAGAAAAAAAAACAACAAACAAAAACAACAAACTTAATTAAACATGAAAAAAACTAAAACAAACCAAATAAGAATCTTGCAAGTGTGAACGCTCTTATTACTTTGTGTGCCGTATAGAGTCCAATAGAGACCCAATAAAAACACAATGAAACTTCATGGTGTCGCAAGAGCATTAGGTGCTATGGGGTTTTTACTAGGTCTCTATTGGGGTCTATTGGGTTCGTATCGGGTCGTTTTTATCGGTTCACACCTTATGAGGCAGAGACGACCTAGTCTAATGAAAGTGTGAAATAAGCCCAAATATAACTGTGAAATAAGCCTAAATGTCACGCCTTAGAACAAATAATTATTATCAGACGAAAAGTAACAGTAAATTTCAATTGATATTGGTTAAAATAAAACTAAACATTCGCTTACTAACTACAAAAGAAATTAACTTTCACTAAAAATCTCTATTAAATTGAATTCATTTAATAAAACGATATCCGTTAAAACAAAATAAAAACAACGTTTAAGAATCTCCTTTGTAAAGTCGTAATAAAGTGCTACACACGTTGCTTAAAGCAATATCTTTAGGACCCACTTAAAGGAACCCCCTGACGAAGGACACACACATTTACCAGCTCCACCAAAAAAAAAGGAAGCAAAAATTAAATTATCCCTAAATGAGAACTCAAAATGGAATGGCTTCATTCTACTGGGAAATGATTTAACGATGAACATTGAAAGACATAAACATAGACGAAAATATATATTATGAAAAAATATCTGAAGGAGACGAAATCAATTTGGAAGAACAAAACAAAAAAAAAAAGTCATCTTTTGATTAAAATGTTTTCTTTTATCTTTTCTGATTGTTCCTAATAAACGACAAAAAATTCTTTTCGTTTGTTAAAGACTATAAAAATTTAAACCATTGATAGCACTCTTGCTTTCTTTTTCTCTCTTAATTTTGTGATGCAAAAAAAAAAAAAAAAAAAAACGTTTTAAATGACAAAAAAAAAATCATGATCTTTTAAGATGTCTTTATAATTGAAAGAGGGATTTTTTGTAATCCTTAATTTTAAATGAAAAATTTTTTTGACAGTGACGTCTTCATTATTCAGGCAATAAAAATGCCAATGAATCCAATTATCAGAGATTATATAATGTCATTAATGATGCTCATATGTTTTGAATTTTATGCCCCGTATTGAAAGGATAGCATTTCGAGGATAATTCGCTATTCTGAAGTTGAATAAGTTAAATCTTTTAAAAAAAATACATTCTTTCCGGAAAATAACATCGTCATAAAAATATCACCCACAGACCATAAATAAAGAAAAAAAAGTCTTAGCCAATTTGTACTCATTCATACTGGTATTATGGTGGTGGCGGTATAAGTAACGCGTAAAACAAAACCCATATAATTTTTTTTTATCTACAAGAATTTTCCATAAAGATACATCATTAGTGTTAATTAATTTTGCGTGCTAAAAACAACCGATGGGCTGATCCTTCTACGCGTATACATATACGGAACAATGTCCTTAATGAACCTTGTTGTGGATGTTCTGTGGTAATAAGTTAACCAGCAACAAACAATATTGGTTGTTATTCAGATGCGGCATTACGGCCAGGCAGCAAACCATGCCAAAAAAAAAAATTAAATAAATCAGATAAGGGCAAAAGGCAAAAGGGAGACCTTTCAGCATAATTAGTTCATTATTATTCAATCAGCGGACGTGACGAGTGTTAAGGAATTATTTAAAGAACATTCTCCTCTAACGAAGTGGTTGAAAATGTTTGTAAATCTTTTATTTTTAATTTAAATTTAAAAAGGACTAAGAGTTAACGCTTATCAATTATAAGGAACATCATGGTTTGAAGTATCGTTATTAATTATTATTTTTTATGTAAAGAACTGCTAGCCATTTGGTGATTTCTAAATATTCTTAAATTTTAACTTGTTATTGAGATGAAATAATATATATTTTATTAGCTAACGACTTTAAAATTTAATTGTCTTACACCAATAATTATTTAATAAAATAAATTGAAAAATTTCACTAACTGTTTGTTGACCGAGTTATAAATTATGAATTGGACTCAAATTTTCGAAAATCCTATAATTTATTTGCATTCAATGTTTATAAATAAACTGCAATAAATTATATTTTTAAATGCTACACAACCAAAACCGTTCAAAAGTTTCTGATGCTTCCAGTATATAAAAGAGAATTGACTGAATGCTATTTCGACTAAAAATTTCATTCCTTAAGCTCTTTCGTATAATTTTAAGTGGCTTGCCAAACCTAAGAATCATTTGAAGAAAAATTGCTTAAAAAATATTTCAGAAATGTTTTCCATTTGTTTAAAAAACATTTCCAGAAATGTTCATTTGGTTTATGGATGCTTTTTGAAGCTATTGTCCAGATCAAAGAAACATTGTTTAAAATTGATTTTTTTACCAATTGTTTACGAATTTTATATTTCGTTTAATGACATTGACGGAATAAGTAATGGTCAAGTAATAAAACTGACATTCTAGTATGAATAGTAAAATAAAACAATAATAATAACTTTAATAGTCTGGTCTGTTACCGATCTTCCAACCTCTCCCCCTTTGATCCGTAATACGAATTGTAGATTCTATCGAAATAAGGTAAGGAGAAAAATGAAGGCGGAACAAAACAGCATAATTAAAGGTACTTAGAAAAATGCTGATTCTCCAAATGCGTTTGATAAACAAATATCACATCTCGACCTGTGACGTCAGTGGTCATAAGCGGTGGAATGCCTAGTGCATACGACTTCGAAGACTGAGCAAATCTGACATGCGTGGGTTCGAATTCTATGGTGTGCATGTAGAAAGTTTTTCATAATAAAATTGGATTAAAGCTCAGCACCACTAATAAGGAGACTGATGATAGGGCCTGGCAACCCTTGAAATAGCTATATCTCCAGCCAAAAAAAAACGTACATTCTAGTATGAATAGTACAATAAAACAATAATAATGTTCAAAATTGTTTCTGAAATGATTCTCATTAGTTTAAAAAAACATTTCGGAAACACATCAGAAATGTTTCTTTTGGTGTGGAAGCTTGAAGAAACATTTTTAAAATATTTCGTGATTTCTATTTTGTCATCCAAGTGACACTTTCTGATTTTCACAACAATAAACATTTAAAGATGTTCTGTTTTGTCCAGACCAAAGAAGCTTTGTAGAAATATTTCTGGGGGCCTACTCTGTATTTCGTTCCGAAAGTGAAATCGTTCGGAAACAAAAAATTTACTTTGTTTTGTTTTTGTAATATGAAAACAAAATACACACAAATTATTCGTTTTCGAAAATTTTCACTTTCGGAACGAAATACAGAGTAGGGCCCCAGATATGCATGTTATATTTTTTTAATTTTCTTCCATTTGTTTTTCAAAAATATAAGAAATATTTCTTTTGTCACATTTTTGAAATGTTTCGTGTTTGCCATTTTTTCATCCAAGTGACGTTCAGATTGCGGCACCAATAAAAAACATAACTTGTGACATTTGCGAAACATTAAAATGTTCATGAAAAAAAGGACGATTACAAAAAGATTGCAAAAATGCTTATCAAGCATCCAGACCAAAGAAGCAATTTGAAAACATTTAAGAAAATTTCGGAAATTTTTCCATTTGTTAATAAACATTTCAGGAACGTTTCTTTTGGTGTGAACTTATGAAGAAACGTTTTTGTAATGTTTCTGGAAGGTTTCGTGTTTTGAATTATTTCATCCATGCGATACTTTCAGTCACAACAATATTTCACTTGCAAAATATTTTGTTTGGGAGCGTTACGCAATTTAAAATCTCGAATACAAAAAATTTGAAAACGAAATCTGGCAAGTTTTTTTTTTTTTTTTTTTTTTATAATGTACACGCGCTCAAGGGGTTCGTTATAGCCCTTTTAATGATAAGTCACAGCGCGAGCGATAGGAATTTAGGGAGGAAGGGAAAGGAGGTGTCGATGAACATTGATCTTGAATGTCTGCAGATCAAAATGGCAAGGAAAAATTGTGCCAGGCAATTCATTCCACATTCGTGTTGTACGGCTAAAGAAAGAATCTCTATATTTCACGGTACGACCGAAATTGGGCTCAAGTGTAAACTGATGAGCGTTCCTAGCAAGACGAGTGTTACGGGAGAAATGTTTAAGGGGTGGAACGCAGCTGGCTACCTCAAGTGAACATTTTTTATAAAAGAACCTGTAAAATAAAGAAAGACAAGAAACATTTCGACGATGTTCGAGTGATGGAAATGTTTCCTCAATGTTTCTCTCTCCTATCAATTTTAACGCCTTTTTCTGAACTCTGTCGAGCAGGTGAAGAAAAGTTTGAGAAGCACCTGCCCAGAGATGGGAATTATACTCGAGTTTAGGGCGTATAAACGCCTTGTAAATTGTAGCCAGATCAGAAGGGGTGAAAAACTTCTTGCATCTATTAAGAAAGCCTAAGCATCTTGCAGCATTCTTAGCAATCTCAAGTATATGATCATTCCAACGAAGGTTGTCACTGATACACATGCCGAGTACTGAAAGCTTTTCGGCCTCCTCGATGCAAGTACCATTCATGGATAATGGCATAGGGGGTATGTTTAACTTTAACGACAAAAGACAGCATTGAGTTTTCGACGCATTAAACTCCACACGATTTCTGATACCCCAATTCACAATGCTGTTTAAATCGGAGTTTAATGAGCTTATCATACGGTGTCGTTGTAATAACACGTCCGAAGGCAAAGGCCGTGAATTATCAAACGTATATGAAACGCTGAGGGTTGAGTCGTCAGCAAAACAATTTAATGGATTAGAAGTCACAGACAAGAGATCATTTATAAAAATGAGAAAGAGAGTCGGAGACAGAACGGAGCCCTGGGGCACACCAGCATTTATTTTGTGGAGATCAGACTTGAAACCGTCTAATACAACTTGTATTGAACGGTCCAGAAGATAGCTTCTAATCCAACGAATAAGAGTATCATCGATACCAAATGCACGCATTTTCGATAAAAGAGCTTCATGCCAAACTCTATCAAACGCCTTTGAAATATCAAGCGCAATAATCTTGCTTTCGCCAAAGCGATGCACAGATTTGTTCCACTGTTCGGTGAGATATGCCATCAGATCACCAGTGGAACGATTGCTACGAAAGCCGCATTGCCGGTCATTTAAAAGCTTCTTGAGCTGACGATTTATCAGCGTTTCCATGACCTTGGAAAGAAGGGACGTAAGTGCAATTGGTCGGTAGGAGGAGGGGGAGGAGGAATCACCTTTTTTAGGCAAGTGTAAAATCTCACAAATCTCACTGTTTTTACGTCGTAAATTGACAATACTTTTTTGAGTACGGGATATTAGTTTTCGAAATTTTAGTTCGCGGGTTTTTGTAATTGCGAGATTCTAAGAAACTGGATTTTGTAATTGCAATATTATGAAAAGCGGTTGTATGTATTTGTGAGATTTTGAAAAAGAGATTTTGAATTGCGATTTCGTATATAAAGATTTCGTAACCAACCAATTTGTTTTACATCGCTAATCGAAAACAGAGAATCAACTTAAAAACATTTAAGAAACATTTAGGAAAAATTTTAACATAATTATAAATGGTTTCGATATGTTTCTTTATACGAGTAAACACGTGTGACCCAGCCTTCTTTAATAAAGAAGTATGATGATACAGTGATTATTGTATTTGAATTTGTTTTGAAGTATAAAAATGCAAATCCGTCCTTTCATTATTTCTAACAAGATTCAATTTCCAACCCAAGAAGAACGTTCCTTTGAATAATTTCTTAATCCTTTTATTGTTTTTGTCAGATCTCAAAAAATTAATTGCCTCCATTTTTTAAAATGGGTTTTTATAAAAAAAAAACAAAACCTTCTTTAATTGCTAAATAAATCTTTATGATTTTTATCAAAAGCGAAAACACAAAAACATCTTTTATAAGGTTTAAACAAAAAATATTTACGATTAGCATAATAATTTTCGCGTTTTTTCAGAAGGTACTCCGCCGCCATAATCAATTGAAAGAGCGCAAGTACTTATTCTAAGATTTTGAATTTTAATAATCTTTCAAGAGAAGATCTTAAACGCGTTTCGCAGCTACACATCATCTAAAAAAAAATTTAAATTTTCACTAAAGAAATTAATTTATTTCTTTCACAACGGATCCTTCTCTTTTTATCCAGATTATACCCCTGCACCTTTATAAAATAATAATTGGTTAATTATACAAGACACGTTCAAAGTTTGTATCTTTATTTTATTTTTCTCAGGGGAAAATATTTTTTGAAGAAAAAAATGGAAACAGTATGTAATTTGTTGGTGTTATTTGCCTGTTTTTTTTTTTTTTTAATAACCTACAGAATTCATAATGGACATGGTTAGGGAACATTTCATACCCAGCTATAATGGCATTGGAAGACAAAAATTATTCGATTCAGTGAACAGAGAGTATATTTTGCCACTTGCGGAAATGCCGACACTAGTAAGTTTTTTTCCCGGAAACATGGACGATGTTTGAGCACGGTGTGTTTTCTTTTTGAAAAGGATATGAAGTAAATGATCTGACCTGACCTACCAGTATTTAAATTAATTAATTTTTCTTTTTTAAGGAGCTACAGACGATTTCCATGACTAAAGTAAAATTGGTTGAACTCCGGGCCAATGCAATTTTAACTTTAAAATGATGCTGGTGATTCTGATGGCAGGAAAGATGTTTTATGGCAATGTGAGTACCTAATTGTGTTAATTATACAAGAAGAATTTACATAATATTAAAGATTTAAATTAATTTTAAAGCCTTTTAACGAATATTATTTAATTCCTACAAATTAAATTCTACTGTTAAAATAAGAATTTCCAGTACCAATATGGTAATATTCTTCGTGATAGTAAACTTTGAAATTAACTCAATAAAAAAAAATCCATATGTGATCCTAATACCTGTCGTAGCGAAGCGGGTAAAAGCATTGAATAAATAAATTTGTATTTATTTAATGTAAAAGTGAAACGAATGGTTGATATTATGCCATATATGCTGGGTCATGTATTGGAAAAAAATATCAACAAAGGACATAATGCCGGTGGCGATGCATCACATCTTCAAAGGCCAACGGTATCAGCCAGTACTGGGCGACAGACACCTGTCGAACTTATCATTTTAAGTTCGCAATATTGGCTCTCGGAAATTACACATCAGGAAATTTTTCAGGGTCAAAATTGACAAAAATAAAAAAGAATCTATTTGGAAAAATTGAGGTAGGTATAATGTATATGAAAACACTCAATTGGGCTGTTTATAGAATTTATGGATATTAAAAAGAAAAAAATTGCTTTAGTTTTCTTCATATACATCAGAGAAAACCAGACGATAAAATAGCAAACAATCCTTAAAATAAAACCGTACGATGCAATGGACCAATAACAACAAGAAATTCAAAATGTGTTTGAAAAAACTGGTATCAGAACATTCTAACGACATGTCAACAGTTTTTTTGACAGCTTTTGGCGAATCGAGACAGATGGAAAAATGTTGTTGCTGCCAATTGCTTCAGATGAAGTTCTACTTAAGGTAAAGTATTAAGGGTAAAATATTATATTATATGAGGTTTTTTATGTTCTTGAATTGCTAATAGTTGATCAAAGTAAAAATCAATTATAGCTCATGAAAATTCTCGTGATAATATAAGTGAAATAGTGCTTCCATTTAAATTTTCAGCAACTACTTACATTAAGACCAAGTATGGGGTTTTTTATTTGTTGGCTCTGAGACATTTTTCTCAAAGTATAAAGTTTAAACTCATGTAAGTGAGCATCTCATTAGAACGTATGTGAAGTGAACTATATCCATAAAGTACACAATTTCAATAATTTTCTTTTTTTTTTTGAATTTTTTTTTTTTGAATTTTGTGTTTGAAAAATAAAAACAATAAAAAGACTAAAAATAGCCAAATTGAATTTTTTGAAGTGGATTATTTATGAATGAAATTCATTGACAATTATTGCTAACTAGATTGGGTTTGGTGTCATCTAGCTGATGAGCCCACCATCAAACCCAGGGCGAATCGCATAGCTTGGAGTGAAGGACACAAAACCTTGAAAAAAAAACGACAATTGCGACCAAATTTACATATGGACCACTAAACAAAAACTTAAAAAAAAGATTATCAGGACACAAATCTGACATTAAAAACAACGCACTACAGAAGACAGCACTAGCAGCACACTGCATCACACTTAACCATTCCCCAAGCTACGACGACATAAAAATTTTACAACGCGAAGAGAACCCAAATAAGAGAATGATAATTGAAACTCTTCACATCATTAATGCCGATAATACAATCAACAGACGTACAGATATGGAGAACGTTAGCCCACAATACAAACACCTGTTAGAGAAAAGAGGGAAAAAAGCTCGCTAACAACTACAATCAAGGAGAATACGTGTTTTATTTGTTTCTTATTTCATTATCAAGTTTTGATTTTACTTGTAAGCTCAGCTTACATATTTATTTTAAAGTGCAATATAAATGTAATATTTGTAAGTCTTCTTTTTTATGTTAATTATATATCGTGAATTGTAACTAATAATTATGTATACAATTATAGATTGCACATCCTGATTCCTGATGATGTCCATATTCATGGACGAAACGTCGAACACAAATTAACTTTGTTTCATTTTTTGACCTGAAGCCCACCTAATAATTCAAAAAGTCAATACCTTTAAATGTAATTAAAATTTTTTTTACAGTTCTCGAAATATTATTAAATGCTTATATAAAACCATAAAAGGTATCAAAATGAGTATAGATGTTTATTGAATAAGACAAATACACCATCGATATCCCTTCACTAATGAATAAAGCACAAGCAAAACCAAACATAAATTGAACTTAACATTAATATATATATATACGTTCACTAATTTAAATATAAAGCCAATTTCCTATCCGCATGGTATTACAATATTTGTTTCCTATAAAAGTTTGGCTAATAACTTGTTTTTCCCTTTTTGCCTGAAATTCTATTCCAGTCTCCCCTGGAGGGCAATTTTATTTCATTAACTGCCCTAACTGCCTCACCACTTCACAAATTGAATGCCTTAAAAACACTGTTATTGCCAAATCAAATGGATTACCATAACTGCTACTATACTGTTTATGTATGTAGTCAAAGGACATTTTATAACACTTGTTGTTGAGTGCGCGCTGCCATCAAATGGTTATTGATATCCGCACCACGAAAAGTCATCAGGATTAGAATTAATTTCGTTGCTATGGCAAATAACACACACATATTATATGTGAAGGGTAAGTTTCGTCAGGATCGTATTACAAGTTTGCTTACATAAAATATTAATCATTGTCGTATTTCATTATGCAACGCTCAAATTCGTGTTTCTAGCCACAGGACTCGAAGTCTCTAAGGGGAGGTTTTTTTTTTTTTTTTTTTTTTTGATTTTTGGTAAAATGATAATTTGGAACGAAATTTTTTTATGCTAGGGTAGCAGCATCCTTGCTATGCGTGGGTTGCCTTCAAAAGCGGAAGGCGTTAACTACATTCACTCAGAAAGGTGAGGTAATTAAATCGAAAAACCAAGTTAATTTGCATTTTCTTTGGAGCTTGAAAATCGCTCAATCGAGATCGAAATGAGAAATCACTTTGATGTGCCTTTGAATTCATGATGATGTTAACCATAAGTCTGCATGGAAATATATGATGTGGTTGATTTTATATTACTAGAGGATTTTCTCACAAAAAAGAATGCGTTTTATGAAAATGATTTATATTTTTGGTTGAAAATATGTGAACTTACTTATACCACAAGTTAAGGTATAATGAAAGCTGAAAATTGCAAACTAAACAATCAATTTTGGTAAAAGTCAGGAGAAACCAGCTTTAAAGAAACTTTGTAGACAAAAATAAATCAATATGAGTAAACAAATCGAATGAAGATGAAATATGATGGATGAATGTTGTCGGAAAATTAAACATTGACTTTGAATAGGTCAAGGCTAATGTTGAAGGATTATCGGAGAATGTTCATTAATCAATAGAAGTCATCTGCATCTGGAAAGAATTATCTGGTAGAAATAAAAACAAAATATGTTCTTTAAGATATCATTCATTTATGTATTTAAGAAAATCGGACGAAAATGTAATATCATGATGGTGGTCTGAAATTTATTTAAGAATTTTGAAAGAAATCGGATTAATATAAAGAGATATTAAAATATGTATGGAAAATTTTTCTAGAAAATGGATACCTATGGTAGTTAAAGGAAAAAGCTTTAATAGGTATTTTTAAAGTAAAAATAATTGGTATAGATGTGTGTACATAAGAAATATTAAATTTCTGGTTCATTGACGCAAATTATAAGCCCATTAATTATCTGTATTACAGTCTGATAATCAATTACTTTTTGTCTGAAAGTATACATAAATATTAAATAAAATGTGTGTTCATTTAAATCTGAGGAAATCATCAAGCATTCGCATTTTTAATAATAGATTCTCTCTTACATCAAGAGAGCCAGTATAAAGTTACATACATCGAAATTCGTTTATCGAAACATGCATTTGATTGATGACCTTTATTTAAGTATAATATCAAAATTAATGGGTTAGATAGAATGTAGGATATCAGTTTCGTAAAATAATGTATGCACTTTGGAAGTTTAATGTATATCTACATATTCAAATAACTAATATGATTTATAATGACTGAGTTACATAAATTTCACTTTGATTATATAATTTATATTTAGGTTGCCGTTAAATTTTACTGCTTTGACTTATTGGTATAGGATTATCGTTTAATATAATTTTTGCTTTAAAGGAAATATTGTACAGTAAAGAAGAAATCATCCTTCTCTCTGCACTTCAATTTATTATTTTAGACTACTCCTCTGAATCTAAACAAAGAGTCAAGGCAACTTGATTTGCGGGCTACTCTGGTAAGGGGAGTACGATTTGAATATCGATAATTTTGTGTAAAGGGTTTCTAAGAAAAAAGCGTTTATAGATTCTAATCAAAATTGTAAACTGTTGATTTTCAGGATTAAAAAATAAAAAAAAATTAAAAAAAAAAACCGTTGCAGAAATTTGCCTGTTTTTTTTTATATATATTGATTTTGCCTAATTTTTCATTTCAAAAAGGATGTTTTGTCATTTTTCTTAGTTTATGTTTTTGGACAGAACAATTTTTATATTGATTTTATAGAAAAAAAATGTATTTTAAATTTTTATTTAAAAAAATCTATTTGGCAACTCTTTTCATAAATTATGATTGTAGTATGTAAGATTTTGTAGATAAAAATGTTTTTTAGCGCTTACTCGCCTTTAATTGATCCAAGCAAAAATATCAAATAATGAGAAGGCGAAAAAGTGGATCCGACAATTCTGTTAGTGTGCTATGTTGTATGAGCCTGTTTAGTCTGGAAGACACGAGAGTTCGTTGGCGAGAGGGGTGAGGTGTTAGTATTGGCGTGAAGCAGCTTCAAATTATTAACATCGGATCCAATTCTAAGTTCACGTTTTTTTCTCATTTTGATCATTATCTGCTTGACTGGCGATGTGTTAGCGTCGCAGTATTTTCATAACTAAGCTAAATGCAGAGTGATTAATTTTTGCAATAGGAAACAAACAGAAGCAATAATAATAATTTATGGAGGATATATTCTTTCATAAAATGCAAAACGATCACATCGTACAACTGTCTCACAAATTCCACAGGCTTCAAGTTAGGCGTCCTCAAATAATTGTGTGTAATCACGAGAGTACTCACCATGCTAGACTCAAATTCCAAGTCCAAACAGACTCTATGTACATAACAAATGTATTATTACACTTACTGACTGCTTAAACTGTTGAACCGATTTTCATTAAACTTTGTGAAACCTCCAGTTTTACAGTGATCGTTTTAACTTAAAGTGTGTTTAGTGCCTGTAAATTATATAGTTTAAACCGAAATTGTGTCCAAAACAAATCGAATAACTTTGATAATTTTTCTAATGTGTTATTTGTTACAAACGCGGTATTGTTTTTTATTGAAATACAGTTAAGGCAAAAAAAAAGGATCCATTTATTTTCGGGTATATTTTCGTCATTCTTCATAAACTTTATCATATCAGTTGAGAAATAATTTTTCTGCATAAACACAAACTGTATAATCTGCCTAAAAATAGTGTTCTTCAACACGGGTTGTTATTAGTTAGGTCGATTACTGTCAATATAAATTCAATTATGAAGTCGATTACTGTCAATATAAATTCAATTATGAAGAGCAATCCTTAAACTGCAGCATGCAATCATACACACAATCCTTCATAAAATAGGATTCATTTTCAAACTCATGCTTTTCTGAAAGAATAAAACTTTTCTTAATTAACTTAAATAACACTCCTTTTAAGACAGTATGTTCAATCCTATCGTTAATTTAAATTCAATCTACCTTCAGATAAAACATCATTATCTCATCATTCTTTGTTTTTCTTTGTGAAAACAATCATATTATGAACATGTGTCTGTCTATGACTAACAAATAATGTTCCACACAAAGAAAACAAAATAAAATGTTAGAAAATTCCATTTTCAATATACTCAGGATCAGGACTCACCTCATTAAGATATTTTCCCCATCGATTGAAGTGTTAATTGTCCTGAAAATCGGCCATTAGCAAAGATGTAATTAAATCTCCCACGCCAAACCACCGCACCCGTCATCAACATGAGATGTTTTGTTGACTTGCACCAAGACCACCCATACACTAAGTCAACACCACTTCAATCTGAAATAAAAGAAAGAAAGAATAACAAAAAAGATAAATTAAATTGTTTTTTGTTTTTAAAGTTCCACACGAAGAGCAATGCAAATAAAAATAAAAAAAAAATATCCTGTCGATGAAAATGAAAAAAAACCAAGGAGTCAAGAGAAATATTTAATATCTCAATTGAACATAATTAGCAAGCAGCCAAGCGCTAACACGTAAGCAATCTGAAGTTGTTTTTTTTGTTCGTTTTGCAGATGGTTTTTGTAAGCAGCCACCTTCTGTCAAAAATAATTCAAAAAAACAATTTTACAATTTATTTAACTATACAACACCCTTAACCCCTCTAAGGAATTCATTCTCATGATACCTTAAATTCTTGCGTGAGAAGTTGCGATTATTTTCTTTGATGCTCGTTATTTCGGGTCGTGTCATTCACCATTCGGTCATTTATACTTAAAAAACACGGGGAGTATCTCATTTTTTTATCCCAAGCACTTTTGTTATTTTTAACCACAGAGTTTTTTGTTTTTTTTTTTTTGATATTTTGTTGAAAACAATTAAATTGCTGTTGTTGATCGATAAATGGGTCCATTAGGTAGGATAAAGATATTATTTGAAGTGGTGGTGGCGTTTGTTTAATTTTTCATTAATTTTTTTTTTATTTTCTCTTAATGTTAAAAAAAAAAATACACTTGAGATGTGAATGAATAGAGAAAAGATGTTTGCGTATCTTGAATCTGGTAAGTCTATTTGAAATGAAATCATCTGTTGCGCCATTAGTTGGAATATAGACTTTAATTGCTGGAGCAAGTTGGATATTATAAGATACTAGAAACCAACTGAACTGGAATCAATTTCACTTTCAGTAATGATTATTGATTTGACTGAGTGAAAAGTGAAGATTTTTATTGGTACTTGAAATAGAAAGAGGCAATGTTTTGAAGAACATTCAAGTATCAATTAGTATTTGAAGTCAATTTTAAGATGATATTAAAGTGGCTGGTGGTAAATACTTTATGCAAATTTATTAACCAAGAACTAATTGATGTCAAATTATAGAAACTTAATTTAAAACACAAAATGGGGATGAGTTATATTAAAGTTGGAAACGTATTCATGTTTGAAAGCTTCATATGAAGTCGCGTGATATAGGTTGCTAGAAGTTACTGAAAATTAATTGCTTCATTATAATTATGTTTTAATTAGCACCTTCTATGGGAATTCAATGTTCAGTAGTTAACACGCGAGCTTATATTAATAATATGTTTTTATAAGATGTAATTAACACAAAAGCATATACCTAAACGACAATGCTTTAAATACCACGCTATATCTTAGAAGGGTGCAATGACATGAAGACATGTATGACAACGGTATTTGTCAGGCTCATTCCAAAAAATTACGAATTTTCCGAGATACACTCACGAATGAAATCACCTAATAACTTTTATTTGCAATCATTTTAAATATCATTGAAATTTGGTTCAATCACTTAAAATATCATGAAGTTAAAAAAAACATATTTTGTATTTATCGATTTAGAAGCAATTTTTTAAATCATTAAAAATAATTGAAATAACGTTAAGTTTTTTTGCAATCTTGCAATCAAAAATTGCAAAATATTTGATCGCAATTTTTCATATTAAAAAAAAAAAGAATTTCATTAATGATTGCAATATTCCAATCATTTATCATAAGTTAATTTATTTAAAATTAAATGCAACCACAAAATGTTTAAATCAATTTAAAAACTGCTTGAAATTATGTGAAATATTGCTTGCAATATTGTATAATCATTGAATCACTAAACTGGCTCATGACAAACCCCTAGGAATTTCCTGTACTACATTGTAATAACCGACCAATTACTGTCTAATACTGAAAAATTTTTCTGACAATCTTTTCAAAATCGATTCAATGATTTTTTTCAAAAAATTCCATTCCCGAAATGTAAAAAGAAATCAAAAAACTCTATTCTATTTTTTCAAAACGTAATTCTGAAATGGTTAATATTTTGTTAATATTTTGGCACAATCGATATATTTTTCTGGCTTCAAACCATTTCTGATCGAGGCACAATTTCCAACATTTCTAGCTTATTTTATGAATAAGTTTTGCTTGGTTCCAACTCTGAGCTTTAAGACATTTAAAGTATTTTTTCCAAAAAAAAATCTGATGCGTAGTTTTCAATAGAACCAGAAATATTCTAAGAAGTAAAGTAAAAAGCGATTTCATCTTCCATGTTCAGTAGATTAAAATTTTTGATTTTATATCTTATATTTGTATGTATGTATACTCAAAGGTCCCAAAAATTAGCCGAAGATTTCTCCGAACCCTAATCCTTTCTTTTTTTTATGATTTATTTCATCAGAATAGATTTTTTTACAATTATTTAAAATAGTTTTCCACCAGATGTTCAGAAGATATATTGTTTGACATTGAAATAACCACTGTGTAAAAATTTTTCATCTGTCCTGATCTTTTGTCGCTTACCCATTTGATTTAGATCAAATTCAAATCACGGAAACAGCATCTGATTTGTCCAGATTGTTTGTAAAAATCTAATCTTCTTTAACTCTCAAATTATTGGCACTAATATCTATTTTTATGAAAACGCTGATAAACAATCAACTTAAATATTGCATCGAACAATTCATAACGACGAAATATATCGTATATGACGGATTTAATGCTGTTTTCATGGCACACATTTATGTTTTCAAGAAAAACCGGAAATTCAGTATTGCGAATAAAAGTTCTTAGGCACTATACAGGAAATAATCGAACCCAGACGACTTCTTTGTGACACACTTTAGAATAAGCAGCCAAAGGATTTGAAAAAGTATTTCTGAATTCGAACTGGTAGAACCAATTTCGTAGAGAAAAATAAATCGGTTCAGGATTAGAATCTTGACCACCGAAATACCGACAATCTGTAAAACATTAATTCTTGAAATCTCAAAATACCGAATAATTTCTGCAACACATTTTACTGAACAGAAATAATAACTCGCCAGACATTTTGAATATTCAGTATAGATAAATATACAGTAAATGACGGATATAAGAAAGTCTCATATAAGAAAAACACGCTTATAAGACAGACATTCCAAAACACCATGCACGTTTCCATAAAGATACGTGTTAAATTTCCCCTATACAATAAAACCGTTTATAAGAAAAACACTGATATAAGAAACTTATTCTGACAAAAATCTGGGTTAATTGCATTTAAAAATTTAACGTTCATAAAAAGTTCCCATTGTAAACATCATACTGATGCTCCCGACGAAGATCTCTGTCTTCCTTTCAAAAAAATTCTGAACCATTTGATCTTTTTTTAGAATTTAGTAAGCAAAAAGTGTTCGTTCAAATAACATGCCTTTTGATAGAAAAATATTTTTTATTTTAACACTTTTATTTATATACCTAAGAAATTATCTTTCTTATAAGCATTTTGTTCATATAAGAAATGTTGTTATTAAATAATTCTATATAAATAATTCTTTATAAGAAAGCACTGATATAAGAAAGAAATTCTTTGGATTTTTTGACTTTCTTATATCCGCCATTTACTGTAGCATCGTTCCTGTCCGTTTTTAAATCGTTTGAGTACTTGTAACAAAGTTGAGTTTATGTATGATGAGCTTGAGCATTTACCCGAAACGTCACTTTTACACGAAATTAAGGCAACAAAAAGTTAATTTGAATAAATAATTCAACGAGTTCAATAAAATAGTGATAGGCGGGTTCTCTTGTCCACATATATTTTCATTAATTTTTTTCAATGTAATTCATATAGAATTTGTATTATAAAACTCTTTATTAAATCTTTTAGAATTTTTAATTCTTTGACTTGTCCAAACAAAGCAACATTTTTTAGTTGAAATTCGAAACTTCTGCATACAACTACGTCATAAATTCACCATACTATGGATATACAAATTTTTGTTCATAACTTTGACCGACCTTAAAAGGAATAAATATTTCTCTTCTATAAATTTCTCTCCTTATTTTAATAAATTTTACACACTCGCATATAATTGAGGACAGGTAAATACTACTGACACGGGTACGTTTTCAGCCCACGTCCTTTAACATTCACCAACGCAATTTTAATGTTCCTTTATCGATTTAAAACAGTTCCCATTCCCAAGGAGAAAAATTGATTGATATTCAACGAGCATAAAACCTGCAAATCTGTATTTATTTTTAAACAAAGGAGTCGTTTATAATTGTTATAACAATACAAAAATACAAAAGGTATAAATTTCGAACGTGTAACGACTTAATAACAAGATTCCGTCCAATTCATCAACCCGATTATGCTAATTTTTTTTTCATTTGTATCCAAAAGGGATTGTCTTTTTTTGTCGAGGCAGCAATTTAACTCAAGATAACACTCTGTCCAAAATGATTGCTGTTCGTCCCTGACTGTACTTCTCTTGAACTTTTACCATCAGATTGACCCAAAAAAAAAAAAATTAAAATACCACACCTTCCTGGACATTTTAGCATAATAATATCGTTTCATCTGCAACAAAATCCTCAGATTCCTTTAATCACGAAATTGTGTCTGTTTACCTAACAATTTGTCGAGATTAAAAGGTGTTTTTTCCTGGAATACAAACAATGAAAAAAGAACTTAAAGGACAAAAATCAAATTTGATTCGGACTATTTAAAACTGAAAAATATGACTTTAACTTTTTCAAGTGGAATTCAGCATAGTTGTTTTATAATTGTGACCCTAACCTTAAGGGGTTTCCATTTAAAAAGAAAGTAAAAAAGGATTAAAATTCTTTTTCCCTAACATATTTCGAATTCTTTGTGTGAATTTAACTAACGGTTTGAGGGAAGTCTATATTATACTCTTTAGTTGAAGGTTTAAACATTATTTCTAAATTTTTTTAACAATTCTAAACCAATATAGGGTAATTTGTACTTGATTGCTGCCAAAAAGGTATAAGGACATCATAAGAATATGAGCTTGATAAGAATATACATAAGACTTTAAAATAAGGTCCAGGTGAGCCATATAGTTTTATAGCTTTATTTTAATGCGAAAAATAAGTATGTTCCCAAGATAAGTTGAGTCAAATTTTCGGATAAGTATTTAAGAGAAAATGATACTCATGTGAGAAAACCTTTAATGCTTTATTAAAATGAAGTTCATGTAATTCTTTAAAAGTTTGAAGGAAAATTTTCCGAAATTCAAGCACGATAAAACAGAATCACCCAAGTGTGTATGCAAGGCAAATTAACAACGCTACCGTACAGTTTACTTCTGTTTAAGGTGTTCAACTTTTAAGACATTTATTTATTCATCCGTTAAAACCAAACGCTACATATTTATGAAATGTAAAAATATAACACTTCAATAAGATGTGTTAAAATTGAATATATTTTAAATTGTCATTAATGATAAAATCAAAAAGGAAAAATTTGTTTAAAAAAAATATCAGATATTGATGAAAATGACGGGAGAATCGCTTTAGTTTTTCAATAATGATTGAGTTCTCGGGGTCCGTGAATGACTATTTATAGTGTCGTACAAAAAGAAAGAGAATCTAACATGAAACTCTGCAAATGTAACCAACTCAGAGCTGGTTGTTTGCGTATAGAATTTATAGTTGGGATATTAAAAGCCAAATAGAAAACAAGCTCTTAATAAATGAAACAAATAATAAGGCGCCTAAGTTACTGCCCTGTGGAATACGAGAAAATTATATTAAATTGGTCAAAACACTCGTTGTAAGAATATTAACATAATAAATTTTAATTCCTATTGTTGTTATATTGTACTATTCGTCGTACTGTAGAATGTCAGTTTTTTATTACTGACCACTCTTCTAATTTCATTTGAATGTTTGAACAACAACAACAACTTAAAGGCGCTACCACCAATTTTTAAACGAATTTTTATTTACTCGTTTACGAATTTTTATAATTCGTTTTTTTTCTATCTTTGGCTGGAGATATAGCTATTTCAAGGAGTGCCAATTCCTTTCAGCAGTCTCCTTTTAGTGGTATCGAGCTTTAATCCAATTTTATTATGAAAAACTTTTTCACATGCACATCATGAGATTCGAACCCACGCTTTCAGATTTACTCGGTCTTCGAAGTCGTATGCACAACGCATTCCACCGCTTATGACCACTGATCACACAGGTCGAGATGTTATGTTTGTTTGTTTTTTCAAACGCATTTGGAGCTTCAACATTTTTCTAAGCGCCTCTAAGTATGTTTTTTTGTTCCGCCTCCATTTTTCTCCTAACCTTATTTAATAGACTACAATTTGTAGCACATATCAAAGGAGGCGAGGTACTTCTAGTGAAAGAACTTTGGAATCTTCAAAAGAAGAAGAATGTAAAATAAATTAGTTACAGTTAGTTTTTTTTTTTATAAAAAATTGATGACTAAAAATTATAACGGAATTGCAGTTGAATGACAGAAGGTTGCAAATACATAATTGTGCATAATAGTTAAGGAATTTTAGTTATAAGGCGGTAGTTTGTTATATGATTCGATGATCATTTTTGGTGAACCAGTATTATAAAATCACTATTTCAAAGCTTATGAAAAATTAAAGTGCTAAAAGACTTTTGTTTATATTTTGCGCGCACTCAAGAGATTTATTATTTGATTTTATATGATTTATATGAAAAAACGTTTTACATCGCAGTAGGAAACCTAAGCATTTCAAAAGTTTTTGATGACGTCAAATATGTGATCATTACACAGAACGTAAGCAAATACCGTGAATGGAAAATTGCTTAGTTTCTTCGATGCAAGTGCAACTCATGGCTAGTGACATCAAAGAACGAATATGAAAAGTTAAGGATGATATCGTCAGCGAAACAGTATGGGAATTATATCATGTTTTCACCAAGCACTTAATCTTGATTTGACCAGATTTATCCATAATCTCCTTTCATATCACTAGATTTACCATACAAATTTAAATCCCAAATCTTCATGATTAAAAATAAATCTCTTATAAATCTCTGGCAAATTACTTAAGACACACCCTATTAGGACTGAACGCTTTCATTTCAAATGTCATTGTAGATGTAAACAGTGAATTTGTCAATAAATTTTGTAAATATTTTTGCTTTTTGTTAATTTTTATCGAAATAAAGTACTTTAATTACATTATTTTGACGGTATATAATGGATTATTAGTGAATTTTGTGAAATAAGTGCATTTTATAGTTATATTAAATATACAAAATTCTGAATAAAATGATTCGGTGTTTTAAAGTTATGAAACCTCTTGTCAAGTAAATCGTTTTATAAATCGATTTGACCGGTTGAAACGCTGCTAATTCTTTTCCTCTCAAAACACGGTTTTATTTTTGGTGGAAACATAACAATAGATGTTTCAGACAGAAGATTATGATCAAAATTAAGATGAGAGTTATCAATGAAACGGAATTATTCATTTCAGTTGGGCTATTAGCAATTTTATAGCGTTATATAGAATATTGATGCACATAATAAATGTAGTTTTAATTAAAAAGAGTGTTTTACTTTTATTTCCTGTGGTTCCTTCTATTCTTCTACGAATTATAGTTATAGGTTGCGTGCTGAAATTCTTTTTTATAAGTTTCTTCAGAGCTTATCGCTGGTTTTTGGGTTCAAAAAACTCATTTTTTAAATAATAGTTCCTCTGCAGGATTGTCCATGCGATGTAAAGTAAGTATATGGGATTAGAGTCACTTGGTGGCTGCTTAAGAAGTTATTTAAAACTGAGAAGTGAATTGAGTAATTATTTAAATAAATCCACTAACTATTTATTTCCTCTACCTTGAAGTTTTGGTATCATTCCATATAAGAACGAGGCCGTTAAAACAAATTCATCCTTCCATATACATATGTATAGACCCATAACTTTAATCCCATACATTTGTGTTGGATCCCAAACCCTTGTGTACAACTAAGCTGCTTTAGAGCTAAATATTTCATCTATAGGTATACTTAAACCACTATTAGTCATGTGAATAATGTTTTCCTCGATCTCTGTTTTAGTTCGAGTGTTTGGGAAAATGTACAAAAATAAGCCAACAATATAGATATTGTTAAAATATATCAATTTCCCCCACGATTTACCATCCCATATGAAAGTCTTGATGTAAACAAAGTCGATGTTTACACAATCGTATGTTTCTCAAAAGCACTTTACATTGTATAATCGCTCTGAATATAATATGTGTACTTGTATATATAGCGACTACCAACTGCACGTGGTAATTTTCCACTCAATAAAACTGCTGTCAACTCGATGCTCCAAAATGATAAACAAAGCAATTTATTAGGCCCATCACTTCAGCTATACTTTAAAAGTACATGCTAAAAATATTATATGATTCTCAATCACCTGCGACTTAGCAAATAGAAAGCATTACTTTAGCAAGTGGATATACAACACTTTCACTTCTCGGGATTTCCATGGAACATGATACCCCTACCATGGTTCAAAAAACAGAACACAAAATCCTAAACTCGTGAGTGAGCGGAAAAAAAACAACACAACCCTTAAGTGGCTAAACGGGTGAATTGAGGTAGAAGACATCATCGTCTCGTAATCCTTTGTTCGCAGGAATCACGTGCTGTTGATAAGACCTATACCCTTCCTGTGCGGAATACAATTTCAAAATTTATTACAAAATTTAATATTATATCCATGCACTTGAGATATTAGGGTTATTTTTTAAAGCGAAACTTTTTATGTAGGCATCCTTATTTTTTTATCCGAGAAACATGTATGAAATTCGAAATGGTTTCATCAAATGACACTTTGATTTAAAACTAATTTCCACAAAAGAATGGGGGGGGGGGGTAATAAAACAAACAAAAAACCTGCAGAACTTCACGAAAAAGTTTTGTTATAAACCACAATTATTCTTGAGTTATTTCCGTCACGTTTAGATAACAGGTATCTTTATATCGAAAGCTTTTAACATGTTGTCTTGAATTTATGAGGCGGAAGAAGAAAATACTAATGAATGATTAATGTGAAATTAAATGTAATATACGATCTCATACACGAAGTCATTAACAATGAGGGATGGTTCAAGCTTTCTTCACAAACATTCTGAACGGCTATAGAAAAAGAAAAGTTTTTTTTTCTAATTAAAAATAATTGTGATATTAAATATCTTTATTATAATGAACTGTAAATAAACCTTATATCAACTATTATTATGTATTTGAAGTTGGAAAAGATATCGAATGGATTCTGAGAAAATGGACTGATAACAATAATTTTTTTTTTTAACTAACTTCAATTTTCTTTTTGTGTTAGTTATAATCTGATAAGATTATAAAGATGGAAATTTTCAAAAGAAAATTTATTTCCATACTTAGAGAAACTTGCTGAAACATTCATGGGAAATTCGTGTCTGTGTTTATTTGTTTAATGCAAAAATAGATGTTTTTGGATGTTGAACAAAGTAAATTATTTATTTCAATATTCATATTTTTTTAAAGGGTTTTTCAATAGAAAAGAATCAATAGCGCAAAATTATAGTCAAGTTAATATGTTTCTTTATAGATTTAAGCCAATGTTGACAATATGTGACAGCCATGTGGTTTTAGGGACTGTCAAATTTATTGTCATAGCCACTGATACCAAATCACCCTGGCAAGTAACACGATTGAGAAGCAATGGCCGCAGCAAGACCATTACAGACTGTTATCGCTATTGGAAAACCATTGGAAAACTCTTGTGACCAATTCGTTCCCAAAGTTTAAATTTAATAAAATTCGTTATATAATATATATGTACGTAAACTTAACAATTTAAAGAATTAATATTGGTTGTTAAGTGTTTTTTTATATTATCCATTATGATTAAAGAAATATTTGTCACGTTATATGAGACTGTTTAATTGTGAAATGTTTGAATTATCAAATACTATTACAGGAAATAATGGAGGCTAGCCCCAATAAAATTCCCCTGGAAAGTTTTCTTTTTTTCGAAAAAATGCTATCGTGTTTGATTTTCGAAATTCCACTAGGAATTTATTTTGATCGCAAACAACATTTACATGGAAATTTAGCTGTCATTTCACTTTTATTTTTTCACTTTTATTTAGGTTGATGAATTTAAGTTATACGGAACAATGACAAGACAACTATTAGAAACTCTTTTACAAAATCTAAAATAATCTTATCTCCATTTAATAACTCGCTTATCCTGAAAACAAATTTATAACATGTATAACTTTACATCAAAATGAAAAAAAATATAAGACTGTCAAAAAAGTGTTAATAGGTGGAAATTTTTTGTTCTTCTCCGGGTTTTGACCCAAAAACTTTAATTATTAATAAACTATTTGCCTGATCATATTGATACACAAAATGTAAACGAAATCCAATGATATTTTAATAAGAATGAAAGAAATGGTTTCTGTCTATCAAAAATCTAAAACCAAGTATGTGTGTTGTATATGATATTACTTTCAGTACACCGTTATGATTTTCCGTGTCCACATTGAAAATTATTTGAAGTAAATTTTTTGAGAGCGTTTCATACAGGCAGGAAACCAGCTGAAAAACTTCTTGCAACTTGCAGCACAATATTTGCAATCAGGGCTTAAATGTCTTACAGTGTTATTTTCTTGTTTATACGGAACCAATGAACAATATATTAGAAGATTAGCCTTGCTGAAATGAGGTGAATGAGCACCTTTTTTTACCACATTTAACACTAAAAATGAAGGACTAATTGAGGGCACCGGAGTGTAAGAAAGACATTTTTTTGTTTGTCGGACCTAAACCTTTCTATGGGCAAAGTTTTAGCCATGCTGAAATGAGGTAGGTAAATCGGTCGCTAGCTCTCCGTCTATAAGGAGAATAAACATTCAAGCGTGTTTATATTTATATAAGTCTGTCAACGAATCGGGTGAAATATTCAAATATTTTTGTGTTCATCAAGAAGTTGGTAAATTAAAAAACAAAACAGCTTGGGGCATTTAAAAGAACGTGAGAAAGTATTTGTGGGACAAGTAAAATCCGACAACTTGTAAAAAATCCTGTAACACAAAATGACAAGTCTGTGCACACATCAAAAATAAACAAACCCTCCGAAAACAACATGTTTGTACGCTCTTATTTTGTTAATAAGGCCATCTTCTTGTCTTTCGCAATTTGTCTCATTCTGTCTTCGCTGAACACTTGTCAAACTGTGTGGACAATTTGAGGGAAATTCTGACAAGTTTAAAATTATGTTTGTGTTACAGAATACAATGGTCCTTGTCAGACAAAAAAATTGGACTAGTGAATTTAGACTTGTCAACTTGTCGCGTTGCGTTATAGGCCCCTTTTTGCACCAACGCTATTTGGCAGGAATTATAGCTATATCATCGCAGCCAAACCAAACATCAGACACCTTTATTAGTATCGCTCGTCTATTTATAATTTCATGTTAATTCAAAAAAACATGTTATTTTAATTGTCAGGATCAGGATTTGTACATCTTTTTCCACAGCTGCAACAATTTTCTTGAAAAAATAGGAGTTTTTGGCTGATTTAAAACTAAACAATTTTTTTTTGTGTAACGGGAGGAATGGGATGGTCCCGCTACAAAAAAAATAAAACAACAAAAATTATTAATCCTTAACTCATACTCAAATGTTTTGATTAATCTCAAAAAGAAAAAAAAATCAATATGATAAGTAATTAATTTTGAGTTCCTTTTTTTTTTGAGTTGAATATGAATTAAAGAAAAATAATTGTTGTATATAAAAAAAAAGATGTTGCTCGAGGGTTGAAGACGGTTATGACTGAGAGCGCGGACAACAAAAGAAAACCAAAAGACGAGAAAGCCCTAACACAGGACCAAATCCAATTAAACTTCTGTTATATCTCAAGTCCAAGCGACTTCTCTTTCTTTATTTTTCCATTATGCAGCGAGACAAAAAAAAGAGAATCCCTATTCAGATCCTATTTCATAAAATTGTTAGAGATGATAGTCGACTGGGAAAAGCAGGGAAAGAAAAGATGCTTTCGATCGTCCACTACTCGACAGTAGTCGATGATCGGAAAGATCTCTTCACCCTCTTCTCGCAGTCAAGTATCCCTCAACGTATGTCGGTGGAAAATACGTAATTCAACGACACCACGGATTACTATCTTACGTCTGATTCGTAATCTGGCGTAGTCAGATGGTCTCAAAAGGATTCAAAAATTAGACCTCCACCTAATTTTATACTAACTCGAGAATAAGTTAATCTGACTTCAGAAACGCAAGAATCGATGAATAAAAAAAAAATTTCAGAAATGAGAGATGACATTCAAAGAAGAGCTTTAACTCCCCTACCTATTATACTCAATAGATCTTTAAATAATTTCTGAAATTATCTTCCAAACGATCCTGCTGTTTAAGGATCCGAAACCCAATTGTCCTACCGACTTTTAGTACCTTCTCTTACGATAGGGCACGTCCAAGCCTGAACAAAAGGGGTGACTACCACCACACCGCTGCGTCAGGTCTGCAAAATTCGCCGGGGCCGAACTCGTCGGGTCAGGGAAGTGGGTGGTGCTGCAGGAGTGATAGCCGGTGTCACATCTATTAGACCTGGAGTCTAGGTGATTGTTGACTCGATTAAGTTTAGGAAATGCTATGCTGAAAAGCATAAGGGCCGAGAAAATAATGGAGTGTGTTGATAAGTTTTAAAGAAATAAATGATAAGATTTTTAGGTGGAAACACGAGCGTATAGAAAAAGTTGAGATGATGGTGTTATTATCCCAAGGGACTACCTAACCCTACCCATCCTTGTCTTATGTCATCCCAGATGTTTACTAAGACCCTATTGTGGTGGGAAATCAGGTGATGTTGATTTCCCTAAAGTACCTAACTTCCCTACCTAAGTGACTTTGTCGGAGACTAGTCCTTCAAAGACACTACCCTATGATATCTTTACTGGTACTCGATTTGTTGTAAAAATATCCCGCTATAAACATACTAACGAAGTAGTATAGAACGAACCTATCGTTTCCTTACATGGTTGCGGATGTTTGTTGCTCTGCTGTTGCCGTCTTCACACTGGAATGGATCCAGCCACGTCTCTTCACTATGTATCTTCAGTCACTCATGTTGTCTGAAATAAATTTTGGATAAACCAGAACTAACTTCCCAGGAATGACTTCAGCCTTCGTCATAACAAGACAACGATTAAAAACCCAATGATTATCTTCTTAACCTTCATTACAAATTTTATTTTTATAATACCTCATTCTAACAATATTAGATTGATATTCTTATCATAAAAATAATTAATCAATAATTATCTTCTTAATACTCAAAATCTTTCAATAAACTTTATTTTACTTTTTCAAAAACTTTATCCTTGTTTTTAATCTATTTATTAATGACCCTGACTCAAATATTATTATAAACTAAAAATTTAAATTTGACTCAATTACTGTATTTTCTACTTAGACTTTGTATGAGAATCTGAATTCAAAAATAAACTAAAATCTGTCTCAAAGACTGTATTAATGACTTAAAGTCGAAGCTAAACTGTTTTAAGTTTCAAAAAGTTCGCAAAATTAAAAAAGTTTCAATTAACAAAAAAATAAAAAAAATTATTTTTGCTTTAAGAAAACTTGAGGTGAGGCGTAGCGAAACGAATCACGGTCCCTCTGTCGCGATGTAGTACGAATTATTCCGATGAATATTCGTTTAAATTCAAGAATTGCCTAATCGATTTTCGCAAAACGTTAAATTGAACCATCGTTTTTCATTCAACCTTCGAATGGCTCTTATCTCTATTTCAATTTCTTAAAATCAGATAAGGTAGATATAACGCTTTAGCCAAGAATGAATGAATAACCGATTCTATCTTTCCACGACTAATTTTCATTAGCATTAAATTTAACCGAAACTAAAACGAATAGGTAAGTACCTATTTTTCCACGATCTTAAAATTTTTTATACAAAAAGTTCAAAAACGTAAAAGTTCGGTATACACAGAAACTCATAAAAATTCGACAAAAGTTTCGCGTAGGACGCCTCCAAAGAAGTATTATCCCACCCGAAATGAAGAAATAAGAAATCTTTAAAAATGTTTACAAAAATTATTCAAAAATGTTTGGATCAGAAGGATCATGCACAAAGTTGGTGGGTACATTCAAACCTCACCTGAGCTGTAACAAACGTTTGGTTAATAAAAATGTTTCAATATTAAAAATTTTATCAAATTTAAATCAATATAAAAATGTTTATTTATAAAGGGCAAAAAAGGTTCGACGCAGGGAAGTGCACCTCACTGAGACAGGACCTGATGTATGATATGAATTCATCAGTTACTCTACTTTTCAGTTAATTTCTATTTATTTGTTTCTTTATTCCAATATTTCAGAGTTTCGAAGTACTTCAGGGATTAAATCCACTAAAATGTATGTAGGTATGCGTATCTACACTGATGACCAGAATCAGAATATAAATTCAAAAAAAAATTATACTTTTTCACGAATTGATTCCGAAATACGTTTCAAAAAAAAAAATTTAATTGTTCCGATAAACGTTTAAGACAAAAAAAAATTTATGACACCAAGATAAACTCGAAATTATCAACAGTGGTATGTATTATCATTAACTTTTATAAGATTGTAATTGACCTTATCTTTTTGTTCACAAAGGATAAAATCACTTACACTCTTTGCACAAAAAAAAAATTTAATTTTAACGTAGCTTTCTTTTCAGCTCAAACTCAAAGATTTTAATTGAAATTGATTCAATTTTCCAGTAGGCAACCGAAGTTAAGTATACAAAAACCTCTACTGTAAACTTGAATAAACTTCATCAACAAATATTCACTTTTATTTCAGAAGGATACTTGTACCCTTAGATCACAACACCACTATTGGTAAGTACACTTCTGTTTTCGCAATTATTAACAAATGACAAAACCGAATCTTTATTTTTAATTTAATACCGAACGAAGTTTCCGAATCACGATTTACTTTAATTTTACTTTCTTTTTATCTTTATCTTTAGGTGACCGCGACCGGATTAGTTTTCACTATGGACACAGGTAAGTATCAGGTAAGTTAAATGGCTTTAAATTATTATTTTATTACTGTTTGCTATATGATGGAGTTTTGCCTTTGTTAAGGCGAGATTCTCATATTCAGACTTTATAGGTACATATAAATTTCATTCTATTTATTTCACAGGTCGAGAAAAATTTTTAAAGTATTCAACTTTACTTTCATATTTACTTTCTTTTTATAAATTCGTTTATGTATCGTTATATTTTCTTTTTCAATACATTATCAACAAACAAAAAGGGTTTTCTTTTCAATAGGACCAATATTTTCCACAATTATTATACTCATAAAATTTACTTTTGATGTAGGTATATCAGTTAATGAATTTGAATTTTATTTTTATATGTCATACCTACATTTGGTATGTTTCAACAAAAGCAATCTAATGTCACCACTTTATGTTTTCATAAATCACACCCACATTGGTATGATGCAAAAAAAAACTTAGATGCACCTTTTTCTTTTGGTAGGTACATATGTTCAACGTTAATCTCAAGGGTAAGTAAAAATATAACAAATCACTAATGACCACTGCCTATTTATATTATTAAACCATAAAATATATAGCTACCATACAATTTTGAATTTTTCACTTTAGCGTTTTTCCATTTCATCTGCTTATAGATGTCTCCAGCAGGGTTTGATGTTGTTTTTCAGCTTGATGATGTTACTTTATTCTTGCACTTGGAATGAATCGATGATTCCTACGATGCTGAGTCGAGTCCTACGTGCAGAGGAATATTTGAAGCACATAGAGTTTCCGAAAATGTCTATGTCGTCGATATTTTTCAACAATTTGGTTTTTAGGCTCCTCGGAAGAAACCAAACGACGCTGTCCGAGTGGTGGATGCTTTTTTCGACCCTGACGTAGTGACTTTTGGTGTCACGTCTTGGTCGTAGTCTCGTCTGACTAGATTGCTGCCACTCGGAGCGTATCTGTTTAAAAAGAAAAATGAATTAATATTTTGTAGGTACATTTTTGAGCTGCTGACCCTAAATCTATCTACTGTATCATTATGTCGTTTTATTATATTTTTTTTTTGATTTTTGATGATGAAGAGATCTTTACTAACGCACGACGTGAGAAAGAATCTTCTTCGGTTTTAATTTTCCTTTGGTCTTTATGCCACTTATTTTGGGCACTTAGTTTGACCACTATATTAATGTTTCAATGTAAAATCACATATTACGATAAAAATTTTATTTTTTTACCTGGTTTTTTTATGTCTTTTTGCAGGATTATTACGATGTTGTATTTTTGGAGTAGAATCTCGTTTCCATAACACAATTGTTTCGAACAGTACTCCCTCGTGTTTTCTGCAGAATCTCACGCTTCGCAGAAGTCTACTAGGGGGTGGTTTTTGCGTAGCGCATTTGGATCGGGCAATTGGATGCACAAAATCCTGGCACATTGCTTGTCTGCTCGTTCCAATACGATATTTTTTGCTTTGTGTCTGATATCTGCGTAGTGAATTGGATACGCATGTGCTTTTGGACTAACAAAAAAAAATTGTACGGACATGGATTTTGTCGCAAATTAATTATTCGTCTTGAATATTTCTTTGTGATTATTTGTTTAATTCGTTGCGAGCAACCAAATTTCTTTATATTTTCAGAGCATGTGCTCCGGTTTCACAATATTAAAATGGATGAAAAAGATTTCTTACCTGGGATTTTATTCCTTTCGTATGACTTTTCCTTCTTATGATTTTAGGTTTCCTTAGTTTTTAATGACTTTTCTTTATTTTCCTTAGTTAATTAATGTACACTATGTGTTCTCAACTTTTTACTTTTTACGTCTAACTTTGTTAAAATTTATAATTTTTCCTTACTTTTCTTCCTTCTCGAACGCGACTTTCCTCTTCAAATTGTGTGTGCGAAATAGAACTGTTCGGCTGGTTTACGTCGTACGTTACCTAAACCAGTATTTTTTTTTTATGGCGGTTTCTTGATTTAATATCTATGAGACAGACTTATAAGAATGTATTGGTCTCTGTTTAACTTATTAGAAAAGATAGTGCGGGTATTAAAATTAATTCCGTCCATCTTTTTTTTCTATCATTTATTTGAATGTTCGATGCCCGCGTATTTTCAGATTTGGTGTGTTTGTTTTCCCCATACTACTTTGAGATTATGTTTTTCTCTTTTTGTCTCGTAGATTTATGGTGTAATAATCAAAATTTTTGTTATATTATTCTTTTCTTCCTTATCTGCGGTTTAATGTTGTTATGTGTATAGGGTTCGGATGTGTAAAAATGGTTTGTTTTGTTTTCGCTCCTTTTATCGGAATAAGTATTATTTTTCGTTTATAGTATTTTTATGTTTTCTGGAACTTTTATTATTTGGAAAAATTAGGTAAGTATATTTAAGTTTGGTGTTGTAGTATGATTATTGGCTATCTGTTTAGGTAAGTATTTTTCTAGGGTTTATAACTTTTCAGTCATTTTCGAACTCGGTCAGTACTTTAGTTATATTTTCGCGATTATTTTTCTTGATTTTAGTATTTTCTTTATTTGCAGGATGGAACTTGAATTCGTTATTTTTGTCACTAATTAGAAACATATTTTCATATTTTTCTGTGTTACCAATCTAACTCTTAGAATTTTCATGAGTTTTCTCATTTCCGATACATTGTTGATGATTTTTCCTGTTCATGCGTGTAGCATTGAAATATTTGAATTATGTAATTTCTAGTTGGAAAATATGTTTTAAAGAACATATTTTTACTTTAGACGACTTCTGAACTGGTAACTAACGCAATTAGCAGATTCTGCTTCTATTTCTTTACGACATTATTTCACGTTGGTGAATATGAGTACTATTAGTTGGGATACCTCACTTTTTCATTGACTGTCTGTGTCCTAGCTAATCTTCATTTTTGCTGCCTATCCGTAGGTGGTTGTTTTGCTATGTTTCGGAATTATGCGGCTGAGTGGTTGGCGTACTAGATATTTCCTTTATTCGCTAAAGAACCTTCATTTCATCCCTCTATATTTTATCCTAAACATTTCTTTGCAACATTTGTTCCTTTCGGAATGGGGTGTTGTCTAGGTTAAGAGAATGTTTTGTGGATTATAGAAATTTTCAAATTGGTTCGTTTGGATGGAGTTCTAGTATGTGTCATACAAGTGTGTATGAATACATAAGAAGAATTTCACTATGTACTTAGTGGGTGACGAAGTGGATTTTCCTACAAAACATCTTCAATGTCCCTGGTGCCAACAGGTACATTGATGATGGAAACGAAAATCACTATTTGCAGTACAAAATTATTTTATAAGTTCTTTCTATAACTCCAGAATAACTAATAGCTACCCACGACCCATGTGTCTCATGCACAGGCTGAGCAGCTGGCGATGACGCTTATCAACGCAAAAAAAAATCGTAAATTGCACACAAGAAATCGTCGATGACTTTTTCAATTGCTCATTTACGAAGATCTTTGGTATGAACCACTGATTCAAATCCGTTTACATCCTTAACCTTGTACAAGTTGTTACCTATGATCTTTACAACTTTTGTTTTGACGAACTTAGGGCATAGCTTTGCATTACGATGCTTACTTGCATCGCTCAATACGAAATTTCGGCGGAAAACATCGTCGCCTATGTTGAACGTAATTGCTCTACTTCGTAGGTTGTAAATTTTTTCATAGTTGTCATGCGCTTGGTTAAGTGCGGTTTTCAGATAAGAATGAAGAATATTCATCCTTGCTGTTTTGGGAAGCCAGTCAATTTCTGATTGATTGAGCCCACCAAGTTTTCTCAACAGCGCGTAATCAGCCCCATGTTCTATCATCCGCTGACCGAATAAGGCCTCGTATGGGGTCATGCCGATTGCGCTGTGCAATGATGTGCGTAAAGCACTGCTAATACAAGAAAGATGCTCGTCCCAATTGAGTTGTTTTGTGTCGATATATGCCCTTATAGCACTTAGAATGGAACGATTTACTCGTTCGCTGGCATTCGCTTGTGGGGCGTATGCAGCTGTCTTAATATGATTGATACCAAAATTTTCTAAGAAGGTCTTGAAATCGTTACTTAAAAATTGTGAGCCGTTATCCGATAACAAACTCTCTGGAACTCCAAATATCAAGAATAAGTCATCCACTAAAAATTTGACTACTTCTGAAGTAGTTGCCTTTTTTAATGGCTTGATGAATACAAATTTAGTTAGTTGGTCTAACGCTATAAATATAAAGGTGTTACCTCTCCTAGATCTAGGGTATGGTCCTAGAAAATCTATGTATATATGTTGGAATGGTCTTTCCACTTCGAAACTTTTACCCATTTCAGTTCTAAGAACCGAATTCGGCGCTTTCGTCGTTTTACATATTTCACAATTGCTAACATACATTTTAACTTGTGCAGCCATTGCTGGCCAATAAAATTGGTTACGAAGACGATGGAGGGTCTTGGTGATACCACCATGCGATGCCTGAGGCGGGCAATGAGCCGCAATTATCAACTTTTCGCTCAGCTGCGATGGAATCCAAATCTTCCAAGCTAAATCGTCTTGAATTGGGTTTCCTGTTACGTGTCTGACTTTTTTGTATACATATCCATCTGATACTTGCAAGTCAGGAAGACGATCTTTATTTTTATTAATGTGTTCCACGATCTGAAGGTATTCTTCCGACTTGAAAGACGGATCCTTTAAATCAAGATGCAACACTTTAGATGGACTTGAATTTTCGATGGGCGTTTCTAGGGACGACAAACGCAATGCTTCAACTTCATGCACTCTAGATAAGGCATCAGGCACAGCGTTTAAAGTACCTTTTCTATGCTCCACCGAAAATTCGAAGCTTTGAAGCTTCAAACTCCACCGAGCTAAACGTCCGGTTGGGTCCTTAAGACTCATCAACCATCTCAGGCTCGCATGATCAGTGATCACCAAGAACCTGTAACCTTCAATGTATGGTCTAAATTTGTAAATGCCTTTTACGGCCGCGAGACATTCCCGCTCAGTAACTGAATAGTTACGTTGAGCACTATTTAATTTCTGGGAATAATAATAAATGGGATATTCTGCGCCAGTCTCATCTCTCTGACACAGTACGCATCCGATTCCAGTTGCCGAAGCGTCGCATAAAATCACGAACTGCTTACTGAAATCGGGGTTGCGGAGAACTGGCGCCGAAGTCAAAGCTACCTTAAGCTTGTTGAAAGCTTCTAATGCCTGTTCGTTGAACTCAAACTTTGTTACTTTCTTAAGCGTGTCGGACATCGGTCTGGCTACCTCAGAAAAATTCTCGATGAATCGCCGATACCAACCAGCCATTCCAAGGAATCGACGTACTTGACGTACAGTCGTTGGTACCGGGAAATCGAGAATTGCAGAAATTTTGGACGGGTCCGCTTTGAGGCAGCCACGCCCTACGACATAACCTAAGTATTGCAGTTCTTCGAAACAGAAGCGCGACTTTTCCACATTTATTGTTAGTCCAGCTTCCTCTAGCCTTTTTGCTACAATTTCTAGAACCGAAATATGCTCTTCAAAAGTCTTAGAGATGACCAATAGATCATCTAAATATATAAACACTTGATCTCTCAAGTTGGACGGGATAACTTTGTTCATAAGATTTGTCAAACTCTGAGCGGCGTTGGAAAGTCCGAACGGCATCACCTTGAACTGATACAATGGGCGACCTGGAATTGAAAATGCAGTTTTTTCCCTTGACATCTCCTCCAACGGTACTTGCCAGTACGCGTCTTTCAAATCCACGCTAGAAATATAGCGTGTCTCTGAAAGTCGGGCTAGCAAACCTTCTATATGCCCAATTGGACTCGCATCCTTCTTTGTTACGGAGTTGACTTTCCGAAAGTCCAAGCACATTCTGTTTTTGCCGGGTTTCCTCACCAATACAACAGGTGAGGACCATGGGCTTGAACTTTCTTCGATCACTCCCAAAGAAATCATGCGGTCCACTTCGGCGTACACCAAAGCTTGTATCGCTGGAGAGATAGGATAATGCCGTTGCTTAATAGGCAACGCATCGCCGGTATCAATCGAGTGTTCCATAAGGTGCGTTCGTCCAAGTCCCCGTTCAGCGAATGACGGAAAAAGTTTGACTGTGTTTTTCAACACGACGGACTGTTCTGCAGTTAGCTCGCACTCAGAGAAATTAGGTTTCTCTAACGCTAACTCAGAAATAGATTCTTTAAACGGAATTATGTGGGGCGCTATTTCAAATAAGGCCCAAAAATTTACTCCCAAGTAGAGTTTCTGTGTTAAAGAAGGTACTATGAAGAGATCTATGGTGTGTGTTTTGCTATTAAAAGAAATATTTGTCTTGACTACTCCTACCACTGGTTGTTGTTTACCATCAGCAGTAGCTATATTGGTAGCAAATTTTTGAAACGAGATGTTTTTGTTTTCTAAAATCTCTAAGGCTCCTTTGCCTAAACAGCTCACACTTGCTCCAGAATCGAGCAAACCGTACCACTCTTCATTGAACAGTTCTACTTGAACGTAAGGACGGGGATCGTCCTTGTAATTAGACAATTTTGTCGAAGATACTACTTTATACAATTTCTTTTTGCTGGTGAATTTAGTTCTTAAGGCTTCTATTTTTTTCAAATGTTTCGGGTATGTATATATACGTTTTCTAGCAATATTATATTCAACTTGCCTTTGATGTAAGGACTTTAAAGGTCTAAGTCTAGGGATCCTAGAATTAGTGAATGATGACTTCATGATATTTTTCGTTTCAGGGTTTTTCAGTATTGTAATTTTATCGGTATTTTCTAAATTTATAACGGACTTCCCGAGTTGCCCATCTTTGCCAACTCCCTCTCGGTCGATTGTTGGCTCGTTAACGAGTTTCCCGGACACATTTTACAATTGGGTGACAGAGCTTCGGGTTTGCCACAACGATAACAGAAAATTCTGCGCTTTAGATCTGCACAGTCTCTAAAGGTATGGCCTGCTTTTAAGCAGTTCCAGCATTTGACGTTATCAAAATTCGGCTTCGGATCACGGCTCCTATTGTGGTGAAAAGCTTCGATTGCAGTAGACGTTTCCGCTAATTGAAAATCTGTTTGGACTTCAATTTCATGAACTAATTTTCTAGGAGGATTGTTATAAACAGGAGGTGCTCTGGCTCTCATCGGATCATACTGAGCTAAAAATCTCTCCATATCACGACAAGTGAAAACAAGATCCGCAAGTCGAGTCGATTTAAAGGTCAATAACAATTCGCCCATGCGTCTACGCACGTTTTGTTTTATTATCTCAGCTAACTCCTCGTTAGGCCTAGGATTCTTCATACGCGAGTTTATTTTTAAAATGGCATCATAAAACGAGTCAAAGCTTTCGCCTGGAGCTTGCTTTCTTTCAGCCATTTGCCTGGATAACTCTGAGTCAGTTTCCAGACTACGATATTGCTCAATAAGCGCTAATTTTAACGCTGCCCAAGATGAATACGGGTTGTTTTTCATGTACATCCAGTACCACACCTCTACTGTTCCGCTCACAAAATGATGGAAATTCAACACTATTTCTTCCCACGATGCACCGTAACTATCCTTTACCCGATCAAGTCGGAAAAGGAATTCGTCTACTGGCATATTTTTGGCATTATACACTATGCCCCATTTGTGATAGTGTGGAGAACGTATAAAAGATGTTGCTGGTGATGGTGCTGGTGCTCTCACATTACGATTTATTGACGTATTGTCAAATTGTATTTGATTTAATCTCTCATAAAAATTTGGATCGCATCCTCGAGAAGGTTCAGCTCTAGGTGGTGATTCATTGCGTCTTGGCCACTCCCTAGGGAATTCCGGTAGGTTGTTTCGATTGGTATCAACTCTAGGTGGAGTGACATTTCGCCTTGGTCTCGCACCTAAAGCTTCCCTAACCGCTTCTCTCAAATTTTCATGCTGTATATCTCTTGAAGTTTCTCTGGCAGTTTCTTGAACATTAACTCTGGTAGTAGTTACTGGAATAGGTTCTCTACTGACATTGTAGTTACGAGTGTCAGGAGTAGGTAAGTCGCATAATGGTGCTGCTGTAGCTGCTGGTCTTATTAATTCACTCATCTGGGCTAAGGCATTCTTGACGGCTAAATCAACTCTTTCTAGGATTTGGGCTTGACTTTGAGCTAACGTTTCTTGTAAATTTTTACGGTCTTCAGCTCTATTTAGACCTATTGTTGCCAACGCTATCTCCTTGACGTAGTCTTCCCACTCCTCAGGTTGTTGATTTATCGTTTCGTCTTGAGCTCCTTCTGGTGTTAGGTGTCTTGCTAGGTCTACTAAGGGTACATCTTCATCTCTGGCTTGTCCTGCGTTTGATGGTCTTGCCGTTTCCTCCACTTGACTCATGTCTGCTACCGCGTTTGTATCCATAGTCATGTTATGGTACATATCTAAGTTTTTACGATAGCGTGTGTTATGAGGTTCTGGAGTTGTTAAGATAGGCGCTCTGACTGGAACTGGAGGTTTGGGTGGTCTACCCCCCTTTTTTTTATCGGTCGAACCGTTTTTGTTTTTATTCACCATAGTGAGTGTTTAAAGTGAAAGTTTTATAAGGATTCCGGGTATGTTTAAAAATTTGAAATGTATCAAAAGAAAATCAAAGTTTTACAAAAGATCTGTTTACTTAAATACTATCGCTATTTCTAGCTTACAAAATTTCTCACTTATTTTAAACTTACTACCTATGTATTCAAAAAAAAAACTAACTATAATCTAATATCTAAACTTACTAACTGAATTCTTATACCTATTTCCTATTAAATAAACTTACTACCTAATTTCTTACTAACTAAATCTTAGCCTAAGCTTAACCTACTTTATCTATAGGGTAAACCCTCTTAATGTTTTCAAAACTAAATACTTCAAAAAATCTCAACTATTATTCAAAACTAAAATATATCAAAATTAAATCAAAAAAAAATTTTTTGATCTTAAACTAAATTACTAAATATTACTTGAACTCAATGACTATATCTAAATAAGTGTCACCAGACAATTCAAAAATTTTCTCAAAAATCTAACTCTATACTGTATCTAAAAATAAGTGTCACCAGACATATCTAAATCTAAATTGTTTGCCACCAGGCTATGTTAACTCTAAAAATGTCACCAGACAAAACTAAACTAAATGGTGCCACCAGGCAATGCTAAATTCTAAATTTCTCTAAAAAAGGTTGCCACCAGGCATAACTCAAAAAAAACTAAATACTCAAAAAGGTTTGCCACCAGGCATAACTAAATTTGTGCCACCAGGCAATACGCAAAAACTAAATTACTCAAAATCTCAAAAAAGTTGCCACCAGGCATAACTCAAAAAAAAACTAAATATACGCCACCAGGCATCTAAATCTAAATCTAAATTTACTCAATAACTAAATGTCTTTATCTATGAATTTTATTTTTCAAGTAAAATTCACTCAACTAAATTTATCTCAAAAAAATCTAAATATTCAAAAAAAAAATTCTCAAAATTTCTCAAGGTTTTTCTATAATCATTACTAGTTCGGAGACGTGACTGAAGCACTCCAATGTTTCAGACGCAACTTCGCAACAACATGTAATTCTTCACTCTATACTTCTTCATTCAAAAAAAAAAATGTTTTCTATACTCAATAACTCGTAAAAGTTTACTTCGCTTTTCTTATCAGACCAATTTGTTAACAATTCTCCCTGCTGCTACTGACCTAGGGAAGTAGATAACATCCCCTAGCGGACATCAGACCAGAACTAAATCATCAAACTAGCTAATTCGATTAGCTCAATAAAACTTCTAAAATACTATTTCGACGTGTAGTAATGCTTAAAATTTTTAGGTAATTTGTTGTTTGAAATTGGTTGTCCTTTTATTTAGCCGTCGTCATTTGGCTTGCGCTGCAGACGTGAACAGGAATGAGTTCAACTATTCACCGGACGTAGTTGCAAACAACTAAACAGATTGAAAAAGAGATTTTAGTTTCAGGATTATGATTGGCTTTCATGAGAAGCAACGGACTACTGGACGAATTACATATCCAATACGGACAACTCTAAGTAAGCTAACCTTACTGAAAACTAAATATCGAATGCTCAGAGAGTGGAGTGGATTTTTGACAGGTTGTCGCTACAGACGTAATCAGGAACTGGTTCAACTAAATACCGGTCGACACTTAAGTCAGAAAACCATCCGGTGTTAAATCTCCTACACATTACCAACTCCATAAAATTTCAAAAATGACTTGACTAGTTCAAACTGACGTTTGAACAAATTTCACTACATCAATAAAATACTACACTTCAAAAAGTTACTTAAACAAAATCTATAAAGTTTCAAAAAAAAAAACTTATCAATTATTTACTCGGGCCCCACGTTGGGCGCCATTATGTAACGGGAGGAATGGGATGGTCCCGCTACAAAAAAAATAAAACAACAAAAATTATTAATCCTTAACTCATACTCAAATGTTTTGATTAATCTCAAAAAGAAAAAAAAATCAATATGATAAGTAATTAATTTTGAGTTCCTTTTTTTTTTGAGTTGAATATGAATTAAAGAAAAATAATTGTTGTATATAAAAAAAAATATGTTGCTCGAGGGTTGAAGACGGTTATGACTGAGAGCGCGGACAACAAAAGAAAACCAAAAGACGAGAAAGCCCTAACACAGGACCAAATCCAATTAAACTTCTGTTATATCTCAAGTCCAAGCGACTTCTCTTTCTTTATTTTTCCATTATGCAGCGAGACAAAAAAAAGAGAATCCCTATTCAGATCCTATTTCATAAAATTGTTAGAGATGATAGTCGACTGGGAAAAGCAGGGAAAGAAAAGATGCTTTCGATCGTCCACTACTCGACAGTAGTCGATGATCGGAAAGATCTCTTCACCCTCTTCTCGCAGTCAAGTATCCCTCAACGTATGTCGGTGGAAAATACGTAATTCAACGACACCACGGATTACTATCTTACGTCTGATTCGTAATCTGGCGTAGTCAGATGGTCTCAAAAGGATTCAAAAATTAGACCTCCACCTAATTTTATACTAACTCGAGAATAAGTTAATCTGACTTCAGAAACGCAAGAATCGATGAATAAAAAAAAAATTTCAGAAATGAGAGATGACATTCAAAGAAGAGCTTTAACTCCCCTACCTATTATACTCAATAGATCTTTAAATAATTTCTGAAATTATCTTCCAAACGATCCTGCTGTTTAAGGATCCGAAACCCAATTGTCCTACCGACTTTTAGTACCTTCTCTTACGATAGGGCACGTCCAAGCCTGAACAAAAGGGGTGACTACCACCACACCGCTGCGTCAGGTCTGCAAAATTCGCCGGGGCCGAACTCGTCGGGTCAGGGAAGTGGGTGGTGCTGCAGGAGTGATAGCCGGTGTCACATCTATTAGACCTGGAGTCTAGGTGATTGTTGACTCGATTAAGTTTAGGAAATGCTATGCTGAAAAGCATAAGGGCCGAGAAAATAATGGAGTGTGTTGATAAGTTTTAAAGAAATAAATGATAAGATTTTTAGGTGGAAACACGAGCGTATAGAAAAAGTTGAGATGATGGTGTTATTATCCCAAGGGACTACCTAACCCTACCCATCCTTGTCTTATGTCATCCCAGATGTTTACTAAGACCCTATTGTGGTGGGAAATCAGGTGATGTTGATTTCCCTAAAGTACCTAACTTCCCTACCTAAGTGACTTTGTCGGAGACTAGTCCTTCAAAGACACTACCCTATGATATCTTTACTGGTACTCGATTTGTTGTAAAAATATCCCGCTATAAACATACTAACGAAGTAGTATAGAACGAACCTATCGTTTCCTTACATGGTTGCGGATGTTTGTTGCTCTGCTGTTGCCGTCTTCACACTGGAATGGATCCAGCCACGTCTCTTCACTATGTATCTTCAGTCACTCATGTTGTCTGAAATAAATTTTGGATAAACCAGAACTAACTTCCCAGGAATGACTTCAGCCTTCGTCATAACAAGACAACGATTAAAAACCCAATGATTATCTTCTTAACCTTCATTACAAATTTTATTTTTATAATACCTCATTCTAACAATATTAGATTGATATTCTTATCATAAAAATAATTAATCAATAATTATCTTCTTAATACTCAAAATCTTTCAATAAACTTTATTTTACTTTTTCAAAAACTTTATCCTTGTTTTTAATCTATTTATTAATGACCCTGACTCAAATATTATTATAAACTAAAAATTTAAATTTGACTCAATTACTGTATTTTCTACTTAGACTTTGTATGAGAATCTGAATTCAAAAATAAACTAAAATCTGTCTCAAAGACTGTATTAATGACTTAAAGTCGAAGCTAAACTGTTTTAAGTTTCAAAAAGTTCGCAAAATTAAAAAAGTTTCAATTAACAAAAAAATAAAAAAAATTATTTTTGCTTTAAGAAAACTTGAGGTGAGGCGTAGCGAAACGAATCACGGTCCCTCTGTCGCGATGTAGTACGAATTATTCCGATGAATATTCGTTTAAATTCAAGAATTGCCTAATCGATTTTCGCAAAACGTTAAATTGAACCATCGTTTTTCATTCAACCTTCGAATGGCTCTTATCTCTATTTCAATTTCTTAAAATCAGATAAGGTAGATATAACGCTTTAGCCAAGAATGAATGAATAACCGATTCTATCTTTCCACGACTAATTTTCATTAGCATTAAATTTAACCGAAACTAAAACGAATAGGTAAGTACCTATTTTTCCACGATCTTAAAATTTTTTATACAAAAAGTTCAAAAACGTAAAAGTTCGGTATACACAGAAACTCATAAAAATTCGACAAAAGTTTCGCGTAGGACGCCTCCAAAGAAGTATTATCCCACCCGAAATGAAGAAATAAGAAATCTTTAAAAATGTTTACAAAAATTATTCAAAAATGTTTGGATCAGAAGGATCATGCACAAAGTTGGTGGGTACATTCAAACCTCACCTGAGCTGTAACAAACGTTTGGTTAATAAAAATGTTTCAATATTAAAAATTTTATCAAATTTAAATCAATATAAAAATGTTTATTTATAAAGGGCAAAAAAGGTTCGACGCAGGGAAGTGCACCTCACTGAGACAGGACCTGATGTATGATATGAATTCATCAGTTACTCTACTTTTCAGTTAATTTCTATTTATTTGTTTCTTTATTCCAATATTTCAGAGTTTCGAAGTACTTCAGGGATTAAATCCACTAAAATGTATGTAGGTATGCGTATCTACACTGATGACCAGAATCAGAATATAAATTCAAAAAAAAATTATACTTTTTCACGAATTGATTCCGAAATACGTTTCAAAAAAAAAAAATTTAATTGTTCCGATAAACGTTTAAGACAAAAAAAAATTTATGACACCAAGATAAACTCGAAATTATCAACAGTGGTATGTATTATCATTAACTTTTATAAGATTGTAATTGACCTTATCTTTTTGTTCACAAAGGATAAAATCACTTACACTCTTTGCACAAAAAAAAAATTTAATTTTAACGTAGCTTTCTTTTCAGCTCAAACTCAAAGATTTTAATTGAAATTGATTCAATTTTCCAGTAGGCAACCGAAGTTAAGTATACAAAAACCTCTACTGTAAACTTGAATAAACTTCATCAACAAATATTCACTTTTATTTCAGAAGGATACTTGTACCCTTAGATCACAACACCACTATTGGTAAGTACACTTCTGTTTTCGCAATTATTAACAAATGACAAAACCGAATCTTTATTTTTAATTTAATACCGAACGAAGTTTCCGAATCACGATTTACTTTAATTTTACTTTCTTTTTATCTTTATCTTTAGGTGACCGCGACCGGATTAGTTTTCACTATGGACACAGGTAAGTATCAGGTAAGTTAAATGGCTTTAAATTATTATTTTATTACTGTTTGCTATATGATGGAGTTTTGCCTTTGTTAAGGCGAGATTCTCATATTCAGACTTTATAGGTACATATAAATTTCATTCTATTTATTTCACAGGTCGAGAAAAATTTTTAAAGTATTCAACTTTACTTTCATATTTACTTTCTTTTTATAAATTCGTTTATGTATCGTTATATTTTCTTTTTCAATACATTATCAACAAACAAAAAGGGTTTTCTTTTCAATAGGACCAATATTTTCCACAATTATTATACTCATAAAATTTACTTTTGATGTAGGTATATCAGTTAATGAATTTGAATTTTATTTTTATATGTCATACCTACATTTGGTATGTTTCAACAAAAGCAATCTAATGTCACCACTTTATGTTTTCATAAATCACACCCACATTGGTATGATGCAAAAAAAAACTTAGATGCACCTTTTTCTTTTGGTAGGTACATATGTTCAACGTTAATCTCAAGGGTAAGTAAAAATATAACAAATCACTAATGACCACTGCCTATTTATATTATTAAACCATAAAATATATAGCTACCATACAATTTTGAATTTTTCACTTTAGCGTTTTTCCATTTCATCTGCTTATAGATGTCTCCAGCAGGGTTTGATGTTGTTTTTCAGCTTGATGATGTTACTTTATTCTTGCACTTGGAATGAATCGATGATTCCTACGATGCTGAGTCGAGTCCTACGTGCAGAGGAATATTTGAAGCACATAGAGTTTCCGAAAATGTCTATGTCGTCGATATTTTTCAACAATTTGGTTTTTAGGCTCCTCGGAAGAAACCAAACGACGCTGTCCGAGTGGTGGATGCTTTTTTCGACCCTGACGTAGTGACTTTTGGTGTCACGTCTTGGTCGTAGTCTCGTCTGACTAGATTGCTGCCACTCGGAGCGTATCTGTTTAAAAAGAAAAATGAATTAATATTTTGTAGGTACATTTTTGAGCTGCTGACCCTAAATCTATCTACTGTATCATTATGTCGTTTTATTATATTTTTTTTTTGATTTTTGATGATGAAGAGATCTTTACTAACGCACGACGTGAGAAAGAATCTTCTTCGGTTTTAATTTTCCTTTGGTCTTTATGCCACTTATTTTGGGCACTTAGTTTGACCACTATATTAATGTTTCAATGTAAAATCACATATTACGATAAAAATTTTATTTTTTTACCTGGTTTTTTTATGTCTTTTTGCAGGATTATTACGATGTTGTATTTTTGGAGTAGAATCTCGTTTCCATAACACAATTGTTTCGAACAGTACTCCCTCGTGTTTTCTGCAGAATCTCACGCTTCGCAGAAGTCTACTAGGGGGTGGTTTTTGCGTAGCGCATTTGGATCGGGCAATTGGATGCACAAAATCCTGGCACATTGCTTGTCTGCTCGTTCCAATACGATATTTTTTGCTTTGTGTCTGATATCTGCGTAGTGAATTGGATACGCATGTGCTTTTGGACTAACAAAAAAAAATTGTACGGACATGGATTTTGTCGCAAATTAATTATTCGTCTTGAATATTTCTTTGTGATTATTTGTTTAATTCGTTGCGAGCAACCAAATTTCTTTATATTTTCAGAGCATGTGCTCCGGTTTCACAATATTAAAATGGATGAAAAAGATTTCTTACCTGGGATTTTATTCCTTTCGTATGACTTTTCCTTCTTATGATTTTAGGTTTCCTTAGTTTTTAATGACTTTTCTTTATTTTCCTTAGTTAATTAATGTACACTATGTGTTCTCAACTTTTTACTTTTTACGTCTAACTTTGTTAAAATTTATAATTTTTCCTTACTTTTCTTCCTTCTCGAACGCGACTTTCCTCTTCAAATTGTGTGTGCGAAATAGAACTGTTCGGCTGGTTTACGTCGTACGTTACCTAAACCAGTATTTTTTTTTTATGGCGGTTTCTTGATTTAATATCTATGAGACAGACTTATAAGAATGTATTGGTCTCTGTTTAACTTATTAGAAAAGATAGTGCGGGTATTAAAATTAATTCCGTCCATCTTTTTTTTCTATCATTTATTTGAATGTTCGATGCCCGCGTATTTTCAGATTTGGTGTGTTTGTTTTCCCCATACTACTTTGAGATTATGTTTTTCTCTTTTTGTCTCGTAGATTTATGGTGTAATAATCAAAATTTTTGTTATATTATTCTTTTCTTCCTTATCTGCGGTTTAATGTTGTTATGTGTATAGGGTTCGGATGTGTAAAAATGGTTTGTTTTGTTTTCGCTCCTTTTATCGGAATAAGTATTATTTTTCGTTTATAGTATTTTTATGTTTTCTGGAACTTTTATTATTTGGAAAAATTAGGTAAGTATATTTAAGTTTGGTGTTGTAGTATGATTATTGGCTATCTGTTTAGGTAAGTATTTTTCTAGGGTTTATAACTTTTCAGTCATTTTCGAACTCGGTCAGTACTTTAGTTATATTTTCGCGATTATTTTTCTTGATTTTAGTATTTTCTTTATTTGCAGGATGGAACTTGAATTCGTTATTTTTGTCACTAATTAGAAACATATTTTCATATTTTTCTGTGTTACCAATCTAACTCTTAGAATTTTCATGAGTTTTCTCATTTCCGATACATTGTTGATGATTTTTCCTGTTCATGCGTGTAGCATTGAAATATTTGAATTATGTAATTTCTAGTTGGAAAATATGTTTTAAAGAACATATTTTTACTTTAGACGACTTCTGAACTGGTAACTAACGCAATTAGCAGATTCTGCTTCTATTTCTTTACGACATTATTTCACGTTGGTGAATATGAGTACTATTAGTTGGGATACCTCACTTTTTCATTGACTGTCTGTGTCCTAGCTAATCTTCATTTTTGCTGCCTATCCGTAGGTGGTTGTTTTGCTATGTTTCGGAATTATGCGGCTGAGTGGTTGGCGTACTAGATATTTCCTTTATTCGCTAAAGAACCTTCATTTCATCCCTCTATATTTTATCCTAAACATTTCTTTGCAACATTTGTTCCTTTCGGAATGGGGTGTTGTCTAGGTTAAGAGAATGTTTTGTGGATTATAGAAATTTTCAAATTGGTTCGTTTGGATGGAGTTCTAGTATGTGTCATACAAGTGTGTATGAATACATAAGAAGAATTTCACTATGTACTTAGTGGGTGACGAAGTGGATTTTCCTACATTTGGTAAACCTAAATAACTTGATTAAAGCTGAATTCCAACATTTTATAAAAGGCTTAGTTTTAATTTTAAATTATGTGTTTGTAAATTCAATATTTGGAAAACAGTACGATATAATTTTTTTTTTTTTTGTATATATCAAATGCATACCATTAATCTCTTCAAATTAGAGTACTTTAAATTTACAAAAAAAAAACTTTTTTTTATTATAAAATAAAAATTGATTTATTTAAACTTTTGCACTTTTTTATTTTATTTTATGAGAACTCATAAAGGTCCATGTTCCATATAAAAACATTTGATCACCTAATTCAGAACTTAAAAAATATTCAACTTGGAATCGAAGATTGCTTTTTTTAACGTTCATTAAAACTTAAACGTTGTTTTATGGTCGATCAACTTCAACACAGTAAAGCTTTAGCAATGTCAAAGAAAATAGAACTATTTGCTGATAATTTATATTTCTTTTATTTTAAGAAAAGAAGACAGTATTTTTTTCCGGAAACCATTTAAAGAACCCAAACTTGAACAAACAAAACAAAAACTCAAATAAAAACAAAACAATGATTTCAGAAGTATCGGGTATTTATAGGTTAGTTAAATCATTTAGTTTTAGGTTTATTTGCATCAGTTCTTTCTTTGTTCCTATGTTTTCTTATAGAAGCAGCAAATAAATGTTTGCTTTTAATTTTGAAAAAGTTTTAGAAGAAAAAGTTTCTTTTGAAGGGTTTCTTGTATGATTACATATGAATTTTTTTTTATTTACTGACAGAATTAGTTATGCACAAATTTAATTATTATACCCAGGATTCATAAATTAAGCATCTAAAAGGGTTTTCATGTTTCTACCAGCGTACATACTATATTTAGTAGTAATTTTAGAGAAAATAATTTATAATTGGACAATGGATGCAATGTTAGATTTATTTATTTATTTTCATGGAAACTCTTTTCATGGAAATGTACATAGTTTAAAATGAGTTAATATTTGAATAGGTATTTTTTGTAACGAAAAAATACCTATCAGATATCTGAAATACTTTTATTTTGTTATAATTAATTAAGCAGAACTAATGGTGAACAATGAAAAGTAAAAACAAAATTATATTATTCCAGCTGCGTTATAATTACATCATTCTTTACATACATACATATTTGAGTGAATATTAAATGCAAATCTAAATTATTTCATGTCACATTTTGGTTAGTCAAACAATGCATTGAAAACTGTTTATTTTTGAACGAAGTATATGTACATACTTAAAAATGTTCGTCAATTTTTTAGTTATTTATGTTGTTTTTCAGAAATTCCAAACATCGTTTTTGCATTTTTTTTATATTTTTACTACCTACAGTGAAACCCCACTTAGGCGGAAAGCGACAGAAGGTCGTACAACATCTTTTGTCCGTTTGAGAGAGTTGTCCGTTCAAGAGAAACTGTTTTTGATTGTTTGAAAGCAAAAGAAGATATAAAAAGTATTATATACTCAAAAGAAAGGAAGACATTATTTAATATTTACAAACAGTTTTTTTACGCCCAATGGCCAGTTTCTCCAAACACTTTTAAATATTAATTGGGTTGTTAAATCTTAAAATGGCATTTTTCGATTTCACCAACCATTTTCATTTTTAAAAGAGCCAATAAACTAAAGTCCCATTTTGTTCCAAATAAATTTTAAAGGCGTGTTAAAAATGCAAGACAAAGAGAACGTTGAAATTTTTCGATTGATATGCTCTCCTCTCGCTTGCTATAATGAAAGAGAGCCATGAGTGGTGAATAAAAATCCGGGGTTGGCATGAAGTTTCCTCATTTTTAAAAATTCACCTCCTTATATTGGTGCAAACCATTTTAAGCTAAAATGCCAATAAATTTTATTACTCCGTTAACTAAAATGCTTTTAAGTTATAATTGTTGTTATATTGTACTATTTGTACTATAGAATGTCAGTTTTTTATTACTGACCATTCTGTTAATTTTCATTGAATGTTTTTGAACAACAACAACAACTTAAAGGCGCTTAATAAACTGACATTCTATAGTACAAATAGTACAATATAACAACAATAATAACTTAAAAATAGTATGGTCGTACCAATCTTCCAACCTCTCCCCCTTTGATATGTGCTACAAATTGTAGTCTATCAAATAAGGTTAGGAGAAAATGGAGGCGGAACAAAACAACATACTTAGAGGCGCTTAGAAAAATGTTGAAGCTCCAAATGCGTTTGAAAAAACAAACAAAAATAACATCTCGCCCTGTGTCGTCAGTGGTCATAAGCGGTGGAATGCGTGGTGCATACGACCATTGTATATACATTTCTATAGCATTTTCATTCTGCAAAATCACCGACTGGCCATCTTAAGAAACTTGTGAATAACACATTTTTAGGTTCGTGCATTTACTAGTTGCCTATTCTGTAACGCTAAAAACAGTCGTAAACATATATGATTTTCGTTTTGTTTACGAATCTTGTCAAGGAAATGTGGATTTTAGAACCAATAAAATACATTAAATATTGTTAATTTGTTTTGTTTGCGACTTTTGTTAGGGTAACAGAATAGACACTTAGTAAATGTAAGAACCTCCAAATGTGCGGTTCACAACTTTCTTTAGATGGCGCTACTCCATAATTGTACTATAGAAATTTATATACAATGATACGACTTCGAAGACTGAGTAAATCTGAATGCGTGGGTTCGAATCTCATGATGTGCATGTGAAAAAGTTTTTCATAATAAAATTGGATTAAAGCTCGATACCACTAAAGGAGATTGATCAAAGGAATTGGCACTCCTTGAAATAGCTATATCTCCAGCAAAAGATAGAAAAAAACGAATAATAAAATTCGTAAGCGAGTAAATAAAAATTCGTTTAAAATTGGTGGTAGCGCCTTTAAGTTGTTGTTGTTGTTCAAAAACATTCAATAAAATGCTTTTAGGTATATTTTGGTGAAACTAGGCATAAGAGGATTAAATTAAGCAAATAATGACTAGTATTCTTCTCCGCGTCCGAATTAAAGGAACATAAAATGTATGGAATTTAAATCCTAGATTCACAGCCTTGATAACTTGTCTGCTTAAGAGATGTGTCCGCTTAAGAGAGCTGTCTGTTATGGGAGGTTGCACTGTATAAGGAAAGTTATAGTTCCGTGTTCAGAACAATTAAATCACGACATTTCGACGATAGATAATACGAACATAAGGGGGTTGAAAATTCTGTCGATCTGGTCAACTAAACTGTTTAACTGATTTTGGTGATGTGTTTGTTGTTTTAAAGACTATTCCTATTAATAAAAAAAAGGCTAGAATTTGATTTTTGTCAAAAGCCGTTAAAAAAAAAGAAATCCTCCTACTCCAACCGTAGCCGATATAATTTTAGATGACCTTATTGACAATACAATTCAAGACTTAACTTAAATAACAAAAATATTAAAACTAAATTTATGACGAAATAGCGTAGATGACGTTTTCGCCTTGATGAAAGAAAGAGATAAAGAAACAATATTGAACAATATCACACTTAAATACGGACTATCACGCCGGAGGTCCGGGTTCGCACCCCGACCCGAGTACACCTGTTGTTTTTTTTTTCAGGGGCACTGCCTCTTGCTAGGAAGTGACAGATCCTCCAAGAGCATCATTGTCATGAAAAGTGCATCTAATCTTAGTCGTTCGGATTCGACGTAAAATTGTAGGTTTCCTCCGATCCTGTAGAACTAACAACGCAAACAAAAGGATTGGTTACAAACAATTGGTACTCGTTGAACGCAGAATTGTAGGTTCCATTAATTAGTAACCTTAATGATTTTGTGATAATTAAGTTTAAATGCCATTTGTAGGACATGAAGCAAAACAAACCTTATCTTAATTTATTCGACATAATTTGCCGATTTTGGATTTTCCCTATAAGACCCAGATGATGAACAGTACAAATATCAATTGGTTTCAATTAAACCTGCACAAAATGGTTAATATTCAGAATATATCAGTTAGTTTAAGTCATCCCAAGAATTCATAATGTTGTGTTTTAACCAAAAAGTTCAAGCTGACTATATATTGAAATAATCCCCCTTATTTTATGTTTTCGGCTGTTGGTTATTGCTTGGTTAGCAGAATTAATTTATCCATGGCAAAAGGAAGTTTAATTCAATTCTCTAATCCTCCTACCCTAATTCAAGCAAATTCATTTGTCCAAAATGTAAATAGAGCCCCTTTTGTTGACACTAATACGACTGACCCAGACCCTATTATAATAAGGAAGCATTAGATTTCCAGCTTAAAAACACTTTTTTTTTATGTTTTCAATGTTCTTCAATGTGTATATACTAGCCAAAGGATATCTCAAAGTATGTCCTTCCATAAGCTATTAAATTATATTCTTCCTTATACTGACCGCAGTTTACTATTCACCATTACCATTATACAATCCTGGTTAAAGCACCAGCTGACGTTTGGCATTTTACCACCCCTATCATTATTATACACTGATGCCTCCGTATATTGCCTTCGAGGCATCATAAAAGGATCTGATAAATATCTCACGTATAGGTAACTACGGAACTTACATTATTTGGGCAAATTCCAAAGTTGTTCCTTCATTATTGATACCAGAAAAGACTTTTGTACAAATGGAACAACAGCACAAAAGTTATGAACGACATCGGGTCATTGTAAAAAGATTTCTTCTTCATGTCGAAAGATAAACTGAGAATGTCGTGCTCTTCATCGTATAAAGCTTTTAAAAACAGTCACGTTTTATTAACAAACAAATGTTTCAAATTAACGGCTGAGTGCTGTTTCCAAAAAAAAAAATGGAACCCTTATCAGAAGAGAAGATGCTTTTACTTTGTTGTACTTTTCAAGTAAAATTTAAAGTTGTGGAGGATTGTTTATTCTTCATTTATATTTTTTGACGACCCAATTTTCATTTTAAGGAGCACAAGAGAAAAATGGTGTCATTAGTTTTATCTTTAAAACACCTTGGGCTAAAATGTAAGTGATGCCATTGAAGTGACAAATGAGATGAGTATCATAAAGTTTGAAATTTTTCGAGTGACACAATAATAAACCGTTGGATTAGGACATTTAGTTATTTTGCCTCCTTTTTCTTTGTGGCACTAAACGTTACTTTTCTCAATTATCAGAATAGTTAAGTTCTAAGGATCATATAACCTTGAAGGCATATTTGTGCTAGGTTTTCATTTTTAAGTAGGGACGGCTCAAATTCCGATATTTAATGGCCAGAATAATTAACAATCTAACAATGAAAATGATGTTCATGACTTTCGAATCCTTCTGACGAAAGGCTCAATTGTATTTTCTTTTTCAAAGGAAAAATGTTAAAAGATGCAATACCAAAGAAGTAATTATTTATGTCATAAATGTTTGAACAAGAAGTCAATGTTTTTGTTCTATTTATTCAAAAACAACAATGGTTATTTTTTTAAAAAGGAACCAAACACGCAAAGTATGTTTTTGTATTCCATATTATCTTCGCAATCAATTTCCAAGAGAAATATTATTATGCATATCAAAAATGTTTGTTTAACATAATTATGTATACATTTTTTCTATAGAACCATTGAAAAGTAAAAAACAAATATTGTTCTGAGTCAATTTATTGTATTTTTTTTTTTTTTATTCTTTTAGAGCATTATTGATGAAGTGAAAAAATACACATTAATGTGTTATTTTATTCGAAAGAATCCAGAGTCGTCTATGCTTACGGCATTTAAAAAAATAAATAATTCGAATTCATAAAGACAAGTTACTTCTCATAAACATTAAGATTTTTTATTTAAGGCTTTAAAATATATTTTGTTTATTTTAAGGAACAGTCAACGTTAAAATAGTAAATTTGCAACAGCCATGTTTATTACTATCATTTTACTCACAAATGCAACAACATAACAAGATCGTGTATTCTTTTTAGTTTCTCAACTCACAGCAAGAGCATTAAATGCAACTATTAATATTTTTCAATGTTTCTGCTATAAAAAAAAGAAGCAGTTTCGGTCAAGTGCGATGTTGCCATATTTGGAAATTAATAGGAACTTTTAAATTTGATTTTTATTTTCATCGACTGTTTGAAGTAGAGATACCTCAAGTTTTTGCTTCAATGCAGCATGTTTTGTTTTCGGTTGAGTTGTCAATTCACTAAAGAATTAAGAAGAAAATGACTTAATGCACTAAAAATGACTTAAAGTAACATTTTCGTAACGACAAAAATATAATTGGTCTTCAAACCGTCCAGAGTATCATATTTTATTGAAGGACGGCTACGGTGTCACTATATATACATATAGATTAGAAAACATCTTAAACATTTTTGACAGTTTATTTTTCTTTTGTAAAAATGTTGGTGCTTTGTGGTGAAAAATTAAATTAAATGCTAAGTATACGTCAACATACAGTTTGTTTTTTATCTGCCAAACCTAAAATATTCAAAAACTATTGAAAGATGCCTAGGTTGTCATATATATGTTTTATTTTTCTTAATTTGCTCGAAAACGTCTTCAACGATATTGATGAAAATTTGTGAACGTTATATTTGCAAAGCTTTTAATATAAATGCTTTCCAGGATTACAGCATAAAATGCACATAATGGAGATTTGGTGATAACGGTTTTTTTTACGAATTTGGACGAAAACGGCTGAACCGATTTCTTTTATATTTTATACGACATTTAAGGTAAATTCAACAGAAGATGAAATTTAAAGAAGTTTTTACCTAAACAACAGAAAAAGTAAATTACAATGGTACATAATTTCATGAATTGAAATTTTTAAATATTGTCAAGATGTAAGATTTGAAAATTTTTATGCACCCAAACTTTTTTTTTCCCCCGACGACACGTTGATGATTTCGAATGAAATATGAGAGCAAAATCTGCATGTGGAGTTCAATAGAATGACCTAATAAAATTTCAAGTTTTGCATTCTTCAATATCTGTGGCCATCAACATAATGCTATAGTTTCGTACTTTTAAATTGTTCCAAGAATCGTTTCTAATTTTATTTTTAATGTAAGAGCAAATTTCACTATTAATAAATCACATTTAAAAAATAAGCTGCTTATTATTGTTAAATAAGCGCGTAAGGCTTATTAGCTGTTAATTTAATACTGTATCACTAATGATGTAAAAAAACACTTGTTTTTTGCCAAAGAGCACATTATGTGCAATATCAAAAAAATTAAGCTCAAACAACAGCCGAAATAATTTTTTTTTGTAAAAAAAAAAAATCTCGGATGCTTGCTGGAATATGTTTTAAATTATATTTTCACAATCTAAATAAACGGGAACAATTTCTGAACAAAATTAACAGCAGGGAAGGAGCCATAGTGGTATGGGGATACAAAATATTGTTATAGAACTATTGTTTTGATGATACGAAACACAAAGGTAAATGGAAATACGTTTCTACCAAGTAGATTTACCTACATACACTGTTGGTTTCTTCAGCAAGATTCGTGTACAGTAAATTTACTTTTCTTTTTTGATAGTCGATGGAAATGACCTTATAAAACGCAATGCAATTACTGCTGTGAATTAAATTGTTTTAGGAACCTTGATTAATGTTAGACATTAAGATTAGACGCATTATGAGTAAAGGTCACAAATCCTTATTTTTGAATTTTATTCACTAAACTCCACAAAAAAAAATTATTTTGTTTTTAATTCTTTTATTATAAATGGAAATACATAGTTACAATTCTAGCTTGAATCAGTTCTTTCAAAAGTTTGTGATATTTAAGCGATAACTTCATGGATTTTTTTCACATATAGAATAGCGAAGTCATTCATTGAAAACCAAAATGTATAAGCCGAGAGCTAGCGAAAGATTTTGGGACATTATTTTGGCGCGACTAAATATTTGTCCAGTTACTGCTTCAACGTCACTTACTAATGAATGACAATTATGGCTACCAGAAATGGATAGAAACCAAAGATACAGCCCTTCAAAGTGCAGAAAAAATAACCCAGCTATACATATAGGAAAGTAATTTTGGCACGAATTTTTTTTTCACTAAAACGAAGTTTGAAAAGTTGAAAATAATAATGTATAACAGCCATAACATTACCAAGCCAGAAAAGGGTTGCCAGAGCAACTAAAAAAACAGTACAAAAACACTTAAAAAAGAATTTTATTGAATGTTTTAAGTTGCTTATATACTATATTATATTATTATTATATTACTATATACATTAATAATTTAAACGTTTCAAACTACATTTTAGTGAAAACAAAACATATGACAAAATTACTTACTTTTTGCACTTTGAAGGCCTGTATTTTTGGTTTCCGGCCGTTTCCGGTAGCCGTAATCGTCTTTCATAAATGAGTGGCCCAAAGCAATAAATGGACAAAAAATCAGGCACGCCAACATAATATAATGTGTCCCAAAATCGATCGCTAGCTCTCCTGCTATATTTATTTCTTTCACAACCGTAAGTTTCACACAATAAGTTTATACAGAAGGCAGCGCCAGGATTCCATAAAAATAAAACGATTGTACGATACGTTTTCAAAGTTGAACTCTGGTTCAAAATAACATCAATATAATATAAATAATTAAAAAAGTTAAGAATAATTGAAGAATTTTTCTTTCGTTTTATTTTGTCAAGTACTTCTATTCTTTTAAGCGTTTTAATCACAGAAAAGTATAGGTTTATCGACTATTTTCTCTCTACTGTAGGTCCTGTTCTAATGCAGAATTTTGTATTGAATATTTAACATTTTTTCTTGTGTACTTACATAAATTTTGTTATAAATAATATGTAAGAAATTTGAGTTTTAATTCTTGAAAATGCATGCTTCTATTTTTATTACTTGCACTGTATATGTATCAAATATAGATTTCTAGAAAGTGAAAATGATTTATTGTAAATTTTCTTACTCAATAATAAAATTCCTTTCTCAAGTTCTTCAAAAACAAATATAAAATAAAACTTTTCCTTTGAAATGGTTGTATGAACTTTTTAAATTGAATATTGCAAAATTACTTTTTATACTTTTTTTGTCACATGCTGTTCTCCAAATGTGAATTAAGTGATCCATCTTCAACCCTAAAATAAGGCTTTTCTATTTAAAGACACAACACCAATGAGCGTGCCTCTGAATAAAGTGTTCCTTATTAAATTCTAGGCTATTATTTGACAGCGATAAGAAGCTTCGACAGCAAAATAAACCACGTTTCAATGTCTGCAGACGAGACAAATAAACAACATCAACAAAGGCAGTAAATCGAATGTTTGTTCTTTTTTTTTTTTATTTCTTACTTATGTATGTGTATAATATTCATTTATATGTTTGTACGAGCATATTTATTTCCTTCATTTAAATGACAAAGTTGAAGAGGAAATGAAACTGTTTATTTGGTTCAAATAAAAAAAAGTCTTTTATAGCATGGTGTTTGTTATAAAGAGGGGCTTTAGGTGGGTACAGAGCTCAAATGGTTATATAGGTGGAACCAATGTGGATGGGAATGGAAATTTAAAAATATGTTCATGAATCTCGAAAAAGAAATAAAGAATCCAACAATTCTATATTGTTGGTGAAAATACAAGGCAATAAAGTTTTTCTTTTATGGTTACATTCATAATGGTTCACACCAAAAAATAAAATACTGGAAGGAGAATTTCATAAACTTGAGTTTAAGTAAAACAGAAAAAAACACTTACCTGGATATTCATATATAAGAATCACAATTGAAAATTGCACGATTGCGTCAGTACAAATTTCTATTGGATATTGGATAATACAACACGCATTTGTTGATAAATTATGTAGCGGAGCATGAGGTAAGAAAACTCCTAGGCTGTACGGTATTGAACAGCCCTAAAAGGAAGTCAAAGAAGCTACAGATCTAATTTGGCTAGGAACATGCAGAAACTTATTTGCTGAATATGTTCGGAGGAAACTTTAATTTGCACACTGCGTTAGATCCTGGAAAGGATCCAAGATTTTTGTAGTGACGAACATTTGTTCATTTAAAGTTGTGGAGAAGTACCAAAATACGTTTTAATATTGTGCAGGAAAATAACTAACTCCCTTCGTCCACTGGAGCTGGAGCTACGCAACGCAACTCAAAAGCAATTCTCATACAAAAAATATAAAAAATACGTTTTATGAAAGTTGGGCGAATTTTTTTTTTTTAATATTGAATTCCCTTGTGAGTTGCGGTTGCGTCGCTCAAGTAGACAAAGTGCATAAGGCAGACTTTATGTTCGTGTGCGTTTTCGAAGACGGCAAGCTAGAGAAAAAGTTCGCTATAAGAGCTGGTTAATTGACATGTATTAGATGCAGTATATTAAAAGTGTAGGGGACTCTATTTTGGATATAGGGGGTCTCCTCAGGTTCGTGGGTTTTTACTGAAGTCCTACTACAGGAGAAGAAAAAAAAACAACGTGTTATTATTATTATGTTGTCCTCCACCGCTTGACTGTGCTGTCCTTAGACTACAGCAGAAGCTGAATGGGCGACCAAACAAATAGAGGAGAGAAGAGGATGAATACTAAAAAAACGCCGTATTATTATTAATTACAAAACTTCTTTATTAAAATAATTTAAGAGGAACAAAATTAATGGCGTGTAGTTCAAAAAGCCGAATAAGTTGTAATCCCCACAGAGACAGTGGATTACCCGACCGTCGTCAGTAGAAATCAAAACTTAACAAAAATGTCAACTGACTGCTTACTTATGTATATTTCTCAAACTCCTTGTGTGCTGCTTTTCAATAACAGTGGAAGTACCCGACCGTCGATTGTGAAACACCAAACAAGAATGAGAATCTACTGATAGAACTCCGCCTTTTATACAAATTTCGTGTGAGCTTTTACAATATATTTTACATACTTGGTGGTCGTTTATTCTATAGAGAGCTTTTCTTTATATGTAGTAGGTATGCATCACAGCTGGAGCTTTATTATGATATTGTAGTTTTTATTAGTGCCTCTCAGCTGGAGCATTTACAATGTTAAGGAAAAGGAGAAAAGCTTTACAAATAATATGTACACATATTTAGCAGAGTTGCCACAATATTTTTTTTTATTCATATGAAATGTATTGGAAAATATTATAATAAATTAATTAATAAGAAAAGAATACTATAAATAATTAATGGAAATGATGTGAGTGTTACAATCTCCCCCTCTGGCGCTGAGATCGTCTCGATGATGCGACAGAATTGTAAATTGGTGTTGTCTTTTTTGGACGTCCTCGTCTTCGCAATGGTTGGATGGGGTCATCATCGTTTTCTGTCATGGATGATCGATATTTTGTCACAGAAGAGACATGGTATGTACCTAGCGGTATGCTGAGATCATCTTTGGATGCAATTTGATATGTGGATGCACCAATCTGCTTTATGATCACATAAGGACCATCTCGTTTTGGCGCAAATTTTGATGTTATTCCCTTAGAGGCTTTACTAAGGGTATGAGTTGTTATTAGGACTTGGTCACCGATTTTAAAATTGTTTTGGTGTCTTCGTTTTTTATCGACATAGTGTTTGTTTTGGTCTTGGGTTTTCTCAGTTGTGACCTGAGCATCTTTGATTGCTTGTAAGAGCTTTTGCAATCTTGGTATGATTTGCGGTGCGAAGTTTTTATCGCGGGATATTGGTCTAAGATCATGGTTGACGTCATCAATGGTTCTTAGTTCTCGTCCGAACATAAGAAATGAAGCGGTATAACCAGTGCTTTGGCATTTTGCGGTGTTCATCGCGAATCTTATTGCGGGTAGGTTATCGGCCCACGCTGTATGATGGTTTCCTACCATAATTCCAAGTTGGGTTTTCAGGTCCCTGTTCTTTCTCTCCACCGGATTGGCTTCAGGATGGTAAACAGGTGTTAAGGTTTGTTGGATACCGAAGAAGTCAGCAAGTTGTTGCATTACCACAGATATGAACTGTGGTCCGTTGTCGGTTACCAGTCGTCTTGGCATACCATAGCGAAAGAAAACTTCCTGTAGCAAAATTAGGGCACAGTTTTCCGCTGTTGCTTCCCTGAGTGGAAAGATTTCAATCCATCTACTTGCTAAGTCTTCAGCTATCAAGATCCATTGGTATCCATCAGTAGTGGTTGGTAATGGTCCAAATAAATCAGCTGCTACTACCTCAAACCGTTGATTACTTGATACTGTTTGTAGTAATCCACAAGGCTTTAGATTACTTGGTTTATATCGCTGGCAGGCAGGACAGTTACCTATATGTTTTATTACACTTTTCCTCATACCAGGCCAGAAATATCTAGTGGCGATTCGAGCTAAGGTGCGATCGACGCCGTAATGACCCGATGTGGTTTCATCATGGTAATGATTTAAAATGGTGTCTCGTTCCTGTATGGGAATAACTAGTTGCGCAGTTTCAGCATCAGATTCTGGAGAATATCTGTATAAGATACCATCATTTAACAGGTATCCACGGGATGTCCATCTAGATACATTCTCATCATTGTTTTCAAAGGATTCAGTGATGATTTTGATATCAGCGTCTTCTAACTGAGCGTCACGGATTTCTTTTGCATTTCTTGTTGGTAAATCTATCTGGAAACTGCAGATGCGGCATTTGGAGTCAGTATGACCCAAATCTTCACAGGGTGGTCGTGATAGCATGTCGGCAACACAGTTCATTTTTCCTGGATTGTACTCAATGCTGAAGTTATAGGGCTGAAGCTGTAGTGCCCATCTGGCTAGTCTTCCTGTGGGTGATTTTAGGTTCATTAACCACTTAAGAGGTTGATGGTCTGTTTTAAGGGTTATTTCACCACCTTCAATGTATCCTCGGAATTTGTTGACTGCCCATACAATGGCTAGGGCTTCTCGTTCCGTAGTTGAGTAGTTGCGCTCCGCATTTGTGAGTAGTCTCGACGCATATTCAATAGGATGCTCCGTTTCTTTCTCCCCCTGGCACAAAACAGCCCCGAGAGCATAGTTACTGGCATCGGTTTTCAATGTGTAAAGCTGGTCTTCCTGTGCTTGTTGTAGGATGGGTGCGGTTGTGAGCAAGTGCTTAAGAGTATTGAATGCAGTTCTTTCCTCTTGTCCCCACTTCCACACAGCGTTTTTCTTCGTCAAACTGCTTAAGGGTTTAGAAACATCAGCAAAATTGTTTATAAAACGGCGATACCATGAGCAGGTTTGCAAGAATGATAATGTCTGCTTAACATTGGTTGGTTCTGGTCGGTTGGCGATAGCGGAAACTTTTTCTGGATCGACTTGGATCCCTTGCGGCGTAATAATATGACCTAGGTATGCAACTTTTGGACAGCAGAAGTTTGACTTGTCTCGATTAATCTTCAGTTGGAATACTCTTAGGTGCTGAAATACTTTCTTTAGGTCCTGGTAATGTTCTTCAAAGCTATCTGAGCATATGATTATATCATCAATATATATTAGGATAAATATTCCAGGAATTCCTTTTCGGAATTTATCCATCAGTCTTTGAAAAGTCGCAGGAGCATTTCGAAGTCCAAATGGCATACGCTTAAATTGATACAATCCGAAAGGTGTTATGAATGCGGTTTTTTCAATATCGCTTTCGGTGATTTGTATTTGGTAATAACCCGTTTGTAGATCTAAGGTGCTCATGAATTTAGTTTTCAGTGTTGCGTGTAATAAATCGTCGATTCTTGGGAGAGGATATTTATCTGGGACAGTAATGCTGTTAAGCTTTCTGTAATCAATACAGACACGTATCCCTTTATCTTTTTTAGGTATCAATACCACAGGAGCAGCCCAAGGTGATTCGCTTTCTTCAATTATGCCTATTTCAAGCATCTTTTGCAGTTCTTCTTTTAGTTGTTCTTTTCGGATGGGTGAGAGTCGGTATGGGCTCGATGAAATTGGCTCATGGTTGCTTGTGTTGATCTTGTGCTCAGTATATGGTGACGGTTCTGTTGGTGGATCAAACAAGGTTTCCTCTAGCAACAGCAACTTATTGAGTTCGGTTTTGTCATCTTCCAGTAAGTCGACGGCCTCATTGTCTCGTAACTGAACGTCAATAGCAAGAATTTCGGTGAAGAAAGTTTCAAAATATACCTCTTCCTCGGTGCGTATTAGAGCGGGGAATAAGTTTTCCTTTCCATGCTTTCGCTCTGGAGTAATTTCATTTCTAAGGGTATCTTTAAAAATTTTTTGTATGGAGTGCGGTGAGTAGTCATTTCTCGCATTTGAGATCGCTGAGAAAGAGCGTTTCATTGTTGAATGAAGTTGGTTAATACTTCGTTTTGCTTCAGGAGTTTTAATGGTAATCGGTTCTGATTTGGGTGTTGCGCTCAATGGTGAGACTACATCAATAGCTTTAAACCAGTCCAAGAAAGCGTTGGCATGTTTGATGGGTGTTCCTTCCTTTGGTGAGTTCTCACTAAGTAATTTGGGGGTAGCGACATCAGGATGCTTCGGGTTGAAAGTGTTATCTGTTATGACCTGAGTGTGCGAGGTGTCGTAAAAATCGAACTTCTTTTCAGGATCATCAGCATAATACCACATACGCTGTCCTAAGTCGAGAACCATTCCATTTTGTTCCAGGAAATCGATACCAATAAGCGTACGATTGTCAGTAGCTTTTGGCAAGGCGATGAATTTAATTGGTCTGTTACGGTTCCCAATATCGATATTGGTTTTTCCAATAAAAATGTCATCTTTGTTAGTGTTACCATCTGCTAGAGTAACATTGGCTGGGATTTGTGAAAATTGAACGTCATTCTTCATCAGGTGAATCCAAAGATCTCTTCCACAAACACTCGTGCGGGCAGCAGTGTCTAGATACGCCATACCTATTTTACCTTTTGCTTCTATCGGTATTGTTGGTAGCTCAGTTCCAAGTGTCATATTAATACAATTGAAAGATACTGTAGATGGGCCTTTCGGTAGTTCTTTGCAATTTGGACAGGTGGACCGGACAACTCCAGGTAGCTTGCATTTGTAGCAGTGAATCTTGCTTACAATCGGTTGTATGGTGACGTTCTTGTTTGCTTCGTACCTCTCTTTCTTTCTGCACTCTTCTTGTGTGTGACCAGGATGCTTACAAAAATTGCATCTGTTTTTTGTTGGTGCGAAATCACTTTTTGAATTTTTAGAGTTTTCTTTCTCTGTAAGGATTGATTCAACGGCTCGAGCTTTGTTAAGTAGCTCTTGAAAATTTTTAAAACTGTCAGGTGGAACTCCATCTCTAATGCGCATATGTAGTAGTCCATATAGCATGTCAAGCATCATTGTTTCCTTTGGCTTTGGATCTTTTAGCTTCGCAAATAGTGCTCGCTTGGCACATATGAAATCATCTGTTTTTTCGTTTGCTTTTTGTTTTTTGTCGAAGATCTCCATATATATGCGGAAGTTTGGTAAGGCTGGGGCATATGCATTTCGCAGAAGTTCAATTACATCGGCAAAGGTTTTGGCTTCTTCCTTGATACCTTGCCACCAGATACTTGCACCTTCTTCTAAAAGTAGTGGAAATCCCTTAATAGCGTCATCATCGCTAATCCGCTCAACGTCTTTATAAACTTTGATGGTAGCAATAAATCCTTCCACGGAGCTGGCATCTCGTTCTCCTTTAAAACGTGACGTGCAATTGCTAAAACTGCCTTTTATGCTGCTTTGGTTTTGCATCGCTTCTATGAAAGTTAGAAGCTGCTCATTTGTGAATTGTGCCATTTCTGTATGTGTATGACCTTTTTGGTGTGAGGCTATACGTTTACTTCTTCGAGGCTTTATATCTACCTCCGTTGTGCTTGTAGCAGACTTGCCGACAAGTTGGGCGCCAATTGTAGGGGACTCTATTTTGGATATAGGGGGTCTCCTCAGGTTCGTGGGTTTTTACTGAAGTCCTACTACAGGAGAAGAAAAAAAAACAACGTGTTATTATTATTATGTTGTCCTCCACCGCTTGACTGTGCTGTCCTTAGACTACAGCAGAAGCTGAATGGGCGACCAAACAAATAGAGGAGAGAAGAGGATGAATACTAAAAAAACGCCGTATTATTATTAATTACAAAACTTCTTTATTAAAATAATTTAAGAGGAACAAAATTAATGGCGTGTAGTTCAAAAAGCCGAATAAGTTGTAATCCCCACAGAGACAGTGGATTACCCGACCGTCGTCAGTAGAAATCAAAACTTAACAAAAATGTCAACTGACTGCTTACTTATGTATATTTCTCAAACTCCTTGTGTGCTGCTTTTCAATAACAGTGGAAGTACCCGACCGTCGATTGTGAAACACCAAACAAGAATGAGAATCTACTGATAGAACTCCGCCTTTTATACAAATTTCGTGTGAGCTTTTACAATATATTTTACATACTTGGTGGTCGTTTATTCTATAGAGAGCTTTTCTTTATATGTAGTAGGTATGCATCACAGCTGGAGCTTTATTATGATATTGTAGTTTTTATTAGTGCCTCTCAGCTGGAGCATTTACAATGTTAAGGAAAAGGAGAAAAGCTTTACAAATAATATGTACACATATTTAGCAGAGTTGCCACAATATTTTTTTTTATTCATATGAAATGTATTGGAAAATATTATAATAAATTAATTAATAAGAAAAGAATACTATAAATAATTAATGGAAATGATGTGAGTGTTACAAAAGTAAGTATATGGCAGTAGGTAGTACTATTCAAGTAAACCTTTTTGAAAAAAAAAATAAGTTTTATTTTAAATTTATTACATATATACTTATAAATGTTATTTTAAATAATATGAGTTGCAAAATTAGCAAAACTAAGATAACAAATATAAATATGCTTAGTATAAAATATTTGGAACATCCATTCACCGACCTCATTTTAATTAAATAACTTGAGTGAAATTCACCTTTTTGTTGTCAAAATATTTTCAAAGGATGATACCACCCACTGGCCTGCCATTCAATTCGTCAAAACATCATCCTTCTTATAAGCTTCAAATGGAATTTCAACACTTCTGGCAAAATGGATTTTAAAAAGGATATATGCCACGTGGTTCAACGACCGAAGGATTTACTCAAAGCATTGTCTATCCATGTACATACATATATGTATATACACAAATATTTTCTCCATCAAGAATGTACACAAAAGCTTACAGACATACAATTTTCTTCCTTCGAAATTCAGCTGAGTGTAAAGAAACAAACCGTTTTATATTTTATGTACGATTTCTTGGATGGAGATCTCATATCTTCTATATTTTATTTTATTTTATTTTTAAAGAGTTTTATGGTCACATAAAGATTTATGTGGGTGTTAAACAATTAGAATGCCTCCCTGAGTATCGATTGAGATGGTTTTAGCCTAAATGCCATTTCTATCTTTAAATATTTGTTCAATTTGAAATTTGTAAAGAATTTATTTGGGAAGGAATTTAAATGTCGAAAATATCTCGATCTAATTTAACGCTTCGGATACTCGGGCGTATGTGAAACCTTTTTTTTTTTCTATAAGACAATTCAATGTTAAGCATGATGGTATTTAATTAAAACGTTTAAATATAATTTTTGGGGTTCGATAAATAAGCATTATATTTGGAAAGAGTTGCCTAAAGACAAATGAAATATGGAAAGATAATAAATTTTCTGGTTCTTTGATCAACGGATCTTTGTCTTTGTTATTTACATCTGTTCATTTTTTAATTATTTAAGAATGGAATTAAAAGTTAAATTCTGAATAGTGATACTAATTGGTATTTATTTTAAGGAAAGGTAATATTTAAGATACTAAACAATATACCCTCAATTTTAAACCAGAATAACAAATTTTATAGAATTCTCTTCCTATCAAACAAAAATCCATGTCAATTTAATGAATATAAAGAATTTAATTTTTATTACAATTTTTTTTTCTTCGTTCCTTTCAAAACATTCAACTGGAAATTTAAAACATTTTTTTACATTATAGGTTTATGTTTTATGACCTTTTTTTTACTTACAAATATCAGTAAATTGAATCTACATTTAGAGGGTTTAAAGTCATAAACTTTTAGGTATCCTATACTGCATTGAAAATAAAATTACAAATTGTGCAAAAGGATTTTTAAACTCCACTCATAAGGTTTTAAATTATACATTAACCAACCAATTTTTATAACATCATTGTTCTGGTTACATAAAAATGGGTCTTTAATGTTTCTTCGATGTATGTATATTTAAATTTGTAAAAAAAAATCTGGATTACCGTTTATGACTTAAGCTTGGATACACTCATGAAAATGTTGTTCACAAAATATTTTTTTTCATAAATTATATTAGAAGATTTTTCGTTTGTTGCACGAGTAGGTATAAGTATATATAGACGATTAAAAAAATAATAGCCTATGCACGTTTTGATAGCCTCGATAATATTTACACACGATTAATCTAAGCGGATATAAATTGAGTACTATCGTCACTTGGGATGAATATATAAAATTTTAGAAATACACAATACCTGCTGTGTTAAATTTAATTATATTTAACCCTTTTATAAAAATGTAATCAATGTCAGTTGGTGTTATTGCTAATATTATAAACAGATATTAATATTTGGTTAGTTACGAATTCTCGCAAATCAAAATCTCGTTTTCGACATCTTGCATAACGAAATCTGGCAATCACAAACATAAATCCTTTTTTCATAAGCAATGACAAAATCCTGTTTCTTAGAATTTCGCAAATACAAAAATCCGCAAACTAAAATACCAAATATAGGAAGTAGCAAATGTCAAAACTGGATTTGTACGAATCTATCAAGCTACAAAGTGTCAAATTTATAACTTCCTGGTGACAGTTCGCACTGAATGTTCCGCAAATGTAAAAATTAGATTCGACCAAATATTTCAAACCTTAAATGACAAAGAGCAAACAGAGCAAATAAAGGGCACGACTTAGTCACATTAACAGGTATACCGATAATAAGCTTTTTCTAAAAAAAATTAAAGGAGACGACTGGGTCGCACAGTTTTAACCTTGTGGCAACTGTCTAAAATAAAGCACTTATATAAAATTTTATCAAAATTGATCAGTTCATTTCGAGAAAAAGTAATTTAAAAAAAAAAACTTTTTTCAAAATGTTTGTAGGAAAACTTTTGGAATATAAAATTTCATCAAAATCGGTTTAGTCGTTTATTTTTTAAATCGGTATGGCAGATACCTATAAATAAGCTTCTCCGGAAAAAAAAAATTCAAATCAACATCAACAAATCACTTATATAAAATTTTATCAAAATCAATCGTATTTTTTTGGAGAAATTTGGAATTATCAGTGACGCTCAGGCTGTAGGTGACAGACAGACAAACAGAATTGCTGGACCCACTTTTTTCAACTTCTCTATAGCCGTAATGGCAAGTTGCATGAATACATTAAGTAACTTGCCTTATAGCAGATACCTACCTACATATATTCGAAAGTAAAAATTTCCAATGAAAGACTTTCTCTTACGAAAGTAAGAGTACGCTCTGATTACATAAAAATTCTGCAAATAACAAAGAAAAAATAATTAAGATTAGCTGAATTTCGAAAAACAAAATTTTGTATTATTTACACTACTGAACAAAGCCGCAAGTAAAAATCACTCCCAAAAATAATTATTCGGCTCATATATTTTTTTCATTTTTTAATTGGAATACTCTTCATTTTGATGTGATGTAACCAGAAATGAAAAGATACACCTGTGTACCAGTACACCTATGAAGCCAGCATATAAAATCATTCAGATAATTATAATTAGAATACATTAAGATGAACCTCTAATCAAATTATTGTCAAAAAATCGATTTCCTTAAAATTACTTTTTTCATTAAAATGAATTTCAATTCCCTACATAATCCACCTCTCACTACAACTTTATGTTTTTACGAAAATAAATTGTTAACTTGTCTTTTTAATCCTTAATCCTTTAATCCTTAATACCTATATTTTGTTTTCACATCAAACTTCCATTTTAAATTATGTACTTTGACATAAACCTGACATTGAGGTGACAAAACAAAAATGAAAAATTAACATTGTCAACCCCACAAATAATATTAAAAATTAATACAAAAGTTTAAGCTGATTCACCGCAAAACGACTTCAAGATTAGGTGTTCATACATTTCGAATTGTGTATATTGTGTGTTAAATTTAACAAGATTAATTTTCTTCACGGTCTAGACATAGGATTTGTTCTTACACATATTCGGTGAATAGGAAAATCACCTTGAATTATATTTTTTTTGGGATACAAAAAAAAATCGAATAAAACCACACAAAAGGTCTTCACATACTCGATGTTTGACATAGTGAATAAAGGTACCAGCAAAAATCAAAACCCCCAAAAATTCATCCTTGTGAAGATAAGGTGTACTTAATGGCTGCTTAATCTAGTCCATTATCTAAAGCAAACACAAATTATGGTTCCATCAAAAAAATCTGGTGCTAAAGTGCCAACCTTTGACATCTCGAATCGACCATTTGTTGTACAAATAAATAATAATATTAATCCTTAAATCAGCACCTGGATATTTTCATGTGTACTTTGCTTAAGTTGATGGAGTGGAATCATCCCTTCTAAATGGGGCTAAAATAAACATTCGTGTCAACAATAAATCAGTGGACAAGAAGGGTGTGGATTTCAGGCTTAGCGAAAGATCGGGCGAAAGGACAAAGGGGCCTTAAATCTCAATTAGGGAAACTGAAATAAATACATTTCAAATAAACATAAAACTGTTAAAAAAAAACTTTCTACAAAAATCAGGGTCTTCTCAGTAAAATTTTGTGTGCACTTTTTTTTTTTTTTTTTTTATTTAGTTGAAGTTTACCATTTTCGACTATCTTAATGATCTTAGAATACTAATATTACAATTCTCCAACTCCACTTCGTCACAATAAAAATCTGGCTATGGGGTTTGTTAGGTTGCGCATCCGTTTAGTACAAGACAATACTAGCAGAAAATGGCTACCATAAATACCCATTTATCGCTTAATCGTCCAACCGTACATCACAATTCAATTATTAAAATTAAGCAAGTATTTCCTTCTATTCAAGGTATCTTAAAATCTACTGCTGTCTAAGCAGCCCAAGAAATAGCTAATCCGCTCCTGAAAAATAAAGTCATATACAAGAATCACCTCACAGTTTCCACCATAATGTCATTATTGCTGAGGTAACCAAACGATTTGCCGGATAATACATCAAAGTCACGTGAAATCTGTTCGATGATCCTGCACAGGAGTAATCCAGGAGAGATGAGAAATGTTAAAAAATGAATACTATTTCATCAGACAAATTGTTTATCCAGAATGAGGTGTGTTTTTTTTTCTACGCATATTGGGGTCAAAGCACACACCTTTGTCTGGTAATGTTTTCTGTGTCCCTCCTCCCAACTACGCCTAAGCTCTATTAGTCTACAAGACTTATCATATAGCTGAGATTGTTTGACAAATTAATCACCCATATTAGTTAGAGGAGGTAAAATAGCTTGCTGCTTCATTGCCAACCATTAACAAAATTCTTGTTCACCATTGAAAGGTTGGAAGTGGGTATATACACTTACTTGTCATCATCGATGTATCTTTGTATATTTTTAGTGCAAAGTTAGCACTCTTGGGGAGGAGGTTATTAATCTCAATCGTACTGCCAAATAAATCGAACTCCATTTTAATTAATTTATAGGCTCATGGGGAGTGTTGAATGCGAACCATTTATATTTGGAAAATTATATAAGTTGCGTGAATTGGATAAATACTATGACGAGTACATATGTGAGAACCATGAGTGTGTTATTGATAAATTTGAGTGAATATAGATTTGTTTGTGGCTTAATTGGTTGTTAACATGCTCTATATCTACTAACAAAGCAACAGAGGTAATTTATACTTTTTTTTGACGAATATTTTGTATTTAATTATTATAAAAATAAATAAGTTTCACACCAGAATTAACTTGAAATATGGATTTTATATACGAGTCGGGATAGAAATCTCACTATTCTTTAGTGGAGGTCATTAGAAGCATAATTGTAATTTTTTGTCAATTTTTCTGTTTCATGTTTTAAAATAAATAAAAGCCTGAGCTTCAAAAATACCATCATTAACGTTATACAGCATGAAAAAATCAACTGGCATTTTCATACGACACTTAAGCTTCTAAAGATTCTTAGAAGAAGAAGAAGAAGAAGAATGTGATTTCGTTTATGTAGCTATATATTTTTGTACTCCTTCCTAATGTCGTCCTGTCATTTCAATCCCGTCCAAAAAGAAATGAAACTGTTTAGTATCCTGCCTTCGCATGAACGATACTTAAAAGTCAAAACCAAACAATTTTGCCAAGAACAGTAAACTCTTTAGGACTGTCGAGAAATGCAACTCCTAACTTGTCTGACACTGGTCTACCGAGCAAAGGTTAAAATTTTACATATAACTTAGTTCTCAATCGATCTTAATTATCCAGTCTTATTGTGCACGCCGCTCTGTCAGACAATGAAGTTGAAACCAGAGTTGAATGTGCAAAGATAATAAAGAAAGCTTAGAATGAATTACATAAGAAAAGTCAGATAGTGAATTTAACTTTGACAATTATTTAGCTCTCCAAAAAATAAAATCCAAACATTTAATAATTTGTAAAGCAGATAAAGGAAATACTTTTTCCATTCTTGATAAAGTGAATTAAATACAAAAAATGAATGCCTGAATGCCTATGCACTTAACTGAAATTCGTTATGATTTCACGGATAAATATAATGTCCGATTATAAAAATGTTTAAATTCATCAAATCTTATTTTCGATCAATGAGAAAGGAAATCTTTAAAAAATAGTAACCCTTGTAATCCCCGTTTTATACGGATTACCCAAACTTCACAAAGAGAGAATACCAATGCGTGCAATCTCATCTTTATTTAACGCTCCTTCTCAAGCAAGATTCTTCCTCCTCTTTGGACTTTTAACCAATCCAAAATATTCAATGGAACTGATTGATAAATTAAATAAGTTAGTTTTGCCTTCAATGCGAAACTTGTTTCCTTTTATGTTAAAAATTTGTTGCCATCGGTACCAACTAACAATTTGAAGACTCTTTTTCTCGGATTCGATAACATCATCGGTTTCAAATATAAATAAACGATTACAAATAAATCACTTTACTTCTACGTGTTTGGATAAAAATGATTTTAGCCCAGTTAAATTCGAATTTAAATCATACAAAGCTGGATTTTTTTGGCTGTTGTTTGAAGAGGTTGAAATTCAGATTTTTGTGAATTTTTCGTAAACTATGAACTTTTTGAACTTTTTCGAGAAAAAAGTGTTAATTTGTTACAGTCTCTTTTTAGACAACATTGCACTTTTCACTAGTATTTTTTTTTCTTTTTTTTCTTTATTTTTTGTGGTTTTCTCATTAAGCCTAATCCACAGAAAAAAAATAAAATGCATGACTGGATCGTACGAACTTGCTCTTGTTGCAAACTATTGGACTACAAAATTTTTTAAGAAATTATTTACTATTATATTTGTCGGTTTATGTTGTTTAGCTAAATACGTTAAAGGCCAACTTGTGCTGCATATTTAACTTATGTACCGTAACAAATATAAATGAAATCGGTTCAGCCGTTCAGAAGTTCCAGCCAAAATTGTAAAAATCAGTTAACACTAAATCTTCGTTATGTGCATTTTAAGACAAAATCCTGAAATGCCCTTTTGTATTCAGAACAATGCAAGTACACAAAGTTTCATCAAAATCGTATGAGCCATTTTCTAGAAAATTCGGAAATACTAAAACAATTATATGAGAGGTACACACTGCAGAATTAGTTTTTCCAATTTATCTTGATAACGGCTCATACGATTTTAATAAAACTTATCTAAAAACAGACTTTGTAACAATTTAACACTTTTCTTTCGATATTGGTTGATGGTACCATGAAAAGTGCCAAAACCTTTTTTGTAGAAAATCATATAAGCTACAATTTTTACCTGATTTTTTTTTTTTTTGCAAAAAGTTCATAGTTTCCGAGAAATTTACGAAAAACGGATCCCCCCCTCCCCCATAAAAAATTAGCTCCGGGCAAAATCATGGCTACCTTTGAGTATTTGCTCACGGCATAAAAACATAGGTCTCCAGTAAAATCTAGCTTTGTACGAATTATTTCGTAATTTTGCTTTTTTTGTCTAATTTTCTTGGGTTATTTTAATTTCAATGGAAAAAATTATAAACAATGCTCTGGACTGGCAATAAACGCCATCTGCATAGCGAGTCTAAAAGAAAATATCTTTTAAAAGTGGTTGATCACAAGAAAACAAAATCTTTTCAAAGTTATTCATAAAATATTCAGCTATAATAAACACAAATGTCATTTAATTTAATTTTAAGGATATACCTAGCAAAATCAACATCGGGTTCCAAAGTTTCAAAAATATTCAATAACATATAAAAAGGCTCAACAAAAATATTTAAATTCTCTTGCACTTTATAAAGTTATAAAAAATATTCAGATTTAAACATAGGACTGACCAAAAGCACTTATATCTTTTTTTGAAGTTACAGTTCAAACAGTCATTTAATTGCATCAACAAAAAAATGGAGACAAATCCAATCAGTGAAATTAATTTTTATTTGTGAACTTTAAAAATTCTCCTTTTGAAAATCAATGGTAAAATAAATAATCAAAAATATTGACAAAGAGTGGCAAAAATAAAACTTGAACCATAAAACAAAAAACAATTAAGGTCAAAATCACATGAAGTATAATAAAATGAACGCTATAATAAAATGAACTATAAGGCTTCTAGTCCTGGTAACATTTTTTGTTTTCATTGTTTTATGAGTTTAACCTCTAACTGTTGAAGTGCTACCAACTTTATATGTATATCACCTCTTTGTAGGTTGTGTATTATGTTAGACCACGCATAAGCCTTTATTTACGAGTATAACTTGAAATATGTGTAGCCGTTTCAACAAAACGTTAACAAAAAGTTTCACTTTATTTTTCACAAAAAAAAAAAAAAAAAAAAAACCGTCATGGTGGAGTCACATTTGAATATCGTATAATCACCATGCAAAGTGAATGTGCAAACACCAAGCAAGGACATGCGGTATCGCAGCAGTAACTATTTAGTTAATTAATTAACAACCACAAAGTTGATCGTTAGCACACAATCTTGTTGATAAATTTAATACACTAACGTTACAAACACAAAGAAAAATAAACCTCAAAAGTTTCTAATTAAAACTCGCGGTTGACGATTTGGTTCGTTATGTGGCGTTGGTGTTGCTTAGGTAAATGTATAATAAATTGAAGAAACAAAAGTGTTTGCGTTTATGTTGGCTGTTCTTTTGTGGTGGTTTTCTTTTACTAAAATGTAATTATTAACGGAATATTTACAGGAATCAGGAAGTATTTTATTACAAGACTTTTATTATTTCGAAATCAACAAATATTATACTGTTATGTATTTGAAGTATTTTTTTTATATTATTATTCCTTAGTGTATACAATTAACTTTTGGAATAGATCAAAGACATATGAATCTAAAAGTCGATTTGCCGAAAGGATATCAATCGGACCGAAATAATTAGGACATTACCCATGAGAGATTATAAAAACAAATAATACAGACAGATAGTGAAAAGGAAAATTAGGAAGTAATTAACTTTGTCAATTGCTTGATCTTTATAAATCGGCTTTGACTTTCGCCACAAGGGAATTACTTATTATTATTTACTGTGATTTTAAAAGGTGATTGGTACTTCAAAATATTATTTAATAAGTTTTTTATAACTTGAAACTAAAGATATTGTCGAATTCTTTTAAAAATGTTTTAATATAACAATCACATAATGATAATAGAGAAGTTTTAAAATATATTGAAGTTTGAACCAACGTGTATGGCTAGGTTTTTAAATCGATTTTTGGTTTTAAAACCTGTTCAAAGAAAATGAAAAGTTTTTCATAATGTTGGGTTGGTTTGAAAACATGTTTCATGGCAATGTTTTAAAAATTTTTAATCAGTAAACAACTAATGTTTTCAAATTTTGTTTCATGTGTATGGCAACCGAAAACTTTGAGTTCTTAAAACATGTTTTATGTGTATTGGCCGCTTCAGTCTGCTAATTCTGTATGCCTGTCTGTCTTAATTAACAGCATAAACTGCTAAAGAATTTTCTTCAGATTTCGTAGCTGTTAAAAAAAAGGGGTTTTTAAAAACTGAAAGTTTTTTTTTGTAAAAAAAATTTTGTAAAATTGAAAATTTAATAAAAAACGATGATTTGTTTTCATAAAGTACGAGATTTAAAACACTTCGCAAACCTACTATGAAAAATTTCTGTATTTTCAAATTTTAAGATGCAACTGACTTTCACAAGCACCTTGGGAAAGTTGCTTACTAATGTTAAAAAGGCTGCATAAAAATTGAACGTAAAAAAAACGTCAAAAAAACGTAATTTTTATTTGAAACCTTGAAAGCCTTTTTCATTTATATAAGTCCATGCTCTTTTGCAATTTCCAATACCAAATTAACTGTAAATCACACAGATTACACAACAGACATATTAAAAATACTTCAAAGGACTCAATAATGCCAATATTGATAAATTCATTAAATTGATTTGATTATGTATATTTTTTGTTTTCGTTCGATATTAAATGCAAATATTTTTATTTACTCATAATAAGCTACTGCTATCCATAATTATTATAATGGGACTGGGGCTTACATTTCTACATAATTAATTATCACAACCAAATATTAATATAGCATAGGTATTAAGAGTAATGGAAATTCTGAAAACCACTGATAAAAATTTTTGTTTTGCAATTATTAAATTGAATTTTAAGGTGACAGGTAAATTAAAATAAAGTATATTATCGATATCTATTATTGTGCATATGTATATGATTTTCACGTTTGACGTGCAAGAACTTTGACAGCAATGATAATATTTTGTTTTATCTAGTTCCAGTCAACTTTTAGAATACGATGTGATACAAATCGATAGTAGGTATTATTAATATAAAGATGGTATCAATATTGGAATTTTCTAATTGAACATCGAAAACCCATCTGATGCCCTTAGTTTCTTCATGTTAAATATAGTTTCTGAACCAGATGCAATGCTTGTCATAAATCATAGAAATTGTTGTAACTCGATTTCTTTTCCATTGCTAATTTCAATAAATTTTCTTCAGAAAGAGGTTTCTTAGAAGTTTCAGCAATGTCCAAATCGTGCACTTTTTATTTTCCGATGCTATAGAATTTAGATCCTTAATCGACACAGAAATAGGTGCCTAACTGATTAATTCTTCAATTTTTCATGATGTCTTCATATTTCACTAACAGAACACAAAAAAATACGTATTGTTTGTTTGTGATCAAATGAAAAAATGCGCACTTCTGGTGTACCCCAAGGTACCCACCTGGAAACGCTACTTTTCTTAAATTTTCATTATTAGCATTTTTTTTACACTATCAGATCTATTTTCAAATGGAGCTTAAAGCAAGCATCAACATATGAAAGAAAGATTTGAAAACACATATAATGTGTCCCACTGGCTCATCACTTAGTGCAGGTGTTAGTTGTTAGTAAGCACAATGGTACAAAAACAAAAACACATGCACATAAATACAATATTACAATACAACACAGAAACAATTATGATAATGGAGCACTGGTTCTAAAGAGAGTTTTTAAATTATTTCTATTTAAATTAAAGTCTATCAGGCTCTCATTCAAGTTATAAAACTTAATCATCCGTGTAAGAGGCTCATGCATGCCATAATTAGTTCTGTGGAGTTCAACATTCAAAAGTTCAGATCTTCGCAGGTGGTAAGACCCTCCGCGGTAGTTTAAGCCAATAGAAGCTAACAGGTCCGAAGCATCAATTTGTCCGCTGATAAGTTGAAGAAGAGAAATTAAATCATTATTTACCCTTCCTTGGTATAAAGATTGAATCTGCAAAATCTGTATCCGATACACGAATAAACTTATGCTGCACTCATTCTATACGGTTCTTATGGATTTCGTAAAAAGGAGTCCATACTTGTGAGGCATACTCAAGATGAGGCCTAACGAAAATTTCTTCCCAAACACATATTTATATAACCTCCAAATTTCGGACATCATAAAATATTCCTTGGAATTTAAGTTGAAATAAGTCAATTAATAGTTATAAAATAAGTCTTCAATGTGCGTATTGTTTTCATGTGCTAATTAAAAAAAAATTCTGTTCTAAATTTCCAAATTCTCGATTTTCATTTAATTTAAGATATAACTTTTATGACGTACTTTCATCATGAATCATGATACACATATCTATATCTAAATTTGTGGCAAGTCATACTACTCTTAACAATATTATTCTCACAATATCTTATTATTCCTTATTTCAAATTGATACGACTACTCTAATTATACCTTTCTCCATCTTGTAAACTCCTATAAGTTTTACAGCAATAAATATGATACAAGGATATTTTATACACCATTCCGATGAAAGTATTTCTGTTAAGTCATATTCTTACCGTTTGATGATAAAATAAACACACAAAAGGCTCCCAACGATGACGTTGATAAATTCTAAACACGTTTTCGAACTATTGTTATAATTTCCACCAGCGCCACCATCAAAGTTATGCACTCTATTCCTTTATGGTAGCAAAATAAAAACTGTTTCTAAAAACTCTCGCTATACACAATACACACCTTTCGTCGTGTGGGCGGATGTTTAGTCTTACTTAACCAAACTATAAAAATGTTTCTTTCATCGGGGACAAAGTTCATGTATTTTTATTTCTGTTGTCAAAGTTAACATATAAAAAACCCCTTCGCTTATGTCAGGAACACCTATTTGCTATTTCGAACAAAAACATTTTTAAATTATATATAAAACTGAAAAAAAAAGTTAAAAGACATACAACATTTATTATTTTAGGTTACACCCTGCCACATACATCGTGGTCGTTGGTGTTGACTAGTTTTTTGTAGTTCAGCATGTGACATGTACTGAAAAGTTTTTTTTATTCACTGGGAATCGGATATTTTTGTTCGGAATAATCTAAAATGTATATGATGAGTGTACCTATCTACATTTTTAAATGCATTCATAAAGTAAAAAAAAAAAATGTATAATTCATTATTTCGGTTCGAAGTTTAAGGGTCGCAGTTTTATTAAGCTTGATTGAATAAGTTACAATAGTTTGCATATTGCATGTCATCTTTTGCTGAAAAATCTTTCCACCAAAATCGATAATAAGCCTGGGATATGGACTGATCGATGACTTTATATGACTTTTGTTAGAGACAAAGAATGATCTGCGGAATGTAAATTCTCTCAAAAAGATTCCTCTAAAAAGAAAAAATCTGTTCAATGCAGCACTTTTTAATTACAAAAGGTAATTCGCATTATTATCAAAATAGTGATGGTAGACTTCGAATGCTAAGGAAAGCTACGACAGCAATTTTTTTTTTACAAAAGAGAGTTAGGCAACCAATCTGTCAACTTCAACAATAAACCATCATATCAAAAGAAGCACCTAGTTTGAGATAGTCATAGGGATTTAACTGATGACAAGTATAACCTTAACAATCAGAGGATGATTTTGGATTAGTTTTCTGGAAAAAATATAAAGACAAAATTCTTCCTTTGAACGAACCCACGGATCGAGTCCGTGATGTAATAAAGGGTGTTTTTTTTTTAGAGGTATAGAACTTTAAATTGCAATAAAACAACGATGGAATATTCGATTGACATGATTTTTTATTTATTCGAAATATAATGTTGTGGCATTACATTTTAAATATGATTTCTGGCATATGACTGCCACGGCTGGCTCGGATGTAGTCCAATCTGGACGTCCAATTTTCGATGACTTTTTCCAATATTTGTGGCCGTATATTGGCAATAACACGGCGAATGTTGTCTTACAAATGGTCAAGCGTTTGTGGCTTATCCGCATAGACCAATGATTTTACATAACCCCACAGAAAAAAGTCTAGCCGTGTCAAATCACAAGATCTTGGAGGCAATTTCACAGGTCCAAAACGTGAAATTAGGCGGTCGCCGTCTTGTTGGAACCACAGCTCCTGGACATCATGATTGTTCAATTCAGGAATGAAAAAGTTAGTAATCATGGCTCTATACCGATCACCATTGACTGTAACGTTGTGACCATTATCGTTTTTGAAGAAATACGGACCAATGATTCCACCAGTCCATAAAGCGCACCAAACAGTCAGTTTTTCTGGATGTTTCGACATACACTTGAGGATAAGCTTCACTCGAAATGCGGCAGTTTTGTTTGTTGACGTAGTCATTCAACCAGAAGTGCGCTTCATCGCTAAACAAAATTCGCTTATGAAACGTATTACGTATTCAAAGAACCATTATTTTCGAAATAAAATTGCACAATTTGCAAGCTTTGTTCAGGTGTGAGTCTATTCATGATGAATTGCCAAACCAAACTGAGAATAAATCACTTGACAGCTGTTAAATCGGTCGCCGTCTTGAAAAGTAATGCCAACTTAAAGTTCTATACCTCGAAAAAAAACACCCTTTATCAACTTATCAATGGAAAAGTGTCACCCAAAATCATAAACAAGAATTTTTTGGCCCCAACATATCTTTATTAAAAAAAAGTCGACCGAAACCAATTCAGAAATAAAAAGAAAATGTATAGCGAAAGAGTAGTTGAGAGTGGATTAGCTACCAGGAAAGGCAACCATGTCAATCAGTAGACGAGTTCTTCAATTAAAATAGCCTACGATGCGATGGTAGGAGAAGGATGTGTCCACTTTAAGCATACTGCCTTGAAAAATAGTTAAGGACAAATCAGGAGAAGTAAAAAAAATCACTAAACATTTTAACTAGACATCCTAAATTCATAATGTATAATACGTTTTTCGTAATGAAGCAATATTTTCTTTTCGATCAAAGACAACTTACTATCGTTTTTGTTTTTTTTTCGCAATACATAAATTGCGAATTGAAGAATTGATCAGTGAAAGACATATATTTCCATATATGAAACAAAAACCTTTTTAAGAAGAAGAACAAACAAAGACATTGTTCACTTATTAAGAAATTCGAAATACTGCTGTCGACATTAGTTGAAAGAAATATTTCGTAACCATGATAAGTTTTTGATTCTTTATAAGTTAAGTTTTCCTTTGGCACGTAAACATAATCCTTACCCTAAGTAATTGCTTTACATTATTTAATTTTCTATTAATTCTCATTTTCTTTTCTCTATACAATCAATTTTCGTACGCTTTCTATTGACCAATCCAAAATTAATGGAACTTACAAAGAAATAAACAGCATTTTCTAGGTTTAACTACAAAAAAATTGTTCAAATAAATCCTAATGACGACGGCCAGTGGACGCTTTTGCGTTTACGAAAATTTATCCGAAGGTCCAATCTCTATGATGGACAGGCTATAAAAATGTTTACTCAACGTAATCCTTCTTGCTTTGCTATTTAGTGTAGGTTGTAGGAAAACAATTTTCCTAATGGAATTGCAACATGGCCGATGGAACGAAGCTCACTCCAGATTTCACTGAACTGTGTATAATCCCTTGGAAAATTTGTAGTATAACTGTTTGAGATGAAACATCGCTCATTATTGCGGAACAAAGTGAATGAACCGTAATTCCACCACTATATAACACGATATGTATATCTTTTAAAAACTTGAAGCTTATGCTCAAAGCTAAAGTGCTTGACCCGTGTCGTAAAAGAAGTTAATCTTTCACAAATACGTACCGAAATCTTTATCATTTTAGTGGATTTCATTGTTGAAGAGAGAGTTTGTTTTTGAATTTTCGTTTTGTTGTAGCATATGGCGTTGCGGATTTTATATATTTATGGATCATAAACGGCTACCTACATAGAACTATCCTGAGAGCTATAAACTCAATTCTTATAACACATATTCATTTTGTGTATCAGACATATAAACAGGTTGGTAGCTCTCAGACTGCTAGAATTAAGTTCAGACGAAAAAAAATAAAATAAACAAACGTAAAATATCATTATACTGGCATACGTTTGTCCTTCGGGACCAGAAGCAGCAATATAGACACATGTGTTCTGATAATGTTTGTGTTAATGGTCGTAAGATAAAGAACAATAAGAGTTTTCAACGAAAAATAAATTATATACAAATCAACAGAGAATAATTTTTGAATAATATAAAAGAAATTTGTTAGAAATTCAAATTTAAATTAATGATATGTCAACTACAAAAAATTTTCATAAAATTGAATAAAACTAACATTAACGTTCTAAGAACTTAGTTTTTTTTTTTAAACATCATTATTCTTTTAAATCGTTTTATTTCGTGCTTTTTTTTTCTACTCCCTATAATAACTAAACTTACCTATTTTTGAATTACATTAAACGATTATACGGACTCTATTTAGGAATTAAGAATTGTGACGGACATAACTGTTTTCAAAATTGTCGCTCAAAAACATGTTCAGGATACGATCGTTCACCAAATTTGTGAAATGAAATAGTTACCGTTTAATTAAGCAATCGTTGAGCGTGTATTAGATTAACATTTCAGGCATAAGTCAATAGGACAATCTGATAACCAGGGGTTCTTTAACAGAAAATCAAACGCAGGTGCCATCCAGAGTGTAAAAAAAAACAGGTTGGAAAAACATCGTAAGTTCTCCAAGATAATTGCATATTGTGTTGGTTCGATGAATAACTTGCTCTAAGGGCAACAAGGATCTGAAAAACCTGCCCTAAGGGCAACAAGACGGAGTTTCCGGAATCCACTTGCCTATCACGAATATCTTCAAACAAATCAAAACATAGATAACTCAGGAATCAATTATCAATAATAGTCGGTGATGGTGTACACAAGGAAGCGTCTTAAGTCCTTTGCTTTTTATTACAGTCATTGACTATATCGACTTGAAAATAAGGTGAAATACCTGAAACTGCGTTGGTTTTTACTTGCGATTATAGGTACTATAAGTCAAGGTATGCGCATTCGTGGAAGAAAAAACTTCTGAAATAACAATCAAACATGACATTACGATGTTAGAGAAGACGAAAGAAGTTGGTCCGGAAATTCTCAGCCTTATTGTGAAGTTCGCCCGAATTACATTCCATCCGGAAAAATTGAAATTTCCCTTTCCGCCTATTGTGAATTTCACCCGAAAAATGTTTAATGTTCGAAAAATTCCCCCTATTGTGGTCTTTTTTTTCGGGCGAAATGCAAATGTCACTACAGCTAAAATATTCACTTATTTTTTGAAGGCGAACGAGTGAAAAAGTTGTGAATTGCAAGACATTTCTTTATTTTTCGTCAGCTCAAGTAGGTATGACTTGTAGTATTGTTTAAATCTGTAAAACATAAATGTATTGATATATTTTCACAAACACATGAAATGTTTCAAAACATTTAACATCAAATCATCCCTCAAAATTGTCACCGAACCTTTTGGAACTCTTCGTTTCGACTGCAATTTTGAAAACAAAACAACATTTCTTTTAAATAAATATAATTTGCTATTAAAACATATATGTATTTATATTTAAATATCGTAGGTATTCCTTTGATTTTGTCAGGGTTGATCGGAAGAGTTTACTTTTTTTCATTTCATGGATCAACAAAGTAATTTTTTTTGTAGTTTATTATAGGTACCTAGATACAAGGATCTGATTATTTAACTTTCTAAATTTTACTATAATTTACTTGATTCACAAATTGCAATATTCGCAACATATACACGTCCAAAAGATTGTTTAAAAAATTGAATTTTGCAATCTCTTTGGAAAAAACACAACACAATTATTGCTCTTCTTTAGATCTGTCAAATCAGAAACTATAGGTGTGTTCATTTATTTTTTCAAGTAAATTCTCGAACTTGAAAGAGTAGAAAATATTCTCTCAGAGAATGTATTTATTACAAAAAAAAAATAATAGAGGATATTTTAGAAAGTTGCAGTAGCTATTTATTATTTAATTATAAAAATGTAAAATTTAAACTGAAAAGATTTCGAAATTAAGAATAATGATGATTTTTTTGTTAGAAATGAAAAACAAACTGTCACACTGTGAAAACTTGTTTTCTGCATACTTTGATTTTGGCTTGAATCTTTTTAAAAAAGGATTATTCATATGATTTTTTTTTTTTAATATTTAAAATTAAATATTAAATTTAGTTTTATTAAATTTTATTTTATTTTCGTGGCAACTTGTGGCAACCACAAGAGCAAGTTCATGTGACCCAGTCGTGCACTTTTTTTGTGATGATGATGACATCGTAAGTGATAAAACATTTATCGAACAAGCATTTATATGTATAGTATGAGTATGGAGAATGAGTAAAGGCTTGCCAAAGTTTTCTGAGGTCGAATTGGCGATCTCCACAGGGAGACTCTTAGAATGATGCCGTGAATTGTGGAGAGTTGTGGTCCTATTCGACGTTGTAAGCATCTTCGGAAAAGAAAGAGAACCCATTTAAGCTTTAAAAAATGCATGATACAATTATTAAAAAGATGGAACACAAAAATAAAAAAGAACAAAATTAAATACTTCTTTACATACCGCAAACTCCATTAAAACGACTAAAGATCCTTATAAAGTTAGCATCCGAATAAACTATTCCATATTTCAGAACAATATTTATCCAATTAAATGTCCCCATCTTAAAAGAATGTAACAAGGATAGTGAATTCCACAAAAAAAGTCAACTAAATAAAATTATTTTATTTGCCTGAAGAATTTTCTAATGTAACGCATTTGGTTTTCCTCCATAACCAAGAGTTTCCTTTAAAGTTCCATAGGTAATTCTTTTTTATTTAACTATATGTCTCCTTCCGAATGGAAATCAGTTTTCTTTTTCCAGAAGGATAAAATCACATTTCACAACCCATAACCACATTAGCACTTCTGCTAGAAATTGCATTTCTTTTTTTTTACTAATAAAAGTAGCAGTTTACAATGCTTCCTGTTTCCGGTATGCCAATAGAAAAAGTAAAATTGTGCAAAGTTGAATGTTTTAATACTATGATGTTTTTTATATATACATATATAGATAATGTGTATTACTGTGTATATGTAGGTATATACAATTTATATTATTATATTTTCAATTTGTTTTTCTCGTGATTTTTTTTCTCTCCTGAAAGTGACACGAGCGACAAGCACTCTTTTTGCGTATATTATTCACAGGGTATGTATCTGACACTTTATTAAAGAAATTGCTGTGGGCTGTTCATTTATTCATAAAATGAATGGAGCAAAACTATACTTTGTGAAGAACAAAACTGGGAGGGTTTATGTTAGAATAAAAGGCAACTTAATATTATTGTTTAAGGAAAATATTTTTTTTTTTTTTCTGTAGCTGAAAAACTTTAGTTAGATTTTGCAAAATACTTATGTTTGATAAGAATCTAATATTACCTTTATAGTCTAAAAAGATTATATAAAATGCTCTTTGATATACTAACAGTGGTGTGCGTATTTTTTCTTTTGGCTTAAAGTTTTTGGAATAAATACAAGTTTCGAGTTTTATTTTTTCATGATAGCAAACATAAAATCATTAAAACGGTAGTTCGCCTAGAAGCATTTGCATGAATTTGACTTACTTAGCAACAACAATGTGTACTAATATTTTTTGATGGACGAAGTCTTAATATTCTGTATAGCCACATTAGTATTACGTACCGATTAATAAACGATATTTTGGAGTTCAAAATGGTCTAAAATTTGTCTAAAAATGATTTCCGATATTTCTTTTGAAAAATTGCAAATTGATTTAAATATAGCCTTAATCAAACAACTAAATCTTGTGTTGTGAATCAATTTGAAGATATTTTAGAAAAGTTCTTTAGCCATGAGATATCTCTCATGTTCATGTGCCATAAGAACAAGTTTTTGTAATTCAGTGGCAGTGGTATAGCTATCGTTTCAAGTAGTTGAGTCTTTTTCAAAATAAAAAAAAAAATAGTATTCAGCCCTCTCTTGTTTAGCTTTTCTTATGCATAATTCATGGAATTGAAAAATTTTACTTATCACGAAATGGTTTAGTCGCTTAATATTGATGAAGAATTTTTCTTTAATATTTTAATTTATACCTGATGTACTAGATTTTCTTTTGTCGGCTTTTCTATAACCATCAAAATATCCAGTTGTTTTGTTGGAATCGTTGTTTGACTCCGCGACAACGAGGAATAACGAGTAGTTTATCTTTGAAAAACTGGAATTGCAAGAAGTATCAAGAGTCTACGCTGCCAGCATACATTTTAGAAGGCTTATGAAATATACATAAACAAATAAGTAAATAAATAAATATAATGTTGTGCTATAAGAAGTCATCAAAATGGCGATGGTGAATGCCTGCAAAAATCTACATAACCAGTACAATGTCTGGCGAAGGTAGTAAATAGCAACATTATAGTGGAGTTGTTGAGCTTGATATTTGGAAAAAAATATATCTAAACGGCTAGCGGAATGCAGCCACAAGATCTAATAAAGCATTCAAAATGAATGATCATAATTTCGTATATATGTTAATGACCTTAATATACTGAGAGCAGCAATTAAAATGAATAAAATAAAAGACTTACTTCAGCTGATGTTTTGCCAGCTTTATTAAAGCTATCGTTAATGAAATTTGGTCACAGTTAATATGAATGGAATTTTAATTTTGTATGTCCGATTCTACTAAAAGGAAGAGGACTAAGGCTCTTAAACATCTTATATCTGTTCTCATCTGCCATATTGTGCGAATCTATTACTTGAAAAACCCATGAATACCATGTGAACAGAAGCTACCTTTTCTTCTATTATATGCTACTTTCAACTGAAATCAATTGTCTTATCGAATCACAACGACACCTAACTTCGATATCCCCAAAAACCCGAACCCCATACAGATATACGGAATGTGGTCGACGACAACATAGTCAAGTTCTTAATACTAGTAAAGTATTCAGTGAAGGAGACATTTTTGGTTGGCGACCTCTTTTATATCATTTCGGCAATCGTCGTTCGGAACTCAGGTGTCAATCTTGTTAATCGCCAATTAATTGTTATTTTTATTGTTAAATGTCGATTTTGATTTCTTAAATTGACATTTTCAATAGAACCCAACTCAACTCATTCGTCTGCAGCAAATTCGTCTTCAGCAACTACAATGGTTGGGATATGAAGAGCAAATGGACAAAAATACTCAAGATCGTATATGATTTTCGAAGACACTCCATTGGAAGTTTCCAGTACCAGTGGCGTGATTCACATGAAAAGACCAGAATAAACTGAAACTCGAATCAGAGTATCCGGACTGCGATACTAAGACACATTTTCAGCTTTATGCCAAAAAAATATGAACAAGAAAATTTTCCAACAATGCACCATTTTTCGATGTTACTATTTTGACAAATTAATATTTGAATTTAATCAACATTTGTATGCATGTACATATCATTTCTAATGATATAATTTTTCTTTGACCTAATTCAACTTCACAGTCAGTTGCAGACTCACAATATGAAATACCGAGTTCACAACCACAATATACTTTCATCATGTATTTTTTTTTTTTGAATAATGTATGCAGATTGTCCTTCTCAATTTTGCAAAAAGAAAAATACACCCAGAATAATTTAGATACTTGCTGACCATATACGCCCACAGTCTTTCAAATAGAATTATTTACAATAAATCCAACTTAATTCTGTACTTCGTGATTTTCATTAAATTCACATTTAGAAATCATCAAACTCTTGTCAGTACAAATAAATAAGACGAAAATATCTTCTTCGAAATATCAAATATACATTTTTCATTTTAGTATTTATCCATCCGGAAAAATAAATGAAAATTTCTTTTCAAACATCATTTTCACCCACCTACTTGTTGCTATTGTAAATAATTTCCAAGGTGATTAGTCATAAAAAAAAAACACCCTTCAACGTTTTAATTAAAGGTGTTGTTATAAAAGAATAACTACCACAAAGATCCTTAAGCCTTTTTTTTGAAGAGAAACGATATAACTTGCGGGTAATGAACTTAGCTCAATTTGATTTACAAACATTAAAACATCGTCGCGCTATAAAATAAAATAAATAAAAAAAACAAACAAGGATTTTGTGATTCGAACGTAATTGGGATACACAATTTATTTTCTCAAAATTGCTGATATGGCACGTTCAGATCATCAAAGTTCCTTGAAGGTAGACATTGCGAATATAAAATTATAACGGCAAAGCAACTGTGTGTTTATATTCGAGGTTTCAAGATGTCTTTGCCGTTGGCCAATCAAAATATAATTTGTCAGAGAATTTCAAAGAGTAGGATGTTCTTTTTCTAGGAATTTGTAAGTAATATGTTGATGAAATCGGATGTGTCCTTAGGCGGCCATGAGAATATTTGCTGAAGTGTAACGAGATGATTTATTTCTATTAGGATTAAACTTCTTATTTATTTCGGAAAAATAAGTTGGTGGAAAGAGCCATGAAGTTTTTACAAGCTGTATTCTTAAACAAATGCTTGTATGACAACGAAATTGAAATCATAATGATAAGTTGATAAAAGCGATAAATTGTATAGGACCGTTTTAAAGGTTGTGTGAATTTCGGGTAGCTCGGAGGTAGAAATATTGCTAGATATTTTTTTTTAATTTGAGACTAATATATTAATATATTGCTCAAAATAATAACATTATCAATAGAACCAAACAACATCTAGCTGATGTAACAGACCACAAATATCGTTGAGCGGGTATTGGAAACTGGCTGTATAAAAATAATATGACTATCTGGATGACCCAGTGCGTGTTTTTTTTTTGGGTAAACCACAAAATTAAAAGAAAACAAAATTAAGATGCCTTGCAGGAGTCACAGAATAAATCCTTATCGATATTGGTGTACCCCAAGGAGTCCTTTTGAGTCCTTTGCTCTTTATTTCAGTTTTTGATTTATTTACTTGAACTCGAAGACAAGGTGACCAGAAAAAATATTAAAAAATAATACAACGAAGAAGAAGAAGAAGAAGAAGAAGAAGAAGAAGAAGAAGAAGAAGAAGAAGAAGAAGAAGAAGAAGAAGAAGAAGAAGAAGAAGAAGAAGAAGAAGAAGAAGAAGAAGAAGACGACGACGACGACGACGAAGAAAAAGAAGAAGAAGAAGAAGAAGAAGAAGAAGAAGAAGAAGAAGAAGAAGAAGAAGAAGAAGAAGAAGAAAAAGAAGAAGCATTCTATAAAGAATTTTTTAGTTCTTTCTTGTGGGGCATAGAAGAAATCAAGCCATTTTATATTATATAAAATAAATGCAACGCTTTGCTTGGAAGGATGTCACTCTCACGGAAGAAATCAAGTGGACACGTTTATATAAAATTTATTTTCGTAGACATAAAGTAAAGACGACTATATGTTTTAAAAACTACATCAGCGATTATTTAGCAATAAAATATAAAAAAAAAACTAAAAGAAATTGAGGAAAATAACAATAAATATTTTTGACTAAAATAATACTGAGTATGCTAATAGAACCATCTAAAATAAACCCAAATTCGAAGTTAGGGAAAAGGGGGAAAGTGCAGTTCCCTTTAAAGAATTAATGTAGATAACTTAACGGATTTTGATCAAATTAATTAGGTATTCAGTAAGCTTTAAATTCAAAAGTTCAGTTGTTCGGTATGTAAGAATAAGAAGTCGCACTTATAACTGTAAAATCACGTTTTTCGATTTATGTATATATAATATATATGCAGGCCATTAAAGATCAAAGTGTTGAAGCACAGACTCATGGTGCAATAGACATTTGCTCTTTCCTGTAAAAGATGTTAAAGTCAGTTCAAAATCAGTGCGCATTATTGACTGTTTCTGTGAACTACTGATGTGTGACATCAGTACTGCGAACGAATTCATAACAACTGTTTTACATTATTATTGTATTTTTTTTTTTTTTTTTGAAACCGTGGTGAATTTGTAAGTTTATAAGCCAATTTCACTTAGATTTTATTACACATCAAATTAAATAATAAACTTTTTTTTAAAAATATCACTTGTGTTTCAATACTTTTACTACTACTTAATAGTTCTACATAAGTAGAAATAACTTTTGAAATGTAACCATAAACACAACAAGGACAACAATTGCACCACTGGTAGCGGCGGCACTGTCACGACTTCAAAATCTATTCAAAATGGTCTATAAAAACACAATATGAACTAGAAAACAATAATAATACTTTTATGTGTTGTTTTGATCGTTAAATTTTGTACAAGTCTCTCTAAAACAGTGTGCGCTGGGTACCCTTTTTTAAACATTGAATGAAATCATTTCAAATGCCCCATACCTATTATCTCTTAAGTAAAAAAATACGCAATATGCAAGTGGGTTTCTATAATTTCATGAAAATATGTTAACATATGTCAATTTTATGATAATGGTATCCTCCTTATTCATATTGTCATAAACTTGTCTGAGAAAAATAACTCAAATAGATCAAAATATAATAATGTCGTTTTCTTCTCCTAAGACAATGCGGTTTAAGAAAGAAGTCCTACGATGAGTAACAATCAACATATGGCAAAATTTACATCACAGACAGAATATTGTTACATACTATATGTTCATTTTTAATACAACCGATAATGAAATTTCTTAGACATGTCTGGCAGTTGTTTCTATATAGATATCAGTATTATCTATTAAATAGAAATACCTACCTAAACAATTTTGATTGTAGGTAGAGATAAATTCCGAATGTTCAATAGAAACATTCAGAGAGCGTCAGAGACTAAACAAATCTTGTATCAAAGGATAATTCAACGAAAAATTCAAAGAAAAAATAGCTGTAATTCATGCAAATCTATATATGTATATGAGGATTGGAAAGAATAGCAAACAATTAAATAATAAGAACATTTCAATTCTAACGTATTTGTTGACATCCCATAGTCATCTATCAACGTTTGGTATCATCCTTACGCTTACCGATAGTGATACTAGTGAAATTATACGTTTTCGCTAGATTTCCATAATATTCTTAAGAACATCTCAAAGGATATTGATGTTTATATGTGGGCAGATACTTAAAATTGTTGATTGTGGGATCAATTGTTGATTGAATGTTGATCATTTCAAAAACATTCAACAAACATAACAGAAACATTTACTAAAATTGATAATCATTTTTGCAATGTTTCTTAAATGTCTAGTTTCTGAAATTTTAAGAAAATATTTCAAAAATTTTTTTATTAGCATCCATACTAAAAGACACAGTTCTGAAATAATTTGTTAAACAAATGGGAACATTTTCTGAAACATTTCAGAAAAATTTTCCAAAAAAAACTTTTTTTTAATTTTTCTTTGGCCTGGAGTCTGGACAAACCTTAACGAAAACTATGAGAACAAAACATTTTATCAAAAACCTGGTCTAACGTTTTTTATTAATTTTTTCTTGAAAAAAATATTTTCATATAAACTTTTCGAGCAATTTCTATTTTTTCATATGATTATTTGACATTTTCTTGTTTTTTTTTTTTTTTTTTTGCAGTCCAGTTGTCATCAATACCGTTCAAGGTTTGATATTTCATATAATATAAATCATTACCAAGTAAATTTTAGTCTCGAGAGGAAGTACGTGCGACTTAATCGAGCACTTTTTTTTTAATAGCATCTGCTTTTTAAGCTACGTTGGTCAAATTAATTGTTTCTTGTTCAAATGAAAAACTTGCCCAACAACCGTTTGTTTTGATAAATGTGAAAGGTCTCACATTATATCAATATATATCTGTGATGTCGTTTAACACACATCAGTTAAAAGTTAGACACTTGTGCAAACCTACAGGATGTTTTTTCCAGCTTTAAATGAAAGTGTATCTATGTAGTTTAAATTGTTCCTTTAACAAGAATCCACCATATGGTTCCTTCATTTTCTTCTGTTAACAAATAAAAAAAATAAAAACTAAATCTGTGGTGTTTTTTTTTTGTTTTTCCCTACACAAGTTTTCTCTCAAAGCCAAAACTGTAAACGACATTGACAGTGATACAGATAGATAAATCAATAATACGGATGTTATTCTAAGATACTCGTATTTTCAAATGAAAAGAAAAAACTTTGTACTTCGGAAAGAAACTTTTTTTTTTATTTGTGTAATCCGGTTTCATGTTTTATGTCAGCTTGAAAACTATTTGGTAGTTTTGTCTGTCTAAAGACACTCTCCACATGTGTATAATATACTGCTGAGTACTAAACGCATAGACTACGTGTTCAAAATACAGGATTACAGTAATTCAATGTCCAACGAATAGGGTGTACAAATTTTCACTTACAAACTTTTGTGTGACAAGAAAGTTAGCGAAGACTGAGAATTCTGAATTTCTTTATTTTTGTGTTGTCAAAGTGTATATACTTTTTTAACACGTCTTTAACACCCCATATTAAAAGATTTCAATACTAACACTATGATTAATGCAACTTTTATTCTTTTGCTCTGTGTAAGGCTGTATCATAAGTAATGGATTAAAATTGAATTAACATACAAAGCGTTGTCAGTTCTGCGAAAACTCTCTTGCAGTGATAGAAGATGTGTTTTTGTAAACATACTTATACACGCTTACAAAATAGTTTAAATGGTAGAAACTGCAAGATAGCTTTCATACACTTATGAATAACACATCCACTTTATTTGCATTATACTAAGTATGAGGCAAGTTGTCCTTAAAAAAGATTTTGATTTATTGCATAAACGTCTAACCCGATTTGCTTTATACTTGGTATAGGTATAGTTTTTATAGGGTGAAAAATCAGAACATCTTTTAAATCAACACCCCAGTCCAATGGTATGTATACTAAATATTTTTAACCCTATGAACGGATTTTTATGAAACATTATTTTTTGATATGACTCAACTACAAAAACTTTTGAAAAAGTTATTAAACAAAATATTTGTGTTTTGAAACCCGAGAATTTCATAAATCCCTTTTTTTATTTTACAGACACTTATACAAATCACCATGGCAAGTTACAGTGACCATGAATATCGTGTTTGCTTTAAGCTCTGGAGAAGTTTGAAGCAATTTCAATAAAAAAAAAGTAATTTTCACCAACGAAATAAATATACTGAATTAACATGTGCACGAGATCCACCAAGAGGCAATGCATACGCAAGAAGGCACTAGGAGAATTGCGAGCCCGACGGGTGCTGTAGTACAATATTTTTTTTTCGAAAATTAAATAGTTTTTTTTTTAATTTTTTGAATGTCAATAAGCTAAGACATTCAATGTTGAAATTAAGAAGCGTGATAAAATGAGTTCAATATTTCGTTATTTTAATAACTTCAAAGTATTTTTACCGCAGGTTGCCTTTACTCATTTTATTTATTAGTGAGGATGTATTATGTCTATTTATTTAAGTAAACTGCAATCGTAATAAAATCGCAACGCAACCTAAAATGCAACGTTCTATTCCGGTCCATTAGGGATCGAGAAGCAAAATATAAGCACAACCTCAGCACACATTTTATATCATATGCAAAGAATCACATTAAAGAATTACATGTATAATTTTACTGTCCAAGCTCTTTGGAAGCAATTTTGATAATTAATCGTAATGAAAATATATAAAGATTGAAAAATGTATCCATTATCTAATGCAAACTAGATATATAAATAGATTGAACCGAGGATATTTGCTTCTACAGCTAAAAGTTAATTTGGAGCTTGGTAATTAAAAACAAAACAAACACCCATATTGTGATTGTCAATTGATAGTTTATAGTTGATAAAAACTTAAATTTGATATTTTATATATCAATGCATGAAATTTTTGGTCATTGAATATGAAACCGGCAGTTGTGAATAGGAAGTCAATTGAACATTGGGACATTTTATTTATTAATTGCGTTTTAAAGTACGAAATTTCAGTTTTTATCAACTATCAACTGACAATCGCAATTTGGATTGATTACATCTTCTCCTCATATTGCTTTTTTCAACTGCTATAATTGTAAGTATGGATATTGAAATTTGGTATTTAAAACTCAATTTATTGAAAAACAGATCATCTTTTCTCTGACAATCATTATTTTTTTCTAATTTACAGCAGTCAGATTCAATTTGTTTTCAATGCTTAAAAACTGCAGACATTGAGTTTTAAAATATCAAATTTCAATTTTTTACCATATTTATCAATATATCTAAATTGACAATCGAAAAAGAAGTGTGTGTGATGTGCATGATTATGGGCTTTTGAATATGGTTAAATAACAGAGACGGATATCACAACCCTTTTTAAGGGTTGTCAAATGAAATACAATTGTATATGCATACCATTAATATCATACCAAATTCTCAAAAGTGTTTCTAACGATAATTGAACAATAATCTAAATATTTCTATAAAACTTATAAATCTTTTTCAAAACTGACATGATTCTTAATGTATTAATTTTTCAATAAAACTTCGAATCATTGTTTTAAAAAATTTGTAATGGAGGATTTGTAAGAAACTATAAGGTCTTCTACAATATCGACTGCTGAAAATCCCGTTTCTTAAAAAGTCAATTTTAAAAATAATCGATAGTTTGTGAAAAAAATGTTTGTACACCAAAAGAAATTTTTTTGATGTATTCAAGATTCAATAAAATGTTATATAAGGTCATGATTTGAAACGATTTTTCATTCAGTTTATGATTTGATTACTCGAGCAAATTTCACAAAATAAAGGACACAATTTAAAAACAATCTAACCAACAAAAAATGCAAAAAAGATTTTTTAAGGAAAAATTGCTTAATGCTAATGCTAAATAATTTTGCAAAAAAAAAATATTATAAACAAGACTTTTTTTAATAAATTTTAAGTATGTAATAGGTAAAGCTAAGTATATCATTCTTTTTTCTTTGCAGTCTCAACTGGATGCCACTCTTGGGTTATATGTGAGATATTTACCAGCCAAAATGCAATAATTCTATAATATCTTTTTATTTCTTTTTAAGTAGTGCGTTGTGCAACGAATAATTGCAATAGAAAAGAAAATGTGACTTACAAACACTAAGTTAATTTATTATTATTGTTTTAAGTTTTCAACTAACTGTTAGTAAACAAATCGTTTAGGCTTAAAGTGTCGATAAAGCCAGACAAGCATGACTGAGTCGCACAAACTTGCTCTTGTGACAAATGAATGCAAATAAGTTTATTTAAAAAAAAAAAACTCGTAAAAAACATTGAAAAATAGAAATTCGAACAAAATCGTAAGATATTTTATTTTTTACTGTAAAATTTAAATTTTGTAAAGTATGCTGAAAATTTTTTTAGACACTTAAAATATAAGTTTAACAAAAAAAAATACAAATAACTTTTTTTTTTATTTTTAAATCGAATTTTGTTTACTAATTAAAAAAAAAAAAAAAAGAAGTTTTTTACAAATTTGAAACACACAAATTTTAAGCAGTAAATAGTTTGCATAAATTATACATATGTAATGTATAAGAAATAAAAATTTTATGTCAGCCAGTTTTTTTGAATATTGAATTAACAAATCATGTGCATGAAGAAAAAAACGTTTTATGAAAGGTACCGCTAATAGGTTCGACAACTTTTTTTCGTAAAATCACAAAAAAACATCTTGAATTTTTTTCAACACAATTATTGGAGCTGTTTTCGAGAAAAAGCAAACGTCGTGGTAGTCAAATCGTAAGAAATAAAATTTCTAAACTTTTTTTGCTCTTTTTTTGACATAACCTGACAGGAGCTAAGCCATGAGCAGAGCACGCCTTCCGCCAACTATGTTGGCAGCACCCACACACGTTCGAACATGCTAACCGAGCTAGTCGCCAACTACATTTTTGAAGATGTTCGATCGATATTCGATTGTGTGTGGCCGTGTGGGGGCCTTTACATATCAAATATGAAGCAAATAGGTTCAGCCGTTATAAGCTGTATGTGTTGATACAACCAGAACGACAGACAAAATTGCAGGACCTATTTATTTCGATTTCTCCATCATCGTAATGTCATGTTTGATTGTTATGTCAAAACTTTTTTTTACTAAAGCATAACTTGGTTTATACTTTCTTTAATCGTAAATTAAAAAAACACTAATCTAATGTTGTCTTGTATAGATTTAATTTCAAAGCTCATTAAACTTTTAACAACTCAACTATTCAACTATTTAAAACCCTGGCCATCCGCCATCCTGCGTTGGAAAATTGTAAATCTTTAACAAACTGTGGTTTGAACTTTTGGCTTTCATTACGAAGCCTTTATTAAATTATTATATACCTTTTGTTGAGACATTTAATAAGTTTTATGGACGAATATGTCGAAAGAAAAAGTTAAACATCTGATTCCTTTGAAGTTGTCTTCGTTAACCGGTAGAAACAAATTACATAATTCAGTAGTCACATTTTTACTCGTAAGTTGTTTTTAATATTGAACAAAATGGATAGAAAACGACCTACAAAACTCAACTGTATCAACTAAAAATAAAACAGTTTCATACCAAAAATAATTTTCAAACTACCCCTAAACTATTCTTTAAACATTACCGTCCTTAAAACGAACTTTAACCACAAGACACCCGCTTTATAATACTTCTCAATTCTTACATGCTGATTTACAATGAAATTTAAATATTAATTTAATTTCTTCCCAAAATAGAGATAACCTTTTTAATTTTAGATTTTTTAAACCCAAAAAAACTTTTCTCAAGAAAGTTTTAACTTTTCTATTAATATTATCGTATCTGAAGATAAAAATGTCATCATAACAATTTTTCAAAAGCTTACCCTTTATAAATCCTTTATCGATATTCTTGGTGGTGGATATTTTTTAAATATATTTTCATATTTTTAACACCAACTGACACTTGAAACAGAACAACAAATTTAACAATCACAATGCAGAAATTAATGTTTGTATTCCAATTATTTACATGTGTAGGTATGTATTTATTTTTCACAATTTTATTATTTCTTGTTTTGCTGAAGAATTTCTTGACGTTTTAAAAATACTTAATTGTTTTCATTTTTTTTTATTTTTAAACACCAAATTGACAAAATTCCCAAAGAAAACAAAAAAAAAACAAAAATTTAAATGACTTCTTCGAAAAATCACTGTTTTGAAAATTGCCAAATCCTATAAAACAGAAATCCGTTTTAAGAAGTCCGAAAATATTTCAATGTCTCACTGCATTTCACCCGTCGCATAACAACACGTCTAAATGCCTAGAGTCACCGGTTCGAACTAAATCCTCGGAAGACTGAAAATTTCCAATTCAAAAACAGATATCCATAAGATAATTTTGAACTTCAAACAGATGATAGCGATTATGAAATTACCATCAGAATGTGTGTTTCACGATAAGAAAACAACTTTGTATGGAGAGTTTTGGAAAAAAGCTTTTCCAGCAAATAGCTCTCCACAAATAATTGGAGAGATTCACACTGCGCAGCATCTGAATTTTGTTTTGTTTACGAATGACAAGAGAAACCTTCGGGAATTGACGAAAAATATTGTTTTTCCTTTTGTGTTTAGAGAGAAAGGTCGTTTCAACGGAACTTAAGAGGGCAAGATCTTATCATAATGGTTCTGGACCTTGGGTGTGGGGGTCAATGTACCCCCAAGGAAAAGCCAACATTTATTAGGATTTGTGTCTTTGAAAAGATTTCAGGGTTGACTGCATGTGAGGGTCAAGTGGTGTTATTTTATGCCCACCACCACTCGTGCCATATTGTCGAAAAGAAAATTGGAAAACGGTTTTGTGTGTTTTTCAATCCGGTTTTAATGGTCTTCCGACGGAAGTCGCTGAAGTTGTTGCTCCTATCAGATCGTGGCTGTTTGAACGGATAATATTTTCTCCCAGACGACGACCCAAGGACAACGTACGCTTTTGCAAACCACTGGAATTGGTTCTTTCTTAGGAAGAAAATACATATTGCCAAGCTGATTTGGTTGCTATATGCAAATGATTTCGTTGAAAGGATGATAACCAAAACGTTTTCGTTTAGATATCTGATTTAATTACGCCTCAATATGGTTGGTTGGTTGAAGATCCTTTTGTGTGAATATATACATACATAAGCTAAATGCACGTCGCATTTGTATCAAAAAGAAGGTGTTAAGTCCTGGTTTGGTTTGGGTGAGACATGAAGCCTCAACTGGTCGTTGTCTTTTGTGGTATCGCTCATTATATTTGAATTTTATTTGATGTTTCTTTTTTATCAGAACAGAGACAGGATTCAAACATTTATAAAAACAATTGCTTTGTGCGTTTGGGTTGATGTGATGATGATGGTCTGCGGCTTAAGGGTTGACAACCTATCGGTGAGTGAAGAAAACTTCTGAGAAATTAATGTTGTCTGGGTTTCAATTGTGTCGTTTCCATTTAAATAAAAAAGTACTTTGACATTTTAATATTAAAATGATGATAATTATGAATAATAATTTTTTTTATTCCTGAGGCTTTGTTAATGAAATAATTAATTTAAAATAATTGTTCAGTTTTTAATGTGCTAAAATATGTATGTTTTGATACTTTTTTATGTGATTGACATTAAATTAGAGAATTACACAAAACATTCCTTTTTTTTTCAAGGACATGGACCCAAATCTTGATGACTTTAAATAGTATAATCAAAAGATAATGCGCAACAAATTAACTGTCAAATTTCCAGACAAGGGTACAAATGTGTTTTGGTAAAGAAAAAAGGTCTTTTGGGTGATTTTAAAGCTTCAACAAGGATTCGTCCCAAAAGTGTTTGTTATAAAATTGGGTTTATTTAACAACATCATGTTTTTCGTTTTAATCTTGTTTTTTTTTTATATATGAACATATACACATTTAAATTAAATTATGTGTTCTTAAATTTTTGAAAATGTATTTTTTCTATTTATATAGAAAGCTCCCACACGTGGGAATCACGGTCGTCAAATTTTCGTCTTTTTACGGAAGCTGTCCGAGAGAGAAATATAAAGGGCGTTTTTAAATAATTTCATAATAATAACACTATGAAATGGCTGCGGAAATAAATAGCGAAAAAAAACCCATAACAAATTCATAACATATAACAACATATTGTCGTCTTGGAAAATGCCCTACTAAGCTCGTAACGTAACTTTGGGCCTTACCAATAATCAAATTTAGACGTGACTAAAATATTTAAGAGGAACTTAAATAATTTCGCATACCAATAATCAATTTAATAACGTCGCCTTAAATTGTATTGTTGAGAAACTCATGTTTAACTTCACGGTTAAGTGTATCCCCGCGTTTGTGATGTCAATTGTGACAAAGTAAAAGAGAGAAAAAAAATAATATTTTTTTCAGTCTGTGTGGTTGATGAATTATTTTAAATTTTGTCGGACAATTAAAATAAATACTTAAATGAAATAATAATATAATTTTCTAGACGTTAATGGACGCAAAATAATCATATTCTGGGTGGTATTATTGCAGGAAATATCGCAACAACAGCAGCAGTAGGAGTTTCAAGAGCAAATTGTTCAGCTTTTCAGAAAGATTTTTATTTATAAAGTTTGATTAGTGAAGTGAAAATCGTTATTATTATTTTGAATAAAAATAAAATTAAAGTAAAATTAATTAATTTGTGTTTGATTTCATTGCCCTTTTTAAGAATCTGTCAAAACAAGCAAATCTATATTTATGGCTCCTATTAAATCTTGAGGAGTGAAAGAGGCGACTACACGAAATTATGAGAACAAAGCCACCTATGCCGACAATGAATGTAATAGATTTAGTAAAAGAATCGCGGTTAGTAAAAGACGTGTTGGTTATTGGTAAGCAAACAAATTAACTCCTCTTTAAAATTCCGTTTATGGGAGTGTGCGTTTATAAGCATGCATTTTGTATTAGAAATTAGAGAAACAAATTCCAGAAAATGTTACCGCTTTTAGGAATTATCAACTGCACCTTTTTCTTTTTATATTGTTGTTTTTTTTTTTTTGCTGACTTTTTTTTAAATAATGTCATAAAAATAATTCTTTATTACACCAAACTTGCTCTTGTTACAATTGTTAAATACAAATTTAAAATAAAAGGACAACTGGTCGCATAAACCTGTTTTAGTTTTATAAATATTATAACTTATTGAATAAAAAATGGGAAAAATGGTGTTTTTAAAACCTAAAGAATTGTTATGAACTTAAATTTTTTACCAAACTTTTAAGTTTATAACAATTTTATTTAACAATTAAAAAAAATAGTTTTTTTTTTCAAATTTGAAATTTCTACACCAATTTAAAGTGTTAAATATAATTTAAATTTAATGTACCAAAAATTTAAATTTTTAATGTCGTTTTCCAAAAATAGAATTTAAAAAAAAAATTATTGAAAAATAATTTAAAATACAATTTAAAATTATAAATTTAAATTGAGATTTGATCAAGTCATCTAGGTCTTTCTTAAACAAAATGGATGGGTTAAAATCGATCCACACGTTCTCGAGAAAACTCAAAACAAAAAAAGCTTCTATGGGAGATACCGTGAATAGGCTTTACAATTCCGATCAGGAAAACGAAACAGGAAACATTTTCAGATCGATAATTTATTATGTTTTCATACGTTTTAAACAAGAATTTTATGTGATGATACAATTTTGAGTCCAACAAATACTTTTGGTAAAATGTAAAAAATGCATTTATTTATTTTCCTGATACAACTTCATTTTTCGTACGGAAAATCAGGAAAATAATCAAAAGTATTTTTTACAAAAAATATATGCGTAGTTGACATTTTTTTTTGTGAGTTATTTGGCAACGATAAAAATTTAACATTTGTGTTTCAAATAAAATCAGAACGTATTTAGTCCCCGATTTGAAAAGTTTTTCCTGATCACTGAAACCGGCCCCTAATCCGGAAAATCTAAAACTAAAATTGAAGCTCAGGCATAAGTAAAACAATAACTAAAAGTTATCCAATTGTAATTGTGGAAACACAACAGAACTACGATCTTACAAAAAGTTATTTCATAAGTTTGTTTAACGCCTGTTTGATGGCTGGAATGTTATAATCTATATTGGATATTTAATCGAAAGCAAAATCTCTTGAGCCACCCTGAAATATCGCGTAGACATAAAAACATCAAATAATAATTTGTTATTATTAATTAAAGATTTTATTGCTTCACTGTTCAAAAATGGTAATTAATTAAAAAAAAAAACATGCATGGGTTGTCAAATGTATCGCCGTATAATATTTTATCAAAATTAGAACATAATTTTTCTTTTGCAAAACAAAGAAAAAGAAAAATAAACCTTTTCTTTCGTTCAGGGTCGTCCTCTTTAAGCTTGTCATATCCCAACCCATTAGAAAAAGAAACATAATTTCTTGCACCTCATTGGGTAGGTATAAAAGCATGCCGAATTGGAGTTTGGGTCAAACAACCTGAGCATAGCAATTAAGTGTGTATTTTATTACATTGAATTCCATTACATAGCATGTTCAAATCGATTTTTGCCATGGGTTGTATCCTGTCCCATGCGATATCTGAAGGACAACATTCCATTTTCTGCCTTCATACACAGTTAAGGTATATTAATTTAACAAAAGCGTGCGGCTTAATTGCGCATAATTGCGAAAAAGGTATGAAGAAAGCATTTTTATTAAGAATCGAAGGAAGAGAAGTATTCACAGACCACACCTGACTACAATCCTTCCAATTAAAGGGTAACTAATTTTACTAAGGATGATAGTATATGATGGCAAACGATAAGCCATATTGTTTTGCAAATAAAATTATTTGCTGATTCAAGTCAAATAAAGATATATTTTGGATTATATTGACTGAGGAAAATATTTATATAGTATCTATTTTATTCGTTAAACCACTAAACAACAAAAAACTTGCTTACAATCAAGAATCAGTGAAGACTGAGAGTCAAAACTCAAACCCATACAACAATCAAATGCAACCGATTTTAAAGGACTATTTCAAAAAAAAAAAAAAAATAATAAAGGCGCTTATCTTCTTGAAACCAAAACTAATAAAATTGCCGTTTAAAACCCATCATCATTGTCTGTCGGACTAAAAATATCTATCAATAAAATGTTGCACACATATACATACACCACGAAATTGATATGAAAATCAATATTTTTCTATAAAAATACAAAGATGAAAAAAGTTATTCCCATCGATCTTTATGTTTCCTTCTGATAGATTCGTATTCCTAGGGTTACAAAGAACTTAATGGAATAAAAGTATCCTTTGATTGCTTTCCGGATAAATGTCTGTTTGTTTGTGCAAAACCCATCGCAGTTTAGCTGGCAGCTCTTTCTGATGGAATTGATAAAAATATCTGCAAAATTATTTAACAACTGTCAAAGGGAAATTAAAGGAATAAACGGAATGAAATTACAATAGTAATAACCGTGCTTTTGAGTGAAAATGAAGATTATTAATGATGAGATATGAAAAACTGTTAGAGTGAGGACACTCAATGTTAACCTCAATATTGTTGGTTGACAGGAATGAAGAAAAATCTACAAATGTTGCCTAATTTCATTGATTAAGATGAGATGTATCTTGGAGGTTGACTAGATCGACTGACGAACGGCATGGTAACATTTAATACTGACTGACCACTACGTTACAAAACCTTTGCCAAATTAATTTATTTTACAAAAATGCGTATACGCCACAGTGGCCAAACACATATTATTTGTCAATTTGATTTTGTTACTACATTTTAGTAGTAAGCTTTTTTATTTTATTAGTAAGCTTCTAGGAGTACTACAACTTTTACAGAATCCATATTCTTTCATTTTATTTCTCCTAAGCAGCGTGGATTCTTTGAAGGCAGATCAACGACCACTAAAGTTTATGAAAACATATCATTAGTCGAAGAAACGTAGAGTTAGTAACCCCAGAAGTAGGACAAAATATTAGTATTTCGGATTTACATTTATTAATAAACACTTTATTCATTCTTTAATTTTTAGATATATACGGATTCTTTATTCAAATGTTTTTTTTCCGAACCTAATTTGGCAATTTATGCAGGGCGAAATGAAATTTTTTGAAGACTAAATTAAATCTGCTTAAAGCTTAATTTTGAATACACACAGATTCAAAAATAGCTTGCATTGAAAACATTGAATCTTTCCAAAGGCAAACTGACTTGAAAAAATTGTATTTTGAATGTTCAAAGAATTTTTTTTAACCCAATATCAAAAAATGCAAAGCAATAACCCTATACAAATAAACTTATATTCAAATAAAGATGATTTCTAACTAGGGTAAAAAGTACGGAACTACAAACCCTTTTCTTTTATTTATTTAACTATAAATAGGTTTTTTTTATATTTTTATTTAAATAAAATTTGATCCTAAATATCACATTCAAATTTTTTATCTATTTTTCATGGTTCTCATCTTGTTTAACCTAAATTTCTTCATAATAAAGCCATCGTTCCGCAACATTTTAAATAATATTATGATAATATCATATACGGATATCAAAAGCAAAACAAACAGAAAACAGTCCACCCTTCCACACAAAAAAAAACCCGACGAAATTTAAATTATTGTCAACATACCGTAAACACAATCCAAATTACGGTCTATCAACCCTCGATAAGTAGATTCACGTACGAGATTCTATTTCTGTGAATCTTAGCCAAAAAAAAAAATAAATTTCTCCCTTGAGTGAATAAATCACAAAACTATGTGGCGTGAAAAATGTCTTCAAAAAAAACCGTCTACTCTTGCTTTAAGGTATAAAGACCGAAAACACGTCTTCAACATTATCCCTTGAGTACAGATTGTATACAAAAGACTCTTCGGGCTTATAAAGTTTAAGAATACAGAACCTCCTTCATAATATTACATAGACTACATCAGGAACCATAAACCTAGAATTATATTTATCTTTGATGTGTACCTGTTTTACAGGCAACAGCTTTATCGAAATAAGAATACGGAACGTTGCATTTTCGTACAAAAAGATTTATTACTCCTATGAAGTTCTGTTATACTTGAAATATATAATTTCCTTCTTACAAAATCAATTTCCACCACATGTTGTTTTCGGTGTAGATCAATATCGATATGGTTTATTTTAAACTTTCATGTTCATTTAAAGTTCGTCAATTTTATGAACAAAGAAGGTTATATTTTATTTATTTCTGGGTTAATCAAAATTATGATTTTCGCTTTTGTTTTTCAAAGCATTTATTTTGTGTTATCTAAGATAAATTTTGTAACACGCGCGCAACATAATACCAATATACATAATGAGAATTTTGAAGTGTTTTCTGTCATATTTTTAATAGTTTGCGAAACAATGATATCGGTATGCCTCCAGGCTTTCACTACAGAAATTGATGTTATTTGTGGGGAGTCAGCATCATAATTTACAAAATTTGGGGATGAAAGCTGTCGAAGCCCTTTTTTTGTTTTGTGGATTTACGGAAACATTATGACAATCAGTGTCAGCATCAGGACTGTTTGGGAAATGATTTTGAAATTGATGTATTGTATATGTGTTGGTTATAGAAACATAAAATTTACTTAATAATGTTAAACTTGTAATGCCTTTGTTCTCTTTTATAGTTTGAGGCAATATTTCATATACGGATAACATGTTTTGTATATCCGTTAATAACAAAACAAAAACATTGGAAGATGAATGTATACAGTTTGATTTAGTTTTCAAAAGTTCAATAAAGACGTATTTATATATAAAACGAACATCTAAACAAATTTATTCCAGTAGAATTTAAAGTGAAGTTTTGAAATACAACCATCGACCCAGAGAATCGTTTTGTGCGTGGAATAAAAGGAAACTATTTGGCTAAGAAAATTAACTTCTATTTTGATCTGAGTGTGATCAAATGAACACAGTGATGGGAATGAACACAGTTTTTTTTTTTTTAATTAAAAAAAATTAATTTGGTCGGCTGGAGGAGTTCCGGTCGAATGACTATAGAAAAAAGTTTGCAAAATTAATTTTAATTTGTCAATTTTTTTTGTTATTCTAATTTTTTTTAATTCACTGAATTAACAAATATTTAAAGCTTTAGAAATCGAACAAATTATTTCCTTTGGATAATTGGTTTAGCTTGTAGAACGATTCAAAGTTACATAAAGTGGCAAGTTGCCACAAAAATAAAATGAAATTTCATAAAAATTAATTTAATATTTTTTTTTTTTAAATATGAATGAAAAAAAATATTATATGAAATTTTCTCAAAAGTGCTAAAAGTACTTTTTACAAAGACTCAAGGCAAAATCAAAGATATTTTTTTGTCTACATATAAGTAGGTGTTAAAAAAAAAATAATTTCAAAATCGTTAAGGCGGTTTTAAAATAAATCGATGTTCACTTAATCACTTATATAAAATAGTTAGTTTACAAATTTGAAGTACGCCAATTTTATGTGATGAATAGTTTTAATTTATTGTACAAGAAATACATTTTTTAGTCAAGCCGTTTTCCAAATATTGAATTTACAAAAAAAAAAAAAAAAAAAAATTTATTAAAATTAAAACTATTTATTTTTGAAAAATTTTGGTTTTGAAATTTGATTAAGATAAATAGACTTTTCTAAAAATATTTTTTGGGTTGAAATTTAGTTACATGTTTAGATAGCTAAAGAAAACAAAATAATGATTCTATCGGAGGTTACCGTTAATAGGGTTGGCACCGACTACAAGAAATATTTTGTTTTTATATTAAAAAACAAAACAAAGTAAATTGATTTTCGAACAATTTCACTTTCGGAAAGAAATACAGAGTAGACGCCCTGAAAGCACATAACGTAATACTCTTAAGAAATTATATATTTATTCCACATTACCCCGGACCTAGATAAAACATGTTCACACGAAATTTGTGCTTGAGATGCGACCCGCAATTCTGATAGATGTACTGATATTAATTAGAAAACAAATATTTTTTTATAAATAAAATTTCTTTTGTAGCCACGAACACAGAAAACCATTTATCAATATACGAACTATACGTTACTCACCTTAGTTAAGAGTTTAAGACTTTCAAAATAAAAGTTAACGGCGAGTTTCAGAATTTGTTGTAGAAATAAGAATCTACAGAAAATTCTGTTAACTTTTATTCTGAAAGTCATGACTTTTATAGCCTTTTAAATTTCCTTCAAGACCAAATGTGGCGTTATCTTTATTTGTTTAAGAGTAATAATTTTTGCAACCAAAAAAGTAAATTTGGGCCACTGTGCATGTCAGAAACTTTTTTTTTATTGGTGTTAGGAATAAAAACTTCAAAGAGAAAGTGTTCTAGAAATATTAAAATTAAATTTTTTGAATTATTGTTATTATTTAAATATATTATTAATGATAATTATAATTATTTTTATTTTTATTTTTATGTGAAAAGCTGAATCTATAAGAAAACAAAAATTCTTGTTAAGTTAAATTCTTGTCTAGAGTTTCAATTTGTCAAAGTTCTGTTTTACAAAATTTCAAATAATCGGTTCAAATATTTTGTATCTAAAACTTTGGTAAGAAATCAGATTTTAGAAATTTAATAAATTCAATTTGACCAAAGTCAGGTTTTCAAAAAAAAAAATTGTGCAATATTCTGCAAATGACTAAAGAAAACAGCACATATCAATTGTATTGTAGATATTCCACAAGCTCTATAATTCTTAAAACAATTTTAGTTTTTCAAGGAAATTGGCCTATGTAATTTTAGAAAGCAACATGTAAATTGAGGACATTGCAGCAAAAGTGAGGCAAGTCTAAAATTAATTTTTTGAAAAATCAAAACAAAAAAAAAATATTTTTTTAAAAAGAAATTATTGGCTATAATATTTTTAATTGATATGCCATAAGTACGCATATTTTTACATTATTTTAATCAACTTTATAGGTCAATAAATAAGTAATGTAATTTTTATGATTTTTTTACCGTTAGGCTAGAAATTTGGACTTGCCTTTCTTCAACTTACAAGGTCCTCAAATTTTAAACGTCCTTAGTGGCATTTAAAATTTCACTTGAATAGTTATATTTTAAGTCTGATTTGATTCGATTTAAAAAGACTACGTTACAGGTTTAACTGCTTTAATTAATCAAAAGTGGTAAAGATAATAAAGAAAGTAAAAAAAATGCAACCATGTGTTTGCGACTTCAAATCATGAACACACGAATGTACAAACACTATAAACAGAAAACGAATAAAGTTCTTATACATATTTTACATCATATGAATATTCAAAATAAGCATATTTTTATGTAGAATATATGCTACAATACAATAAAATTAAATCCTTTCATTGTTGACTGCGAAAAAAACATGATAGAGGATAACTTACAAGTTCCCATATCGTTTTAAAATGACAATCTGTTGAACAACTTTTACAACTTCCCCAATTGGAAAACATATTATAGAATTTGAAAGGTGTTTTGTATGATTACATCCTGCAGTTAGGCTGAGTTCACTTGTTGCAAAAATACATTATTGTTTTATTAATTTATTAGCGTGGTAAAAAAGTTATTTGTTAAAGTATTTTTTTTTGTAAATTTAAATTTAATTTAAATTCTAGTTCATTCAGGAGTTCTAGTTATATATATGCGTATGTAATATGTCTTATGTATAATTGGATTAAAAACGATAATCTTTTATATCAAACAGTTTCTTTTTATTAGCAAAACCATTAGTATTTTTCTTATCTCTAATGATCTCGATTTAAGTTTGTCTGGATTCTTTAATCAATAAAATATATAAATTGATGTGAAAATACCATATTATCATTCTCATTAATTTAATCAACCGATTGCTTTTATGCATCGCTGCATATAACTTCAATGTAAAATAAATACAAAAACATATCGCATTCTTATCTATTCAACCGCACGAACAAAGCCATATACTAAGCGACGCATGATGGTTGGTGTCCTTGAAAAGCCATCATCGGCATACAGCACAGATAGCAAACAAAGAATTTCCCACACACCGTTAATTTGTTTTTTGGATGCACGCATGAAAACTCTGAGTATAAGCTCAAATGAAACGCATAACAATTCACATCAGTAATTAGTGCTATCATGCGTGTATTTGACGTTATTTAATTAACTCTATACAAGCAAATGAATTGGCTTAACTTGTTGTTATTCGTCCATGATGTGGGGACTTTGTTTGCCAGACTGACAGCAGACCGCGAATGAAAACGTGTTCTAAATTTGTTCTTGGCCTTAAGAAATCTCATAAATCAAGATGGGTAAGCTTTATAAGGACATGTGTGGTTGCTGAAGTTAAAAATACAAAAAAAATTTAAGATTTCTTTTGTTTTTATTGAACCCTGTTGCTTTTCTACACTTGACCATATAATTCCTCTTGTGAATCTTTGAGAGTATCTAAAGACGTTTATATAAATGAGCCCTTGTTGGTCTTGGTAGGTCATGGTGAATTGGTAAATAATATCATGTCTTTGACTAACAAAGTTAAAGTGATTTTTCTTCACGCACGGCAGCAGAGGCATATATGTATATACGCAACCTTTTATTTGAGTCTCGCCATAGTAGGTCCTGTCAATCATATACTTAGGTATAGAGACAAACGTGACTTGAATGTAAATTTATTTGTTAAGTTATCAATTCTTTTCATAAAAAACTATGCTTAAGATGGCCACATAACATTATATGGGTGGTGTTAAAATGAAATTAAGGTTGAGATCGAAACAAATGTGCTTATCCAAGCAAGCACACTTAAAAGATGCATTTTTGTGATTTTCTTATAAAATAGTATCAATTCAATGTAAAGAAGACCATAAAAAAGTATTTTTTTTTTAAGAAAGTGGTCAAACACTTTCTTTAACTTATAGATTTAAACTTAGAACAAGTTGGCCTCATGAATTATAAGTAAAGAATATACATACTTCTAACTGCATACAGTGAATGCCAGTTAGATTCGCATACACAAAAAGATAGGGTCGATGCAAGAATAAAATAAAAATATATTTTACACCAATGTTTGAATTTTCTAAAAAAAAAAAAACAGTGGCAACACTATTAATATATAATAATAAAGCTTTTCTTAAAACTAGTATGTTTTTAAATAGTAAATGAATAATATCTATCTAATATATTTTTTATTTATTAATTTATAATATTAAATTTTAATTTATTTTATCGACATTTTAAAAAGAGTTAATAAAAGGGTTTTGGACAAAGCATTTTAAATTTAGTTATTTAAAATAAAAATAAAAAGAAAGAAGTTTTTTTTCTGCCCGTATGTCAGTTCGTGTGTATCAGATCCTACTGCCTAAACGACTGTACCGATTTACTTCAAATTTGGTATGTATGGTTTGTAGACCATACCTTAGAGAAGAAATAGAATTTTTAAGCTAAAAAAAAAAAACGTTACCTACCATATAACGGTTTTGGAAAAACTTAATTTTCTCGAATACGGCTCCAACGATTTTCTTCAAAAAAATTACAGATTATTTTTATCCAATTTTATTTTGTTCAGTTGCAAAAAATAATTGCAAGCCTATAACGCTACCCCTAATAGAACCGTTATATTTTTCTTGAGTTATCTCGTGCACGGGTTAATCGATTTTAATTTAAAAAAAAATTAAAAGATTTTCTAGATGATCTGATAAAATTTCGATACCAACATTTTGCATAAGTGCTTAGTTTTAGTTTTAATTAATTTTTTAAATTATTTTTTTGTTATTCAATATTTGAAAAATGGCTTGACTAAAAAAAATTCATTGTTTGTGCATAAAATGCAAATTATTTGTCGCTTTGAATTGGCGTTTTTCAAATTCGTAAAAAGTTTTTTTTATAAAAATTATTAAGTAAACATCGACTTATTTAAAAACCGCTATAACGGTTTTGAAATAATTTTTTGGTAAACTTGCATTTTTCTGCATACTTTGATTTTCATTTAAATCTTCCTTAAAAGTACTTTTAGCACTTTTAAAAACAATTCATATGATTTTCTTCGTATTTTTAATTTATATTAAAAAAATTATTAAATTTATTTTTATTAAATTTATTAAATTTAATTTTATTTTAGTGGTAACTTGCTACTAGAGCAAGTTCGTGCGACCCAAAATTAATCAATTTAAACACAAACATTTTTTCTGAAAAACTTTAAACAAGTTTAAAAAAAAGTTAGTAGAAGTTTTTAGTTTTAATTTTAATTAAATTTTTAATTAATTTTTTTGGTAAATTCAATATTTGACAAGTGGCTTGACTAAAAACTTTTTTTTGTAGAATAAATGCAAACTATTTAGCACTTAAAATTGGTGTACATACTTCAAATTTTATAAAAATTATTAAGTTAACATGGATTTATTTAAAAATCGCTCTAACGATTTGAAAATTATTTTTTTGTAAATTTAGATATACCTACAGAACAAAATTTTTTGCATACCTACTTGGAATTTGGCTTGAATCATTGTAAAAGGTTGTTTTAGCACGTTTAGTAAAAAATCATATAATTTTTTCGTAATTTTTATTATAAAAGTATTAAATTTATGTTTTTTAAATTTTATTTAATTTTCGTGCCAACTTGCCACTAGGGCAGTTCGTGCACCTTATTTAAATAGATATTAACCCATTAAATTTAAAAAAAAAATATTAAAGCTATCATTAAGCGTATGTTTGCAAAATTTTGGTATTGAGACCTTATCAAAAGATGCAGGTCTTTTTTAAAACAATGTTTGGTTTAAAATCGATTAAACTGTTCACGAGAACGCGAAAGAATAGTAAAATTGTTTTGTAGGATGTACCTACCGTTCGTGAACTTGAAAACATTTTTTTTTTGTGACAATTTACAAATACAAATGTGTGCAAAAGAAAGTATTCGTTTTGGTTTGAGTAATTTTTTTAATATGCTCATTAAACGACATCTACCTCGGTATGTTTGAAACATTTTGAGTACTCTGTGTATAGCCATTCAATTACCAATCGGATTTTGAAAATAAAAATTTAAGTATGATGTCGTTGACTTTTTTTGTAATGTTTTTTTAATCCAAGAAAAAACTGTTTATCAAATTTCCGATTTATTACTATTCGTGTATTGTTTTTTTTATTTACAGCGGTGATCATGCAAACTACAGAAAACATTAAAATCTAACTGAAATGCAAACTTCTTATCATTCCTGCACTGACCATTTTTGTAGACCAGATATGGCACAGACTTTGACATATTTCAAAAGAATAATATCTTATATATTGGGTTTTTATTTTGTCCTAGAAGAAATTTTTGAATCTCGGCTCGTGATGTTTGTATTTTTCACATTCATCCTGCTGAACTAGGAGACAACTTCGCAACACATTTCAGTGTCATTCCTGTCCAAACATTCTAAAACTTTATTTTCACTTGTATTCAGTTATCACATTGCTGTACTTGCTAACTTAAGTATTTATCCTTACTTTTTGTTGTATTTATTTACCATCATGTATGTAATAAATTAACCTGTCAATAAAACACGCCTGCTATTTGTTATATTTTTGCAAAAGAACAATATACTAAATCGGAAACCTTCTCAAGATATAATCAGCATTAAAGTACATTAACATTATAAATCTGCAACATTTCGAAGCTGCTGAGTTGAGTTGTATCTTTTTTGTAATTTCCGGGCCAAACGAAATACAAAGAATATAGTAGGACCTACACTGATTTCGGATATAGGTATACAAAGCACTGCTAAATGGGGACACAAATGATTTGTTATTTCCTCGTTATTGACATAACTTACTTAAATATCCTTTAAGTATATCTAACTATACATATGTATATAAGAATGCTTTATAAAATAAATGACATGGAATAGCTTTAAACCGAGTTGCACAAGATATATGTATTTAACGAACAAAATCAACACAATGCAAGTAAGGATAAGGTATCCTTCGTTAAATTGCATACTCACTTCCGCTGACTGCATATTTGCGTGTTTATCGCGTTCTACAAATCATTCGTGAGTGCTTTCTCAATTGTGTTAAGCGCTTATAGGAATACAAATTTCCAGCCTTCCAACAAAACCGAATTAAGAAGATACATCCCAGTTTTCATATCTTCGCAACACAGTACTTTCTTTTCAAAAATATTGAACAACTTTATATAAAAAAATAGTCATACATTATTCAACTCTTTTGAAAAAGCACATGAATTCTCTGCATTAATCATATTAACGGTACATTTACATTTGTAGTAATGAAACGAATTTAATGCACTGTAACATACTGCATGCAAATTTGCGAATGTCCTTGAGATTAAGTTTATCCTTATATGAATCTACTTGAGGCAACCTAGTTATGCCTCAATTCACAATTTGTATGTGTTTAAAAAAAAAAAACTGAATAAAATTTCACTTACCTTATATAAGAAATCCTATCTGAATTCTGAATCTCTATTTATTGCATTCATATGCTGATGTTGTGTGCATGGTTGTGTTAAAATCATCATTATTGCAATAATAATGATGATTTTAACACAACCATGCACCAAGGATCTGAAATTTAAATACAAAATAAAATATTTATTTTAATGATGAAAAAGAAGTTACATTCATTGGCATCTGAAGCTTTACACGTCATGTATTTTAAAACAAAGTTTATTATAATAAAGTTTATGTTTACTTGCACATTTGTATTATACATATATTATGTATGTAAGTAGGTATAGGTACTTGTACAAAGCAATAAAAAAAACACTTTGTTTCGTTCTACTTGAAACTATATTGTCAATATTGCCAGGAAATATCACTTCATAAATCAATCGTTTGTGAAACAAAAACACTTTTAAAAAACAGTTTATCATAAATAAAACAAAAGGACACACTCTTTAACTATTTTGCAAGCGATTAGCTTTATGGCTAACCAAAACCAACCTTATATATGTCAAAAGCAATAAAAGTCACAATACACACACACATGGGCAATATAATAATGCCAATAATTCAAACGTACTGTCAAAATGATTCCCAAAACTAAGCTTTGTGGTAGACCGTTCTCAAGAGTGTGTTGCAAACAGTCATCTGGCTTTGATCAAACACAAACAAAGAACTAGACATGTTTTTATTTCAATTTACGATTATGGAAATTTTCTAACATTTACAAAATGCCATTTAAAATTTATAGCTTAAGATATATTTTTTGTCAGTAACAATCGTCTAGGATCCTTGACTGACTGATATTATTTGTGAACATGGCAAATTAAGGAGTTATTGAAACTGAAACATATATATACATATATGTTTTCAATCATAACATTATAATATATAGAAATGGTTGTTCTCAAACAATTATAATAATTGACAAAAAATGTGATGAAAAAATGTGTTTATATTGGCAGCTTATCTCAGGGTTCAAATCTAGGAGGTCATTTGTTTCTGTTTCATTTACGGTCATAATGTTATTCATATCTGTATAAAATATTGAAGCCTTAATTTAGACAGCAATTTGACATTTGACATTATCAAAGAATTGCTATTCAAAATCCTCGCGCTAAAATCGTCATTACGTTTGTTTACAAATACACTCAATTTCAAAGTAGGTTTCGATATTCTGATCAAATGTATATGTATATAGGTATGCATAGGTCTTTGTTGAATTAAACAGTTAGTTTATCTTGTTGACAAACGCATTTTTATTCCTGACGTAGCTGGTCAATCCATTTTTGCCTTTTGCTTTTCCATTCCAGAGGAAGTCGTCGTACTTTGAACTCTCAACACAAATCAAAAGCAGTTTTCACCGATTTCCGATTCGTGATATCTTGCAAAAATTTAAATGTATTACACTCTTCGGATGTTCAATTTCGGTTAATCGAGGTGCTTGTGCTAATTATCACTTCGCAAGTTTGCTAAAATTATTAGAAAGTAAACGCAGTTTTTATATGTTGTGGTTCCAGTGAAAATTTACATCCACTGGCACCGGAACCGCAGCCTAAGCGTATAATCCAGCGTCTGTCCTCTAGGCACATCGATCTTTTAAGACAAATCAGAGAATTTGTCCTGCCAAAATAATGCAGTTAATGAAAAGAACCCAAGAAGAATTTTTTGAAAGCATCAGAATTCCAACTTGGATGGACTAAATGATTTCTGTAAAAAAGAAATTCCTAGGTTACTATGCTATTTCGTTAAAAAATACAGCAATGTACCATCTGTCGTATTGTAATAATATCTTTCCAAGAAAATAAAAGAAAAAAAAAGAAAAAAAACTTTTGAAATGTTTCATAAGTGTTTAATTGATGCTTATTTGTTCTGAACGCATGAAAACATTTTTGAAATTAAAGCGTTAAGCGGCAAGCTGCAAGCTGCAAGCTTGCTTTTCTTGGACTAATATAGGCCGCTTAACGCTTTAATTTTAATAATAATTCAGAAAAGTCAACTTAAAATAAAATGATGCTAAGTCTTCTACTTGGTTGAATATTTTTCAATTATTAGTATATAGAATTTCTATCATTATTAATTTTATTTCTTTGTTATATTTTTGAAATGTTTATCTATGTATATCCCATTGTAAATGATGGGTATATTTATTGTAAATGAAGAAAGTTAAATCAGAGACATTTCAAAAATATTTCTTCAAGCGGCCACACCAAAAGAAACATTTCTGAAATGGTTTTTTAAATAATGTTTCTTGAACTGTTTCTTTGGTCTTGAACACACGTGTCCTTTCCATCCCTCAGCGAAATGTTATTAATTTCTTCTGCGAGTGCAACTGATGAACAGCCAATCTGTTTCTGGCAAGCTGGTCACTCTTTTTATTTACCCAAATACCATTGCCACACAGGACTCAGAACAAAGTGATCTTGAGGTCAGCGGTCAATCTAGCGAGCTTTTACTATAGGAGTGCCATATTGTTGAACTATTTTTGAGGATATTTTGACAGATTCCATAGCTTTGAAATTGTGAATATCTAAGAGTTTAGCTGCATTGTTGTTATTTTGACTTCGGTATTGTTTCTATTGGCCTCTTAAATTGACAGTAAGTTCTGGATGGAAAAACACTCGCATAGTTCAGAAACGGAAAAAACTAAAACACGTTAAGCGTCTCAGTAAAATTCCTGCACTACCGTCACATTCCTTCTTAAACCAATCAATAGAAATGTTTGTGTTCAAATCTTTTGCCACCCGTCGTCTTCTCCTGATTTAATCGATAGAAAGAAATGTAATGATAAAATTTGCATAACTATGTAATGCTAACAAATTTGAATGCGGTAGTCAGTATAGGTGTCACAGTAAGTAATTTCTTGATGACTCTTATGACCGAAAAGTGTATCGGTTCAACATCTAGATTACCAAAGTCAATGGGCACTGAGTTCAATACAATTATATTATATGCAAGTTCAACCGAAGAAGAAGTTTGAGAAGGAGCTTTTGTAGGGAACAAAAATTCACAGAAAAGATGTAGCTAAAAAGATAGCACTGATGCAAGCAAAGATTTTTAAATAAAAGCACATAATTTTTCAACTTATAAAACAACTTTCGCCTGACCTATATTATTTTGTCAAAAAAAAGACAACCTATAACAGATATTACTTCCAAATCTTCATTCAAAAAAAATTCCTAATAACATAATAAGCATTGTGTGAAATGTTCACAACCCCTAACCACACAGCATTCGTAAAAAAAAATGTCATAATCTTGTTTACCATCTGTAAAAATTGGGTATAAAACAAACCTTTGGTCTCCTAAATATACGAGAAATACAAACAGCAGTCTTTTATTAAAATAAACTTCTTTAAATAAAAATGGGACCCTTCTTTGAACCCCCCAGAGACACTTACATTGTCAACAATTTGCATACTCCTTCCCTATAAAAGAGGGCATTGTGTCAAACTTAAAAAAAAAAAAAGTTCCTCCACGCCTGATAAAGGACTATATTTTTGAGAAGGGCTGTTTTTATTTCCTCTTTGAACATTTTATCTCAAAGATGAGAGGCAGACCAGAACCACCCTCACAATTCGCGTTATTTCAGCGACAAAACGTAAATCGAAAAATTTATTTATGTTTTTTTTTTTTTACTCTCCTCTTAGTCATGCCAAAGGGTGACCGCCCAGCATCTTAAGCCCCAAGAAGAAAATAAAGTAAACTGTAAGAATTTTTTGTTGTCTCTTTATCATAAAAGGATTCAATTGTTTACCATGAATTCGCTGATTACAAAATTGGCATGAACGTAAAGGTTTGCATGCCAGATTCTTTTCGAGGCTTTGAAATTTAAATTTAATGTCGGCTCTGGGTAGTTCTCATAATAAATATATAGGGGCTGATAAAGGAGTACCGTCAGTCATGGTTTATAACGCGCTTCCCTCTGCCTATAAGGATAAAGAACAATTTTAGCGTGTCTGTATTCTGAATATAGGGTCTGGTTTTGATGTAATCTTAGCTGGTAGTATTTTGTGGATTCTTTATGTAAACACTGGCGCTGTTGGAAAAGAATTAATTTTGAGATATCGGATTTGTGTTTTGCATATTTGCATTTATATGGCTTCGGATGAAGATTATGAAGTAGCTGCCACATTTGTGAAGCTCAACAGGATATATTCATGTATGATGGTAGGTAGATGCGTATACATAGTTGTTGATGTGATTCAGATATAGGATTGATGAGCTAAATCTTTTGCTAGCATAATAGAAGTCAAAAATTATGGAGTTGTTTAAGGGATGATTTGAAATTAAGTTAGCTCGGTTTATGGCAAAATTTGGTAGTTATTAAATTCAAAGTTAATCAGATAAGTTGATGAGATGAGTTAATTCGGGATTTCAAAATAACTGAAAAACAGGTTTAAAGAGTTAAGTCGAGGTCACTCTAACGCTGGGAAAATCTTGCACTAAAAAACAGGGCTTGAGTCTAAATTTAAAAATTTAAAATAGTTAAGACATTTTTTTGAAAAATAAATACAAAATAAAAACGTTTTTAATATTATAAGAGAACAAACTAATTTAGTGTTTTAATACACTCTATAATCAATTGGTCCAACTTACCCCAAACTTAGTTTGATAAATATAGTTTATTATATTAAATAATAAATACAAACTTAATTTTAATTATGTGGGCCAGATATTCTAAATTTGGACCAGGACTAACATTTTTAGGAGGGTAAAAAGAGGTCAATGAGTCAAAGTTCAGTTCTTTGCTAGTTTCTTGGAAACTATGAACTTATTAAAACAAAATGTTGATAATCATATTGTAGCTTATACCGGGTGATAAGGTGCACCAAAAAGCTTGAGCGTGTAGGTGGAGTAAAGCAAGACAAAAATCGTATGGGAGGGGGGGTCTATTTCCCCCGTTTAGGCGGGAGGGCAATTTTCTAAAAACTTGACTTAAATCAGAAAAAAAATTATTTAAAAACAACGTTGAATGATACAAAGCGTAGTTATATTTTTTTGGAAATCCAGAAAACTACTCTTTTATTTAATTTTTAAAATAAGTTGTTTAAGTGAACAGTTATTTATTTTCAAACTCAAAATTTTGGGAAAAAACTATAAAAAAAATTTAAACTAATTTTTTTCAAAATTTTATGTAATTAACTATTATTTTTATTTTCAAAATTCAATGCTCTTATTATTTTTTAGTCAAAAACAGAAAACCGGATGCCAAAATGTATCTTAGTTTTTGATAAATTAAGAAAAACTCGAAGTATTTTGTTCCAAGAAAAACACTTTTTTTTTTGGTTTTCCCAAATTTGACCTGCTCAGGCCAATTATTAATTAGGGGATTATCCCTTTTTTATTTTTTATTACATACCATCCGATTTTAATCAAATAATAAAAAAAAAACGAATTAACTTTTTACTTTACTTACTAGTTTTACTTTTAATTTTTTTTAATTTCTCTAAAACTAAGATACATTTTGGCATCCGGTTTTCTGTTTTTGACTAAAAACTAATAAGAGCATTGAATTTTGAAAATAAAAATAATAGTTAATTACATAAAATTTTGAAAAATTTAGTTTAAACATTTTTTATAAGTTTTTTTTTTTAATTTTGAGTTTGAAAATGAATTTTTTTAAAACTGTTCACTTAAACAACTTAATTTAAAAATTAAATAAAAGAGTAGTTTTCTGATGGCTTTCCAAAAAAATATAACAACGCTTTATATCATTAACCGTTGTTTTTAAATCATTTTTTTTCTGATTTAAGTCAAGATTTTAGAAAATTGCCCCTCCCGCCTAAACGGGGGGGAATAGACCCCCCTCCGATACGATTTTTTCTTGTCTTAACTCCACCTACACGCTCAAGCTTTTTGGTGCATCTTATACCAATCACCCTGTATAATTATCTGGGTTTTATGTTTAACATCATAAATCAATTTAGAGAAAATAGCTAAAAAATTTATTCACAACAGTGCATTTTTACTAAATTCGGCGCTATCTATCTTTTTTTTCTTTATGTAAATTTTATATTCATGTAATAATTAATGTCATATTATAAATTTACCTAAAGTCATATTTGAAATTTTGTCATTTTTCAAGTCTAAATAAAACTAATAATTTAAAACCTTTGAAAAAGCAAGCACCTTGAACTGTGTCAGGATGCTGGAATTTCTTCAAAACGAAAAAAAAAAGAAAAGAAAAAGAAACTTCGCGCTTGCATCGACATCGTAGGTTCACTATGATCTATCTACCAATTTACCTAATTAGCTCTTTAAATTGAAATTAATTACACCTAAAGGAGAAAATATGCTTTTGCAAAGAATTAATGCGAATGACTCTTTTAAGAATTTATCACTTCTGGCAATTATAATTAAATTTCACGTTCCAAAGGTTTTTAGTCGTACAGTCATGTCGTTGCAACTCTTCAGTGAATAAAAGTGCAATCATATAATTTACATAATTTTATCAGAAGCATTTTCTATAGGAGGTTTAAAAACTGAAAAGTTGATAGATTTTTAAGTGTTATTTTCGATTTTTGGCCAATCTTTGATTAATCTTTGATTAAAATAATATCTTCTTCATGTCAAATCTTTCTTTATGTCAAATTTTAATAAAAAAAAATATACATTACATAAATACATATAAGTAAGTGATTATAGATTTAAATAATGGGATTGGATATATGTAGGTAAATCTTTGAAACAAATTAGGGGGCAGGGCCTATTTTTAATTGGGAGCTAAAGGTCTCACAAGACAAATTCTATAGTTGAAATAAAAAACTAAATTTAGATGATGCTTAATTCTCTCGACTTTCTCATAAGTGAAAATAAAATCATAGTTAACAAATTATTTTGTTTAATTTAATTTAAGTGTTTGGAAAAATAACAATAAAGCAAAGGAAAACTGACGCATGTAATCGCCATCCATCACTACCACTCACTGCAGCTTAATTTTTAAAGTGCTTCTACTTAAAACATGATCTCCTTTCGTGAGCTCCTCTCCATTTCCAGTTTTTCAATGTCAAGGTCAACACTGTTCTCCCACCATTTTGTGTGCCATGCAATGTAAATTTGATGCATTCGTTGGAAATAGCACACGCAGGAGACCATTTCCACAAATTTCTAAGCTTTTATCCCATCCCTGCTGATACATTAAATCCTGAAAGAAATCCGAGTTTTATACTAACAACCCAGCAACGGGAAATTTTCATCTTATTATGTCTAATTTAATTCTATTCTGTCCAAATGGCAGAATAATTATTTTCTGGAACGAGTTCAGTTGCATGGAATGTGTTCAGGAAGGCAAATAAAATTGTTATTTTCTTATACAGTGATCGGCGGGCGGGCGCCTTTTACTCGTTTTCTGTTAACTATGTCAACAAATATAACCAAATGCATACATATAAATTCTGGTATCATGGGTGGCCTTTTCACCAATTTGATGTTTTTTATGCAAGGATAAAAGATAAATGAATACAAGAAAATAAGTAACTGATAAAATAATACAAAAGGCCAACACTACATAGTTTTATTTTAGTTGCACAATAGAACTTGGAATTGTACGTACTATAGTTGTCTAATCAATAAAAAGGAAAAACCATAAAACGAAGGAATTTATTTCATGGCAGTTCCATTGGTTTTATGATATAATTTGAATTCAATAATAAAAGGCCTTATACCCTTTCAATTATTTTAGCTTGATCTCCTATAAAGGATAATAATTGAACGCATTAAAATGTTTCTTTACGTTACCAACCGCATGGCAAAAAAATCTTAAATCTTTACTTAATAAGAATAAGAGGATTTGCTTTCTTACATTTTATGGCTCTTAAATTTTACTCTGCAGTTATGGTCCTTTATAGTTTCAAAGTAGAATCTTAACGAGGTCCATTAATTTTAAATTGTTAAGTGTACTAAAGGAACTCCAATAAGAGGATTCGTCTTGTTATAAGATCCAGAGGAGAAAATAATTTAATTTAAGAAAAGTTATTGGGAAGAAAATATTTTCCAGCTTCTGATTTGCCAAAGAAGATTATAAAATGATTTTATTTCAATTTTTGAAATATGATACCAGTCAGAGAGTCAATCAATCTTAGATTGAAAAGAAAAAGAGAATTGTTATTTAAGTACTCGTACTGTAGATGGTATTGATTAATTATATATTTTATTATTGCGAGGATGTCGCGTCGGTAATGGCATAATTCGTCATTCAGAATTAAAAAGGAAGCCATTTTGCATAGAGTGTTCTTCCTGAAGACGGCCGCACTTGGTAAAGCAGTTAACAGAGTTTACTAGAAAATTAATATTTGAATATTTTAAGCTTGGTGCAGACTGTACACGAAAGACTTTATTCACTCTGTTCTTTTCAAAAGTATCAAACTCAACTGATATTCCAGGCTTACAGAAATGGCTTACGGAAATAAAACCCCAAAACGCAAAATTAAATAATTAAATTTGGGTATAGTTTCATTGTAAAGTATCGCGTCAATATGTAAATTAAAAAAAGTTCAAGCTTCATACAACAAACAATGGGAAGTTATTTGAATTCGCGTTCGGGGGGTTTATTTCTTCAGAAGTTTATTCCCTTAATATTATATTCTATGGTTTGAGAATTGCAGATTTTGGCAGATACTTATTTAAAAAAATCACTTCTGAAAAGATCTTTTCTAAAACAATTTACTGTTCTAACATATAGTAACAGTATGGTTTGACGTGTTCAGACACACATAAAAAAACTAAAAAAACAAAGTTTATATCTTGCTTAATTTACCACGTGTTTTTTACAGCTTTACAACTGTGTCAACTTTTTTTAATGTTTCTTGCACATTTTGCTTGCTTTTTGAATGATGTTCTTGCATACTCAGACAACCTATGTATACTTAACATTAACATCAACATTAACATTAAGTTTAACATTAACACTAACACTAACACTAACACTAACATTATCATTAACATTAACATTAACATTAACATTAACATTAACATTAACATTAACATTAACATTAACATTAACATTAACATTAACATTAACATTAACATTAACATTAACATTAACATTAACATTAACATTAACATTAACATTAACATTAACATTAACATTAACATTAACATTAACATTAACATTAACATTAACATTAACATTAACATTAACATTAACATTAACATTAACATTAACATTAACATTAACATTAACATTAACATTAACATTAACATTAACATTAACATTAACATTAACATTAACATTAACATTAAAAAAGGCTGAACAGAATTTCGAAAACCAAAATACTGACCCGCTCCCAGTTTCTTAGCGGCCAAATCTGCATGAATTCAGAAGAAATATTTGTTTTCGAAACCTAACTACTGTATAAACGAAATATTTCGTGTGCAAAACTACACCTGCTACAAGTTATAAAGTCCCCAATATAAGGAGATAGACACCATCACTTCTCATACCAAACGTTCCTCTTGGCCCTATATTTTTATTTTGGATTAAAAAAAACTGCAGACTGCCAACTTTAAAGAATATCGATTTTTTCGTAATGGTGCTGGTTTTATATGTTTATAAATATGACCTTCCTTCATGTTCCTCTCAACTCAACAAAATAAATCTAAATGTTTCTTAAGAAATATGGTACCATATTTTTGAAACTCAATTAGTTTTTTTAGGAACGTTAAGTTTGTTAAAATAAAAATAAATTCAATTCTCAAAACTCAGGATCAAACGAAACAATTTTTTTTTTTGTTTCCACCAAGTCGTAGGTTTTGTGTTTTTTCAGCAAAAAACTTTCATATCCATTTCCACAAAATACAAAATTCAATAAACTATATTTAATTTTATTCGTTATCGATTTATCTTTTAGACATTTAATAGAATCAACAAAAATTGTATCTCTTATATTAAATTTAAAGAAAAAACTGATTCTAAGAAAAAATTTATTGAATTTCTATAAAACTTAGGTCACAGACATTCACTCATAAAAAATTAAATCCACAAAAACCTTATTTCAACAGAGAAGATCAATTTTAAACGTTGATGTAGATGTAGCCCATACTTTTAAAAGACACAAAACAAACATATGCATAAGAACCTCTCTGCCAGAGGACCGGAAAATTAAATTAGAATCTATTCTAAACGTGCTTCGTTTGCTCGTCGTAAACACGCACCGGTTGCGCTTGGGTCCAACCACTTCCAAATTCTTGTGGGCGATTTGTTATTATGTAGGTAGGTGTATCTACAGGCAAAAAGCTTTTAGTCGGCTTAGTTAGAAATTGTTGTCACTTTAAGGCTTTGCTTGTTCCCATGATGCTGCTGGATCAAAAAAGAGACCTTTTATTTCCATGTTTTAATTAACTATTGCCGCAAGGTTTGCAAAAACAATTTGCACTCATATACAACGTAAAAAGGTGGTCAGACAAAAAAAAATAAAAAAACAAAGATAGTTCAAGGACATAGGATGAGGCTATGCAACAAATTAATTAGCTTAGTTCATTGCTTCCTTGGCAAAACGTGTGGTTCGGATTTGTTTCTTTTTCATTAGCCATAGGATTTCGAAGGATTCATAAAAGGACTGTCTTTATAGAGATATAAGTTTTCGATAGCAAAAGTTTGAGTTCTGTGTTCACTAATAGACAAAGAAAGATACAAATTCTTTTAATCTTGTTCAAAAGTTTCCATTTCTCTCAAATAATGATATGCAAATATTTGTCTAGGATGATAAGAGCAGTTCGTTTGATATTTCCTAATAAAATGAGACAAACAAAAATTTTGTTTTGTATTCCGACCCGCAGTTTGTCACATCATACAACAATAAATATACTTTAAAATACAAAACTCTCTGGATTGTTTAATCAAAGAAATAAGCAATAAAAGTGAAACTACATTTCTTCGCTCATTTCAAGTTCCTATAACAAATTGGTGTCCTGGAAAATAAATTAATGATGGAATTCAGAGAGAAAGCGTTGACATTTTTAAGTCCTTTTAACTTAATCAGTAATTTATACTGACTGAAATTAGGGACATTTTTTTTTAAATAAAAGTAGAATGACCCGGAATGACCTTTAGTTTGTATCCTTGTTGCCCCGAAATTAGACTAGGCTTTTGTTGGATCTATTTTAGTTACCATAATCAAATAAAAACAAGATAATAACTACAACATGAATAATTAAAAGTATTGGTGCGAATAGTGAAAATATAAAAAAAAAAACTGATTAATGGTGTAAACACTTTCAACGGGAAAGGTAGAAATTCTGGTTTTCAAAATTCTGTATGCTAAAAATTCTGCTTCTGTGTGCTGGAAATTCTGTATTCAAAATTCTGTTTGGGCAAAATTCTATAATCAAAAATCGGTATTTTAAAATTCTGTTCTTCGAAATTATGTATGTACAAAATTCTGTATTTCCAAATTTTGAACTTTAAAATTCTGTATTAAAAATTTGGTACTTCAATATTTTGTATGTCAAAATTCTGTATGTGCAAAATTCTATATTCAAAATTCTGTACCTCGAAATTCTGTTGTTCAAAATTCTTCTTTTTTTTTAATTACATGCTTATAAACACTGAAATTCTGTCTTATGTTGAAAGTATGTATAGTGTTCATTCCATTACGAAACTATTGTTTTTAAAATTCTGTTTTTCATAATTCTGGATGAAAAAAATCTGTTTTTCAAATTTCGAAAGTGTGTATTCAAATTCGGTATTTTTCAAAATTCTGCTTACGAACACTTAAATTTTTCTTACAGTCTTATGTTTATTATTATGTATGGATGTTCCATTATAAATACATTGTTTTTAAAACTCTATTTTTAAAAACAGAATTTTGAAAAACAACATTTTAAATACCAACAGAATTTTATAAATTTGTAATAAATTACGTATTGTTAACAGAACTTTGTCAGCCAGAAAAACTGAATTTTGACGAACAGACTCTTGAAATACCGAATTTTTCAATGCAGAACTTCGTTCATGCTTAATTTTGTCAGATAAAATTATTAAAAACAAAATTTTAATAACCAACATTTGTAACGTGGCTCCTTGTTGGGGAACCAAATTGTAGCGTGAGATAGGAGGTGGTGGTTTGCTTATGTCGGTTTTGTTTCTCAGTGAGGATTAACACTAAAATAAATTCATTGAATTAATAAGAATGCCGCTTTGCTAACCTCTCGACCACGCGTATGCTGTCCGAAGACCGCAGTACACGTTGAATCGGCAGTATAGCAAATGATAAGTTCCATCTTAAAAGAAAGACGATTGGTTGAATTTTAACATAATTTAACAATTTTATTAAAATAATATCTTAAAACTATAAAAACATTTAGTTCCACAGAAGGTGGCAATTTCATAAATTTAAGCTCAGTTGGCAACCATGAAATTTAAAGGAAAAAAAAATTATATATGTATGTGTATGTTAAAACATATCCGGCTGTCGTGTCTGACTTTATGCGGACGCTCGTGGAACGTCGCACACTCTGTAAGAACGATGCCTTCAATTAGTATAGACACACATATATAAAAAAAAACAATACCAACACATGAACATATCGACTGCTGATGGACGCTCGAGGAACTTCGCACCAACAACCGACATACCCCTATGTCGCGTTGAGAATACTAAAAAAAGGAAAAGAACAACAACACATGAGAATGCCGACTGCTGATGGACGCTCGAGGAACTTCGCATCAACAACCGACACACCCCTGTGTCGTGTTGAGAAAAATAAAAAAAACAACAACAACAACATATGAGCATGCCGACTGCTGATGGACGCTCGAGGAACTTCGCACCAACAACCGACATACTTCTATGTCGCGTTGATTCTAGGAAAATGCCTTTAGTGGACGCTGCTTACCAACTTCGCACTTCGGAGCACAAACCAGAATGAAAATAACTCCGGAAGGAATTCTCCTTTTATACTTTTTAAAAGAGCTTTTTACATTATTTTAAAGCTGTTTTTGATTTTATTGTTACAGTGTTGTGTCTGTGTGTTATTTTGTGTAAAGAGCTTTATGAACAACGTTGCCATTTTATTGTATTTTACGTTAAGTAGTAAAAATTAATAAAGTTAGTAAAATAAAAATAAATAATAATTATTCAAAAATAATGTTGAGTTTTGGGTCGGTAAAACGATGGTCGTTACATTCTCCCCCTCTGTCGTAGAGATCGTCCCGATGATGCGACAGACTTCTTTGGTCGACCTCGTTTTCTGAGTTGTTGGATAGGTTGGTCATCAGATAATTGGTTTTTGTATTTTGTGATAGAGGAAACATGATACGTTCCCAGAGGTGTGGTTGTATCTTCTGGAGATGCAACTTGGAATGTTGATGTACCAAGCTGTTTGATAATGACATAAGGACCGTCCCTCTTTGGCATGAATTTAGAGGTAAGGTTCTTCGATGATTTGCTCAAAACGTGTGTGGTGATAAGGACTTTGTCACCAACTTTTAAAGTAGGTTGGGGACGACGTTTTTTATCAACATAGCGCTTGTTATGGTCTTGAGTCTTTTCGGTGTCTTCTTTAGCATTTAACATGGTTTCTGCGAGTTTCACTAATGTTGATTTAATTTGTGGAATAAAATTCTGATGTTCTAAGATTGGTCTTTGGTCGTTAAGTACTTCATTGATGGCTCTGAGTTCTCGTCCGAACATCAAGTACGATGGTGTGTAACCAGTGCTTTGACATTTGGCTGTGTTCATAGCGTAACGTATGTTAGGTAGTTCTTCAGCCCAAGTGGTATGGTTTGTTCCAGCTAGAATGGCAAGCTGTGTCTTCATATCTCGGTTTCGCCTTTCCACCGGATTCGCTTCAGGGTGATAAACGGGTGTTAAAGTTTGTTGAATGCCAAGAAAATCAGTAAGCTGTTGCATCAATACTGATATAAACTGAGGTCCATTGTCTGAGAGGAGACGTCTAGGGATGCCGTACCGAAGAAATACTTCATTAAGTAAGGTGAGTCCACAGTTAACAGCGGTTGCTTCTTTCAAAGGGAATACTTCTATCCACCTTGTGGCAATGTCTTCAACAATGAGAATCCATTGAAAACCTTCAGCTGTTGAAGGTAATGGACCAAATAGATCGACTGCAATTACCTCAAATCGTTGATTGCTAGAAACGGTTTGTAGGAGTCCTGCAGGTTTCATATTGCTTGGCTTGTAGCGTTGGCATGCAATGCATTTAGAAACGTGTGTGGTTATATCCTTTCGCATGCCGGGCCAAAAGTATCTTAAAGAGATTCGTGCGATGGTTCGATCAATTCCATAATGACCAGCGGTTGGGGCATCATGATAACTTCTTAGGATTTCATCTCGTTCTTGGATTGGTACTACCAGTTGAGCATCTTCAGAGTCTGATTCTGGAGAGTATCTATATAGAATACTGTCGTTTAGTAGGTATCCTCGGGATGTCCATCTCGTTAAGTTTCCATTTTGGGTCTCAAATGACTCAATTATTGTTCGTAACTCCTCGTCTTGTAATTGGGCTTCACGAATTTCAGCGGGTCTTCTTGTAGGCATATCGACTTCGAAACTGCAAATCTTACATCCAGATTCAGTGTGATTGGCACAGGGTGGTCTGGACAACATATCAGCTATAATATTTGTTCTCCCTGGTGCATAATCAATCTTAAAGTCATACGGTTGGAGTTGAAGGGCCCATCTGGCAAGTCTGCCTGTTGGAGACTTTAGACTTAAAAGCCATTTCAAGGGTTGGTGATCAGTTATAAGTGTAACTTCTCCTCCTTCGATGTAACCTCGAAACTTGTTAACAGCCCATACTATGGCTAGAGCTTCTCGCTCGGTTGTGGAATAATTGCGTTCTGCAGTCGTGAGGAGGCGTGAAGCGTATTCGATAGGGTGTTCATCTGCTTTCTCCCCCTGGACAAGAACTGCCCCGATAGCGTAGTTGCTAGCGTCTGCTTTTAAAAAGAATGGTACATCTTCAGCAGCTTGTTGCAAGATCGGTGCTGTGGTGAGAAGAGATTTAAGAGTTTTGAAGGAGTCTCTTTCATCTCTACCCCATTCCCATGTGGAAGTCTTCTTAGTGAGATTGCTAAGCGGTTTGGCGATGTCAGCAAAATTTGCGATGAATCGACGATACCATGAACAAGTTTGAAGGAAGGATATAACTTGTTTAGGGTTTGTTGGTTCTGGTCGGTTACTTATTGCGGTAACCTTTTCAGGATCGACTTGGATACCTTCGTTGGTTATAAGGTGACCCAAGTATTTAACAACTGCGCAGCAGAAACTTGATTTGCTCCTATTTACCTTCAAGTTGAATTTCCTCAATCTCTTGAAGATTCGTCTAAGGTCTTGACAGTGTTCCTCGAAACTACTCGAGCAAACTATCACGTCATCTAAGTATACCAAAAGCAGCATATCTGGAAGTCCATTGCGGAATTTATCCATTAGTCTTTGGAAAGTTGCGGGTGCGTTTCGTAAACCAAATGGCATTCGTTTGAATTGGAACATGCCAAAAGGAGTGATGAATGCTGTCTTCTCAATGTCTTGATCATCTATCCTGATTTGATAGTATCCTGTTTGAAGATCGAGAGTACTTTTGAAGAGTGTCTTCTTAGTGGAGTGCAACAGGTCATCGATACGTGGCAGTGGATATCTATCTGGAGTGGTGATACTGTTGAGCTTCCGATAATCGATGCATACCCTAATTGAACCATCTTTCTTTGGAACTAACACGACTGGTGCAGCCCATGGTGACTCGCATTCTTCGATGATGTGGTTCTTTAACATCTTAGATAGTTCTACCTTTAATTGCTCTTTTCGGGTTGGTGACAGACGATAAGGCGGAACAGCTATGGGTTCATGATTGTTAGTGTCAATTTTGTGAGTTGTATATGGGGTTGGCTCGGTAATTTCACCGAATAGATCCTCAACTTCCGAAAGTAGGTTGTTAAGCTGGTTTTTCTCTTCAGTTGAGAGCTTCTTGGCCTCATGCTCACGGAGTTTGACATCTATCGAGTAAATTTCGGTAAACCATGGTTCTAAGATAATATCTTCTTCATTACTTTGCACCATCGGTGGAAACAAATTTTCTTGGTTGGCTTTTCGCTCTGGAGTTACATCCGTACTTCGTAATGAATTATTGAAGAGGTGCTGAATAAAGCCTGGAGAATACTTGTTGTCTTTGCTGGTGGTAGCAGTGTTCTTCCTCTTTACTGGCATTTTCAATGGGCTAGCGAATTCTCTGTTTACCGGCGGTGTTGCGGTGAGTGGTGAGATTGCTTTTCGCTCATCAAACCAGGCGAGGAACGCATTAACGTTTTGGGTTGGGGAGACCTCAGTTACAAGTGGCGTGCATTTCGCCGCGCTTGCTTCCAGCTGAGGTCCAGTTTTTGAATTTTGTGCGGGGCACAGGATTTTACAATCTGTTACGAGTTGCGGCTTGACAACTCTAGTGTCGTAAGTGTCGTAAAAGTCAAATTTCTTGTGGATTTGGTCAGCAAAATACCACATTCTTTGACCAAGGTCCAAGACCACGCCATTTTCTTCAAGGAAGTCTATCCCTATCAGCGTACGGTTGTCGGTAGCAGTTGGTAGGGCGATAAAGGTAATCGGCCGCAACCGGTTGCCAAATATAATGTTGGTCTTTGCAATACAAACTTCTTGTGGACGGGCCTCTCCATCAGCCAGAGTGACATCTACATCAACCTTCTGGAATGTCGTTCCGTTCCTGAGTAAGTGTATAAATAACTGTCTTCCTGCTACACTTGTCCTGGCAGCAGTGTCTATATAGGCTATGCCTGCTTCGCCATGTGACTGAATGTTGATCGTAGGTAGATCGTTTCCCAGGGTGGTCTTCATGCAGTTGAATGTAACTGTTGATGGGCCTTTTGGAAGTTGCTTGCAGTTGGGACAATTGGATCGTACATAGCCAGGTGCCTTGCATTTGTAACAGTAAATTTTCGGTTCATTAGTAACAGTGGGAGTTTTAATGGTTTCAGCTTTTTGCTTTTTGCGACAGTCTGCAACAACGTGTCCCGTATGTTTGCAAAAATTGCATCGCTTCTTCTCCTCAGAAGAGGTTGCTTGCTGATCTCTTTCGTGCAGAGAGATTTCTACTGCTCTGGCTTTAACGAGAAACTCATGAAACGTTTTGAAGCTGTCTCTAGGAACTCCATCGCGTATGCGCATGTTGAGTAACCCGTAGATCATGTCTAGCATCATTGGTTCTTTCGGAGCTGGTGCAGGAATCATTGAAAGAAGGGCACGTTTCTTGGTGATGAAATCATCAGTGGAGTCGTTTGGCTTCTGCTTAACTTCAAAAATTTCCATATATAGTCGATAAGCTGGCTTAGCTGGCGCAAATGCATTGCGTAGCAGCGAAAGAACGTTGTTCCATGTTTCGGCTTCGGATCTTACTCCTTGCCACCAAGTTACTGCATTCTCTTCAAGTAAAAGAGGGAAACCTTTTATTGCATCGGCGTCATTTATGTTTTCTACTTCTTTGTATATACTGATTTTTGTGATGAATACGTCGACAGCTTGTGGATCGCGTTCACCTTTAAATCGCTCAGGGCAGTTGCTGAAACTGCCTGCCTTTTGCTCATTCACCATGGATATTAGTTTTTTGAACTGAGCGTCTGTAAATTCGGGCATCTTAAAGTTCTTTGTTTTTACTAGTGTCCCACTCGTTGGGCGTCAATTGTAACGTGGCTCCTTGTTGGGGAACCAAATTGTAGCGTGAGATAGGAGGTGGTGGTTTGCTTATGTCGGTTTTGTTTCTCAGTGAGGATTAACACTAAAATAAATTCATTGAATTAATAAGAATGCCGCTTTGCTAACCTCTCGACCACGCGTATGCTGTCCGAAGACCGCAGTACACGTTGAATCGGCAGTATAGCAAATGATAAGTTCCATCTTAAAAGAAAGACGATTGGTTGAATTTTAACATAATTTAACAATTTTATTAAAATAATATCTTAAAACTATAAAAACATTTAGTTCCACAGAAGGTGGCAATTTCATAAATTTAAGCTCAGTTGGCAACCATGAAATTTAAAGGAAAAAAAAATTATATATGTATGTGTATGTTAAAACATATCCGGCTGTCGTGTCTGACTTTATGCGGACGCTCGTGGAACGTCGCACACTCTGTAAGAACGATGCCTTCAATTAGTATAGACACACATATATAAAAAAAAACAATACCAACACATGAACATATCGACTGCTGATGGACGCTCGAGGAACTTCGCACCAACAACCGACATACCCCTATGTCGCGTTGAGAATACTAAAAAAAGGAAAAGAACAACAACACATGAGAATGCCGACTGCTGATGGACGCTCGAGGAACTTCGCATCAACAACCGACACACCCCTGTGTCGTGTTGAGAAAAATAAAAAAAACAACAACAACAACATATGAGCATGCCGACTGCTGATGGACGCTCGAGGAACTTCGCACCAACAACCGACATACTTCTATGTCGCGTTGATTCTAGGAAAATGCCTTTAGTGGACGCTGCTTACCAACTTCGCACTTCGGAGCACAAACCAGAATGAAAATAACTCCGGAAGGAATTCTCCTTTTATACTTTTTAAAAGAGCTTTTTACATTATTTTAAAGCTGTTTTTGATTTTATTGTTACAGTGTTGTGTCTGTGTGTTATTTTGTGTAAAGAGCTTTATGAACAACGTTGCCATTTTATTGTATTTTACGTTAAGTAGTAAAAATTAATAAAGTTAGTAAAATAAAAATAAATAATAATTATTCAAAAATAATGTTGAGTTTTGGGTCGGTAAAACGATGGTCGTTACACATTTAAAAAAAAAAAGAATTCTGTATTTTAAATTCAGAATTTCAAAATTTAATTCAAATTTAAAAAATTTTGTTTTCAAAAATTCTGTATGAATATTGACCAAAATTCTGTTTGTGCATTAATTCTGCATGTCCAAAATTTTCTACGTCAAATTTTGTAATAAATTACGTATTGTTAACAGAACTTTGTCAGAAATAAAAACTGAATTTTGACGAACAGAATCTTGAAATACCGAATTTTTCAATACAGAACTTCGTTCATGCTTAATTTTGTCAGATAAAATTATTAAAAACAAAATTTTAACAACCAGAATTAAAAAAAAAAGAATTCTGTATTTTAAATTCAGAATTTCAAAATTTAATTCAAATTTAAAATATTTTGTTTTAAAAAATTCTGTATGACCATTGACCAAAATTCTGTTTGGGCATTAATTCTGCATGTCCAAAATTTTCTACGTCAAATTTTGTATTAAAAAAAAACATAAAATATAGAATTTAGCAACACTTTTCAAAGTCCTATAGCGAAAACTTTTCGCCTAACTTTCTAGTTGATCAAATTTGCAGCAAAACAAACAGAAATGGCCATCAATAACATTGGCGCTCCTTTCATCGATATCATCTTAAATTTTGGGATCTTCCTCGGGTATTCGAGTTTCCGCTATAAATTTGTATTTTTGACCTTAATTTTTAGGTCGCAAAACTAAAGGAACGCATAACCTTGGTGTCATTGTTAAGAGGATTACCGGTTTTTCGCTAAAAAGTTTTGAGGCAGGAAAACCAACCGTTAATTAGTAACAAAACAACAGCATCCAGCAACAAATTCTCTCACACCTATTTTTTTGACTAGCTGTGTTTATTTTATACTCAATGGAGCAAGTTGAAATAAAATAACTTTGTCTCAATTGTGATAAAATTTTACACTATCAAATATTAATGTTCCTTTTTTTTAACTTTCACACCATACAATCAACAGTTTTGAATAACACATCTTTGGTGTTTTTGCTTCTTAATATAAATTTATATTTCAGTTTTTACAAAATTGAGTCAATAAACCAGACAGAAACAGTGATTTTCATCGCTACAATCGAACTGACGTATAATTTCTTTTGTTTTAAACGAAAACAATGCTTAACTGTTATCTATTTCAGACGGATTTTGCTCTCTTATTTTTAATGTGAGTATATAAAAATAAAATACCAACTATAATTTCTGGCCATAACTGCTGGCTATTTCCATTTAAATTTGTTGTCCAATGACACTTAAATTATAAGAAGACCACCAGCGCAAGTGTTCGAACATAAATTACATTCATAAACGACCGTGTTTTTATTTATTGCATTGCATGTCAGTTTAATCTTTGATTGGATATAATTAAGATTTTGGACAGACAAAATAATTACAATACAAAATTATATTATTTCTTCTTTTAACAAACAATTTGTTCGCATAATAATACACTTAATCTAACTTGTATTGTCTATAAGACAAATAAATGTTAAAGTTAATGTGAAGTATCTTCAACATCTGTAACGTTAAATTCAAATAATCCTTAATTCTCAGTTTCGCAAATGACCAACAAAAAGTCTTAACAGTGTTCATGATATATGTTTTATTGATAAACCTACCAACCACTGGTGACTAGACTGTTCCAAGCAACTTTTTCATTTTGCTAACTGACATTGAACTTAAATTGATGGAATTTCATAGTTCATAAGCAGTTGTGGGTTTGGGTCTCAAATTCTTAAAATTATCCAAAACTTTCATAACAGTTAAAGCTAAGTGTATCTTAAATTAGAAGTGGCTGTGACATCTGTACAAAATGAGTTTGTATCGTAGGGGAGACCTGGGTACTTTTTAAAATATATACTATTCTCAAAATTTATTCAAACGTCTAAAATGAGAACGTCGTCAACTCCTATAATATTAGCAGAACTTGTCACTCAAAGTTCTTACAAAAAAACATTGGAGATTTGTTTAAAAGATCTCAAATGATCATCGAAAATTGCAGCTGATGCCCACTTACAAATCGTTCTTGACAATTTTTTGGCGTTTAATTTTTCTGCACCACCATCTCTATGTCGTGGGGGTTTAAAAATAATTAGTATGGTATTAAAATATCAAAGAAAGTACCGAAATATATTTTGCAGGTTTTATAAAAATTTGCACATTTCATCCAATTCTCTCCTAAATTTTCTAGGACTTCTTGTCATTAAGGGTCAAGTTTATTTTAGAGTCACATCCCTATTTAGTGCAATTTTTTTATTTCGTGCGTAGTATAGAGTAAATTTAAAAAATAAACCTTAATGTGTGTATATAATGTTGAATTATGTATCACATGGACCGAAAAAAGAAAAATATTAAGTCATCTTGACCATTTGTCAGTAAATTAAAAGATATTTTCATGTTATTTGTCGGTCTGTCTACGACGTGATGATTTGTTGAACTCATCAGTATTTTGTCACCCTAAATTGGTGTTGCGTGTGCGTGCAACTCAACTAATAAAACATGATAAGTACTTTTACTTTAATATTCTGGGTACAAATGTGTGTATTATTTTAATATTTTTGTAGAAGAATATTTTTTTCCGCTAGGCAAAAAGGTTTAAAGGCGCAGAAATTATAGTCTATGTATTGATTTAAATATTAAATGAAAATATTTCGATAATCAAATGAAACGAATTTAATGCGGCGGAAAAAAAATGAATATTTGATGGGAACAAGTTATTTGAATGCAGATTTTTCGTCAGAACATAATGGGCATTACCAATAATCAAATTTAGTAATAGCTTAAATACAAATTTCCACATTTTAGAAAACATTTGGTGTACCTATATTTTGTCTATATGTGGAATTTTATTTCAGCTCTTATGTACTAGTTTTGATTGTGAAAGAGTGTTAACGATCCTGATCAATACCATCAGATTTCAACATCTAAGTTGTAGATATAATTGTTGCTACTATTTTAGAAAATAACCCCTGGTAATGCTAACTTGACAGTCAAGTTACAACTATACCACCCCAGAAAAAGGATTATATGTAATCGATAATTAACATTTATAACGGAAATAATTGTCGCTTTTTTGTAGTAAATAAGTCATGCCAGCTTGACAGTCAAATAGGTATTACCAGGGATTAATTAAAAATAAATTAGCGCGGCAATTTTTTTAGTTGCACGAAAAATTCACGACAAAAAAATACCTTTTTTATCCTTGTATCCTTTTTTTGGGGTGGTATCTAAGCCTTACTCGAACGAAAAACTATTTTTTGGGGGTTATTTTAAAAAACAATTTCGCGACAAATTTTTAAGTTTTATGACTTATTTGCAACAAAAACATTTAATCCTTTTTCTGGATGGTAGTTCTAACTTGACTGTCAAGTTAGGATTATTACCAGGGTTTTTTCTAAATAGTCGCGCGACAAATTTTCTAGTTGCACGACAAATTTACGACAGTTAATCCAATAGTTAAACTTTTGAAATTTCAAAGTGGTAATGCTAACTTGACGGACATACAATTTTTTTCTATTTTGCGACCATATAGATAGGAACAAAAGAAACTTTTAAGGAAGTAAGAGTACGCTCTGATTATCGAAATTCTGTAAATAATAAAAAAAGGTAAACGTTAAGAAACACGCACTTTTTAACATTTTCCAAATCTTTTTTCTTCTTTATTATTTTCAGAATTACGATAATCAGAATTTTGAAAAAAAAAAAAAAAAAAAAAAAAAAAGAATTTTGGCCCCACCGCGGGTACGGATGTGTATATCCAATGAAGTTTCAAGTCGAAAAAACCATGGAAAGAAGATTCAAAGTTGGAAAACCTCAAATTCTCATTATTTCTCGCTAGAAACTTCATCCCTCAAATATCCTTGAAGCTTACAAGAAGCCTTTTATATGATAATACGAATCCAAAATTTCACTGGCAACAAAGGCAGAACAACAGAGGTGTAGGTGTTCTCACTCACAACTGCAAACGAGAAACCATGGGTTTGGCTCCGGTTGTGTTAATCAGACAAACAAACCCATGAGAGAAGAACCCCACGCCGATGCGGGCGTGATGCCGAAAAATGTGTTGAAATCAAAATTCTGGCTTCTTAAAAATTTTGTTTTCAAAATTCTGATTTCAAAGTTCTGTTAAAAATTTTGTTTTCAAAATTCTGTTATGCATAATACTGCTTTTCAAAACTCTGCTTTTCCGTAAGTCTGTTTTACTAAATTCTGGAAATTAAAAACAAAAATTGTTTGAAAAATGTTAAAAAGCGCTCGCTTTTAAAATTATTAATTGTTAAAATTAGGATCTCAACACATCTATAGATCAAAAACTAGTTAAATGTTGTTACCAATGGAAAACCCTATAAGTTGCATTGGACGCACTCATTGAATTGAAAAATAGCCGAATTGAAAAGAAGTTATACACCTACAAAAATTGAAGCATGCTAGAATTATTGTATGTAGAAATAATCTAATGTACAAATATGGTACCATCTCACCATTCAGAAGGCTCTAAATTGGAAGAGATTCTACTTAAACCTTCAATACAACCAGAGGACTGAGATAAAAGGCTATTCATTGTCATGTAACTGCTTTAACATTGTGCAATCTAAAAATATGATGAACTTGAAAATTTGATGACTTATGAAATTGAACTAATTTAATTTACGCAACCAATCCGCCCAAATTTGAATTTGAATTTGACGACGACTTCAACATTATGGGAAGAAGTAAACAAGCCAGTTAATCGATATCTTCGCAAATTTCGAGTCCAAAGTCCGATGCAACCAAAATGAATCTCAACAACAAAAGTCAAATCCCACCGCAGACTAAGTGAATTCGTTGAAATTGATAGATATAAATTTGAGTGGTAAAACAACATCATTGCAAAGTAGATCAAAGGTAGACTAAGACTAACTCTTATAGTAATCACTGTTTCAGATTTAAAACTATTTTAAACATTTTATAAAAACAGTTTTTCGAACTTACCGCATATATTTAATAATCTTATTGATTAATTTCACCCTACGACGTTTCGACAGAATTGCATCCGAAAAGTTGTTTTTATATAATCACTGTATGTTTAACATAAGTAAGCAATTGAGAAATAAAGTTTTATCGAGAGGAACTTAAAAAAATTTAGCAAAAGAGATAGAACAAAGAACTTTACGAACTATATGTAAAAGGACACTCATCTAGTTTAACGTTTTAGGTTTGTGGAAGATGTCAAGCCAACAAAATAAGCAAATTCAGTACAAGATGAAATGCAAAAAAGTAATATTTATGAAATATCTATACTATTAACCTATAGAGGTTCTATAGGTAATGCCTTTGCATAAACTAACAAACCCAATTTATATTACAGCTCTACCTTTTTATATTATGTCAAACGTATGTACCTAAGATATCTTGCTTTATCCATTTCTTACCGAAATTTAATCATAGAAATTTACATTCTCGTAAATCATATTGATGCCACAAAGTAAAAGTATCTGCATAAATCCTTTTAAAGTTCATTCAAAGGCTTTACCAAATGGCATTTCTCACACCTTAAAATAATTTCAGTTTTTATTTCATCACTGTTTCTGACACTTTTTAGATTAAAACAACAAAATTATACCCTCAGTCTCAGTCGTCACAACCGCGTGACACATTTTTCAAAGTACTTAGTTCATTTAACAGAAAATTTAGATCCTCTAATACAAGGTTACATTTCCTTTAAAGGACTTTGAAGTGCTTTATTCAAAGCGCCTATATACACCTACCTTTGTACCACAAAACGTCTATAATAAAACATCTTTGAATATCGCAATAAATTACAAAACGATAAAATGAACTTCGCGTTTATTCAAAACCCTTTTTCTCGTTTCGTATATTTTGTTTTGCCTTGACGAAAAACACACAAAAGAGAGTCATTCATAGTCTGTGTGTTATAGGGATTTGCTGTGGGTGGACGGGTATAGTAACAGTTGTTAAGAGTCTCATGCTGATGTTGTCGCACTTGACAGGTGATTGAAAAGTTAAGTGATGTCAAGGGGTTTGCCAAAAAATAATATTTTTTTTTCTGTTATCGACATTTTCTGTATAGACTTTTCTTTTTGCAAAGAGACCCTTTAATCTACGATTTAACCAAGTATCTGAAGTCTGTCTGTCTGTCTTATTACAGATTAAATTGTTGTTTGGTTAAAGGGAAAGTATTAGTTTGGTAAAACAAATCATAAAACTTTGTAGAAAATGTTTTATTATAAGTTTTGAACAGGTTCACTTTGTTAGCCAATGCAGCAAAACATTCATATTAATAATATTAAAGAATATTTTATCATTCTAATCCACAATGCAGAAACATGTTGACATGTCTGGGAAGCGAACAAACATCAGATGCATTCCTACCCGTAAACACTGGCGTAGTTCCCATGTTAATTCAGTTTTAAGTATTCATATGGAGTTCTGTGATATTTTTGCATCTCTAATAAAAAAAAATGTAATAATCGCCTTCTCAAGGAGAAAAACATTTATAATATATGTAGTTGGTTATTTTATCTTAGCATTTATGTATACTTGAAGATAAAGTTATAATTAAAAAAAAAAAATATGCTATACCTATACGCATCAGAATTTCATATTTATATTTGAACAAACATGTATATTTAATAATAAAAGATATGACTGAGTGTTCTTTACTGGATCCCGGAATTTACGCCAGAGAAAATTTAAGCCATAATTTATTTTTGAAAAATAATGTCACAAACTTGCTCTTTGGCAAGTTGCCACAAAAATTAAATTTAATTTAATTAAAATTAAGTACATTTTTTTGAATATAAATGAAAAATAAGAACAAAATCATATGCAATTGTTGTTGTTGTTAAAAAATTCAATTAAAATTGACGGAATAAAGAATGGTCAAGTAATAAAACTGACATTCTAGTATGAATAGTACAATAAAACACTGGAAATGACTCTTAAGATGGCCAAAGGTACTAGCCCAGGAGAGGACAAGGTCAACTACAATATGGTCAAGCTTTGTGATAACTACCTTAAGGACAGAATTTGTTGTTTATACAGTAACATAATATCGACTGGCATTTTTCCACATGACTAGAAAAAGGCAATGCTCAAGCCGATCCCAAAAACATCACAGAATCATCATAACTATAATGAATACCGTCCAATTTCCCTCCTTCCAATCCTCTCCAAAATTTTTGAAAAAATCATTGCTAGACGTATTGGTTGGCTGATGGAAACGAAGGCAAATTCAGGACAACATGGTTTTAGACCTAAAAGAGGAGTGTCAACACTCCTTCACCTTTTAGAGCATACACTTGCTGAAAATTTATCTAAGACCAAACATAGCGCTATCATGTCATCGGACTTGGAAAAAGCATTTGATAGAGTTATGATGGTCCCAGTTATCAGACAACTTAATCAATGGGGTGTTCCAACCAAAATACTTAAAGTAATCATGTCATTTATGAGTAGTAGAACTTTTCGAGTTAACATTGACGGCTACAACTCCTCAATAATGAAAATGGACAATGGTACACCGCAGGGTTCTCCTCTTTCAGTAATTCTATATAACGCATATATTGATTCGCTTATTGTGTCACTCTCCCAGCCTGAACTTGAACTCGATTTTATTGGAGCATACGCAGACAATATCTATGTTGTAGCCTCTGGGGACCCAATTCGAGTAAAAGATATATTAGAAAGAGTAGACTCAACTATGTTTAATTGGGCTCAAGTAACTGGTACTGTTATCCCTCCATCAAAAATAGAGATATTGCATCTTTGCAGAAAAAGAAAATGCACTCCAAATCCTCTTGTCTTAAGAGGAAATAACGTCCCCCTTAAAAGAGAAATAAAAATACTTGGAGTTACATTTTGTGCTAATTTGAAATGGGATACACACATAAAGAGAATAGTTAACCAGTTGAAACGACGCAACAATGCCTTAAAAATGATATGTTCTAAGCGAAAAGGCCAACATCTCGAAACTGCGCTTCAAATTGCAAAAACCTTAGTCAACGGAACTCTTCAACATAGTATAACTATTTTTATGTGGACTAATATCAAATCTCTAAGTAATCTTAACTCAGCCATAAATGACTGCTTTCGAACTGCTTCAGGTGCTTTAAGAGCCACAAACATAGAAGCCCTGAGATTGGAAGCAGGCTATGAATCCTTGGAAAATTTTGGGAAAAAGAGGGCAATCAACCTAATTTGCAAAGCTCTCACGGATTCATCACACCCTCTCTTTAAGGCAGCAGAAGATGACATTAACACAGATAAAAGGAAAAAGAAAAACTCCATCTCCGCACTTTCAAAAATGATAACTCTAGTTCCCAATTTAAGCTCACTGGCATCAAACAAAATTGATACACCTAAAGATACTATCCCTTCCTGGAAAAGAAATCTTCTTCCCATAAACACAGAACTCTCAAAATTTAAAAAGAGAAATACCAACTCCGAAATATTTAGAATCCTTCACGAAGAGATGATCTCCTCCTTCAACGCTGATAGAATCTTTTACACCGACGGTTCACATAAAGAGCATAATTGGTGTTCATATGCAGTTATCCAATTGCAACAAAATGGATTAACGTCAGTTATAAGCCAAGCAATGTTACCAGAATCCACAGGCAGCTACATTGCAGAACTGGCAGCAATTTAGAGGTATATCTGTCGCCCAAAAATATTCTAACCGCTCGCTGATCATTACAGATAATCTCGGTATCCTTAAGGGCCTCAAAAATGAAACAAATAAATACCCAATACTGGAGATGATCAGAAAATGCTTGTATTCCAATAAAAATATAATGCTTGCATGGATACCTGGACACTCAGGAATCAAAGGAAACGAAGCTGCTGATCTTGCCGCAAAAATGGTTTTTAAATACCCACTGATTGTGGAATATCCCAATTTTTTCCAGCTCCTGCGCAATACATTCCTCCAAGACCACAAAAAACAGCTCATCGAAAATTGGACTAACTCGGAAAATTTTCTACGGAAACACCAAAGTGATTACACGCGAATTCCGTACAATACGTCTTTTAACAGAGAAGACAGCATTAAGCTCCTCAGAATTAGAGTTGGTAAAGCGCTTTTCAACACTCAGCACTACTATGCTCGTGAAGATCCCGAAAAGTGTTTGCATTGTGATACATCACTCTCCGTTTGGCATATCCTTGTCCAATGCCCCTTATCCCAACAAATTGATGGATCATCCGACGAAATTTCAAAAAAACTTGCCGAGATTTTGAATCCATCCGAAATACGATCCATTCAACATATTAAAGATGCAACATCCGCTCATCAAAAATTTGATAAAATTTAATTTTCCTTTCTTTTTTTCAATAATTTCTAACTTGCCACATTGTATAATCAATTTTCATTTCTTTTACTTTTATATTTACAAACAAACTGAAAATGTACAAGAAAATAGTGTAAATCTAAATATATTTAACTTAAAGACGGCATCATATGGTCTTGCTACCCCGATGCCTTTAAAAAAAAAATAGTTTATAAATTAACTTTGTAAATTATTTCAAATAAATAAAATAAATAAAAATAAAACAATAATAATATGATATGAATTGTTATTAAAAGTGCTAAAACAACTTTTTAAAATGATTCAAGTCAAAACCACAGCATGCAGAAAATATTGTTGCCTAAATACAAGTCTTTACTTAATAATTTATTTAAAAAAAAATTTTTTAAATTACAATTAAATAAATTTAAAAATAAAATTTAAAATTAAAATTTTTGCAAAATTTTGGTTCTGAAACTTGTTCAAGACATCTAGCGCTTTCTAAAAGCTTTTGGGTTAAAATCGATCAATCCGTTCACGAGATAAAATAACGGTTGTATGGGGGGTACCGTCAATAGGCTTTCCAAAACGTTTTTTTTTTGCAAGTTAACAAAAGACAACCAAATAAAAACCATCTCCAATTTTTTAAAAGAAAACCGTTTGTGCCGTTTTCGAGAAAATCAGGCTTCTTTATAACGGTTATGTGGCAAGTACCGTTATTTTTTTAGCTAAAAAAAAATCAATTCACCTATAAGGAATGGTGTACAAACCCTACATACCAAATTTGAAGCAAATCAGTACAGCCGTTTAAGCTGAAAAGGTGCTGATACACAAAAACTGATTTACAGACAGACAGAATTTCCAGACCCACTTTTTCCAACTTCGTTATCATCGTAATATCATGCTTGATTGTGATCTCAAATTTTTTCAAGATTTGATTTCTTCTGTCAGACGAACCTTTTAATTGTGTAGTTTTATTATTTTAATATTAATTTCCTAAATAAAATAATTTTAAAATAATCTATTGGACGTGAATTTTGTTGTTAATAGTGCAATATGGTAATAAAGTGAACTAAAGTGAAATGTTTTGATCGCGTCTATAAAATATACACCACACAATTACAGAAAAAAAGCAACATTGTTGTTTTAACATCCATGGGAAGGAAAAAAAGTTGACTTTTCCGATCAAATCTGAAAAAATCCAAGGAATTCGACATAAGATTAATTTTTTAACTCGTTAAGTAAAAGCTTTCTTGTAGGTGTCATTCTTTTCTTTTGTGACGCATACCAAATTCTAATTATCTCACTTATGTTCCAATTTTAAGTTGATATGAAATACATTACTTAAAGGAATAATTATTGTAAAATGTCTTTTTATGAGCAACCTCACAATAAAGAGCAGGTAGTTACGACCATTCTAAACTTAAATACACCAAATTTAAGTTTAGAATGGTTTCATTCATTGGATTTCTTTCATGTGGCTCAGAATTAATGAAAAGCATTTTCTGTAACTAGTTTTTTTTTCTAATTTGAAAAGGAAAAACAATCATAAAATTGATTTATATTTTAATTATTACCCACAGATTGGGAATTTTCGAATTTGTTTATGTCACAGTAAACTTGTCTACGTTTTGAAGGCCAAAAGGATTGTCCATGCCTTGGGCTGTATTAAAGTGGGTGTTTAAGTAGGTAAGTCTGATGATAACAAAAAAAAACTTTGAATCGGGAGACGCGATATCAGACAAATCAAGGATTTATTAGGATTTAGTAAGAACCATGAGGAAACTTAACGAAGGAGGTAAACACTAAAACTCACCATTTTAGGGGTTATATAATAATGATAACAATAAATATTGGCACGACAGCCAAGGTCGAACTTACTCCATTTTGACGAATTTGAACTGCTAAAATATTAGATAGGAAGGAGTATTTTTCTCTTTCTATAGCAAGAAAAAAAAGTTTATAGATTAATAATTCGATGTTGGACAACATGCCTACATTGGAATTCAAACTATATTAAACCAATAGTTGTTTAATGCAATAAGATGTTAAGGATAAGTTATGTTTTTGTGCACTCCTTTAAATACATATTTGAACCTTTATTTCTGCTTTCAAATGATAAAATTTCGTATTTGAATGAGAACATTAATACCAAGAAAAAAAATCTCCTGAAACTTTCAATTCATTTTCTAAATATCTTAAGTAATCAAAAAAATTGTTTACTAAAACAACTCTATGCAATAATGTTTCAGAAAAAGAATAAACTTGTATTTAAATTAAAAACTAAACAAAAGGCTTTCTTACACCTTCTCTGCAACTGAAAAAGTGAAGAACTCTTAATGAGTTGAACATAAAAACATACAATTAGGTAGTTGAAAACTTTTGAATAACAGAGAAATAAGAACGAATTAGAGTCATCATAATAATTTGCAACTTTTAAAGCCAAAACAGTTTTTAATGTGTTAAGTTTTCAAATATATAAATGGGGTACGTTTGTTTTCAGTTTTGTAATTTAATGAATGAAGCTAACTAGAAATATTTCGCGAACAAGAGACTTTTTATTCGTTTGAATTTGATATTAAAAATTTTAGTCTACGTTATGTTAGAACAAGTATTAGATAATAGGTTAAAACATTTGTATCATGGGTAATAATTTACCAATAATACCAATAAATGCAAAAATTAAATTTCAAATCAAATTAGGTTCACACCTTTTTGATACTGATGGAGTCAGAGAAATAAGAGAAATATTATTTAACGGTCTATGAAATATTTCACTAGTTCCCCATTTTTATTTTTATAAGATATTTTAAAGAAATTTATTATTTTTCGTTTTCTTGTTTGACATTTCCAAATGCATATTTTTTTGCCGAATGCCGATATACATAGTATGACCGTGTTTAGATTGGGAAATTTGAGGTCGGACTCATGAGAGTTCGTGTGCGAAAGAGATGAGGGGTGAGTACTCTCGTGAGGCAGCTTCAAATTATAAACATCTGAAGCGTGAGTACTGTACCAATTCCCAATTCAAGATTTTTCCTATTTTGTTCATTATCTCCTTGACTGCCGATGTGTTAACATCGCAGTATTTTAATAACTAAGCTAAATGCAGAGTGATAGAAAATGAATTCTTCGAAAAGGAAAAAAACAGAAGCATTAATAATAATTTATGGATGTTATCTTCTTTTATAAAATGCAAAAAATTCGCATCGTACAACTGTCTCACTTCACAAAAATTACACCCGCTTCTAGTAAGGCGTCCTCACTTGAGGACCTGTGGAATCACGAGAGTACTCACCACGCCAGACTCAAATTTCTCAGTCTAAACACGGTCTATGCACACATGAAAAAAAATATAAAGTATACATTAGAGATTAGACAATATGCAGAAGAACAGAGAGCAGCATTGAGTTCTAAGAAAATAGAAGAAAGTCCACCTGAAACAGGATATTGAAAACGTGGAAAGTGAAACTGTTTCAGCAGTACATTTTTACGTTGTTTTACGTCACCACCATACTACCCACCTGATGGAGGTGATGTAAAAAAATAAAATAATGACGTCAAACGCAAAATAACGAACAAAACGAAATAAATCCAAATCGCAAACTTTTGCTCTTATTTCCACTTTGAAAACGAAATAAAGTAATTTCGTTCAAATTTGTTTTTATTCCGTTTGGCTATTTTTCACGTCACATTACCTGGACAAATTCGACTATTCCTATCTGTTTTCATGTTAGTAGTTTTAGTATAATATACTTCATGTTCATATATTTTTATCTACTAATCATATTGCTTTCACATCGAACGCCAATCGAAAATGTCGAACAGTTTATTTCCTTCAAATTTGCATAAATGGCGATATATGTACGATCTTCGACGTTAAAAACCAAAATGAAACAAGTTTGCTCAGCCTTCGGTTTCATGTCTCTAGGCCCAATTAAGTTCTCCGAATATAACACTCTTAGTTAAGATAGTTCGGATCTTATCTTAAACCCGTACTTTTTAGTACGGGTTTAATCTTCGGTGAGCTTCAAATTAAACCTACGAAATCAACGGTGATTGATTGAAAGCCTTGAAGTCTTGGATAAAAAGGTTTCAGAAAATGATCGTGGTTTCGACTGAAAAATATAGGTACTAGTCCATGTGAAATGCAGGATATGTATACCCCTTTTACTTTAGATCCGGCATTTATTATGATTATCCATGGAGATGTACATAATGTATATTCAAATCATTTCAGTTAGTTGGACACGTAATTGGACTAGATGAGTAAATCTCGTAAGGCTCGTTGTTATATCTCCTTTGCCAAATTGTGTTTGGTCTATCAACACAGACCGGACAATTAATCGTACGTAGTACTTTCCACTCGAATACCTTAAGGGAGCTTGCTTTCACCCGATTTGGGAAGAATCCACATGCTTCTGCACCATACAGCAGGACCAAGATGATCTGTGTCTTGTAAAGCGAGAGCAACCAAGGGCTCTTGATAAGGCTTTATTTCTCAATTGCTTACTTAATCCAAAGAAACAACAAGAGTTAATATACGTTTGATTTCCTCGCTGATGTTGGTTTGTGGCGTTAACAGCAGTGACCATACGATACGATTTATATACAAATATGTGTATAAATATAAAAATATTGGAATTGATTTAGTACTACATATAAACAACTGATATGCATTCTGTTCAAAACATACTCCAAGAACATTTTCTTTAAAATTTATTTTTTTAATTTCTTCTAGTTTTGAAACTTTTAACCATTTTAAAATCGATGGGATTGTTATATATTTCTTAAATTGAACAATATATCTACACTTCCTCACTAAATAAGCGGATCTATTAAGCCATTATGCATATAAATTAACTATGCACTTTCATGCAGTTCGTTAAAATTTCAATGAAATATCCTTATTACATTACAAGGTATACCTACAGCATTTTCAGGAATTTATCTGTGTGTATACTGTATACCCTCGTGTATCTTCCTTCATCTATCGCAAACATAATTTGTAGCACAAGCACAAAGCAAGGAAAACTCTTGTTAGGACTATTTTGCCAGCTTTAATAAGGCAATTATTATTCAATTGCTGAATGCGAAACGAACATGCTCTGAGGATATACCAGTAGATGTAAGCTAAAAGCACATCACGTCTGCGACCTTCAAACTTTTATACGTTATGAGTACCTAGCATAGAATATAGCCTTAAAAAATCTCTGTTCCTATGTGCCATTTAACGATGGTTTGTTTCTTAATAAATGATGATTTGGGATATAGTGTGACCAAAATTGTTAAAAAAAAATTGGAAGTTTTTAAAGAATTATAATAGATTATGAATTGATGGATTCAATGATTATTATTCTGTAACTGTGCTATGAATTTTTTGGAAGTACGGACGGAACTAAGAAAAGAATTCAGCAGTCACCGGAGAATTCCCATAATCAAAAGTTGGTGAACACCTTGGCTCTTTTCTCCAAAGATATAGTAACATAATTATGGATGAAAGTTTTGAGGAGGTACCGCATAAGGACGCAAAGAAAGAAAACTTATGCTGTATATTTTCTAATCCACTATAACCACTTAATCTCAGGGCATATGGGATTCTGTCTCAATTAAAAAAAAAAATAAGATATTAAAAGATTTCACTTCGGTTGCCTTTTAAAATCAAATCTTTAAAAACACTAAGCTGGTCACCCTAAATATTCAGCCGACGGAATGTCTGTATCCCAATTCCCACCTGTCTGGGATATAAAAATGACAAAAATACTGCCTCCGCCTTGGGACATTTAATATACATACATAACAACTTCATATGATATAATGTAACTGAATATGAAATTTTATGTTGATCTGATTCCACAAAGTCGTTTACAGACATCGAAACAAATCGATGATAAAAATAATTTCAACAAGTCCAAATGACGAAGGTTGTCTAATCCAGTATGTTTGTTAAGTAACTTCATGATTCCTTGTCAACATTATTATTCGGATATCATTCCATAGTGAAAATCTTTAATATTTTGTATGAAGAAATTAATTTTACGTGGGCGGTTATATATATGTGGGAAAAAAATAAAGAAATATTTAAGACAAAAATAAAGTTTAGAAAAAGAAAAGTTTTTTTTTTTTTGCAGAAAAGTTTTCCTTAATAATAAACTGTCCAGTATCCAGTGGCTATAATAATATGTTGATCCTGCTTGACACATACACTCCAAAGGATAATTATATTTTTTTCCTAATTATTTGAGTCAAAGTATATTGAAGCTTTATTAACTTGTCTCAAGGGCAAAAATGGCTAACAGTTGATATTGGAAAAAAGTTTCTTTGACAAATAAAAACAAAGAAAATAATTATTTGATACTTATACTTATTTGTTTAGGGATGGAGATGTACGTATACAAACATTTAAGAAGCTTATCGATTTTTAAAGTTCATAATGCTTCGTGTTGTTAAAATGATAGAAAAAAAATAATTCCACCGGCTGGTATTAATTTATTTATGTTTGTATATGAGCGTTACGCGTTATAACAAAAAAAAGAATTAATTCTAAATTTGAGACCCAAATAATTTTTGTAATTTTGTAAAGTAGTCTGGAAACTTTAATCGCAATAAAAAACAATTTTTTTTTTGTTTTTAAAACATATAACGTATACATTAGTAAATTTTTTTTTTAAATCTTTTGAAAACAATTTCAGTTAAAATTCAATAACGTACATGAAATTTTATCAAAATTGATATAAATTTCGTCAAAAACAGTGCAGACGTTAAAAAGATATTCGGAACAATAAAAAAACGGTTATATGGCAGGTACCGCTTATAAGCTGATTCGAAAAAATTCCGACGAAGACATCACCATGTGCAACAAATCTCTCATATAAAATTTTATCGAAGTTAATCGTATTTTTTCAAGAAAATTAGAATTATCGAGGTTTATCTAACCTTGGAATAATCTCGCACTGAAAAACATTGTCTTAGAAAATTTAATTTAGTCAAAATCGGTGCAGCTTAAATAGATAGTCGGAATAATAAAAAGCGGTTTTATAGCAAGTACCATGTTATTCACTCATATAAAATTTTATCGAAATCAATCGTATTTTTTTCGAGATTGTCGGTAACGCTTATATGGAAGGTAAAGTTATTTTTATACCTATAAAAAAAAATGTCTGAGAATATTTCTCTAGGTCTGAAAATAACGGTACCTGCCATATAAATGTAACAGATAATTCAATTTTGCTCGAAAAAAATACGATCGATTTTGATAAAATTTAACATGACTGATTTTTTGAAAACGGTGATGTTTTTCGACAAAAAAAAATGTCCAACTAGATTTTTAACGGTACCTGCCATACAAGCGTTTTAGACAATTTCATTTTTCTCGTAAAAAATACGTTCGTTTTTTATAAAATTTCGTACAATGGATTTGTAGCCAAAGGTCGTATTTTTCATTTTTTCAGAATAAGTTTACATATTAACGGTGTCTGGCAAATAAGCCTCAAAGACAATCCCATTTTTCTTATAAAATATACAATCGATTTTGGTAAAATTTAGTGTGACTGATTTTTTCCAATAATGAAGTTTTTCGTTAGAAATTTATTTTCAAAATCACCTTATTAACGGTAACTGTCATATAAACGCTACAGAAAATCCAATTTTTCTCGAAAAAATACGATCGATTTTGATAAGATTTTGTGTGACAGATTTTTTGCTGGTAAGTAAGTTTTTCGTTAGAATTTTTTTTTTCAAAATCATCTTATTAACGGTACCTGCGATACAAACGCTATAGAAACTATTTTTACTTCCGATTATTTATTATAGTTTCTTGCTTAGTATCCTAAGCCAAAGGTTACTAATCTTACACAAAGAGCAAGTTTGAACGACCCAGTCGTGCCTTTTATTTTAATTTTATCAGGAAAAATATTGTCTACATCTTTGTGTCGGGTTGTTGTCAAAACCCCGAAATCCAAAAGACCGCAAAGCCAAAGGACCGAAAACCCAAAAGACCGAAAAGCCAAAATACCGAAAAGCCAAAAGACCGAAAACCCAGAAGACCAAAAACCCGAAAAAGTAAAATTATATTTTTTTCTTACCTTATGCCCCCAACAGTTAAGATTGGGTAATCCTACAGGGAAATAAAGTAGGGCTATTGTTTTGGTATTTATAACAACATTTTTTTCTGAATTGAGGTGAGAGAATTTTGTTAATGATTTGAAAAACTATTTTGTTTTTTGTTCAATGATACCTATTTAAAAAAAAATTAAAATTTAAAAAAAAAAATTTAATCTTAATTTCGGTCATTTGGCCTTTCTGTCTTTTGGTTTTTCGGTCTTTTGGATTTTCGGTCTTTTGGGATTTTCTGTCTTTTGGATTTTCGGTCTTTTGGGTTTTCGGTATTTTGGGTTTTCCGTCTTTTGGATTTCGGTATTATGTCCGTCTCCCCATTATGTCACAAATATTTTTGACAGATCTAATAAAATGTTATTGGCAAAAAACTGTCAGAATTTTGAAGATGGAAATCATGTTTAACGATTACTTTTCCTCCAGTTGATCTAAGCAAAATAAAATTTAACATACACTTTTGGTATAGAACATTAGATTTCCGACATATCTGTATAATCAAAGTTTCTGTACAAAAAAAAATATTAAAATATATCTTGTCAAAGTTTATATAACTGATGAGTCCACCAAGGGATACAGGGACAATTCCTTCTTCAAGTGTAAACTCAAAATATGATACAAAGCTGACTTGTATCATTTTGTATATTATCTTTAATCTCATCTAAATAAAAAAAAAAACAAAGTGGTTAACTTAATTAGCAAACTTTGTTAAAAAAGAAAAGACCGAGTTGAAAATAAGCCTTACCTTGACACTTTATGTCAAAACTTTTACCATACGTTTTGTACTGTTTAACGCGGCCCTGTCGTCATCGGATAATTAAAAAAAAAATCACTTCTAATTGAATGAAGTAAAAAACAGCTCTATGCAGAAACTTCATGTTAGGAGTTAAAGAGTATTAAATCATCATTATCAGACACAATTGTGTTACCAGTCTATTTTATAATTTTATGTTTAACCGACAAATTATTTTTGAATTTTACGATCTGAACAAGAATTTAACCTGCAACTCCGTCACTTTTGTTTGTTTTTTTAAGCTTGCAATTTAACAATTAAAAATACAAGGTATTTTATTACAAAAGTAGACAATTTTTAAATAATATTTACTTTAAAATTATTTATCAATTTACACTCCTCAACTGAATACGCACAAACATTTTTGAATATATTTTATCCATTTTTTCCAAACAGTGATGGTTATTAATTATGCCATCTGTTGATGGTAAAAATTTTCATAACATTTAAGTAACAGAATTTCAAAGTTTTATCCAAAAACAAACGTGAGTTTTTCCTTCAACCACTTCCAAAGTGAAACTTATGCAAAGTAGAAGTTTTTTTTTGAGTCAACTGAATAGGTACAAAAATTAAAATTGATATTGGAATGGAATGAAACAAGTTTTTGTTTAAGTTTAGTAGTGGGTACTTCCACCTTTATTTTTAATTACTTCGTAAATTCGATTCGGCGTGGAATCGTATAGCTTTTTAATGTAATTTAACGAAATTTCGCTCCACGCTAATTTGATTGCAGAAATTAAGGTTTCTTTGTCTTCGAACTGACGACCACCCTCATAAACTTTGCGTACTAACCATCCCCAGACATTTTCTATGATGTTTAGATCAGGTGAGTACGGCGGCCATTGAAGCAACTGCACTTGTTGCTCCTCTATCCATGTTTTTATTATGCGCGCTGAGTGAATAGGCGCATTATCATGTTGGTAGGTCCAGTTTATGGGTCCAAAGATGTTAGAAAATTTAGGAAAATTTCTTTCCAAAATTACTTTATACCCAGCTGCTGTCATTTTTGATGTTACAACCTCGAGCTCAACTGTTCCATAATAACTGACTGCTCCCCATATCATGACACCTCCTTCACGACTATGATGGCGCTTTAAAAATCTTTTTTCTTATCTTAAGTCGTGAAAATAGAAGTTGAACCCATCAGGGCCATCGAAATTAAACTTTTTTTCATCTGAAAAAACCACGTGATACCATTCTTTTTTCCAACTCATGTGAAGTCTTGAAAAATCTAATCGCAACATTTTCCGTCTCTCGTCAAGTGGTGGTTTTTTCTTAAGTTTCATTCGTTTAAGATGGCTTGAGTTGTTGATTACTCTTAAAACTGTTGAGCAACTTGCGTTTACGCCGACTTTTTGTTTTATTTTTGCCACAGAATCAGAAGAATTTGATGCACATCTTAAAATTCTTCGTCTCTCAGCTGCTGTTGTTGCTGTTTTCTTACCTCCCTTCATGTTTTTGCCGTACGCATCTTTGTTTTTCAAGTAAAAATAAACTACATTAAAACTTCGGCCAACTTTATCAGCTATTGCACGTCCAGTTAGGCCTTGGTCTCTAAGTAAATCGATTTTAGCTTTTTCAACACTGTTAAGACACGTAGATCTACCCATTTTTCTTAAAATTTGAAATCAAGAATTAAATTTTACTGAAAACACTAAAATCGTTAATTTAAACTGTCAAGCACTCCAAAAAACTTAAAAACAACGAAGAAAATGGCGTTGTACCTATTCAGTTGACTAAAAAAAAAACTCCTACTTTGCATATAAAACACTTTGCAAGTGGTTGAAGAAAAACTCACGGTTGTTTTTGGATAATTCTTTCGGAATTATCTGCTTAACATCTTAAGGGAATAGTTAGCATCAACAGATGGCATAATAACCATCACTGTTTGGAAAAAATGGATAAAGTATATTAAAAAATGTTTGTGCGTATTCAGTTGACGAGGAGTGTATTAGTAAATGAGTCGTAATTGGTTAAAATTAAACCTAGAGGATATACTTATTCTGCGAGTGGGTATAACTGCGCAGCAAAGTTGTAAAAGACTGCAGTCATTTGGTACTGAAGTCACATAAGTCACAGTCAACTGACTTAACCATTTACTTAAAAGTTAAGATAAGTAATTAGTAATTTAACTTCTATACTAGAAGTCACCAGTCATGATGAATACTCTGACTTGGCAGTCATCTAAAGCAGTCATTGACTGTAAAGTTAAATGACTGCAGTACTTTTTGACTGCTTTAAGTCACTTAAGTCAGGTAAAAGTCACCTATGAACCCCAGTAATTTCTTGCAGTCAGTAAGTCAATTGACTACAGTCATTTTACTTTAAGTCAATTGACTGCTTTTAACTTTTTTTGACTGCTTTGTGCCATTTACTATACAAATCAAAATAAATAGATATATTGGCTTCTTACTTCCAATTAAAGGTACTATATAAGGCAAGCTATGCATTTTAAAATAAAAGTTTTGAGATAACAATCAAACATCACATTACTATGATATAGAAATGAGAAAGAAGTAGGTTCGGCAATTCTGGCTGTCTTTTTGGCTGTCTGTTTGTCTTTATATCCGATTGGCTGTTTGTATCGAAATCTAAAGCCTGAAGGGTTATAGGTCGATTTTCTTCAAATTTGGAAAAAAGTAATAGAGAAATATCCTTGGACTTTTTTTTCATTTTTGACCTAGGTATTAAAAAAATGGTATCTACCATTACCATATAAGTGTTACCTATATAAATCTAATTTAGATAAAACTTTAAATGAATAATGTGATGTTTGATTGTTATCTCAAAACTTTTATTTTAAAGTGCATAGCTTGCCTTATAGTACCTTTAATTGGAAGTAAGAAGCCAATATATCTATTTATTTTGATTTGTATAGTAAATGGCACAAAGCAGTCAAAAAAAAGTTAAAAGCAGTCAATTGACTTAAAGTAAAATGACTGTAGTCAATTGACTTACTGACTGCAAGAAATGACTGGGGTTCATAGGTGACTTTTACCTGACTTAAGTGACTTAAAGCAGTCAAAAAGTACTGCAGTCATTTAACTTTACAGTCAATCACTGCTTTAGTTGACTGCCCCAGTCAATACTATTATAAATTACTGGTGACTGTAGTTTTAAAGTTAAAGTCATTTGGAAAGTCAAAAGTCTTTAAAAAAAAAGTCTTTTTAGTCACTTAACTGCAGTCATGACTTGACTGCGTTTTTTACAACTCTGCTGCGCAGTAAGATAAACAAATTTGCATTTTAACTAAGAAGATTTTTCGATTTAAAGTGGATTTTCAGTTCTTAGAAAAAGGGTTAAAAATTCTTTTTAATAGAATAAATTAAAATATCTGAAATAAATTTATGTTTTTGTAAAAAAATTTTGTTTTTACAAAAAAAAAATCCATTTGATATTCAATATCTCCTTTTGAACTTATTTATATTCTTTAAAACTTGAATTAGCAAAAAAAAATTTTAAGTCTTTTTGGGTACAAATATACTTAGGTATAGTTTATGATTTGCAGTCAATACATAGTTGGAAACATAAGACAAATCATGAAAATAATAAGAAAGGTATTTTCAAGTAATTTAAATAATTTCTATTTTTACACATAATTTCAAAAAATATATGTTGTTGATTAATCCACCTGACCGTGTACCATATTCATAAATTCAAACAGAAAAAAAAAAAAAAACAATGCGAAAATCCACTGAGAACTCACAAAAACAGAAACAGAATACAAAATGGAAAACTAAGCTCGTAATCATAGAATGAAGCTTTTCTCTTAAGTCAAAACAGCTAACAGCTTTTTTCCGGTAACCTAATGGTTCTTTTAATGCGTGTCATGGTCAAAGTTCAAACGACAAGGACACCTCTTTGTATTTTTGTTCATGTTTTATTCACACCATTTAAGACTTTCCTGCTTTGACAACATTAAAGGAATTAGCGCTTATGTTGTACTGTGGTTTTTCACAGCTGTTGAATATTTCGTTATAAGGTAGATATTTTTAATTCCTCTTATTTAATGATAGCAGTCTATACCAATTTTCCCAATGAACCGTCTAGCCATAGGGTCTTTTACTATAACTTTATAGCTCTCCACCCCAATCCCTATCTAAAAATTAAACTTGACTAATTAAAGTTGTTCGTTGGAAATAAAAAAAAAAGAAACTACAAAAGTATTTTTGAATTGAGCTGTTTGCAAAAAAGGATTAAATTATTTGTCCTTTGGTTAACTAAAGTAGACAAGCAAATTCCCAGAAAAATCATTTAATTAAGAAAATACACAAATAAAAAAATAATACTAGACAAGCAATGGGAAAGTTTAATTTAAACTTTTTGGATATACATATAGCATTTTATTCGTAGAATTTTACAAAGGCATTATAGAAGTTAAAAAAGGCTTGATTGTGTCTGCCTGTGTTTTGGAACGGCTGTTGCTGAATAGAAATGGACAGAGGGTCAGGGTATAAATACCTATTTAGATGTTGGAAAGTAATATCATAGAGCTTATAACGAAAAAAAAATGTGGAGACAATATTCCATTTGTACATTTACCTAAATTTGACATTTTTTTTTTTTTGTAAATTATTTACCTCGAAGAGATTTATTTTATTAAATGACATAAATGTTTTTGATGTTTTTTTGGGTTTGTTTGTTCCATCTAAAAAGGACTTTATTATTTTAGTCTGAAAAGAATTAGCATAAAAGTTTATTGTGTTTGACAAAAAGTTAAGAAGTCCTTTATTACTGTGTCAATGAGTGAGATGTTTTACCTTAATTGGTATATGTAATTACTTTATAAAAATGAAAATTTGAATGTTAACAACAATAAAAGTACAAAAAAATCCTTATAAAAGTATTTCTATTTTATGTAAAAAAAAGTGAGCTACATGTTAGATAATTTGAGGATCTACATCTTTTTCAACCAATTAAGAAAGAACAAAACCAATTATATTGTATACCGTAACTAGAGTTTATCCATATTCAAAGATTAAATTTATGATATTTGTCATGGAAGGATAGTTGGTTCGTTTCAGAAAAGATATCAAATTTCGACAAAGTAAACCCTTTTTAAACAGTCTCCCCTTTTTTACAGGAATCTTTTCCCTGTCCATCTACTTTTAGTACCTTTCTCACGAAACAGAAAAACACGTCTATCCTCCTTGTTGTTAGTTGATGTAGGTCTGCTGTTTAAGCTTCAATTGTCAGACACCCTGGGTTGTTAAATTTAAAAGCGACATTCTTCTGGTGCACCAAACACTTTTCCTTTTATAACGCCAATTTATATTAAAACTTGAATATGTAACTCTGTGAAAATGTTGATGTGTCCAAGGAATTTTTATAATCTTATTACTTACTCTGATATTAATCCCAAGAAGTATAGTTATGTAAAAACTTATACTAAAATTTTAGGTTGGTAAGAAGAATTAAAAGATTTTAGAAAGTTTATTTTACCGTAATTTATTTGCCAAACATAAAAGCAGTATAAAAGTACAGACGAGACACCCGAAAGGTTGCGAAAAAATAATTTTGAGTGTTGGGTACCTAACCTATAACCTAACTTGTAAAAGAATTAAATCAGTTCTAAATTCAATTTGAATTGATATCAATAAATTTATATTACTGATTTTTAAAATGACTTCGGACTCCAAGTTTTCTCATTTCACACTTAATTTAAATTTAATGATTTAAATCATTCATACAAAATGATTTCAGAACTAAGCATGTTTAAATTGCCTTGCATATGGGACGCGACCAGCGAATTTCGAATTGTGAATGGTCGCAGATTTTGACATTTTATTCACATGAGAGGTCGCAAAATTTGCATATCGTCAATAGGCAAACAGATAAATTTGAGGTTAAACTCGTGTGAATTTTTCATTCACCGATGTGTGAATTGCGTCCTGATTTTGTGGATTGTGTGATCTGATGAATGCTCGTTCGATAGTTCGCTGAATGATGCTGATGTTCGCGGAGAAAAAAATTAAAATGAACATTTATCTAATTTAAACTAATTTATGTGTTGTTTTTTTTTTTAATATTTGTAAATATTGAATCGTTTACTAACTTTATCCATAAGTTAATATTAAAATAAATCAATATTTGCTCCTGAAATTTTCTTTAACCATTTATTCGCATTCGCTGGTCGCAGATAATGTGCAAGGCACTTAAATCCTATTCATTTTGAATTCAGTGACTTAAATATCTGAATGCATTATGCATTCACTGACTTAAATCACTAAATTTAGAATTCAAAGCGTTAATCACATTCAATAAAATCAATCAATTTAAATTGCCTTCTGAATTTAGGACGTTTACTTTTCATTCTCTTTAGAATGAATACAAAAATACAATCGCATTGGAAAAGATTCAATTGTATACAAAAACATTAAAAATGGAGACTAAATTCTAAACGAATAGGATTTGAACAGGTTGAATTCTGAATTTATTGATTTAAATCACGAATTCAAAATTAATGCGATTTGAACATGCTGGAATCTGAATTTAGTGACTCTCACTTGAGCTCTCTCTTTTGCGAATTTCTATGAAATTTTGACTACGGGAACGCTTTTTCACAGAAATTCGAGTGAATTATCACGAAATTTCAGTTTTGGAACAGACTTAATGCTATCTTATTATCACGATAAATCATGCTGATATAGATTCATTTTTTTTTCCTTTTAAATAAAAAGTCATATTTTTAATTGAATATAAAATAAAATTTAATAATTATTGTTTTTTATCAGTCCCCTGGTAACAAAATCTCAGTTTCCTGACCAACTTTTTCAGAAAATTGACATAAAATTATTATTTCTCATTAAGCTTGCTTGAATGTCCAAATACCAACAGATTTCATACTAGAATACAGATATTTTATTTTAATTGCGTTCAGCAATAACAATACCTACCTTAACGTAAATAAACACCACACCGGTGGATCCTTGGATTAACCGAAAATATAAATCAAGTATAGCCATCCATTTCCACCGCTATTTATTTCTAATAATAGCCAAATAATATCTAAAACATTCTATTGATCCATTAAACTCTGAATTATATTCAATAAGCTTCGTGTACTGTTTATTTGCGGTGATTTGTTCGAATCAATTTAAATTGTGATTTTCAATAATAAAACCTCTATTAAATCAGTTTGACTAATGTCGCATTAAATCTCTTTTAATCTTTTATCATGAACCACAAATAAAGCACAGCCTAGCTGCAACAAACACATTTACGGAGACAATCAATAACCTAACCTGACAAAGGTAATCATTTGTGAATCATATTTTTATTTATTATTCCTCTTGGCTATAGTAATAGGTGCATAAAAGAGAATTCGCCTCTAATACTATAACTTTTTTTCAATTTATGACCACAACATTTGTAATTCTATGTCAAAAATATTCTGCCCATAACAATAAATTTTTCTCAAAAAAGGACGATTAACCTGCTCTGCTGACTGACAGTCTAAAGATATCCTTCATAATCATTCATTAAATTTAGTATTCATAAATTGTATAGCTAAATCAAATGAGTGTGTTGTAAAAGTGTTTTTAATTTTGAGATATAAAAATGCTAAATCAAAGTTAAAAAGAGTAAACCACAACGAAATGAAATGTTATTTCAGAAAGAAAATAAACATTGATATATCTTTAATAACAGAATTGTATATGAACGTTACCCACATGTGCTGTTATATGAGTTATGATTCACGCGTCTTGAGGATGGCATTGATTTTAATAAAATAATAAATCTTAAGAATACTTTATTTATGATTTTTTATACTTGACAGACAAGACCATTTTAATTTTATTATTATTCGTGCTGTCCCAATATATTTTCATAAATAAATTATTGAGAAATCTTTTTATTGTCTTACATTCAAAATTTTAGAATGTGGACGTCAAATGAGAGCATTAGAACATAACAATACCGCTTTAGTTCGTTTTTTATTATCTACTATAAAAATCATATATGTATAATCAAATATATTAAAATGGTCAAAAATTTTCATCGAAAAACAACTAATGACATCATAAAGAATACTAATGGGTAAGTTATTGAAGATTATTCAGTCATCAGCAGAACATCCAGATATATGTAGAATGTAGATAGAAGCGAAGTTAACTCTGTGTTATGCAGCTCAAGTTTGGGGAATGGAAGAGTATGAAGAAGTTGAGAAACTTCTGAGAAATTTCATCAAAAATTTTTTAAATTAACCAATCAACACACCGAATTATGCGATTTACTTAGAAACTGGCCTACCAAAGATTCTCTGAAACTACAAGCTGATTATCTCATTAAAGTGTTAGGTTTTCGAGATGAGCGATTAAGTAAAATGATGCTGCTGTACGAAGTAAGAAACAAGGACTGGTGGTATGATAAATGGCAACGGATCGCCACTGTATGTGGTGAAGATTTGCAAATTGATCCAAACAACATTCTTGGTGTGAAAGAAAAACTTTATAGAATAATTCAGCTTAATGAAGACTCGATTCGGAATCAACTTGTAGAAACTGCTATCGAATCAGAAAACCGAATAATATATAGCCAGCTGAATTATAATCTGAGTAACAATATGTATTTCCATGATTATCTTAAGCCCAAAGACATTTCTTTAATCTTCAAAGCAAGAAGCGAAGTATTATGTCTCAACGGGAGTTTTAACCAGTTCTGCACACTATATAATACAAGATCCAAAGAAGACTGCTTTCACTTTATAAGCATATGTCGAATTTTTGAACATAAGAGGGTCGCGTATTTTAGAAAATTTACTCTCTCAATGCAGGAGACAATACAAATATTGGATGGACCGGACTGGCAAAATCTTTATAACTATCTGAAGGAAATTTGCAGATTTAGGAAACTGATCATGACAGAATTTGTCATATTCTGTCATGATCAGTTTCCTAAATCTGCAAATCTACATTAGGTATAACTACATACATACATACATACATACATTAAAAATAAAAATCAAAAATATCAAATGAAAACTGAAAATTAAAATAGCAGTATCTTTAAAATCAAGAAATTAAAGTTGTTAGTCGAGCTGACGGCAAAGCCAAAGCTTTCAAATTCAAAAAAAAAAAAAAAAAAAAAACCAATGTAAATGTATCAAAAATTGTAAATAAATGAATTACTTACTTACTTAGAAGCGAAAACCTTTTTCGTATTAAAAATATCGTAATTGTTCAATTAATACCTTCGTATAATCTACAGATCTTATACCAATGTATTATATTTTGATATGGGAAAAACGGTGCAGTGCATTAACGCCCATGGAATTAACGCCCGCGGGTGTTAATTCAAAAAACAAATGGAATCAACCCCCTCGGGTGTTAATTCCTTTTTGAATTGGAAATAAGACCCACCATTAAAAAGAACTAACGCCCGTGGGTGTTAATGCATTTTGGATTTGGCACTAACACCCGCGGTTGTTATTTTCTTTTGGGGTGAGTACAAACAAATAGAACATCACAAACGAAATTTCGCGTGAATTTGTAAAATTTTACATTTCTTACTTTGTACTGTTATACTCTTGGTCATTGAAGATTTATTCGGTTTGTGAATTTTAAAAAATTCGCGCGAATTTTTTAAAATTCACAAACCGAATAAATCTTCAATGACTAAGAGTACCTACAGTACAAAGTAAGAAATGTAAAATTTTACAAATTCACGCGAAAATTCGTTTGTGTAAAATTTTAAATTTCTTACTTTGTACTGTAGGTACTCTTAGTCATTGAAGATTTATTCGGTCCATGTAACCATTTCAAATTTTGTGGATCATGTTTTGCAATACATAGCGATCGCTGCAAAAATGATGGTAATTCTAAGATATTGTGTCCATATTGCAGACAAATTGTGAAAAAATTCAATTATAGTATTTATATGCCTAATTTATAATTTTCAAAACTTACTTTATATCACAACGAAAAATGCTCTGGAAATGTTTGTTTTGTTATTTTTGATCTTCAAGAATTCTATATTTTTTTAAACACAATTTTGTAAATATAAATAAAAATATTCAACATAAAATAAATAAATATCAACATAAAAGTACTGTGTTTGTCAATTTGCTGATGAATGGGTTATATTTCCATTTGAAGTTGGAATTAAAGCCCATCAGAAAAAGGAATTAACGCCCGCGGGTGTTAAATCCATATCAAAAAAGGAATTAACACCCGCGGGGGTAAATTCCTTTTGTTTTTGGAATTAACACCCGCGGGCGTTAATTCCATGGGCGTTAATGCACTGCACCGGGAAAAACACCCATAAAATTATCATGAGAGGTGTATTTTTACCCCTATTTTGATTTGTTGTCATAAGTTGATAGAATGCCTCACTTCTAATGAATTTGTTGATGATATAGTTGTACAAGCGTATACTATATAATATACAAGTTTGGGGAAACTTTTTGTGATGTAATTCAAAGCGAGTTTACGATGACAGGGAAACCCACAATAATACAATTATTAATATTAACTATAGGTATAGTTCATTATCTGCGCTATTTGTAGAAAAAAATCACTAGATAGCAAACTCATCACTTATATGCAGCGGTTAAGAAAAAGAACCAATCTAACAAACAGAAAAAGTCCATGATTTTGCATTACTGATGGAGCAATAAAAACATGCCAAAAGCAATAACTAACATGCCTAATGCCTAACACATGGTTAAAATAAATAACATCGAGAGAAATTTAGATATATAGAGTGGAACTGATGTGAAAATGAAAGGGTTGGATGATACATATATGAACTACCTTTTAATACAATAATGCCATCCATACTATAAACTAATAAATAAAAGGTGCTGAAATTTTAGGGTTCAGAATCTAATATTCTGTACCAATGGGCATTCTATTATAGTATTTTTCAAACGAAAGTGAACAGTCTAAGAATATGTGCGCAGATAAGTCTCAAAAGAAACCATCAGAAACCAAAACTAAATTCCTGTTTAATCAGCCCAAAAATGGTTTAGGAGAGAGTTAACGAACTCCAGGATATTAGTATACGGTTGGGAGAAATGAAGAACCCGGTTGTGAAATAGGAGAAAATGTGATTAGAAACAAAATCAAAACAGAAAAGAAGGAACAAAGGTTAAAGTGGTGGATAGAATTCCAGATATAAAATTTTAGATTCAGATGACCCTAAATGGAACTATAAGTATGTATAGGTATGTATACAGGGTGATTGGTTTAAGGTGCACCAAAAAGCTTGAGCATGTAGGTGGAGTTAAGACAAGAAAAAAATCGTATGGGAGGGGGGTATATTTTCCCCCGTTTAGGAGGGAGAGGCAATTTTCTAAAAAATTGCCCTAAATCAGAAAAAAAATTATTTAAAAACAACGCTGAATGATACAAAGCCTTGTTATATCTTTTTGGAAAGCCAGAAAACTACTCTTTTATTTTATTTTCAAATTAAGTTGTTTAAGTGAACAGTTTTAAAAAAACTAATTTTCAAACTCAAAATTTTGAAAAAAAATAAAAAAAAAATTATTTTAAACTAATTTTTTTCAAAATTGTATGTTATTAACTATTATTTTTATTTTCAAAAATCAATGCTCTTATTAATTTTTAGTCAAAAACAGAAAACCGTATGCCAAAATGTATCTTAGTTTTTGAGAAATTAAGAAAATACTAAAAGCACTTTTTAAAATAAAAGGTGAAATCTGGTTAATCCAGTTAATTGTTTTTAACCACCAGAGTAGGAACAAACTGGAAATCATGACAGGCTGCCTTACTGGGCACTGAGACACCTAAACATTTTATACAGTAGGTATATTCAGATTCTCTTATGACCAGGAGGAAACGCCATAGCATCTACTAGGTGAATTTGGTTCAATTAAAGAGAAGAAAGTAAAACATCTATAGAAAGTTGTTGTAATATTGTGATAGTTCGTACTAGAATGTCAGTTTTATTACTTGACCATTCTTTATTCCGTCAATTTTCATTGAAAGTTTGAACAACAACAACAAATTAAAGGTGCTACCAATTTTTAAACGAATTTTATTTATTCGTTTTTACGAATTTTATTTTTCGTTTTTATTTTTGCCTGGAGATATGGCTATAGATATAGGTGGTGAACAGATAGACCTCCTTTGTAAATATATATTCCAAATATAATAAAACTGAAAAAGGGGGCGTTGATTAAAAAATGACATTCCGAAATTCTGTGTTTCTTTTGATTTTAAAGGTCCTCTTTTCGAGCTGAGCACAGATTCTGTATGATAAACGAACAAACCATTTCTTCAGGGAGAACAATATGATATGAAAATCGTTCGCACAGACGAAATTTTTTGATCAGTTTCTTTTAATTGAGAATCTAGACTTAGATTAAAATTAAAAAACCTTTTTTTCTTTGGCAAAATTTATACTAATACTTTTAATTTCATTGCTTACTTGGTGAAATTTGACAACAGATGACCGGCTTGAAAGGTGAAAAGTAATGCACATTGCATTTCTTTTTCAATTATTATAAGGTTTCTCCAGTTTTAAGGATTATTAGTAAAGAAGAGTTTTGTCTAAATGCATAGCTAAATTTTAGAAATGTTTCGAGAAGAAATGATTTTTTTGGACCTGGACCTGGACTGGTCCAGGTCCAGGCTTAAATCTATATTAAAAGTTTAAAAAGAGATTCTTGAAATGGGTGCTGATGCACGCTGAAGAGCGGATTTCAAATTTCCAGTAAATTTAAAATGCTTTTTTATAAATAAGCTTTTCAGGATTAGAGGCGTTGTTAAGTTTATAAATAAGGCTGACATAGTTCAAAGTTAAGTCTTTGTCTTCAGAGAAACAACCCTGTGTTACAACTTACAACTCACCACCCTTTCACAAAATTGAACACAACGAACAAAAAAAGAAAAAGAAGTTAAAAAAAAACTTTAAATTTCTGTACGGACAACTTTTTATATTCGCAATCGATTAACAATTGAAGTAGACAAATTTTGTGTTTTCACGCGATTTTAAATTTTTAGTGGAATTCTATGTTATACATAAGGGTGATTCACACAAGGTGTGCCAAAAAGATAGAGCGTGTAGGTTGAGTTTAGACAACAAAAAAAATGTTGTTTTTTAATATTTTTTATATTTTAAGTCAATTTTTTTTTTTAGAAAATTGCACCTCCCAACTTACGGGGGAAAACCCTCCTCCTATAAGATTTTTTTCTTGCCTCCATTATTTTTATTTGTTTATCCCATATTATAACAATATTTTCAGCACTATTCTTCTTTGTTCTTGGATAATCAACAGCTTTCTTGTAAATGTAATAAGGACAAAACAAGAAAAAAAACAGCTAAAAAAAGCTGTTTAAGTAAATGCATAATTATGTTCTATATATGTTCAATTTAACTTAGACAAATCATTTTTCCTCCTTTTGACGGATAAAACGCTTAGCTAAATTTCAATTCTAATTTTCCTTCAGGACAATATAAAACAAGATGTTAAAGATGTCTTAATGCTCTTAACTTTTCTTGTCAGGCAGATTGACGAAGTACCCTATTACGCTTTGTGAGAAAACACTTCTTTTTTTTTCTACCCAAGGTGTATTCGTGTATTCCTTTATAAGATAAAAGAAGGTTGAATGTACAACAATATTGACACAGTCTCTATTTAATTAATATGAATCAACCACAGTTAATACAATTCAAAGCAACTCTTAGATTTTCTCAAGCTGTTCTATTCTTTTCCCCAAGGATTTTCCTTTTCATCATACATACATAGATCAAAAACATAATATTGTTTACCCACTTAACTCAAGGCACAGTGTCATCTCATCTCATAGGCAATAATCTCTTGACATTAGCAAAAATATTTACACATAACGAACAAGTCGTTAATGTGTTTATGTCATCTTCAAGAATCATAAAACGACATAACTCCGACATCCTCAAGGAGAAACGTCAAGAGTATGAAACAGTTAAGGACTCTTATAAGTGGGCGGAAAATGGCACAGATACAAAGGTTTAATGACAGACTACTTTCTCATTTGTACAATTATTTATTAGAAATTTCTTTATACTAAAATAAAAGAATAAGGTATGTTTAATGTATCAACATAATATATAATTTGTTTTAAGAACATTAAATTATTAATGTAAATATAACGAGCTAAATCTGACTGAAGGTTACTTCAGGACCTCGTCAAGAAGTTTTTTGGTAAATTAAATTTGCTTTTAGACAAACGATCAACTTTATCGTTGTGAATGTTTTATTGAATAAACTTTTAAGATTTATTAGATTAAAATTTAACAGTTGTGTTGTCATTATTTTCAAACAAAATGAAAGAATGGATTTATAGCTTTTGCGAAAAGTTTACATAAATTTTGCCATTATATAGCTGGATTTTTATTGTACTCGTTTCTCAGTTTCTGATTTTTATTTATTGTTAAATAGGATTTTTGTTTGGTCTTTAAGTAAAAGTTCCTTACTTTAACTGCTATGTCGGATTTTCTCATAACTTTAAAAGGGATTTTCCTCATTTACTTTTTTAGAATGTGCCAGTTATTACTAACTTAAAGTTTTCTTTATCTTTACCTATAATGACTACTCACTCCTGAGATAAATGCTTAATATTGTCAAGTTTGAATTAAATCGACCCAGTCGATTCGCGGGAAGTGACTACACATCCAAACTGCCGGGCGCACTTTGTTAATTTTCTAACCTCATATACTTATTTTTGCTACTAAAGCAAGTTGTTCGTGTCACCCTGTCATGCAAAGGCATTCTTTTGCTTACATAACAATCGTATGGTTTAAATTCTGGGTTTCCAGTAACGTTCCCTTTTGCTATTGGGCAATTAATTTGTCAAATTCTGAAAAATAGTCAATTACCCTTTTACTCGCCTTATTGAACTAATAAAGCAAAACAGGAAAACAAAGTGATAAATGTAAAATGTAATCATGACAAATTTTTGAATTAAAACACTTTGGTTAATTTGGGTTTATGTTTTGTAAGGAAGTATTTTCGGCACCACAAATAAACTTTCAACTTTAAGATAACTATTTTAATTATAACAATGCATTTAGGTGCCAAAAAAAGTAAACAAACATGTGGCGTAGTAACTTATAACTTTACAATGTTTTTTGGTGGTTGAAAAGTTTATGACGTTTCAATGCGAACACTTATCGTAATTAATAAATTAATTTCAAAAATTATTTCCTTCGCAAGCACATACATAAGTCATCAATATTTTGTTTTTTATCTTGTAACAATTGTATGCATACAGGGTGGCGTGTAAATGGTCACCCAAAATATCCTTTTGATGCACCACTTTATTTTTAATTTAATAAATTAGTTTTACATGTTTATACGTATATCAGGACCTTTATGTTGTTGGTTAAAATTGTCTCTTTATATGTTTAACATATATTGACTGTGAATATCTCCTCAGCCAATTGACTTAGAACTTTGGTGTATAGCAATATAAAATGTTCATTTTAATACGGTCATTGAGTTTATACATATAGAGGAACCAAGATGGTTTCAAATTTACCAAAGTAGAAGCATATCGAGTAATTAATATTGCCCTAATTCCCTGTAACGAAAATCACTCAAACCGAACGGAACAAAATTCGTCTGCATACATTAGTATTTGGTTTTCTTATTTCTCTTGAATAAAAAGAAATGACTCAAGAATAATTGCTACAAGAGTAAAAAAGTACAAATCGATAATAACGACATCCTACGAGCAGTATTTGAAACTTACACATGATTTCTCTGTGTGTAGAAACCCAATGCCTGTAACCATTACAAAAGTGCTTAAACTGAAGTGAAATCCCTAAAATAGTTCCTTATAGAATCTTCGACAGACAGATTTATTACTTAAAAGAAGTTTTATAAAAAGCCGTTTTGGAAAAACATCATTATGTATTTACCAATTCCTAGTTCTCTTTAGAGACCAGATTTATATCGATTTGAAAAACTCCTGAAGAAAATAGAACAAGTTGGAAAAAGATGCAGGCAATGAAGAAAATTTTTGTAGTAGGTATAATGTCGATAAGTGTTATATAAGGACAAGTTGGGTTGTATAAGGATATGTCCTGCATAAATTATGTATATAATCAACGTTTACCATAGCAATGCATGAATCTGAGCAGATCTTGTAGTATGCTATTAGGCACTTAAATTTCTCATCATCGTGTTCATGGAAAGCCAAATCCAAATATTTACAAAATACTTCCTTCTTGCTAAACGAATTCGGGTACCTATATAACCATTGTTTCTACCTTGAAGCAGATATAGTGACAAAAATTAGGCTCGGTAGACTTCGGTGGGCAGGGCACCTAGCTCGCATGAGCGAAGAGGAACCTGCTCGGAAAGTTCTTTGTGGTACATTCTATGGCAGACGACAGCGTGGTAGACCATGCTTGCGCTGGAGAGATGGCGTAGACCAGGACGCCCGGAGCCTTGGGGTGCGCAACTGGATGGCGTCGGCTCGAGACCGGGATAGGTGGAGAGACTTGTTGAAGGAGGCCAGGACCGGACCCCGGTTGTCGAGCCGATGATGATGATGATGATATAACCATTGTTACCAAAATAAATATCAGCAATTAAGATTGCTTTAACTTAATTTGGAAACAAAATACCTACATAGATTGTTTCAACAGAAACAAAGATTAATAACTTACTTTTTGAAGTAACGAACAAAGTTAAACATGATACCTTCCCCCATCAGTAATATATTGTTTTCAAACTCAACATTTATAATAATAATAATATCAAAAATGATATTCATTATAAAGTAAAAATCTTTCGTTATATAATATTAAAACAACATTTTGTTACATCACCTATACAATCAAACAGATGTTCTTAACTTCAAAATTGCGAACTTAAAGCTCGAATACACCAGGGACCTTTTCTTAAAATAAATTCCTCATTAAAAATAAAACCAAACTCATGTAGGAATGTTCGATATCACCTGTAATATTCAAATCAAATCTTGAAATAAATCATCTATGAGCACATTTACTTTGCTTGTACTTACACAAAATAATTATGTACGAATAAATTGCTTAGAAATTCTTAAAACAAGAAAAAGTATATAGACACGTATGTATAGACATCAATATGCAAAGTGGGTTGGGTAGAGGTATTTTTTTTTTTTTTTTTTTTTGACATAGAACAATGCGCAGTTATTTTTAAAATTGATTTTCAACATTTTATAAATATTTATAATATACCTTCATAGGAAGGTTTTAGAATGTACATGGTAGCTGCATATAGATTTCAATTTATTCCTTTTCATTGTTTTATACACCATTCCCAACCTCGATATATTTTTTAAGCTCAATAAAAGAAATTTTTTTTTCAAATTGTGTTTGCAGGAAAGTCACGTTTTTTGCATTTTATAAATTTATTTTAAAACAGGCATATTATACATATATGTACATATTTACCTGTATTGAATTTCAAAATCGCACTTTATTGCACAACAATTATGAAAATTCCATTTAAAATTTATTTGCTTAAATATTTATGAATACACAATAAATTTAATATGCGAGAAAGTTGGCTTTCCAAAATTTGTTTACTATTCAGATTCATATGCTTGTAATTGATTGAATGCAATCATTTGTGAATATAACGTTATCTACTTGCATTTATTATGATTTTGAAGTCTTTGCATTCTTTTGCTTTCTTTGCATTCTATTGCATTCCCTTTCTTTAATTTAAATTGAATATGAAGAATGCAAGAATTTGAAAAAATGCATTGAATGCAAGTTAATGTAAAACTCATTAATGAATGCATTGAATTGATTGATTCAATGGCCAACCTAAAACAAGAGAAAAAAACCGAATTGTTTGAAATTTACGAATCTATCAAATGATTTATACACATTATTCATCTATGATAGGTGTAGTTGTTTTATTTTTTATAATAATAAAATAAATAGATACTACACTTGCAAAAAGTCAAACAAATTCCTTAACACTACTTTCGGAAGGCGTATTTATTTTCTCGCATCACCATCAACAACAATTGCCTTCAATCTTTAACCACATGAGATATTTATATAAACGCACCTACCAACACTATTCAATCTAGATACACCGTATATCTGCGTTACTACAAAAATAATGATTGAAATACAAAACGAACTTCATACCTAGGATGCGGCAAGAAATTAATGAATTCTCACGATTCTAAAGCTGATACAGAACATAAGAATATATGGATCACGAGGATATTGTGCTGCAATGAAAAAGGTAGTTGTTTCAAGATGGCGCCATGGGTTATTATTGCAATTTATCGCTTGCATAAGTTCACAATTTCCCAGCCCCCATCCTATTAAATACAGATGAGCTGACTCCATCATTAACTCAACTTTGCTGGATTGCCTCTCTTGTTATCAGTGTTCGTTATCGCTCCAGGACATTTTTCCTCTTCTCTTTTCTCATCACCATCGTGTGACTAAGGATGAATGAAACTTTATTTAGTTCCCTATCGCTGAACTGAGACCAACTAACATTCATTTAGAAATGTATTCATGATGGTTGACCGGAATCGTGGTGGATGTGGAATAGATGAGAGGTTGACGGAAGGGAGTCGTTGCAATCTGGTGGAACTCATTTGTTCCAAAGACCTGACAGTAATAGCGTCATTCATCTGTGCTCTCTCTTAACCATGGAAAACTTTATTTCTATGAAACAGATAAATAAATTACACCTTTTGTCTGTTTGTAGAGAGAAATGTGGCATACATATGGAGGAGGCGGGTCATATGGACGTCCTTAATTTGGTGGTACCTAGTCTGTGTTGCATTTTATGGTTTGAATTTCTTTTGTTGTCAAATTAATTTTGCACTTTGTTTTTAAGTCAAGTGCTGGAATTGAAGATGAACACATCCTATGAGTGTGTCTTTTATGTCGTAATAAATTTGACACCGACATGACTAAATATAGAGGGTATGTTAACTTTATTACGTTGGTTCTAATAGCACCTTCAAATAGTTCTGCATCTTTTATGGATAAGTATTAAAAGAGATTAAAATAAAAGTTAAGGTTTACATACTTTTGTTAAGCTAATTGGTGAGTTCCCAAACATACAATAAATGCGCAATGCTTTATTATCCTTCGCAGCACTACCTTTCTACTGCAAAACATAATTTCTTGCATCAGACTTACTTATTTTTTTTTTTTTGCTAAGGTTTCTTTAATTTGGTCATCGCATGCGCTAGGACCGCGTCAAGGAAAACATTACGTTTGCAAACACTTGACGTTGCAATACTGCAAATGCAACGCGTTTAAACTATCTTCTCTTCAAAATGTGTTAAAATGACAAAGTGCAATAAACATAGGGTTACTACATGTGCATTTGCTAGCTTGACTGTCAAGGCAACAAACATATTTTCAGTTTAATTTGTTTATTTTAAATCGGAAGATAATCTATTGAAAATTTAAGACATACAATACAATAACCATTGGATACTTATGAGGACTTTAAAAAGGGACAGATTTATAAAATTCATTGCTATCGACGAAAAAATATCAAAATTCAATATATACATAAATGGGTAGGTATGGGAGGGGTCCTTTACACGGCATTATAACGAGTTCAATAGTCTCAAAGAGTTAGTTCTTCAATCCATGTAGGTACATAATGTAGGTACCTCTAAGACAAGTTACACATTCGTTAACAAAAGTAATAAAGATACAAAAATTACATAATGATGATACAGAAGACAAAAAAAAAACAGTCCTATAATTGTATTTATCTCTATATATGTATATTTGTCTGGTTGTATTCAAGCCTAAGCTGTTGGACTAATTTTCTTCAAACTGGTCGAACAAAGAACTTTTAAAAGTTTATTTAATTACCACGAGAAAAACGTGTATGAATGCTTTTTGAATCTTAAAAAAGTCACATCCTATTGTTTTTCATTTTTCTTGTATAAAGAATTTTAATGATGTATCTATGTAGATATTTCTCAGTTTCAATCACCAAGTAAATTAATCACAAATAGCAACCCATTCCAGTGCCCTTCCACATGGTCTACTTAATAATAAAAAACTTAATCCTAAAAATGGATAAATCAGAAGTTACTGCTTTGTTTAGTTTCTATCCACTTGAATTTAATTTTAAACCAAGAAAAAATTTACAAAAACTCCCATTAATTTTACAACTTTTATAATAAACAAATATAGACACCTACTTCAGGACTCTTATCCTTGAAACAAATGTCACACAAATCCTTCACACGTGAAGTTCAAAAATAAAGCACTCTGACGAAACAATAATAAACAATAATACATATATTTTTCTTTTCCTCAATGACTGTAATAAACTGTAAGAGCTCGTAACTACCTTGCACACACAACACTATTGCCCTTGCACTTTGTAGGTGGAAGCAAAACGGACCATGACTTAAAATTTAAATCGGGTTTGGTAGAATCGAGTATGTATCTCTTGGAAGTTAAAGTTGTGACAACATGATGTGGTGAGCACCCACATAATTGCTTATTTCCGTTAATAAATAAGCTTTTTCTTTTCTTTTCTATGTAGATACATACATACACACATATATCTTATTTGTCGCAAGGATATTAAATTTATCTTATCATATTTATCATCTTAAGTTGTACCACTTAAATTTCTAATGGAAATCACCTAACTTTTTTAACAAAAACAACCAATGAGAAACCAGAGAATTACCTAATTATTTAGTTAAAAAATTCTAAAGATTGCCATTATTTAATAGTTGAATGAAATAAGCTAAATGGAGTATAATTATCTTCATTTAAGACTGATTGAATTATATTACCGAATATTTGATCATCGATCTAATGATTAACAATTTTCTCAACACATTGTCGTCATTTAAAATTTATTAAACATTTTCTTCAGAACGTCTTCCTGATTTTTGAGAAAGAAAAACTGCATAATAACTCCTACAAAAATTCAAAGAAACCAGAATTTACCTGGCCTTACGCTTGCCGACGTTTTTTGAATACAAGTCAGATCAGCCCACTGGCAGATCATTAGGAAAAAAGTCAATGAATTGTGGTCCTATTAGAATTTATTAAGATCGGTATCGGTCTTTAAGTTACGCAAAAACTGATTAATTTAGTAGTTAAAACCTCTTGATTACATTGAGGTCTTTGAGCAGTTGTTACAAACTTCAGTTCACGCTAGAAAAAGAGAACAACCAGAAATAATCTTACCTGAAAACTATTGTCTAATTTTTCATCATCCAACATCCGATCCGATAAGCATTTTTCAATTAGCAACCACAAATTTCATTCTAAAAACGAAAACAAAATATAATTTCCGAACAAATTTAATTCACATACTCTTTCTTACCTACTATAGTCATCATTTTGATCCATAATAGTGTATTACAAGAAAAAGTGAATAACATTAATTGGCATGTATTCTCCAAAACAAATGGAGCAGTCTTTATTAAAAATCACAAAACAATTTAAATTAATTTTATCTACAAATGTTCCCTTTTTCCATGCATAAGAACTTTGGGATAAACATTCTTGCAACCAGAACGACTTCTGTTAATTGATTTGAAAACTTCTTGGAAGCCTTCATCGTCTAAAGTCAGATTTAAATTTCTGACTTCATGATTTATACAATCAATAAAATCATTCGAATCGAATTTTCGAAATTCTACAATTCTAATATTTTCTAATTTTTCCAGAGATTGGAGATTTTGGCTGTAAAGCTGCATTTGCTCGTCAGTATATGTTATTATATTAAACACATATAAAACAGCTAAATTTATAGAGACTTGCTCTTGTACATAGTCGAAGAGGAATTGATTATATTCCTGAACGAAATCGATATCTTTTGGTTCCAGATTGTCGATGATGATCAAATTTCTGCCGCAGTCAGATAGATATTTGTAAAATCTATGAACTTCCTTTTTCTGTTCGTCAGTTCTATAATCAGACCACGAATAAATATGGGTATTTTCCTCCCAGGGAAAATTGGTCCTTAGTTCTTGAGCGAACAGACTTTTGCCGATACCCGAAGTTCCAACAACTCCAATAGCAGTAAATTTACTTTCATTCCGAAATTGTAGTTCTATATGCGACAAGGCAATTTCCTGATTTATTACTTTTTCTCTAATTTTAGAGAAAACTTTTTCTGTGTAAATAATGGGCGAACAATAGTCCTTCTCCCCATGGACAATGAGGTTATATTGATTTCTGTAGGTAGTCAGAAAGTCACTCCAAATCATTGATGTGCTGATCTTACTGTAATGTATGGCAGCTGCCAAGCCCATGACAACAATGCAACCAATAAAAATAGATAAATGTAATGATTTTTTAGCTTCGTCTTCAGCAGATTTTTTGGCGATAAGAGATCGGAGTTTCCTTCGTCGTTTGGCCATTTTCTGAATAAAAAAAACGAATTAAAATAACGGAAAAATATTTATATTATTTGGAGGTTACCTTTGTATGAAAATTTGGTAGTAGCTACATAAATGAACTTTAAAACGTACACTTAACAATATAGGATTAGTTCATTTCATAAAATATATAAAATAAAAATGTTAAAATTTGATTTGTAATTTCGTTATCACTGCCGACTCCAACTAGTTTTTCCTCAGAAATCGGTTGTGAAATTTGAAATGTCAGCAGTACGTCAAATCTAATATAAGTGATGCCAGACTACTTTTCTAGAATATATTAATTTTGAAGCGTATGTGAACACAATCAGCACATTTCAATTTATCATTCATTAAAAATTTAAATAATCCTTACAAGGGGGTTAAACTATTTATGTCGACTACACAACTGAGGTTAAGTTCTAGTCCAATGTTCAGATATGCTTATAGAACACATCTATTTCTTCAAAATTAAAGAGTTAAAAATTCAAACCAAGCCTGACACAAGCTAAACCAACTGGTTTTGGGAGGGAAAATCATCACTAGATATACAAATATTTCAAGAAGAAGTGTGAAGGAGATGGAATTGTTTCACTTGAATTTAAGAATAAAATACAGTGGATAAGAATTATTAACGGTGATCACATCATTGAAGTCAAATAGAAATAATTTGGCAATATATAAATTAATAAGTTCGAAAGAGATTAGCATTCTTCGGTGGAATATATTTTGTTTTAATGTCGTTTTCTAAAAATAACTAATTAATTCACCTACATCATGTCTCTACTTCTTAATTAGCTGTGCAGCAAGTGGCTTTATCAAAATTTAGACAGCGGTTTCCCTCAAAGCCTTCGTTAAATTCAGTTTCAAAAAAAAAACATCACATATATTCAGAACAAATCCCATTTAAATTATTTTTTCAGGTTATGCCTAGTTTCTCTAAACTTTTTCAAATATTTATTTAGTTGCTAAATCTTAAAATGGCATTATTACGCGTAATTTTAACGTAAGACTTGCCAGTATCACAAAATCATCATAGTATTCTAAAGAGTCAACAAAAAAACATTGTGTGCCTTTTACCTTAGGGCCAGTTGTACAACCGTGTTTCAACATGATTCAATTTTTAAACCATTGATTTCCATAGATAATCTGTCAAAATTGGTAGGTTAAAAACTTGAACCACGATTGTACAACTGGTGCTATTTTGTTTGACATTTTAATGAATTTGTACAATTTATATTCAAAATATATTTTTCTTCACTTTTCTTTAGTTACAACATTATTTATGATTATATAAATGTTTTTTCTTCTTAGAACTAAATTAAACACACTGAAGAAAGCAAGCTGTAAGAAAATTATCTCTAATATTGTGTACTGACGATAAAACTGCTTTCAGCAACAACAACCTTAACAGCATCGAGTTATATCTCAACAATTAACAATAGTTTATCTTTTATGAACAGCCCGACGCTTTTCAGTTTATTGCTGGTAGAGCAGCGCATTGACGTATTAGATATGGACCGCCAGTAGCCAACTTCACGTGTGTTCTAACATTACCAGGGGCACCATCAACTACTAGCGGGGAATCTGTGTAGCAGTGTTAAGTTTGTTTTAATTATTTATTTATTTATTATTTAAGTATTTAATTATGATATATTTTGGTGGAAATTGTTATTAAACTACTTTTATTTTACAAAACAAATCCACTCCACATATCATTGATTTACTTACATATGAATATGCTATCGTCTTCATTTAAATTTTATGACGAAATTAGTACACGTATATAACACTACTAGATGACGGCGGTTTTAGACCGCTTTTAGCTGGAACATCTTTTTTTCTCCGTTTGTTTGAAAACTTCAACCGACTGGCGGTCCATATCTAGTAAATACATCAATGGAGCAGCGTTTTTGCTCAAAGTTTTGTCGACACTTGCGCTGGTGGTTGTTTAATTTGTTTAGAGCATAAAGAAGATTTTTCTTGGTAATTTATTTTGGCACTACTTTAATTTGACAATTCTCTGTTCAATAAAATTTTATCAACAAATGTTTTTAAAGTTTTAAAATATATCAAAGAATTCAACATGGAAATGTAAATTTTAGCGAAAATAATTTATAAAATCAAAGATTAACTTATTCACTTGCAGAGTCAATCCCTGCTACTCTGTTCTATCAAATTTAGAAGTTCTAGAATCTCTCAAAAACCTCAAAGACACAAAAAAGAAATTCGGACTTCGAAATTTAGCAACAATTACATACGAAGTAAGATTTTCAATAATTTTAAACATAAATAACATTTTCTTTCAGACCCTCCAATACCTCGAAGATTCACCATGCAAAACTCAATCCCGCGATTCAGTACTGGCATTCTTAAAAGAAGTTAAACCATACAAATTAACAAACAACGAGTGCTTGATGATGATCAACGATCCACCTCAAACAGCCCTTCATATCCAATTGGTAAGAATTTAGTTTGTTCTAACAAAACCGTAATGTAACCACTTTATTTTTAGCTCGTTGAAGACAGTGAAGAACGCCTCAGTGAAGACCAAGTCAACGCTGTTTTAGAAATTGTGAAAAGACATCTTCAAGTCTCAGAATCTTCAAACTAATAATTAATAAAACACCCTTACTACGCATAGAAAACTTATTTTTATTAAATACGTAAAACTTTTTCTTGAATTTATCGTTTCTGGTCTCCAAGATCCTCAATGTAATCTTCATCAATTTCTGGCCATTTTTCGGGAATAATATCAAACAAATCGTCCTTGACGTCACCTTGAATAACAATTTCATCATCACCAGTTACAGATGAACCGCAGGCGAATTTCGTTCCAAAAAACTTTGCAGCTACTTTAAGGTCGATTTCTAAATAGAAGAAAAGTAAAATCAATCAAAATTGCCCAGCGACAGGACGACATATTTTTCAGCCCTACCAAATGTGCTCAATCCAGTCACAACAGTTACGGACTTCTTTTTGCCACGAGGTGCTCGGGATACACAAATCTTCTTGGTAACGTCTTCCTTCTTCTTGATTTTCATCAACCCTTTGCCACCACGTTTCTGGCGTTTCTTGTCGTCATCGCCGGCATCACCACTAGCGGCATCTTCTAGCTTGACACGTTCGAATTCAGTTGGAAGATTCTTCTCTAACCACTGTTTACATTTTTCATATTCAGGATAATATTCGCAATACTATTTTATAAGAAAAGTCCATTAAATTTAATTGATTATCAAATATCTTGTTGGAAAATTTAATGTCTACCTCGATAGGCATTGAACAATTGCCACAATACGAAACATTTAATGGATATGTTACGCCTTCCCGGACGCCCAATTGAAGGCGAGCAGCCATATCGACAACTTCAGTCATGTTTTATGGAAATTTTTAAAATATTTAATTAAAAAATGTTAATAAAGTTAAAATCTATAAATTGGAATTGAGGTTGTGAAAAATCACAACAGCTGTACGTCAAATATCAGAGATGTCAGAAAATGGTTTTCTTTTATTTCTTGTTGGAAAGATGTTGGGATATGATTTTTGCATTTAAGCCGTGAGCAGAATCATACACACGTTCGTTTGCAACCCAATTTAGTTTGTATAGTCCACAGGTCATCAACTTGTAGTCCTCCGTCTTATCCCGAAGAAAACAAATTTTACAAGCGCTTTTCTATACGTGAATACGTGTGAACAGTTATGTAAATGCAAAATTGTAAGAATGTATGGGCTTATGTGACAGTACCATTTGAAATGCACGGGCACGCATACAGAGTTAAATCTCTGCAGTTTTAAAAGTTTGTTGGCAAAGGTGGGTGGAGCCTCCTGAGTTGATATTCTATTTGTTTATAATTCTATGGTATAGTCTAATGTTGTTGTAGTCCCACGCTCTTGAAGCGAATTTGTGTTTTGGTTTCTTTCGACAACAGTTGTTACCTTTCCGGCTTTGGTCGTTAAACAAACAGGAAATCAGACTTTTGCTTATCTCGGGGCTACGCATATTATGTGATGTTGGTTGTCAGCATCCTTTTCAAGGCAAAGCAATACGTTCTTTTTTCTATTTGCAAATCAGTGATGTCCCATAAAATAACCCCGATTTTTATATAGTGAGAAAAATATACCTATTTGTGTTAGATAACTCATGAGTAAAGGAACATTATAATAAAATGACGTAAAACGATGTACCTAGACGATGTATTTTCCAATCGCCGTAAACGAGATGTCAAAATTTGTATTGGGAAATTTTCTCACGGAATGGTAAATTGTCATCAGAAAGCGACGATGTAAAAAAGTAAACTCGAAAAAAGTAAACGAAGGCGGGAAAATTAAATTGCAAATTACCTTTAAGATCTTTTTTCAGTAGGAAAAATTTAGTTTTACAAATTTTCAAAAAATTAAGAAAGTGAGAATAAAAAAAAATTATATAAAAACATATGACAATTAAAAATACAAAGTAGCTCACTCAACATACCCTAATCGTAATTTTGTCAGTTTTTAAATGATATTAGGGTCATAATACGATTTATACCAATTTACGTCAACAGCTTTCATGGCGCGTTCATGAAAACGTATGTGAGATGTGGGAAAGATACTTTTTTATATCAAACGTGAATTTACGTCATTAGATGAATACCCTTATTGTTTATGAACCTCTTTCCACCAAAATAAAGTATTTTCGAAAAAAATTGAGGAAATGAATAATTGCCATCAGTTCAATTAAAAAAATATACACTTAAACAAAAAAGGCCGATATAAACGCGACACTCAAATAAGTTTAGGGTGCAGGGCAAGTCGTATTCATTATTATAAGAACTGTCAATATTACAAAACAGAAACAAAATATTTTTGCTTTCGTCGCCTTTATTTTTTAAATTGAATTGAATGCTTAAGTATTCAATATATAAATAATAATAATTTACTAAAATTATATTTATGTAATAAAACATTTAAAATTAAAAAAAAATATTCAACACATCGCAACAATATAAAAAATAATTATTTAATTAATTATTATTTTATTTTTGTCAAATATTACTTTTATATGTAATGCATTACGTACCTTAACATAATTATTATAAAATAAAGTTTACATGTAGTCAAGAAAAATAAAATAATACATAATTAGTTTTGTATAGACTTTTCTACATGAATAAATTTAATTTATTGAAAATAGTTGTAAATATAAGTTTAAATATATTTTAGTTAATTTACCTTATTTAATTTAATAATTAAATAATTAAATAATTTAATTTAATAATTAAATATAAAAAATGATGATTTTACGTTATTTAATGATGTCAAAATGATAATACATATATTAATCATTAGTATTAATTTTATTTAATAATCGCAAACAATGACTTCTTACATAAATGTCCAGAGATAGTTTTTTTTTAAATACATAATAATTCATATTATAGGTAGGTTATACATTTAACTTTTTTTTTGTTGAAAGTCCTTTCGCTGGAAGTGTCCTGGTGGGCTATATTTTTGTTGCCTTTATTTTATTCGCAGAAAGGCTCGTTGTTTGTGTCAGGATGTTATTATATTGAATGTAGGCTTATCTGTGTGTGGGTTTGTTTATTATATTGCATCTCTATTGTGCGTAATAAAAATATAAGTATTTTTTTTTTAATTAATTTATTGAATTTCGCTTATGTATTTGGTAAATATAGAAGAAGAAAAAATAAGTCCATAGCTAGACATCGATAACACTATCGTTCTTTTTCATTTCCATCATATGTGTTGCTTTGAGTTTCTCTTGCATTTGTGTGAGCATATCCTGCATTCGACGGATTTCCTCATCTTTCTGTAGAAGCAACCTATCCGTTTCACTAATTGTCGATTCAAAACCATTCGAACTGATTGAATCACGCTTTAATTTGCCACGTTCACGAAGAGCGTGCTGCGAGATCTGTGAAATGCACTGCGCTCTAAAGTTTTCATAATGAACATCCTGGGTGGTATCCTTAAGATCCTGCATATGAGTCGATATTAACATTGTTCTTAGTTTAATAAAATCGCTGTGTTCGGGATCTTCGACATCTACCACACCCCAAGGATATTGGCGCCCCCGTACTTTTTTGCCAGCTACCTCTAAAATTGTATTGCTTCCTACAACTGCAAAAGGTATGGAAGCCTTCAACTCCCGATCTTGTTGTTTAAATTCTTCATCCTCATCAGAATCACAATCTGGAAACTGGTACAATTCAATGTGATTGTCTTCTAGATCCTGTAAAATGCGTTCCTTAAGCTTGCATACTTCGGTCTTTGTGAGGCAATCAGCTTTGCCAATGACGAGGACAATGTTGACCTTGCGGTGCAGGCGACGAATTAGATCTAAGTCCATCTGTCGGAGACTAAGGGAAACATTTTTTTTAGAGAATCCTATAAATTTGAGAAAAATTCATGCTTACCTATGACCCCATGGTGGTATAAAATATAAACAACAATGCACTCTGTTGTCTTGAATATTTCTGCGGTTGAGACCACTTTCATCAGTAAAATATTGCCGAAACTAAAAATAATCAGAATTGTAGGAAAAATCTTTGAAATTGAATTGTTAAAAATGCCTACTTGTTCATCAATATATCCTGTACACACCCTCCAGCTATCCTCACAATTAATGCCATCACCGAAACCTGGTGTATCGACCACTGTCAAACGCAGACGAACTCCACGCTCTTCGATGTCCATTGTTTTCTTTTCAACACGTGTTGTCTTTTCGATGCGTTCTTCGACATTTGGAATAACACGGTTTTTATAAAGATCACCCAAGAAGAGGCTGTTAACTAATGTTGACTTTCCTAAGCCCGACTCTCCAACCACCATCAAAGTGAACTCAAAACCGCGCTTAACGGATTTTCGATGAACTTGCTCAGGAAGTGTTGCAAAGCCAATGTAATCTCTTTCACGGTCTATAGATGGAGTTTTGGCTGCAATGAAAGAAGATGGTCTGGGATCTTAAACATGCGCTAAAATCATAAATTTTAAAAATATTATAAAGAACAAACAGATGAGGTTTGGTTTACACCATACGACTGCGTCTTGAGTCATTTCTTTTTATTACATTCCTTGTCTATCTTATTTAAGACAAGAGGACGGAGCCGAAAGTAAACCTAGATATTCTATGAGTAAAATAAACGAGGGAGTCTGAGAAATCCGCCAAAGAGTATCCTCCGATAGAATTGGGAATTTCTCTCACTCCAGAAAAAAAAAATCTGACAGCATCTGTTAGGACAGCTGTCAAAGTGGCCATTAAACAAAATGTAACCTGACAGCTTGTGGCCAGAAGGTTAGAGCTTTTGCTGTCTAACTGTCAAATTAAGAAATAGTAAAAAACAAAGATAATTTCCCGATCTGCCGAATTGCGAAGCAATACACGTAGGTCGGAGAAAATGCAAAAACGACGAAAAACTGGCAGGAGATTATTTCAAAACCAAGAAAAAATGTCTATAATATATTTTTAATTAAATTTTGTTTTCTAACCAACACAATTTTGCTTGATTTTAATCTTAAATAACTCATTGAAAAACATAAACATAAACTTCTTTCTATGCCAAATGCCACTGAAATATCTTAAGGGTCATAAAATTACATATTGTAAATCTAGTACATTAACGTGGATGTTCTTTGACAAGACCATTTAAAAATAAGACTAGCTACTTTGAATTTAACTCTAGCACATCTTGAGGCATTTATTAACGCCTCGTTTGAAGAGTCCTTGAAGTCATACAAATCTACTTCTTGGTCCTCTTCAATTCAGCCTCCCAATCGAGCCGACAGCAAAATAAAATTTTCTTTCAGACTATAAATAAGCAACCGCAATATGGCACATCACACGCTTTTATTATGGTCGTACCAAAAAATAAAGGAATACAAATCGCTTTTGTAAAAATATAAAAAATTCGCTATAAGGACACAAACAAAAAAAGTCTCTTTTTTCACGTTTCACTGAAAGTGCACTTCAAATACTTTATGCATTTTCATATTTCCGCAATCAACTGAAGAAGCATTAAGCTTCATGTTGCAAAAAGCAAAACAAGTGGAAAAGTGCATAATTAGTATTTGTTTACGCATAATCCTGCAGGGGTTCATGGTGCTGTAGGTATTTTCTTTTTCTTTTAGGCCAGAGGCAGGATGTATACTTGTAGGTACATCGTATACAATTCACACACCCTTATTTCAATTGTTTTCAAGTAAAAACAAAAAAAAAATTAAATAGAATTCTTTCACATCCGTTGTTTTTAATTAGGAATCCTTTAAAAAAGGGTCATGCGGCATGCCACTCATTTGTCATGTAATTACATGCAATTCTTCTATAATTATCCTTATTATAATACAAAAAATATCTTGACATTATCCTAAGGAAGTGTTTTTTTTTTCTTACCTGACATCTTTTTTTTTTGTTTTGTAAAGGATGAAGGATAATCCTGTGCACAAAATTATAGATTTTTTAATGAATTTAAAAAGTTGCACACTGAATTGTTAAACAGAAACTTGTAAGAAAACAAATTTGTTTAATAAATTTAGTAACTTAACATGCAGAAAACATAATTATTGTTTGAAAGAATGTCAACAACACATTTTTACACTCTTATATCTTTTTAAAGACTAAATTCTATTTTCCAAAGGATATAGGTAGGTACACAGTTTTCCAGTTACATTGTCTGCGTTTTCTTATCAAATTGGGAGGGATGTTTTTTTCTATTGTGTTTATAAATTATCAAAATTATTCAGTTCAAATAGAACATTAGTTAAAATTTTATTTACGAAATTATGCTAACAATTTTGCACTTTAAATATTTTGTTTATAAGAACGATGGGGAACGACCATAATAGTCAACTATTTATGAAAAAGTAATGTCAATGCTTTCCAACGCCTGCGTATTGAAAACTATAAGGATATTTTTGTGTAGGGGTGGACATAGTATTGCCAAATAAGAATTTGAAAATTATTGAAAGAATAAGGGAGATTCAGTGTTAGATATAAAATATATAATAATGTACTTAACCGCAAATACAACAATATGTTCATTTGGGTTTAGCTTATTTATGTATGTTATCATTCTCAATTTCTCATTAATATAATTACAGTAAAATATGTTTACTCCCGATAATTTATAAATATTATTTGACAGATGACATGTGAGTCTGGAGTATGTGACTAGAGTCCGACCGAAGGCCTATTTTTTTGCCGAAGCCGAAGCAGAAGTCGAACTTCTATTTTTTTTATCACCTTCGGCCGAAGCCGAAGCCAATAATATTACGATATTTACGATGACATTTTTATAAAAAAAAATAATAAAATTTAATGGGTTTCGGTAAATAATGTGATATTTTTACTTTTATTTACTTTTTAAATTGCCCACAGAAATTATTGTTGGATGCGATTGATAATACAAACAATGCTGTTATTCGATAGTACTATAATTGGCATTTTCAAAAGTAGTATTGCAGTAAAAAATGGGGGTATTTGTGAGAAAGACTGCATCAACAATTCATTTCATTTTTGGATAGACAAAATAATTTCGATAATCCCTAAAAATTAATTTCATAATTAAGAGCTATGTATACCTATGTATGTATGTATGTGCCCTAAGAGGAAATATGTTGGTGCAAGATGTTTTTCAGTGGGCTTTCTTGCAGACCCTATTTGCTATCAGGGGACTTTCAAAAACGGGGTCGATATTATGAAGTTATAAAAAATTGTGATTTTTATTTAATAACTAAAATCAAACAACTTGATATTTTAGGCAAGAAATAAAAGTTTGTCAACATTTTCTCCGTGCAAATTAGACCTCCTATCAGTATAATCTGTCCAGCAGCACTGAATAGTTGCTCGCTTACTACAATGGTCATAGTGGGAGGAACAGATAAATATTTCGTTGCTGTTTTTTTTTTCAAATTTTTAAATTATTTAAAAAAAAAATTCTTCAATTCAACCACTTTATTTAAAAACAAAATAAAAATGTTTGTCTGGATTTTCAAAAAGGTATATCACGGCATTGTTTGTTTTACCGTTATTTTTTAATAAATTTTTTGAAGTGTCTTAAGTGGTGCAGGAAAATAACATGGGAATTTACATATATATCCAAAATTGCACCCACCCAAACTCGCACCCACCCCAAATCCTATAGTGAGCCCGGCAGGATGGTTGCAGCTTTGTCGGATTTTTTATGAGTCAAAATCTAACTTTACTGGCATGGAATACGACACACAAAATAAAAAAAAATTGCACGACTGGGTCGCACAAACTTGCTCTCGTGACAAGTTACCTGAGAGTTTAAAGTACAAACGGAATAATACGAAAAAATCGTATGAATTTTTTTTTTAAATTTGAAAACCATATCTTACAAAGATTAAAACCAAAATCAAAATATGCAAAAAATTTTCTTTTATAAATGTGAGTTTATGAAATTTTTTTTTTCAAAATCGATTTACCGGTTTTCGAAAAAATCAATTTTTTCAAAATATTTTTTCGAAAACTTTTTTTCTAAAATAAATTGAGAATGCAGGTCTTTTAAACTTAATTTACTACACCTTAAAACTAAATTTTATAAAAATCCGTCTACGGGTTTTTGAAATATTGAATTCACAAAAACAGTTTTTCAAAAATTATTTAAAACTTAGCAAACAAAAATTTGTAAAAAAAATTGATGCCATGCTATTTAGGATAGCTACGACAATTTCAGTTTTTAATTTAGTTCAAATCGCTTCAGTCGTTATCGAGATAACCGAAATTAAAAAATACCGTTATATGGCAGGTACCACTAAACGAATTTTCTTCAAGGTTTGGTTTTCACCTTTCAATAGACCTTTTACATTTTATTACACATGTTAAATTTGGTTGAAATCGTTAGAGTTTCGAGAAAAATGAGATTTTCAGGAACCGTTATTTTTTGACTTATAGTGACCTACAAAAAAAGCTCTATGCGTATAACCCTAAAAACCATACCTACCAAATTTGATGTAAATCGGCCTACCCGTTTAGGCTGTAGGTGCCGAGACAGACCGACAGACAGAATTGCTGCACCCACTTTTTTCGTCTTCTCTATCATCCTAATGTCATTTTTGATTGTTATCTCAAAACTTTGTTTTTGCACGAATCCAAGACTTGCCTTATAGTGTTATAGTACTTATAATCGCAAGTAAAAATAAATAAAATCATGCGATCTCTTCAGACCGACGAAGGAAGGATTTAAAGCAAGAAAAAACCAACAATGACTAAGCCCCAGAGTTTTCTGAAATAATAGTAAAAGTTTCCAAAATGTTTATTTTACAATTTTTTTTTTATAAATAAACTATTTTTTTTTTAAAGTTCATCACAGTGGTGAAATTATAAAAGCAATAATGCCATACAGCGTTCTTTGCTTTCTGACTTCAAATTTGGTTCAGATCGTATAAGTCGTTAACTATAGAAAGTCAAAATAAAAAAAAATAACCGGTAGGTACCTACGTTAAAACTATTTTTTGCATAACAGAAGTTGGTTGAAAAGCGTCTTGCTCAGAGATACAATATAAAATAATTGAAGCACAACTGGAAAATTATATAAACATTTTGGAAAATAAATATTAAATAATTGAAAACGTTTGAAAGAAATTATGATAAAAACTTTCATTTTGGTTGCAAATACGGTTTAAACTATCTGAAATCCTACCACTCATTAATACTATTTTTTGTTAACAGTTCAACTTTAAAAAAATAAATGATATTTTCCAATATTGTATCAAAACAAATCTGTCGGTAAAACTCATTTTGCATTCTTTAGACATGTGTGCAAAATTTGAGAAGAGTAGGTACCTAAAACCTACCTACTATTAAATTCAATATATCAACGGAAGTTTATATAAATGTCATCAAAAGGTTTTGTTCATAACTCCAGAACGTCATCAGTGTGTTCTATTTTCATTGTAATGAAAAATAAAATCGATTTTTCAAACAAAATGTAACTCTTTGCTCGACCCTTTGATATATGTATGTATAAATACTGTGTACACTGTACAGTCATAAAAATTACTAACGGGCTTCATCGATCAATCAACATCTTATCGTCAAACCTAAGCAAGCCAGTACAGTAGAACCACCCATAATAATGCAAAAGGATTCTTGGCGCACATTGTATATAAGTGTCTGATGCTTATGCAGTCATTGCTCTGTAATTTGTGACACATTCGTGCACCATAATGTGTAAATGTCCTTCCACGGTGCTCTACATTTTGCATGGTCAATAATAGTCACATAAATATGATACGATAAAAATATATGTATGAATATAAAAAAAAATGAATGCACATTTTTCATGCAGCACTTTCATATATCAAATATGATGCACATCACGTTGTGAGCATTAATAATGTACAACAATGGGCTACTGTCAGTCTACACATTTATGTGTGCATAAAGCAGCATAGGAAATTACATCTTCATCTTTATAAGGAACCGACACATCTCTGGCGGTGCAACTTAAGTATAAGATTTGCTTTAATTGATGTTTAGCATTTTGGTTTGGCATTAAACACAGACTAAATTGATGACATCAAGTTGTTGGTTTTTAATCTGTAATGTCGCAAATTTGTTTTGTTCAATAGAAAATTAAAGGAAAAATTTAAATATGTAATTAATTATGTAATTGCTTTACAACAGAATTGAAGTTGAAAAACTGTCTTCATCAGTTGGTTTATTTTGCATATTAACTTATCTACTATGATAGTATTAAATAATAGACAAGATGTGCATATCCGCGATTATTGAACTCGAGATAACAATCAAACATGGCATTAGGATTTAAGTCAAAGACAATTGAGTAGTTCTACTTTTCTGTAGGTACATTATTAGTGCAGTCGGTACGTTCAAAAAATTTACCTGAAATGGAAAAAAATTAACTGTACATTTTCTAATAAGCACTCCAAAAAGGTCTCAAAAACCTGTATTTTTACGGAACACAACTTGAGCATACCCTGCTGGACGTCCCCTACTTCGAACTAAAAGTCAAACAAGAAACAACAATTTTACTTGCGATTATAGTATAAGGCAAGTTTTGTAATTCGTAAAAAAAAAGTTTTGAGATATCAATCAAACATGACATTACGATGATAGAGAAAACGAAAAAAGGAGGTCCGACAATGCTGTCTATCTGTCTGTCCGTCTGTCAGTCTGGATGTATCGACACCTACAGCCTAAACGGTTTGGCCGATTTTCTTCAAACTTGGTACGTTGTATTTTTAGAGTAATATGCCCAGGCTTATTTCCGATTTTTATCCTAGGTCTGAAAATAACGGTACCTGCCATATAAACGTAACAGATAATTCAATTTTGCTCGGAAAGAATACGATTAATTTTGATAACATTTCACATGACTGATTTTTCGAAAACGGTGATGTTTTTCGTCGAAAAAAAATTTAAAACTATATTTTAAACAGTACCTGCCATACAAGCGTTTTAGACCATTCCATTTTTCTCGTAAAAAATACGATCGATTTAAAAAAAAAATCGTACAATGAATTTGTAGCCAAAGGCTATGTTTTTCATTTTTTCAGAATATGTTTACATATTAACGGTACCTGGAAAATAAGCCTTTAAGACAATCCAATTTTTCTCGTAAAATATACGATTGATTTTGATAAAATTTGGTATAACTGATTTTTTTCCAATAATAAAATTTTTCGTTAGATTTTTTTTTTTCAAAATCACCTTATTAAGGGTACCGTCATATAAACGTTACAGAAAATCTAATTTTTCTGGATTGATTTGTTGCTAATGACGGAGTTTTTCATTAGAATTATTTATTCAAAATCAACTTATTAACGGTACCTACCATATAAACGCTATAGAAACTATTTGTACTTCCGATTATTTATTATAGTTTCTTGCTTAGTATCCTAAGCCAAAGGTTAGTAATCTTACACAAGATCAAGTTTGTCCGACACAGTCGTGCCTTTTATTTCATTTCGTTGATAGTAGCTTAAATATGTATATTGGTGAATCGAACTCTATAGCTTTATACACTTAACTTCATTTTGTGTCTGTTTAAATTTAATTCAAGAATTTTCAAGGACTATGGCCACACCAAAATATAATTTCAATTACACCATACATCAAAATTTTACTTTCTGAAGAATGTCGACTTTTAATCCTCTTCAATTAATCCGTAAACAATCGCCTTTATTTTATTTGTTTACATGGCGATTTGTCTTCGTATCGTTCCAATTAAGTTCTAGTTCGTAAATTAGATTTAAGGTTCATACCTACTTCGTTTCATCAATGCTAATTAAGGTTAACTTGCTGTACAATTCTGATTGTATGATAAATTTAATTTTATTAGTGTTGCCACTTTATTATGTAGCTTAACTTTGAAATTTAAGATATTTAATGACAAATTTTAAAAATTGTTTTGAAAATCATAAAAAGTCTATAAAGTCTATGATAGTTTTTAAAATTGACATTAATTTAATTTTAAAATAAGGTCATCCATGATCCATTTAGCATTTTGTTTTTCCTGAAATAATTCATAATATACTCATAAAATATTCAAACTCATTTTCTGTCTCCATCATCTCCTTCTCCGATCTTTAAAATGTTTTTTGATGTCTCCTCAATCTAATTATAAAAATGTCTGCGACTAAACAATTTCGAAAGTATAAGGATTAGTTACAATGTGCCAATGTTATGACGTGACGACCACAATCTACCACACACCAACATCCAGCTAGCAACATAAAAATGTATACTGAACGATACATGAACACCAACTTTCAACATAAACAGATCAAATGTCATTTTGAGAAGTGAGTGGTGCAGCCATCGATGATTCGATGACGGAGGAGGTGCGATCATTCATGCCAACTGCCAACTATAGATTATATACGCTGATGTTTAAAATTAACTGTAAATTGATTGACTTCGGCTTCGGTTTTAATTTAATTTCAATGGAATTGCAACAAAAATGTTTGCGTTGTTTGCTGCATATGGTTGCAGCCAGTTTTCTATAAAACCGCATAAAACATAAAAGGCATCTCTATTTGGAGGGTGGTTTTGGGTTTGTTTTTTTTTGTAAATAATGATTTGCGGTTGGCGAAGCTGAAAGAAAAAAAAAATGCATTTTCTTCGATTTCGAAATTCCTGTCAAAGCGTTTTCTATTTTGAGATAAACGATAAACAAAAACAAAGTATATTTCTCCACAGAGAATAGCTAATTGTTTAATGATTCACATTGAGTATAGAAGTATGCTTGTGAGGAAATTTAAATTGAACTTAATTGGAATTAAGTCACTCAGCTATTGGCATAAGTGTATAAACAATGTCGTTGTTTTTTTTTAGTGGGAATTTTAGAGGCGTTTTTACTTATCTTACTTTTGTTTACGTGATAAAATAATACCAAATGTCTTTCATGTTGCAATAAAAAAGATACTGATAAACAAACATGAGTGTATAATAGCTACATATGTGAAAAATAATAATAATAACTGGATGTCTATCAGAAACTTCCGGACATTCTTTGAAGCTTCTAAAAACAAAATCTATAGGGTGAGGTAAAAGTAATGTCAAAATGAAAACGTGCCATAATTTTTGCAAATGGCTTCAAATGTCATTTATATCTGACATTAATGTTATTGACAGTTAGAAACCTAATTGACAAGTTATTAGCAATGGAGCAATACACAATACACATTACACACCTGAAGTAGGAGGAATTAATATGCAATAAATTCAAACATACTTTAATCTTCATAAACACTTTGATGGCTGGTTCAATGGAAGTGCAAGATTTGATTTCAGAGCAGTACCTACCCAGTGAAATTTTCCTTGAAGTGTTTCCTATATTGGAAAAATTGATATTGTGAATGATGTTGGAAATATCGTTCGCATTTTTATTTTCTTGTGATATACCTAGTAGAGTTAGCAAAGAAAATCACTCTTTAATTGACCTGTCCATGTTGAACGTAGGAAACATTTAAGATTTGAATCGTGGAAATCATAGTAAAACTACTACGACACCTTTTGATACTCAGTTTTCGGCATTAGACAATAATAACAGCGCTGATAATTGGTACTTTTGACTTTTGCTTGCAAGCTTAAAATACATAAATTTATTTTTGTTACATTACCCCCCGCAAAGAAATAATACTCGTATGCTGCAGTCTAAGTGGTGACATAAAATACCATTATTTTTATTAAATTTAATGTACAATGAATTTCACGGAAAATAAAAGGCACGACTTGGTCGCACAAATTACATAAGAGCTTGAAAGAACCTTCCACTATTTTATATGGATTTTTTTCTAAAATTCTTTCGATTAGTTAAACAAGATCTTTCAATTTGTGTATACCTATGAACAAAATTTTAAATTCTTTCAGCAAATTTAGAATTCAATAGGTAGTAGGTAACTACCTAATTAAAAAAATTAATAAAGAAATTAAAAAAAACAATAAATCTAATTGATAACCATCAAAACTAATTGTTAACCAACCAGAGTTTTCCAAGAAAACCGTGGTATGCCAGTTACTTTTTTTTTAAATCGTAGGTCCAGTTTTTGAAAGAATCGAAAAAAACAACTTTTTTAAAATATTTTTTTGAAATTTTTGGAGAATGCCAATTTTATAATAATTTTCATCCGAAAATTAAATTTAAAAAAAAAATTCATGAATTGGTTTTCGAAATATTCAATTTTCAAAAAAAAAAAAATTGTTTAAAAAATTAAGTACGCCATTATTGTTTGACTATCTAGCCTTCTTAGAAATACAATCCCCACTCAGTCGTTAACGAGAAAGTAAAAATCAAAAAAAAAAAAATCTTTATATGGCAGGTACCGTAAAAACAGTTCCTAAAGAAATATGGTTCATGCCACCTGAAAGGCTTTTAACTTCGTATCACTTATTTCAAATTTTATCAAAATGGTTAGAGCCTTTTTCGAGAAAAACGAGTTTTTTTCATAACTGTTATATTGACAGGTACCGTTAGTTTAGGCCTAGAAAAAAAATTCAAAAAAACCCCTGACTGTCACCCTAAAAGTCCTATATACCGAGTTTAAAGGATATCGGTCCAACCGCTTAGGCTGCAGGTGCTAATGACAGACAGACAGACAGGCACACAGTGAGAATTGCCAGACCTACTTTTTTCGACTTTGTCATCATCGTAATGTCATATTTGACTTTTTTTTGCACGAATTCATAACTTGCCTTATAGTGGTGTACATATAATCGGAAGTAAAAATTAATGTCATGTTGAAAACTTCAAATCATTCAAATCACGTATCCCTGAAAAAAAACTTTTATTTTTCCGATACCTACAACCTTCTACTTATAGTTTGTCCTTCATCTGATTTTAGATTTTTATTCATCATGATTCTCGGTCTTAAAAGTTCTTAAGTCTCGTTAGAAAAATCATCATTCGACTGGAGATTTTTATGTTTTGAAAATGAATATCCTGGTTTATTGAAAGAAAATAGCTGCTATGTGACCTTATTTGGAAATCCCCATTGAACATAAAAAAAATATTATTTCAAAGCCTTTTACATATCCAAAGTGCATATCTAAATAACTATACAACTCTTCTTTGTGTCTTTATGTGATGGCATTTGCATTGATCTCTTTTAAAGATTATAAAAGAAAAATCGAACAACCATTTTACAATATAGAAACCTTACAATAGACAAGCACCATAATTCGTTCACCCACCTCATAGGTTCTTTTCCTATACACTTTATAAAGGTTAACGACACATTGTGACAGTGGCTTATCTTGAGAATGCACCTACCACCACGCCGCCGCTGATGTTGCTGCTGCTGCTCAACAAGAAGACAAACATGAGAACGTCAAAAGACGATGGGAATCAAGTGGTTATAATGTATAGATACTTTAAAAGCCAGAAAAAAAGAACAAAAACCATTGTGCGAAACAAACTGAATGATTCTCAATGATACCTAAACTATGGCTGTTTCTGACCTTAGACAAACAGATAGACCTAAACATACCGTCTATACAGTTGTTGATAGAGATCAACCTGCCATAGGCGCCCCAATTTGAATAATTCCCCTCTGTCCATTTCGAGTAACAGAACGGAATACCAATTCAAAACGTCAGTTTACCTATTCTAATAATACTAATCACAGTCAAACAAACTGACAACTAAATTCCATTTTGTCGTGTGCCAGAAACTCTAACCGATTCTTATGTAAACAATTGCCATTTAAACAAAAGTGAGGAAGAGAGCCGCAGATAGGTAGGTACACAGTGTTTTACTTTAGATGTAGATACATTGGCTCAAACCAAAACAATGATTAGCTCATTATGTGCCATAAGTCATGGTCGCTGGATTAGCTGAATGTATGTTAGAACCTCCCAAATCCGGATGTGAACCAAATAGATACAAACTCAAGAGACTTTCAGATACATTTTATTTTAAATTTATTCTAAATTTAATGCGGTTTTATTGAGTATGTTATTTTTACCTATAAAATATTTTATTCTCTTACCTTTCCGGTGAAACTCTGTAGAACGCATTTTGCTGGCTGAAAGCTTCCGTCTTTGTAGATACTCCGTGGTGTTGGTGGTGGTGTATTGTTTTAGGGATTCTCCTTGGCGTATGTGGGTTATTTTTGTTAAAGGATATTTATCCTTGCTCTTTAAATGTATAACGAATTAATCTAAGTGTGTATCTTTAGGTTAAAATTTAGAACAACAACAACAACTATTTTAAGACACTCGACTATTTAAATGGAATGAAGAAATATTTCTTAACCGTATAATTGCCACAGCTTCAGATAAAAAGATTCTTTTTTTTATCTTTCCTATGTGTAATTGCACAATATTCACTGTTTGCACTTTTATTTTGAAACTCTTTTTTTTTTTAAATATATCTGAGTAGCTTTTAACACCGCTGCTGAACACTTCGACAATTCGATATCAACTGAGTGAAAAATATTTTCTGTGTGGCTAAAGCGATGAAGTATAGACGAAAGATACTCTATCTATACTCATATAGACATGGAATAGCAACTACATTCATATAAACATTGTTTTGTTTTTGTAGTTAGTATATAGGGTAAAAGAAGGGATTGTTTGATAAAAAAAATTAGGATAATCGGCTTTTAAAAGAGCTTAGAACATGATTTTGATTTTATGTATCTTATTTCGGTTTGGGGTTGTTAACTTTGTATTATTATTTTAGATAAGATACTGTTTCTGATAAAGTAACTTTTTTATCGACTTCACTGTAAATGCATCTAGGGCGCAGTTGCAGAACATTTTTCAATGAACTTTTTTTTTTTGATTTTAGAAAATTGCATCACGTCATTTTTGTAGCTTTTTTCAGTGATGGATATTAGCCTGGAAAAAGATGCATTAGCTTTTAAAGGCACTGGGGTTGGGTTGTATAAAATGGATATACTTTATATTGAAGTTAAAAATGCTCGTATAACATCTGAAGAAGAAACACAACTCAATTTGAATATATTAAAGCTTTTAAATGTTTATTTGTTTGCAAAACTTTGAAGAGAAGCTTGATAAAAAAAAATATGCGATAAAAGTAAAGATGGTCAGGGTGAGATGAAGATATGGCAAGTTGGCTATTTTCAAATAAATACTCACTTAGTCATAGGTTAGGTTGGTATCAAACGATTTCCTACAACACAGAAACAAGTTTAATTTAAGTTGTTATTCAAATGATGTTTGCGTGTCACCAACTTATATTAAATATATGTAGGTAGGTACCTATTGCAAATTCCTGTTAATATTTTAATAGCTAAGTTTTAATTTTTGGTTTTATTTCTTTTGTGGTTTAATGGGTGCTAAAATGTTTTGGCATTTTTTTTTTTTTTTTTGATTTATTGACGCACTGTTTTGTGTAAAATACTAATAAAAAATATGATATCAGCTTATCTGTATAAAATACAAATGTTCAAATAAATTGTCCACACTGTGACCTGATATAACTACTTAAAACGTCGTCGCACCCATTTCTTCAAATTATGGTATTTGTGGACTTTTGGTCATAAAATAACGATACAATACAAAAATATTTTATTTTCCTCTAATAATTTAATGAACTTCAACTTCAAGTAAAGATACACTGCATTTTTGTGTTTAACTCTATAATATATAGTCTGTAAGAGCTAGCGACAAAAATACTTACGTCATTTGATAACGAAAATATAATTAGTCTTATTATCATCTCCCAGCACATGTGACAAATAATCTGGAAGTCTTCCAAGCCTCCGGTGGTGGGTGTGGCCACCACGCACCCTTAAAGGTGTTAAAAATTGTATGGGGGATATAATACAGGAACATTTTATCGCTGCAAACTAATAATGGGTTCTTATGTATAAGAACACAATACTAGCACATTTTACTATTGTAAAGGGGGTCTATCTAGTCCCGTTTATATAGAAGTTGTAATTTTCTAAATATAAAATATATTTAAATTTTTAGAAAATTGACCCTCCCGGCTGAATGGGGGTATACAGGGTTATTAGGATAAGGTGCACCAGACCCCCCTCCTTTGTTTTATGTTCCTATACAAGATTTCAATATCAGCTTGCAGTGAAAAAAAAAATGTCCCCATAATTTTTTTAACTTTAACAGTGCATGTTGGCCACACCCACCAACGAAGGGTTGGCAGACTTCCCGATTAATTATCACACGTGTTGGGAGATGATAATAAGATTAATTAGATACGTTATCACATGACGTAAGTATTTTTGTCGCTGGACGTCTATACATTTCAGGCAAAAGTGAATTGAATATTCAGATTGTCAAACCAGTATCACAATAACAGTGTAGATAGTAGATACATTCATATAACTAATTTAATAAAATAATAATAAATAAATATAAACTGTACCTGCTGTTTGACGGTTTTTCTTAATTTCGACTTTGGTTAACAGTTTTTGTTAATTTATTTTGAAAACCACTTGATAGATTATTATGAAATTTTGTCTGACGGTATAACTTAACTATTTCTCAAAACTTTAATAGGTGCTCTATTTTTACTTTGCTTTAAGGTTTTAATTAAATCTCCACGCTGTTGGTTTTCGAAAACGGCTCTAACGATTTTGATAAAATTTTACATAAGTTATAAGGCATCTAGATGGTTAAAGTCGACTTTTTCGTAACGGATCAACGGATCTTAAACAAATTAAATTCCTAAATGGTCTAAGAAGTCAAATGATAACCGCACATTTAACTTTTGTTAACATTTATTTGCAAAAAATCAATTACTTAGCTAAAGGAAAATTGTTAAGTTATTCAATATTTCGAAAAACACTTAATAAATTTTCTATAATTTTATTTTTGTGTAAAAATTGTTAGTTTCCTAAAATTGGCATACCTACCTACTCAATTCATTTTAAATATTTATAAAAATTGTTAAAAAAAAGAGATTTATTAAAAAGTGGATAAACGATTTCGGTAAAACAAAAATACTGTAAAATGCATTGTAATGATAGAGTAAGTCTGTGCAACCCCAGTAGTTTTTTTTTTTTGCAAATTTAATATTTTGAAAAGCGGTCGATGAATTTTTTTTTTTTAATTTTAGATTTATGTGAAAAATATTAATTCCTCAAAATAAGCATTACCGAAAAAGATTTTTATTTAAAAAATAAAATTGTTTATCAATTTTTTTAGAAACTTTCAAAATTAAATAAATGGGGTACCTACCATATTTACCAATTAATGGGGTAATTAATTTGCAAAGTTATTTTTTTGTTTAAAATAAAAATTAAAACAGACAACTTATTTTCAGAGATTAAAAAATGCAAACACACAAAAAAAAACCGTATTGCATAGGTAATTTAAAAAAGGCGAATTACATGAGATTTCTTAATTGGCGTATGGCTTAGTAGTGACCAGATATCGAAGATAGGGATGTACATATATTTATAAATGGAACACACTTCTTAGTCTCTACTCTACTTCAGGATTATTCAAGCGGTTTAAAAAAAAAACTAGAGTGCACTTAACATTTACCACTTGTAAGCCACTTGTATTGTAACTGATATCTTCCCACAACACAATTTTGTCATAAAACTGGATTTTTTTTGTGTCTAATATTTCAAGCACCATTGTTTGATTTGACTTGTTTATATATAGTTAAAGTAAATCTAACGTTTCTTTTTTTAGTAAGCTACTCAGCTACTCACATATAGCTGATAGTTCTTTGAAGCATGCGTTCTTGTCTAAATAGTTCATGGACTCTTATTACATAACCTGAAGTACAAATTTTCTTAGAAAGCCGGAGCCCTTAAAATAATCTCTATTTACAGAATATTTAGTCAAAGTTTATTTTTTTTTAAAGTTTAAATATAATATAGATATCTATATATTAGACAGAATTCTTTTGGATCCATCTTACGTGGTGTGAAACCTTAGCGTAACCATCGGGATTCCTGCTACCACATCCCATTACAACAAAACCAGCGACACCAACTAATTTTCCCTGATAAATAGCTGGACCACCAGAATCACCGTTACATGCTCCATTATTTTTCTCGTGAGCCAAACACAACAGAGAATCATCATTCAAGCCTTGTGTGACAAAACACCTTTTCTCACTGACCGCATTCAGGGTGTTGTATTGCAACTGCATTGGAATGTCACCATTGGTTGAAAGACGTCCCCATCCAGAAATCAGGACCTTAGCATCATGAGGGATTTCTTTGTTTTGCAAAGAGATCGCAGCAATTTTTTTGTTTAATGAGAGTGGTTTAGCCAAAGTCAAGACAGCCAGATCATTCAAGAAGTTGCCATAATTCTCATGAACCTTGATCTTAGAAACGGCAACTTTGACACCCCCAGTAAGACGATTAGTTGAACCAGCATAGATGGAAAATTGACTGGCTGGATATCTATGTATATGAAAAGACTTCAAAAAAAATGTTACAATATATTTAAAGTTAAATCGTACGGAGTAATTCCACTTTGTACAACACAATGGGCAGCAGTCAGAATGTATTTGTTAGAAATGATTGATCCACCACAAGTATGTTGATCATTCCGACGAAGGGAAATCTGATGTGGGAATTGTCCTTCAGCAGCATTTTTGCCTCCAACAATACGATGTTTATCGTCAGCTGAGGAGCTACCCGCAATGGAAATTGTCAAAAGAATGGCTACAATAAGTTTTGAAAACATTGCGATTAAATTATTAACTGGTGGTTTGTTCAGCTGGGAGTGACAATTTATAGTGAACGGTCTTCACGAGGGTCTACACTACTTTTGAAGATGATTTTTGTTATCTATTAGTAAAGTACTTTAATTGATTGCATCATTTATGTCTAGTTTACACTCGTTTTCGAGTACCCAGACATTGCATTAAAAGATTAATTTCTCGTTTTTTTTAAAGTGCGAATTCATATACGTTTAGTAAAGAACGCACTTGTTATAGTCTCTTTCAGAGTTCTACAGAAACCTTAACTTTGATTAGAGTTCTTTGTAAAGAATAACAATCAGAATCTTAGAACTTACTTAGATGATGGGTTGTTTAAGGGAAACGCGATTTCCACAATTTTGTTTCACATTGTTCTTCTTTTTGGAAGACCTTCACGTTAACTTGTTCACAATGTGGTTTTGCTGCGTTGATCTCAAAATGGATGTCGAAGATCATCTATCAGCAGGATATCTTGCTTCATTGTTCTAAGCCTTGCTTATACTTAATACCTACTAATTCAAGTAAAATATCCAGATGAGGTGGAAGTTGCTATATTAAAAACATTTTACGTCCAAAGAGAAGTTAGAAAAAAAGGTGTGTTGCAAAGTATTGATACGATTAAATCATAAAATTATAAAAAACCATATTATTGAGATCGTATAAAACTTGTTTTGCGTCAAAACAAGTTCTATAAATTTCATATTTTCAATTTTTTTCAAAATCGGTATTATTCAATATCATTTTGACATCTAAAACTTGAAATTTTAAAACAAGTTTTGAATAAAACAAGAATTTCATAGAATTGGAAAAAGTTGGTTTTGTGATTTCCAAAACATATTTTGTAACATTTTTGTATTATTGATCACCGCAAGATTTGTAAATAATAATTAAAATATATAAACGATATGGCGCGTAATTAATTTTTATTTTTCTGAGAGCAAGAAAACGACATTCTTTAGTCAGAGAATGAAAAAATGGCTTCCTGAGAAAGGGGCTTAAATGCGAAAAACTATACACTTCGGTGTTTGTTCTGCCGTATAGCAACGCAACGATACCTGCTATAATATCTATCGATGGTTTAAGTTCGAAATAGTGATTTGTTTGATCAGTATCTTATGTTAATATTAGGTTGATGGATTATTCAAGCCTACCGTTACTATTAAGACATGCGGGCTTGATTAAACCTCGCGAGCACAAACATTAACTTTTGCTGCTATTATGTTGTATAATATTTGCATAAGTGAACAGAAAATTGATTTGGAGGCAGAGCTGGCTTATCCAATTAATGAGAAAGAACAAAGTCGTAACACCTACACGTATCATGAAAACAGTTCAAGGTGAGAATCTGCAACATTTCCTCAAGTAAGCTGCACTTACCTAAGGACAAACTTGCATACTGTTATAAAAGATCATACACAGTGTTATTAAATGAATATTTCTTTATTCATATTTCCTCTGTTAACTCTCGCGTTATTTTTGTATCTTACCTGTATTCATAATGCACATACAATTTTGTTTAAATGCAGAAAATAGCATGCGGGAGATCATAATGTATTCGTTTTGTTAGCAAACATTGTTTAAATTAACTTCTTAAATGTCGTATTTTAATCTTCATCGCAAATAAAAGAATAACGAACAAAAATATATACTGGAAAGTATCAAAATTTGTTTAGTTTTCCAGAACACGAAATCAATTTGAAAACGTAAACTTGTTTCATTTTCAAAAGTCAATAATAATTAATTATAAAAGCAAGTTTTGAAATTTTGTGACAGATTTGTAAACAAAACAAGTTCTAAAGAAAACTTGTTTTGCTTCGAGTTTTATGAAATGTGAATAATATGTCTGAAAATATAAATAAAAAAAAACGTTTTATTTGAAGTTTTTTTTTGATTTATGACAATCTATACTCTCTGTTCATTTTTAAGTTGATTATTGGGCCTCCAAACACCAGACTAATTCACCCGGGGTGAAAACCTAGGATAGGGAAGTGAAGTGGGCCGACTAAAATCTTCTAGAAAACCGGTTTTCCCCCGGATGGATTAGTCTCGTGTGGGGAGGCCCAAAATCCAAAAATTTATATAAACAGAGACATTCATAATTCAACCTTTTAAGTAATTTTGTATTTGTTTTAGTTGATTTAAATACAAAAAAAAACTTACGGATTTATTGTCAACTTATTCCAAAATAAGATTTTTTTGGTAAAGTGTATAACCATGTTTGATTTTCATTATTATGTACTTTTATATATTTCATAGTAAAAGAATTGTCAATCAGGCAAACAGCAGCTTAATCTTATCTTTTAATTTAAAAATCTATTGAAATAAAGAATGGTATCTATCTATCTATCTACTCTGTTCATTTGGTATGTGTACCACAGTGCACAGACAACATAGATTTGGCATTTTGAACCTGCTTATAATGTAGACTGGAACAAATTTTATTTTTACGTGTGCTTGTTGTCACCCTGTTGAATAAAAAGATGACCCACTTCCCCACTAACCTTCAAAAGAAGCTGTTTTTAAGCTTTAAAATCATTGGAGCACAGTATTATGAGGTATCTCTTATTATTCTCTTGGTGTCTCTTATATTTAAGTTCTATAGTCTAGTTTATATTTGCATTATTGCATTTGAACAATTGCACATGTCATACCAGTCACACTTTTTCTCATCACGTCAAATCAAACGTCATACCACTCTAAAAATGTCGGTCTAGCTTTGCCTCCACCCACAATCACCCCTATGTATACAAACATATCTGCAAACGTGCATTCTACGCCATAAGTGTGGGTACATTCACTCTCGTCAAGGATGTGAATTTATGGTTTTGGTCAATTAAAACGATGTTGAGTGTTGGTTGACGTGCTCTCCATCTCTCCCAACGAGCATGAGAAGAACTTGGAATCTCTCAAAGACCATTAACAAACCGATATGAGGGAATGTGGATGAGGAGCATTTCGAAATATGTATACCTGCATATATGTATACATATGAACATATTTTTGTCCTTTGGATTGTACACTTTTATCAAATGTTTGTAATCAAGGTCGTTCGAAGGATTGTGCTCAAGGTTGGAGTGTGCACGGCGCAGATGAGAATTGTGTGAAATGAGTGTGAGAGTACACAATTGGTTCGGTCTCGGTGTGTGCTGCTTTTAACCTTTCTGTAGTTCCGGTGTGTGACATTGAACTTATGTTACTTCATCCTCAAGGTAAGTTATTTTTAGAATGCTCTGAAGGATTCGTGACGCCATCCATTTAGAGTAGGTATATATAGATAATTACATTAAAATTCCCGATGGCATCATGTGTTTTGAAGTTTTTTTATGATTATTTGGATTTGGGACTGCTATTAAAGAAGTTTATTTCATTTCTGGTATAAGAAATCTTCTCTAACAAGGACGGATTTATGATTAAAGATATTATGTACATACATATGTATGTATATGAAATAATTCTAAGGTTACACATTACCATTATTTTCGCCATCGCCATAAATTATACCAACATGAATATCATTTTTTTGTATTGCATAATTTTAGGCTAGCTTAATGAAATATTTTTTTTTCAAAATTCTACAGTAGAATCCATAAAATAATTATTTTTCTCTTCTATAATAACAAAAATATGTTAAAAAATTGTATCGTTTAATGCACTGGTTTTTGTTGTCAAAATGAAGCAATACTTTTCTAAGGGGTTTTGGTATACTGAAGCCAAATACGAAGTCAGAAATATTCTATCATCTCACGTTTTTGAATTCTGTGGTCAGATGAGTAAATGTCACTTTCGGAAATTTAACGGGATTTTTCTTTAAATTGGTAAGACTAATGATTTGAGAAAACAATTTTTTGATTTTTTATAACATTCTGGACTTTAAATAAAAGCTCCTTCGTAAAATTTCAAAAAGTGACTTATAACATTTAACCATCTGACCACAGAATTATTTCCGTTGGAAAATTGTAAAAATGCAGTTTGATTTCAAAATTCAAAATACCAGAAAGAGAGATCGTTGAAACTGTTCGATGTTCTTCTTTGATTTAATTTCATGAAAAAATCCACCACCCAATATCATTTTTACTTCCGATTATAGGTCCTATTACAAGTTATGCATTCGTACAAACAAAAGTTTTGAGATAACTTAGTTTGCGGCTCCAACGATTTTTTTCAAAAAAATTAGAGATGATTTTTGTCTGATTGTCTTTTATCAACTTGCGTAAGTAATATGTTTTTTGTTCCATAGAACCGTTACTTTTTCTTGAGCTATATTGTGAACGGGTTAGTTAAGTTTATCAAATTTCAATACCAAAATTTTTCAAAAGTGATTAGTTTTAATTTTTATTAATTCCTTAATTTTTTTTTTGCAAATTCAAGGTTTTGAAAACTGAAACAAATTTAGTTTTTGTACATTAAATGCAAACTTTTTACTATTTAGCACAAACTTATAAGCACTTCAAATCGGCGTAGGTACTTTAAATTTGAAAAACAAAAAAAAAACTTATAAATTATTAAAAGTAAACAACGATTTATTTAAAAACCGCTCTAACGATTTTTGAATTATTTTTTTTTTTTTTTGTAATCTGATATGCAACAAATTTTGTTGCATACTTTTATTTTGACTTGAATCCTTGTTAAAAATTTTTAGGACTTTTAATAAAAATTTATACGATTTTTTTCATATTTTTCATTTATTTAAAAAAAAAAAGTATTAAATATAGCCAAAATAGTAAGTTTGTGCGACCCAGTCGTGACCTTTATTTTTTCTACCGAAATTCACTGCCTAACGTCGGTGCAGAATAAAATATAAAAATAAAATACCGATAAATTGTATCATTTTCTTAGAAACTCTAACAAAACTAAATTAAATAAATAAACAACTGTTTGGTTAGTCAAATCTTTTTATCATTATCTACTTACAATAATATTTTAAAGGAGTATTTAAAATATGTTTCAAAAAATTACTTTCTTATGCGATTTGAAAATATACGATTATGTATGAAAAAAACATTATTGATTTGAAGAAATATTTTTAATCACTACAAAGATTTTCAAAATATTGTAGGAACTCAAGAAATCTGATTTAAAAAAAAAACTTTTGTCATTAATATTGTTCTATGTATATAGAGAATGATAGTATTCAACTGTAATTATAAAAATCTATTTTATGTTTCAAACATAAGATATCTTTCTCATCTTCTATGTTGTATAATGTTTCATTTCGGAACTTTCAATACGGACGATTAATTTATTATGTTAAAGTCAATTTATTTTTACAGCTAAGAGATAGAAAGTGTAATTAATTAAATTAACTCATTACACAGTTCGATTTATTTATACTTTGCACCAACCAACGATACCATCTTGTCCACCCACAATGTTTTCATTTGCTCCTCAATCGAATTATTAAATAATATTTTACAATACTTACTTTCCTTTTTAAATAAACAGATTGTCACCAATTGGTTTGGTGTATTTTTAAAATTATAAATAAAATGCAAACCTGATGGGTCGTACGAACTTGATCTTTTTGTCAACTATGGACTTAGACAATTGTTGATGAAATCATCCAATTCAATGAAAGATATCATTATACCGGTATTGGCTATCGATTCGTGCATTGCGTAGCATTAAATGTTGAAGAATTATAAAATCAAAATAATTATGTAATAATAAAAGATATTCAACGAGATTATTTTTTCAGAAAAGTATTATCATTCCTTCAATTAAGCTTGTCCAAGCTAGCAAGGCAGGAGTTTGCAGCCATGATAATATACTACTAGATACTCGGTCATGTCTTAAAATTCTTAAAAAAATTCACATCTGGTCTGGTAAAGTAAGATTACAGCACGATAGCAAATGATCACGCCGATATCCTATGAACTGGTAAAAAGTTCTTCCATCTTTCTACATTTCTTTTTTCGTAAGTTTTCTATTACTTATTAATTCTAAATCTATAATAAAATGATGACAAGAATTTGAATAAAAGTTATATTAATACAAAAATCATATAACCTTAATCCCTTGATGAGCATTGAATCATAATTCAAAACCACCATCAGTACCAAAAGATTTAATATTCCCAAAAGAGCTAAACTGACACCGAACAACATATCGAACTTTCAACCTTTTCGATTCCCAACAAAGTCCCAAAAAAAAAAATGTAACACTCACTAAATCCCCAAACTATATCCAAACCAAAAGAAACCTTCAACTATACTGTATATAGGTATACCCTCATCGTCGTCATCAATAATAACCATCACTTTTATAGCCATCACTACGATATAAGTTACCAATGGTAGCTTATACCAACAGCAATCTCCATCCTCACCATCAACGCTTTGGTCTTGGTCGAAGCGTTTGTTCTTCATCAACTGAATGTGAATGAATCGCATGCCGAAGAAGCAAAATAATTTTCAGTTGAGATTCGTCGGTCGAACACAACGGATGGGTAAAATAAATATCTCTTGAATACAACCAAAGTTTAAGTAAAAAAAAATGTCTGCATATAAGTGCCAACTATAATATTGGTCAAAAGAAAAGTATTGATTAAAATCTAATTAATTCAACCCATCGTGTGATTATAGCTATTTTGCATTCGTAACGTGGTTCTTTTTGAAATTGACATAGTGCAAGGTATTAAGTGGCACAAAACGCATTCATATTCACATTAAGATAGGTTCGGTCAGTGATTTCTTCGTACATACAAGAAGATACAGTTTATTAACCTAAAAGTTGTTATTGCCTTCTTTAAGTAAACCTTCCTTATTTGTGTCACCATTGAAGTATTTAAATTGTTGTGATTTTTTTCTTTAATTCTTGTCTCAGAAACCGGTCGTTCTTGAGTGTCAACCAAATTAATCTTTAGATAGTTCCAGTACAGACAGGTTGAAAAAAAGGTAAGATAGTTTACAACCACCATTCCCTCACAATGCAATTATATTGTTATGACTGCAATAAATATATAGTTTAAGCCCTTCCCAACCACCCACATAACTACAACAACCACAAAGAACCCATTGGGTCAAGGTTAAGGTTAAGTGCTAACGATTTTGTATCAACCGCATAAACCCATTTTCAACCCTTTCTATCAAAACCTCGGTATGAAGATTTGCAATTTTTGATTTTTTTCTACATTTTTTAGCTTGTGTTACATATGTACGTACATATGGACTTGAGCAATGTTTATTTTGGCAGAAAGCCATGCAGACATAAAGGCCATGGTGAATTGCAGTTGGCAATGAAAGTTTTGTTTGCTTTATTTTTCAGTTTTCTCTCCTAATAGAGGGAGAGAGAGAGGAAAGTAGTCGCTCGTTTACTTTCTCTTAAAGGATTTTTAAAAAAGGATAAAGTGAAAGCTTACCAAATGGGGAACTTGTTTTCTCTTAAAAATGCATGCAATTTTTTGTTTAATAAAACTTTTTTGGACATTGGAAAACTTTACGAAACAATAACTGCATGTCAATCTTTAAATAACATAGGTAAGGTAATAAATCTAGAACGCTTTGACAACGAAATAACCTTGATTAGTGCAGGCTTTAAGAATTACAAAGAGGTTATCTGCATGTATGTATTTAGTTATTATATGCCAAAGTCCAATGATATTGCGCGGAATGCAATGAATTTTAATTACTGGATTTCCCTCAATTACATATTGGAAGAATTCGAAAACAAACTATTTGATTCAACACAACAAAATTAGATAAATTCTAGATGTTTGTAGATATTTAAAAAATGGTCTGTGATGCGATATAACAATTTAAAACAAACTCTGGACAAACTGTATTTCATGTTAAGTTACATTTTTACCTTATACCTATAATAGATGTTTGATTTAATTATGGCAATTACTGTGCTTATTATGCATGGTTGAATATAAATATTGCACGACACTTTGTTATACATATAGGTATAACTAACTGATTATAATGCATTTTAAGTATTGAATTATGCAAACAATTTAAAACTATACGGATGACTCATATGTTTACTGTATTAATTTCATTGTTGAATTTCCTGAATAAATTAAAATGTATTTAGCAAAATCATTTGGAATAAACCATTTTGTTTTGACTATTTGACTTTTTTATTAGTTATAGGTACTTAATTATTTGTTTGGATACAAAAATAAAAAAAAGATTGAAAAGCCAGGACTTAGAAGTCAGTTTGTTTGCAAATTTATGAACTTATATCAATTTTGAGTCAAAGTCTATTCACTGTGTTCAATTCAGTGTAAATGCTTCACTCACTGTATGATAATTCATCGAAATGACTGTACACGATATGAATAATTATTTTACCTACACAATTCGCTGTAAACTATACAATTCACAGTATACAATTCACTGTGATGAACAATTTACTGTGGTTGAAATTCCTAAGTATATACGTCGCGTCGGTCAGTCTGTCTGTGTGTATAAGCACCTGCAGCCTTAAGTTAAGGGATTTCCTTCAAACTTGATACCAAGTTGTGTCTGTAAGATAACATAAAAGAGTTGGAACAGTCGTTATGAAAAAAACTAAGTTTTTTCAAGAAAATACTTTAATCGGTAACAGTTTTTACTTGCGATAATAATTCGTGTAAGAACATGACATAACGATGATTTAGAGAAGACGAAATAAGTGCGTCCGGAAATTATGTGTGCCTGTCACTCTGCTTAAAATTTGGTACATATAGGGTTTGTTGAAGTTCCTTAGAAGAGAAATTGATATTTTTTTTTTAACTCAAAAAATAACGGTACTTGCCATATAACTTTATAATAAAGAAGCTTAATTTTCCCAAAAATGTCTCCAACGTTTCTTTTCAAAATAATTAGAAATGGTTTTTAGCTAATTGTCTTTTGTTCCGTGTTCAGTTAGGTATTTTTTTAGCTATCTCTTGAACGGGTTGATTGATTTTAACCCAAAAAATTTTTTTAGAAAGATCTAAACGATTTAATAAAACTTCAATTCCAACATTTTGCAGAAGTGGTTGATTTTAGTTAAATTTAAATTCAAATTCGTTAAAAAAAAACTTTTTTTATAAAAAAAATTATTAAGTAAGTAAAGTAAGTAAATAATTCATTTATTGAATCGATGATTTGATACATTGGTTAACAATTTAATGAATTTTAAGCTATTGCATTGCGGTCACCTCTGTTTCATTAAGTAAACATCGATTTATTTAAAACCCGCTCTAACGATTTTAGAATTATTTTTATGGTAAACTTATATTCGGGCAACAAAATTTTCTGCATACTTTGATTTTTTCTTGAATCTATGTAAAAAGGTAGTTTTAGCTTTTGTTCGTATTTCTCATTTATTCTATAAGAAAAAAATATTAAATATTATTAAATTTATTTTTGCTAGATTTTATTTTATTTTTATTGCGACTTTGCTACTAGAGCAAGTTCGTGCGACCCAGTCGTGCAGTTTATTTATTTTAATATTGAGTTTTTCGTTAAATATTTAACGAAACTAAACTAAATTTTATTTCTGAAACAGTCGAATAATAATTTCGTGCTCTTTCTTTTCATATCATAAAAAAAAAGTCTGTAAATTTAATTTAATTCAATAAGTAAATTTTCAAAAAAAAAAGTTTTTAAAAAACCGATTGTAGGTTGACTTGAGACAAGAAAAAAATTGTATTGGAGGGGTGATCTTCTTCCCCTTATTTAGGTGGAAGGGGTAATTTTCAAAAAAAAAAAAAACATTACTTACAACAGAAAAGTATAATTGCAATATAATTATGTATAAAATTTAATGGAATATCTCGATTTTTTCGAAAAGTTTGCATGTTGTCAGAAATATATTACAAAAGTTATCTATTTTCTTTGTATTTTTTTCATATTAAATTAATTGAAATAATTTAGGCAATTATTTCAAAGAAAATGATTGGATGGAAGGTTACAAGATTCAAGAGAAGTACGTTGGTAAAATTGAAATTAATCTACGATTAGTTAGGAAAATGAGATAGGAGTTGAAAGGAAATACTAAACCACAGTTCATTTGAATGTTTACATTTTAAATTCTGCTACTTGATTCCTACTGAGTTTTTCGTTTTTCGAAAAACGATCGTATTACGATCATTATACGATTGGTTTTACGAAAAAAGATCGTATTACGATCATAAAACGATCGTTCGTGGCTTAAAAAAAGAATCTTTTAACTTCACAGTACCCCTTATAATGTACCTATCTCCTGCGGTTTGACCATATAAAGAATGATCTTTTATCGTCATTGTTTAATTAATAACAGATAACAATCTTTCTGTCCTCCGCTATGTTTGCCATTGTTCGTTTTAAACACTTATTGTCGAGTACCTATCCTCTTGTAAGTATAGGTAAAGGACAAGCAAAGTTCGACTAATCAATGTAACTTGCCGTCTTGTGTAGGCCCTTGGATAACACCTTTCTCAAAAGAAACCCGCGAATCATGATGCATAAAATAAAAAAAGTTATTGAAAACCAAAAGTAACTTTCACTTAACAAGCTTTTTTAAGTAAATTTGAAGTTTTATATCGTCTACACTTCGGTGAGTCAGATAAAAAAAAATATGTGTCACCACAAAAAACTATTCTTGGTAACAATTAATCATAAAAACCTGATGGTTGTTTACCTCTTGTTCATCAAACCATAAACAATCAATATTACATATACCTATAGTTGATCTAAAATTAATAAAAAAATGCTATTTTGCATGTGCCGGCACGGCACTATAAACACTGCTTTTGACGTGTGCCCTTTTTTCAGCATTCACGTTCTTATACATAGAATTGGTATACGGTATACCATTTATTGTTAAATGTGCAGGTGTCCGCTTGATACGGGCTTTTGTTGACAAAGAAAACTCTATAAAAATATATGTATCAAGTTATTTAAATCTAAAAGATACAAACAAACAATTATAGTAGAAAGCAAAATTATAAACTTCCCGCTCTATTGCGCTACTGTTTGCGCGTGAACACGATCGCCTGAACGTGAAATTGGCGATTTCCTCTTTGGTTACATTAAAGCTCGTTCCGAATGCTTCATACGGGCGTTAACCTAGTAACCTAGAATAATATACGGCTAACAATAAAGAAAACACAAACGACAACATCTTGAAATTAAACTGGTTTATAGTAATTTTGTGTTGACAGTATAATCTGAATGATAGAAAAGTAGTTTTATCTTTAAAGATGGATTCCCGTCCGTCTTTAATTATGATGGCTTTTAAAAATAAAAAATAAAAAAAATATGGAAAAAGAGAGAAAATTAAATAGAAAAATTTAACAACATAATCTTGAATTGCGCTTAAAAAGCGGTAACTAATTTTCCGGTTATTTAATTCGTCTTAATCAAAATGCTTAACTTAAATTAGATTCACAAGGATTTTTTTTTATTATTTTGTTCTTTGTGTTTTAAGATTCGGTTTAATGAAAATGGAATGATCGATGTGAGGGAAATATTAAATGGATAGTTTCCGACGAGTGACGACAATGTATAAATAAATGTTTGAGGTGTGATAGAATTTATAAAGAATAGCTTAGGTCTTACGTAACCTGGGTGCTAATTTGACACTGATGTACATACTTATTTTGAATTAAAACAAAAACTGTTTATGGATTTGTTTTTTTTTATTAGTATCTACATAAGTATAGCTAAAAGAAGGTCGAGTTAAGCGCCAATTCTATTTGATTGGTTTTATTAACGGAATGGTCAGCAGGTTACTAATTCGATAATTTTGGTTAATATATAATAATACAACATTTATAAGTTTTGATTAAGAAGAAGATAAGTTTTACTTTTCAAAACGTAATGAAGTGAGTAGATAGATATATGTAGTTCAATGAAAACTTTTTTGTTAACCTTGGAAGAAACAATTGATCTTGCGACAACGCATGATATTTACTAGTTTTCTTGAGCTAAATGTGTGCGTTCCAAGGATGTACAGATTTATAATGACTCCATCAGCAAAATAATTCTGATTTGTCACTTAACACGCTCCCAAGGGGTTATGACAACCCTTACAATGTTTTATTTAACACAGCGCGGGCGTTTAGGAAATACGAAGAGAGCGGAGGAGAAATGTACATTGACCTTGAATGCCTGGGCATCATATAGTGATGGGGAAAAATCGAGTGAGGTAAAGCATTCCACATTCGAGTAGTTTGATTGCGAGTTTAATTGTCCTCAAGAAACTTTTAAAAACAATGCGTTACTATAGGAAATGGTACGATGTTTGTTTATGTTTATTAACAAAATTCAATTGAAGAAATCTTATCTTTTGTTTTTCTCAAAGTCAAACTAATTATCTAGAACTGATAATTTTTAATTATTACCTCACGGAAGTTTTCACTTTAAAATTATTCCATTTATTGCAAGATTTCAGATCCGATGGACGCTACTTTTATAGCGTTTTTCATTTGGTAGTTCGGAGTCGTTCGGAACTACTCCACACGATTCTGTTTACGTTCATTTGGCACTAAATGACAGTTCGAGTTCTGAAAAGAGGAGAAACTCGATTCCGGACTTGAAGTCAGAATCAAAAACAGAATTACGAATACTTGCACGCAGATTTAAATATTCAAATCGTGAATTGTCTTTATTTTGTTATTTGTTTTCGAAGAGTGATAGAAATATTTTGCTTCTTGGAATAAATATGTTATAAAGCCAATATAGAACATAAATGGATACCTCTCATATTTTAAGCTAAATAAATAACTTGTTATCACCCCTAATTACCGACATTTTCCTCAAATAAAAAAAAAGAATTATTCGATGTTTCACACACACAATGATATGCAAATTATATAATCACAAAAGTATCTTTGCGTGTTCATTTGGTGTCCAGAATCGGACAGTTCTGCTTATCGATTCCGAACTACCAAATGAAAACGCTATTAAATCAAATAAAATATAAACAACTTTACTAAAAGAAAGTACAGTATTTTGTCTATACAAAGTACTTAATGACGAAATATTTTACTGAAATTAGACCATTTGCCGAATATTTTTTCTATGCAACAGAATACCGATTTAATTGCATGATTAAAATTAAGTATTATTCTAGTAGTATATTAAAAAAAAATGTACTAAATTTCACCGAGTAACGGAACGTTCCATATAATAATGTTGGAATCCTTTAGCCGGTCCAACACTTAAAATTTAGTATTAACCTCACACGGTCAATCGGTTGACATCAAGTTTCGTGTACTTGTAGATTGACGTTTCCCTTAAGCGAACCTTACACGGTCAGTCAGAGGACGTCATCCATCTACACATATAATCAGTCATCAGGCAAAATCAAAAGGATTTTGATTTTTCTTCAAACAAACGCACACAAAAGATTTATTTTTACAAACACTATATTACAGATTGATGTCAAATGACTGACCGTATAAAGGTCGCTTTAAGCAAATTTTGCACGGTCAGTCAAAAGACATCAGTCATCGTTCACATATAATCTGTCATCAGGCAAAATCAAAAGTGTTTTGATTTTTCGTCAAACAAATGCACGCATACAGCCTTGTTTTACAAACACTATATTATAGATTGATATCAAATGAATGACCGTGTAAAGTTCGCTTTACACGATCAATCGTTTTCACATTTTAAATTTAGTTTGTTCATAAGCGTTTTAAATTAACGAAAAGTCTTCGGTCTCTTTCTCTTGCGTAATAAATGTATCAAAAACGCCCTTACACACATCAGTCTGTTTGATCAGTCATTAGGCAAAATCAAAAGTGGTTGGATCTTCGTTAGTCAAATTTAAGAGAATATATAATAATGTGCCACATGCAGTTCAATTTTCACGAACATATATGCATATGATTGAATCCGTCAATTGATCGTGTAAGGGTCGCTTTATGGACGAGGAATGGTGAAATGGAAGAGCTTAGAATACATGGAGAAAACGAAAGGTGGTGTGGTAAAGGAGTTGCTATTAAAAGAGTATGGCAAGGTAGAGTGAGTAAAGACAAATTCTTTCTGCGTCTTATCACATCGACGCGTGCTAATATTAGTTTTATCCGCGGGGTTTCTATATTCAAGATCCAACTCACTCCGGTGATCGATAAGCCATCACGATTCCAACCAGGATGGACCGCGGTAGCAGACAAAAATAATTCGCAACGAACTTTATATAGTAAATATCAGAAAATTACACCTTTCCTTAATTAATATAATTATTTTATTAGACCTCGAATTTTTGTACAATTTTTAAAGATAACACTTTCCTTTTTTATGCAAGGAAAGCATGTTCTTTAATCCATTCGTAATGGAAAGCAACCTTAGCATAACCATCAGGGTTTGTAGTTCCACAGCTTGGCACAACAAAACCAGCAACACCCACCAATTTACCGTTATATGCAGCTGGGCCACCTGAATCACCACTGCATGCACCATTTTCGGCTTCATGACCCAAACACAAAATTGAGTCGGCATACATTCCAATTTTAACTAAGCAATTCAATTTACTGATTGCTTTTAATGTGTTGTATTGCAGTTTAATTGGGACATTTTCGTCATCGGTGTGCTTAAGGCCCCATCCAGAAATTACAACATCAGATCCTGAAGGAACTTCTTCTGTAGCCAATTCGATAGGTTGAATCTTTGATGAATAAGTCAAGGGTTTAACGAGTTCTAATACAGCAACATCGCTCAAATCATCAATACCGTAATTTTCGTGTACGGTAATAGATTCGATCCTTACGATTACTCCACCATGGAGTCGATCGTTGGAACCAGCTCGGATGGAAAAGTACTCAACGGGAAGACTATTAAGTAAAAAATATAATTTAATTTAATGTGTTGAGAATTTCGCTGAATTTTTACTTACACAGATTCAGATTCGACTACACAATGGGCAGCGGTCAAAATGAACTTCTCAGAAATGATAGATCCACCACAAATGTGTGATCCCATCATGCGCAATGACACTTGGTAAGGGAACTGGTCTCCTTGGGCAGCTGCGCCGCCTACAATACGTCCAGTGGGCGTAGCACTTTGAACGGCGGCCACTAATAGGGCACAGCACACGAAAATCGAACCAACTTTGAACGACATAATTGTTGAGAGAAGAATGATTTCGATTCCGTTTGCCATGGGCATTTTTATAGCTAACCCATCTAAAGAAAATTGATTTATCTTATCTATGGCACAAGCGTTTTAGAACTCATATTAGAGCTCGGAAGATTATCCACAGTTCTAGATAATTCTAAAGTTAACCAATACGATTAAAATTGCAAGAAAACAAAACTGATTAAAATATTAGAAATTAGTATTTGATTGATCGAGTCTGGTCAACGGAGATAACTTAATTATTTATTTGTATCTATTGTTTGCTTATCATTAATTTTCGGGTTCAAATTCCCAAGTAATCTTTGAGTATCGGTTTAAATAATAATTTGACTCGTGGATTGTTAGAGTTGATTTTATCATTACCGAACAATTTTTCAAAATAGACACTTTGAAAAATGCTAAAATGTTTTCTATGCGAGAAATATTCTTCCTTTGATTTATATTATGTAAAATGTAGTGCTATCATTTATCTTTTTTAGATATATGCTTATAGATGTATTCAACTTTGTATATGAACTTGAACTTAAGAGGAAAATACCGTATTTTCGGATGTACCTCCCTCCTCTCGTTTTTTATAATAGGTAAACAAAAGTTGAATAGAGGGAATTAAAGCATAGAGTTGAATACTGAAGTATATATTTTGAGCCCATTTACTTAATTTTTTTTTTTTCTAAAAGTGGAAATTTTCAAAACACACATGACTATATTCTGTATAAATCTATATTAAAAAGACCAACAAATGATTTTGTTTCTTAATCTAAAATCGCATTGGAAGAAGTTAAAAAAATTATTACTATCCCATCATCAACAAACTGAGCTTAAAAATTTAAGATTCGCTTGCTCAGGTGAGCTTTTAAAAATAAATTAACTTTCGTCTCTAAAAAAATATACATATTATGTATAAACAATTCGTTTCTTCAATGATGACGGCAGCGAAGGTGAAATGGAACAATATTTTAATTGTTAGCAGCCAAAAGATATTAAAAATGCAATAAAATGTTACTATAATAGGTATATGTGTTCCTTCTTTCTTACCTGCCTATAATTCTATGTCTTCAACATTTTTGTAGACAATACGGTCTTGAACATTCGTTTTAGTCATCAGAGATAGCATCCTAAATATTAATTGATGACATTGCATACTCGAAAAGGAATAATAAAATCCTGCCTAAATTATTGTAGATATTACATTTTTCCTGCCGAATCAATTCATATAGGTAAACACTATACATATACATATATTTCCTTTTTTTTTTTTTTTGATTAAATAGAAAATAAGATAATGAAAAGCATTTGATTAATATTATCATGATGATACGAGAAGTAAATTATTAAGTTAAATATATTTTTTTACAATACAGTAGCAGTTTATGTCTGAGTCATAGTCAAATAGAATTTGCCTTATCATTTTCAATTGCCCTATATGGCAAAAATTATTGGTTTCGTTAAAAATATCGAGGCACAAACTGTAAATATATCCTGTAGAAAGATTTTTTTTAAAGAATTATTTCCTAATTTATTAATAAGGAAACACCTTGTACTCGTAAAATGAACACCTATGTGTATCTATTTTTGCTTGCGGGGTATCTACTATACGCAAGATATGCATTCGTAAAAGAAAAAGTTTTAAGATGCAATCAAACATGACATTACGATTATATAGAGAAGACGAAAAAAGTGGTCCAAAAATAACGATATGACTTCCACATAAACGTTTTCTATGGTTCCATTTTTTCGACGAAGAAGCTTACTAACGGTTTCTGTCATAGAACAGTACTTTTTTGATATCTTTTAAACGACTGCACCGATATCGAAGAAAATTTAATATTCTTTAGGTTCTTTCTACTAATATAACTGCAATCAAAAGTTTCGGAAAAAAAATTTGTCTGGAAAAGTTTTGTTTTTAATTGTATTTTTCTCCAACGTGATATTTTTCATCAGAAAAAACTATTTCGAAAAATGTTGTCAAACTGTATTTACTCCTCATATAGGAATGTTTTATTTTGCACCGACTTTTTTTGTACACTGCTCACCGACCTTGACAAAATTTGATATCATGCTATATATTTAACTATACAAAAGCAAATTTTACCCAGTCGTAAATTTTATTAAGTTATTTTATGCTTTTCCACATACTTTAAAGAATTTTTCTTTATAGTAACCTCATAGAGCTAGTTCATGCAACGCAGTCGTTGGTATAAAAACATTGTCTTATATTAAAAAAATGACAACGAAAAGTTTATATTAAACGATAGCGGTAGGTACTCTTATTACTGAATTATTTTTTTTTAATTAATTCACCTGTCTTTTTAGACGTTTATCGACAAATTTGTAAACCGATAAGATTTCCTAAACGAGTTACAGATAAAACAAAATATTTTCAAAGTACCTACAATTACGTTGCTTTTGATTTCAACCGGGTAATACCCATCTCAACGATAACTAAATTTGGCGGATATACTTGATTCTATGCATCGCGACATTGCGTATAATATTCTGCAAATGTGTTGCTAAATTTTGTTTGTAAAAAATAAAACGAAGCATAACTAGCGGGTTTTAAAAATTTTAAAAATTCAGCCGGAAGAGCAAAGATTTCTTTGTAGCTATGTTATTAATGATTTGTAAAACTTAAATACTAAAAAAAAACTCTGCAATTCGTATTTTATACTGATTATTTTAACCGTAGCAATAATTTTATTCTTGTGAGTAAACTCTAAAATTACCAACAGATCCATTATTTCAGTAATTGTAAATTTATTAGAATCAAAATTCAAGTTAATCACTATAAGAAGTTGTATAAGCACAAAATAAAACTTAAGTAGTTTACAACACATGCGATTAATTTGATGCGATGACAGTATCGTTGACATTTTTAATGACTTTAATAAATTTATCACTATGTGTAAATACAATTTATGTGTTTCTATGTTCAACTTTATTTTAAATAATATGAACAAATTATGGAAGAATTTATAGGTATGTAGAAACAAATTTTTTGCTGATATTTGCTGGAAAATAAAACCCTCAGCTAAAACTCTGCTACTTAACTAAGGTTTAGCTGTATTGCAAAGTGAGTTAAAAACTTGAACCAAGAGTTAAAAACTTGAACTCAGCTTGTACTTGAGAAAAAAAAACCTATTAAAAGAGTAAAAGCTTGTTTAATGTGTTACAAGTTACAAATTTTTCATCTTATTTCAAAAATTAAAAATTGGTCTTAATTTGAATTGCTACTCTCCGAAAACTAAGTGTTAAAATAAAACAGCAACAAAGTATTTATGCAAGAACAATATGAGATTTGTATCACTTTCACAGCGGAATGCTCAAACATTTACTTAAGGAATTCCTCAGTTCACATTAATAAGCCGAAACTTAAGCAAACGTTTTGGTATCCTTCACTTAAGCATTGTATATATATTTCCATAGTACCATAGAATAATAAATAGAACATCAACTCAGGAGGCTCCACCCACAAAATTGCAAATCTATTGATACGTCAAAATTATTAGGGGTATTCACGATTGTACAAACAATTGAAAAATCTACATGTACCCCCTTTCCCGTATCTACAACAAATGTTGTTGTCATAGATATATTTAAATTTAATCTCAAGTCAATAATGGAATTTAATTCAGAAGTTGTTAAATTGGCAGGTAAACATAATAATTTTGATTTCTCCAATAACCTAGCTGTCATTTAACTTCATACAAAATATAATACTTTTAAAATATAATACCCAAATTTATGATCAATCGATAAACATTCAATAGGTACTGATTGTATAACAACCCTTTACTTAAACTTATCAAAAATATCTGCGATAAGATTAAATAAAAGATTATAACTAGAAATGTGTCGAGCTACGTGTAGTATAAAATGTGAAAGCTTTCAAAAACACAAGTCTTTCAACTGCATCGGAATAAACACAATGGCAAGTTCGTTAAGATTGATTGTTCTATTAAGCGCTTTCCTTTCGGGTATCCTCGCAACACCGACCTTAAGGATATTGGGTGGTAGCGAAGCTAACGCTAATGGATACCCATATGTAGTATCTGTGCGTCGTAACAATGCTCACATTTGTGGAGGAAGTATTGTTGCTTCAAACTACATTTTGACTGCGGCACATTGTGTGTCTGACATTGGAACCACTCCGTAAGATTATTTTAATTCATATATGTATAGTTTCCTCTTTTTCCTTACAAATTTCACCTCTCCATCAAATAGTATGCATCCAAGTGCTATAACAGTTCGAGCTGGCAGTACAAACCAATATGCCGGAGGCAAAATATACTTAGTTAAAGAAATTTATATCAATAAATCCTATGGAAGCTTTTTGAATGATGTAGCATTAATACAATTGGAAATGGACTTAATTTTGGGACCCAAAGTTCAAATCATAAAAATGGCTGATACAGCTGATGCTGTTACTCCTGGAAGTTCAGTAGTTGTTGCTGGTTGGGGAAGTACAGAAGTCAGTGGACCAAATGCCTATAAGCTGCATCATGGTGACGCAATAGTATTAAGCGCTTCTGATTGTGAAAATTCTATTGGATACGGACATCCATCGACTATTTGTCTTCAGAGTAAGACTGGAGCTGGAACATGTAATGGTGATGCCGGTGGTCCAGCGGTTTACAACAATAAAGTTGTTGGTGTTAGTAATTTCGTGGTTGGAACATGTGGTTCTAGGTATCCTAATGTGTTTGCTAGGGTTTCACATTTTGAAAGTTGGATTGATTCTATTATAAATCCTAAATAAATTAAGTATTAATGTATTTAATTTTACGTAAAGCAATATATGAAATATAATAAAACACTGTCTTATCTGACACCGAATTTAATTTGATATTAAATTACATTTTACTATATTTAATTGAACAAAATAAAGTGGTTATGGTATTGGAGATATTCGATATCTGTGGTTTATAATCTCCGAACACAATATAATAATGAAATCTAAGTAGAACAATACGTCAATTTGTTCAATATGATAAGGAAATATCAAGAATAAAAAATTTAAGAAAAACCCCAATGCTTTTGGTAATAAATAAGTTTTTTGTAAGTCTGATTCAAGATAGAAAATTTTTTATACAAATATAAATTTGTAGTTGGAATAAACTTTCTTGCATACCTATACATATATTTCACATTATTCATCACTTGCAATAGTACTTATATTTAATTTTTATTGTCCGCAAAATGTTTCTTACGAAGAAAGCAAAACTTCTTTTTTTTATCACTAAGGTAATGATTATAAAGCTACTGTAAATAAATTTTAAGTTAAAATGTATACAGAAGTTAGTAGTAGCAAATCCTTCCCTGTAACTACTGAAAAAATTCTAAAAAAATCCGTCCATAGTAAAAAGCTACAATATCCATCAAAGAAATACATAAAGATAAAGACCAAAGGGTTTATTTAATTTTAAAATAAAATAATTGTTTAGCATGAACGTAATAGTTTGATAGAAAATCGGCTGATTTAATAATCATTTTGATTGAATTAGTCATCCATCACTATCAGTAATTAGATCAACAAAAATCCGAGAGGCGATGCATCTTTTCTGTCACTATTTTCGTAAAAGTGATACCTTCTTTTCCATAATTTCGGGATATAAAAGAAAGATATAGCTTTTCTATATCTTATAAGTACCGATACAGAGAGTCAGGCAGATAGACGGACAGACAGACGGACAGGATTGTCGGACCTACTTTTTTCGTCTTCTTTATCATAGTAATCTATTACTGTTTTGGAAAGGCCTTTGTGACTTTATTAAATTTAAATGCTAACAATTTAGAAAAATGCCTTATTTCAATCCTATTTTTTTGTAAATTTTATATTTCGAAAACGGGTCGACTTATTTTTTTTTATATTTTTTATACATTATAATATGCTATTCATCTAAAATTGAGGTACGTCAAATGAAAATAAAATACTGAATCAAAGTTGATTAATTTAAAAACCATTCTATAACGATTCTCCAATATAAAGATGCGTATTATGATGAAAAAAAGTCTTCAAGGAGTCCTATTTCATTTTTCTACTTTTCTATGCGAAATCAATGTTCAGGTAGATCAGCTCTAGTAGAAAATATTTCACATTAAAAAAATAGATTTAAGATATCGCAACACGAAAATTTACATATAGCCAAGCATTCAAATCACACTTTTTGAGACACCCTGTCTTAAGATCATTGAACTGTCGATTATGACTAGACTAGTCAGAAAAGGTTGTAAGCATTTTGACACTGAGGAGAAAATAGTCTCACAAGACCATGGAAATCTGCATTGTAGGAATTTCAGTCCCACCTAAGGTCTGAATCTAAGCGATAAGTGACAAGAAAAATAAAAATAAGAGATGCTACCAACACTCACAAAAAGGTGAAGGTAAAAGTTAATGCAGCACTTATATTTACATAAGTTGATAGACAACAGGATTTATAGAAATTATTGTAACTATTTGTAATGCTAAAATTAGTCTCAATAAAAAAAAAACAAAAAACCACTTTTCACGCAACTTAAACTGTGCATCTTAAACGACGCCAATTAAATCTGCATTTCTGCGACTCTCTCGATCAACTTAAGTTTAAAATCGCAATTTTACCGGTCTATCTTGAAAAAAAAAACACCTTCCAAACTATTCAGACGACTTTCTTTTAATGTCCTATTGTGTTAATTAGGATTCCTGAACTTCAATGCACAAATGGACATAATATAGACAACATTATTTCAATTTTAAGAAAATTAAAATTGTTGGCAATCTTTTTGGTTATTATTTATTGTAAAATATTTGTAATAAGATCTTTTATTGAATCTTGTTATATAAGATAGTATTAAAACAATGAATGACGATATGTCTGGAGCATTGTTACTATAATCATCTCTATCTGCACTGTAATTGCTGAACATAATTTACTACATATATATAAGCCGCACTAATAGTCAAAGATGTGAGGAACGTGGTCATTACACTCATTGCCGCCGTCGCCAATCCACTGTGTATGTACGAAGGCAGTGCAACGTACTTTCCATTCATTTACAAATATATTTATGAAGTTTCTCTACTTAGCTGAGTTGTCTTAGAGAACTGGTGTGGTATTTTAATCCATATTCCAGCCCATCAGATAAGTGGAAAAATTGAAAGTCAAACAAACATTAGATGCGGCTTTATAAAATTCCCCACTAAAGCCTTTATAAATATCTCTGCATTTGTCCAAAGTTATCTGATTAATCCTACATCAGTCAACTAGGATAGAAATGTATAATCGTGACACATTCCTTATATATTTTAATTGAATAGATTTTTTTTTTGGTTTTATTGCAGAAAATTCTTTGGCCATGATTTTAAGGAAGACTATCCCTACTCTTGTACTTCTGTTCGTGTATCAATGTTGGGCACAAAGTACAAATGAATTAGACGGTCTGCCGGAACCAAGGGCCTATGTTCCAGATTCACAATTTTTGGATTTTGTCTATCATGATCATGATGAGCTAACGAGATTCTTAAGGTATTTATTCTTTCGATTTTAAAGAATAAATTTTGAATGTCAATTTCTTTATTCAGAGCAACAAGTGCCAAATATCCAAACCTAACAGCCCTTTATTCAATTGGAAAATCAATTCAAGGTCGTGACCTTTGGGTAATGGTTGTTTCAGCATCACCTTACGAGCATATGGTTGGCAAGCCAGATGTAAAATATGTTGGCAACATACACGGCAATGAGCCAGTTGGCAGAGAGATGCTACTGCATTTGATACAATATTTTGTCTCAGGATATAATACAGATGCTTATGTTAAATGGCTTTTGGATAACACAAGGATACATATCCTGCCATCGATGAATCCAGATGGTTATGCAGTTTCTAAAGAAGGCACATGTGATGGTGGTCAAGGAAGGTACTTAATACAATTTCGTTCTTGTCACTTTGTGTGTGATCTCATATTGATTTATATTTTTAGATACAACTCACGTGGTTTCGATTTGAATCGTAATTTTCCAGATTATTTTAAACAAAATAACAAACGTGGACAACCCGAAACAGATGCTGTTAAAGATTGGATATCAAAGATACAGTTTGTTTTGAGTGGCAGTCTTCATGGAGGAGCTTTGGTAGCAAGCTATCCTTATGATAATACACCAAATTCTAGTAAGTCTATAAATAAGTTTGTGGGTATTTATTTTTTTTTAATTTGGGATTAGCATTTTTTCGCTATTTTGAGCAACTTTTTGATAACATATGTTTATATTTTTTAAGACCAAAAATGTCCTGAAATATCATGATATACTTGATTAATGAATTTCTATACTGCTGATAATTTACGAATTCGAAATTTGAATGTAAATACTCTTTCTCTCTTTTTCAGTCATACATTGTCAGATGTTTTAAATTCTATTGCTCCTTTGATAGATTAGAATTGAGTTTGAACTATAAGTTTGATTACCTAGTCCCAGAACTAATAGTCGAGTCTATTTATACGAGCCGATAATTTACAAACCTCCGTTTGCAATTTGAAACCCCTTTTCGAATCCGCCGATATTTTCCAAACTATTGAAAGGTTTTATGGTTTTAGTCCGCACACGAACGCAATTGGTTCGGAAGCATAGACACGCTACTGTAAAGCCGCCGTATCGACTACGCGCGGCAAACCATCGAACATTGGCTCGCGCGGCTGCCGCGCATAATGGATACCTGGTTGCCGCGCGCGGCAGCTCGAACATTGCCGCGCACGAACATGATTAGCCGCGAGCCAATTTCGATGGATTTTTGTGCGCGGCAAGCGTTTGGCTCGCGAGCAATTGGGACGATGTTGAATGCTTTTCTATGTTCGTGGTTAAGAAAACAGAACAGAGACTGTTGAAAACCAAAAAAAAAGTCTGTTCTCGTTAATATCAGTTTATAAATTGATATTCTATGTTCGTTTGGTTCCCAAAGCAAAGTAAAATAACAAAAAAATAATATTGTCTCGCAAGCAAGGTCGAACATAGTTAATACAAGGCTTAACAAGTTAAGAAAAGGAAAACCTACATTGCATACGAGGCAGAAGGCGATTTCGTTTAAAACTCCATGAAAGTACAAAAATCGTTCGATACCGGCAAAGACCATGCGAATGGTCAAATCAAAACAAATTTCAAAACAATTTTGTATCAGTCACTAGAATACACCGGGAAGATTTTATGAATGCATAATTTTTCTTTATGCCTTTTTCGTATTGGATTTTTCATTCATCTAACACTCCAGCTTTGGCTTGGTAAAAGAAAAACCAGTGAAAAAACGCTGCATACTTTTGGGCATACGTGTTCATTTGTTTTTTCTTTTCTGTTTGAAAATAGACTTGCAATTTTTAAACACTTCAAAACTTCAATAGTTAAAGAATTGTGAGGTTATGCTTCGGAGTGTTGGCACTGACTTCTTCAGTTTTTTCTTTTAATATTATTCAACCCTTTAAATAAATAAAAAAATAAAATTCATATTGCTTTTTCTAACAATATGGCTGCTTAAAGGAATCTGTCGGTCATCAGCCCTATGCGCGAGTGAGTAACAAAGTCTCTATGAAGATTACGGTCTTTCGTCTTTTATATAGTTTCCACGAATCATTTTTGTTCTGCAATTGTATTGTTGTTTTTTTTTTTTCTTTTTTGCCAACATGTCCCCTGGGCGCAGTGTTTCAAACCTATTCGTCAGCCCCATCCCTGACACCAGATGATGATGTCTTCAAACACTTATCATTAGTTTATGCCAATAACCATGCCAAGATGTCCCGAGGAGTGGCATGTAAATCAGCAACACCAGCTTTTGAAAATGGCATCACCAATGGTGCTGCATGGTATCCTTTAACTGGAGGCATGCAGGATTATAACTACGTTTGGTATGGTTGCATGGAGGTGACACTAGAAATTTCATGTTGTAAATTTCCACCTGCATTCGAGCTGAGAAAGTACTGGGAGGATAATCAATTGGTGAGATTCTGAAGACTTTGTTGTGAAAACTATTTTTGTTTTGTTGTTTTCTTGAGCAGTCCTTGATAAAATTCCTAGCAGAAGCCCATCGAGGTGTCCAAGGATTTGTTTTAGACCCAACCGGTAGTGCAATTGAAAGAGCTTCCTTAAAGATCAAGGGTCGTGATGTTGGATTCCAAACAACTAAACATGGAGAGTTCTGGAGAATTTTGATGCCAGGTTATTACAAATTGGAGGTGAGAAATTGTGTTTGTTGAATTTCTAAATGTTAACTTTAATTTGTTGTTTGTTTCTCAGGCATTTGCAGATGGATATGCCCCTCGTGAAATAGACTTCATGGTTGTTGAACAACACCCAACTCTTTTGAATGTAACACTGCAACCAGCAAAGGTACTTCAAGATTTTTATGCTGTAAATTTTCAATAATTTTTTTTTTATTAAATGAATTATATAAATAACCAAAGCATGTTAAAAGGCTTGAAATCACACCGCCATCTAGCGTTAGATAAATAATTTTATAAATTAAAAAAAAAAAAAAAGACCACGAATACTTCTTATAATTTGAATATAATCTTCCCTTAGGTGATTGGTTGGTTTAAATGGTTTTAAAATGTAGATTTTTTTCTTTCTTTTTTCCCTCCAATTTTGTTATTTTCAGCCAATTTCCAGCACAATCCGGAGTAGAAAACCCGCTGACTCTCATGCAATCATCTTTCCATCCGACTAAGTAGCAAATTTATATAAAAACGCCCAAACTAATAGATACAAATTATTTTTAGTGTAAAAAGCAAAAACAAATTCTAACCAATCCACATACAAAAATAAATTATGCGTTTGTATGTAATTTAGCATGAGTGGTGTATTTTGCCGCGGCATGTTTTTATTTATATTTGTAAGTATATTTAAACTAACTTGTGTTTTATTTTTTTTTTTTTTTTGTAAAAAGTGTAAATTTTGTAAAAAAAAATATTTGTACAGAAAATTGCTATCCAAAGGGAATTTATATTATAACGTCAAGTCAACCATCTTTCTAATTATCTTATATAAGTTTATTTATTCCTGCCATATATATATTTCTCAATTTTATTTTATATTTACACAATTCTCAATAATGTACAACTTTTAAATTACAAAAAATGTTCTTCTTTCTTTGGTTCGTACGATCACGTCCGTATAAGAGAGCGAAAACAAGAAAATTGTATTGTTCGACCATAATGGCTTTTTGCTTAGTGTTTGCTCAGTTTCGTTAAGTTTTCAATCACTTGCTCTCACAAAAAGCGATTTAATATCTTTTTCCTTACGAAAGTTTGACATTAAATTTCTAACTAAACACAAAATGACATGAGCAGAAAATTATAACTTTTGTTTCCTGTTTAATAATTATGTAAGTAGAGAAAATTTTATTTCAACAATTAAAATTTTTTACAAAAAAACTGACAAAAAAAAGTTAAAAATTTAGCTAATGTTAGAACTGAACGAAACGCTGCCTAACAAAAATTTAAATTAACATGTAACCCTTAAAGAGGCAACCATAATAGTCGAAGGCAAAACGAAGCTAATTATTCTACGTCAAGTTTCCTTAAGTGCCGTCAGTTCCTTGATTCGACCATAATGGTCGGATGCGAACGCAAGCAAATTTTAAATGTATTTGGTTGGCTGTCAAATTTGTTTAAAACAAAAAGATTTGTCAAATTTTAATATTCAGGTTAGTCGATGAGGCTGCTGTTGTCGATATAGGCAAACTGTCAAACACCCCTGCAAGACCAATGATATGTGACGTGATCTCGATATTTTTTAACAAAAATTCAAGTTAAAAAAATTACATTAATTTTTAAAGTTGTACGTTATGTGTGGATTGGAAAATCAAACATCTTTCTCTTTCTCTTTTTTAACTGATAAGCGTTTTTAAATCCACTAATTTGTTGGTATCTATTACTTACTTTATATTCGATGTTTAAATTCTATCCTCTGTCTTAAATCATCTTAAAACAATTTTAATTCCAACAGAGAGCCGAAGGATCAGCAGCACCATTCTATCGACCGATTCCACAATCGCAGTTCTATCGTCCGGGACCACCACCTTCCTACACTGATGGCGGTATCTTTTCATCAATTAGCAACGGCCTCAATACACTTTATTCAAATATATTTGGCTGATCTTTAATTTTGTGACTTTTATTTTTCTTAGATCTAAGATCATCATTTCTGATAATTGTCTCATTGATTGCATTTATTATTTTTCATTTTGCTTCAAGTGATTACTTCTAATGTGTGTATCTATGCGTCTATGTAAATAATTAAAAAAAAAATGCATTCTTATTTATTTTTCATCATAATCTTTCAACAAATAAAAAAAACACAATTTAAATTAAAAAATTATAGTTTACTTGAATGAAATCGATTTAAGAAATCGATTAACTTATTCGAAATCAAAAGATTCCGAATATCACTGCCTTCAAAATTAAGTGTTAAATTTCTAAAATTTATAATTTGCGCTATTAGTATATAGATAAAATATTTGTTTATGTAATTAAAAACAAAAAAAAGTCTAAAAATAGATAATAGGTAACAAAAATAAGGAGCACAATCAATCATGAATAAATGTATCTCATATAAATATTAAGTTAGTCCTATTGTTTTTTTTTTTTTTCAAATAAAAATTATAATTTTTTTTATTAATAAAAAGTTCTTTTTAGAAGACAATAATAAAATATTTTTGATTTTGTTTTATTTTATTTTTATTTTTTACTTCCTCTTATTTAATATATTAAAATTGAAATTTAATTAATCTACAATTGTACCTAATATTAAAAAAAAAAATATTTATTCGTATACAAAATTCTGAACAAAAAAAATAAAAATGTGTTAATTGTTGAAAAAACGATGTACAAAAGTTAACAGATATCTGCTAATAAATACAAACAAATAATATATTGATAATTTTTGGTTATACATATGTCGTAATAATATTTTTTGTTAGATGAAATCAATAAATTCCTTTTAGGTACAAGCAACATGATTTCCTCAATATCTAGGTAGGACAAAAAACAGCACCATTGATAGTGGCAGACAACCAACGTATTTTTATTGCAACATATATGTATAAGAAAATAGGTACCACAACGCCACCTATGGAGTAATTAAAATAGCCTTCATAATTCCTTGCAACTTCAGCTATCTACCAGTGAAAGTCCCTTTAAAATCGTCTAGCCGTTTGCGAAAAAAAGCGACCCCAACACCATCTAGTTAGGGGGTAATTAAAATGTCATAATTTACTCCTTATAACATCAGCTATATATTTTAGTGAAAGTCCCGTCCAAATCAGTCCAGCAGTTTCTATATACGAATATTTGGAAAAAGCCACCCAGAGCCACTTAAGGAGTTATTAAAGTAGCCTTAGTTACGCGCCACAACAAAAGCTATATCTGCCAGCGAAGATCTCGCCAAAATCGGTCCAGCAAACAAAAAAAAAAAGAAAGACAAAAAAAATTGATTTTTTGTTATCAGTACCGTATATATGCTTTCATATGCATCGTGAAAAAAGCTGCTATTTCGACATTTGATTAATAGATTAGTTTAATAATAATTTTATTTTATCATGAAGTTTAATTAGTAGTTGTAAAAGTTTTATAATTCATTTTACTGCATGGCCTAAGCCGTCTGCCATACTTTGAAATAACAAACAAACACTTTATTTTTATTTATTTGTGTAGATGACTTTTAAAATAAGATACATACACATTAAAAGAATGTATATAAAAAAAGATGAAACTGAACTGGGTTTTTATAGGTACTCAACAAGAACTCTTGTACAAGATATAAAAAATTCCCACTGAAAGCACAACATGCACGGTTATTTTACCATTTTCCTGTACTAACATATCTCTGGTGTCTGCCTTCAGATTTCTTGATATGATAGTAATAAAGGTACATACTTAAATGCTTATTTAAAATAAAAAAAACAAAAAAGTAAAATCATCTGCAAAGTTAGAAATCTAAGTAGAGATCCAAAATTCGCTCTGGTAAAATTAAGTTCCAAAACAATATTCATTACCCAACAGCTATTAACTTTTTTTCTTAATTTTACATTAAAAGAACTTAAGTGGACATTCACCCCATTTAAATATTTTAAGGGTTGAATTCACCCTAGAGAAAAACAAATCGATACACCTGAGTGACCACTTGCAACAAACGTCGCGTTGTAAAAGGACGTCGTCGGCTACGATATATGTTCATAGATACACGATTCTTTCTGTCATTTTATCGTTTATATAAGCAGCAGGTGCACGTGTGGATAGTTTTTTAAAGACACTTACAATATTAATAAAACAACTACTTTATCCACAAAACATAGAAAAACAAACTGAAATTTCAGTCAACAATTTTGTTCACTTATATTTTAAATTGTTTTGTGTTTTCAATGATTTATATTTTTTAAATAAAAAAATAAAACAAAAAATGGATGTTTTTAATAGTGGAGAATTTTATGGTTGTAGTTTATCAGATGATCCAAAACTAAGGACTACAACCAGAAATTATGAGTTCAAGGTGAGTTTGGAAGTAATATAAATTAATTAATTTATGTTGAACACTAAATTTTTATACAAACAAAAAAAGTACAATTCATCTGATCATTTGGAGAGGACAATCAATCGGGTAAGAACTGATCGGGAAAAAAAGAAACAAATGCTTGATGAGTTGGTGTGCAAGCAAAGGCAGTTTCCAAAAACACAAATATCACCTATTAGCAAAATACCAATGGTTGAAACTCAAATCGGATCTAGTTCCAGAGAAGCTGTGGTCAAAATAATGACCGATGAAGAAATTGAGGCAATGATTTCACAAGCTATGCATTCAAAAGATAATTCTTTTTCTGAAAGAAAAACAGAAGCTTCTCAAAATGTTGCAATTTTTAATGATCATAAATCTGATGAAATCCCAGAAACTGATGAAGTTCAAAAAGAACCAAAACTTAATCAATTGTTAGTGATGGAAACTATTCCAATGGCACAGCCGCAATGGGTTGAAATAAAGCCAGCCCAAAAATCCACTGCAAGTATTTTTGACGTTCTGACCGATAATTATTATGTGGAAGACTCATCAGATTCTGAAGATCTAAATTTAACCGATGAAACTTTAAAAGACGATCAAATGAAAGAAACCATCACGAATCAAAGTCCTTATTTTGATTCGCTCTCTTTCGATAGCAAAATGTCAGAAGATCTTGTTATACGAAACCAAGGATCGAATCATCGAATCGATGACGAACTTCCAAATAGTCCAATATCTCTTGGCATAGAATTACCTTTAAATGAATCTGAACATTTAGAAATGGAACGTGTTTTTGGACAAGTCGTAAGTGTTATAAATATCAATTTTTGTTTGTATCATTTTAAGTTTGTTTATGTAAATATAGCTACCGAATATCCCACCAATGGAACTTGAAAATTTAGACACACAAGACGAAAGTCAATGTAGTGAATATTCAGATGAAGAAGAAGACAATGCAACAATTGAAGATGACAAAATTGAAGACCATGTAAGTTCTGAGAAGATTCGAATCAAAATATGCATTTATATTTTTAAGAATCGGAAGCACGTCCTGAAACTGCACTTCGATAAACTGTTATTCTTGCCGTTTTTTTACCCCTTTCAGTTTTTTTCTATAAAAATTTTCGTTTCTTAAGGAAAAATCGATCACACTGGAATTCAGTTCCATTTTGTTATTTATAGCACGTCCGGTTAGCCATGTTTCCGTTTAAAAGTCGATTTCAGCACTTTCAGCAGTAATGAGCGATTTCGAGCTAACCATTTTACTTTGCATTACGAATAACAGTTAAATTTTGCTTTAAACTCTCGAACACTGTTGATTAAATGTGTCAATTTCCTTAGAATGCTAATAAATAATGAAGATAATGAAGATAATAGACCTTGTGTCTATTCAGTTGACGCAAAAAAACGCTGTATTTTTCATTCATATGGAACGCTTAGAAAGCTGACCAGAGACAAAATAGTAGTACTTCTTTAATTATTCTTTCTGATTTCTGTTTCTTGAACCACAGCATAAATAAACAGTACCTAAGAATCATTGTATGATAAATAAACTATCAAGATTTGAAGAAAATGGGACACAACACTTGAAAAAAAAATTGTGTTCCAGTTGCGACATCTTTTTTAACCAAATTAAGATACTTCACTTCATTGTATTAAATTTTCAAAAAAAAAAATCTCCCCGAAATGAAAACAAATAAATGACAGCTTATTAATATTTTATCGAAATAAAGTGAGTTGAGTATTTGTTATACCATAATATAGTTTTGCTAAAATACTTTACTAGTCTAAAAATTTCGGCTTATGAGTATTATGTATATCGTAATCTACCCATTTGTATTCATATGGCCTACTATGATTGCCAATTATTTGTAGGTATTCCTTTTTATTTTTTTGAAAATTATTTTGCATACGAAATCGTGACATTAGCTCAGAAAAAGAGATTTAAGACTGAGATAAAGCTTTGCATACCTCCCTATATCTGAATATGTTTTGGAAAGGAATTAGACTGCATAATACGAAAATAACAATATTCTGAAATAAATGGAACAAAGTTATTCTTATGAGCATTTATACAAATTTCGATTTTCCATACAAAATGCTTGTTTTCATTTAATCAACTCCTAAAAGTATGCTATCATTTGAGCTCTTGTTCAAAGTTAAATAAAAAAACCGTCCATACCTAAAATCGTATCAGAAAAATATTTTTTTTTTCTTGAACTCTAACAAAAACATATTTTAACTTCAATTTCGCCAAATATTCATTTAATAACTATAAACTATAAATACTCGTATTCGTAAATACTAATGAATATTATACAATATAATAGTTTACTCAGACTTAACGTAAGGCATTCGCGTTCCTATATTTTTCTATAAAAGTATTTTTTTTTCTTAAATTTCGGTGGCAAAAATAAAATGCCAATCCTGTTAATGTAATAGTTTGTTGCAAAATAAAGTGAAGTTGCATGTAAATATGTTGTAGCCCCGAATCCCCGACCTTTACAAAAATTCAGTACAACGATGATGATGAACCAACATCGGATCAAGATTTGAACTTTTGAACACAGTTGAACTCATTTTCCAACTTTTTTTTCTGATTTTTTACATTTGTTTCGTTTTTATAACACACATTTTATTAGACACTTTCATTCATAACAAGTTGAAATTTCAAATAATGCTGGGTGATTTTTTTATATTTTATTAATGATGTCGACATTATTTATAAAATTGGACCAAAATACATTTATAAAAACATGACCTTTATCGGGGTTAGTGCTTTAACCAACCTGTTTTGGTGGGATAACGAAATAGATAGGTTAGTTAACTCGACAAATGATTTAATTCGGTATTCTCGATTTAAAATAAGTGAACAAAATGGACCTAAAGTATTATAATACTAAAGAAGATATTAAATACTAGACCTGACCTTTGTCACCAAGAGATATTTAAAAAAAGTTCCTTACTTTCTTTCCAATTTTAGATTCAACCGGTAGTTCATATTCAACAAATTGATTATGTTCAACAGCAGATTCAACCTCTATCGCAACGATCAGTACAATCTTCACTGCCCAAAACATCAAGATCAGTTAAAAAGAATCCACGATCAACTAAACCAGCAACACCAGTTTCTTCAAACATAAACTCACCGAAAACACCAATGAAGAAAAATTTAAATCTACAAATTGAAGATCTTAAACAAGAAAAAATAAAAATATTTTCTAAAATGACATCAATTCAGGAAAAAATAATTAAATCTCTTGATGAATTGAGGTATAAATAAAATGTGATATATTATTTCATATATTATGTATATATTGAAATTTTTTAGAATTAACTTGGTTGAAATTTCTTTGCCCGATGATGAAATAGAAAAGAAAATTCGTGAAAGAAATGTTTTAGAATTTTCTGTTCGTTTTTCCAGAAATTATTTATTTCCTTTAGGAAAAATGGTAAATTTCTCCTTATTATATGATTTAATTTTTCAAGCTAATAAGATTTTTTTAAAAGGTTGAAGATCTTCAAGCATCACCAAAAGAAAACTACCATAGTGCCTTAACAAATGAGTCTTGTGTTAAAGTTTGTGGAATATATGGTCTGCTGAATCAAGCTTTGCAGTGCTTTCAGAAACAACTTCGTCATTTCTTCACCAACAGTATTCCGAAAAAACTCGATACACTACTTAACTTGATCAAAGATACCACAAACATATGTTTGGATAAACAAATATTTGACAAACGTGATACTCTCATCCAGTCACTTGTTTTTCGCTGTGAAATGTTTTTAGAATTTCTTATGGAATTTTCGCAGAAAGAAAAAAATGTTCGAGCAGAAGCAAATGCTTTGAGATCTGAACGTAAAAGTCAATTTAAATTACCCAAGGTAAGATACATTTTTAGTAATGTTATGGTATTGATTTTTAATCAAAATCATAAATAATCGTAGACTTCTTCTAAATGGGATTTAACAATGAATTTGAATAAACTCAATATGTACGAACCAAAACTTGTCCCAAAGAAGCCTAAGAAAAACCCTCAAAAGAAACCCGCGACAACATCAGTTCGTTCAACAGTCACTTCAAATCATTTAAAACCAAAGAAACAGAAATTGATTCCAAGAAAAAGTGATTCTCACGTCACATTGCCTGTTGATGATCCTGTTGACACTCAAGTACGAAGAGATAATAACGTCCGTAGTGTGGTAAGTTTTAAGTTCAAATAACTCTTATTAAAGTCCTATAAGCATTGTATTTTTATATTTCATAGCAACTCATCAATGTATTTTTATATTTCATAGCAACTCATCAATGATGTTATTGCAGAACAGCCTGATAGTGACTTAGCTAAAACTGTAATTGAAACTCTACAGGACATAACAAAAGATGAAGTACATCAAATGTTTGGACCAATTATATCAAATTTAGATTCGATATTAAAATCTACGGTGAGTTTTGTCAATGTGTTTGAAAATTAAAAAGAAATAACTTTCAAAGTTTCACAAGCCCTTGTTTTCAACTATATAATGTATTAATTTAAGCCTAAGAGTTTATTTAAATGCCTTGGTGCTAAAGCCCTTTTCTTATAGATATAATAGCTTTTACTTTATAAGGAAAGGGGGGGACAATTCTTTTCGATTCCCGTTCTTTGCGAAAAACGTCAAAAATGTTCATTTAAATCAATTGTTTTCGCACCCTTATTTGCAAATTTATGTGTTAGTGAAAGAAATTCGAAATGTTTATAAATTTATTCAATTGGGTTTTTTACTAAAAGTGGAAATTTTCATATTTTATTACCGACAAAAGTTTGATCAAAATTAGTCAATATTTTTTTGACATTTTTGAAAAAAAAAATTGAGTTAGAAAAAAAAAACATTGCTTGCGTTCACGTGCACAACTATTGTGGTTCGCATACTTTACTGTTGTTGTAATGTTCAGTATACTCACGAAGCCAAGGGAGGATTGGCAAACAGCTGACTACAAATATGTGTTTGTGTGTCTTTTGACACCTATCCGGTTTTGGTCGTTGGCAAACTCATACGATACAGGCGTATCCAGATAGCTCTTTTGGTGTGCACCCGAACGTGCGCATTGGAAACTGTAGCTAAGCTTCTCAAAATGTTTGTACATAAAAACGCATGCAAAAATTTGTTAATGTAGGCATTAGAAAATATATAAAACATTTAGGTCGAAAAATATGTCAAGCCAAGTAAAGTTCAATACGTATAATACACAAAGTATGAATATTAATATGCATTAAAAGTTAAATATTTTTATTTAAAAATTTATTTAAAAAATACAAAGCAATTTAATTTTTCAATTTAACAGCATAAAGTTTTATATAATATATGTATATTAAAGTTTAAATGCAACATATATATATATATATATATATATATATAACAGAATTTAATTTTATAAAAAAATAAAGTGCAAGTGGATTATAATTTTACATAATAATTTGATTAAGCAACTAAACATTTATATAGATACATAATATGCATTAAATTGGAGTGGTTAGTTTTTTTATCGATTTAATTTTACAATCATTATTTTAATTTTAGTTCTTTTAAAATTAAAATAAAATCAAAAGTAAAACAAAAAAACTCAATCAACTAGAAGAAAATAAAAAAGGGAGTAATTTAATACATAAAAATTAAAAACATAATTTGTTCGAATAAACGTTCTTTGGAATGTCTGTGAGGGTTGGATTTAGGCTGAACATGATGTGCAAATTGGTTTGTTGTCCTCCACAGCAAATGTGCTTCCAGAGATTGGATTTTCACATTTCTATTGAAAAATAATTTATTTTTATTATTAATTTATTAAATAATGATAAATGTCATATAATATATATAAATACCTTGCATTTGAAACAATCCTTATGCCATTTAACACTCAAAGCAATTATAGCATTGTCGGTAATTGATTTCGAGCAACCAGCACATTTAGCTGCAAAAAGTTGTTCGTAGTCTAATTTGCAATAGGCTCGGCCATCACGTTCATAGAAAGATGTTCCAACAAGGCTGTTTTTGCATGGGCCATTGCAGATAAAACAATCCTCGTGCCATGTGTTTCCAAGGGCTTTTATGGTTTTCTTAAAAAAAAAACAATATGAAAATACCAAAAAAAGTATGAGTGTAAAAAATCATCATTTATGAGTCGGCTTATCAAATACTAATGTTTAGTGAATGTAAGTTTTTTTTTATCAATCAAACGTGACTACCATCACCGTCAGTCATTTGAGACGATAATTTAATTTTCCTAAATATATAAAAAAAATATTCGAAATGAATCAGAACAATCATGTGTAATATTTGAGTTTCGTAATGCTTACAGAACGACAAGGCCGTTAACTCGTATTATATTAATATGTATTTTTAATTTGTTGAATTTTAGTTTTCTTTGAAAATATTTTTAACATTATACCTACTTTGAGAATGGTGAAATATACAGAAAGGTATACCTCCCTACTTCTCTTATAAAGCTTTTCTCTGTTCCTCCTAAACAGCACTTCTTGCTGCGCTAATTTATTTAACCTACAATTATATCGGCTTTAACCCAGTCAGACTACTATTATTTTCCGCAATTAAGTTTTTAGTGTTTAAGCATATAAAACTTACAGTGCAGCTCATCTGAATGTACAGAGGCTTCAAATATGGAAGGAAAGTGTCGATATTGACAGTCTTAACACTTTTCATCGTACCATATCAACCATTTTCGAGAAAAAAAGTATTGAGTTGGTATAAAGTCTGTTTTTTGACAACACTGCACTTTTTCGCTATTATAAATTCGGCGCTTTTCGTTTTATATTTTCGTGGTTTTACCATGAAGCCCAATTTACAGAAAAATAATTAAATGTACGACTGGGTGCTCGAACTTGCGTTTTGCAAAATATGGGTCTAGAAAAAATTTAATCCACAAAATTATCGTATTTTACTTTTAATAGTTAGTAGTAGTTCGCCTTTAAAATACGTGATTGTGACAATAAATTCATATTTCTAAAATAAAAATGAAATAAAAATTAAAAAAACAAAATTTATTTTTTTAATTTTATTATATTTATTTTATGCTTAAAAATTCTTAAATTAAACACAACTTGGAGTCAAACAAAAACCAAACATGTCTACAGTTTGTAGCTCAACCCATATTATACGAATTATTCACTTATTTAAGATCTGCTACAGCCTCATTCTTCCATCCACTTTGAAACAAACTTATCCAAATTGGGAACACACTATTAACAACAAGTCACCAAACCAAATTAACTTGTAAACAGTGTGGGATCTAATTTGACTTATGAAGAAATTGTTAATTAATCTTTAACTCAAAACAGTAAGGTATTGATATTTGAATAACTAATTGACAAATGATTAACAAAGTTATTCACAAAAAATAGCCAGCAATGGAAGGCGTTTTTTCTATTCCATAACCGAAGTCATAGAATTGGACTTGAATTCTATTGACCTCAATAATATTAGAATACGCATAATGCGTGAAAACCTAAAATATTTATACTTTTTTTTTCAAAAGAAACTTAACTTCTACAATGCTGTCAACATTCAACCCACCATACAATTCAATTTGAATAAAAAAGTTACATCGCCTCCCACAGATGCCGCCAATATTGTTTATGAATCAGAGTTAAAGTCTGTTTTTTTGTTATAAACAATCAGGTTTGACTTTCAGACAAAATAATACCCACTCCCCACTGTCATTTTGAATGAATGCCAACAAGTCTGCCCAGGCAGCCACAACACAATAAGTGCTTCAGAGATGAAGATGATTTTAAAATGAAGATACATATAATCATTTGTTTTGTGAACGTCTCTCTATATCTATATTCTTCATTCATATGGGTGGTAGAGGGAGTATCCATCGGTATCCATCAACCTCTAAGAGGTTCTTAGTGTCAGTTTAAGAGTTTGACAAATTGTCAGTCTCTTTGTCATAAATGTGATGCCATTTTAAGCTTGACAGTAATTCAATTTCTTAACTTTCAAATATTTTTAGATTTGTAGTAATGTAAACAACAATTAGAATAAGAAAACTATATTTATGAGTCATCTGTAAAATACTCGTTTTTTTCAATCGTTAATTTACACGCTCGAGTGATTTATGAATCGCCTTAGAAGAAACTTTAAAGATTCTTTATTTATAATATAACGTGTTAATTATAATTTTTTGAGGAGGTAGGTACCTATTATATGATGCTTGTGGAAGAGCAAGGTAATTTTGTGTTTATTAAATTTCAAGATCAAAAGTGTGTTTACTTAAATCTATGAATAATATACGCACAGAGATACACAGTGCCTCCTGACTATATAGTTAAGCAATAAAAAAAAAACTCTAGTACCACTTAGATGTCAGTTTTTTTTAAATACACACAAATAGATGATGAGACTTTGATTAGATTCATTAAAGCCGGTTCAAAATTGATGAATAACTTAAGAATAATCAAGATTTGATGTCAATATAAGTTTTAAGTTTAATTAAGTTAAATGAATACTTATAAAAATATTTTTGTCACATCTTATGTACTTACATTGAGTTATATTGAAAACGGGTGGGTGTTTTTTTTTTTTTTTTGTTTTATTTTTTAAAAGATGAGGAACTCAAATCATTAACATAAGATCATAAATTAATATTACTTATAAGTTATAATAGGTAATAAGTTTTTTATAAGATTGTTGTAACAATGTTTTAAGAGACAGCTAATTTTAGATCCGAGAGTTAAATGTGTCCTCAGTTTGCTATTTCATGTTCAATATGAAGCAATCCGCCAAATTACCTGTTTAAGAAACACAAGCGCAAATTGGACACCAGTGTCGCTACAATCGAGCTAGACGCATTTTTTAGCTCTTCAGTAAAACTTCTTAATTAAAATTCTTGATAAAGACTCATCAGCTTTTAATTCATCATTTATTTTTATCAAAGAAAAAATTCCCAGGCTAAATATTCCAATGACCTATTTTCAAAGTGTTGTCCAAATCATACTGTCGATGAAATCAGTGTGACATGACGGTGAAAAACTACAAAGATACGAAATAAAATCCCCAAAACCCAATATCCCGAAAAAGTTAATCCGAGTAATTATATAAATTGAAAAATGCCCAAATTTTTCCTTTTTTCCTATTTCGGGTTTTCTTGATAGTAGGTTATTGGGTTTTCGGTATTCTCAATTTCGGGAATCTGACTGGCTTCCAGGAAATACACTAAGATTCTAAAAGGCTTCATCATACGACGTTTTGTTAAATTTATAGCAAAAAAGTGGACATGGGAAAACAAATTTAAGAATTTGGCAAATTTTATTCTCACTCTGCGTTGGAGACGGCGGATGGAAGAAAAGTTTTTTTGATACAAATCAAAAACAGAAGCTGTCAATAAATTTTATATTTAATCAGTTAAATAAACGACAATTATTTCCATTATCATTTTTAATTTTCGATTGGTTTTAAAGTTTAAAACTAAAACGCTTGATTCGGAAATTAATTTTAATGGAAAACTAAACTAAGCTCTAAAACCTCCTCAAACCGAATTCTTAGAGCTATATACAATTATAAAAAAAATTATGCTTAAGGTTCTTCTTTTTTTAATTTTCAATAACTTTAATGTTTAAATAAAAATTATCAGATTGATAGAAAATTCAAAAGTATCTTTGCAGACAAAATATAATCAGAAAGAACATAAATCATTCATTAAACTTTGTGCCTTGAGGGCAACCTAATGATTTATTCTTATTTTTGTATCTATATTGTTTAGTTTTGTATATTTATGTCTTATTTCCCATGATGAAGAAATTCATCTTATTTACCTAATTGAAGGATTAATTATTATCTATTCATCTCAGTTTGTTATAGGAATGATAAATGATTATGCGATCTTTTTCAAAACTTACCTCTGTAATAGGCCGCTTACAGGCACAACATGTTCCTGAATACTTTTGAATGAAACAATCAGTGCACACGGGTTCATCTTCATGAATGTTGAAAGTTGACTCAGCAATTGGCTTGCCACATTCGCGGCAGGCAAAGTGTTCGGGATGCCAGGATTTACCTAAGGCGGTGACGATCCTTTGGGCAATGGTCTCTTTACATTTGTGACAAACTGCGTCCGACTGAAATTAAATAAATTCTCATTAATTATGGTGACTAATTTGGAATGATATAGGCATTCTCTCATATGCTTATTTATAAGTATTTATAAAAAAGAATCAACAATAAAACATTGAAAAATGACACAAGTCGTATTCAAGAATTTCTGAATAACGGCGAAGTTATACATGGATAGTTAAAGAAAAATATATTTGAGGTCATAAATGTATAGTAGCATTATTTAAAACAATCATTTTAGATTGTTTGAGGCCATGCATATTGTTTTAACTGTATGCAGTAAACAGTGATAATAAAAAAAGTGCGAGACTTGAATTTTCAAAAATTAAGTATTGTTTTCTTCATACTACTACTTGATTGGTAGATATTAATTTTATTATTATCCCGCATATTTGTCATTACATTAAACACAATATATACAATTTACGGGGTCATAATAGTCCATAAAAGGAACACGTTTATGGGAACACAATGGCTAAGTGGTGTTGTTTATGTGACCAACCTCATATGAACGAACGTTCTACGAATTCGAAAGCAGGGATTCAACAATGTTTTTCTTTTTTCGTAGGTGTGTATAGTGTATTCATTCAGAACAATGACTGTATTTCCGATATCCTCTTCTTGTCTCCAAGATCAAATGCAAATATTTTGAATGAAATCATCTTATTCGTTTTTGTATTAAATGTACAGCTGATCCAATAAGTTATGTTGCTTATTTTTTGTTTACCTTTTAAGAACATTTAATCATCGCCTTTGAGGCACAACGCCGGGAAAAAAGTGGGTGATTATTTCAACTTGTGTGATCATCGCTCTTTAGAAGAGAATCCTGGTATTTTATTTCAAATCTCTTGCTCCGTACAATTTTGAAAAGCAGAAAATAAATTGTTAATTCTTAGAATTAAAATTTCGACAAACATGGCCGATTCATATGCATAACCTATAATCAGGAATAAGACGTGATATTTTCAATAAAAAAGCCCCCAAATTTTTGCAATGATTGCAAAAGTAGTTATATATAAGTCGAGCTCTAGAAGATTTTTCTATTCCTTAAGAATGAAAAAATAACTTAGTTATTGAGTTATTGCAGTTTTGAAAATATCGTTTTTTGTTCTTATAGAGAAATTTATTTCATTTTCCTAGATTGTATCAAAATAGGTTTTGTCAGTGTCAAAACCCCACCGCTCTTCATTTTTTATGCCAGGAGCTGTTACGAAAACTGGTTTTCGTAATTTTTAATTTTTACAATTTTTTTATTTAATATCACTTGTTTATTTACCTTTTGCTAATATGTTTATTCGTTTGTTTGCTTATTTATTTGTTTAATTAATGTATTTATTTATTTACACTTATTTATTTATTTATCTTTTTTTTATATTTGTTTAGGTATTTATAAAACTATTTATTTATTTATTTATACAGGGTGATTGGTATAAGGTGCACCAAAAAGCTTGAGCGTGTAGGTGGAGTTAAGACAAGAAAAAAATCGTATGGGATGGGAAGGTTCTATTTCCCCCTGTTTAGGCGGGAGGGGCAATTTTCTAAAACATTGACTTAAATAAGAAAAAAAATTATTTAAAAACAACGGTGAATGATACAAAGCCTTGTTATATTTTTTTAGCCAGAAAACTACTCTTTTATTTAATTTTTAAATTAAGTTGTTTAAGTGAACAGTTTTAAAAAAATTAATTTTCAAACTCAAAATTTTGAAAAAAAAACTAAAAAAAAATTTTTAAACTATTTTTTTTCAAAATTTTATGTAATTAACTATTATTTTTTTTCAAAATTCAATGCTCTTATTAATTTTAAGTCAAAAACAGGAAACCGGATGCCAAAATGTATCTTAGTTTTTGAGAAATAAAAAAAAAAATTAAAGTAAAACTAGTAAGTAAAATAAAAAGTTAATTTGTTTTTTTTTTTATTAAAATCGGATGGTATGTAATAAAAAATAAAAAAGGGATAATTCCCTAATTAATAATTGACCTGAGGAGGTCAAATTTGGGAAAACCAAAAAAAAGTGTTTTTCTTGGAAAAAAATACTTCTAGTCTCAAAAACAAAGACACATTTTGGCATCCGGTTTTCTGTTTTTGACTAAAAATTAATAAGAGCATTGAATTTTGAAAATAAAAATAATAGTTAATTACATAAAATTTTGAAAAAAATTAGTTTAAAATTTTTTTTGTTTTTTTTTTTCAAAACTTAAACAACTTAAACAACTTAATTTAAAAATTAAATAAAAGAGTAGTTTTCTTGTTTTTCAAAAAAAATATAACAAGGCTTTGTATCATTCACCGTTGTTTTTAAATAATTTTTTTTCTGATTTAAGTCAATGTTTTAGAAAATTGCCCCTCCCGCCTAAACGGGGGGGGGGAATAGACCCCCCCTCCCATACGATTTTTTTCTTGTCCAACAAATTTATTTAATATTTTAGTTTAAAGTTCTTTTTTTATAGTCAATCCTTATTTTACTAAAATTTGTAAAAAAAATTAATATTTTTATCACAGTTCTTTTCAAATGGTCTCACTAATTTCAAATTTATCTTAAAATCTATTCAAAAATTAATTTTAACAATTTTTCAGTCGTAAGATATGTAGGTAGGTATAAATAATATGTACCTACTTTAAATATCCAATCTATGAACAATTAAAATATCTAGCGAAAGAAACGAATTTTGGCTTTACAAAAAATATAGCACGACATTATGCAAGTGTAAATGTCAGAATTTTTTAGTACCTATATAGCTGCGTATAAAATTGGTCATTATTGAATTGAAACGAAATACAATAAATTCAAAAGTAAACAAATAATTTTTTTTTAATTTATTTTGCTATTTGTAGAGCAGTCTTTCAATCGCATTCACGCTTTATTAATTTCTTCCAAATTGCACTTAAATGACTCAATCACAAAAATAAACTTGATTTTTGCACACAAAACGTTGCGATAATTTGCTGAAATCTTAAAACGTGAAGTGCTGCATACATTATACTTTTTTTTTGTATATGAATTTTTCTTTTCTTATATATGTATGACATTAAATTAATGGAAATCAAATTTGATTAACTTCTATCACTGTCTTCATATTTTTGTTGCCATAGAACGGAAACAAATTGTTAGTTCAATCTTATTAGGATTTTACTCTTATAAGCGTCTTACTAAGGAAGAAACTTTTAGGATATAAAAATTCCGTTCTATTTTATTATTCAATTACGGAACGAAACTCATACTTTTTTTCTTATTTTCGTCTCGTTTAATTAAACAATTGCATGTTTTTTCTGTGATGATCTCACAAACTGTGTTCATCTATATAAGAAGCGGGTCAGTCGAATGGATGTACCTAAATAACATCTTTAAAAACAACAAAAGAAAGCACATCAAAAATAAACTCAACGAGCAGAATCTACCTCGTAGCACCACCATCAATGATATTGTTTTTTAAACGTTCGAATTTAATTAACTAATAAATAGCAATTTTTATTTTTATTTTTTTTATAAATACTGGTTTGATATGGTCTGTGAAGAGATTAAGAAAAAAAGAAGCCGCATAAATATATTCTTTGATTTTTTTTATTTTTCATTCAACAAGTTGAAATTTAATAATTATAAACACCGACAAAGAATAAATAAATGTGTTTACTATTTAAATAAGAATCTATTAAGGATTGATTATTCTTTTTTAAGAAAATGTGTAAAATGAGTTATATCTAACAAAATAAGTGTATACTCTGCTTACTATGTAAGCCTAGAGAAGAATATTGTACACCATGGCGAGCACTCTTACTGATGGGTATGCAAGTATCTTTAAACCAAAAATCGATCAATTGGGTGGCTATTTTTAAAAATACCGGCAAACGACTAGGTATGATCTGGAAGCTAGAACAAGTGGACATTATATTTTATATAATCCTATGTCCCTATGGAAGTTTAACAAAGCACAAAAAAAAAAAAAACTTAGGAGATATTATAACGACGCGGCGTACGTGACAAAGGCTAGCGCCTAGACTTAACAAAAAAACACTAAATAAAAATTTTATCGAAATTCGTTGAGCCGTTTACGCAAGTTTTTTGTGTAATGGTTTTATAATATATGCTGTTATTTGTCGGTTAAACCTACATTACTCTGCAAATATGTACTTAATGGATGCCAAAATTATAGAAAATCGGCACAAATGTGACGAAAAATATCATAACACAAGACAGACAGGCACAATTTTCGGAGCTAATTTTTTGTCTTCTGTAGAATTATTGTTAAGTATGTATGTATGTCATCTTTGATTGGTATTTTTGTCATTTTTTGTCATTGTCATTTTGGTATTTTTTTTTATGAGTGCATAACTTGCCTTAACTTTAAAACAGCTCAATGTTTCAGTGTTACTGTTGATTACTTTATTTATGCATTAATGGTTGCTCTTATTCATAAAAGAACATAAATAAGATACTTACAAACTTGACTTGAATCTAAAAAAAAATCCTACGCGCATTCCTCATGTCACAATTTGTCACATTCGGAATTCCATGGTGAATTGCATTTGTAAAACGATGGTGTGGCGCGTGTTTAATCCAGTAAACATTTTTTTTTATTTTTACAAGCACTGTACAAAGAAGCCAATCCTAATATTTTAGATGAAGTTTCGTATACCTACTTAGGTATTTAAATTGCTGGAATTCATCATGCATTTCATAAAGGAATTTCAATACCATCGTTAAACCATGTGACTATGTAGGTATACTTACTTAATAACATTTATTATGTAGGTCTGATGCATGTGAATGTGCTATAAGTATGTCAAAAAAGTATTTCATGTTCGCATTCAAAGGACTTCATTGTTTTTACTCTTCTATATACCTATTATGTCTCGCCATAATGGCTTTTTGCATTTATGGCAGACAAACTGAATGAGTCATAATCAAAAAAAGTGGTTTCATAAAATGTAGTAGGAATATACATATGTATGTATGTTACCTACATCACAATGAAATAAATAGAAAAATAATTGACATAAAAGGACAATGGTCAGGTTGACGATTATATGTATCTACAAATAATCAGACATCACTATAGGCTTACAACGGAATTATTATAGGTAAATTCTGAAATATTTCTAAACGTTTTATAAAGCTTCTTTGGTCTGGACGCTTAATAAACATTTCTGCATTTCTTCTGTTTCCCATTCACGATGGAAAATTTTTATTGCTTCGTAGGAGAAACGAGAAACACGGATCATTTTGTTAAGCGTCCAAACCAAAATAATTATTTCTAAAATATTTCTAAAAGGTTTTTCAAACAAATGGGAAATATTTTTCGAACATTTCAGTATATGTATGTTTTTTACAATTATGATATTATGACAGAAATAAAAAAATAACACTTGATTAAAAAAAAATATTTGTTCAAGATTTGTGTGTTTTGTTCAAGATTTTTGCGTTATTTCCAAATCTATTTGGGCGATATTTCTTTGAGCATAACTAAAGCCTTGGAATTATATAAATTACTTTGTGAGTTACTATTTAACAGAAACTCTAAGCTAACACGCAGGATTTAAATCTCCACGTCATCAATATATCAATCGAAAAAGTGTCGTTTACTTCTATTGCGACGAGTATACGATAGAACTACTTCAGTTTCAGTGCGTCAGCGTCTGGATACAGATAGAAAGAGAGTAGTTTGACGACTCCTCGTCATGTTCCCCTCAATTCATTGCTCGCCAAAGTTACATCCTTTCAGTCTTAGTTTTTTTTTATTATAAAACTATACACAGCTAATGTTTCTATTTTAAAGAAGTTTTCCATACATGTAGTTACATATAAGGTGGATTTTATATAGGTATACAGTTCTAGGCAAAAATAAAGGTAAATTATCAAATAAGTAGTAATAACTCGGGTTTTTTAGATGTGTATCGCTCTATTGGTTTTCTTAAATACCGTTTTAGTTTCCAGTTAAATTTCCATATAAGTAGGTATTATCACAATATAGTACCTACTTATATGGAATGGTTTTTATTTTATTTTCATTTCATTTGTAATATGTTATAAAACTTTAATCTATAATTTTCATGGATACCTTCCAGGTTTTAAAATAAAATACCTATGTACAAACATAAAACTAACCATAAAACAATAAAATCCAATAGGTACCTACCTATCTACCTGAATCCAAATGACAAACCACCGTAATATCATATAATGATAATGTACACAAAATCGCAACACTAGCTTAAATATGCTTGTATCTTGTTAAATGTAAATATTTTCTATACCTACATTATGTATTCAAATGTATCAAAATTCCGCAATAAGAACAAATATAATAGTTAAATAAATTTTCCAACACTCTTCTGGTCTAAAAGTGATAAATACTTGTTTTAAATTTCCATTCGTCACAATCTAAATAGTGATGCACGCCTTACCTTAGGAAATCCCAAGATATCTATCTTTCTTTTCTCATTCCATAAAAGTGCTTAGAGAAATTCAAATAAAACAACTATCGAATAAACAGGAAAAATAAAACAAATAAGAAAAGTAGTTTTATCGCACTCTTCTTCAAGTTCTATACTTGATTGATATTGGCTGGCTAGCGATCGCCCTCACAATAATTATATCGATAAATATTTCGCACGATGTGTCTGCACTTAGATCATCGACAAAGTTAGCGTTCGACGGAATCTACATTACTTTCAATGAAACTATATGGCAACAGCTTGGTAGGTGATTCCATTTAGTTTGTAGAAATGTAGAAGCAATAATATTTTGCTTTTGTCATCAAAATGGTCAACAAAGCGGGACGAAATAAAAAAAAAGTTATCTGAAAGATAATAATAAAAATATCTTTTGATTTGAACGTTTTTTTAAGCGTCTTTTTTTTAAGCATTTTTTTTTTTGAAGCATTTTATTTATAGTGCGAAAGAAAGCAATCAACCAGCTACTATATTACCACTACAATAAAGGTGATAAAATAACTTGAATTTTTTTTGAACACATGTTAGTTTTGCGTCATTATGTAATTTGAAAAGTTTAAACATTTTTATATAGAAATAATCGCAATTGGAATGGGAGTAACCTTATTTTTAAAACATTTTATTAATCGTGCGAAACGGAAGATCGATCTAGAATCTAGATCTAATCAATTATTCGAAATGTATGACTAACATCAGACACCAATCTCTGGAGGAACTGAGGATACCAATTGAGAAGCCAGCCTACCTGTTAAAAGGTCCCGAAGATGAATTGATAGACAGCATGCCCTAATAATTCGTCATAAAAATATGGCCGGAGTTCTATACTTGCCATAACTTTTTTTGATCGATTATCAAAAACGGAAAAACTCTTGTTTGTACCAGCTATAGGAGAATCAGTATCTTGAGTTTAGATTCAACATCAAGCATATGCTGAGAGAGAGTTTGCCGAACAAGATATACAAAATTTAGTGTGTAAAAGGAGTTGTTGTTGTTATTGTTGGTGTGTAGATGGTTGGGTTCAGGGCTGAGCACAAAAGGTTAACTCGGACTGGAAGTTAAAAGAGGAAGAAGAAGAAGAAGAAGAAGAAGAAGAAGAAGAAGAAGAAGAAGAAGAAGAAGAAGAAGAAGAAGAAGAAGAAGAAGAAGAAGAAGAAGAAGAAGAAGAAGAAAAAGAAGAAAAAGAAGAAGAAGAAGAAGGAAAATGGTTTTTGTGCAAATCAGGAAATATAGCATTTTATCATAGTATTACTAATAATTACTTAAACAATTATTGTATATTAATTAAATATTGTTAACAATTATTTTTTTAAAAAAAGCCATGTATATTTTAGTCCATTTAGACGACTGTCAGGTATCAAGTTAATCCAGCTAAGTGGATTTTTGCTAAACATTTTTCATACAAATTCCTTAAAAAAATAACTTTGATAGTTTCATTAACAGTTACCGTAATTTCGATAGCTTCATAAATTTTAAAACAAACATCTAGTCAACTATATTATTTTCCGACACGCAAGTCTATAATGTCAATCTCTTTTTTCGTGTCAAAAACTCTTTCAAACATAATTTAGTGACACGTTCAAAGTCCTTTCAATTTATGTTTTGCATTCTATGTGTATGGGTTAGAAAATAAAATATAGGCTTGGAAATAGTGTGATTTATATTGTGTTTTATTGTCCTCCTATCTCTTCATTTTATTTTATCTAATTTTAAATGATTAAACCAATATTTTTAGCTGATGTTAGACGTAGGAGTATCTTATCACCTGCAGTTTATTAGTATTTAATTAAGTGTGTCATCAACAACACTTCGCCCAATTCAACTGATAATTGACACCAATTAAATTAATTGTTTCATTAAAAAAATCTGACAAACATAAATTAATCATATAATACCAAATGTTCGCTTAAGAAATTTTATTTTGTTCGTTTTAAAATGACGATGCTAAGTAAACACTTGCAATGTGTCATCAGTGAAATTGACTTCAATACAAGCGATAAGTTAACTTTAATATTTCCATGCTTATTTATTTAAAAAAATCTAACAAATAGACAGTACACACATTAGGAGTGTTTTTTTGGTTGACAAAATAATATATTTTTATTGTAAATAAACAACTTCTTATGCAATACAATTAGTTTGATTAGATAAGCTGATGTTATCTCAGCTTAAACGTTGTTTTGATTATATTCATCATTTAAATTGGTTAAAATTGCATTAAATATTTAAAAACAAAAATCATTTATATACAATCTAACAAGTTTTCTGAATAAATTTATTTCCAAAAATTTTATTTCAACTTGTTTAGATAAAAAGTTGTTTAAGTATCTAGTTAGAAATATAAAAATTTGTGTGGGATAAAAGTGAAATAAATTTGAATAGGTCAAAAAGGGTAAGACACAATAAAAGTTTTGACCTTCTAGTAGTAGTAGGTATGTAAGTACTAATAACCTACGTTTTTGTATCTTATTAAAAAGTTTTTAAATAAAATAAAGGTATTTTGTATGTGTATACTACACACACATGTAGTTTTGCAAGATGTTTGATGAAAATGCACTTTTCTATTTTCCCATAAGAAATAAAAAATCGTAGCTAGCTTTCGTTCCTCAGGTGTGTTTCAAGAACGAATTTCAATTAATCAAATATCATTATAAATATGTATTTTTGCATTAATTCAGAATATATGAACAACAACAATATCAAGTTATTAAAATGAGAAATAAAGATTCATTGTTGGCAGATCAATAGGTAATAATCAGTACCGTAAAAGACAAAATAACAAAATAAAAAACTGATGGATGATATCGCTTATTTAAAAAAAAAAAATTTTGTTCCACTTATAAATAATAAAGTATCTTGCTGAGAACAAGATTTTGATATTTTTATTTATTTAGGTCTGGAAAATTATAAAAGAAAAAGATTATATTTTTGATTGATTTGACTTTACTTTAAGCATTATTTACATACCTTAGGTTAAAAAGGATATAGTAGGGGTTCAGTGCTAAGTATACAAATAAACCAGTAAAAAAATAATTAAAACTAAGAATTATTTTTTTAATTTATTAAGCATAAGTTTTATCCCAAAACTATATTGATTGTATTGGTTTCTCAGTTCCTGTTTCGAAAGTCCAGACCAGTACTTATAACTTCAAATTTCACCGAAAAATCTTCTTCAACGATACAGCTAATTTTTGGCTTAATGGCATTGTCAAGAAAAAAACGTTATACACATTTGAGGTGAGTCGACATCAGAGGCAAAATTTAACCATTAAATATGGTTCGTTAGTCTTTTGGAATTTTATAAAACTAATCAAAGCTCAAAATTAGAATAAAAATTGAACTTAAAAAGCCTTCGGTTTGTTTGTTTTGTTTAAACATATATGTATATTGAAGTAATTTGGATTATATGTATGTATCGTAGGTACCCAACTATTAATATTTGTAAAAAAAAAAACTTGATAGATTGAAATCAGTATTAAATATGACAGTTGACATTATGAATTTGATATTCAAAACTCAAAAGCCTCAAATTTATTGAAAACACCATAAGTGAATAGGAACTCGAACTCTATTTCATGCATACACTACATATATTTTATTATATGCTCATATGTATGCTAAGCAGGTGCTAATTCCAACCTTCGCTTCAAAGATCAGGTTTCAAAAAAAAAAAAAAATAAAAATAAAAAAAACACCAAAATGCATTTGAAATTCTATACATCTTATAGTCAGTAAGCGAATAAGAAAGACACAAAGTAAAGCGAACAGCGTTGTCGCATTTACTTGCTTCTATGGCTAAGAATTATTAAAAGATATTGATGTTCAGATTTTGTGATGTGATAAGATAGTCTGCCTAACAGATGTTTGAATGGCCCCAAAAGAAAATTGGAATCATTAAACTAATGGGTTACTAACAGTTGTATAAAATATATTTCATATGTATGTCTGAAAAAAAAAATTTTTGTTCGTTGTACGTACATTGATATATTTATTGCTCACATCTATCACTCACAGAATTATACTAATATTTTTATATGTATATATATGTATGTATATATTGTATAAATATATACAATTAACCGCCAAATTCGAACGATTATGAAGAGATGCACTTTATTATCCAAATAATACTCAAAGCAAAAATTCTACCTATCTGTCTGTCTGCCAGTCCGGTTGCATGTATCAATCTACAGCATAAGCGGCTGAACCGATTTGCTTCAAGATTATTGGTATATGTATAGGGTTTCTGGAACATTCATTAGAGGAGAAATGGGATGTTTTTCAGCTAAAAAATAATAACGGTAAACGGCTTCAAGAAGTTGGAGATTTGTCTAATGCTATTTTCCTTAGTTGCAAAAAAACAGTCAAGCTATTAACGGTGCTCCCAAAAAGAACCGTTATTTTTTTTCTCGAACTTTCTCATGAACGGCTTTATAGATTAAAATCCCTTTTTTCATGAAAGTCCTTGACTTGATCACATACCACCATTTTGCATAAACGCTTAGTTTTAATTTTAATTATTTACATTTTTTTTTTGTAAATTCAATATAGAGGTACATTAATTCAAAAACGGGTTGACTTCGAATTTTAATCTTTTTAAATAATATTTGAGACAAACTTTGTGTTTGTTAATTATTAAATAATCGATTTTATTTTGTATTTGAATTTTAAATAGTAGTACCTCGTAGTAGCTTTATTTGTATTTTTCTTTTATAAAAAATTAATTTTTTTATTAAATTTTTAATAAAATTTTTAATTATTTTTTTAATTAAATTTTTAATTCATTTTTTTTATTAAATTTTTAGTTAATTTTTTAATTAAATTTTTATTTTTTTTAATAAAATTTTTAATTAATTTTTTTAATTAAATTTATTTTTTATGTTTCGCCTTCAGGCAACTTGCCACAGGAGAAAATTTCTGCGATGCAGTCGTGCTTTTTATTACATTTTTTTACAGCAAAAGGGATTTCTCCGATTTTCGTATAGAAAATTATATCAGTCATAAAAAATAAACAAAATATAAATGACAAATTTAATCTGAAACTACAAACATTATTTTATTTCTTTTTAAAAATTATGAAGGAGTTCGACTTGTAATGCAAAATATACATCCAAAATAACAAACATAGTAATTTTCATCAATATCATTAAAGTTGGTTTCGAGAACAAATTAGTTTTTTGAACACTGTAGCTGCAGGCATAGTGTGCGTATCGTTCAAATCTAATCCAAGGTTCTGAATACCACTTGCAAAAACTACTCTGGTTATAACATCACTGTTCCATGGATTGTGATCCATATTGGTAAGAGTTGTTTAGGTAGGTATAATTACATGATAATCCCGACATATTTTTATGTTGGATTTTATTTTATTTTAATTTTATATTTCATTGAATTCTGAATCCATAAGTAAGAGACAATCAGAAGTTAAAATTGACAAAATTTTAGGTATGGAATTTTAGGTGCCCCTTTTTTGTACAAACGTTACAACTTTTGTTACAATGGGTGGGACAATAATAAAGTCGATGATGAATCTACTTATTAACTCACCACTACTTGTTTTCAAATTCAAATTCACCAGAAGTCGGCAGATATAAGTTATGTTGCGTTTACTTTTCAAAGCAGTCAATTCTGTCAAATTCTGTCTTACTGTCAATTTGACGTTGATTGCACTGAAATTACTTAAATTTTCGTAGAATTCGGTAGTCTTCAAAAGTAAAAGTTCACATCAGCCATTGAGTAATAGCAATGTCACACCCAAAATATAATAATCAAGTCGCAAAAACATCATCAAGATGCGATACCAATTTTGCATAATTTAAAACAAATAAAAAGAAACTTACCATTTTTTATTGACTTTTCTTGATGACTTCCGGATTAAAAAATTTGCTTATTTTTGTATTCGTCTTTTGCAGGATAATCCACAGACGACAGTTGACTCGGTTCTAAATATCCTCAAATCAAAACTCCAAGAGTTAAAAATCGATGAAATCTCAACTGAAAATATCACACAAAATAATAACACTTATCAGAAAGAGAGTAAGCACGACTTTATTTAATTCAAAATTCTTTAAAAGTTAAAATGTAATGACTAAGAGAAGGCGGTAGATTGATAGAGGACGTTTATATGACGACGAATGACAAACGGTATTCAATATGCAACAGATGCACGCATTAATTATTTTTTATTAAACTCATATGCGGGCTACAAAACAACGGACAAACAGATGACTTATTTTTTTATTGTTTTTTTTTTCACTGAATCTCTACCCACCCGGATTAATTGGTAATTTAACGCCGATTCGGTATGATTAATAATTTTTTTTATTTATTTTTTTTATTATAAAAGTGACCGAAAAAGGTACACACTTAAGCAAAAGCGAGCAGCAGCAGCAAAAGTTTGAAGAAAACCGACAGAATAAAGTATCTAGAGCTAAGACTAAGGCAACGAGCCGCTATAGTAAGAACGTCAAGGAAGGCAGTACGAAACAAACTGAAAGATACAATTCTCGTAGTGAACTTACGGACTCCATAATATGCGATAAACAATCACTGAGTAACATCGACGACGTCGCCGCTTTTGTCAGCGAAAAGGAAAACGCTTCGATGAAACAGAAAACTCGCAATGGAGCTTTTATGCCGACCAAAGCCGCGGTGGCGAAAAAACCTACACTGGCTAGAGATTCGATTGAAATTGGTGGCAAAGCAACATTGTTAACCATATCACCAACTAAATTGAATGAGGTAATGCCACAACCACATCAACACGAAGCCGTGACGTCACAGCAATGCTTAGAATACTTAACCAAGCAGACGGTGGGGCAACCCCAAGCAGATAAATGCCAACAGGGAATCGGAGATAGAAAATACCAAAATGAAGATGTACCCCCTCAGCAAAAAGAGAGAGATGGCGCCGCCAACGCAATTGACGAAACGAAAAATAGCCAAGAAGCTTGGCGAAAGAATCTTACGATGGATGCGTCATCAGTTAAGAATGAAGAAACGAAGTCAGGTCAAATGTGAGTGAATTTCGGTTTGTTATTTTGATTATGTAGAATTTACTTGTTTATGTTGTGGCTGACTTAAAAAAAAGTAGGGATATGTCTAAACGAAAACACACAGTGGGGGTGGGTACTGTGAGAGGAATTTCATATGAGGAAACAAAGAAATTTATATTTCAACGTATAGATAAGGGGTTGATATTTTCAATCGATTGATATGATTATGTAAGTAGATAAAATTAATTTATGCTCTTGAGTAAAAGTGTTCGAACGTAGCAGTACAGTAGCAGTCTGTATATACAAGAAATAGAGGGAACAAGTGGGTCGCACGAACTTGAAATTACAAGTAACTTCGGTGCTTAAAACAGGAAAATATTTTAGTTTTCAATTGCAGGCAATGAGAAAAACTATGTTATGAAATTTCTCAAATTAATTTAAAAGTTAAAAAACGTTCAAAATATTTAACCAATATTTTGGATTTTTTTTTTTTTCAAAAATTAGATTTTCAAAATTAATAAAAGTAAAGTTTTTTCAAACGATTTTTTACCAAACAAAATTATCTTTTTTGATAAAAAAAAAGTATGTCATCGTGTTTAACTGTGAATTTACGACACAAAACAATTTTTGACTACTGGGGGTAGACTCCTTAAAAGCAAACAAGATACTTCACTATATCCTACAAAGTGTTCAAAATATAGGTATCCCATCATTTATATTAAATGAGGTTTTAAATGCAAAAATAATTTTAGTTCAAAATTTGTTTCAATAACTTGTTTTTACTTTATATCCAATACTCTGAAAAGCAGGTTTTAATTGAATTCTCTGAATCAAATGCGATACATTGAACTTTAAAGGACATTTTTTCCAGTCCAATAGAAAATTCTGGCAGTAGGGGTGTAAGATAAAAATATTTTATGGGTACAGTAAAATATGTTTTGTAAGTTTCGATCATACATACCTATATGATAGATGGACGCTGAAAAACAGTTACAAATTGAGACCTGCCAAAAACAAATTCGGGGCGTAGGTAAAAAGAAGGAAATACAAACAAATAGGTAATTTTGTTTTCCCTACTATGTACATACATATATGCAAAATACATTTTCCATTATTTTGATTATTTGGCACCATATTTTAATACAAAAATATATTATTTGATTTTAAAGCCAAAAGTGTATTTTTAAAGTATGAATTGAATAGGCACTAAGCTTTTGGCTCGGTCTTTTTAAACAATTAAAAAAAACACATTCCAACTAAAGAGCCATTT